>JALGPY010000003.1:62033838-63286890 GCA_023055425.1 Linanthus parryae
CATCTTCAATCTAACTGAGCCGCTCCCAATCACCTTACAGACGGCTCCGTTTGCCATGTAGACAGACCCTCCATCCGTTTGGTTGTACGTCGAGAATAGCTCCCTGTTAGAGAAAATATGATAGGAAGCTCCGGAATCAAGTACCCACGCATCATAAGAGTACGTGACAACATCCGCCATTAGAACGTATCATCCTCAGACGAGTTACCTTGTTCAGCTACGACTGCGGATCCATTCTGCCCCTGTTGACCTCGTTTCGGGCAATCTCTCTTCCAGTGCCCCTTTTCCTTGCAAAAGGCACAGACATCCTTGGGTAACTTAGAACCTGAGAACTGCTTCTTCTTGTTCTTATTACCCTTCTTTCTTCCCCCCGTTGCCATCAGTCCGGAAGCATGGTCCTCTATACTTGTGTCTGCACCCTTATGGCGCAGTTCCCTAGCATGGAGTGCCGATCTCACCTCCTCTAGGGATAAGTCGTCCTTGTTCACAATGAACGACTGCACGAAGTTCTCATATGATGGAGGTAACGAGATCAATAACAAAAGTGCAGCATCCTCATCCTCCACCTTCTCGCCAATATTACGCAAATCTAACAGAATTGTGTTCAATTGATCAAGATGGTCCTTGAGAGCCGTACCTTCGAGCATCCGCAGGGTGAAGAGCCTTTGCTTTAGCATCAACTTGCTAGTGAGACTCTTCGTCATGTAGAGACTCTCCAACTTGAGCCAGAGCTTCGCTGCTTCCTTCTGATCTGCGATCTCGATGATCACATCATCCGATAAGCACAGCATAATCGTTGCGTGTGTCTTCTCCTCCATCGCCTTGAACTCCGCTGATGCAACATTAATGCCTCCCTTGTCCGCGGTCAAAGGTGCCCACAAGCCTTGCGATTTGAGCAAAGCCTCCATCTTTATCTTCCACAGACTGAAGCTGTTCCCTCCTGTGAACCCGTCGATCTTCAACATCGATCCGGACATCGTTCTTGGTGGATCTTGAACTCTAGTCGCGTGCTCCACCTAGATCGCAAAACCCTAGCTTTGATTTCACCAAGTTGTGAAACCCTAGCTTTGCTCCGCCTTGATCTTGATCTTGAAACACCGCCAAACCAGGGCTCTGATACCAGTTTGTTATGACAAAACCACCTCACGAACAATGAACGAATAAAGAAGAACACGAGTATTTTACGTGGTTCGCTAGCAAAATATTTGCTAACTGCCTCCACGGCGGAAAAGCACTCTTTATTCACTTAAGAGGAACAATTACAATGTTTTTGCATACCTAGTAGAGAGACTACTAGCTTCTTTATATAGTACCCTAGAGGAAACCCACAGGCAAAGGGTTTCCAAAACCAAATTGGAAACAAACTTGCTGCCCATAAGTTTCCATCTTTGATATGGAAACAATTCCTAACAATTGCTACCTCATTATTCCACCGCCTTTGACTAATTCAACACATTCAAGGCACCTCCGCAACAAAAACTAGTACAAGAAAGAACCGAACAAGATACTTGAGCCTCAGACAAAACCTCGCTAAAAAAAGCTTTCTCCTAAAATGTGGCCACCAACAAAAGAGGGAAATGAACTTGCAAAATCCCAAAACTTAGGCTACTGGAAGCTCGCCACTGTCAGTGATGACCACTCTTTTTTGAGGACGGTCGTTTCTGTCTGTTTCCAAGGTTTCAATAAGTTTAACAGGGTCCATTCCCTCTACAACTTGCCCAAAGACTACGTGCCTCTGATCAAGCCAAGGTATCTGTCATTCACCAAACAAACACTTGCTATTAGGATTTGTTATTTTGGCCACTAATCAATAACGAAAGAGGTTCCGAAAATAAAAAATTGTAAGTTGTTTTTAGGATTGATGCGGGATCAGGTACCTTGACAGTGCAAATGAAGAATTGGCTGCCATTGGTATTTGGGCCAGCATTTGCCATACTAACAATTCCTGGTTCGGTATGAACCACTGCAGAGATACATCAGTTCAGAGATTTTGCAGAAATATTGAATTTGAAGTCTATAATTTGGTTTGGAGGGAATTAGCAATAAGACACATGATTACAGAAGTCAAATGTTCTGAATGCTAGTGATCCCGGAACTCCAAATTTCAATAATATATAGTCTACATTAATCATAAATGTGTAGCCCACGATTAATCTACTATCATTGAAGTCCTGATGAAAAAGGATCTGAGAGAATGAACTTACAGTTGAAATTCTGGTCTTCAAATGTCCGCCCATATATACTTTTGCCACCAGTTCCCTGCAGCACAGATATAATACAGCTGCTTATTAGTGGATGCATTATGCATTTTAGATGAGTTATCAAAACGTAAAAACGCGTATTAGATGCACTTTTATATTAATCTACTATCATGGATGTCATTACTGCCCACCATGCAAGACCATAAGTTCAGAGCACAGTGAATCATCACATGGCTTTTCTAGGTCTCATTGTTTCTCATGTTGGTCCATAGTGCTCAAAAGTCTAAACTATAGTAATCTTTCTTTACCCGAGATGATAAACTAACAATGTTATTAAGCTACTATAACCAGGTACAAAACACCAATGTGGCTCAAGAGCTTGATTGCATTAAGTCAAAATTATCTCTTAACAGTCATTATGTAGAGCTAAGTTTTTGCGTTTTCTTATTCCTCCTTGCCTTAGATTGTAAGTGCTGAATACTATACCCTCTTCAATAGTTGTCTCTTACTTCAAGAGGCTACCTAACCTAGCATGTATATAATAGTGATAGCTATACTTAGTTTAGGGACTAAGCTGTAATTGTAAGCTATCGCTATTAGTATACACTGCACCAAGGCCCTGGCAGCAGCACCTACTGCTGTGCCTTGAGATTGAAGACATTGAGTCACAAATTGAAGTTTTAACGATCTGTGACTCAACAAACTCAAATACTAAGTTCCTAAGATTCACATTCCAATCCACTTAAAACTATAAAAGCCTAGAGTACACAAGTTTTTTTCACGCGGAGTACACAATAAATATGTTTATTCGTACAAGTGATTAAGTGGATAACAACAAATCTGATGAATATTTACAAATTCAGACTTCAGAGCCAGAAAGTGCTATAGGATGTCGAGGAAAGAATATTGAGTATAATAAAAAAATATAACAATCCAAAAGAAATTCACGTTTACTCTTCAGTACGACTTTAAGCAAAGCCATCAAAAGCAATATCGAGTGATAGAGACAGAAATATATACCGGAGTTTTAGATGACAAGATATGTTTGAAGGACCGTAACATTCACTAATGTTTAAAAGTAAAATTAGCAAAGTAGCACACAATTTTTGGAATTTTATTTTTTAATGTCAATATAAAATTAGTGACAGTGCAACTGGAACAGAAAGATAAAACTTCTCTTTTAGGTGACATCGTATAGAAGCAGTTTCTTTAGTAAGAGATATAATGGGGTAGTTTGGCAAAAGAAGGTTGACACCGCAGTACCAAACTTTCTATTACATGGTAAAATAGATAACTAATTGCATACAACGAAGATCTAAGTAGGAGTTTTTGACTGCTACGGAAAATGTACACAGTTGAAAATAGCAATTAGCAAGTGTAACCTAGTTACTGAGTAACAGAGTGGATGACGGCTGTGAAAACTGTTCCTTGTGGAGTTCACCATATTAAGAAATACTTCGTACCCATATTAAGAAACTACAATAAAGACGTTGCTCATGGGAGAGACAAACACATTAAGATAAAAAAAGGCAACATGGCTCTGTTGGAAAAAGAGGTTGCATCTTCCTCTTCAGTGAAAGTAACTGATGTTATAGTAATTCTTGAAGGAACACAACAATAAGATCCCCAAAAAAGCTCAAGATACGAGAACGTAGCCCATCATCGTCACCAAACTACACGTATTGAATATATAATCAATACTTCTAGGAAAATATGTAGCAAGCTTATGTCCTTAATGTAGTGCGCCTAGTGCCTCTATGCAGGGAAAGCCTAATCCCATGTGTGGATTGTCTACCTTGTAATGAACTCCCAAATATTGTGACTTTGTGACTCGCACTTATGGAACGGGGGTAGATGAGAGGAAGAAACACCAACACCATATTGATAAATGTATAACTTTTCAAAATAAAAGAAGTGATTGGGCTGAAAAAGTAGATAACAGGTTGAAATGCGATGGAGAGCGAAAATAACAGAGAAGAGAAGAGCACCAACATTTCCATTGTCGAAGTCTCCTCCTTGAATCATGAATTGTTTAATGACACGATGAAATGCAGAGCCTTTGTAGCCGAATCCCTTCTCCCCTAAAAAAAATAAAATAAAATAAAATAAAATAAAATAAAAAAATAATAATAATAATAATAATAATAATAATAATAATAATAATAATAATAATAATAATAATAATAATAATAATAATAATAATAATAATAATAATAATAAAACGCACGCACACACACACACACTAAGTTAAACTTCAGTTAAAAGCCCTAAAACTAAACCACTGTCGAATAGTCTCTAGTATAATTCCAACCTGTGCATAGAGCACGGAAATTCTCTGCAGTTTGCGGCACATCATCTCCAAACAAACCTATAACAGTCCTACCAGCAGGCGCTCCTTCTCCAATGCTCACATCAAAATGCACTTTCTGTGTCACTTTTGCTTGTGTAGCTACTGCCTGTAACCACAAAACATGTCTAAAGATAAAACCCCAAATGAAACCCATCATGCCAATTTGTAACTGAAATGGACAATCAAACAAAAACCCAAATTTGCAAGCATTCAGATCCAAAGCTTATTTTCCATATTCTTTAACATAAGCGAATGAATATATATAGAGGGTAAGCAGATTCAAACTGACCTCAGCATAGGCACGAACTGGTGTAGCAAAGCCGGACCTTCGGTGAAAGGAAGTGTATGAACATTCCTTGTTGAATAGACGCAGCGACCCTGAAAACGAACTCGACGACGAGGATGACAACGACACCGACGAATTAGATGTTGGATTTTGAGTCGGTATATGATATCGTGTAAATTATATTGTGGGCATGGAGTATCCTAGAGTCAGCTCTGGCTATCATGTAAGTCGATATTTCTTTTTGTAATAAAAGTGACTTTTGTATTAGTTCTTACGAAGAGGTCGCGGCGAAGCTGCTTCGGAAAAAAATGTCGAACATTTTTCTACAAATTAACTTAAAATGACCCCCGAAAACGAGGCGTGACAACGATGATCTGATTAACAGTTTCCTTAATGTGACAATCTTGCCACTGGCTTGCTTCTTCTTGGGTTTCATTCTTCCACCATTCGTATTCTTCAAGTCCATCCTCCACGTTTTTAATGGTTTGACTCACAAGTGCAATGAGCATCGTTATCAAAGATCAAATGACTAGTACTTTGATGTTGCAAGTATTTAATGGTTTTGCCAACAAGTGCAATGAGCATCGCTATCAAATATCAAATGACTAGTACTATTAATTAGTAGTGATACGTGGTAACTTTCTGTATCTGGTAAAAACTTATCTGCCATCTTTTTCGGGCCTACGACTAAAAATAGAAACTTGACTGCTAAAAAATTGTAATACAACAAAACAGAAACGATACACCTCTATTTATCAAGTCTTTCAGTAAAAACTACCTGAGAATATCATAATGGATCATGATGATTTAATTAGCAGTTTCATCAACGTCACGATCATGCCACTAGCTTGCATATTCTTGGGTTTCATTCATCCACCATTCGTATTCTTCAGCTCCATCCTCAACGTTTTTGATGGTTTCATTGACAATTGCAATGAGCACAGTTATCAAAGATCAAATGACTAGTACCACTGATTTGAAGTGACAAGTGGAAACTTTTGTATCAGGTATAACTTGTCCTTATGTATGGGCACCCAGCTTGGAAATTCACTCCCACTGTTCAAAGGATCCTTGAGGGACTAATTCCTCATAATCGATTTAATGAACGGGTATCTTACAGCGGTATCCTCCATGCTCGTTGAGATTATCATCTCTACGAACATATCCCTTAATTATGGACATCTTATATGAGAAATCATATATCTCGCGAATCCATTTTCGTTATACTACTAATCGGCTGTTACGTTTCAAATACGCAACCCCTAGAGTGCTCCGAATAGCATAAGAAGATACGTTACTCCATGAAGATACGTTTTTTCCATCTAGGGTCTAACTTCAAATTCTTTCTTGTCAGGTGATGAAACATCCTGGGACAATATCCTAGGTTCATCATTCTCTTGCGTGGTGACCATCATGTCTCCACTTTGATGTCAAATCATTGACGAGGTACGTTCCAAAGAACGTTCCTACGCAAAAGGGTTCATCCACATAGTCTTAATCTATGATGGGTTGTTCACTAGGCATGTTACTCCCACTGTCCTGAAGATCCGTAGGAACTATTTCCTGTTGATCATTCAGGGATGGGGTGTCTTCCAGTGAAACTTCTGTTTCGTAGAGACTTACTTCTCAACGAACCTCTTCCTGACTTGAAATCAGTTAGTACATAAGTTGCCGATCCCCATGGCCTAAGGTGACCTCATTCAGGTTACCTTTTGGTCCACATCTCGTAGGGTGTAGTGGCTACAAACTTGGTGGACTTATGGTTGCGTATGTTGATAGTCGTTTAGCAAAGTGTCTCCTCCGAATAGGGAACTTGTACTTTGCACGCTCTATCATACATCAGTCCATCTCTTACAGTAACCTATTCCTCTTATTCTCTACAGCACCCTGCTGAGGCGTGGGAATAGCCAACTGCCTTACTATTTCTTTCCATCACATAGCTCTTGCTAAGATAGATACTTCCAGTCTCTTTCTGGCCAAGGACATACCCTTTTATCCAGACGGTTTTCTACCTTTTGTAGAGACCTGTCTGAAGCACCCTTGTGCCTCAGACTTATGTGGCCCAAGCACACATAGTTGAGACGCGGACAATCATCTACGAATGTGATGGAACAGTAAGCACCATGTCTTAGCTTTAACAATTTAAAGGAAATCAACAACAAAATGAATAATATATAAAGACCCAGTAGTCCTTAATGCTCTACCGGATGGTTTGCGTTTCGCCTTTCATGTCCGGCAAGAAATACACACAGGGAAGGGTACCTTGGGCAAAATCCAAGCAGGCCTGCCCTAGCTAGCCTGAACATCCTTTCCTGTTAACGTGTGTCTTAATCTAGCGCGCCACATATCAGAATCTTAAGTCATACTTTTAAGTTGACATCCAAGAATTCTGAGGCGTCACTCATGCTAGAATTTTAAGAACGCAAACACCATGATATAACCATATCCAAAGTTAAAAATGTGACCAAAACAAATTTTGGTGGCTACTCCCTCAAAGATAATCCTTTGGATCCTTAGACGAGAAGTTAGTGCCAGGTCTGGACTTTTCTCTTGTCTTAAGAAAAACTCCTTTGCTCCTTTTGCGTTTGTCGGTCTTGGGTAATACTGGCCTTATACCAATATTGCCCCTAAATTCCCTTATCCTTGCCCCACCTGTTGCCTTGGTCCTAATACCGGGCTAGGGACTATATCTGCCTATCATACTTCACTAAGTATGATCATACTTCACCAACAGTCTTTAGCAATCATTTATAACTTAGACATCCGAAGTATGTTGGACTAGTATTCTTAGCAAACTCCTTTTGCTTAGATCCTAGAACAGAGTGATGTTTTGGTCTTATCCAAACATCCTGATACGTGCAAAGTGTGTCGTATAACGTTCCATGAAACGTGGCAGAGATTGCAGCAATTTGCAAATCGGATAGCCTGTATCTGACAGCCTATACTTTCTGATCATAAGTGGCATCAATCTCAGACGTTAAAGTCGAGTGCTCAATCTTATGACATGAGCCATAACTCATAGTTAAGGTAGGATTATTATGAGTCACTACTCACAATTTATGTACGCAAATGGCTAAGACGGATCCAAGATTCTTCTTTGGCTTCCTACAATTTTTAAAAGTGGTCATGAACATGCTGATGAGGTCATTTCCCCACCTTTTCATAGCATGCTCTATGACATTATCTTGACTGCTGCCTCCCACTATTGGTGAGCCTAAAGATAATGTTCATGTGCTGCTGTGATAACTTATTCATCACAGGTTTGACCATGTTTGTAGGTGGTTGACAACCTATGTCCAACGGATGGTTACATAGTACGACGGCTTATCATGTCGTTGTTGTCACCATTTAGCCTTTACAGTTTCGATTTAGACACGATTGATAGAGATATTGTGGAAGTTAATCACTAGCATTTACTTAGCTCCAAAATAACATGTGACATCGATTAAACTTAATAGTTCCTCACAAGGACTCCACCAAAACCTAGCGTATATCCTAGGAATCAAATCTCATCACTTGTGATTCTCTATCAATTTTAATCATGTCCTCATGTGAGCTCTTTTGTTTTAGTTCTTTAGCATGCGAGGTTAAACATATATATCCAATCACACGCAATTATAACGTAAAACAAGCATAAGCATAGATAAATATGCAATGGATGTGGCCCCTAAGGTGCACTCCCACTATTGAGAGTACTTCTTGAGCAAGTCTTGAACTCCATCTCATGCCATCTCGCCTACTTGAGGACTCCAAGCTTGAAGCTCCTTTAGACCATCTATTTGCTCCATGCACCTTGCGCCATAGCTTTTGGTTTGGCCACCTCTCTTGAAGCTTCAATCTTCAATCTCTACTAGCTATCTTATTTCTAACAAGAAGTAACCTCATAGAGGCGAGTGGATGAGAAGAGAAGACACTAGAGTATAGAGAGGCACGACACGCAGGCCGTATTTTGATTACATATTCAAAAACAAAACCAAAAACCAAAATAAAAAAACACCTATGCCACATCCATGCACCAAACAAATTCATTCAACCCACAACAGCATGTATAACAATATAATAAACATACTGGAATTTTGTCGAAATTTCCAGAATTAAACAATAATTACTGGAAATTAATAAGCAATAATCTAATCAACTAAAAAGATCGAAAATTGCTCCCTACCACTTAGGGTCTCACCACCTATAGCAAAACGTAGGGAAAAATGACCTAAGTCTCCAAAAAAAATTTGGGCTCAAAACAGTGTGTTTAAGGTCATCAAACTGCCTCGGGAAGTGTGCTAAACACTAATTAATTAATCTGGAAATTACTAAAATTTTCTGTCGCTCCAAAAATTATGAAAAAATATCCACAAAATAGGAAATTTAATTTGGAGTCCCTAGGAAAAAACCGGACGAAAAATGACGGCGGGAGGAGGCCGCACGCGCCCTCACGCGCCGCCGCGCGTGGGCGCGTCCGCCTCCGACACGCGCCGACGTCGGCCATGTGCCACGTCAGCATGCCATGTGGCATGCCACGTCAGCACATATGCTGACGTCGGCTGCCACGTCACCCCGCCATGTCATCGTCACGTTATATGCCACGCCAGCCGACACGTGGCTGCCACGTCATCGCCACGTCAGTCATTTGCTGACGTGGCACCGCCACGTTATCTGCCACGTCAGCAGCCGCCGCCTTCCCTTTGGCGCGTGGCGGCGCGTGGCCGCGCGTGGAGGCGGCGTCGGTGGCGCGTGAAGCCCACGCGCCGCCTTCCCGTGCTCCGTTCCCGATGAAATTAATTTTTCCGGGATCGTCTTTTCGTCCTGATCCCGATTATGTGGTCAAAATCCAATTTTAACAAGTTTTTGAAAAACGTGTTCTACTGATTGGATCTAGCAGTCCAGATTAATACAGTTCCGAATCTTTAAAAATTCATAACTAATTCATCGTAAATCCAAAAAATATAAAATTTATATTTCTGGAATCCTCGTGAAAAACCCTACCTGACAATATAGGTTTCGTCTATTGGTTATAAAATTTCAGAAACTCGATTTTCTAAACAGATTCGGGAACGCATAACGAGGCACGAAAAACAAGCCTAAGGCTTTGATACCAATGAAGGGCAGGAAGGATCTATCACATACAGATCTACAACATGAATTATAGCGGAAGATTCATGTGTTTACCTTGTCTTCCTAAGCTCCTTAATGCAGCGGATGATCGGTTGTTGCTTGCTTTCACGCGCCTCCTCCTTGATCTTGCTCCCACCAATCTAGTGTGAATCTCGAGGACGTACACTATGTTTTACACCACGTTCCACCTCCTTGGATGAAGTTGGAGAGAGACTAGGGTTCTCTACAACTAGTATGAATCTAGACAGAGTAACTTTATTCTCTGGAATTGCCATTAGCCTTCATAGCATAATGTGTAGGAGGCTACCTCTTTATATAGGCAAAACTTCTCCTAAGTTTGCACATAAACCCCTAGGGTTTGAGCCTTAGCTACTAACCCCTCTAGGTTGTGCATTAGTGAAACTAACCCCATAAGGTTATGATAATTGCATTGGGCACCCCACATGGGCGCACCAATTGCTAACAATTATTAACATCACCCAAGGGACAACATCTAATACTTTTACATCCCCTCTTAGAGCCAATCCTAGTAAAAGAATCAACTACAACATATATTTGCTCGTAGATGAAAAACCATGATAAAAGGAACAAATCAATTTTGATAGTTAGGTGTAAATCGCAGAGCATACCTGACCTTGAATTTTCTTTCGAATCTCAGCACTCGAATAGGTTTTCAAGATCCTCACATCAGTTCCCAAATCCTTGAATACGTAACGAACTCTCAGAATTTCTCTAACTATAGTCCGACAAACTGGGTTTTATGACCCTTTTTCTTTGTCTATATCATGTCAGGTTCTTAGAAGTTTAAGATAAGGATGAATAATTAAGGTTTTGGCGGTGGGGAATGCAAAAAATCTCCAGGAGCTATCTAGTGTACTAGTTACACTACCCTTTTATATTTTCATTCCTTTGTTAAAAGAAAATTATAACATAACCATATAAAAGAACGATATTTCTATTTTCACCCGTAGACTATAATGATTGGGGTACAATGCCACTATACGAAGGTCTATATATTTGTCATATTTAGTAATGATTTTACTTGTTCCACTCGAGTATATCTCATGAAAATCGTTGTCAGCTACGCCAACTCTATCTTGAGTTTGCCGCCATGGTAAAAACTCGATTCTCTTACACAATTAAAGTCTTTAGGGCTGAGAATGATGGAGAATACACCAAAACTGAATTGCTTGCCACTATTGGTTCTCAAGGCACCCTGCCACAACATTCGTGCCCTGGCACTTTCCCAACAACATGGTCGTGCCGAAAACATCGTTACATCCTTAACTCTGTTCGTGCCCTTCTCATTTCATCTTCTTGTCTTGGGGGGAAGCCGCTCTCCCTGCTGTTTCTACAATAAGCATTGTTCCGACCCATAAAATACAAACTATGGCACTCTTTGTGTGTTTGGGTGTATTGGTTTTTTCCTCCTACATCCCCATGAACACAACAAGGTAGAACCTCAATCTCGCGTATGTCGTTTCCTTAGGTATGCCTTGAACACAAACGGTATCGTCTGGGGGGGGTTCATTCCCTAAGCATCTTCGTATCTCTCGACATGCTGTCTTCTGAGAGCATAAAATATTCTCGAGTGTACCTTCAATTCACACATCCATTTTGGTTGATAATCATGTCTTCACTGATTCGTCATATGACTTTTTTCCCGAGGACTCATCACCAAGTATGTATGAGCTCTTACATGACAATCTTACAAAACCAGACCCAACCCCCGAGAAAGCTTCTCATTCTAACGGATCTACGACCACGTTGATTGAGCATGCTGGTGATGACGAACCCCGAGACTTGTTTCTAATGGATAATTTTGAGCCTCCCATGGATAATCATGTTACCCATCAAAATGAGGATGTGAAATTGCGTAGATCTACCAGGGAGAAGATAATCCCATCACGGTTTTGTGATTTTTTTATGCCTTATGAGTACTATTATTAAACAGCATGAGCCTCATTCATACAAAAAAAAACAAAGTATAATCCACATTGGGTGAAGGCAATGGAGGATGAGTTGGATGCTTTAGCAAAACCCCAAACTTGGGATCTTGTTTCTTTAATGCCTAGTAAAAAGACAGTTGGGTGGAGATTGATATACAAAATTAATCTTATGGTACTATTGAGATATATAAAGCTTTCTTGGTGTCTAGAGGCTTCACACCAGAATATGGTATTGATTATAAAGAGACTTTTCCTCCAGTGGCCCGACTCACCACAATACGCACTTTGATTGTTGTTGCTGCTCAGAGGCGTTGAACTTTGTCCCAAATCACATGTATGTCATTTTTGATGCGCTCTCTATAGACTTTAAGCAAGGCCGGCGGGCTTGGTTTGATAAGTTTTGCTCTACAGTATCCATCTTGGCTTCTCTTCTAGTTCATATGACTTTGCTATTTCATTCGTCATACGGATCATGAAATCATGCTCTTGTTGATCTATGTTGAAGATATGATAATAACAGGAGATGATTGTGTTGGTATTACTAAACTAAAAGATTCCATAAATTGTCATTTTGAGATGAAAGATTTGGGTCCTCTTAGTTACTTCTAGGGACTTGAGACTACTTCTGGCAGCAGTGGATACTCTCTCTCTCTCTCTCTCTCTCTTTATCTATCTCTCTTTCTCTCTCTCTCTGTGTGTGTGTGTGTGTGTGTGTGTGTGTGTGGCCAAGTATGCCTCTGATGTTATTGCTTGTGCATGACTGAATGATTCCAAGGTTGTCTCCACCATGTTGGAGCCTAACCTGAAGTTGACCCCGGAGGTCAAACTTCTCTGATCCTACTCAGTACGGACAACTCGTAGGTAGCCTGGTCTACCATACGGTCACTCATCCCGATATAACTATGTTCTTCACCAGGTCAATCAGTTTCTAACTGCTCCGCGCTCGACTCATTATGCAGTTGTTCTTCGGATTCACCGGTATGTGAAAGGAACTATATTTAGTGGTCTCCATTTTTCTGATGAGTCTACTCCTATCCTACATGGGTGGTGATCCAACTAATAGGCGATCAACCAGTGGTTAGTATCTTTTTGGGCAACTCACTTATCTCTTGGTGCAATAAGAAACAAATGGTAGTCGCTCGGCCTAGCACATAAGTCGAATATCATGCAATGGCCGATACCACACAAGAGCTCATTTGGCTTCGATGGTTACTACCTGGTATGGGAATGCCACAGTTATCTCTTACTACTTTATGTTGCGACTGTCGCAGTGCTATCCAGATTGCACACAATGATGCCTTTCACGCGAGGACGAAAAACATTGAGATACCACTTTACTCGCCATAATCTGCGTGCTGGCACAGTTTCATCTGAAAAACGTAACTTCAGTAGATCAAACTGCAGACATTCATACGAAATCTCATCCTCTTGGACGTTATCATGACTTGGTATCCAAACTTTCGCTTATTACGACGACTTCAGTTTGAGAGGGGCTGTTATGATATGTGAACTTAATGGATCATTCTATTATAATGTAATATTGTGAGAAGCTAGGTCATTATTTTAGCATGTCGTATAGTCTATAAACAGGACCCTTGTACAGCCTTATTCTTATAATAAAAATACAATCATTCTCTCCAAACACTTTCGTATCACCATTTCTCACATCTCACATTCCTACTTCAATCGGTTCTCGAACTTATGAATGTTTCTATCCAAATTTATGATGTGTTGGATTGAAATATTGCTTCACACATATTTCCTTACTATTTTCAATTCTATCGGTTGTCGATAGTTTTGTTCCAAATTTTTGATGTGATTGAAACCGCATTTCACACCTATTATCTTGCTATTCGAATTGGTTGCCGATCATATGCATACTTCTATTCTAAATTTCTGATGTCAGTGAAAATGCATTTTGTGCACACTATCATTCTATTTCAAACGGTTTTCGAAATTATGGATATTTCTTTTCCGAATTTCGGATGTGATTGAAGCACGACTGAGAAACATTGGTTCCGTTTGGTAAATTGGTTTATTTTGATTTTTGGTTTTTCCACCAAATAGTTTATTTATAGTGTTTGTTTAGAGTGGTTTAAAAAACAGTTTTTAAACTAGTTTTTTTCAACTTTTGGCATGGGAAAAAAACAAGTTTTGGTGGGTTTTTTTTCAGTTTTTTTCTATTAGTAATATCAGCTAACCCTATATTGCCCTCACACTTTCTTTATATTTCCAAAATTAACCTAGGTCATTCTTTTACCAGAGTTATGTACCACCTCTTTTTCTTCAGGAATGTCATGGTTGACTCTTTTACCCGTAGTTGCATCACTTTGACTCGGTGATTTATACAACAAAACGATATAATGTTTAGGTAATTTTTTCATGGTGTTGTAGAGTGAACTTTACTCTACATACCCATGCAAAAATCACCAGTTTCTTGTATCAGTTTGCTAATCAAATCACCGGGGCAAAGTGACTCAGTGAATAGTGACAAAATATAAAGTTTGTCGTTTCTAAAGAAAAAGAGGTAGTAATAATTTCTCATCCCACTTTATGCTCATACTTCTACTTCATGAATTAACAAGTCTTGAATTTTAGCGTGATCGAAATTTTATGAAATCGTTAATTTTTTGTTGAATCCAAGTACGAAAATTCTTATTTTTTGGATGCTACAATACCGTTAATTTGTTCTTCAATTTGTTAACTTTCATGAAATCTTTAATCTTTAATTTGTTTTTGGTGAATATGTAAAGAAAATTCAAGTGGAGGATTAGAGATGGCAACGGGTCGGATGCGGATCGAATCAGGCTCTTCCCGATCCAGATCCGACCAGGAGAAATGCGATCTAGATCCGATCCAAATCCGTTCGGATCATCACCGGATTCGGATCAGATCGGATCGGATTTCATTCAGCTGATCCAAATTCGATCCGTAGATCCATATAGTACGTGGTCGGATCGGATTCAGACCGGATCCGGTTCGAGTTTGCCATAAAATAGAACAAATAACATGAAAAATAAACACTATTTCATACGTTAAGGCATATTCGTAAGTTATGAAGCAGAAAAACAAAAAAAAAATAGCTTTGTAGGTTGGAGTTACTATAGTATTCTTCTTGTAAGTGTAAGTGGGGAGGTAATGGGGGTATATTTGTAAAGCACACATACACGTCGGATCGGATCGGGTCGGAACCCGGTGGATCTGCCCTCAGATCCAAATCCAGATCCAAATCCGTTCGGGTCTGGCTTTCCCGATCCAAATCCGATCCATTTTCAATCGGATCGGATTCAGATCCGATCCATTCGGCTCGGATCGCTCGGATCTCAAATCGGATCGAACCATATTGCCATCCCTATGGAGGATATATTTGTCATTTGATCTGATTCTATATTAAAAATCACTACCAAACACATTTATCCAGTCCAACACCAAACACACTGGTTTAACTAGAATCTTCAAAAAAAACCAAAAGATTTTCACCACAATCTTAAAACCAGTTTTTCCACCAAAAACCATTCTACCAAACTCACCCATTATCTTCCTATTCTGAATTTATGATATGGCTGTAATAACGTTAACGTCTCGTGTGTAATTTTCTTTTTTAACCAAACGGTATCCTCTAACCAGAGACTAATCTTCTTATTGCAATTGGTTGTTAACCTCAATCATTATTATTTGCTGCCAACTAAACATAACCCACGACCGCTCTATTCCAAAAAAAAAAAAAAAAAAAAAAAAAAAACTTTTCCTTTTACTTTTCTTAATGTGAAGGGGAAAACAACTAATGAGAAGTTCATCATTACTTTCGTCAAAGAGAAAATTAATTCCATTGTTACACTTGTCGTTTAGGCGTGAACTCGAGTTTTCATTAGTACAGCCGCGAAAATGGTCTGAGGAAGTAAAATGTGGCTAGTTATGAAATTGAAAGCTAAATAAAATCGGCAGCAATTGATTTGAAGTGACATGTGTCAATTTTCTGCAACCGATAAAACATGTCCGTCATCTTTTTTTGCGGGCCACCGACTAAAAATAGAAACTCTGACTGCTATAAGTTGTAACATAACCAAACAGTAACAGTGCATTTCTACTGATCAACCTGTTTGGAGCGACTGATAACCTCTCGAGAGAAAAAATAATAATGGATCGTCGTGGTCTGATCAACAGCTTCCTCAATGTGACGATGATGCCACTAGTATGCATCTTACTGTGTTTTATTCTTCCACTGTTCTTGTTCTACAAGTCCATCCACAACATTCTTGTCCGGTGTCACTCCGGCGAGAACATGAAGGGCAAAGTCGTCCTCATCACTGGTGCTTCATCAGGAATCGGAGAGGTATTTGCATCTCCATGTCTCGAATCGTATCCTCGAACCGATTTTTATATCAGTCTTTTGATTTTTACAATGTCAGCACTTGGTGTACGAGTACGCGAGAAGAGGGGCTTGCTTAGCGATTGTGGCGAGAAGGGAGAACCAATTGAAGGAGGTGGCTGAGACAGCACGGGGGCTTGGATCGCCACAAGTCTTTCATGTTTGTGCGGATGTTTCAAATGTCGATGATTGCAGGAGATTTGTTGAAGAAACCATCAACCACTTCGGTCGATGTGAGTTCTCTTTATTATTTTCTTGTCGGTAACAAAAGAAATTCATTAATCCCAGCAAAATGTAAAGACTTTCATAGAAAATTTCCCCCGGCAAAAAACATCCATAGACTTAAATATTTGGTAGTACAACGTTGTCAGCTTGTATTGCCGACACTAGAAAAGTAGTGGTTTTCTAAAGCCAATTACAAATGTGCCGCTAAATTATTACAGATACGTCCCCAAAAATTTATAGTTGTGCCTCAACTTCTGAAATGTTTATGCAGGAATGATCAAAAAAAAATGTTTATGGAGGAAAGGCCCACTTAATGCTCGTACCAAACAGTCTGGATCGTTGAGAATTACAAAAATATCCCTGTTCAGCTTCTTCACAATTTTTAGATTTGTAGTGGCTTTACTTAAAGGACTTGTACCCCTACACATAAATTTATAGCTCCCCCGCTGCACTTAGAAACCAGATTTTGTTAAAATAAACGTTGTTTTTCAGCAAACTAATCAGAAACCAGGGTTGTCAAGAATGCACTTACTAAATCGGGTAATGACATGTTAACCGGGTTTTTTGCAGTGGATCATTTGGTGAATAATGCCGGAATCAGCAGCATCTGCCGAATAGAAGATGTCACTGACATCACGACGCTGGTGCCTCTAATGGTAAGCTGTTATTTCGGAAAAATGACCGAGAAAATATTCATTTGTTGAGTTGTATCGACTAAGTTTTGTTTCTCCGATGGAACAGAATGTGAACTTCTGGGGAGCTATATCCAACTTTGTTCGCGATCCCTCACCTCAAAAACACCAAAGGCAAGATCATAGTCAACACATCAGCTAGTGCCTTCTTGCACCCGCCAAAACTCAGCTTATACGCTGTAAAATCACTTCCACTGCTTCTCTCTATTGTCTCGTTCTTTTTACTGGTTATTTTCGCTATCTTTAAAGTAGACTTATCGTGTTCGTGAGACTATTTCATGCAGGCGAGTAAAGCAGCATTAATAGGCTTCTACGAAACAGTGAGAAGCGAATTGGCTCCTGGAATCTCGATAACTATTATAACTCCTGGTCTTGTAGACTCGGAGATGACGCGAGGGAAGTACTTAAACAAGCATGGTCTCTCCGTAAACAAGCCATTTAACAACAGCGTAAGGCACCGCCGTTCATGAAGTCGTTTGTTCTTATTTAGAAAACCCATCCAACGGTCCAACCAATTTGTTCGCTTTGCAGATTATGACTCGGTTCATCCCAATGATGGGTACCACAGAGTGTGCGCGGGCCATTGTTGATGCAGTGTGTCGTGGAGAACGATATGTGACGGTACCAAAATGGTACCGCGCCCTCTTCTTGCTGAAAGCATCGTGTCCGGAACTGTTTGAGTGGGCTTACCGCACAAATTACCTCAAGCACAACGTTCGGGGTAATGGAACGCCTAGCTCAGGAGCTTCATCGTCATTGCCATTTCAGAGCAAACTAGACTAGTTCAAGTAAGGATGGCAATCAGATTCATTCCGATAGGGTGTCCCGCACGATCCGACTGTAAAGAAGCAGATCCAATCCGCTCCTTTACCCTTGAAACCTGATCGCATCCGATTAGGTTATAGTAGTAATACCTAATATTTTCAATAATATACATCTTTTTTTTGAGTAATAATATACATGTATTAATATAATTATAACCGTATTATTTACTATCTTTACTTTAAATAACATCATAAATTTTACATAAATATGATCTTATTGTGATAAATTTGAAGAATTTGTACTTGTAATTGTAAAAAAATGATAATGATAAAATTGTTAGAAAATGATAATGATAACCGGGACCTCGTGCAGGGGCTTCCAACGCTCTACCACTTGAGCTACCACCCTAGCTACAAATTTATCTTACTTTGGTTGTAATTTTATTTGTAATTCATGATTATCTTAGGTGACAAACTAAAAACATCATCCGCTATGATCCCATGAATAATCCGGATTCGAATGTAATTCGGATTCGAATGTAACCCGATATGAACCCCTATGAATGAGATTTTGAAATAGGCATCCAGACCCGATCCGTTGCCACTGTTCAAGCCATTGCATAAAAGCTTCCTTCGAGTTGCTAATGAAAGTAGTAGCTCGAAATTTGCCTAGATCATCATCCTGTGATCTCGATCGTAAATGAGAAACATCAAGTCCTGATAATGTCGTTTACTCCGTGATTTATCCCAAAAAGGTTACAGTTAAGAAGTCATTGAACAACATGGCGGATTGAACTCTATCAAGCTTCAAAACTGTTATGACAAAACCACCTCACGAACAATGAACGAATAAAGAAGAACACGAGTATTTTACGTGGTTCGCTAGCAAAATATTTTCTAACTACCTCCACAGCGGAAAAGCACTCTTTATTCACTTAAGAGGAACAATTACAATGTTTTTGCATACCTAGTAGAGAGACTACTAGCTTCTTTATATAGTACCCTAGAGGAAACCCACAGGCCAAAGGTTTCCAAAACCAAATTGGAAACAAACTTGCTGCGATAAGTTTCCATCTTTGATATGGAAACAATTCCTAACAATTGCTACCTCATTATTCCACCGCCTTTGACTAATTCAACACATTCAAGGCACCTCCTCAACAAATATCCACCTTGACTTGAATTCTCTTGTCAACAGCAGCTGCTCCTCTTCTCGTAAACAAAGCTACGTCTTTTCCGCTCCCAATTATCTCTCTTCACAGAGACTCACTGGACCACCACCGGGTCCGACATGGCCCCTAAGGGCCTCACTGGCTCAAGATGTTGAGCAATTCCAGACAATGCTGGAACTTGCTCTCCGGAACCGGCTTGGTGAACATATCCGCAGGGTTGTCATCAGTCCCCACCTTCATCACCTTGGTCCTGCTCTCGTTTCTCAGAAAATGATACCTGACGTCGATATGCTTGGTCCTTTCATGATGAACCTGGTCCGTAGTCAAGCAAATCGCACTCAAGCTATCACAGTAGACTATCGCCTGATCTTGAAGTAGCCCTAGATCATTGACCATTCCCTTAAGCCAAATTGCCTCCTTTGCTGCTTCCGTTAGAGCCATATACTCCGCCTCCGTGGTGGAAAAAGTCACCGTCGGCTGTAGCGTTGCCTTCCAACTCAAAACAGATGCTCCCAGAGCAAATACGTAGCCTGTTATTGATCTTCTACTGTCAATATCCCCTGCATAGTCCGCATCCGAGAAACCAGCTACCAAGATGTTTTCACGTGACCCATAACATAGGCCAATGTCTGACGTACCCTTAAGGTACCTGAATATCCGCTTCACCGCCTGCCAATGGTCCCTACCTGGATGAGCCATAAAACGACTAACCACACTAACAGCGAATGCTATGTCTGGTCGAGTACAGACCATAGCATACTCCTTCTCCTCCTCAGTCTGAACGGTGTACATTCCTAGCTTGTTGTTAGTTGCCATAGGAGTATCTATAGCTTTAGCTGATAACATCCCGAATCTTGCCAAGATCTTTTTGATGTATCCCTGCTGTGATAAGAAAAGCTTATTCTTCTTCCTATCTCTATAGATCTCAACTCCCAATATCTTCCGAGCAGCTCGCATATCCTTCATCTCGAATTCCGCACTAAGGGACCTCTTCAGTTCTCTAATTTCCTTGATATTTCGAGTTGCAATCAAAATATCATCCACATATAGAACTAGGTAAATACGTGATCCACTATGCAACTCTTTGTGATACACGCAACAATCATACTCGCACTTGTGGTAACCAATCTTCATCACGAAGCTGTCAAACCTCTTGTACCATTGCCTCGGCGACTGCTTAAGTCCGTAGAGAGATCTCTTCAGCTTGCACACGTGGTTCTCTCTTCCGGGAACTTGGAACCCCTCCGGTTGGCTCATGTATATTTCGTCCTCCAACTCTCCGTGCAGGAAAGCTGTCTTGACATCCAATTGCTCAAGCTCTAGGTCGTGGTGTGCCACTAAAGCTAGTAACACCCGGATAGAAGTATGTCTGACCACCGGTGAGAAGATCTCGTTGTAGTCAACTCTCTCTTTCTGACTGAACCCTCTTGCAACTAGCCTTGCCTTATACTTGACGCCCTCTCCAGATGTAGTTCCTTCCTTTCTTCTGAAAACCCACTTGCAGCTGACTATCTTCCTTCCCGCTGGAATTTAACAAGCTCTCAAGTCGAGTTTTTGCTAAGAGACTCCATCTCTTCTCCCATCGCGGCAATCCACTGTGCTGACTCAGAACTAGATATAGCGGCCTTGTAGGAGGATGGTTCGTCCTCTACCTATTCCGCTACCTGTAATGCATATCCCACCATACCGTCATCTCTGTATCTCGCTGGAGGTTTTATGACTCTCCTTGGTCTCCCTTCAGCAATACTTTGATGAACCGGTTCCTCTGGTGTAGACGCATCCTCACTATCAGACTCTTCTCCTTCTTCCTCTTCGTCTTCCGGCGACAGTGTAAGGATTTCGGAATCCTTAGGATCAATAGGATTCGACTCTCCCTCCACCTTCTTTTTTGCATCCCCAAGCTCCACCTCCACGGAGTTTTTCAACATATGAGACTCATCAAAGACTACACTTCTGCTAAGTATAATCTTTTTGTCTGCCCATATCTTGTATCCCTTCACACCTGTTCCGAAACCCATGAATACTCCCTTCTTAGCTCTTGGTTCTAGTTTGCCATCATCAACGTGATAATAGGCAACACAACCAAAAACTCTCAAATCCGAGTAATCCACTGCATTACCGGTCCAGACTTCCATAGGAATCTTGCATCCTATACCTGTGTGCGGGCTCCGATTTATGAGATAGCATGCCATGGAAACTGCCTCTCCCCAGAAACCTCTAGAAAGACCTGCATTCGAAAGCATGCACCTTGCTTTCGCTAAAAGTGTCTGATTCATTCTCTCGGCTACACCGTTCTGCTGCGGTGTGTGCCGAACGGTGCGATGGCGTGCTATTCCCTGATCCTTGCAGAATTCGTCAAACTCTGATGAACAGAACTCTAAGCCGTTGTCCGTGCGCAGCCTCTTCACCTTCTTTCCCACCTGATTCTCTACTAGTGTCTTCCACTCCTTGAATCTTGCGAAGGCTTCACTCTTGTGCTTCATCACGAATATCCAAGTCATCCTGGAGTAGTCGTCTATGATGCTTAGGAAATACCTGTATCCTCCAATCGCCTCGACTCGAGATGGACCCCAGCAATCCGAATGGATATAATCAAGAGTACCTTTCGTTCTATGAACCGCCTTAGGGAACTTGCTACGCTGTAGCTTCCCATACACGCAGTGCTCACAAAACCCTAGGCTCTTGGGCGCATGCCCGGTGAGATACCCCTTCTTGTGAAGTTCCTGCATTCCACGTTCACTCATATGACCGAGCCTCATATGCCACTGCTTGGTTAGATCAGCTTCCTTAATCTCGGCCGAGACAACTCCAGCAGAACCTGTGATCGTCGAACCTTGCAACATGTACAAAGTCCCGCTCTTGACTCCCTTGAGTATCACCTTAGAACCCTTGCAGACTTGTAGATCTCCACCTTCACCTTTGAAATTGTATCCCTTGCTGTCGAGTAGACTCAAGGAGATCATATTCTTCTTAATATGTGGTACATGTCTGACTTGCTCTAAAGTACATAAATTCCCTTCATTCATCTTCAATCTAACTGAGCCGCTCCCAATCACCTTACAGACGGCTCCGTTTGCCATGTAGACAGACCCTCCATCCGTTTGGTTGTACGTCGAGAATAGCTCCCTGTTAGAGAAAATATGATAGGAAGCTCCGGAATCAAGTACCCACGCATCATAAGAGTACGTGACAACATCCGCCATTAGAACGTATCATCCTCAGACGAGTTACCTTGTTCAGCTACGACTGCGGATCCATTCTGCCCCTGTTGACCTCGTTTCGGGCAATCTCTCTTCCAGTGCCCCTTTTCCTTGCAAAAGGCACAGACATCCTTGGGTAACTTAGAACCTGAGAACTGCTTCTTCTTGTTCTTATTACCCTTCTTTCTTCCCCCCGTTGCCATCAGTCCGGAAGCATGGTCCTCTATACTTGTGTCTGCACCCTTATGGCGCAGTTCCCTAGCATGGAGTGCCGATCTCACCTCCTCTAGGGATAAGTCGTCCTTGTTCACAATGAACGACTGCACGAAGTTCTCATATGATGGAGGTAACGAGATCAATAACAAAAGTGCAGCATCCTCATCCTCCACCTTCTCGCCAATATTACGCAAATCTAACAGAATTGTGTTCAATTGATCAAGATGGTCCTTGAGAGCCGTACCTTCGAGCATCCGCAGGGTGAAGAGCCTTTGCTTTAGCATCAACTTGCTAGTGAGACTCTTCGTCATGTAGAGACTCTCCAACTTGAGCCAGAGCTTCGCTGCTTCCTTCTGATCTGCGATCTCGATGATCACATCATCCGATAAGCACAGCATAATCGTTGCGTGTGTCTTCTCCTCCATCGCCTTGAACTCCGCTGATGCAACATTAATGCCTCCCTTGTCCGCGGTCAAAGGTGCCCACAAGCCTTGCGATTTGAGCAAAGCCTCCATCTTTATCTTCCACAGACTGAAGCTGTTCCCTCCTGTGAACCCGTCGATCTTCAACATCGATCCGGACATCGTTCTTGGTGGATCTTGAACTCTAGTCGCGTGCTCCACCTAGATCGCAAAACCCTAGCTTTGATTTCACCAAGTTGTGAAACCCTAGCTTTGCTCCGCCTTGATCTTGATCTTGAAACACCGCCAAACCAGGGCTCTGATACCAGTTTGTTATGACAAAACCACCTCACGAACAATGAACGAATAAAGAAGAACACGAGTATTTTACGTGGTTCGCTAGCAAAATATTTGCTAACTGCCTCCACGGCGGAAAAGCACTCTTTATTCACTTAAGAGGAACAATTACAATGTTTTTGCATACCTAGTAGAGAGACTACTAGCTTCTTTATATAGTACCCTAGAGGAAACCCACAGGCAAAGGGTTTCCAAAACCAAATTGGAAACAAACTTGCTGCCCATAAGTTTCCATCTTTGATATGGAAACAATTCCTAACAATTGCTACCTCATTATTCCACCGCCTTTGACTAATTCAACACATTCAAGGCACCTCCGCAACAAAAACTAGTACAAGAAAGAACCGAACAAGATACTTGAGCCTCAGACAAAACCTCGCTAAAAAAAGCTTTCTCCTAAAATGTGGCCACCAACAAAAGAGGGAAATGAACTTGCAAAATCCCAAAACTTAGGCTACTGGAAGCTCGCCACTGTCAGTGATGACCACTCTTTTTTGAGGACGGTCGTTTCTGTCTGTTTCCAAGGTTTCAATAAGTTTAACAGGGTCCATTCCCTCTACAACTTGCCCAAAGACTACGTGCCTCTGATCAAGCCAAGGTATCTGTCATTCACCAAACAAACACTTGCTATTAGGATTTGTTATTTTGGCCACTAATCAATAACGAAAGAGGTTCCGAAAATAAAAAATTGTAAGTTGTTTTTAGGATTGATGCGGGATCAGGTACCTTGACAGTGCAAATGAAGAATTGGCTGCCATTGGTATTTGGGCCAGCATTTGCCATACTAACAATTCCTGGTTCGGTATGAACCACTGCAGAGATACATCAGTTCAGAGATTTTGCAGAAATATTGAATTTGAAGTCTATAATTTGGTTTGGAGGGAATTAGCAATAAGACACATGATTACAGAAGTCAAATGTTCTGAATGCTAGTGATCCCGGAACTCCAAATTTCAATAATATATAGTCTACATTAATCATAAATGTGTAGCCCACGATTAATCTACTATCATTGAAGTCCTGATGAAAAAGGATCTGAGAGAATGAACTTACAGTTGAAATTCTGGTCTTCAAATGTCCGCCCATATATACTTTTGCCACCAGTTCCCTGCAGCACAGATATAATACAGCTGCTTATTAGTGGATGCATTATGCATTTTAGATGAGTTATCAAAACGTAAAAACGCGTATTAGATGCACTTTTATATTAATCTACTATCATGGATGTCATTACTGCCCACCATGCAAGACCATAAGTTCAGAGCACAGTGAATCATCACATGGCTTTTCTAGGTCTCATTGTTTCTCATGTTGGTCCATAGTGCTCAAAAGTCTAAACTATAGTAATCTTTCTTTACCCGAGATGATAAACTAACAATGTTATTAAGCTACTATAACCAGGTACAAAACACCAATGTGGCTCAAGAGCTTGATTGCATTAAGTCAAAATTATCTCTTAACATTCATTATGTAGAGCTAAGTTTTTGCGTTTTCTTATTCTTCCTTGCCTTAGATTGTAAGTGCTGAATACTATACCCTCTTCAATAGTTGTCTCTTACTTCAAGAGGCTACCTAACCTAGCATGTATATAATAGTGATAGCTATACTTAGTTTAGGGACTAAGCTGTAATTGTAAGCTATCGCTATTAGTATACACTGCACCAAGGCCCTGGCAGCAGCACCTACTGCTGTGCCTTGAGATTGAAGACATTGAGTCACAAATTGAAGTTTTAACGATCTGTGACTCAACAAACTCAAATACTAAGTTCCTAAGATTCACATTCCAATCCACTTAAAACTATAAAAGCCTAGAGTACACAAGTTTTTTTCACGCGGAGTACACAATAAATATGTTTATTCGTACAAGTGATTAAGTGGATAACAACAAATCTGATGAATATTTACAAATTCAGACTTCAGAGCCAGAAAGTGCTATAGGATGTCGAGGAAAGAATATTGAGTATAATAAAAAAAATATAACAATCCAAAAGAAATTCACGTTTACTCTTCAGTACGACTTTAAGCAAAGCCATCAAAAGCAATATCGAGTGATAGAGACAGAAATATATACCGGAGTTTTAGATGACAAGATATGTTTGAAGGACCGTAACATTCACTAATGTTTAAAAGTAAAATTAGCAAAGTAGCACACAATTTTTGGAATTTTATTTTTTAATGTCAATATAAAATTAATGACAGTGCAACTGGAACAGAAAGATAAAACTTCTCTTTTAGGTGACATCGTATAGAAGCAGTTTCTTTAGTAAGAGATATAATGGGGTAGTTTGGCAAAAGAAGGTTGACACCGCAGTACCAAACTTTCTATTACATGGTAAAATAGATAACTAATTGCATACAACGAAGATCTAAGTAGGAGTTTTTGACTGCTACGGAAAATGTACACAGTTGAAAATAGCAATTAGCAAGTGTAACCTAGTTACTGAGTAACAGAGTGGATGACGGCTGTGAAAACTGTTCCTTGTGGAGTTCACCATATTAAGAAATACTTCGTACCCATATTAAGAAACTACAATAAAGACGTTGCTCATGGGAGAGACAAACACATTAAGATAAAAAAAGGCAACATGGCTCTGTTGGAAAAAGAGGTTGCATCTTCCTCTTCAGTGAAAGTAACTGATGTTATAGTAATTCTTGAAGGAACACAACAATAAGATCCCCAAAAAAGCTCAAGATACGAGAACGTAGCCCATCATCGTCACCAAACTACACGTATTGAATATATAATCAATACTTCTAGGAAAATATGTAGCAAGCTTATGTCCTTAATGTAGTGCGCCTAGTGCCTCTATGCAGGGAAAGCCTAATCCCATGTGTGGATTGTCTACCTTGTAATGAACTCCCAAATATTGTGACTTTGTGACTCGCACTTATGGAACGGGGGTAGATGAGAGGAAGAAACACCAACACCATATTGATAAATGTATAACTTTTCAAAATAAAAGAAGTGATTGGGCTGAAAAAGTAGATAACAGGTTGAAATGCGATGGAGAGCGAAAATAACAGAGAAGAGAAGAGCACCAACATTTCCATTGTCGAAGTCTCCTCCTTGAATCATGAATTGTTTAATGACACGATGAAATGCAGAGCCTTTGTAGCCGAATCCCTTCTCCCCTAAAAAAAATAAAATAAAATAAAATAAAATAAAATAAAAAAATAATAATAATAATAATAATAATAATAATAATAATAATAATAATAATAATAATAATAATAATAATAATAATAATAATAATAATAATAATAATAATAATAAAACGCACGCACACACACACACACTAAGTTAAACTTCAGTTAAAAGCCCTAAAACTAAACCACTGTCGAATAGTCTCTAGTATAATTCCAACCTGTGCATAGAGCACGGAAATTCTCTGCAGTTTGCGGCACATCATCTCCAAACAAACCTATAACAGTCCTACCAGCAGGCGCTCCTTCTCCAATGCTCACATCAAAATGCACTTTCTGTGTCACTTTTGCTTGTGTAGCTACTGCCTGTAACCACAAAACATGTCTAAAGATAAAACCCCAAATGAAACCCATCATGCCAATTTGTAACTGAAATGGACAATCAAACAAAAACCCAAATTTGCAAGCATTCAGATCCAAAGCTTATTTTCCATATTCTTTAACATAAGCGAATGAATATATATAGAGGGTAAGCAGATTCAAACTGACCTCAGCATAGGCACGAACTGGTGTAGCAAAGCCGGACCTTCGGTGAAAGGAAGTGTATGAACATTCCTTGTTGAATAGACGCAGCGACCCTGAAAACGAACTCGACGACGAGGATGACAACGACACCGACGAATTAGATGTTGGATTTTGAGTCGGTATATGATACCGTGTAAATTATATTGTGGGCATGGAGTATCCTAGAGTCAGCTCTGGCTATCATGTAAGTCGATATTTCTTTTTGTAATAAAAGTGACTTTTGTATTAGTTCTTACGAAGAGGTCGCGGCGAAGCTGCTTCGGAAAAAAATGTCGAACATTTTTCTACAAATTAACTTAAAATGACCCCCGAAAACGAGGCGTGACAACGATGATCTGATTAACAGTTTCCTTAATGTGACAATCTTGCCACTGGCTTGCTTCTTCTTGGGTTTCATTCTTCCACCATTCGTATTCTTCAAGTCCATCCTCCACGTTTTTAATGGTTTGACTCACAAGTGCAATGAGCATCGTTATCAAAGATCAAATGACTAGTACTTTGATGTTGCAAGTATTTAATGGTTTTGCCAACAAGTGCAATGAGCATCGCTATCAAATATCAAATGACTAGTACTATTAATTAGTAGTGATACGTGGTAACTTTCTGTATCTGGTAAAAACTTATCTGCCATCTTTTTCGGGCCTACGACTAAAAATAGAAACTTGACTGCTAAAAAATTGTAATACAACAAAACAGAAACGATACACCTCTATTTATCAAGTCTTTCAGTAAAAACTACCTGAGAATATCATAATGGATCATGATGATTTAATTAGCAGTTTCATCAACGTCACGATCATGCCACTAGCTTGCATATTCTTGGGTTTCATTCATCCACCATTCGTATTCTTCAGCTCCATCCTCAACGTTTTTGATGGTTTCATTGACAATTGCAATGAGCACAGTTATCAAAGATCAAATGACTAGTACCACTGATTTGAAGTGACAAGTGGAAACTTTTGTATCAGGTATAACTTGTCCTTCATCTTTTCTGGGCCTCTGAATAAAAATAGAAACTCGACTGCCAAAAATGTGTAATGTAACTAAACAGAAACCATACATCTCTTGATCAAGTCTGTCAGTGATAACCTCCTGAGAAAATCACACTGGATCGCGATGACTTGATTAACAGTTTCCTCAACGTGACAATCATGCCACTAGCCTGCATCTTCATGGGTTTCATTCTTCCACCATTCCTGTTCTTCAAGTCCATCCTACACGTTTTAATGGTTTGACTGACAAGTGCAATGAGCATCGTTATCAAAGATCAAATAACTAGTACTTTGATGTTGCAAGTATGTAATGGTTTTTCCGACAAGTGCAATGAGCATCGCTATCAAAGATCAAATGACTAGTATTATTAATTAGTAGTGATACGTGGCATCTTTCTGTATCCGGTAAAAACTTATCCGCCATTTTTTCCGGGCCTATGACTAAAAATAAAAACTTAATTGCTAAAAAATTGTAATACAACAAAACAGAAACGATACACCTCTATTGATCAAGTCTTTCAGTAAAAACCTCCTGAGAATATCATTATGGATCACGATGATTTAATTAACAGTTTCCTCAACGTCACGATCATGCCACTAGCTTGCATATTCTTGGGTTTCATTCATCCACCATTCGTATTCTTCAGCTCCATCTTCAACGTTTTTTATGGTTTCATTGACAATTGCAATAAGCACAGTTGTCAAAGATCAAATGACTTGTACAACCGATTTGAAGTGACACGTGAAAACTTTTTGTATCAGGTAAAACTTGTCCGTCATCTTTTCTGGGCCTCTGAATAAAAATAGAAACTCCACTGCCAAAAATTTGTAATGTAACTAAGTAGAAACAATACATCTCTGTTGATCAAGTCTGTCAGTGATAACCTCCTGAGAAAATCACAATGGATCCTAATGACTTGATTAACAGTTTCCTCAACGTGACAATCATGCCACTAACCTGCATCTTCTTGGGTTTCATTCTTCCATCATTCGTGTTTTTCAAGTCCATCCTACACGTTTTAATGGTTTGACTGACAAGTGCAATGGGCATTGTTATCAAAGTTCAAATGACTAGTACTTTGATGTTGCATGTATTAAATGGTTTTGCCGACAAGTGCAATGAGCATCGCTATCAAAGATCAAATGACTAGTACTATTAATTAGTAGTGATATGTTGCAACTTTTCTGTATTCGGTAAAAAGTTATCCGCCATCTTTTCCGGGCCTATGACTAAAAATAGAAACTTGACTGCTAAAAAATTGTAATACAACAAAACAGAAACGATACACCTCTATTGATCAAGTCTTTCAGTAAAAACCTCCAGAGAATATCATAATGGATCACGATGATTTAATTAACTGTTTCCTCAACGTCACGATCATGCCAAGCTTGCATTTTCTTGGGTTTCATTCATCCACCATTCGTATTCTTCAGCTCCATCTTCAACATTTTTTATGGTTTCATTGACAATTGCAATAAGCACAGTTATCAAAGATCAAATGACTTGTACCACCGATTTGAAGTGACACGTGGAAACCTTTTGTATCAGGTAAAACTTGTCTGTCATCTTTTCTGGGCCTCTGAATAAAAATAGAAACTCCACTGCCAAAAATTTGTAATGTAACTAAACAAAAACAATACATCTCTGTTGATCAAGTCTGTCAATGATAACCTCCTGAGAAAATCACAACGGATCGTGATGACTTGATTAACAGTTTCCTCAACGTGACAATCATGCCACTAGCCTGCATCTTCTTGGGTTTCATTCTTCCACCATTCGTGTTTTTCAAGTCCATCCTACACGTTTTAATGGTTTGACTGACAAGTGCAATGAGCATTGTTATCAAAGATCAAATGACTAGTACTTTGATGTTGCAAGTATTTAATGGTTTTGCCGACAAGTGCAATGAGCATCGCTATCAAAGATCAAATGACTAGTGTAGATAGTACTTTCTGGACAGGCAGATCTTAGCTACGTGGCGACCATCTTGCACACCATACTGTGCTCCACACACACTGGATCACCAGCCGCGCTGATCCACGTGGGGGCTGCGAGACAGGGCCCTCGCATACCACTGCACGGGACTTGTAGGGACTTAGTGGTTTGGAGGCTAGAGTAAGTCTTGTCGCGCGCGAGCGACAATCAAGCCCGCGCGCGACCCCTAGTAACTGATTTTGAGAGATTTATGGCACGAGCTCCATAAACCCGGTCAACCCGGTCAAATCCGGTCAACCTCGTAACGGTTCCGGTATACGCGGATAACGTGCTGTAACGGTCCCTATATACGCGGACGAACGTGTCGTTGTGGTTAAGCTAATTAAGCCGCCATTGATGGGCGCATTAACCACACTACAACGGTCACATTCTCCGTTATATATAGATCGTTAACCCTTCCATACAAGGGAGAACGACCCGAGATACGCGAAAGCTCTGCCAGAATCCTGTCTCTCTCTCACACAGTACTATTGTCTTGCTCTCTCCCTACACACAACCCAACATTTTCCTATGCCATTTCTATTCTCTGCCTTTGGTGTACACAGAGTTCTCTCTGCAAGATTCTCTTGTACACAACTAGTACTATTAATTAGTAGTGATGTGTGGCAACTTTCTGTATTTGGTAAAAACTTATCCGCCATCTTTTCCGGGCCTATGACTAAAAATAGAAACTTGACTGCTAAAAATTTGTAATACAACAAAACAGAAACGATACACCTCTATTGATCAAGTCATTCAGTAAAAACCGAGAATATCATAATGGATCACGGTGATTTAATTAAATGTTTCTTCAACGTCACGATCATGCCACTAGCTTGCATATTCTTGGGTTTCATTCATCCACCATTCGTATTCTTCAGGTCCATCCTCAACGTTTTTGATGGTTTCATTGACAATTGCACTGAGCACAGTTATCAAAGATCAAATGACTAGTACCACTGATTTGAAGTGACACGTGGAAACTTTTTGTATCAGGTAAAACTTGTCCGTCATCTTTTCTGGGCCTCTGAATAAAATAGAAACTTGACTGCCAAAAATTTGTAATGTAACTAAACAGAAACAATACATCTCTGTTGATCAAGTCTGTCAGTAATAAACTCCTGAGAAAATCACAATGGATCGCGATGACTTGATTAACAATTTCCTCAACGTGACAATCATGCCACTAGACTGCATCTTCTTGGGTTTCATTCTTCCACCATTCGTGTTTCTCTAGTCCATCCTACATGTTTTAATTGTTTGACTGACAAGTGCAATGAGCATCGTTATCAAAGATAAAATGACTAGTACTTCGATGTCGCAAGTATTTAATGGTTTTGCTGACAAGTGCAATGAGGATCGTTAATAAATATCAAATGACTAGTACTATTGATTTGTAGTGACACGTGGCAACTTTCTGTATTCGGTAAAAAATTATCCGCCATCTTTTCCGAGCCTATGACTAAAAATAGAAACTTGACTACTAAAAAAGTTATATATAACTAAACAGAAATGATGAATCTCTATTTATCAAGTCGATTTGTCAGTGATAACCTCCTGAGAAAATCATAATGGATCGCGATGATCTGATTAACAGTTTCCTCAACGTGACGATCATTCCACTAGCATGCATCTTCTTGTGTTTCATTCTTCTACCATTCGTGCTCTTCAAGGCCATCCTCAACATTTTTGTCCGTTGTCAATCGGGCGAAGACATGAGGCACAAGGTCGTCCTCATCACAGGTGCTTCATCAGGAATCGGCGAGGTGGTTGGATCTCTATCTCCCTCTCTTACTCTCGCATCGTGTCGTAAAACCGATTTTTGACTTTGATTGTTGACTTTTTCATCTAATTCAGCACTTGGTTTATGAGTACGCAAGAAAAGGAGCTTGCTTAGCGATTGTGGCGAGAAGGGAGAACCAATTGAAGAAAGTGGCTGAGACAGCACGAGGGCTTGGATCGTCTCGAGTCCTTCCTATTTGTGCAGATGTTTCAAATGTCGATGATTGCAGGAGATTTGTTGAAGAAACGATCAGCCACTTCCATCGATGTGAGTTCTCTTTTTTATTTTCTCGCCAGCAACAACAAGAGATTCATCCAGGATGTATTCGCACGTTTGTATGCAAAATGGAATCGCAACATCACGTCGCTTCATTACTCAGTTTAGTACATGTTCAAGGACTGATGAAAATGGGGTAAAAGATACTTTCACCCCCTCAGGGTTGACACAAAGACACTTCCATCCATCTAGTTTGAAAAAGACACTTTCACCCTTTCAGTGTACCAAATTACAAAGACACATACAATACATAATTCTTTACAATACATATACAATACATAATTGTAATGCCGTTAGTCTGTAGTGGAGTTTGCCACTAATAGTCGTTTCTGGAACAATATTGCTCTCTTAAAAGAATCACTAGGTCTGTGTGCCCTGAAAATATTACTATGTATATATTTATTTACGATTCTAAGTGAGAATATTTGCAGCCTAGAAACCAGCTTTTATTAAAAACACTTACGAGCAAATTCAGTTCGAAACCAGGGTTGCCAAGCATGCACTCACTCATTAAACCCTGTAATGACATGTTAATCGGGATACTTGCAGTGGATCATTTGGTGAATAATGCGGGAATCAGCAGCAACTGCCCAATAGAAGATGTCACCGATGTCACGACGCTCATGTCTCTCATGGTAAGCAGTTATTTAAAAAATTACCGAGAAGAAAAAATTGTTTGCCCATGTTTTCTCCCGCTCATTTGTTGAGTTATAGCACTTAGTTTGTTTCTCCTATGATTCGGACAAACAGAATGTGAACTTCTGGGGATCTATATATCCAACTTTCTTCGCGATCCCTCACCTCAAAAAGACCAAAGGCAAGATCATCGTCAACACATCAGCTACCCCCTTCTTGCACCCGCCAAAACTCAGCTTATACGCTGTAAAACACTTCTCTATGAGTCTTGTTCTTTTTACTCATGATTAGTGTTATCTTAAACTGTGTTCTTATGATTTTTTTCAGGCGAGTAAATCAGCACTAATAGGCTTCTACGAAACAGTCAGAAGCGAATTGGCTCCTGCAATCTCCATAAGTATCATAATTCCTGGTCTTGTAGACTCAGAGATGACACGAGGGAAGTTATTAAACAAGGATGGTCTCTTCGTGAACCAGCCACTGAACGATGTAAGCACCGTTCATGAACTTGTTCTTATTTACGAAAAAACCCAGTTTTTAACTGAAATATTCAACCAAATTGGCCGCTTTGCAGATTATAACCCGGTCGATCCCAAGGATGGGTACCAGAGCTTGTGCACGTGCCATTGTTGACGCAGTGTGTCGTGGAGAACGATATGTGACTGTACCAAAATGGTACCAAGCCCTCTTCTTGCTGAAAGCGTCGTGTCCCGAACTGTTTGAGTGGGCTTATCGCACAATTTACCTTAAGTATAGTGTTCCGGGTAATGGAACGCCTAGCTCGGGAGCTTCATCTTTATCGCCATTTCAGAGCAAACTAGACTAGTTCAAGTAGGGATGGCAATTCCGCAATTAGATCCAATCCCATAAGGTATCAGGCATAAGTGGCAGAACGAGAAAACTGAAACAGCCAAGGCGGAAGAAAAACAAATGTATCTTTTTAAAGGTAATTTGTGTGGCAGAGCCAAAAAAATTTAGAACTCAGCTGGGCATTTGTGTATTTATTTACTATCTTTATTATAAGTAACATCATAAATTGTATCTTTTCAAAGGTAATTTTTGTGGCAGAGCCAGAAAATTGAGAACTCAGCTGGGCATTTGTGTATTTATTTACTATATTAATTTAAATAACATCATAAATTGTACACAAATATCATTTTTGGTGATAAAATTGACGAATTTATACTTGTAGGCCTAGTTTGGGTAAAGTATAAGAAGGGGGATAAGGATAAAATTGTACCTCCTGCTGCTAATCATGTGTTTGGGTGCAGAATAAGAAGTAGGGACAAAACTATTTTCCTTATCCCTTTAAATACAAAACTCAACGTTTTTGCCTACAACCTAGGTGGTGTAAGGCAGGATAAGGGGATGTGGGTATAAGGAGGATGTTCGGAAAAAGACAACATCGCCCCCATATATATATGTGTGTGTGTGCGTGCGTTTGAGGGGGCAATATGGTCATTTGCATTACATCCTGCCACTTATCATGCACTACCCAACATGTTAATACATATTCATGAAGCTTATCCTATCTCACATCATGCTCTGACCAATCACTTAGAACCAGCACAATTTTATCATGTCATATCCCAATACAATCACGTCCTATCTCATATTCCAATACATCTCTTATCCCCATGATTTTTGTATCTTACCCAAACGAAGACGTAAAGTGAAAATTAATCTACTTTTGATTGCATTGCAAAATTATCTTAAGTTGCGTGAACTAAGAATATCATCCGCTATGATCTAATGGATAATCCGATTTGAATCCGGTGTAATCCGGACACGAATCTGATCCGATCTGAACTCATGTGGATTGGATATGGATATAGGCTAATCTAATCCAAACCCGACCCGTTACAAAAAGAGTCATTTGATTTGCTATTGAAGCTAGTAGCTCCATCATCACAATGTGATCTCAATCATAAATGAGAAACATCAAGTTCTGACAATGCCGTTTACTCAGTTGATTTATCCCAAAAAGATTACAGGTACGAAGTCATTGAACAACATGGCGGATTAACTCTATCAAGCTTCAAAACTAGTACAAGAACCGAACAAGATACTTGAGCCTCGGACAAAACCTCGCTTAAAGAAAAGCCCTCTCCTAAAATGTGGCCAACAACAAAAGAGGGAAATGAACTGGTAAAAATCCCATAACTTACACTACTGGAAGCTCGCCACTGTCAGTGATGACCACCCTCTTTTGAGGACGGTCATTTCTGTCTGTCTCCAAGGATTCGATAAGTTTAACAATGTCCATTCCCTCTACAACTTGTCCAAACACTACGTGCCTCTGATCAAGCCAGGGTGTCTGTCATTTACCATACAAACATTTGCTATTAGGATACGTAATTGTGGCCACTAATCAATAACGAAAGAGATTCCAGAAACAATAATGTGCTAGTTTATTGAGGATAGACACAGGATCAGGTACCTTGACAGTGCAAATGAAGAATTGGCTGCCATTGGTATTTGGGCCTGCATTTGCCATACTGACAATTCCTGGTCCGGTGTGAACCACTGCAAAGACAGACATCAGTTCAGATATTTTGTTTAGAGGGAATCAACAATAAGACACTACATGATTATAGAAGTTAAATCTTCTGAATGCGCGCACATATACACTGTCTCTGAGGAATATTTTAATCACAAATGTGTAGCCCGAGATTAATCTACTATCATCCAAGCCCCGAAGAGAAAAAGGATCTGAGAGAATGAACTTACAGTTGAAATTCTCGTCTTCAAATGTACGCCCATATATACTTTTGCCACCAGTTCCCTGCAGCACACATAACACAGCTGCATATTAGTTGATGCATTTTGTGTTTTAGATGACGAGTTATCAAAACGTAAACAATAAGTCCAACAAATACAGACGAGGAGTTATCAAAACTTTATCATGAATGTCATTACTGCACACTTGGACCTGGCAAAATGAGTATTACCCATTGGGTTAGACCACTTAACCGGCTAATAAATGGAGTGGGTCCTGACTATTTAATAAATGATCTTAATTGGTTATACCTATTTAAGACCAGCGCGTAGATGGGTAAGGTGGGTATTTGTCCTGGACAGTGGACACCAATAAGACTCCAATTAGAAATAGTGTTCATCCCAAAAGACTGTTGTACCCCTGAACATAAACTAAATAAGAAAATAAGAAAATGTATAATATATACGGGGGCGGTGAAGAAAACAGAGGAGATTGACCCAAATAAGAGAATTGGGGAGAGATTGACGTTGCCGCCGCCGGAGGAGGAGAAGAAAACAGAAGAGGTAGAGATAGAAGGGAAGAAGGAAGAAATGAAAGAGGAGAAGGAAGAGAAAGAGGCGGATCTGTTGAATTTAGCCGACGACGCCGTGAGTAGCAGCGTCCACGGCGATCAATTGGCGTTGGCTCTGTCCGACGGAGCTCCGGCGAGAGAAGTTGGCACAATTTTCGGATTTTGATTTCGATTTTGACATTGGTCGAACGCGGAGAAGTTGGCGTCTGGAACTGGATTCGAAACTGGGTTGATGCTTTCAGAGATGTGGTGGGGGTGGACGACGACGGCAGCGCGGAAGCTCGACGGTTGTCTGGTCGGCGATGGTGAAGGCGTCGTGCAGTGCCCGGAGAAATTTGGTTCTGCAGGAGATGAGGCCCGATAATGACTCATCATATAACATTTCAGGGCTATAACGGTAAATTTAGCTATGATTAGGTTAGAAAGATGGGCTTTCTATTTAAGGTTGTCATTGGGCTTCTTTTTTGAGAAGCAAGTGATTGGGCTTTTATTAAAAGTTTATATTTTCCCAGACTGGGTTTAATTGGGACTACCCACTAATAACCAGGCTCATAAAATTTAGTCCAAAAACGCAACAGAAGTATGGGCTTAATTAGATAATACTCCAATTACAACCAACTCATATAAACCCAACCCAAATCCGCCTGACCCGACCATTTTGCCAGGTCTAACTGCACACCATGCAAGACAATAAGTTCAGGGCACATTGAATCATAACACCTCCTTCACATGGCTTTTCTAGTCCTCATTGTATCTCATGTTGGCCCATAGCGCTCAAAAGTTTAAACTACAGTATTCATTCTTTACCAGAGATGTTAAACTAACAATGTGATTAAGCTCCCTTCCCCCCCCCCCCCCCCCCCCATCCTAGTTATTAACCATATTGGGGTAAATTGGATAGATGGTTCTGTCACTTCTGTGGCAATAGCAGAAATCAAAAATAGAAAGTACTATATCCGCTTCGTCATAAAACAGTTTAGATGGCCTTTCCTTTTGAGCAAACAAAATGGCATTTCCATAATCAGTCTTAGAGTAGAGAACAACATAAAGTGCTTCATCTCCAAAAGAATACTTCAGATTTCTATACATGGGGCACGGGAGCCATAGATTCCTGAGAGAGAACTTCATATTTCCTGATTCATAACCAGCATAACCAGGCGAGCCATACCCAGGACAATATGTTATCATAGATGCACTAATTTGAATTCAAATTAGCTCTGGAAGCAAATACTTCATATTTCTTGATTCATAACCCGGTAACAAACACCAATGAGGCTCAAGAGCTCGATAGCCTTCAGTCAAATTATCTCCCAATAGTCAATATATAGGGCCAAGTTTTTGCATTTTCTTATTCTTCTCTGCCTTAAATTATAAGTGCTGAATACTATACAATCTTCAATAGTTGTCTCTGGCTTCAAGAGTCTTTATTTTTTTAGAGAACGGCTTCAAGAGTCTACCTAACCTAGCATGTATACACTGCACCAAGGCCCTCACAGCAGCACCTACTGCTGTGCATTGAGATTGAAGACATTGAGTCACGAGTTTTAAGTTTTAACGATCTATGACTCAATAAACTCAAACACTAAGTTTCCTAAGACTCACATTACGGTCAACATAAAACGATAAAGTCTCGAATACACAAGCTTTTTTGTGCGGAGTATGCAAGAAATATATTTATTTTTAGAAGTGGTGATAACCACAAATCAGTTAAATATTTACAAATTCACATCGAAGAGCCAGAAAGTGTTAAAGAATGCTGATAATACCATATTGAAAAGAAGATAACAATCCAAACGTAATTCATATTTTCTCTTTTGGTAAACCTTTAAGCAAAACCATCAATAGCAATATCGAGTGACTGAGACAAAAATTTATACCGAAGCTTAAGATGACAAGATATGTACAAAGGACCATACAGTTTTTTTTAGGTCACATTGTATAGAAGCAACTTTTTTGGGTAAGAAAGTATACAGTAGTTTTGGCAAAAGGTGTATATGGTAAAATAGATAACAAATTGCATACAACGAAGATATAAGTAGGAATTAGGAATGCTAAGGAATGCACACAGTTAAAAATAGCAAGTGTAACCAAGTGACTATGTAATAGAGTGGATGACGGCTGTACTAACTGTTCCTTGTGGAGTTCACCATATTAAGAAATACTTGGTACCCATATTAAGAAACTACAATAAAGACGTTGCTCATGGGAGAGACAAACACATTACGATAAAAGGGCAACATGGCTCTGTTGGAAAAAGAGGTTGCATCTTTCTCTTCAGTGAAAGTAACTGATATTCGAGTAATTCTTAAAGGAACACAACAGTAAGATCCCCCAAAAGCTCAAGATACGAGAACATAGCCCATCATCGTCACCAAACTACACATATTGAATATTCGTATATAATCAATACTTCTAGGAAAAAAATGTAGCAAGCTTATGTCCTTAATTTGAAGGATAATCGCCTGGGCTAATTATATATGATAGTAAAAAAAATTCTAGCAGTGCGCCTAGTGCCTCTACGCAGGAAAGCCTAATCGCAAGTGTGGATTGTCTACCTTGTAATGAACTGCCAAAAAATGTGATTTGTGACTCGCACTTATGGAATGTGGGTAGATGCGAGGAAGAAACACCAACACCATATTAATAAATGTATAAATTTTCAAAATAAAAGAAGTGATTGGGCTGAAAAAGTAGATAACGGGTTAAAATGAGATGGAGAGCATTGAGATGAAAATAACAGAGAAGAGAAGAGCACCAACGTTTCCCTTGTCGAAGTCTCCTCCTTGAATCATGAATTGTTTGATGACACGATGAAATGCAGAGCCTTTGTAGCCGAATCCCTTCTCCCCTAAAAAAAAAAAAAAAAAAAACTTCAGTTAAAACCCCTAAAACTAAACCACTGTCGAATAGTCTCTAGTATAATTCCAACCTGTGCATAGAGCCCTGAAATTCTCTGCAGTTTGCGGCACATCATCTCCAAACAAACCTATAACAATCCTACCAGCAGGCGCTCCTTCTCCAATGCTCACATCAAAATACACTTTCTGTGTCACTTTTGCTTGTGTAGCTACTGCCTGCAACCACAAAACATGTTTCAAGATAAACCCCAAATGAAACCCATTAACCCTTTTCTCCCAAAAAAAAAAAAAAAAAAACATCAACCCAATTTCTAAAATAACTATTTCAGAAATGGGCAATCAAACAAAAACCCAAATTTGCAAGCATTCAGATCCAAAGCTTAACTCCATAGAGAGGGTAAGCAGATTAAAACTGACCTCAGCAGAGGCACGAACTGATGTAGCAAATCCGGACCTCCGGTGAAAGGAAGTGTAAGAACATTCCTTGTTGAATAGACGCAGCGACCCGGAAAGCGAATTCGACGACGAGGATGACAACGACACCGACGAATTGCTGCTGAAGCCGAGTAGTTTCATCTGTGGGAGGCTTCTAGAGCCTGAAACCAAGCCGACGTTGGACTGCAAACAAAGAAAAACTCGGGTGAATTACAAACTAAGGCGTGGTGAGATTTTAACTTCTGAGATTAGGGTTTCACTGACCAGAGTTGCAATGGGGACGGCCATTGAAGGAACTTCTGATATTAGGGTTTCGCTGACTTGAAAGTTGACACTTCTCTTCGGAGGTTGCTATGGGGGAAGATAGGGAAATGAAGGAAAGATGGAGAAGAGGAAGAAGAAGATAGAGTGTGAAGTCCTGACGGAGATGACGAGTCAGTATTTGCAGGAAAGGTACAAGAGTTTTTCACAAAAGACGAATACATCCCTCCGTTGAGCTTAATTACGATCAAGGTTGTCAAACCCGCGGGTAGACCCATGTGGTTAACGAGTTCACGCTCGTTATAACACTGACACTTCTTGTTTCAGTTTACGAGCATTTGTGATGGGGTACATGTGCCACAATTTTGTAAGAACGCAAGGGATTCGTGCTTTTCCGTTATGAAAAACTCCCTAACCTATTGAACTAAGTCAGTAATGTGGTGTGCCTATCAACCTTGGAATACAATTGAGGACGTTCCCACCCTTAAGGTGAGTGGATGAGTGCATCGGAGATGTTGGACTTCGTGTTGGGTTCTGCTTTTGGTCTCTCAATGTTGTCTCCGGTTGAGAGGAAATAGAAGCTTAATGTTTCTCATTTGAAAAAAGAAACGACTACGGTGAGGGTAATTTTGAAGAAAATGACGATGAACAAAACCCGAAATCTGATGATGGTCAATTTGTAATACGGAACAGGGAAAAGGAAGCGTGTAGGGAGTATTTATCTGAGATGGGGATGCCGACATTGGTGAAGATGATGAGTTTGACTCTAACGAGATAAATCCGACTGTGAAAGACAAGTAGGTAGGTTATAGTTTACCCGATTTTGAAATTAAGTCTGAAGTCAATCAATATTTGTGCCAATTGTTGAAAGTCGCCTACCTCTAAAAAAGGACTTTTTTCTATTGTGCATTTGGATATAAACTCTAGTGTGTATCCTAACATTTTGGTTGAGCAACATTTCCTCTCTCTAGAACTCTCCCTGCAAAACCCCAGTCACCCCAAGTTTTCCCTTCCGACGGAAGCTCCGAAATGGAGGAGCTGCCACCGGGAAACCACCTCTCCTCTCCCTTGCTTGATCACTGACTCTTGCTAAGCCGCCTCCGCAACTCGCCTTCTCTCACCGCCGTCGATTTTCTTTGGGAGCCTTGCTCCGACCGATTTTCTATAGCATATCTGGTGCGCGCCCGCCAGGCTTCCGATAGGTGAAGTCGAGTCCCTCCTCTTCCCCTTGCTCTCCCCTCTCCTGTGGTCCAAAGGGTCTCTGCCGGAAATTCCAACTACCCCGTCGCCTTGGTGCCAAGCCAGCCTCACCAGCCGTGTTGCCTCCCAGTTTTTTTATGTTGCGCCGCCCACCAACCGTGCTCAGCCCCGTCAAACCACCAGTCGCCGCTTCCACCGTCGCCATGTTAGGGAGAAGAACGACCTCTCCTTGATCGGCGTAGCACAGGTCCTCCTTCCCCCCTCGGGATAGGATTGTTGAGAGGGTCCGCCCCACCGTCGACATCGTCCCTGCCACCGTTCGTGGTCCTGCTGCCGTCGTCCCTGGTCATCGTTGCTGCCTGTTGATGAATCAAAATTGCATATTTTAGCATGTTAACGAACTCTTCTTAGCTTGCTAATACGTGTAATTTATCTATTTTATCTCTCTTTCTAGACTTATGCTTGTTTTCGTAGTTTTGGTTGTTTTCTCTCATTTTGTAGGCAAAGACGTGATTTAGAACGCATGGGGGCTAGTTGGGAAAGCTTGAAGAAGGAATTTGAAGGTTTAACTTGAAGAAGTCAAGTGATAAAGAGGTTAAAGTTGAAGACAAAGCAACTAATTTGCAAGTTAAAGTGAAGATTTGAAGACCTAATTGAGAAGACAAGAGAAGAATATGGGGTTGTTATTGAAGATTTAGAAGAAAAGATGTCAAAATTAGAGTCAAAGGTTGAAGTGGAGGGCAAATTAGAGAAGAACCTAACGGAAGTGGGGCTAAAGTGTGGATTTCTAAAACGTTTTAAGGGCTGTTATGAAGGGTCTTAACGGAGTTGGGGTGTTATTTGCTATTTCACAAATGTTTTTAAGAAGAGATGGGGGTATTTTAAAAGGATTCAGCAACTAGGGGGGAGCCGAGTGGAGTTTCGGCGAAACATGTCTCTCTCACGCGGTTCATCCTCTGTCTCTCTCCCCGACGCATTACACAGCCAGAACAGAGAGCTTCCTCCATGGAAGCTCTTCGAAGCTTCTTCAGCCGCCCCGTTGGACCCCCAAATCGTCACCAAATCGCACAAGATCAAGACCAAAACGCTCCTCAGCCCAAGCTCTATCTACCCATGCCTCAAATCGGCCCAAGAACAAAGCAATCAAAAAGCCCTAATTTCTAGGGTTCATGAAGACAAGATGAAAATCAACGATGGAATAGGAAATAGGTAAATCAAAGGGTGGATATTGATCCTTGGAGGTTACGAAACCATCCCTAGCATCTATATAAACCAAAGATTGAAGGAATTTTGGGGACTCCTCTCTGACCCATTTCGGCACAGTACTCTGTTTTGTTTCTCCTCTCTCTCTCTCCGATTTCACCCACTTCTGGGTTCGTTCTTGCGATTCTGAGCTCACTCTTGAGCAAACTCAGGTCCAAGAACAAGAGAAAGAGGAAGAGAGGGAGAGAGGAGGTTGATTTTCATCAGTTTTGTGCATCTGTTACAGTGCTCTGTTCTAGAGCCATTTCTGGGTTCGTATGTGATTGCTGCTGCTGTCTTTTCTCTGTTCATGCTCTGTTTCAGCAGCAGCAGTAGTTTGTTAGGGGTTGCTCTTCAATAGTTGATAGTTTAGCTTGAGTTTTTGGCTATTTTGCTCTTAGTTTTGTGTAGTTGTTGAGGTTGAATTGGCAAAACAAGTGTATGACATCAATTGTGATTCAAGTTTTGATTATTGAAAGTAAATTTCTCTCAATCTCTCTTGAATTTCTTATAATGTTTAGCTAATTCACTTGCTTGGGTGATTTGGGACTATCTAGTGTCTAAATCTCTCTATTGATTCAAGTTGAACTTCAAGGATGAATGGGTTGAATTGGGTTCACTTGAATGCTTAGTGCAATATTTAGATTTCTCTTGTTGAAGTATTTGATGCATTGAATAGGTAGATGTGCGAATACTTTTGACGTGTTTGATTTGAAGTTGCATTTGAGTGAGAGGAACTCATCAATCCTAACTTTGAGAAATCGAGTTCTAGTTAGGTGATTTGAGTGAGAATTTACAAATCTCATTTGTTGCTTGATCTTTCATGTGGAAACACCCATGTGTGTTTACATATGGTTGATGCTTGAAACACTTGAAATTTGGAGAATCTCATTTGAATAGCCTCTTTAGTGCTTGAGTAGCGTGTTGGATTTACACACTTCTCTTGTCGCGAGTTGGATTGTATGAGAAATCACTTCTTGAGATACTTGTCTTGTGGATTGACACATGTGAATTGAGAATCGGGCTTGAATATAATAGGAGGATTGGTCACTAGAGAAACCGATGATCCCTAGCCCCTCTCTACTTGTCGTTTCACTTAGTTTCTTGAATCGTAGCTCTAGTAGTCGTTTACTTTGTTCTTAAACTCAAACCTCAAACTTGCTCCATCAATTGATTTTGGTGGATTTGAATAGCTTGGCAAGCTTTAAAGCCATTGAGAGTTTGTGTTTCTTGCTTTAGTTTGTTGTTTTTTAGTTTTGCAAGTCATTGTCTAAACCTCCTCTCCTTGTGGATTCGACCCCGTTCTTACTCGGGTACTACTTAAAGCGATATTCCTATACTTGGGAATTATCGCGAACAAGTTTTTGGCGCCGTTTCCGGGGATAGGCTAGGTATTAGATTTGATTTGCTTTACTTTCTTAACATTTTTTTTTCTTGACATTTCCTCTAGTTGTTTGTGGTTAGTTAAGCTTGTGAGATTCAAGAGGGCTTGTGAAATTCATCATGTACCTCTCATATACTTGCTTGAAAAAAAAAATGTCTCATGAACATTTTGGACTTGGTGAGAAGCCTAATGTTCCTTACTACTATGCATTTACTAGTCATGGAAATCATTCTAAGGAATCAATGCGTTCCATACGTGAACGTGCGATTAAAAATGGTGATTATTTTCCTAAGAATGATTATTATTGGCATGGTAGTTGATAACTCTCTTTTAGGAGTTATCTTTATACTTCCATATTACTTGTAATAGGCTTATTTCACATGATTTATATGCTATATTTGCACAAATATGTGAATTTGACTATTTCTAAGCTTAAGAGTGAAAAGTTGTGTTTCTAGCTTATTTGTGCAAGTTTTCTCTCATATTTGCTATGATAATGGCACGGGTTGTTTAGTGTTGTGTATCTCAGGTAAAAGAGGTGCATTAGAGCTTATGAGATGCTTGGATATGCTTGGAATGGAGCTAGATGAAGAGGAGAAAAGGAGACGCACAAACGAAGAAAAGTTGGAAAAGTCACACAGGACCAGCCTGGACTCTTTTCGATGCTCAGGAAAATATACAAAGAATTTTGAAGCAAGGCTTGCGGCATTGGAAATTAGACATCCGTAGATTTCCAACGATATATAGTAGGCCCGAAGACGAGTCCGTATGAGAGAGATACAGCCCGCGCAAAATCAGCAAATAATTCTGTCCGGGAATTACAAAGTAGAGGGGCTGAAGTGCAATTTCGGTTAGTTTTCATTGAAAAGCGTGCCCAGCTGGTAAAAAAACGGGGAGAGAAGACCTAATAGGAGATTATTCACGTACGGGAGCCATTGGAGAGCACCTAGGAGCTTGGGGATTGCACGGATTCGCCAAAGCTTTGGCGATTTCATCGTTTGATTCTTCTCTTACCCTCTCTTTATCATTCTATGGAGAATACTTGTGATTTTGGCATAACAATGAGTAGCTAATTTCTTTGTTAGGCTCTATGGAGAGCCTAGGGTTATGACTTAGACTTATTTTCCGGATTTTGTTGATTGATTCATGCGTTTGATCCAATTAATGTTTTTATTCTTCATCTTGTATTGTGAATCCGTAAGCTAAGGCTATTGACACGTGTTAGTGATGAATGGACTGACCATGTTAGATGATGATGATGAACTAGTTGAATGCATAGCTTAATGTTACAAACTAATTGATTAGAAATCATGATCTAGGCTTAATTCTTAGCAACAAGGGAGTCGCGAACCGGAGTTGTTAGTGAACTTGGTGGGTGCTCGACAGAGACTTAACCCGGTTACGAATAAGATCATGTTTTTATTCCCGAATCATTGAGACCGATAGGTGAGATGAATAGGAGTAGTCATGTGTGGGTAGATTCGGTTGAACTAGTTAGGTGAGTAAATCGGTGGACCGACAGGACCCGGTGAACGAAGTTGACTAGCCAGCTAGAACGTAACGGTAGATGGAGGTGGACCGACAGGACCCAAAGTAAACTGTTACGTAAAATTACATGAGATCGACAGAAGATTGTAAGTGCTATTACCCGGCATAATCAGTTAGTGAGTAATGTGTTTCAATACAAATTCCGGAACTGTCTAAAGACCCTAGGTGATTCATAGATCGCCTAGTTTTCTCCATAATTTGATTAAATTCTTTTAATTGAAAAATACAAAAATATTGTCTCTACATTCATTTTATTCAGTCGCTTGTTTGTGGGTGACGAACCTTCAAATCAAACACTTTTTACCGGTTACTTAGGTATCTTCTAATTGATTCTTAACTAGCTAGTAGTCGTCTATTTCCCTTGGGTTCGATACTCGGAGTCGTAAAATACTCCACTTACTACTTGACCGTGCACTTGCGTATACACGTAAGAAACCGTGCCAAGTTTTTGGCGCCGTTGCCGGGGAGATTAAACGGTTTATTAGTTTAGTTAAAAATTAATTTAGGATACTTCTTTTAATTTATTTTTGTTACTATCTGCTTACCTCACGGGTGTGCTAGTGTTGTTTTTCTCAGGTAGCAATGGCGGAAGGCCAAGGGTAGATTAGCCTCACCACAGAGCAGCTACAAGCTTTGGTGGCTGAAGCTGTAGAGAAAGCACTGGCAGCAACATCTAGACCGCACCCGACCTCAATGTCGTATAATCGTTCAGGGAAAGCAATAATCCAGGCATTTCAGGCAGAAACCTTCTGTCTCAAGCTGGGCACAATTCAATTTGCTCAGGACCAGTGCACTTTTGCTGGGACAGACGAGGAAGACCCACATGCATTCATTGGGAGATTTCAGAGCTACTGTGGGCTAATCCGTTATAGTGGGGTCACTTCCGAATCAATAAAACTGATGCTCTTCCCTCATTGCCTCAAGGGAGCTGCTATGGATTGGCTGGATTCATTGCCATCCAACTCAATCAAGACATGGGAAGATTGTGCCTCCCAGTTCATGATCAAATTCTTTCCCATCTCACGCATGATTCAGCTGCAGAACGAGATTTGGTCATTCAGGCAAAAGCAGCATGAATCCATGGTCAAAGCATGGGAGCGTCTCAACTTATTGCTACGCAAATGCCCCAACCATGGCATTGCAAAAAGCCAGATCATACAGGTCTTCTATGATGCACTTGGAATGCTTGACAAAGAAAAGATTGATAGAGAAGGTGGGGGCAGTTTCTTGTTCAAATGTGATGTTGACGGTGCATATGAGTTGATGAGACGTGTGGTTGAGCAAGAGGAGAGCTGGGATTATGAGCACCAACAAAAAGAACCGATGAAGCATAGCTCAATGGCATATAGCACGGTTCAGGTGAATGCGGTAGAGGTAGTTCATGAAGCAAATGTTTCAGAGATGCATCAGCAGCAGCCAGTACCACCATTAGAGTTGACCGATATGACTGGGATAATAAAGACGATGGCTCAGCACATGGAAGACATGTCCACACAGGTCAGCTCTGTAGCAATTGCACTTCAAGTTGCTCAAGCAGAAATAAAAGATCTGAAGGAACAACTTGAACAAAGGGCACTGGATAGCATTGTTGACACATCAGAGGGACAGGCTCAAGCCATCACAACTCGAAGTGGTATTGCACTTACAGATCCTCCATATCCGAGTCATGCCAGAGCGGAAGCCTCAAAGGCGAAGGAACATGAAGTCTTCGATTCTGAGACTGTCATGATCCCCCAATCAAAGGGCATGATTCATCAGGATGCAGAGAAATCTACCGAGGTACCACTTCCATCTTCTCCTTCTTCTTCAGAACTACCATTTCCATTACGTACTAGGAAGAAGAAGGATGATTCAGAAGAATACAGACGCTTTTTGAATGTCTTCTCTAAACTGCATATCAATATCCCATTGATTGAGGCACTTCAAAAGATGCCTAAGTATGCTCGATTTATTAAAGATGCAGTTCTTGGAAAGAAAGGGGTGGATGAATTTCAGAGAGTAAACTTAAATGAACAGGTTAGTTCATGTGTTTTGCATGGGTTACCTAAGAAATAGAAGGATCCAGGTAGCTTTGTCATTGAGGCTACATTGGGTGATTCCTACACTGGAAGAGCTCTCTGTGATCTGGGAGCGAGCGTGAATTTGATGCCGTTGTCGGTATTCAAAAAGTTAGGTGTGGGGGAGCCCCCGAAAACTTGGATAACACTCCAGTTTGCAGACAAGTCATCCAAGAAAGCATGTGGGATGGTTAAAGATGTGTTAGTGAGGGTCGGAAGTCTGATCATTCCGGCTGATTTTGTTATATTGGATATGCCAGTAGGTGATGTTCCGCTAATTCTGGGTAGGCCATTCCTGGCAACTGGTCGTACTCTCATTGACGTAGAGAATGGAGAACTGATTATGAGGGTACATGATGACATGGAGACTTTTCGGGTCTTCAAACCGTCACCCCAGTGTTCATGGGAGTATCAACCAGGTGTGCCATTTGCTGTACAAGTGAAGCGCCAAATCCCAGAGTTGTCGCAAGGGGATCCACCTGACTACTGGGAAAGAAATAAGCCATCAGCAGTGCACGCACACGAAGCAGTGCTTCAAATTCAGCACATAAAAGCAAAGCTGGAAGCGGCACAAAGTGCCAGACCACCCTCGTGAGGTGGCAGAGGTAACTGGGTCGGGCCGTCGACCGTAAATTACAGGTGCTTGTTGGGAGGCAACCCAACGTACTTTTATGCTTTAGTATAGATAGTGTGTTTTAAATAATGTCGTGTGTGTTCTTCATATTATATAGTTTATCTGAGAGGCGAGAGAGTGAGGATCTCATGTTTGAAATGATTCTCTACAGGTTACAGGGTGAAGACGCGGTCCGGACTCCCCTTCTTGATGCGTGAAAAGAGGAAACGCAGAAAAACCGAGAAAGCGACATAATGATCACGAAATTTGAGGTCAGGAATTCTGAAGTTTACTCCGGAAAATTTGAAGTCACTATTGCGAAATCAGAACGTGCGCGAAACGAGCTTTCCGACGGTATGTAATATGCGTGCATCGGAGTCCGGAGACGTAATCTAGAAGACAAACGAAGCGGAAAAAAAAAAAAAAAAAATCTGGAGTCAGGGGTGTTCGCACGAACACTCCCTGTGTTCGCACGAACACCAGCCCCTCAAAAAGGCTCTGCTTGAAATTACGAACAAAAAAAAATGGGCTCACACGAACAGACAACTTCGTCCTCGTTCATCCTCAAACAAATCCAAGAGCCCCCCTCAATCAAACCCTCCCTCACTGCAACCCGACGCCCTCAGATCCGTTCCAAATTTCCGGCGTGTCCCTCTATTTCCCGTCGTGTCTCCGGCGACTCCTCTCACTCCGGCGACCCCCAGAAGCACCACCCTCTCTCCCACCCGACAACTATCTCACCACAAAGCCACCACCTGTTAACCGTCCCAATCAACCCAGCCGCCGGCAGCCATTAAAGCCGGCGACTTGCTTCTTTCCCGATCAAGAAGAACTCAAGAACCCCACCATCCACCATCAATTCCGACCACGCAACCACCATTCACTCCCGTCGAATCAGAACCCCAATTAAACCCAGCCCCGCCTCTCTCTCTGCATCAACCGAACCTACTTTCTCCCAGAACAGAGCATCACTGGGTTTGTGGTTGATTGAATTGGGGATTGGGTTTTGTGTCTATGGCGATTTCAGGTGGGTCTGTGATTGGTCTCAGGTGTAGGCAGTGGCTGGTGGTCACAGTTAAAGGTGAGGATAAGTGGCTGAAACTGGTTTGCTTCGTGGGTGTTTGTAGCTGCTGTGGTAATGTATCATGTTGGTGATGAATGGTGAATTAGGTATTGGTAATAGGCAGAGGTGTATTTGGTTAGGATTGCAATTATTTGGGTCTGTTTATGGTGATTTGCAGGTGAAGGTGATGCTGAGGTTTGCAGGGTGTTGTTAGGAAGGTTTTGTGGTGGTTCGGTGGTCAATTGGGTTTGGTGTTGGTTGCTGATTGTTTGTGGGTAATTGTGTTTAGCTATGGAGTTTTGTAGTCTTGTTTTTGATCGGGGTTGTGGTGGTGTTTGATCGCGGTGATGGAGGCTACAGGTGGGGAATTGTGTACTGGTTTATTTGTAGCAGAGGGGATATGGTGTTAGCTGTAGTTGGTTGAAAGGGTTGGTCTTGGTTTGTATGTGGTCTAGGTGGTAGCAGTGGTAATTTTGGTGAGGGTGTTGGAGTGATGGTAATGGCAGTGTTAATTTCAGGTGAAGACAATGGTGGGTTTAATTGGTTCAGTAGTTTGGTACTTCAGTTGTGATGATTGAAGTTGGGTGAATTTCAGGTTATGATTTGTGGCTTGGTTAGGTAGGTACTGTAAAAGGTGGTGATGGCCATGGGTGTTAGTTGTTGGAGGTGGCAGTGGCAATGGTTGGATGAGGTAGATGTAAAGTCTATGTGGTGCTACTGACAGAAAAACATTATTCATCCTAAGCTCTAAGTTCAACCATATGATTAAACAATAAAAACTTTTTAAGCGGCATGATGGATTAAAGATTGGAGGAATTTGACGAAGCAATCGACCCCGGTGTGCTACTTGCGCACTCGACCTCAAGGGAACTCACATAACGAGTTCGGGGATTCTTCGTTCTCTTTTCTTCGCGCAGCAACAGGATCAATCGACCCCGGTGTGTTCCGCACACTCGACCGCAAGGGAGCTTGCATTGTTACGCACAATGTTTGCTTGGGGATTGTTCTTGCTACCTCAGTCACCACCTATCAGATTTCGTCCCCGACCTTGTGTCGGTTGTGAGTATTCTTCTCTCTCTTTACTTACCGTTTAGGCACATCGTACTTGCTCTAGGATTTTTTTTTAGAATTCTAGGGAATTACTTGACTGCTTGCTTAATTTCGGTACACACAACTCGTTCACGTGCACGTAGCTTGAATTATCTCTAAATTTGTTGTAGCTACCTTCTTGTGCCGTGATTTGGACTCCGAGTAGAATCACCGCCCCTCGCATTTGAATGCTGAGTCTTCTTGGTTAATCTCTAAATTCGTTGAGGACAACGAAGCGCTCAAGTGTGGGGGGAGTTTTAGTCTTGACTAGCCAGTCAGTGTTTGCATCGCCATGTCAGCATATAGTTTGTTCGTGTCGTATTGTGTCTAATTTTGTAGTCCGTGTCGTGATATTGTGATAGTATATCGTATTATGATTTGTTAGTCGTGTATATACTTGTTTGTGTTTGTGTTTAATATTGCACGTTTTCTTATTTGAGTCTACCTACCCTATCGACTGTTTTGTGTAGTTTCGTTCGTGTCGGCTTGCATGTAGTGTAGGAATAATATAAAAAAATCAAAAATTTGCAAAATTCAAAAAAATTAAAAAGAGAAAATTTTGAGAAAAGGGCAATCGAAAGACGCTAAAATTTGATAAATCGCGAAGTGTGAAGATTTTAGGCGTAGAGCATGATTTGCGACCGAGAGTGACAACGTGAGTCCCCCCTCGTAGGTATAGAGAGACTTTCTTTACGGGAGTGCCTACCTATTTTTAACACTTACGTGATCTTTAAAGCCAAAGTGTGTGCCTATTTTTTACAAGAGCTGAGCTAGGTGTGAGCTAAACAAGCCGAACATCCATGTGTACGTCTTAGGTAGTCGCCAACCCGCCTCGTAGTGGCACACGAAAAAGCTGTGCGAGGTGTGTATTAGAGCACTCACTGCTTTTAGAACTCACCTTATAGGACCATTAGACGCCCCAATTTGAACCTTGGATTCTTTTCTAGCCTCCGGACCTAGGGTGACGATTCTTGGCCTTCATCACAAATTGATTAGAATCACCACTTTAGTGCGTCACGAGGGGGTTGTGTAGTTGAGGGGGTTCGATGAGGGAGTGATTATACAATTCGTTGAGTTCGACATCTCACTTGCACGTCATTGATTATCTACGAGGGGATGCGAGGGTGAGTGAGTGGGCTTGCGCACTTCGGTGTGGCGGTGTTCCATGCCATTACATCATGGACACAGTTGTGGAGAGCCGTGAGTGCGTGAATCTAATACGCACGAAATTGGGTTGGGAGAACTTAATTGGTGGATCGTGCTAGGTACCGGTTTTGATTACTTTGGTGTAGGAGGATCGGTTGGATTAGGCACGAGATACATTCATCTTCGGGACTACTTGAGAGGGGATATGGTGACATTCGAGTGTGGGGGTGTCGACTTTTGACTTCGGACATTGAGTGTGAGCTTGCGACGACTCCACTCCCACACATGTATTTCATTGATTTTGCGGCTTGGATTTGACATGGACTTTGATTGAGTTAGGAGGAGATGTTTTTTTTATGTGATATTCATTCGTAGATTTACTTGTTTCCTTCCCCTAGCATATCTGATTGTTATTTGAAGACCACTCGGATATTATTGTTGGATTGTGATGGTATTTTGAGAGAATTTTGAAAAAAAAAAGAAAAAAAAGGAAAGAAGAGAGAGAAAAATAAAAAGGATAGATGAAATAAAGTTGAGTTGGAATTGAATTGGAACGAGTGGTGGAGCTACTTTGACGACGACGGTTCACGTTTCATGCACGACAAACGACGATGGCCACGAAGATCACTAGTGTACCGGGGTTTGAGGGAATTGAGGGCCGGAGGTGGTGAGCTTTGGGTTTTGGTTCCTATCATCGTGGTGAGGGTGTGTGAGATGTGGGATTTGATGTGAGAATGTGACGCTTAGGACTTGATGTCGACGAGATTATCTATATGTCCCTAAGCCTCATCATGTGAAAACCGTTAGCGGATTAGGAGCTCGGACCTTGGATGTGGCTTTGCCTAGCGTAGTCTCTTATTTCGTGGCACACGCGAAGAGGTAGTGTACTCTTGTACTTAGTAAAGTTAGGCTTTCTATACTAACTAGGGGAGAGTCTCGTTGTCGAATTTAGTTTCAACTCATGCTTTGTTCCTAGGATTCTCATCACTTCATGATACCCGATTTAAGACAATGGAGATTGCCCGGTCTCAATCAAAAAGATAAAAAGTTTGTTTTGTGTATATATGTGTTTGTGTAGGATCGAGTCGTAGTTTGCATTTGCATCATATTGTTGCATTGTCGAGTCTTGTGTCGTTTGCATCTTGAGTCGGCTAGTAAATAGTGGTTTTACTCGGGACGAGTAAAAGGTAAGTGTGGGGGTATTTGATAACTCTCTTTTAGGAGTTATCTTTATACTTCCATATTACTTGTAATAGGCTTATTTCACATGATTTATATGCTATATTTTCACAAATATGTGAATTTGACTATTTCTAAGCTTAAAAGTGAAAAGTTGTGTTTCTAGCTTATTCGTGCAAGTTTTCTCTCATATTTGCTATGATAATGGCACGGGTTGTTTAGTGTTGTGTATCTCAGGTAAAAGAGGTGCATTGGAGCTTATGAGATGCTTGGATATGCTTGGAATGGAGCTAGATGAAGAGGAGAAAAGGAGACGCACAAACGAAGAAAAGTTGGAAAAGTCACACAGGACCAGCCTGCACTCTTTTCGATGCTCAGGAAAATATACAAAGAATTTTAAAGCAAGGCTTGCGGCATTGGAAATTAGACATCCGTAGCTTTCCAACGATATATGGTAGGCCCGAAGACGAGTCCGTATGATAGAGATACATCCCGCGCAAAATCAGCAAATAATTCTGTCCGGGAATTACAAAGTAGAGGGGCTGAAGTGCAATTTCGGTTAGTTTTCATTAAAAAGCGTGCCCAGCTGGTAAAAAAACGGGGAGAGAAGACCTAATAGGAGATTATTCACGTACGGGAGCCATTGGAGAGCACCTAGGAGCTTGGGGATTGCACGGATTCGCCAAAGCTTTGGCGATTTCATCGTTTGATTCTTCTCTTACCCTCTCTTTATCATTCTATGGAGAATACTTGTGATTTTGGCATAACAATGAGTAGCTAATTTCTTTGTTAGGCTCTATGGAGAGCCTAGGGTTATGAATTAGACTTATTTCCGGATTTTGTTGATTGATTCATGCGTTTGATCCAATTAATGTTTTTATTCTTCATCTTGTATTGTGAATCCGTAAGCTAAGGCTATGGACACGTGTTAGTGATGAATGGAATGACCTTGTTAGATGATGATGATGAACTAGTTGAATGCATAGCTTAATGTTACAAACTAATTGATTAGAAATCATGATCTAGGCTTAATTCTTAGCAACAAGGGAGTCGCGAACCGGAGTTGTTAGTGAACTAGGTGGGTGCTCGACAGAGACTTAACCCGGTTACGAATAAGATCATGTTTTTATTCCCGAATCATTGAGACCGATAGGTGAGATGAATAGGAGTAGTCATGTGTGGGTAGATTCGGTTGAACTAGTTAGGTGAGTGAATCGGTGGACCGACAGGACCCGGTGAACGAAGTTGACTAGCCAGCTAGAACGTAACGGTAGATGGAGGTGGACCGACAGGACCCAAAGTAAACTGTTACGTAAAATTACATGAGATCGACAGAATATTGTAAGTGCTATTACCCGGCATAATCAGTTAGTGAGTAATGTGTTTCAATACAAATTCCGGAACTGTCTAAAGACCCTAGGTGATTCATAGATCGCCTAGTTTTCTCCATAATTTGATTAAATTCTTTTAATTGAAAAATACAAAAATATTGTCTCTACATTCATTTTATTCAGTCGCTTGTTTGTGGGTGACGAACCTTCAAATCAAACACTTTTTACCGGTTACTTAGGTATCTTCTAATTGATTCTTAATTAGCTAGTAGTCGTCTATTTCCCTTGGGTTCGATACTCGGAGTCGTAAAATACTGCACTTACTACTTGACCGTGCACTTGCGTATACACGTAAGAAATCGTGCCAGTAGTAGGACAATAGATTACACATCTCATGCTTCTTGTGCACAATCACCTCCCTCAAACACTTTGAACTCTCATGATTCTTGCACTTACCAATATAATGATATGATGTGTGAATCAAGAGGAGTTAATCATTTTGAGAGGGAATCACTTGTGAATTATGAGCTAAATACGCCTATAAGTGATTCTTTATATGAGAAAATTCAAAATCATATTCAAGAGAATAAAGAAATTTTGGAATCACTAATAGAATCAAGAGAATCACAAAGAAAATTTGAAGAATCATTCTCTCACTTGGATGATAGAGTGGCTTCCTCACAATCGCATGATGATTCTCTTCATTATAGTACTTACTCTTCACAAGACTCATCATCACACGAGTCTCAACTTCCTATTCACACACATCACGAGTCTATTCAAGACCAAATTTTGGATGATGTGTATGATGATGGAGTTGTTGCTACTAGGATAGGTGATTGTATTCATTTCTCATTTGCACATTCCAAAGAAGCATGTGATAGTGATATTGGTAGTGAGATTGATATTTTCGATGATGACTCTTCAACCCATGACATGAGTGAAGCCATTTTGAATGACTCACATAGTGACAAATGTGAGGAGGATTCACAAAATGAAAACCACTCATGAGATGAGTTAGAAGTCGAATTGGATGCTACCATTCAAGAAGGAAATGTTATCTTGTCTAGTGCTCATGAAGAGTCTATTACTCACCGGAGTTCCAATGATCATGAGCATCACTTCTTTTGTGATGACTTAGAGGATACTCTAGGAGAACCCCCTCCACTAGAAATTGTGGAAGAACCTTCAAGTAAGTTGGGGGGTTCATGTGTTGATACTCCGATTCATATAGACTCTTTTACTACATCTTCTAAAGATTTAGATGATCTTACTTGGGAGGAATTGAAATTTTTGTGTTTTGGTGATGTCTCCTACTCATCTCTTCTCATGGAAGATGCATTAAATTTTGATAAAGAGGAGAGACTAGTGGCTCAAGATGACCAAGTCAATGACCCCACTCATGAGCCTAAGGGTTTGAATGTGGTTTCATGTACTCAAATGTTTTTATCTCTTACTTGTGAATCCACATCCCTAAATCCATGTGCTTCATATGTAAATGATGAGATTGAAGATTCACAAGTTGCACCTACCTCTCAAATTGTGATTTTAATTGAAAAATTGGCAACTTGTGAAGACCCGTTCTATGATTCAATTCATTTGAGGATTTCAAACCATTTTCTTAAGATGATGCATGACATAAACACTTGCTCTAGATTAATCGTTACATTTTGTTTGCATCTCTTATTCATCTTTTGTGTCTTGTCCCTACTTCTCCTATCTATTCTAATTGATGAATCAAACTTTTTAAAGGAGAAGTACTTTTCTAAGAATGAAGTAGGGGCATGGCATGGAAAGGAATTTCCAAGATTGGGGGTGGGATAGCATCATTTTCTTTGTTCCACCTCCCTAGTTGTACATAAATAAATTAGTTTAACTCTATTTCTTGCATTTTTTTTCTTTTCTATGAACATTTTGTTGGTTGCTCTTGGAGAAGGACTTGTGCTTGGTGGCCAAGAAAGCTAAAATGAGGTCTATCTATCCCTTATCTCTTATATGAACTTGTATGCTCTTCCATTCTTCTCACACATTGAGGACAATGTGACATTTTAGTTGGGGGGTGGGAAGTAGATATATTACTTGGCTTAAATGGTTACTAGCATGATTTTTCTTCATTAGTGATTTACATGAAAAATACAAAAAAAATGAAAAATTTGAAAAAAAAATCATAAAAATCAAAAAAATTGAAAAATTGAAAAAAAAAATGTGTGAATCTTTCATGAGAAGCATCACTCTTTCCCCGTGTCAAACCATATATATTTTTTATTCTTCTTTCTTTGGTAGTTTTATTTTCACCTTTCATCTTGAGTCTAGATTTTATCTTCTTATTTGATAGCTTTATTGAGTCTTATGAAGTTATAGTTGAGTCACTTATTTTGAGAAAAAAAAATTGAAAATTGAAAAAATGAAAAAAAAAATGAGAAAAGTGAAAAGGGGGAATTTTAGGAAGCTAGATGTTTTCAAATAATGAAATCTCTTAGTCCATGTTCTTTTTATTTTAATTTTAGAAATGAATTCTTTGCTTATACTCAATACATCTACACCAATATCCCACATTCCGCGACATCATGCGTTCTCACAAAGCGACACACTAAATTTACGTTTCATGTTTAAGTCCTTCAAGCTAAGTTGATCACATAAACTTTGACGTCTTTTACTTTTGATAAAGGGTGCATTTTCTAAAGCTATTTGAACTTCACAAAAAGATTTTTCTCTATTCGTTTTTGCGGTGGAAATTTGTAGCCCATTAGAGTGGTGGTTACCAATGACACCCCATGCGATGTCTAAGAAATGGAGGGGTGTCCGGGGATAATGTTACGTCACCACCTAGATAGCTCCCTTGGTTTAGCTTAAAAAGCCCACTCGCTTGTATATTCCTCTTTTTGTTGTGGGTCTTTGAGAGCCTTGGATTTGAGGTTAAAAATAAATTGTTAAAGCTATAAATCTCAAAAAAAAAAAAAAAAAAAAAAAAAAAAAAAAAAAGTTAATGATAAATCGCACCACCTACCAAAAAACCACAAAAGGATCATACAAGCCCACAACCACATCTCCCCTTCTTAAAAATTTTTGTTCAAAGATTTGGAAGTCCATCCTACATGGGTGCTAACAAGTTTTGTGGTTCGCATGAGTCATCTTCTACTAAACACCGCCCACATTTGTATGAGTATATGCTTAGACGTCCATAGGCTTCTTTCTCTATCTTCTTGGACTTTGAGAATTTATTTGAGGAAACATTTGTGTATTCTTCTTTTTCTCCCACCAAAAAAATAAAAATTAGCTAGTAATATTTAGGATTTTATTTTCTTTGAGTTCTCACTTAGGATAGATAATGTGGTTGTGCGTTTTGTAAATATTTGAGTCTAGTTTAGAATTGAGTCAACCGTGTCTAGTTGAGTGTGTGTCTCTCATGATTGGTTTTTCACTAAATTTATACTCATATCGCTCTCTTTGCTCGAGGACGAGCAAAAGGCTAGTTGGGGGGTGTGTTGATGAATCAAAATTGCATATTTTAGCATGTTAACGAACTCTTCTTAGCTTGCTAATACGTGTAATTTATCTATTTTATCTCTCTTTCTAGACTTATGCTTGTTTTCGTAGTTTTGGTTGTTTTCTCTCATTTTGTAGGTAAAGACGTGATTTAGAACGCAAGGGGGCTAGTTGGGAAAGCTTGAAGAAGGAATTTGAAGGTTTAACTTGAAGAAGTCAAGTGATAAAGAGGTTAAAGTTGAAGACAAAGCAACTAATTTGCAAGTTAAAGTGAAGATTTGAAGACCTAATTGAGAAGACAAGAGAAGAATATGGGGTCGTTATTGAAGATTTAGAAGAAAAGATGTCAAAATTAGAGTCAAAGTTTGAAGTGGAGGGCAAATTAGAGAAGAACCTAACGGAAGTGGGGCTAAAGTGTGGATTTCTAAAACGTTTTAAGGGCTGTTATGAAGGGTCTTAACGGAGTTGGGGTGTTATTTGCTATTTCACAAATGTTTTTAAGAAGAGATGGGGGTATTTTAAAAGGATTCAGCAACTAGGGGGGAGCCGAGTGGAGTTTCGGCGAAACATGTCTCTCTCACGCGGTTCATCCCCTGTCTCTCTCCCCGACGCATTACACAGCCAGAACAGAGAGCTTCCTCCATGGAAGCTCTTCGAAGCTTCTTCAGCCGCCCTGTTGGACCCCCAAATCGTCACCAAATCGCACAAGATCAAGACCAAAACGCTCCTCAGCCCAAGCTCTATCTACCCATGCCCTCAAATCGGCCCAAGAACAAAGCAATCAAAAAGCCCTAATTTCTAGGGTTCATGAAGACAAGATGAAAATCAACGATGGAATAGGAAATAGGTAAATCAAAGGGTGGATATTGATCCTTGGAGGTTACGAAACCATCCCTAGCATCTATATAAACCAAAGATTGAAGGAATTTTGGGGACTCCTCTCTGACCCATTTCGGCACAGTACTCTGTTTTGTTTCTCCTCTCTCTCTCTCTCCGATTTCACCCACTTCTGGGTTCGTTCTTGCGATTCTGAGCTCATTCTTGAGCAAACTCAGGTCCAAGAACAAGAGAAAGAGGAAGAGAGGGAGAGAGGAGGTTGATTTTCATCAGTTTTGTGCATCTGTTACAGTGCTCTGTTCTAGAGCCATTTCTGGGTTCGTATGTGATTGCTGCTGCTTTCTTTTTTCTGTTCATGCTCTGTTTCAGCAGCAGCAGTAGTTTGTTAGGGGATGCTCTTCATTAGTTGATAGTTTAGCTTGAGTTTTTGGCTATTTTGCTCTTAGTTTTGTGTAGTTGTTGAGGTTGAATTGGCAAAACAAGTGTATGACATCAATTGTGATTCAAGTTTTGATTATTGAAAGTAAATTTCTCTCAATCTCTCTTGAATTTCTTATAATGTTAAGCTAATTCACTTGATTGTGTGATTTGGGACTATCTAGTGTCTAAATCTCTCTATTGATTCAAGTTGAACTTCAAGGATGAATGGGTTGAATTGGGTTCACTTGAATGCTTAGTGCAATATTTAGATTTCTCTTGTTGAAGTATTTGATGCATTGAATAGGTTGATGTGCGAATACTTTTGACGTGTATGATTTGAAGTTGCATTTGAGTGAGAGGAACTCATCAATCCTAACTTTGAGAAATTGAGTTCTAGTTAGGTGATTTGAGTGAGAATTTACAAATCTCATTTGTTGCTTGATCTTTCATGTGGAAACACCCATGTGTGTTTACATATGGTTGATGCTTGAAACACTTGAAATTTGGAGAATCTCATTTGAATAGCCTCTTTAGTGTTTGAGTAGCGTGTTGGATTTACACACTTCTCTTGTCGCGAGTTGGATTGTATGAGCAATAACTTCTTGAGATACTTGTCTTGTGGATTGACACATGCGAATTGAGAATCGGGCTTGAATATAATAGGAGGATTGGTCACTAGAGAAACGGATGATCCCTAGCCCCTCTCTACTTGTCGTTTCACTTAGTTTCTTGAATCATAGCTCTAGTAGTCGTTTACTTTGTTCTTAAACTCAAACCTCAAACTTGCTCCATCAATTGATTTTGGTGGATTTGAATAGCTTGGCAAGCTTTAAAGCCATTGAGAGTTTGTGTTTCTTGCTTTAGTTTGTCGTTTTCTAGTTTTGCAAGTCATTGTCTAAACCTCCTCTCCTTGTGGATTCGACCCCGTTCTTACTCGGGTACTACTTAGAACGATATTCCTATACTTGAGAATTATCGCGAACACTGCCGTCCAAGATCTAAGGTTTCTTCGGCCTTGTAGGACATGTTTTCGGGCCTAGATCTCCTGTGGGCCGTGTTTTTGGGCTATTAGCTTAGAATTGTGGGTAGGGTGCACAAGTATCCGTCAATCCGCACCGATCCGCAAATTCGTTCGGTCCGTGACGGACTGGATCCGGACTGATCCGTGACGGATCGGACTAGGATCAAGAAATAAAAATCCGATCCGATCCGTCAATCCGTTCGATCCGTTTATACTTATTATTATGTTGTTTTTACTAATTTCGTCAATATGATTTGTTCTAAAGCTAACTTGAATTTAGCAATGTCATTACTTACTAATATTGTGTTGATTAATTTTGATTTTTGATGGTATAAAGAAGAAGATATTTTGTACGTTAACTAAAAATTATATTAAATGATAATGTTATATTAATGTTTACTTTGTTAGTTGAACATATTCGAAATATTTTGAAATATTTGTGATTCGCGGATTAATCCGGTCCGATCCGCAAAACTGTGGATCCGAGTGTAACCGATCCGTTTCGATCCGTAAATCGGCAAATCGGATTAACTCAACCTCAATCCGGATCGATCCGATCAAATCGAGGTACGATCTTCCTCCAATTGGGATAGTTTCGGTAGTTGGGTTTTTGATTTTTACCGTATTTTATTAGAATGAGTAGTTGAAATTGTTGACTCAAAGACTTCTGAGTATGTTTTGAGAAGTAACTGTTTTGAGTGATGAAAGACAAAGTATTTCTAAGGCTCCAAGGCCTTGAGATACTGATCAGAGCTTCAAGCCTTGAGAGTAGCTTTATTATACTGTATGCTCTAATAATCTTGTGTTGCAGGTTGTATATCTGATGCTTAAGATCAGAGATTTGCTGCTAATATCTATGTTATATATTCTTTATACATCTAACACAATTGCATATATCCTGGTCAGAGAGAATCAAAGATTTATGGTCTCAACATTGAAAGATTGTGAAGCATGTTCAGAGCTTCAAGGCCTTGAGATGTGCCTTAAGCTGCTGACAGTTTTTACAGAGTTAATTTGATTCTTTCTTGCAGGGTTTGATCTTTATTATTTTGATTGTTTAATGACTCCTAAAAGTCTTAAACCAAGGTACGATCTTCCTCCAATTGGGATAGATTCGGTAGTTGGGTTTTTGGTTTTTATCGTCTTTTATTAGAATGGATGGTTAAAATGAGGAGAGAGTATACAGTTTATTCTCTATCTTCACCTCAGCCACTCATTCCAAAAAAACTAAAAAACAAAAACCGCAGTCCAAACTACCTCAATATTAGCCCCATCCTGTTAAATTTACATTAATGATTCCAGAAATGTATCGATACAGTTTCAGCAATTCACCCTTTCCTCCCACTCATTGATTTGTTGAAGAACCGCAGTAAGCTTGTTATGGTTGGTGCACCGGAGAAGTCACTTGAACTCCCAGTTTTTCCTCTGCTCATAGGTAAGCTGGGATTGAATTCTATATCGACCAACATGTTACTACAATGTATTCTAAGAGTGGATGCTAATACTTAGTGGGTACATTACAGGGAGGAAGATTGTTGCTCGTAGCTGTCGAAAATGAGTGTTGCATGCCTCCCTGATTTACGTAATCCCATATCTACATTGATATTTGAATGTACCGGTATTGATCTGTCTTCAAAAGTGTACCAGTTTCTGTCTTTTGCAGGTTAATAACAAGTCATTTGTGTGTTCTTTAAACCTTGCTGGAAACTCACAAGAGCGGAGTTCTTCACCAAATAAAAACTAATCATGTATACTGAGTATCACTATCAAGAAACTACAAATATCAAAATAGCTCTTTGGAGGACAAAGATTGCAGTTTAAAAATCAAGTTTTCCAGTGTTTGACGACGACCCAGAACAACTGCCGGAAGTTCCATAAGAGCTCCCACTCGACCCATCTACAGGAGCTTGATTTAGACATTCTAAAACCAATGATCTTCGCTTTTTCAGTTTCATCGAGAATGTGCTTGCCTCCAGAATAAGTGGAACCTGTAGACAATGGCGTGCAATGTTATGTTGTCAGTCAGTATAAGAATGCAAAGGGAATTGACATCAATTTGTGCCCAGTATAACTCAATGGCCCAACTATATTCTTCTTATGTCTCTGGCCTCAGAATTATTAATCTTGTTTATCAAGCACCCAAACCATCTTCTAACCAAATACTTCCGAAATATGAAATTTAGATGAAGGATAAGACACCAAGGAAGCTTATATTCAACTGGGTGTGGTAAATTAACAAAATATTGTCATTTAAAAAGCGGGTAAATGACAGTAAACACCGATGACGTATGGCACAATACCCAACCTTGTGGTATGACAAATGCCTCAAAACACCCTCCTTTTTGCCGAAGTGATTGACAATAAACACCTTCTCTTACCAGTCTGTCTCTCCTCTTTGTTCCCAATTTGACTTTTGTCACTATTCCCTGAGTCACTTTGACCCGGTGATTTGAATAGCAAACCGATGTAATTTTTTGATAATTTTTTCATGGTGTTGTAGAGTAAAAGTTGCTCTATAATACGGTAAAAAAGTTATAAAAAATCGTATTATTTTGCTATCCAAAACACCCGGTCAAAGTGACCCAGATACGAGTCAAAAAAGTCAAATAGGAACAAAGAGCAGAGACGGAGTGGTAACTTCCATCCATAAAACACACGGGGACCACAGCTAACACCTTCTGGGGGCAATTTTGCCCCTTAAACGCAGAAATGACATATTTACCAATTAATTTTACATAAATTGCTGAATCATCACTTACTCTCTCCTTCCACTCTTCTTCCAACCTCTTTGCAACTTACCATACCACTGGTAACACCCCACTGCTCGCACCACCAACGCCGCCACCGCCGCCACCACCAATCTCCGCCACCTAATCAGCCACCACCACCACCATTACGCGCTCCTCAAACCCAAATTGCGAACAACCCCGAATCAGAATCAAGTAAGTCAAAACAAGATCAGACACACACCTCAATCACCACAAGTCTTTATCTCCACCATTCTTCTCTCAGTCACCCTCCATAATCTCTCTCACTATCCCCCTCTCTCTCTCAAACAAGTCGAGAACTAATGACAGTACCACCATGAGATTCAGTACCCCTTGTCAATTGTTTCCGCCCAAAACTGACCCAATCTCCACCAACAACTAACCCACCGATCCCCCAAATCCCCAGCGCTGCCACCTCCACCAGATGCAGATCTAACCCACAGACGACTCTCTCTCTCTCTCTCACCCCTTCTTCAACTACATCAGATGAAGCTCGAAAAAACAACCACCCCCGTTGATCTGTCATTATCCCACAACTACATCAAAAGGAACACAAAAATTAACAAACCATCTTCCTGAAACATCATCTCACTGATGACGTTTGTGAATTTCTTTTTATTGCCTTCAGAAAAAAGGAAAAAGAAAAAGATATGTAAGCTAAGGAACCCATAACTGCACTGAAGCAGAGAGCAATCACTCACCATCTATGATACTCTAGCCAATTCATTTAAAATCCAAACTAATAACTGAACCGCCATTTCCAGTTTGTTACAACCAAAATCTTCTTAAACAAGCCACCAAATGCTTTAGATTTGTGGGTATAGCTGAGTCCATAAAGAATCAAACCCATAAGAATCAACCCAGAACCACCACTGGATACCACCAGAATTTCCAAGAGCATATAAATTCTATTATTTCCCTCTAATTGCCAAATATAATCTCTCTCAAATAAACCACAGTGACATTCCCAATTCCCAACTCTGTAGCAATTGATATGTAGTGAAGTACATAAGGAAGCCACAATATGGCTTTCTTTTTCTCGATATATTCATTCCAATCTACCTCCCATGAACCTCCGAGCAACAACCAGGCAAAAGCAAAGGGCAATAGGAAAGCAATTGGGCAAAACCCCTACAACTCAGTACAGCCCAAATGGAAATCGCAATCGGACCCAACCCATATCTGTGGAATCTGGGTCGCTCGTTCACCTGAACAAATGTTCACCAGCTACCAAGATCCTCGATTACCCAGTTTGGATCAAACCTCCATTGAGATATGATGACACAACTCTAGAAGGAGAGTACGAACAATCTAAAACCCTAGACCAAGTCTACAACAAACAGAAGTGATGATCTCAACCACAGAGCACTGAATTGAAACTGGTCACCCAGCAAACACACTGTTTTCTCTATGGTGCAGATTCGAGAGGGATGATGTTCATGTCGCTGCGGAGGGTGTTGGTGATTAGGCTCTGGGGAGAAAGAAGTGAGGGTTTTTTAGTTGATGGGTGCAACTTTTAGAAAGTAAAGAGGGTAAAACTGACTTTACGCACCTACGTTAACTCTTGTCAGTTACAGGGGTGGTGGTTTAAGGTATTTATCAAAGAACAGGTTAGTGTTTGGGTGTGGGTGTGGGTGTGGTGTCAAACCACAAGGGTGGTTCCTCTACTTTACCCTTTAAGCTACTCAAAAAGTAATGGCCTTTTAGCAAAACTATGCATATCTGTGTACACATCCATGTGGAGAACGCTACTAAACCTAAAACATGCATCCAGTGTGTTTAATACCTGAGTGTTAATGCGGCCCACTTTCTGCACGTTGAGGAGGCCAACCATATCCTGATAACCGGTGAGGAGATCAGCCAACTCCTTGTCATCATCTGATACAAAAATCAGTTGATGGATTATCTTCAGATCTTCACAAAATAAATTTAACATTGCTAATGAGCCAAAGGTCTACCTGGAATTGCTTTTACTGATAATAAGGTATCAGCCAAATGCTGCAACCTCTTGGAGAAAGAAGGTGGAACAAGAGATGGTGGAAAGCTTATGACAGCAACTGCATTTGAAGATCGTACCATGCTTCTCAAAGATCTGACAAACGATAGCATTTCCCATTCCTAATTTGAAAATGACGTGAAAGAGTCAAATATCTATATCAGCTAACAGAAAGTCGAAAGCTATCACCTGAACTCTATGATAACTCATATAAGGAAACTGTTGAGCTACTAATAACCAAAGATTACAAAGAGACTGTTAGTGATTGAGTAGAAACTTATAAATACTAACCATGTTTGAATATTCGCACTGGGGCGCATAGAACGACTGAATGGCGATTCTACCAGCACATGTTACATTACTGTCATGTCTGGAAAACACTTGGGAGTTATTACAAACAAAGAAAAATAATTAATTAATCAATTAATAACAGCAAGTGAACCGGTAAAATTTGAAAAACTTAAACAGCCACACCAAATAGATCATATCGCATTACTTTCCTATTTACCAACATGATTTAAAGAAACAACCAAATAGGTTGTAATGTTTGCAGGTGACTAAGGTGAGCCGCAAGGAGCTAATTCAACAATTTCAATGAGATGTGATGTGAAAATTGCATAGAATTCATACTTGGATATACTAATACCTACTATACTAAAGGAATAGTTCGTACTTGAGAACTCTTCGGCATTCCTAGCCCATACCCATAGATTTTCAGACGAATTATAAGAATTGAAAGCTTGTCCTACAACCGTTGGCGTATTACTGAACATTCAGACAGGCCTTTGGCCTCAGTTTCCGTTGAAAATATATTTACATGTCTATGAGTATAACTGAGAGCTCAACGACGCCCCCCCCCCCCCCCCCCCACCCAGAACTTTGTTTTGCTAATTCTTGTCAAAAGAGGTGGATAACTTATCGCTTGTTTTTCTTTGATCAATAGTTTAGATAACTACTTTGTTTTGATTTTCTTACTTTGAGTAAAGTGTATTTTAGGATGTTTGAGTAATTTGGGTCGTCTGTTTCTGAGTATTTGTGAGAATCAACTTAAGCAAGCCCTCTCGTCGCTACAAGACATCCCGTAGAGACACCTATGTCTGTTCAGGCCCTGTTGCACGTGGTAAGTGCATCCGTGCTTCCCATGAAAGGAGTGAGCGTAGCTGCATTTGCGTTTTAATCTGTATTGCGGTTTTCTCAGGGCTTGCAATCATTCAAGTATTGGGCATGATAATTCTCCTAAAAGAGAGTTAATTTGAGTTAGTTGGTACTGTGTGTAAGTGCATTTTAGGAAGGGAAGTGAATGTTCTAGTTACAAATTGGAATGTGTATTAATGACACAGATATAACATTTTTTGTGCTTAAATTCATAAGTTTTTCTGGCTGTTATACCTTCATAATTGCAGCAGTAGTGTCTGCGTTGTGTTTCATAGGGATACAAGGAATGAGGAAGAGGCCTAGGAAGACAAGGGAAGTGGAATCAAGAGTCAAAGTGGAGCGAAAAATTAAAGAAAAACTGGACAGAAATCACGAGTGTCACTACTCGCGCAACAGAAGAAGGCACCCGACAATGTGTTTTGGCAGTCCTTTCAGTCTTTTGGCAACTTTAGACGTAGACTTGCCTTCTATTAGGTCATTACTGTTGCTGGGGTATTACATACACTGTTCAAGAGCTTAAGTGAAGGCTAAATGAGAAGAGCTTGAATATTCAACCAAGACGAAAAAAGTAGATTTACCGTATCCCGTCATGAGTTGGCACAGTTCTTTCTTCCTCTTTTATATTGTTTTTGAACATGAATACTCTTGCGATTGTTATCATTTCCTCTTTTATATTGTTTTTGAACATGAATACTCTTGCGATTGTTATCATGAGTGAGTAGCTTCGTATGCCACAACCCTATTGGGTTCACAAGGTTTGACTTTTTGATGAACTGATTCTTGTTGACGGAACTTAATTGACTTGGGTTTTACATTCGCTTTGCAATTACACGTAATGCTTTGACTGGTTGGATCACCAAGATTAGTTGATAGTTTGTATGTTAAAAGGGAAAGCTTAATATAGAAACAGACAAGAATTGTACATCAATTTCTCCTTTTAGGAGCATGAGAAAGTGGCGCTCCGATTAGTGAAGTCTTTGCACATCGCAGGGGGATACACGAGTATTCGAGGGAGACAGGGAGCTCAATAGAGTCTCTCCCCCCCCCCCCCCCCCCTCTCCCACTGTCGCATTGTACATGTAGTGTTTGACTTTCATGTGGATAAAGGAGATGCTTTTGACTTGGCATAACAACAAGATTGTCCTTCGTCTTATGTGGTACTTTTCATGAGAAGTGGAAAAGTGGGAATTTTAAGAAGGGTATAGAGGAAAGTAAAGTGAAAAGGTGACTTCTGTGTAAGAGGACACAGATTTGAACATCCACTTAGGAAAGGTGGACACATTAAATGGGACGGAGGTAGATACACACACATGCTGCTATTGTTGAGATTTTTCCCATAACCAAAAGGTTAGGGAGCTTACAGTTAAGTACTCCCTCCGTCCCACTGTCCACTTTTCTATTTTGGGATGTCCCAAAATAATTGTCCACTTTCATTTTTTTATGGTTGAAAGTTGACGCATTGACAAAAAATTCCATTAAAAATAATTATAGTGGTGTTGGAAATGGAGAAAGAAGGGACAACGTCAATATCATTATAAAATTCAATCAGTGTGCAATCAATTCATGTCTCCATAACAAGTTGGAATTTCAAAAAGGGACAGTTATAATAGGACGAAGGGAGTAATATTTATCACGCTCGAACGTGCTGAATGGATCATTCGTACATCCTGAACAAACACTTATGCAGTAACTGAATAAAAAGCCTTCTTGAGACTCCACGATTTCGAGTGGGGTATTAAGGAAGGAGTAAACCTATAACTTTTTAACTGGCCCTGAAAGGTATAGTTGGGAAACGTGCATGCCGAGATGTGAGGATCACACTTCTGATAAAACTTAGAGGGGGTTATCATTTATTAATGTGTGTGTCATAGATCCACCAACCACCACAATGCAATGAATCTAATTAGCATGCCTTGTTCTAACTAAAACCGGAAGAGAGTCGGCTCAAAACGAGCAAATAAATTACAACAGAATTCAGAAGATCAGTATGCAACGAAAGATAAACATTTATTGAATGATGTAAGAAAATTACCTAAGGAACTGAGCTAGAAAAGCTGAGCAACGATCCCGGAAAGAAGAAAGACTAGGACAACTTGTAAGGCTAATGCATTCAATGTTCTGGCCACTGAGAAAATGCCTCTCGAGAGGCTTTCGCAAGTCAAAGTCATTGCAATACTCAGTTTTCCCATCTGCAAGCAACAAGTTAAATTTACTCCGCTGAAAAATTACCATCTGCATATCATCACTTGAAAATATGCATATTCTAGGAAGGACATCTAAAAGTAGGATGTCAGAATGCAAATCCAGAACTAGGGAGGGCAATTGGGCCGGGTCGGGCCAGAATCCACTAAACCCGCCCCGATAGTGTACCCAAAGGTATGCCCACCCCCACAAAAACCCGCCTTGCAAGCCACTACATACTGACCCGCACCCGATAAAACACGACCCGCTTTAGCCCGCACACTTACCCAACCCTATCAAAACCCGCTTCAAATATGGTAGCTTAACCAACAATCAAAGAGAAGAGAGTTGTCATAACAAATTAAGCTAAAAAAACATCCAGTAGAGGAAGGCGTTCTGAAATTAGGTTTTCAATGCCTACGATTTCGCATCAATTTAGCACTTCAATTTCGGAAATAATAGATCTTCCAAAAAAAGCTTACTCTCTGAGAAGATTACGATGTCTTCAATTTTGGGAAACTATGGTGGTTAAGGGTTGTGGGGATGTGCTCTGCTTCTCTGGCGACTGAGAAGTTTACTGTCGTTGGCGGCGGCGGCGACCAAGGTCCCGAATCAACTCCGGCAAATCGAACCTAATTCCCACAATCACGTAAGGTACAGGCATAGGCTGACGACAAAGAGAGATGTACGCCGCCAGCAAAGAGCTTTCCGACGTGGCGGCACCGCGGCAGTGAAGAGTTTCGGAGGGGTTTGTCGGAGAACTAAATCCTTGTATCCATTTGACCACCAGTTGTATGCCCCAGAGTTTCAACAGAGAAGATGAGAGAGAGAGAGATTCAGTGAGTATGTGACGTGAAGGTGTGGGTTGCGGGCTCAGAGGTGCAAGCCCTACACTAACCCTCAAACAGGCCCGCATGCACAATACTTTTATAAGGCCCGATTTCTTATAGTGCGCTGCCCGACCCACATGCAATTTAAGTTGTGTGTAATTTGTGTGTGGTAGCGGATTGGAGGTGGGTTGACCCGCAATTTTAGACCCGAATTGCCATCCCTATCCAGAACAAACCCACTTGACCAAAAGGATTGAAAGATAGAACAGCATCTAGGGCAAAATGCATTTTAATAGATTCATAGACATCTTCTACATTAAAAGTTTTAAGCATCGCAGAAATGGACAGTTCACTAAAGTAAGTGTGCATGAAGCTGGTAAATAGCCAGTTTTTATGACAGCCCTCCTGACTTTATACACTCCCCTCTTTCTAACTTTTTCATGATAACTGCATAAGAGAAAAGAAACTGGTCAAGGTAACCTAGGCCTCAGACAGAATTAACGTTCGGTCATGAATGTTTCTAATTTCAGACAACTTGTTGAAAAGTCCTAAAATTATTGGCAACTAGACAATTTGCCAAACATATCTGATTCAAAGGTACCTTAGCTTTTCCCAGAAAATGTATACTTTAAGCTAGGGATGGCAATTCGGGTCTAAAATTGCGGGTCAACCCGCCTCCAATCCGCTACCACACACAAATTACACACAACTTAAATTGCATGTGGGTCGGCTGCGCACTATAAGAAATCGGGCCTTGTAAAAGTATTGTGCATGCGGGCCTGTTTGAGGGTTAGTGTAGAGCTTGCACCTCTGAGCCCGCAACCCACACCTTCACGTCACATACTCACTGAATCTCTCTCTCTCTCTCTCATCTTCTCTGTTGAAAATCGGGGGCATACAACTGGTGGTCAAATGGATACAAGGATTTACCTCTCCAACAAACCCCTCCGAAACTCTTCACTGCCGCGGTGCCGCCACGTCGGAAAGCTCTTTGCCGGCGGCGTACATCTCTCTTTGTCGTCAGCCTGTGCCTGTCTACCTTACGTGATTGTGGGAATTAGGTTCAATTTGCCGGAGTTGATTCGGCACCTTGGTCGACGCCGCCGCCAACGACAGTAAACTTCTCAATCGCCAGAGAAGCAGAGCACATCCCCACAACCCTTAACCGCCATAGTGTCCCAAAATTGAAGACATCGTAATCTTCTCAGAGAGTAAGCATTTCTTGGAAGATCTATGATTTCCGAAATTGAAGTGCTAAATTGATGTGAAATCGTAGGCATTGAAAACCTAATTTCAGAATTTCAGAACCCCTTCCTCTACTGGATGTTTTTTTTAGCTTAATTTGTTATGACATCTCTCTTCTCTTTGATTGTTAGTTAAGCTACCATATTTGAAGCGGGTTTTGATTGGGTTGGGTAAGTGTGCGGGCTTAAGCAGGTCGTGTTTTATCGGGTGCGGGTCAGTATGTAGTGGCTTGCAAAGCGGGTTTTTGTGGGGGTGGGCATACCTTTGGGTACACTATCGGGGCGGGGCGGGTTTAGTGTATTCTGGCCCGACCCGGCCCAATTGCCCTCCCTACTTTTAGCTGCTGAAAGTTCACTGCGGAAATACTGAATCATACTTACAAAATTTTCTTTATGCATTGGGGGTGTTTGGAGTTTGGACAGGAGTTTGTTTGAATTTTGGTTTTTGTTTTTGGAACAAGTGGTTGAGATGAGGAGAGAGAATAAACTTAACAGCATGTCTCATCAAATCGTATGCATGATGGAGTACACAGAAAAACAGAAAAGGGCCACACTGTAGCAGAAGCTTACCTCTCTGACCCTCAAAATTTTGCTGATTTTCACCAAAATACTTCTTGTATTGCCATGCTATCCTCAAATTCTTCTCCTGCAAATGGTCAAAAGTATTTAAAAAATTTAGAAATTCAAATTCAACGTAATCATTAAACAAAAATTTGGGGCAGATTAAGGAAGTACCACATGTAGAAACCAATGAACTTTCAAATCTTAACGTGAATCAGAACAGGACATTGAGCGGAAACAACTCAAGTATGTTTGGTAATGCCAATGAAGTAAGTTGTGGGAAAATGTCTATTGTCTGTATCATTTGGCTGCTATTCCAGAGAGCGAAAAGACTACCTCTTGTGAGAAGTGATCACGTGATTTATCATCTTTAGACACAATTGGACTGGGTAAAGTACCAAGAAAAGCTCTTGGCTCTTTTGACGGGCTAGCATAAAGAAGAGGTTGGCTATGGACCAGTCCTTGAGACATGAAATTCCTCAGCAAAAGCATATGATGAGGTGCTTCAGGGTCTTCCATCACTATGACTAGGCTTCCTAAGGGAAACCCACCACCTAAAATCTCTGCAACACAATTTAGCCAAGAAATTAAACTAAAGGTCTAAACCTAGTAAACATGGAGTTGAAATTCAGAACCTAAAAACAAGACTACCAATATGCTTCTTTCTCTAAATTCACAAGAAATGTATGTAAAATGGGGCTTACTGTCAAGATCTAGGATTCCTGATGAAACAAAGATAGTGCCATTTGGTCCATGCTTGAGACCAGGTATCTGAGATGCGGGTGCGGCTGAAAAATTACGAGAGAAACTACTCGAACGAGTCTTAATAGCAGCCATGGTTCAACAAGGGAATCAGCTTCACCTGTAAGACAAGTAAAATAAGCATGAATAACAAAATTTACATAAACAGATATCCAGAGTGGTTTACCAATACGACCAAAGTTGATTTCTACTTAAAGAGTATAAGCAACTTACATGGGACCAAAGTGAAAAATTTGTCAACCCCGGTGTCACGCTAATGGAACTAACATAACTTGCATAGCATTCAAAGATAAAAACGAAGGGTTAACTGGGATTGAATGTCAGGGAACTTCTGTAATTCTGATAAAAACCATTTAGGCCCTGCTTTCTTTACCTAACTTAGGTGACTGTTTAGTTATTTTTAGAAAAAGATAAACAAAGTTGCTTACATTGGTATTGTTAAACTTTCTAAAAAGTTTAGGTAACTTTTTTCAGAAAAAGGTTGCTTACTTATGTTCTATTTTAGCTCCTAAAAAGTAAATTTTAGGAGTAAAATGTAAGAAAAGTTGAAGTTAGAAAAAACTAACTTTTTTAATCTTACAAAAAGGTAAAAAAGATACCGAAAATAAGTAGTAACGAAAACGAGTAAATTATAACTTCTTTTATGACTTAAAAAAGGTAAAAAGTCGTCTAAAATTAGGCAAAGAAAGCAGGGCCTAAGAGTTAGCCCAATGGGCAATGTAAGACATCGAGCTGAACGTGTTCCAACTCCGCTTTTAAATGAGACACCAGATTACCCACAAGTAATGAGCCAACCTTTTAAGCATAGATATTGAAACTGTTTCGGAGACGTTCCATTTTCTTTTTTGGAAAGGAAGACGTTCCGGTCTGGATTCACCGCACTTTGTATCTACATTATAAATCATGAAGGAAGATTGCGTAAAACGTCTTCCTGACCATCCAATTTAAAATATTGCCATTTTATCTGACACTTAGCTGAGATGTCAGATTTTGAAAAAAAAAAAAAAAAAAAAAACTCTCTCTCTCTCTCTCTCTCTAAACACAATTGTTGAATCGCTTATAAAATTTCGGGGAAATACCATCAAATATTGAGAGAAAATCGTATATTGAATACAGCCTCGAAATCCAAGACCAATAACTATCTACCAAGGGTCAGTCTCGAGGGCAGTGGGTTTGTGGGTGGATTTGAATCTGGGGGTATTTAGGACGAAATCCAGTGTTTGGATACTTTTATAAGGGCCATGGATTTGATTTGGAAAAAATCTAGCCCTCTTGAATGTGAGTCGTTTCAAATTCCAACCTCACCCACGTCAATTGAAATGAACACACTGAAGAGCCCGACTAAAAAAAACATGCCACTTAGCTTCAATAGAAAAAACCAAAATTTTATTTTTCATTTTCAAAGAAGTAATCCATTCCGCCATTAGCACAGCTAGCCGCCCTTAGCATACATTGCCATTACGACTATTGTGGAAAGCATGTCACTCTATGATTTCACTACTGTACAAACTCTCTCTTCTCCCCTTCTCTCTCTCTCTACCCTCGTCCCCTCTCTTCTCTCTCCACACTAGCAGGCGAACCAGTTTGACCTAGTTAATCAATTGCCAGTATTTCTAGGAGCGTTTAGCAACAATGGCATCAACGGCATAATTGGACTTTGGGTGTCCGAAGCCGTCGAAGATTGGAGAACATCGGCATCGATAGGTAAAACCACGAACTGCATACTAACCCAGAAAAAAAAAATGATGTCAACTTGAGGATTTGATTGTGGTTTGCAAATTAACCAAGTTGGGTTTTTCAGAATGTGTAATTCTTGGACTGAAATACAAATCCAAATCCGGGTTGCCAAACGCAGCCCACAAGCTTTGTGTTGTATGCTGTGTCTTATACACACTCGGAAACCCAAAATCAGACATTTGTAACCACTGCTCGACTATGACAGGTTACTCAACCATTTGAATTCTAGTTCAGTCAGAGAAAAATGAATAATTCTGAAGGGACATAATTTAGGACAGAATTTTAGACATAATTTCTACTTTTAGTGATTTCGATTATGTGTCAATGTTTTCTATGGGTTTAATATTTCCATAGTAGGGATTGATTTTACTACATTTGGAAATTATGTCTCTGTTTATGTCTAAAGTTCTGTCCATGTCGCATTACTCGAGAAAAATAGTTTTAGTCAACACATTCAACAAATAAAATGACTGGATCCATAAGACCCATACCAATCGAAATTCGAAACCCTGCAGTTAATTCCTTATTCAGTAACCAAGCATAAATCATCGGTCAACTCCAAGATAACATCAAACTAAATTAAAAATGTACAAACTGTCAAGACACATTCACACAGCAATGGTCATTCCCGATTATCAAGTCATGAACATTTTGAACATGAAAATCCAATTTGAGATCACGAATTGAACATGCAAGACCCTAACTACCCGATTTTTTAACCCAAAAATCACATACCCTTAAATCCAAAACCCTATTCTACAATAACAAACCACAGTTCTTGAGTCAATTGCAATTTTTTTTGTCACAATCTATTGCTTGAACTTGCAATAAAGAGATTGTGTCCGATACTGCAGAAATAAGCAAAACTGACCTGTTTGAACCTAGGTTAGCTGGACTCGGCAGAATCGGCCCCGTACCGGGTCGATGCGATTCGAGACGGGTGCGGGTATGGGATGTGTGGCGGATGCGTGGAGGAGTCTTCCCGAGGCGGCGGAGCAGGAGAGAGTCTTCACCTGCGCCGGAGATGAAGGCTTTTACCGTCGGCAGTGGCCTATACAGCTATCGACAGAGAGACGAAGCTTTGTGAACTGTGTGTGTGCCTGTGTTTTCAAAAGACTATAATGCTTTTCAACATAAAATACCTAGAGTTGTTTTGGAGGCTTGTTTTATAACTTAGAGCCTGTATGGTTCCAGTTTAAAATCTCAATAATTTGATGAAAATAATATTGGTGAATAAGTTGGATAAAATTTTAATTTAAAAATTGTTCGGCATTCGTTGAAAATCTGTGATTAAAATTTAATTTTGTTTGGCAACATCTGTCGCTTTTACTATCAAATTTATGATAAATGTCTTTATTTGAACTTATGATACGTCTAATTAAGATGTTACCTGTTTGCACAAATTAACAATTCATGCATTAGCGAGATGATAGAGTATGGTATTTCTGACGTTAAACCTAAAAAATTTCCAAAATCGGAAATTATATAATCTGCAGATTATTGGCCAACTTAAATTAAAATCTAACTTAAAAAAATCTACGAAACAAACGAGATTAAATTTTTTGGCAGATTTTAATCTCAAATGAGATTTTAATCTCTTACTACCTCTGTTTCGCCTGTTTCAGCCTACTTCATTTTTTGTCACTATTCACTGGGTTACTTTTATCCGGAGATTTGATTAGCAAAACGATACAAGAATTTGGTAATCTTTGCATGGTGTTATAGAGGAAAGTTTATTCTAAAATACCATGAAAAATTGTTAAAAAATTACATCGTTTTGGTATCCAAATCACCAAGTCAAAGTGACTCAGTTACGGGTTAAAAAGTCAAACGCAGACGAAACAGACGAAACGGAGGTAGTACCAAAACATGCACTTAGTTTTTGCCCCGAAGGCAGCGCAACATCTTTGATTGCGGGGTGTGTTAACTATCATCTAAAAATATATGACTATTATTATATGGAAACGTAAAGATAGAGATCTCATTTTCATGTTAAATTTTTAATTTTCCTATCATGACCTACGTTTCCATCGTCTTGTTCACATCAATTGTACCTGCTCTTGTGACATGTCTGATAGATTCATTACGAACAATGATCGCAAGTTAAATCAACCAGCTGCAATGCAGCCTAAAAATTGGAGATTGAGAAGATGTTCATGGAGATAGCAGTGTAGCAAGTTTTAAATCCCTACGTAGGACAGACTGCTCACATGGCGCGAAATCAATGGGTGGCTTTAAGTCACATGAGGGACTGATATCCACCTAGAGTTGATTTGGAGGCTTGTTTTGTAATTTAAGGGACATCCTTGTGTGTTTGATGTAGAGAGCATCCACAATAGTGTAATGTTTTGCTTAATTATATATTTTACGAACTTTATTTCAGTCATTGAGTATATTGGTCGTGTTTGAATGCGAGTAAAGAGAGTATAGTCAATAATCCAAGTATTTGATCATGCGAGTCAAACCTCTCCTAAAATTTGAACTTCCGGTTGCAAAATAGTGTTCCGGTTTTTCACACACCGGAATTCCGAATTTGGAGGCAGACTTCCGGTTCCAAAATAATGTTAGTCTCTCTCTCTTAGGCTATTCGTTCACGTCTTCTAGTGCATTTCCAATTCGTTGAAGACCGTTGGTATACACGGAATCCTGAAAACCGATTACATCGATTAAGCTTTGTCAACCATTCCCTGGCTGCTCTCCGGTTCTCTTTGCGTCAGTCGAATTATCACCAGAGGGGGAGAGAAGTTGGCTCTGGCACACCCATCGCCGGAGGAGGACGAAAATGTGACATCGTAGACGATACCTTTCTTCATAACACAAGGCGATGAAGAAGCTCAAGAGGTGGTCGGGATTGAAGTTCCCCAAACCGCCTGCCAGATTAGAATAGTCTTAATCTTTCCCTACTTCTGATTTCAATTTTCATCATAGAGATCAGAACTTGTGAATTGGATTTAATTGTTTAGGATTTGATGGTTTTGGGGGATAATTGGTAGTCGTGTGTTGTTATTCATGTTTTGTGATGTTTTGGAACTGTGTAGATTAATGGTTTCAGATTTTTGAACATATTCGGAAATCCGGATTCTTAAATAGGATCATGGATTTTGTTTTTGGACTTCCGAATTTGTTTTTTATTTCTAAATTTATGTCTTTTTCTACTTTTACGATTAAAAGTTAATTAAATAATTAATTTTATATTAAAAATATATTAATCTCATTTAATCTACCACATCCAAACACCAAAGATTAAAGGAGATTTAAAAACAGAAATCTCACTTGGTTCAGCTCATCCAAACAGCCAAATTGTGAAAGTTAAGAAAGAGCATGTAGATGACAAGTATGAGATAATTCAGGAGATACTTGCGTGGGGAAGATAATTGGGAGAGAGGGTAGTTATGAGAGGATGATTCAGAAGTATTTAATTTTTGAGAAGGAACATATTTAATTAGGGGAGAGAGGCTTGCCAGAGAAAGAGGCTGATTAGAAGAAGATAATTGATGGATAGGCCACCGATCAAGGTCACTTAGGGGCATAGTAAACATTATTCAAGAAGAAAGCATAAATCATGATGGGTTGTAATACGAACAGTGTATAATGCATATACCCTAGTTATTCTGTGTCGCACACGAATACCTATCTCTTTCTCTCTCAACTCTAACTATTATGTGTCGCACACGAACAATGTAGAATGCATATATCGTCACCCACCTCCCCCAATAACATTCATTTGCGATGTTTCTCTCTCTCTCTCTCTCTCTCTCTCTCTCTCTAGAGATGATATTTCTTTGTCGATACTGACTCTTTCCTTTCTGGGTAAAGGTTGGTTGGCTAGGGTTTAACCATAGCCGAAAGCTCAATTCCTTTTTATCTTTGCTTCTTTATTTACCTTCTTACTTTCTCATCTTCTACAACCAAGAGAATAGTGGTCAATGATGGAGGACGAACTAGAGATGAACGCAACGGACGGAGAGACAATAATTGTAATACCCCGTTTTAATACGAGGGTAAATTGGTAATTTGTGCGAAGAATTCGACTTTATTTGCGAGTTATGAAATTGGGTAATTCTCGGGTCCAAATTATAGTCAAGGTGGTTAATTTATATTCCTAGAAAAGGGTATCGTTATTGATAAATTAATTTTAGAAATTTATTATTTTATATCAAGTAATAAATTGTCTAGCCTAGTGTGTACCCGACCCGCTAGATTAGTCTACCAATTGGTGCACCCAACACACCCAAACATTACCAATACAAAAAAAAAGAGAAACAAAGCTGAAATGATAAAATAATATTTTATTCCCCATTTTTGGTAAATCCTCCCACTCCCCAACGTCCCTCTATCTCTCTTTCTCTCCTGTTACTTTTGCCCTCAAATACAACATCACCATCATCTTCTTCTCTTCACAGACCACCATCACCACCACACGCCACCACCACCTCCATCACCAGCCGCACCACCACCTGCAACACCATCACCTCTCCTCCCCCTCTCCACCTCTCAACCCCCCCCCCCCCCTCTGCCTCACTCTCTCTCCCTGCCCTGTTTCTCCCGACGAAAACAGAGCAGCGGCTTGGTGCCGCTGCCTTCCCCGACGGCAACCAAGCCGCCACCGCGACAACAGCTCCCTCTCTCCCTCAGTTTTTACCCTCTGTCTCACCCTCTCTCTGCCTCTCTGTTCTCCCCGAAGAAAACCCGCAGAAACAGAGCAGCGGCTCAAGCCGCTGCCGCCTCCGACGAAGGCCCCGACGGCAAAACCGTCGCCACCACCACCTGCAACTCTCCCCAACCCCTCTGATTTCACCCCGTACTCATCCCCTTCCCTGTTCCGAGCCGAGACGAAGCAACAGCAGCAGCTAATCGCTGCAGAGACGCCCCAGATACCGCCGCCGACCGCCAGGCGCCATTGACGCCGGCGAGAAGCTCGCCCGAACCCCCTGGCGACACCCACTCACTCAAATCGATCCCAAATCGCTCCTAGAGGTCCGAGGAACTCACTGGTATCAACAATCGGAGCCAACAACACCTCAATCGCCGGAATTGTTCATCACCTCCGGCCACCATCGACGGCGAACCCACCCGGACCCAAATCTTGACCGTTTCTCGCGATTTTTCGCTTGGGTAACTCCTAAATCACCCTCTGATTCATTTGTGATCATCAAAACATGATTTTAATAGCTTTAGATCGAATCGGGTTGTTGGATTTACACTTGTTCATGTTGGGGGGGTGTTCTTGTACTTTCTGAAAAGTTATGGGTGGCTAGTGAAGCATAATAAAACTGTTTTTGGTTATTGGGAGGTTATTTCATGTCATTAATAAAAAGTTGGGGGATCTATTTAGTATTTACATAAACTGCAAATATAATATAAAATTTAAAATACAATTTTGTAGTAGAATTAAATTATAATATTTCTAGTAATTGTTTTAATTATATAAAAGATGTTTTGCTATTTAAAGTTATGTATATGTATTATGAAATGTTGTTAGTATTTTGAAAAATAAGCAAGATTAAATATATAGTAGATATAATCATATAATTTCGTGTGTTTAAATAAATATGGCAAGTAACTATAAATTAGTGTTTTAAGAAAATATGTTATTTGCTTAATATTTCCAAATAAAATAAATTAGAAATTTAAATATGAAAATAATCCCTCTATTTATAAATAGATAAAAGTTGAATATTATTAGAAATTGTTTCTCCAAAATTAAGATGTAAATTATGTGAGATTAGACACTTATTTTATTTGAATAAACATTTTTGTGAGTTTTATTTATGAGTTTAATTCTTTAATAGTATACACATTTTTATAACAAATAAGTCGCAATAATTAAATTGGTTGGAAATAAATTTTGTAGTCACTTACAAATAAATGTGTTGTAAAATAGATTGTTATTTTCTAAATATTAGAGTGTATAAATTTAATATGCGATTTATTACTTAATAAATTTTAAGAGTTAGTATTTATATAAATAGTGATTTTTATGGGAAAAATACAATTCGTCTACGTCGTCGGTTTATTATATAAATATTATATGCTAATAATAAATGGGAATAATGGGGAGTGATTTCAGATAAGACTTAGAGAAATTTTTACATAGCATATTTGCACACTTTGGATTTGTAATTAATTTAGGAAATTATAAATTTGTAGGTGACGAGTTCGTAGACGAGGGCTTCGTTTATCCGTAGAAGCTTTGTTGTGCTAATTGTCGAGGTGAGTAAATATGCCTTACCTAATGTGCCCGTCCTCCATTCGTGTCTAAATGTTTTTATGATTTTTACGTCTCCAAATGTGATTTGTGAACGTGCTCGAGTTGAGATTTCAAATACTTGTTGAAATGATTATTTGGAAACTATCACGTGAAATTAATAACACGTAATAACGTAAGTGGAAACAGTTGTGCGGTGGAACCTTATATACATTGTGGTTATGATTATTGGGATGGAACAGCCACCCGGCTTATTATGATATTTTGCTCGGTTGCGATTTGCCCCGGGCTGCTCCCTGTACTCACCTCTCTGGCCGCTAGAGTCTTAGAGGGGTGCCGGCACTTAAGGTCTTGGATGCATGCGAGATGGTTGGTTCTATATTATTGGATTGGTTCGTTCCCCGCTACAACTAAAATAATAAATGTGGATTTTCATATGAGAAATAAAAGCAACTGTTGCTTTGAAATGGTGGAATAATTTGAGAATGCTAAGTAAAGAGTTGGAATATTCATATCTACGCTTTCGCAATACAAGATGATTTACTACCATATTATTCCTCTTTATTTAAAATGAAAACGTGTCTCTTTCCTGTTTACACGTTTGGGTGTTTACTTACTCAGCATTTCGTGCTGACTTTGGAAAAACTGCGGTCTTGTTTCTTTCCCCCGCAGGTCTAGATGAAGAAAGCTCGGGTTAAGGGAAACGCGGACTCACCTAGTTATGTTATTGTTAAATAAATGATTCGCCTAGACGATGATCATCATGTTTAATAGTATGTCATGTTTTATGTTGAGACAATCACGTTTATGTAATATATTAAGTATGGATGTTTTGTTTCACGATTCCGCCGATTCATTCATTTGAACGGCACCCTCCCGAGCTCTCCGGTCCGGAACGGAAGGCTCGGAATCAGGGGGTGTCTCAGGTGGTATCAGAGCAGACAATCCAAAAAGGAATTAAAACCTGCAGGGTAATTTAAAATAAATTTAGGGTAAGAAATTTAAAATTTGACAAGCCGCTTGGGGGTTAAGGGTAGTATGATTTTTACTGAGTCCCACCCACCCACGTCCTTTTCCTCTTCGGAATGACGTTTCGGGTCTTATGATATATGAGTTTATCGGTTTGGAATATGAGATATATGTGATGATACATTCTTACATGATCGTAAGGAGAAGAGTTATATGTTTTGGTTGTTATGTGCAATACTTGTCCTATTTGAATAGGATATACTTGTGTTTCATGAGATAATTCATTTTAATCGTTTATTCCTCGTAGAATAGACAATAATACAATAGGTGATAGTGTAGGATATGACTGATAGACCACTACGATACTACACCAGGAGAGTCAACCGAGAGAAAATGGCAGCTGAAGGAAGCAACCAACCACCAATGGAACTGCTAGTGGCCCAGATGGCCCAGATGACCCAACTCATGGATCGAGTAGTTGGAAATGAGGAGCGAGGAAGGCAAAGCTATGCTAAGCAGATAGCTGATTTGAACCCTCGCCAATTCACTGGCAAGGAAGATCCTGTTGAACTAGAGAACTGGATAAGGCATTTCGAGAAGCTACTCAAGGTTGTGCATTGTCCTGACGATGAGAAGATCAACTGCGCCACCATCCATCTGGCAGAAGACGCAGATGATTGGTGGACAACCAGCCAAGAAGCCTTGCTAGCTCGACCCAATTTCACTTGGGAAGCCTTTAAGACTGCTCTAAGGACGCGGTTCTATCCAGCTCATGTTAAGAGAGGGAAGTGCAATGAGTTCAACAACTTGACACAAGGGAACGGCTCAGTGACAAACTACTTCAAGAAGTTCGTGGAGCTACTAAGGTTTGCAGGCCACACAGTACCTGGTGAGGATGATAAGATCAACAAGTTCATTTCGGGACTACACTTCCAGCTGCAGAAGATCATGCGTAGTAGGACTTACGACACTTTACACGAGGCATATGATCGAGCAGCTGACATGTGGCAAGTTCAGGAGGTACAAGACGAGTTTCGTGGGAAGCGCAAGGCACTTGAGGCAGGAGGAAGTAGCAGCAACAAGAAACTGAAGCCAAACAATGGAGGAAACAACCAGAACCAGCAGAATCAGGTAGCGCAGCCAGTTCGTCGCTACAACTGCAACCGTTGTCAGCAGAACCACCCTGGAAGAGACTGCATGGGGAACCTAGTCGTGTGCCACAACTGTGGTAGAAAGGGGCATCGTGCTTATGAATGTAGAGCTCGACCAGCAGGGAACCAGCAAGTGTACCGTGGAGGAAATTATCAGGGGCAACCGCAGAACCACTATCTGGGAAACAACCCACAGTATGTAAACCAGCAACCTGCGCTCCTGCAGCTCGAATATGGGAACAGGAACCCTGGAAACCGCAACAACCAGGGAGGAGGCTATGGAAGACAACCGAACTACAACCAGGGGAATGCAGGACAGCATGGAGCCCAGAACCGCAACAACAATGCTGGTCATGGAGGCAACAACAACAATGTAGCTGGTACTGGAGGAGCTGGAGCACAGAATGCAAATGTGGGAAGGATTGCTGTCATGACTAAGGCAGAAGTTGATGCTGCTTATGGAGTTGTCACGGGTACTTTCCTTATCCATGAGCAACCAGCTTTTATATTATTTGATTCTGGTGCATCATACTCATTCATATCATCATCCTTTGCTGAAAAATTGGGTTTGGATAAGTGCGCTAAGAAATCTATCCCAGTAGCAACTCCCACTGGCCAAATAACAGTATGCGACACCATATTCGAAGGAGTAGGAGTGAAAATCCTAGCATGCACCTTTCCTGCAGACTTGATTAAGTTTGATCTTAGAGGCCTAGATGTCATCCTAGGGATGGATTGGCTTAGTAAATATCGAGCCGTCATTGATTGTCATGATCAGAAGGTTCGGTTAAGGGGACCCAGCGGAGAGAGAATCTCTTACCGTGGAATCACGAAGGAGCCTCGTATTAGACTAGTGTCGGCAATTACCATAGTCAACCAAGTGAAGAAAGGGAACTCTGCCTATTTATGCTATATCCAAGACGTTTCCAAGAAGGAGAATGTGCTAGAGGAGATACGAGTTGTAAAGGAGTTTCCTGATGTATTCCCAGAAGAGATCCCAGGGATGCCACCAAGAAGAGAATTGGAGTTCACTCTGGACTTAGCTCCAGGAACCGCACCTATCTCAAAAGCGCCGTACCGGATGGCACCAGCCGAACTGAAGGAGCTAAAGGAGCAATTACAAGAACTCCTCGATAAGGGGTATATACGACCAAGTGTGTCACCCTGGGGAGCACCAGTGCTTTTCGTGAAGAAGAAAGATGGAAGCTTGAGGCTATGCATTGACTACCGTGACTTGAACAGTGCAACCATCAAGAATAAGTACCCTCTACCCCGGATTGACGATCTTTTCGATCAATTACAAGGGGCTAGTGTTTTCTCCAAGATTGATTTGAGATCATGGTACCATCAACTTCGGGTAGCCGAGCAAGATATCCCGAAGACAGCTTTTAGAACGAGATATGGCCACTATGAGTTCACTGTGATGCCTTTTGGTTTGACCAATGCACCTGCAATATTCATGGATTTGATGAACCGAGTAATGAGGCCATTTCTAGATCGATTTTCCGTCGTCTTTATTGATGACATCCTTGTGTACTCGAAGAGCGAGGAAGATCACGAGGAGCATCTCAGAGAAGTGTTGCAGACTTTGAGACAAGAACGACTGTATGCTAAGCTGTCAAAGTGTGAGTTTTGGCTGGATCGTGTTCCATTTCTGGGTCACATCATCTCGAAGGAAGGAATATCAGTGGACCCAGGAAAGATTTCAGCAGTCAAAGATTGGCCAACACCAAAGAATGTTTCCGAGATAAGGAGTTTCCTTGGCTTAGCAGGTTACTACAGGCGTTTTGTGAAGGACTTTTCCAAGATTGCCAGGCCGCTGACAGCACTAACAAAGAAGGCAGTAAAATATCAGTGGAGCGAAAGTTGTGAAGAAGCGTTTCAGACCCTGAAGGAAAAGCTAACTACAACGCCAGTATTGGCCCTACCTAATGACTCAGGCGAGTTCGAGATATACAGTGATGCATCGAAGAAGGGGCTAGGATGCGTACTCATGCAAGACAGAAGGGTGATTGCCTATGCATCAAGACAGCTTAAACCACACGAGGAGAGCTACGCTACTCACGACTTGGAGTTGGCAGCAATTGTTTTCGCGCTGAAGATATGGAGACATCATCTGTACGGAGCAGTTTGTAAGCTTTACACAGATCATCGCAGTCTAAAGTAAATTTTCACACAGAAGGAGTTGAACAACAGACAGCGAAGATGGCTAGAGATCATCAAGGATTACGACTTGCGTATCCAGTACCACGAAGGGAAGGCAAACGTAGTTGCAGACGCATTGAGTCGAAAGGTGAGCCATGTCTTGAATGCAATGGTAATTTTACCAGAATGGCTATGCCACGAATTCAGAAAGCTTGAGATCGAAGTCGTGGATCAAGGAGTACAGAATTTACTTGGCAGTATGACAGCAGTACCAGATTACTTTGAGGAAATAAGGAGTAATCAAGCAGGAGATGTCAAACTGGAGAGAATTAAGAAGAAGATTTCATAAGGACAAGCCAAAGACTTTCAAATTCACGAAGATGGGAGCATACTCTACAAAGGGAGATGGTGTGTGCCACAGAAGTGTGCGGAAACTAAAGAGAAATTAATGCGTGAAGCGCACAACACGCCATACTCAGTACACCCAGGAGGCGACAAACTCTACAAAGATTTGAAGAAGACATTTTGGTGGCCCAACATGAAGAAGGAAGTAGCCCAATTCGTAGCTCGATGCTTAACGTGCCAGAAGGTGAAGTTTGAACACAAGCGGATGGGAGGCCTAGTTCAGCCCTTAGACGTACCAGTTTGGAAGTGGGATTCCATTTCCATGGATTTTGTGACGGCACTGCCAACGTCAAAGAACGGACTTAATCAGATTTGGGTAGTAGTAGACCGATTGACCAAGACAGCAAGGTTCATCCCGATGAAGGATACCTGGAACATGGAGCAGATAGCAGACGCGTATGTCAAGAACATAGTGAGATATCATGAAGTTCCAAGCTCGATAATTTCTGACAGAGACCCTAACTTTCTCTCTCATTTCTGGAAGGCACTTCAGGAGGCAATGGGGACCCAATTACGATTCAGTACGGCATTCCACCCAGCCACAGATGGACAGACAGAAAGGACGATTCAGACATTGGAAGACATGTTAAGGGCTTGTGTCATGGACTTTCAAGGTTCATGGGTTGACAAGCTACCACTGATAGAGTTCTCATACAACAACAGCTACCACGCCAGCATAGGCATGGCACCACACGAGGCTTTGTATGGGAGGAAGTGTCGAACACCTTTATGTTGGAGTGACATCAGCGAGACAGTGGTTATAGGCCCACAAATGATCGAAGAAATGACCGACCAAGTAAGACTTATCCAGCAGAGAATGAGGGCTGCACAAGACAGACAGAAGTCCTATGCAGATCAGAAAAGGAGACCATTAGAATTCCAAGTGGGTGAAAAAGCGTTTCTCAAAGTTTCACCTACAAAGGGAGTGACAAGATTTAATCAGAAAGGGAAACTGAGCCCAAAGTTTATCGGCCCATATGACATTTTGGAGAGAATTGGAGAAGTTGTGTATCGACTGGACTTACCTTCGAATTTGGGACGTGTACACAACGTCTTTCACGTTTCACAACTCAAGAAGTACGTACCTGACTCATCTCATGTGCTAGATCCGGAACCAATTGAGTTAGACCCATCTTTGACTTACGAAGAACATCCTGTCAAGATCCTAGATACTAAGACAAGAGACACGCGTACCAAGAGAGTTAAGCTAGTGAAAGTTTTATGGACGAACAACCATACGGAAGAGGCTACTTGGGAAGCAGAAGATGACATGAGAAAGAAGTACCCTCATCTGTTTAATGAGGTAAATTGAGTTCCGGGGACGTCACTCTCCTAAGGGGGAGAGGATGTAACCTTTCACTTTAGTATTTAGTACCCTTACGATCCTAAAATAAATCCTGACTTTTCCTGTTATCTATGGTTAGTTTCATAATATAATTTATGCATCATCATATAGTTATACCCTTGCATCGTATGGAAATTATATGCTCTTTGAGTAGCTTTAGCTTCGAGGACGAAGCTGTCTTTAAGGGGGGAAGAATGTAATACCCCGTTTTAATACGAGGGTAAATTGGTAATTTGTGCGAAGAATTCGATTTTATTTGCGAGTTATGAAATTGGGTAATTCTCGGGTCCAAATTATAGTCAAGGTGGTTAATTTATATTCCTAGAAAAGGGTATCGTTATTGATAAATTAATTTTAGAAATTTATTATTTTATATCAAGTAATAAATTGTCTAGCCTAGTGTGTACCCGACCCGCTAGATTAGTCTACCAATTGGTGCACCCAACACACCCAAACATTACCAATACAAAAAAAAGAGAAACAAAGCTGAAATGATAAAATAATATTTTATTCCCCATTTTTGGTAAATCCTCCCACTCCCCAACGTCCCTCTCTCTCTCTTTCTCTCCTGTTACTTTTTCCCTCAAATACAACATCACCATCCTCTTCTTCTCTTCACAGACCACCATCACCACCACACGGCCACCACCACCTCCATCACCAGCCGCACCACCACCTGCAACACCATCACCTCTCCTCCCCCTCTCCACCTCTCAACCCCCCCCCCCCTCTGCCTCACTCTCTCTCCCTGCCCTGTTTCTCCCGACGAAAACAGAGCAGCGGCTTGGTGCCGCTGCCTTCCCCGACGGAAACCAAGCCGCCACCGCGACAACAGCTCCCTCTCTCCCTCAGTTTTGACCCTATGTCTCACCCTCTCTCTGCCTCTCTGTTCTCCCCGAAGAAAACCCGCAGAAACAGAGCAGCGGCTCAAGCCGCTGCCGCCTCCGACGAAGGCCCCGACGGCAAAACCGTCGCCACCACCACCTCCAACTCTCCCCAACCCCTCTGATTTCACCCCGTACTCATCCCTCTCCCTGTTCCGAGCCGAGACGAAGCAACAGCAGCAGCTAATCGCTGCAGAGACGCCCCAGATACCGCCGCCGACCGCCAGGCGCCATTGACGCCGGCGAGAAGCTCGCCCGAACCCCCTGGCGACACCCACTCACTCAAATCGATCCCAAATTGCTCCTAGAGGTCCGAGGAACTCACTGGTATCAACAATCGGAGCCAACAACACCTCAATCGCCGGAATCGTTCATCACCTCCGGCCACCATCGACGGCGAACCCACCCGGACCCAAATCTTGACCGTTTCTCGCGATTTTTCGCTTGAGTAACTCCTAAATCACCCTCTGATTCATTTGTGATCATCAAAACATGATTTTAATAGCTTTAGATCGAATCGGGTTGTTGGATTTACACTTGTTCATGTTGGGGGGGGGTGTTCTTGTACTTTCTGAAAAGTTATGGGTGGCTAGTGAAGCATAATAAAACTGTTTTTGGTTATTGGGAGGTTATTTCATGTCATTAATAAAAAGTTGGGGGATCTATTTAGTATTTACATAAACTGCAAATATAATATAAAATTTAAAATACAATTTTGTAGTAGAATTAAATTATAATATTTCTAGTAATTGTTTTAATTATATAAAAGATGTTTTGCTATTTAAAGTTATGTATATGTATTATGAAATGTTGTTAGTATTTTGAAAAATAAGCAAGATTAAATATATAGTAGATATAATCATATAATTTCGTGTGTTTAAATAAATATGGCAAGTAATTATAAATTAGTGTTTTAAGAAAATATGTTATTTGCTTAATATTTCCAAATAAAATAAATTAGAAATTTAAATATGAAAATAATCCCTCTATTTATAAATAGATAAAATTTGAATATTATTAGAAATTGTTTCTCAAAAATTAAGATGTAAATTATGTGAGATTAGACACTTATTTTATTTGAATAAACATTTTTGTGAGTTTTATTTATGAGTTTAATTCTTCAATAGTATACACATTTTTATAACAAATAAGTCGCAATAACTAAATTGGTTGGAAATAAATTTTGTAGTCACTTACAAATAAATGTGTTGTAAAATAGATTGTTATTTTCTAAATATTAGAGTGTATGAATTTAATATGCGATTTATTACTTAATAAATTTTAAGAGTTAGTATTTATATAAATAGTGATTTTTATGGGAAAAATACAATTCGTCTACGTCGTCGGTTTATTATATAAATATTATATGCTAATAATAGATGGGAATAATGGGGAGTGATTTCATATAAGACTTAGAGAAATTTTTACATAGCATATTTGCACACTTTGGATTTGTAATTAATTTAGGAAATTATAAATTTGTAGGTGACGAGTTCGTAGACGAGGGCTTCGTTTATCCGTAGAAGCTTTGTTGTGCTAATTGTCGAGGTGAGTAAATATGCCTTACCTAATGTGCCCGTCCTCCATTCGTGTCTAAATGTTTTTATGATTTTTACGTCTCAAAATGTGATTTGTGATATACGTGCTCGAGTTGAGATGTCAAATACTTGTTGAAATGATTATTTGGAAACTATCACGTGAAATTAATAACACGTAATAACGTAAAGTGGAAACAGTTGTGCGGTGGAACCTTATATACATTGTGGTTATGATTATTGGGATGGCACAGCCACCCGGCTTATTATGATATTTTGCTCGGTTGCGATTTGCCCCGGGCTGCTCCCTGTACTCACCTCTCTGGCCGCTAGAGTCTTAGAGGGGTGCCGGCACTTAAGGTCTTGGATGCATGCGAGATGGTTGGTTCTATATTATTGGATTGGTTCGTTCCCCGCTACAACTAAAATAATAAATGTGGATTTTCATATGAGAAATAAAAGCAACTGTTGCTTTGAAATGGTGGAATAATTTGAGAATGCTAAGTAAAGAGTTGGAATACTCATATCTACGCTTTCGCAATACAAGATGATTTACTACCATATTATTCCTCTTTATTTAAAATGAAAACGTGTCTCTTTCCTGTTTACACGTTTGGGTGTTTACTTACTCAGCATTTCGTGCTGACTTTGGAAAAACTGCGGTCTTGTTTCTTTCCCCCGCAGGTCTAGATGAAGAAAGCTCGGGTTAAGGGAAACGCGGACTCACCTAGTTATGTTATTGTTAAATATATGATTCGCCTAGACGATGATCATCATGTTTAATAGTATGTCATGTTTTATGTTGAGACAATCACGTTTATGTAATATATTAAGTATGGATGTTTTGTTTCACGATTTCCGCCGATTCATTCATTTGAACGGCACCCTCCTGAGCTCTCCGGTCCGGAACGGAAGGCTCGGAATCAGGGGGTGTCTCAATAATCGATCTGGAAGAATATACCTTACAAGGGAAGAAATTGAGCGTATCTACTCTAGTGGGAAAGCTTCTGTAATACCCCGTAAAATACTTAGGGGTAAAACAGTAAAATTAACAAGTTAAATATAATTTTTGTCGTATAATAAAAATAAAATAAATTTTTTTAAATTATTTTATAATCAGTTTCGTTAAGTTTTAAGAAATATTAAAGTAGTATTTGTAAATAATTGCGCGAACAAATTAATAATTTTATTCGTAACGGGGTAAAGCCACCGCGTGACTTCTCAACTAGTGGGTGTAGCCACACCCAATAATTTCTAAAGGATTTCATCATCAGATTTTTTTTCAATTTTTGTCTCCTTCCTAATTGTCTTCTTCAACTTCTCTTCTTCTTCTTTCTCTTTCGGCAACAACCCCGACAACATCACCGCCACCGCCACCTCCATCACCTTCTCTCCCTAGAAAAGCCTCTCCCTCTCTCTCATTCCTTCGGCAGACCACACAAGCAACCACCATCACCATCATCTTCTCCTTCGTCTTCTTCACCTCCGGCGAACATCACCACCACCACCGAGAACATCAACACCACCACCCACACCTCCTTCTTATCAAATTCCCTTGTTTCTCCATCTCTTTTGCTCTAGTCTCGAACAGAGACTCGAAACAGCAGCAGCAGCAGTGGCTGGAACCACCGCCGCCGCCGCTACAACTTCCGGCGAGGACCCCGAAAGACCACCAAACCCTACAACCTCTTTTTTCCTCCCACTAGCCCTCTCTGTTCCTCTCACACCCTCTCCGTCGCGAGCTGAATAAAGGCAGAGAAGAAATAGCAACAACAGAGCCACCCAAAAGTGGAGTACCACCACAGACGCCGCCGAACCACCATTAATGCCGGTGAGATTTCGGGTAACTCAAAAAAGAGCCACCCACGACTCTCTCTCCCTTCTAACAGAGTCCTAGGGGTCCGACCAAGCTTGAGGAAGGTTCAGAGGCGCCCAAGAGCCACCGGAGAAGCTCCGGTCGAACCCACCTCCGGCGCCGTTCTTCGGCGACTCGACCTGGACCGATTCTTGACCGTTTCGCGTTATATTTGGTACCAGTAAGCTCTACTATTCACCCTGAGTTGATTTAAATTATCAAAATCGTATCTTGATGCTTGAAATCACGTTTGGATTGATCAAATAAGAAAGTCATGTTTAAGGGGAAGGTAGATGTCATTTTCAAAAAACTATTTTAGTTAGAATTGGGGGGTATTTCTGCTATTTCAGTAAAACAAATGGGTTTGGTAGTTATTTAGCAATCTGAAAGTATAAAAATAAAATAAAAATAAGATATTATTATTAATTTCTACACTTTCTAGCTATTATGCTAATTAAATTATAATATTAATAATAATAAGCATAATAATAGTAATAATAATACTAGTAGTAATTATAATAAATAGTGGTAATAATAATAGAAATGGCAATTATGATAATAATAATAATAATAATAAATAGTAGATATAACAATATAAGTAATAATAATAGTAATAATAGTATTAGTAATAATAATAATAATAATAATAATAATAGAAATTATAATAATAATAGTAACAAAAATAAAAGTGAGTTAAGTAATTAAATAATATAGATAAATAGGGGCTAGTAAATAGAATTTATGTTCTTAAGAATAAACAAGCTAAAGCATAACTTGTAATTATTACTTTTCGGTTTATTTTAATTTAGTGGTAAATAAGAAAATATTTTAGAATTTTAAATTAACGCATTTCTCAATTAATAACGAACGTTACTTTTATTAAAAAAGAAGAATGTTTTCTCCTATAATTGTATTTGTCTACTAAAAATATTATAAATAGTTTACATAATTAATTTAATAAATTTGATAAATAAATGGCTAATTTAATAGTATTATTCATTTAATAATTTCTTATTCACTGAGAAATAGATATGTTAATAAAATTAGTATTTAGTAAATACTAAAAATTTATGGGTTTCCATATATCATCAAGACTTAGAATATTAAAAATATATATATAAATATATAGTGAGAATTAAGAAATTTCAAATGAAACTTATTCGTTTTATAATAATTTATAATTGCATATTTGTGTCGATAAACTTGTGACCGGATAAAGAAATGTAACGTGAGGTGACAACTTGTAGACGAGGGCCACGTGACATTCTAGGGGACTTTACGTGATATTTGCTAAGGACCGAGGTAAGTAAACATGCCAAGCGTTGTGCCTAACTCCTTTCGTGTCTTAATTTGATTTTAATATTGTTGACTGAAAGACTTCTATGTGTGTTTTGAGAAGTAACTGTTTTGAGTGATGAAAGACAAAGACAAAGTATTTATAAGCCTCCAAGGCCTTGAGATACTGATCAGAGCTTCAAAGCTTTGAGAGTAGTTTTATTATACTGTATGACTAATAATCTTGTGATGCAGGTTATATATCTGATGTTTAAGATCAGAGATTTGCTGCAAAAGGGAGACAGAGGCTTAGGGTGATGATCAACCTAGGTCAGACAAGAAGAAAGGGGGAGAGAAGAAAAAGGCTGTTGAAGAAGAAAAAGGGAAATCTTCTAAGGAAAGCAAGAAGAAGTCCACTGAAGGAGAACCAGAGAAGGAGAAACCTGCTGAGAAGAAATCAAGGGTTAAGCAAGTTGCTGCTGCAACCAAAAAGGGTTATCAAGGTAAAAATGTACTTCCTTCAGATTGGTTTGTTGGTTCAGAAGTTAGGACAGTTTGGATGCAAGGTTATGAATCATCTAAGGTTGCTTTCTGTAGTCTGATCTCTGAAGAGTTATTAGATAAACTGGATATTGACTGTATGAGGAAGTTAAGGGATTCTGCAGTATGGAAGGTTTTAAATCCTAGTTCTAAAGCTTATCCTAGGTTAACTAGGTTGTTTTATCTGAATTTGGTTCAAGAAGGGGAAGATAAATTGGTGTTAACCTCTAAGGTGGCTGGGATAAACTTAAGGCTAGACCATAGGGCTTTTTCCAAGGTCTTGGGAATTCCTAAGAAGTATAATGTTGCTGATCATACTGATAGGAAGGAGTGTCTAGAAAAAGCCAAAGCTATGTTCTTCATTGATGGTGTTCCCACTGGTCCTAAACAGTTGACACACTCTGTGCTCGACTGTGAAGCTAAGATTTTGTTTACAAATCTGATGAGAAGTGTTGTTCCTAGGGAAAAGTCAAGAGAGTTGGTTACTTATAAGGTTCTTATCCTGATGTACTTGATATGTAAAGGGTTTGAGATTGACTTGCCAACAGTGATTATGGAGCATATGATCTATTGTGCTACTAGAACTATAAACCATCCACTTCCCTATGACAACCTATTACCTCTTTTCTTTGAGAATTTTGAGGTACCTGTGAAAGGAGAGGAGAAGATAACTGGTGGTTTTGGGTTAATTGATGAGACTGCTTTACAGAGGATTGGAGTGGTTCAGACAGGAAAAGGTCATTGGAAGTTCTATTCAGAGTTGTCCAAAGCTGAGCTTGAGGAGAAAGATTTTGTCAAACTTAAGGGGGCTGCAACAGCAAGGGGACAAGAAAATGAGGATTACTCTCTATTGGTTGAGAAGTTTGAAGAACAGCAGGTTGAGATTGAAGATCTCAGACAAAGGCTGTTTGATCTATCTTGTGAGTTTAATCAGTTCAAAGGTTTGATGAATGTGATGAATGGCAAACTGGATGTTGTCATCAAGGTTTGAACTTGGAGAAGATTCCTTTCTGCTACTAGTCATGACACTAGTGTTGACTCAGATGAAAGGCTAGGTGAATTCTTGAAGAATAAGAAGAAGCATATTCCAGTTGTGCTCACCTCAGAGGATCTATATGATCAAACTGGTGAAGAAGAAGCTGGTGAAGACACAAGTGTTGATGCAGCTACAGAGGGTGATTCAGTGCAGATTAAGAACAAGAAAGTGGATGAAATCATTGAGGAAGTTGTTGCTGAGGTGGATGCTGAACAAGAAGAGAACCACTCTGCAGAATATGCTAAAAGTGATGAAGAGGTTGGAGAAGGCTCAGAGAAAGGCCAAGCATCAAAGAAGAAGTGAAGATTTGAGAAAACCAAAGCCTTGATCCTTTCTTTCTTTTTCTTTTCTTCTTTTCTGTTTTCAAGGCCTTGAAATTCAGTAGGAACTTATTTTGTTAAGTTTTTTTTGAGACTCTGAGTAATGATCCAACATTTCTTCAGCTTTATTTGATGAAAGTCAAAAAGGTGGAGAAATTATGTGCTATGAGTGGTTACTCTTCAGTGTTTAGATAATAATATTGTGAGTTGTTGTGTTAATCAGTTGTGTTCTGTGTTATTAATGATCTGTGATTATCTGTGTTAATTTGATAACTGGTTATCTGTGTTAATTTGGTTGACTAGTGTTACTGTTTATTGTTTCTGCAAATGATGATATCTAATTCCTACAAGAAGTTGCAGGGATATTTACACAAGATTATGGGTTTTGTCTTTCATCAAAGGGGAGGTTGTTGACTCAAAGACTTCTAAGTGTTTTTTTGAGAAGTAACTGTTTTGAGTGATGAAAGACAAAGACAAAGTATTTCTAAGGCTCCAAGCCCTTGAGATACTGATCAGAGCTTCAAAGCTTTGAAAGTAGTTTTATTATACTGTATGATATAATAATCTTGTGATGCAGGTTATATATCTGATGTTTAAGATCAAAGATTTGCTGCGAATATCTGTGTTATATATTCCTTATCTATCTAACACAATTGCAGATGTCCTGATCAGAGTGAATCAAAGATTTCTGGTCTTAATATTGAAAGACTGTGAAGCATGTTCAGAGCTTCAAGGCCTTGAGATGTGCCTCAAGCTCCTGACAGTTCTACAGAATTAATTTGATTCTCTCTTGCAGGATTTGATCTTTATTATTATGGTTGTTTAATGACTTCTATAAGTCTTAAACTAGTTTATCATGAGTTATATGTTTCAGAAGTTAATCAGGTTATTGTTTTATTCATATGATCCAGTTTTTATTTAGAAACTGGAAATCCAAACAGACTTAGCGCTGTTATATTTCTGGATTTTGTTGTTGCTGTGTTTTAATGTTGTTGCAGGTTTTTCAAATGTGCAAATGTAATCTCAACAAACTCCAACGGATATCTACTCAAAGCTGTTTTAAATTGCAGTTAGAAAGGATGAGGATTTGCAGGAACTGAGATCCTAAAATCTCTCATTCAGTTGCAGAGAGTGGATAAAAGACTGGTTTGAAATTTGAAAGAGGAGAGAAGCTTACAGAGAACTGAGAGAGGTGTGAAATTTCGTGGAAGACCAGACATTCAAACACACACACATTCAGGCTTCAATTACAGCTTTCAGGAGATCAATCATTCCAGTTTTCTGAAGAACACATCCAGATCTTCACAAGCTCATTCTTCTACTGTGTTCTTCTTCTGTTTTGTAATCTCCTTATCTTTTCTATATCTAAAACCTCACTAAACCTAGTGGTTGGTTGTTCGAGTGAACAACAAGAGGTTCTTGTTAGCTCAACAGTTAGTAGCTGATACTAGATAGGTTTGAAACCACAAGTTGTATAGGTGTAAGGGAATTCACTTAGGCTTAGGGCTGTATCTGTGTCAGTAATAAGAAGTGTTTTCCCGATCCTGGTGGGATTAGATCCCTCAGGCAGAGATTAGGTCCATTGGGACTGAACTCTGTAAATTTCCTTGTGTTCTTTATTTTACAGTTTTGTTATTTCCTTCTGCAGGCAACTCAAATCAAACTAGGGTTTATAAACTGTTTAGAACTGGTGATAGTTCAAGGCCTTGAAGCTTTCTGTTTGCCTTAGAAAGTTTCTGACTAGTTTTGTAAAATCTCGAGGCCTGGAGATTTGAGTTTCTCACATGTTCACTTAGTTAAAATTTGTGTTTTAGCAAAAAGTTTCCATACTCTATTCAACCCCCCCCCTTCTATAGTATTTTGATCCTGTATTTAGTCTACATTACAAAGTTTCAAATACTAGTCTCAAAATGTCTTTATTATTTAATTACGTGTTTTATTTGAAGTTTTTACATTTTAAAGAAATTTCGTTGCTATGCTTTGATTCTGTCACACTAATAATAATAATTATTCGTAATTAACGTAAAGTGGAAAGAGTTGTGCGGGGATCGTTATATTTTCCTTTGATTAGATTGGTCGTGTTGGCTGCTGTCACTCGTCCCGTTTATTTAACCCGGTCGCAACCTGCCGGGTCGCTCCATGTACTCACCTCTCTGGCAGCGAGTAGTCTTATAGGGGTGCCGACACGTAAGGTCTTGGATGCGTAGAGTTAGTATATCATCCCCGTGTCAACAAAGTTAATAATACAGTTTTATCCGAGATTTGGACATTTATAAGAGAAAAGAAGAAGCGATTGGGAATCGTACTCCCCGTTTTCAAGTTGAGAAAGAAAATTGAAAAGAAAGAGAAGTTTACATTTTATTTCTACTTGACTCTCCAAGTTTACTGTTTTATATTCCTTTCCTATTTGTTATTATATGAAAAGTAAACATGCCTCATATTCCGTTTTACGAGCTTGGGTGTTGCTTAATCAGTACTTTATGCTGATTTTAGAAAACTGCGGTCTTTGTTTTCCTTCCCCCGCAGGTTTAGAAGAGGAAGACTATGGTATGACCGGGTACGAGACTCACTAAGGAGGTTCCGTCATAAGTTGTAAAATAGTACGAATAATGTTAGTATCATGTATAATAGAAACGTATGATAGACTTGAGGACATGTTGTAATGTTTAATAGTATGTAATATATATGTTTCGATGTTATGCTTTTGATTTTACGCCGTTACTTTTAGTGTCGTCCTCCCCGAGTCAGATAAGGGGGTCTTTGCAGGTGGTATCAGAGCCGGCAGTCCATTAAGTGGGAACTAAAAACCTGTAGGGAAACTTAAAATGAACATAGGGAAAGATAATTAAAACTGGAAAAGCCGTTCGGGTTATGGGTAGCTTAGGCATAGGTCTTGATATTTCCCACCCACCCGCAACTTGTCTCAAGAAGTGTTGCGTGTAGTATTATGTGAACCAGTTGATTTAAAATACAGTTTATCGGTTGTGAATGATCTTCACTGCCACGATAGGAAGAATGATGAGAACAGTATTTGATTTGTACTAGATATATCATTTCATTTGCAGATACACGTTGTATGTGCTTTATTGTGATAATTGCTATGTTATACATGTTTATATGTTATTTTACGCGATAATTGTGTTGAATCATTGGGAAATAATTGTTGAAATAGATGTGACCATAACTAAGAATACCATAGGATGAGACTGATAGACCACTACAATATCACTTTAGGACAGTTTGACAGAGACAAATGGCTGAAAACGTTAGCATGGAGCAATTCTTCACGCAAATGATGCAGATGATGAACAATGGAGGACAAGCGTGACCTAATTGGGCCAAAAAGGTGGCAGAAATGAAACCGACGGAATTGGAAAAGAGGATCTTGTTGAATTAAAAGATTGGATTATGGAGATGGATAAGATCCTAGAAACCGTAGAATGCCCTGACCATCTGAAGGTCAACTGTGCAGTATTCTACCTAAGAAGTGAAGCGAATCTGTGGTGGAGAAACGTACGAGAGACTCTGCTAGCCGATCCCAACTTCAACTGGGAATCCCGTAAAACTTCGCTCAGAGCTCGCTTCTACACTCACTATGTGAAGAAAAGCAAGGAACAGAAATTCCAGAACCTGCAGCAAGGGAATGACTCAGTGACAGAGTATTTCCGAAAAGTTACGGAGTTGACGCGATTCGTTGGAAATATGGTGTCTGACGAAGACTCTGAGGTTTCTCGATTCATCGGTGGACTTCATGAAAGGCTACAAGAGTCTCTGTTGAGCGGAACTTACTCGACTCTCCACGAAGCCTACGACAGAGCTGAAGACATCTGGCGAGTCTTTATCTCCCAAGAAGAGAAACGCAAGAAACGCAAGCTCGAGGAGGCATGAGGAAGCAACAACAACTTCACAAAGGGAAATCAGAGTTTCAAGCCTAACAATGGAGGATGTAACCAAGGGAAGTATCGTGGTAATCAACAGAACACTGGAGCTCAGCAAATTCACCTTTACTACTGCAAGAAGAGCCCACAAAACCACCCAGGAGAGGATTGTGCAGGAAACGTAGTCACTTGCATTAATTTTAGCAAGAGAGGACACCGAGCCAATGAGTGTCGACTACCGCCAGTCGGAAACCAGCCAAGGAACCAAGGAGGCAACTATGAAAGAACACAACAGAATAACTACTAGGGTAACCGACAGCAGAACATGAACTACTTTGGACGCAACCAGCAGTTTGGGAACCAGCAGAATGGAAACCGCAACAACCAAAACAATGGAGGCAATGGCTATGGAAGGCAGCAAAATTACAACCCTGGACAGAACGGAGCTCAACCTAGGTATGGGAACAAAAATGTTGGATATAGGCTGAATGCCAACAACGCAACAGTAGGAGCAGGAGGTCGGAATGAAAATGTGGAGCGAATCGCTTTGGTGACAAGGACTGAAGCAGAAGCTGCTCATGGAGTTTTCACGGGTACTTTCCTTGTCCTTGAGCAACCAGCATTCGTACTATTTGATTCGGGTGCATCATATTCCTTCATATCGTCTTCATTTGTTGAGAAATTGGGTTTTCATAAGTCATCCAGTATATCCATTCCTGTAGCGACACCTAATGGCCACGTAATTGTCTGTGACACCGTGTTCGAAGGAATAGAATTGAAAATCTTAACCAGTACCTTACCGCCAACTAATAAAGTTTGACCTAGGAGGTATACATGTGATCCTAGGAATGGACTGGCTTGGGAATTACCAGGCAGTTATTGAATGCTATGGTCAAAAGGTCCGATTAAAAGAACCTAAGGGAGAAAAGATCACCTACCGAGGTATCCCCACGGAACCTCAAATCAAACTAGTATCAGCCCTGACCATAATCAACCAAGTGAAAAAGGGAAACTATGCCTTCTTGTGTTATGTCTAAGACGTAACTAAGGAGACTGCTCTACAAGAGATACCAGTCGTGAGGGAATTTTTTGACGTATTCCCATAAGAGATTCCGGGAATGCCACCTCAGAGAGAAGTGGAATTTACGATAGACTTGGCACCGGGAACTACACATATTTCAGAGGCGTTGTATCAGATGGCACCTGCTGAATTAAAGAAACTAAAGAACCAGATACAAGAACTTCTGGATAAAGGATACATACGACCTAGTGTGTCACCGTGGGGAGCACGTGTGTTGTTCGTCAAGAAAAAAGACGGTACTTTACGGTTATGCATTGATTACCGGGAGTTAAACAGTGCTACCATCAAGAACAAATACCCTTTACCCCGGATTGATGACTTGTTCGATCAATTACAAGGGGCTAGCGTTTTCTCTAAAATCGATCTGAGGTCCGGATATCATCAACTATGTGTAGCCGAGAAAGATATACCAAAGACTGGCTTTAGTACAAGGTATGTCACTACGAGTTCACGGTGATGCCGTTTGGTTTGACCAACACACCCGCAGTATTCATAGATTTGATGAACCGGGTGACGAAGCCATATCTTGACCAGTTTGTAGTCTTCTTTATCGATGACATTCTGGTTTACTCAAAGAACAAGAAGGACCATAGAGAACATATCCGAGAGGTATTACAGACTTTGAGGCAAGAGCAGCTACACGCTAAGTTGTCCAAATGCGAATTTTGGCTAGATCGTGTTCCATTTCTGGGGCACATCATTTCCAAGGAAGGAATAGCTATGGACCCAGCAGATGTCTCAGCAGTCAAGGATTGGCCTACACCGAAGAACGTGTCGGAAATCCAAAGCTTCCTTGCCTTAGCATGCTACTATCGACGTTTCGTAAAGGATTTCTCCAAGATCGCTAGGCCACTGACTACACTGACGAAGAAGACAGTGAAGTATCATTGGGACGATAGCTGTGAAGAAGCATTCCAAGCCACTGAAGGAAAAGCTAGCTACAGCACCAGTATTAGCTTTACCAAATGAGTATGGGGAATTCGAAGTATACAATGATGCATCGAAGAAGGGACTAGGATGCGTGCTGATGCAAGATCGAAGGGTGATTGCCTATGCGTCAAGGCAACTGAAACCCCACGGGGAGAACTATGCCACACACGACTTGGAACTGGCAGCAGTAGTCTTCGCGCTGAAAATATGGAGACATCACCTTTACGGAGCCGTTTACAAGCTCTATACAGATCATCGAAGCCTGAAGTATATCTTCACCCAGAAGGAGTCGAACAACGGGCAATGAAGATGGCTAGAAATTATCAAATATTATTATTTACGCATTCAGTACCACAAAGGGAAGGCTAACGTGGTCGCTGATGTAACACCCCTAATTCCCGAGAGGTTCTTAGTGCAATATCAAGTCTTTGGGGGGCAAATTTGTAAATAATCGGTCACAGCTTTAAAGTTGGAACTTCGGAGAGTTTGAGATTTTTTGGAAGTTGTTCGGATGATTTTAAACCAGTAGAAGTGTTTGGGGTTGTTATGTAGTTATTCAAAATTAAGTAGGAACATCTAATTCTAGTTGTACACTAAAGTTTGAAAAACTACACTTTGACCCCTTTGCATGTGAGACACTTGTCAAGTGAGTTTTGACACCTCATTAGGAAGGTGGCATCATTCCCCTCTCTTCACCAGCACAATCTGGAGAGAAAAAAAAATCCCTCTCTCTCTCATCAATCCTCTTCTTCTTCCTCTTTCTTCACCAAGAACAACCACCACCAACTCCACCATAAGGCTTCCTCTTTACTGCTGCTACCGGAGGTAGCCATCGATGCCGGGAGTAAAACGCACAAAACGATTTTGAAAAAGACGGAGTATCGAGTGAGAAATCCGAGTTTGAAGGTAAGAACCCTAGTTCGGTATTTCGTCGATTTCTCCCTTCTCGTTGCAACCCATAGAAATTAACCCACATATTCTTGTTCCTTGTGTTGAGGCGAGTCCGGGAAGCACAAGCATGACCCCTAATTCGAAAATTTTTGCTCCGGCCACCATGCATGCCGAACCCATCCGCCGCCAAACCTCCATAGCCACCGGATTCTTGGTAAGCTCTCATTTCTTGCTCATTTTTGTTGGGTATTGCACCAAAATGATCCTTAGGACACGATTAACCTATTTTGCAACCTCTAATCTGCCCAGAATGTGGTTAGGATCGAGTTTGATTCTTGTTTCATCCATTTTGTTCGTTTTTTTTGGAACATAAACTACCTCTGTTCAAATGCTCGTATCTCTCTCGTTTTTTATCCTTTTTGAGTGATTCAGGACTTTCTGGAATCCTCAGACAATTGGCTACAACTTTCATGTTTTAATATTTGTCAAATTCGGTCTCTAACCCAGCCAAAAATCGAATTGAAGTTGCTGTGTTCGTGCTTGTTCATGCTGAGTTTTTCCCACGAGCATTTTTGATCAAACTTTGGACTCATGTATCTTCCTCGTTTTTAATCCGTTTTGGATGATTCTTAGCTTTCTGGAAAGCCTGTACATAGCTCTATAACTCTTATTCGGATTTATTTGTTTGATTTCAAGTCTAACCTACCTGAATTTGGCCTTGAAGTGGGCTGGTTTGATGTGTTTTGAACCATCAAAAGCTGAATTTTTTTCTAAAGTATGGAGCTATGTTGAAGTATCAATTTTGTGACATCTATAACTTCCCCAAATGTTAATGAAATCTTGTTTTTCTTTCTCATGTTTGTAGATGATGTATAATACTTCATTTCATCGTCTCTGAGTCATCTTCAAATTTATAACGGATTTCTCACAAAACGAGCCTAAAGTTGCTAGTTTGAACTCATAAAGCACTATTGAATTTTTATAAGTATTGAATCGTAATTTTCATCCAACTTTGGCTAGCGATATTTCTTTGAATACTTGGAGTTTTTAGGAGTTCAAATATGTTCTGGAATCTTTGATCTACCATCTTCAAAAACCTATTCTTATATTTCCAAGTATCCCCCTCAATTGATCACAAATCAGCTCTAAAGTTGACTAGTTGAGTCGATTTTCCTCTATTTTTGACATTTGAATTCGACATTCTAAATGACATTTCTAGCCTTAGCGTTCTTCATGAAACTTGCTCATATCCATATTCTGAGTCTAAATACCAAGTTTGACCAACTTTGACTTTTTGCAAACCCTAGTTTGACTGAACTGTATAGGAGGGGCAAAATAGTAATTTCACTTAAGCAGTGAATTGAGATTAGTTTAGTAACTTGGAGTTTGTCAGCATGTCTTGTATGCGTATTTGGAGTACTCGTATATAATTATGGGCTAGTGTTGACCAAGTCAAATGTTGGGGTCTTTTTGCAATTTTACTAAACTTTAGGGGCATAAGTGCAATTTATTGAAAGTTGTAGATTTCGTTGCTAAGTTCATATAGAAGAGTTTGGAGTTAATTCCCTCATGTTTTCGGGCTAATATGAGTATAATTTGGGATCTAGGAAGTTTCAGACCCTGTACTAGACAGTTTTGGAGTATCAGGGGCGTTTTGGCCAATTAGGTTGTATGACCTGCATTTCATTGAATTCTTGCATACAACCTCATATAGAGGGCATATGCTAATAGGTTGTATACTTGACTTGTTAATATCCAGCCGACGTTAAGTATCGTTCGAAGTAGACGTATGTGTTGTGTTGCTCCATTTACCGTAAGACCCGGAACCAATATGGGACGAGAGTTGTAGGAGTGCTAGCTTTGCTTTGCGCCTTTCATGGCTCAGAGGTAAGTACATATGTACGACATTTTCATATCAAAATGTGCGTATGTGTTTGATGCTTCAAATGAATACTTGATATATGAAAAAGTATGAGAATGCATGTTTCCACTCGAAAGTTGTTAAACTATTTGATTCATCTCCTTTGAGAACTCTCATAAATTACTTGTGAACTGTTGATATTCTGATCATGTTTATGTGAAAGAGAAGAAATAAAATACCTCTAATAGACTTAGGACGATGTACAGAGTACTGTTATTAATGGGAAGCATCAAGCGATCCTCCATTTTCTTATGGCTAAGACCATTGAAGCAATGCTTCTTATTATTGGATAGAACGTTAATGTTCACAAATCCGCCCCCGATGAGCCAAAATGTATCAAGATATTGAGGTCAAGGGGTTTATAGAGCTATAGAGTGCTACTTATACTTGTAAGGGTCACTACGGTATAGGGGTGTCGACACTTAAGGCCTTTTAGCTAATGTTGTGAGCGGGGTTGACGAATGGGCTCCCTTAACGCTCGGGTGAAATAGGGTTTGATAGACCCTAGAAGGAACCCTTAGTGATTATTGCGTGATCCCTCTGTTTACATCGATCCTGCTGGTGGCTCTTGACACGCCTCAGCTAAATTAAACTGTTAATTGAAGTCGAAATTAAAAATTGACTACTTATTAATGTTTTTTGTGGCTCTTGATATGCCCTAATCGATTGAAATGAATTGTAAATCTTGGCTACTCATGAACTACTATCGTTATCAGTTCAAATGAACTTGTTTACTCTGGATATTTTACCAACTACTCGTGGTTTATCAATGTTATTAAATTGAGAGGTTTTTGTTACTCGGTTACTTCAAGTTGATCCAAATTCTCCAATATGATAGTTTTACTGTTTAAATCTTCTGATTTGTTTCAACTCATGCTTCCGTGCCACTCGTTGCTTTACATGTCGTAGTGTGTACTTACTCAGTTTTTACTGATCAATTTCTTCAAAACTGCGTCGGCTTTTGCCATTTAAAACCGCAGGTCGTCAATCAAGTTTGGGGAATGGGAACGCGGATCGAGACGAAGACGTTTAGATCACTTAGTAGATCATATAGCTTATTTCACACATTGCTTTTGTAAACATATCGTCTCAAAGATTTTTTTATTAAATAGAATTGTAATATTCGTAATTATCGTTATACTTTTGGTCATCGATTGTCTCTTTAACCCTGAACCGAGATCCCGGGTCGTTTCAGCTGACGCGCTAAGTCGTAAGACAAGCCAGACAGTGAGGGCTATGGTAGTCTTGTCGGACTAATTATGCCACGAGTTCAGAAATCTCAACATCGAAGTGGTGGAACAAGGAACGGTACAGAACCTTCTTGGAAGCATGACAGCTGTACCGGACTTCTTTGAAGAAATAAGGAGCAATCAAATCGGAGACGTAAAGCTCGAAAGGATCAAGAAGAAGATTGCAGCAGGAGAAGCCAAAGAGTTCAAGATTCACGAAGATGGAAGCATTCGCTACAAAGGAAGATGGTGTGTACCACATAAGTGTGCAGAAACCAAGCAGAAGTTGATGCAGGTAGCGCACAACACACCATATTCAGTCCATCCTGGAGGCGATAAACTCTACAAGGACTTGAAGAAGACGTTTTGGTGGCCCAACATGAAGAAATAAGTAGAACTTGTGTCTAGATGCTTAACATGCCAGAAGGTGAAGTTCGAACATAAGAGAATGGGAGGCCTACTCCAACCACTGGATGTTCCAGTTTGGAAATGGGACTCCATCTCAATGGATTTCGTCACAGCATTGCCGACATCAAAGAACAAACTAAATCAGATATGGGTAGTCGTGGACAGACTAACCAAGACGGCGAGATTCATCCCCATAAAAGACACATGGAGAATGGAGAAAATAGTAGATGCCTATGTCAGAAACATCATAAGGTATCACGGGGTTCCAAGTTCGATAATATCAGAAAGATATCCTAACTTCCTCTCTCATTTCTAGAGGGCACTCCAAGAAGCATTGGGAACTCAGCTGAAATTCAGTTTAGCCTTCCACCAAGCCACAGATGGGCAAACAAAAAGGCCCATTCAAACGCTAGAAGATATGTTAAGAACATGCGTTATGAATTTCCAAGGCTCATGGGTCGACAAACTACCATTAATAGAATTCTCCTATAACAACAACTATCACACTAGCATTGGTATGACACCATACGAAGCCCTGTATGGAAGGAAGTGTCGATCATCGTTCTGTTTGAGTGACATCCGTGAGACACTGGTCATTGGACCACAAATGATTGAATACATGACGAACCAGGTACGACTCATCCAACAACGAATGAAAGCGGCTCAGGATAGGCAAAAATCATATGCGGATCAGAAAAGAAGACCGTTGGAATTCCAAGTGGGAGGAAAAGCGTTTCGACGAGTTTCACCTACCAAGGGAGTGACCAGGTTCAATCTGAAAGGGAAATTAAGCCCTAAGTTTATCGGTCCATACGAGGTTATAGAAAGGATTGGTGAAGTTACATATCGACTGGATCTGCCATCGAATCTGGGGCGAGTACACAATGTTTTTCACGTATCAAAACTAAAGAAATATGTGCCAGACCCATCCCATGTGTTGAATCTTGAACCAGTGGATTTCGATCCGTCGCTAACCTATGAGGAGCAACCTGTCAAGAAACTGGACACCAAGACAAGAGACGTGCGTAACAAGAGTGTCAAACTGGTCAAAGTCCTTTGGTCTAACCATCAAACTGAAGAAGCAACTTGGGAATCTGAAGAAGAAATGAGGAAAAAGTATCCCCACTTGTTCCACGAGGTATGTTGAGTTCCGGGGACGTCACTCTCTAAGGGGGGGGGGGGGAGGACGTAACCCTTCATTCAGTGCCATTGATGTAACCCTTTGTTTAGTACCATTACGCTTTAGTACCCTTACGACGTAGTTAACCCTGACCTTTGGTAGTCAAAACAAGAACATAACCACATAAGTAAATAGACGTGACTATAACTTTACGTGATACTATACGTTTGGCGCTACATGCATTAGATAAAAGTTATTTGCTACTACTATGTGGAATGGCTCGCCTGTATGTGATCACAACTGTGATAATTAGTTGCTCGTTGACTGATTTTAATGTCAGAATAATTTGTCTTATTTTAGCTTCGAGGACGAAGCTGTCTTTAAGGGGGGAAGAATGTAATACCCCGTAAAATACTTAGGGATAAAACAGTAAATTTAACAAGTCAAATATGAATTTAGTCGTAAAATAAAAATAGAATAAAATTGTGTAAATTAATTTATAATTAGTTTCATTAAATTTTAAGAAATATTAAAGTAGTATTTGTAAATAATTGCGCGAACAAATTAATAATTTTATTCGTAACTGGGTAAACCCACCACGTGACTTCTCAACTAGTTGAGCCACACCCAATAATTTCTAAAGGATTTCATCATCATATTTTTTTTCAGTTTTTGTGTCCTTCCTAATTGTCTTCTTCTTCTATTTCTTCTTCTTCTTCTTCTTCTTCTTCTTCTTCTTCTTCTTCTTCTTCTTCTTCTTCTTCTTCTTCTTCTTCTTCTTCTTCTTCTTCTTCTTCTTCTTCTTCTTCTTCTTCTTCTTCTTCTTCTTCTTCTTCTTCTTCTTCTTCTTCTTCTTCTTCTTCTTCTTCTTCTTCTTCTTCTTCTTCTTCTTCTTCTTCTTCTTTCGGCAACAACCCCAACAACATCACCGCCACCGCCACCTCCATCACTTTCTCTCCCTATAAAGCCTCTCCCTCTCTCTCATTCCTTCGGCAGACCACACAAGCAAACACCATCTCTATCATCTTCTCCTTCGTCTTCTTCACCTCCGGCGAACATCACCACCACCACCACCGAGAACATCACCACCACCACCACCCACACCTCCTTCTTCTCAAATTCCCTTGTTTCTCCCTCCTTCTTGCTCTTGTCTCGAACAGAGACTAAAAACAGCTGCAACAGCAGTGGCTGGAACCACCGCCGCCGTCGCTGCAACTTTCGGCGAGGACCCCGAACGACCACCAAATACTACCACCTCTGTTTTCCTCCCACTCCCCCTCTCTGCCGCGAGGTGAACAGAGGCAGAGAAGAAATAGCAACAACACAGTTACCCAAAAGCAGAGCACCACCACATCCGTCGCCGAACCACCATTAACGCCGGCAAGATTTCGGGTAACTCAAAACAGAGCCACCCACGACTCTTTCTCCCTTCTAACAGAGCCCTAGGGGTCTGACCAAGCTTGAGGAAGCATCATCCGCGCCCAAGAGCCACCGGAAAAGCTTCGGTCGAACCCACCTCCGGCGCCGTTTTTCGGCGACTCGACCCGTACCGATTCTTGACCGTTTCGCGTGATATTTGGTACCGATTCGCTCTACTATTCACCCTGACTTGATTTAGATTATCAAAATCGTATCATGATGCTTGAAATCACGTTTGGATTGATCAAATGAGAAATTCATGTTTAAGGTGGAGGTAGATGTCATTTTCAAAAACTAAATTAGTTAGAATTGGGGGGTATTTATGCTATGTCAGTAAAACATGGGGGTTTGGTAGTTATTTTGCAATCTGAAAGTATAAAAATAAAATAAAAATAATATCTTATTGGGAAATGCTAAATGTCACCTCTTTTTCTTCACCCCTTAATTTCACCTCCTATGTGGATGTTTTTGATTGGTGATGTAATTATAGAAATATCTTAAAATAAATACTCCCAACAATCATATCTTGACACATAGGAGGTGAACTTGAAGGGTGAAGAAAAAAAGGTGAAGCATAGCGCCCCTCTATTTTATTTGTTTACATTAATGTCTACACTTTCTAGCTATTATCCTAATTAAATAATAATTATAATAAGTATAATAATAGTAATAATAATACTAGTAGTTATTATAATAAATAACGATAATAATAATAGCAACAATAATTTTGATAATAATAATAATAATAGTAAATCTAACAATAGAAGTAATAATAATAGTAATAACAGTAGTAGTAGTAGTAGTAGTAGTAGTAGTAGAAATTATATTAATAATAATAATAATAGTAATAGTAATAAAAATAAAAGTGAGTTAAGTAATTAAATAATATAGATAAATAGGGGCTAGTAAATAGAATTTATGTTCTTAAGAATAAACAAGCTAAAGCATAACTTGTAATTATTACTTTTCAGTTTATTTTAAATTAGTGGTAAATAATAAATATTTTAAAATTTTATATTAACGTCTTTATCAATTAATAAAAAATGGTATTTGTATTATAAAAAATAATGATTTCTCCTATAATTGTATTTGTCTACTAAAAATATTATAAATAGTCTCCATAATTAATCTTATAAATTTGATAAATAAATGGCTAATTTAATAGTATTATTCGTTTAATAATTTATTATTCACTTAGAAATAGATATGTTAATAAAATTAGTATTTAGTAAATACTAAAAATTTATGGGTTTCCATATATCATTAGAAAAATTAGAATATTAAAAATATATATATAAATATATAGTGAGAATTAAGAAATTTCAAATGAAACTTATTAGGTTTATAACAATTTACAATTGCATAATTGTGTCGATAAACTTGTGATCGAATAAAGAAATTTAACGTGTAGGTGACAAGTTGTAGACGAGGGCCACGTGACATTCTAGGGGACTTTACGTGATATTTGCTAAGGACCGAGGTAAGTAAACATGCCAAGCGTTGTGCCTAGCTCCTTTCGTGTCTTAATTTGATTTTAATACTAGTCTCAAAATATCTTTATTATTTAATTACATGTTTATTTGAAGTTTCTTACATTTTAAAGAAATTTCGTTGCTATGCTTTGATTCTGTCACACGAATAATAATAATAATAATAATAATAATAATAATAATAATAATAATAATAATAATAATAATAATTCGTAATTAACGTAAAGTGGAAAGAGTTGTGCGGGGATCGTTATATTTGCATTTGATTAGATTTTTCGTGTTGGCTGCTGCCACTCGTCCCATTTATTTAACCCGGTCGCAACCTGCCGGGTCGCTCCATGTACTCACATCTGGCCGCGAGTAGTCTTAGAGGCGTGCCGGCATTAAGGTCTTGGATGTGTAGAGTTAGTAGATCATCCCCGTGTAAACAAAGTTAATAATACAATTTTATCCGAGATTTGGACATTTATAAGAGAAAAGAAGAAGAGATTGGGAATCGTACTCCCCGTTTGCAAGTTGAGAAAGAAAATTTAAAAGAAATAGAAGTTTACATTTGAGTTCTACTTGACTCTCCAAGTTTACTGTTTTATAATTCCTTCCTCTTTGTTATTATATGAAAAGTAAACATGCCTCATCTTCCGTTTTACGAGCTTGGGTGTTGCTTACTCAGTACTTTATGCTGATTTTAGAAAACTGCGGTCTTTGTTTTCCTTCCCCCGCAGGTTTAGAAGAGGAAGACTATGGTATGACCTGGTACGAGACTCACTAAGGAGGTTTCGTCATAAGTTGTAAATTAGTACGAATAATGTTAGTATCATGTATAATAGAAACGTATGATAGACTTGAGGACATGTTGTAATGTTTAATAGTATGTAATATATATATGTTTGGATGTTGTGCTTTTGATTTTCCGCCGTTACTTTTAGCATCGTCCTCCCCGAGTCGGATAAGGGGGTCGTTGCAGCTTCTTACAAAGAAACTATTCTCAGCAAAAGCTATCCTGAATATTCCATCAGGAATCTGGAATCTAAAGGGAAAAATCAAAGTGGAGATGTGGTAGAAAACCCGCTTCAGTGGAGAGAAGGACTGTCAAAGGGTTATTCGGAGAACCCCATGGGTGATAGCAGACCACATGTTCATTCTCAAACAATGGTTGTGCGGAGTAGCCTTGACGGAAATCGACTTCTCGGAGATATCATTCTGGGTTCAGATACATAGCCTATCTCCAAACAAGATGAAAACGAAGAATGTTATAAAGATAGGGATGGTCATCAGAAAACTTGAATCAAAAGATAAAGAAACGCTGGACGAAGAAAAAAGATGCTGCTTCATAAGATTCAGGGTAGCTGTGAAGGTAAAAGACCCTATGAAACAATATTTTACAACCTTTAATGAAGGTAAGAGATTGAGGATGAGCATAAAGAATGAAAAATTGGGTAAACTACTGCTACACCTACGGTAGAATTGGCCACGAACACGACGGTTGTGATTATGGTAAGAAGGAAGAAGCTACTCCCTATTCCTACGGATCTTCGTTGAGAGTAACACCGAGGTAAATTTTAATCATGAGTTAGTCCCTAGTTTGATAAAGGATAAGGAGACGCATAATTCATTCATGGGTAGTCAAGATCCCAATAAAAGAATACGACGAAGGGCAGAGTTCGGCGAACTACTCACTGAAACAATCAGAAAAGGGGACTGGAGCAGAGAACGGGAAAAAGGTTTCAAAACCCCATACGATAATGAAACAGGGTCCTAAACCACCGGAGAAATCATCGAAAGCTTCATCGGAAAACTCAAAAACAGCGGATATATCCCATCTGAGATAAGGGGAAAGAGGGGGGGCGTAAAGTAAGCGCACTAGAAGAAGTGGAGAGGCTAGGACAGAAAAGATAAGAAGGACAACAATGACTCAGCATCTCCCAAAGGAAAATGAAAGACAGAAACTCCTTACCCGATACCCAAATGTGACAAAATACAGTACGATGACTCAAGGGGAGGTCGACACGAGGGCAGAGGAACCTTCCAGACTGGATGAGGAGGTACAATTAATGTCAAATTAGGTTAAAACAACAAATTTATTCAAGAAGGCAAGAGAGCAAGCAAATGGTAAAGAGGTAATTGTGCAAGAAATAAGCAAACCACATTTCATGGAAGAACCAGTGAGCCCAAGAGGAGAAGAAGTGTGTGTGAAAAGAATAGAAACACAAATGGAAGTTAGCCCATTAGTTTTAAATGGGCCTTTTTCGTCAAACTTTGAGAGAGGTTAAAATAAAACCCCCAAGGCCCAGATTACTGCAAATAACGGAATCAGGCTCAACCGAGAAAACGGGAAGTGCAGTAGTGGATATCAGTTTATCCAATGTGCTCAGTCGCTTTGTCAACCTGAAGAGAAAAACCCTTGATTTCATAGAAAGTGATGACAAAAGAAGAAGATTGCTAGATAATCAAGAGGCGGAGAACACAAAAGATGAATTCACGAAGCAAATATTCGGGGAAGTAGAATATATCAAAGAAGTGGCAAAACAGAGAAAGGAAAAAGGTGAAACAGACACAGAAAAATGGGAGATTGGTGAAGATTAAGAAGGTGAGGAATATCAGGTATGTATAACAAAATTTAGAGGAGATATGAAAAATATTCAAATATCAGAAGAGCTCTAGACAACCCAATGAGCTATTATGAAGGAGTATGGGAAAAACTCAGTGATGATAGAAAAAATGTGGTGGTGGATGGCCTCAAGCAGCCACAGAACAGATGTTAGCTTTGAGTTGGAACCGTCAAGGGTTAGGGTGACCGCTGACATACCAGAGACTCAGAGAGCTAGTGTTAGCTCATCGTCCCTCTTTAGTCTTCTTAATGGAGACAAAGAATCAAATATAAAAGTTGGAGCAAGTTAGGAGGTCATTACGTTTTCCAAACCCTCACTATGTGGAGCCGCAAGGCAATGTAGGTGGTTTGGCCTTATGGTGGATGGAGCATCCGCTAGTTGATGTAGAAATCAGCTGAAAAAATTACATCATAACATCAATACAAGTCAATCTTGATAGAAGGGAAATTTGGATTTGGATTATGGGGAAAGTGATGCTACAAAGAGATATATGGTTTGGCAAGAGTTGAGCCAAGTGGGGAAGAAAATAAGTTCCTTATTATACTGTTGGGGAATTTGAATGACTATCTTCATGAAGGAGATAATCAAGGGGGGAGTCCAGCTCAACAATGTAGGATGAACATATTCAAGCATTTAATCAATAAGTGTGCCCTGATAGAGATCAAAAACCAAAGTACCAATCATTATCGGACAAACAATAGACAAGAAGAGACAATCAGTACAATGATAGATAGATTGTTTGCTTCTTCAAGCTGGGTGGAGGATAACCCAAATACGAGAGTGAAGTTTGATTATCTGATTGGTTCTAATCATGCTCCCTTGATTGTAGATACTGAGCCTACCGCAAGAAAGACAAGATATTTTTTCAGATAGGATGCAAACTGGATTAAAGTGGAGGGTTGTGACAAAGTGATAGAAAAAAGCTAGCGAGAAGAAAGAAATGGCTCTGCTATGTTTAAGGTGGTTCAAAAAATGAAGATCTGAACACATAAAAGAGGGCACTAATGGCAACAAAAAAAGAATATTTCAAAGATAGAGGTGGACATTAAAGATCTTTAACCTTTACATGCTAATTCAGAGAGACATATCCAGATAAGGGATCATTATAAGGATCTGGCAATTTGGTGGGAAAGATAAGAGCTATACTGAAAACAAAAATCTATAATTACTACCTGAAAGAGGGAGATAAACACTCCAAATTCTTTCCCTTATCTACAATACAAAGAAGACGAAGAAATGTTATAGTAAGGATCAAATACAAACAAGGGAGAAGGCACACTGATGAAAATGGTATATGCAGAGCTTTTAAGGAGTACTATGAAGAAATTTACACAACAAAGGGGGGATAGAGATTGGACATAAGATATTAACAGCATAGAAAGAGAAGTTACATAAAAGCAGAGAATCTCATCAAAATCCCAGATGATTTGGAGATTGAGGAAACTATGCAGCCGATGGGAGCTCTCAAAGCTCCTGGATATGATGGATTCACATGGGTGTACTTTCAATAAAATTGGGGGAATATTAAACAAGATGTGTGTGTTGATGTGAAAGATTTCTTTCAAACGGGGTATTTGTTGAGGAGCTTAAGTGTGACAAATCTGGTACCGATCCCGAAGTTATAGAATCCGATCGAGTCCGTAAGAAGAGCCAAAAGAATTATACTCAGGAGGCAACCCATTTAACACATGCATATGCATTTCCTCATCGTGAACATTAGCCATAGCAGTTGATAATTTATCACGATCCATTTTCATCTTTTGCATGTAAAAATCAATAAAACCATTTCCTTTCTTGGTAGTTTGCAGGTCTTTTTGAGTTGAAGAATATTTGAGCGACTAAGTGTCAGATAACTGCATTCCAGTGCAAGTCAAGAAGATCGATAAGAATCATGACCATGGGTTAAAGCTTTCGGATTCAAGATTGCGTTGATGAGGGTGAGGAGCGCCTAATCATGACTCAGCGATACTTGATACGCCAGAATAGAAACCCTAAAATCGTCGTATGTATTTCTTAATTGTGGAAGACCTATAACAACCCAATTCCCTTAATCACCTGGTTGGGCCTTCCAGCCCACCCTCCAGTTTGATATTCTCCCACATCTCGCCCTGATAGATTCCCTCCAACCCAACCAACTTATCCGACTTTTTCTATCTGATCCAGATCATTCAACTCCTTTATCGGATATCTCCCTCCATAACCCAGTCTTTCCTTCTTACCCGACAGGTCTTCTGGGTTTTGGATCGGGTCAAGAAGATTCTATTCTTAGGACTCATCTGCATTAAAGACAATCTCTATCTACCATTACCCGACCTGAATCCTCCTATAACTTCCTCTTCCCAAGAAAATCAACCGTTGGCTACTCACCAAACACCGCACGCTCTCAAAGCCTTTGAATCTGGCGAACATGATTTAAGAAGGATTCTTTTTTTCGGATATTTCCGATCCCCTCCTTTGCTTTTCGGAATGTATGGAGTCCATCAATGTTGTTTTGTCCATCTCATAGAAGAGTGCAATGGCAGAAGAGAAATTAACCCAATATATGCTTAAGTTACCCAAGATTCACACCAATACTTCTCCCTTCTGATGATTATCCACTGTTCTCTTCACCAATTTTGGCACCCCTGGTCTTATCTTATTCATGTACCATGACCCAAATGAGCCTATCCCTCTTCAGGTTATCAAGCCACATGGACGATTTCATTGTCAAGGCCCCTGATTTCATGGAAGATGTTGATTTGATTCCGACTCAAGTTCGCAAAACCCCCTTTTTACCAGTTGATCCTCCGAAAGCTCTGATGGCTGCTCCAAAGTTTGTTGACATGGATGATGGTTCTGGTGAAAAGAAAATCCCAGTTGTCAAGAAAGGTTAAGGAAGAGGAAAAAAGTCAAGCTACTCCAAGAAAAAAAAAAAACGCTCTATCGTTGAAGTGGATTTCTCAGGTGATGTATAAAAGGAGCCAACATGTAATTTGTTTTTGTACTTTAAATTAAATGGAACTTTGTAGATACCCTAAATCGTGATACCATCACGAGCCACGTGGCACTCCGGATAAGGGACATGTGTGCAGCTGTTGTGCTCCGCATAGCACCGAAATGCATCATTGGCCTACGCGTATGCGAAGGACTGCGAGGCAGGGTCCTTCGCATATGCGCCTTATGCTAACGGGACTTAGGGGTGTGAGTATCTTGGAGGCTAAAGTAAGGTATGTCATGTGCAAGATGCCAATATCGCATGTGACCCTCGTATGTCATCCAGAGACCCGCGAACGGACTGTCACGTCACCTAAATCGTGGACCACGAGCCCTGCATATACGGGCCACGAGTCGTTCAACTAGGCGAATATCAAGGCCCCGATGGGTTCCATTACCATCGTGTGTGCTAACCTACGTCCGTCTAATGGTCTGTATATAAAGGATCTATCCCATTCACAACGAAAAATAGATAACTGATGGCGAAAAGCTACAACTGCTACAACACTCAGCTTAACCATCACTGTCTCACCTCTGGATAACATACGTTGCCTTCCTCGTACCCCAAAACAGCTCTCATCTCCGGTCCTCAAACAGTAACCAGGTGTCGTTTGTTTTTTTCTTCTACTTGCAGGAAAACAAGGGAACTTTCCAGATCAACTCCTCGTCTACAAACTTCCTCTTTTCTATTTGCCTACTCTCATTGATGTCCTGTCTTGCTTTCCAACTCTCTATACGCATGGGGTTTTATGGTTGTCCCTAAACAACTATCAGGGGAACAATGAGCATCTTGGCTTGGAACTTTATGAGGTTAGGTCAGACCTCTATAGTTGATATTTTAAACCTGACTCATTTTCATAAGCCTACAATTATCTTTATTTGTGAAACTAAAATAATCGGTTTATTGGGTTAATCATAAGTTTCGTAATTTAGGGTTTGAAAATTGTGATGGGGTAGATTCGGTTGGGTTTGCTGGGGGCTTATGGTATGCTTGAAATAATGGTTTCTATGTTAATTGTGTGTCAAAATCTCATTTTGTTTTTTATCTTTTTGAAAGTTACTGATGTTAATTCTTGCACTTGGTTTCTTGGTCTTGTTTATGGGCATCCTTCTCTTGATCATAGAAATGTTGTTTGGATTTCTATTTATACTCTTATTTCCTTTCATAGCCCTACTTTACTATTAGGAGACTTTAATTAAGTTCTTAAACCTGGTGATAAATCTTCTCTTAATGAGCATATTTTACATGGTAGTTTGTCACGTAGAAACTTTATTAATAATCTTGCTCTCTTAGAACTTCCCTCTTTAGAACCCTGGTTTACTTGGTCAAATACCAGGTTTTCTTCTAACCTTAATTTTGAAAAATTAGATAGAGCTTGGTGTAATTCTTATTAGCTTGAGCTTTTTCCTTCGGCTGTTTTACGTAACTTCGGTAATTTGGTCTCAGACCATGCCCCAATAATTTTACCCTTTTTTAGGATCAACGCTTCTCTCGTCCACCTCTTCGTTTTGAAGCATGGTGGCTTAAAAAGACTGATGCCTTGTCCCTTATTTATTTTGTTTGGAATTTTTCTATATCTGGCTCTCCCTTTTTTAGAGTAGCTAAATAGCTTTTTATTACAATCAAAACACTTAAATGTTGGGAATGTCATTGAAGTTCTTTAAATAACCATATTATTGCATGCATTAACTCTTTGACTATTATTCAATCTAGACTCCATGCGCCTGATGCTATTGATCTTTTCAATATTTATCACAATAACCTTTAATCTTTTTCTGGCTGATCAGAAATTTTTTGGGCTCAACGAGCCCGTTGTAACTGGCTTCGTGAAGGAGATTGTAACATAAATTTTTCTATAGTTATGCAAGTTTTAAGGGAGCCAAAACCATATTTATTGTATCACTACTGGTAATGGTTTGACTTTCACTTCCCATCGTGATATCTCTTTAGTTTTTTTATATTATTTTAATGAAATTTATTCTGAACCCACCCCTTCTATAACTAATTTAGAAAACCGCTTTGACTCAAATTTTGCTTCTGATTGTCATTTTAAACACTTCTTCAGTTAATGATTTCAGACCCATCAGTCTATGTAATATCTTCTACCCATTTATCTCACAAAATTTGGCTAACCAATTAAAATTGGTCCTTCCTAATATCATTTTCAATAATCAAAATGAGTTTGTTCCTTCTAGGCTCATTCAGAGTAATATTTTATTATCTCAAGAAATTGCTCATTCCATTGCTAAAATAACTTCTCCCAATCTCCCAGCTTTTGGTGTCCTTAAACTTGACCTTTCTAAGGCTTTCGACATGCTAGATGGAAATTTATTAGAGCTACTCTTCACCAATTTCATTTTCCTACTTCTTTTATTAACTTAATTATGGAGCGTATCACGATTGTCTCTTATTCTATAATTTATAACGAATCTCATTTGGCTTGGTTTAAACCTTCTAGAGGCCTTCGTCAGGGTGACCCTCTTTACCCTTCCATTTTTATCCTTTGTGCGGAAGTCCTTTCTAAATCTTTTGAGTTTGCGTGCGCTAGTGGTCTATTAGGTGGTTTTCCTGCTGGATCTTTCAACCCTTCTATTTCGCACCTTCAATTTGCAGACGATAGTAGTTTATTTTTTAAAATTAATCCTAATGCTGGCTCCACTATGTTGAGCATTTTAGATTCCTTTTGTGCACAATCCGCTCAGCGCATTAATTTTAATAAATATTCGCTTATGGTCTCCCCCAAATGTCATATTGGTCTCTTAGATTCCCTTATTAATAACCTCAGTATGGTTTCTTCTGACCATATAGGAAATTGCCTAAGGATCTTCTTTGATAAGTCTTACACTCTTTCAACATGAAAACGGTAGCTTAATTGTAAATAAGGTTCTTAAGAAACGTGCGGCTTGGAAATGCCACATGCTTATTAGAATTGATAGTGCTACTCTTATTAAATATGTGCTTACTAGTTGTTTAGCTTATCATTTTTCCATCATGCCTTTCTTTGCTAAGCTAGCTAGTAAGCTTGCTTCTATCTTTAATAATTTCTTCTGGTATGGTAATCCTAGCGCCAAAGCTTTACATCATGTCTCTTGGAACACGCTTTGTATTGAGAAAAAAAGAGGTTTAGGTTTCAAAAATATTAAAGCTTTCAATAATGCTCTCTTTTTAAAAATATTTGAAATATTTTATCTAATAATGTCTCCGTGGTATCAACTTTTTTACCTAATAAATACTGCAAGTGTAATTCTTTTTGGCTCCATAATGCTCCTCCCTCTGCATCACCCGTCTGAAAATCTATTGTGAAAGGTAAGTTGTTGCTTTTGAAAGGAATATCTTAGAGGCTTGCCAATGGTTCTTCCTCTGCTACTATTAACAGTTATCCAGATTGCTCTTCTAGCAGAAGAATCAAATGAGTTAAGGACCTCACCCGGATAAATGATTCAGGAGAAGCAACTTGGAATTGATCCTTGATTAATTCCATTTTCCCTGCTTGGGTTGTCAGACAAATCTCTCTCTCTCTCTCTTCTCTTAATAATGATATTGATAAGTTTGTTTGGCTCGGGGGAAAAATTATATCTTTTCAGTTAAATGGGCCCTTTCCTGCCCCCTCCCTAACCAGTAAATTTCCTTCTTTCAACCCCACTACTTTTAATCTCCCTCGGAAGCACTTATGGAAATTAAAACTACCGGCAACGCTAAAAAAATTACCAGGAAGCTAGCTCACAATGCACTCTCTACAAAAGAATTTTTATCATCTCTTAATTTAACCACCGTTAAAACTTGCCCTCTTTGCAGTATTGTTGATGAATCAATTGAACATATATTTTGGTATTGGCCCTTTTCTAATGATCTTTGTTCCCGTCTCAACCTCCCTCTTCACTTTACAAATTATAACTTTCTTCTTTGGATTAAAGGTTGGATTAAAAAGTCGAAATCTCAACCTCATCTCACAATTGCTTGGATCTCTATGTGTTGGATAGTTTGGAAAGCTAGAAATTTAGTGATTTTCAAAACCAATACCGCCTCCATCACCAACTGTTGCTTTCAGGCTACGGTCTTAAGCATCATATTTGTTCTGCCTTTTCTATTATTAATCGCCATTAGATCAATGTGCAGTCTCGATTCCACGGAAGATGTCAAGGAAGCCTCGAGCATCTTTAGCGCCTTTAGCCAAAGGAAAGAGTTTTGTGGATAAATCTTCTCCTGCTACCCCTACCCAGTCATCTGTCAAAGTTGATCCAGCTACTGAAGAGCTCTTCAAGTTTATGTTCGATAAATCCGGGAAGAAAAAGTGGCAACAGTCTAGTTTGATCAGTTTGTGTTTGTACGCTCTTGTGTTGCATCTCCATTGTACTTTGCTTTCAAACTTGGCTTTGTAGTTCGTGCTTTCAATTTGTCCTTCTGGTGTTATGTTTCATGGATGTACCCTTGTTTTTCTAATTAATTGAAGTGTTATCTTTCATCAAGAGAAAAGATATTGCTTCATTTACAGGAGGGATATTGCTCTTTAAGAGCAAAAATTGTCCGTGTTGATTGTGTGGAAAAACCTTGGTATGATACGTTCAACGAATGCAACAAGAATATTGTAGGTGTAGGAAAAACAAAAGAATGTACAAAGTGTCATATCTTACGACTTAAATTACGTGTTTCTTTCTAATAAATAGTAGGATCAAGTACATATTACCCACCTCCAGTGTAGGGTAATGATCCATACACCACCTCCAGTTTCAAAATTCTCTTATTACCACCTATAGTTTATAATTGTTTTCAATTAACAACTGGGGCAAATTCTGTCTAAATTTTTCCGTTCGTTAACGGTTTATTAAGGGCAAAGTGGTCCAATAAAAAATATTAACCCTTTCTCATTCTTTTATTATTTTTTCATCTGTAGTTATGACTTCTTTTTTACAAAACAAACAATTTTAAATAAAATTTCATATTTCAATCCAAAAAAATACCACATCGGGAGATTGAGAGAGAGACAGAGAGATTGAGAGCTTAGTCTCTTCTTCTTCCCCGGCAAGGTGTTCACTGAGAGAGAGGGGGAGGGCAATAGTGTGAATGAGAGTAAACATATATCAGAAAATGGTGTACTGGTGGCTGCTAGGGTTTGAGAAGCAAGCGAATTTGATTTGGGGAAGACGCTACAAGTGGAGAACGAGAAATTTATCCAGCCTTCAAGCCTCCTGGCTCATCATAACCATTACCAGACATAGAACGAGAAATACCAATGTGGTATTTTTTTGAATTGAAATATGAAATTTTATTTAAAATTGTCTGTTTTGTAAAAAAAAGAAAGCCATAACTACAGATGAAAAAGAATAAAAGAATGAGAAAGAGTTTATATTTTATTGGACAACTTTGCCCTTAATAAACCGTTAACTAACGGAAAAGTTTGGACGGAATTTGCCCCAGTTATTAATTGATAACAATTATAAATTATAAGTGGTAATAAGAAAAATTTGAAATTGAAAGTGGTGTATGAATCATTACTATATACTGGAAGTGGGTAATAAGTAATTGACCCTAAATAGTACTACCTATGTTTCTTCTCTTTCCCCTTCGATTGACTTTTTTACCCGTAGTTGGGTCACTTTGACTCGGTGATTTGGATATTAAAATGATGTAAATTTTTGTCAATTTTTCATAGTATTGTAGAGTAAAGTTTACTCTACAAGATTATGCAAAGATTACCAAATTTGTGTATCTTTATTCTAACAAAATCACCGGGTCAAAGTGACACAATAAATAGTGTCAAAAAGTAAAGTAAGGTGAAAGAAAAGAAACAGAGGTAGTATTAGAAACAAGTGTTACCTTCAACTTCAAACATTTAAAGTGCTCGTACTATATTTAAGAAAACAAAGACAAGACACAAGTAAGCATTTAAAAAGTTAGCCTAACTATATTTAAAAAGCAGCTCAAAAAGTTATTGGAAGATCCTTTGAAGAGTTTGTAACAGACAATACACGAATAAGCATTCATCATGAAAAAATTAAAATCATTATTTTTAATTACTAACATAGTATTGTTATGATTACAGCAGCGATTTTGTTTGAAAGATATATGCAATAAAGAGTTTATTTTGTTCATAAAATTGGACAAGAATTTGGATGAAGACCGTAGACTGAGAATAGTAGTTGCGGAGGAAGTGGATGAAGTTGAAGATACATACAACAAAGACGAGAAGAATAATCAAAATAGAGAAGAACGGATGGACAAATTGTGCAAATTTCATTTGGCTTTTTTCCTTAGCCTTCCAGAGAAAGTTTGTACTTCGTTGAATTTTTTAATTAAGGAAAACATTATCGTCAATGCTTGTATTGCCTTCAATCCATTATTTATTGTCTAATATTATTTTGAAGCGACCCACTTAAAGAGATAAAGTACACGTGCAACCCACACGGTCCTTACTAGTTCTCTAGAAACGTATCAAAAAGCCGTGATGGAGTGTATTTCCTACTTGTATATTGGATATGAACTATTTATACTTACCTGGAGGCTGAAGTTGGACGAGTGAAGACCCGAATTTCCCTGTCACACGGGCTAGCTGTCAACCTGGGCCATTCCCATAATTCTCATATTCAAAGAGTAAGTTACATAATATTGGTACCCTTTAGAGTTGGGAAAAATACAAAACAATGCCTTCTGGTTTGGCTTGTTTGCAATGTATGCACTGTACTCCTTTTTTTTTTGTCATTATGCAATGTACTTATTGGTAAGGTTTGTAAGAGGCGTTGGATTTAATTGAATATTTGGGTGGTGTGGAGTTAAATATCACGGGGTATCGACCAGAGATTCAAAAAACTGTGGTTAGATGACAAACATTTTGCTTTGCTAAGAGAGGACAAGTAGTTTTAGACTCATCCAACCTTGGTCTCAGGACAAGAGTTACATATCCTATTAATTATACTTTCCATCGGTCAAAATGATAGCTGATAGTATTAGATTATCACAAAGATATAACAACGACGACGACGACAACAACAACAACAACAACATGACACAGTTGTAACCAGAAAAGAAGAAGAAGAAGAAGAAGAAGAAGAAGAAGAAGAAGAAGAAGAAGAAGAAACACCACCAAATTGATAAGGTTGGTATCACTTCATCTGATCATGTGTATACGAGCCATTACCCATTACTTGCTATCTCTGCATCACCCAGCTTATTAGAAGAATCCTTTGACGGTGATCACAACAATAGTATCATTACACCAACTCAACAAAAACTACATCATCACAAATGTGACTTCCAATTTGTCTTTCTCTTCGCAGCTGTCTTATATTTCTCGCGGCGCTGCCTCTATGCATTGGGTTTTCCTCCACCTACCGGTACAAGGCTTTGAACACAAACATCAGCTTTAAGCTTATGTATCGCGAACTTTGATTTCCTTAGCTGCAAAGCGTTCTACATTAAACCAAATCAACTTCCTGGTGGAGAAGAAATTCACAACCATACTTGTAATACACCAAAAAAGACCACAAGCATGCAACCTCAGATTTTTTTTTCCACTGGCAACGAAAGAAAACTACTACGACGACGCTAAAAAGATGAAACCGATCAAAGCCAATCCTAACTCCATGATGGCAACGAGGCCCAAAACCTCACAAGATCGTTAAACTATACACTAGTACCTATACCCAGAACCAAAACAAAAAGGACCAAAACACAGAAAGAAGGTCCAAACAAGAAGCCATAAGAAAATAGCCCCATCGCTCCATATTATTTATTGGCTTGATTACACAAAGGGTGTCGCAAGTACACCGAAACTAGCACATTGAATTATTATTTTTTCAAATTTTTATTTATTTATTTATTTGTTTTTTGCTTCATAAGATCGCTTGCTCTTACACTCCACCTAGGGCAAAGCTGTATGAAGGTTGAATAAATAACAGTTCATTAAATTTCACCAATCTTAACAGAAAACAGTATCTAACCAATGTCACTAATCTACACATACCAGAAAATAAAAGAAGAGGCCAACAAATAGGCAGACGTAATTTACAAATTTCTGATGTAGGTGCGTGCGTGCGTGCCTATGGAGAAGCGCTGCTCAAGCGTCTCCGGAGCTCCTCGACAAATGTTTTTCTAGAAACAGTCTCTTCCTTAGCAGCTTCAACATCCTTCAATTTCACAACCTTGTCTTGGACTTCTCGATCACCCACAATCACAAGCCAAGGGATTCTTGCTGCTTTGGCTCGTTGAATGTGCTTCATCGGCCTTTTATTCACCATGTATTCTGCTTTGATTCTAGCAGCCCACAGTTCGCTTACCAATTCTGCGGCCAGAGATAAAGTTCCCCCCAAAACACCCACTAGGACTTGAGTTTCCGTGGCGCGTACAGCCTCTTTCTGAAGCTGCTCCATTATCACAACTACCCTCTCTATTCCTAAACTTACGCCAACAGCAGGGACCTGCTTTGAACCAAACATACCTATGAGTTCATCATAGCGTCCTCCAGCAGCAATGGAACCAACTTGTGTACCCCCTTTGTATACAGCTTCGAATATGACCCCAGTGTAGTAATCTAGACCTCTAGCCAGACTCAAATCAAGAACTACTTTGTCGATGCATTTTGAACTTTCGAGTGCTTCGAATAGGATTCCCAATTCATCCAATGCAACAACAATAGAAGAATCTTTGTTTCCTTTGAGATCCTGTTTAAGCTTTGATAGCGTTTCCAAAGGTGAACCCCTTTGCCTGATAAAATTGCCAATTGTGTCAGCTGTCTCGACAGTTAAGCCTTTCTGTTCAACCATTTCTGTCTTAATCTGCTCAAAAGGCAGCTTGTCCAACTTGTCAATACTTGAACAAATAGTTCTAAACTTGTCAGGTGGTACTCCACAAATCTCCATAATACCATCCAGAAGCTTGCGGTGATTCAGTTTTATCTCATAATCACCAATCTCAAGCTCATCCAGTAGTTCAGTCAAAACCTTTACAACTTCAAAGTCCGGACCCATCGACACATGTTGACCGGCAATGTCAAAATCACATTGATAAAACTCGCGGTACCTTCCCTTGGACGGGTTATCCCTTCTATAGACTTTCCCTATTTGATAACTTTTAAGAGATGTAATACCATTCGTAGCAACATATCTAGCAAACGGGACTGTCAAATCGTATCGCAAAGAACAAAGCTCGCCCCCTTGGTCTTCAAGATTATATATCAACTTTGAGTCTTCTCCATACTTCCCCATTAGAGTTTCTCTCAATTCGAAAGCAGGAGTATCGAGGGCTGATGCACCGTGCCTCTTGAAAACATCCTTACTAATTGAAAATGCTTTTTCCCTTGTGACCATCTGTTCCCCTGTAAAGTCACGGGTGCCCTTGGGAAGCTTGGGAAGTCTTCTACTCTCGTTGCTTTCCACTACTTTAATTTTACTCAACAAGTCCGAAAAGCTCGGGTGTTTTGTGTCCAATAGCGCAAGGATAGGGTGCCCCAACTTCTCAAGCAGAGCTGAAGAATCACACTGAAGCTTATCCTTAATAAATTGCAAGAGAACACTACTTCCTCTCCCCAAAACCTTCTTATCGACAGTTTGACCTTCCTCAATCGCAACAAAAGCAGTAACAGCTTCCCATGAAACAATTTTCCTCGCTGTTTCAAATAAACTATTGAGTTGGTGAAAGAAGTTAACATAATCCTCATCTACATTCGCTTGGCTAAGGGACTTGAACAATTCCCTCAATGCATTAACCTTTGGACATTCCCTGTCTAATAATCCCATCAAGCTAGACTTCAAGCCCGTGTTACCTATTATTGCATTAATGTTAAGTTGAGCTCGGGATAAGCTATTCTTACCCAACTTACAGATCGTAAATGCAAAACATAACGACGTCCCAACCAGTGCTGTTACTCGGTCTTTTCCATATTTACAAACGGGGGAATTCAACACTGCCCGCGTCGTTGAGCGCACCAACCTGGAAGATTCTCTCAGAGAATCGTGAATTTCGGGAATCTGATTAACAGATGAGGCCTCGCATGATAAAGCCGCCACTGCGTCTGCCAGAGTCGAAAAAGGCATAGCCTGGTGATCAATAATGCCGCTAATGGCACCGATAATATAAAGCGGTTCCTCCAGTATGAGCAGCTCACCGGGAGTCGGATAAATGAGACCATCATCATTGACAACAATGTCCCCATCAATGGCTGGGACACTTTTAAGGGCTTTGGATATCAAATCGTTATTAGAGTCCAGGGTTTCAAAGGGAGGGGTGTTAAGGGCGTGTGTGATTGATGTCAGGAGGGAACGCCGAATGCATAGGCGAGAGCAGACGCCGGAGACAAGGAGCTTGTTCAGAGCAAGAAGAAGGGAAGCTTTGGATTCTTCTAGGGTTAGGTCGTTGAGAAGGGAAAATTTAAACTTAGCTGATAGGTATGGAGGTGGAGGATTGTTCTTGGAGAGGCTGTCTAGGGCAGAGGAGTCGATTCGCACGGTGGCAGAGCCATTGGCGACGGCGAATATGGAAGCCGGAGAGAGATAGACGTCCTTGCCGAACAGGGTTACAACAGACCCTTTACGTACCTCAACAGCAGCGGCCATATGGATGACGGGAAGAGCTGCAATATTTTACTTTAATTAGCACAACCCTACCAAACGCTCTGTCGCCGGCCCTGACTGTGAGAAGATCGATTTATCACTCAAAAGTCAGAACATGAATCACTGCTGCTTTTTGGAGAGAGATCAAGTTAATCTTAAGAGTGCGTTTGGTAAAATAGTTTTTTTTTGTTTTTAGTTTTTCCACCATTTGGTTTCTCTAAAGTGTTTGTTTAGGGCAGTTTAAAAACTGGTTTTTTTCAACTTTTGGGGTGGAGAAAAAAACCATGTTTTGGTGGTTTTTTTTTCAGTTTCTTTCTACTTCTTACTAAGTCCATATTACCCTCATAGTTTACTTTGGTGCGTCCGGAAGTAACCGGCTCAGCCGGTACTACCCGGTTATTACGAAAATACCCGCTAGCGGACAAAAAAAGTGGTCCCTGGAGGGAATCTTTTTTGACCTAGATAACATTTATAAGGCATCCGAAAACAAAATTTCCAGAAAGATAACAATTAGACAATATTAATAAGAACGCAGAAAACAAATGATATAACCCAGATAACCAGTAGAAATAAAAAGATAACAATCATTGATAAAAGATGAGTGAAACCAAATAATCAAAGTTAAACATCAACGATCAGCAGAAGTGAGCTTAATATGAAATTAATACGATACAAATGACTAAATGGCCTAAACAGAATAATTTCACATAGGTATAGTTAAGTTTTCGAAACCTGCTCGCCTTTTTCCAGTCTCTTACGGATTGTAGTTACTATCTCCTGCCGTTTTGGGAGTTCTTGAGGAAAACACGTGTTGAGAAAAACTCGTCTTCCCAGCATATATACTTGCATTGACGACCTATACCTTTTGTTCAAGTTGCGTCCATCGTTTTCGGCGTATGTGCGGTTCGAATAAGCGGGTTACGGCTACTGATAACTCCGTTTTCGGAGTTATTTTATGCCTTTTATTTCTACGTTTTGCGTGCTTATAATGGAGAATTTGTCGTCTTTTGAGTAAATTGAGCGTAAATGTGAAAATACGAGTTCATGTGCAATACTTGTTAAATCCGGGCGTTTCTTTAGATTTTTGAGCTTTTTATTGTGATATGATCGCGGGTTGTGTTTTCGTGTTGTGATTCGCAGGAAAACAGGGCTTGGAGGATCGTGCGGGATTTGGAAGCGAACTTCGGAAACAAGGAACTCAAAGGCAAGTCAAAAGGAAGGAGAAAGTCAAAGGAAAGTCAAAGGAAGGAGAAAGTCAAAGAAAGTCAAAGGAAGGTCAAGGGAAGAAAGAATGGAAGAAGAAAGTCAAAGAATGGAAGAGAAAAGTCAAAGGAGGCAAAAAAGAGGGCTGGACACAGTAGTCTTCGTGCGAAGACATTTGTCTTCGTGCGAAGACAATTACTTAGCCAAAATTCAACTCTGCAACATTCTCTTCTCAAAAACACTCTCAGTATCTACATAATAAGGCCTTCGCACGAAGAGGCAGAAGTCTTCGTACGAAGACTCTTCGTGCGAAGACAACTGTCTTCGTGCGAAGAGGTCGTGGGACAGAGCAGATTTTTTGGGGCTTTTCCGTATTATTTCCAAACTTTGTAATATTATTATGGGAACGTATTTAAGGCTTTTAGGTCGACTTTTTCAGTAGTTTTTGGAGATTAGAGACATCTTTGGAGATCAAGAAGCCTTGGAGAGAGCTTAGGAGCTTTTGGATCATTCGTTTGGATTCTAAACTCTCGTTTTTCTTGATTTTTATGTTTAAACTCATTATAATCGTCGTTTTGATTATGAATATGAGTAGCTAAACACCTTTTGCTGGGAATTCTCGTTTGGTGTAGCTAGGGTTTGATCTAAAGTTGATGTTTTGATGATTGTAATGCATGCTTTAGCTTAATCTCTCGTGTTCATTCACTATTATGGATTATTTGCGTTCTTAATCTTATTATCTTTGCGAGTAGCTAACGTAGAGGTAGAATCAATTAGTTTCACGCGGTAATTCCGTGATAATTAGTCGGTAAATTGAATAATCCACCTAGTCGTATCAATGTTTGGTAACTCGGCATCGTTAACTAGGATCGTTAAAGTAGAATTATGTTATTAATGCGTGCTTAAAGCTAAATTAGGCTTGGTAACTCGGTCTAGTTTAACCTAAGTATAGTGGACTTGATTGGTAACTCGTTAAGTTCAACGTTGCTTGATTAATAGTGAATAACACGTGGTTGTTTTACAAATCAAATCATAAATTTAGATCAACCTAGTGAACCTAGAGAATTCCCGGTGCTTTTCCCTTATTGATAAAAACCTCCAATTATTCATTCTTTATTAATCGTGAATTATTTCACTTGGTTAATTGAGAATATTGCATTTATTTTCTTAGAATTAGATAAAAACACAACTTGCGACTTGCCCACATAAGGTTTAGAATAATAATTAGTTTAAACAAAGTCCCTTGGGTTCGACAACCCGGATTTCCGGTTTATTACTACACACGACGGCTGTGCACTTGCAGTTGGAACGTGTCAAGTTTTTGGCGCCGTTGCCGGGGACTTCGGCTAAATTAGTTATAATTCCTAGCCTTAGGGATTTTAATTTATTGTTTATATCCGTTACTCACCTACGTTTTGCGTGTTTCGTGATTTCAGGTTGATTTACACGGTTCATGACCCGTTCTCGAGACGAGCCTTTGTATCCAACGTTTGAGGACCCGGAATCCTTATTAAAAGCACAGCGTAGAGACAAGAGGAATTCAAGCTCAGTAGGTATGGATGAAGAAACGAGAGCTGAGTTTGAGAGGATCCGCAAAGGGATGCAGGATGCGGAAGCAGCTAGAGTTGCAGCTGTAGAGGAGGCTGCACAAAGAGCCGCAGAAGCTGAGGAGGTGAGAGCTCAAATGGCTGAGATGCAGGCAAGGATGGATCGCATGGCACCCCCAAATCCACAACCACGTCATGGTGTGGGGGCACAAGTGGCGAACATCGGTGGGAACAACAATGGGAATAATGGGGAAAACAACAGGCAGAACAATGCTGAGAATGAAGAACGCCTGATGGTGGATTATTTCAGGACTACTCCAGCATGTTATCAGCCTACCATTGTCAGGCCACAGATCAATGCCCAACACTTCGAGTTGCGCCAACATATGATCAACATGGTTCGTGATGAGTGCGCATTCAACGGAGCTCCAGGAGATGACCCCAATCACCATCTGCTGGTATTTGAGCAAATCACATCAACCCTGCACGATCAGCGAGTTCCAGATGAAACAGTTAAGCTTTTACTATTTCCATTCTCCTTATCTGGAAAAGCCAAGAAGTGGCTTATGGAGCTGCCAGCTGGTAGCATAGTGACATGGGCAGATTGTTGTCATGAGTTTCTGAGGAAGTATTTGCCACCATCCAGAGTCGCGCAGCAGATGGCAGAGATTGCAAAGTTCACTCAGGATGAAGACAGCTCTTTGGGAGATGCATGGAGGAAGTTCAGCCAAATTCTCCGTAGATGTCCGAATCATGGAGAGCCATGGCACAAGCTCTTCCATTATTTCTACACTGCATTAGACAAGGAGACAGCTGACCAGTTAGATATGCTAGCTGGAGGTAATTTTATGGGACTTGGAGCACAGCGAGCTCAAGATTTGCTGAACAACGCATCAAAGAGAGAGACTACACGATCTGAAACGCGTAGGTACTCCAAACCGGGGGATACATCTTTAGTCAACAAGATTGAATCGATGGAACAAAAGTTGGAATCCATGACTTCAGCATTTCACGGTATGCACCCTCCAACTCAGAAGCCCATGGGTGAATTACTAGCAGATGAAAGCCAGGGATATGATAACAGTGTTGAAGATGTGAATTTTATGCGACAGCAGCAATGGCCTAACACCTATCATCCCAACAATCGTAATCACCCTAACTTCAGCTATGCCAATCCAAACAGTGGATTATATGCACCCGGACAGAGACCCAATGTTCCATATCAAGCGAGGCAAGCTCCACAACAGCAGGCTCCACAAAAAGAAGATCAAGAGACAAATGCCTTATTGAGAAAGCTCCTAGCTAATCACGACAGGATGGAGAGCGCGATTGTCTCAATACAAGCAACAATAAAAAGCCATGAGACTCAGATTGGGCAGATCGCCAATCAAAATGTCAAGCTTCCACCAGGCATGCTTCCAGCAAATACCATCACTCCTAACGAGCAGCTAAATGCCATCACAACTCGCAGTGGCATCACTACTGAGGACCCCCCATATCCTAGCCACGCGCGAGCTGAGGCGACTAAGGCCACTGAGAAAGATTTGGATGAAGAGATTCCCGTGCCTACCGTGAGTCCCCAATCAAAGGACACGGTGAGGAAGTCGGATGAGAAACAGAAGCCTAGGGAGGAATACAGTGTGCGAGTGCCATACCCGCAAAGATTGAAGAGCCAAGAGGATGCCAAGCATTTCAAGAAGTTTGTGGATATCTTCAGGAAACTGCACATTAATATACCTTTTGCAGAGGCCATCTCACAAATGCCGAAATATGCCAAATTCCTCAAGGACCTCCTTTCTAATAGGAGGCGCATGGATGACTTTGAAACCGTGACTCTAAATGAGGAGTGTAGCGCCGTTGTGCAAAAAGCGCTACCAAAGAAGATGAAAGATCCAGGCGGTTTCATCATCCCTGTTACATTGGGAGACGCATTTCATGGGAGGGCATTATGTGACCTTGGTGCGAGTATTAATTTGATGCCTACATCGGTTTTTGAGCAACTTGGTGTGGGAGATCCTAAGCCTACCAGGATGTGCTTGCAGATGGCTGATCGCACAATAAAACGCCCGAGGGGTGTTTTAGAGGATGTATTAGTGAGAGTTGAAGGACTCATCTTCCCAGCGGATTTTGTGATCTTAGATATGGAGGCCGACGATGATGTTCCTCTTATTTTGGGCCGTCCATTCCTGGCCACTGGGAGAACTATCATTGATGTGGCCAATGGAGAGCTGACTATGCAGATCAACGATGAGAAGGTGGCCTTCAATGTATTTGAGGCTATGAAGTTTCCCGCATACGCGGTGAGCGAGCAGTGCTTTGGGGTGGAGGCATACACGCTGGACGAGGAGGACGATATTTTGTTGGAGCAACTATATGAGGAGCTTGCTCTATTTGATTCCAGCGAGAAAGAGCAAGCCTTGGATGTTCATTGGCGCCCACCATTACCCCTCTTTAATGAGGGAAGCAGGAAGATTCTTACTCCTTCTCTTGTTACTGCTCCTGTTTTAGAATTAAAGCCTTTACCTGTTCATTTGAAATATTTATACTTGGGATCTAATGATACTTTACCTGTGATTGTATCTGCATGTTTGGACAGGGAACAGGAGGAGCAGCTTCTCGAGGTACTACACAAGAGGAAAGCAGCTATGGGATGGACAATAGCAGATATTAAGGGGATCAGCCCCACAGTTTGCCAGCATAAGATCAGGCTCATGGAAGACAAGAAGCCGGTAGTTCAATTTCAGCGCCGCCTCAACCCTCACATGCAGGAGGTGGTGAAGAAAGAGGTGCTTAAGTGGTTGGAAGCAGGTATCATCTATCCGATTTCCGACAGCACATGGACTAGCCCGGTACAATGTGTTCCCAAGAAGGGAGGTATAACTGTGGTGGAAGGGGAAAAAGGTGATCAAATTGCCACACGTACCGTTACTGGGTGGAGAGTTTGCATGGATTACCGCAAACTCAATGATGCCACTTTGAAGGATCACTTTCCCCTCCCATTCGTGGACCAGATGCTTGATAGGCTAGCTCACCATTCACACTACTGCTTTTTGGATGGATATTCTGGGTATAATCAGATAGCGATTGAGCCAGCTGACCAGGAGAAGACGACATTTACTTGTCCATATGGGACGTTTGCATTCAGACGCATGCCCTTTGGGCTATGCAATGCCCCAGCTACGTTTCAGAGGTGCATGATGTCTATCTTCTCAGACATGATGGAGCAAAATTTTGAAGTCTTCATGGATGATTTTTCGCTTTATGGTGATGGGTTCGAAGACTGTCTCCAGCAGCTAGCTCGGGTACTGGACAGATGTATTGACACCAACCTAGTGCTTAACTGGGAGAAGTGCCATTTCATGGTGACCGAGGGAATAGTGTTGGGGCACAAGATCTCCAGTAAAGGTTTAGAGGTAGACCGGGCGAAGATTGAGGTGATTGAGAAGCTTCCTTACCCTACGTCTGTCAAAGGGGTACGGAGTTTCTTGGGACATGCAGGTTTCTATCGGCGCTTCATTAAGGACTTTTCGAAAATCACAAAGCCTTTATCTGGTTTGCTTGAGAAAGATGCCGTGTTTGATTTCAATGAAGACTGCAAGACAGCTTTTGATTTGCTCAAGAAAAAGCTGATTAGTTCTCCCATTATAGCCACTCCAGACTGGACTCTACCGTTCGAACTTATGTGTGATGCCAGCGATTACGCGGTGGGAGCAGTGCTGGGACAGCGGAAAGACAAGGTAGCTCATGTTATTTACTATGCTAGTCGTACTCTTAACACTGCACATGTTAATTATGCCACCACGGAGAAAGAGATGTTGGCTATCATCTTCGCATTGGACAAGTTTCGTCCATATCTTGTGGGTTCTCAGGTGACTATTTTCACGGACCATGCAGCCCTCAAATATCTTCTTGCTAAGAAGGATGCAAAGCCTAGATTGATCCGATGGGTATTGTTAATGCAAGAGTTCGACATAGTGATAAAGGACAAAAAGGGTGTAGAGAACGTTGTTGCAGACCATTTGTCACGACTGGATAACGAAAAACAAGAAGATGTGCCGATTAGAGAAGATTTTCCAGACGAACAACTTATGGTAGTGGTAGCAGCTGTGCCTTGGTTTGCGGATTTGGCAAATTTCAAGGCGCTCAAAATTGTCCCGAAAGACATGACGTTCCATCAGAAAAAGAAATTTTTCGCAGATGCACGACACTATTTCTGGGATGACCCTTATTTGTTTAGGTTGGGAGCTGACAATGTGTTGAGAAGATGCGTAGCTGAGCCGGACACTTTGGACATTCTTAGACACTGCCACGAATTGAATTGCGGAGGACATTTTGGCAAAGCGCGTACTGTGGCAAAGGTATTGCAAAGTGGATTTTACTGGCCTACTTTACATAAAGATGCTCATCTATTTGTGCAGCAATGTGATCGATGTCAGAGAACCGGCAATATCTCCAGCCGAAACGAGATGCCTCAAAATTTCGTGTTGGAAGTAGAGCCCTTTGATGTCTGGGGCATCGATTTCATGGGACCATTCCCGTCTTCACTTGGCAATCTTTATATACTGTTAGCTGTGGATTATGTGACCAAGTGGGTGGAGGCAATGGCGTGCCCGAAAAACGATGGAGCCACTGTAGAGAGATTCGTGCGGAAGAGCATTTTTACACGGTTTGGAACTCCCAGAGCCATAATCAGTGATGAAGGATCGCATTTCGTGAATAAAGTCTTTGCCAATGTCTTGAGCAAATATGGGGTAAAGACGCATAAGATATCACTGGCCTATCATCCGCAGTCAAATGGGCAAGCAGAAGTTTCTAACCGAGAGATAAAAGGGATTCTGGAGAAGACAGTCAACCCGGGACGCAAGGATTGGTCTCTGCATTTAGACGATAGCTTATGGGCGTATAGGACTGCTTACAAGACTCCTTTGGGCATGTCTCCCTACCAGTTAGTGTTTGGGAAGTCGTGTCATCTTCCGGTGGAACTCGAGCACAAGGCATTCTGGGCCTTGAAGAAGATCAATTTGGACGCTAAGCTCTCAGGTGAGCTACGAAAGCAAGCGCTACTTGAACTTGAAGAATTTCGATTGATGGCGTATGAAAGTGCGAAAATCTATAAGGAGAGGACAAAACTGTGGCACGACAGGCACATCATCCCGAGAGACTTCAAGGCAGGGCAGAAAGTATTGATCTTCAATGCAAGACTAAAGCTGTTTCCAGGAAAATTGAAATCTAGGTGGAGTGGTCCTTACACGATTACTGAAGTGTATCCATGGGGATCTCTTGAGGTGGAGGATGCAAATGGGAACAGGTTTAAGGTGAATGGTCAGAGAGCAAAACCGTACGTGGACGGGAATTTCATTGGAGTCATTGAATGGCTTCATGCAACTCCCGCAACTTGAGAAGTCTCTGAGGTAACTGGGTCGGGCCGTCGACCTTAAATTACAAAGCGCTTGTTGGGAGGCAACCCAACCTATTTATTGCTTTAGGATAGATTTTAATACTGTTTTATAATTTTTATTCGGTTTGATGTTATTGAGAGGTGCGAGAGAGTGGATTTAATATTTCCAATGAGTATGTGCAGGAATACGAGGTGAAAGGCCTATTTCGGATCCCCCTTCTTGAAGCGCGCGTGCGAAACAGAGTAAAAAGTCCGGATTTGCAGCTAAATACGCGTATCGGGATCCGAAGTGAAGGAATTGAAGATAGAAGCCATTTCTGCACCTATTCAACACACGCACCTGGGGAAGATCATGTTCCCGGACTCCCCGTCTTGATTTGCGCAAGAATTCGATTAGTGAACAGAGAAAGCTATCACGCCGGCACGGATTACGAGGTGAAATTTTGAAGAACAGACTGAAATGAGAATTGAACAATGCCAACGTGTGGGGGTGGTCGAGAGCTTTCTGTAGACAGGTGGATCGCGCAAATCGGAGTCCGGATGAGGAAGTTACGCCAAAAAGGATGTTTTAGCAAGTAAAACGAGGCCAAAAGCATCCGGAAATGCAAAACGTGCCTTGGAACGCGTGAAATTGACAAATAAAATATTCCCCGGATTTTGGGAGTGTTTTAAGGTGAAAAGGGAGTCTCGAGGTCGAGGAGATCCTTCGGAAAGCAAAGGCACGATCGAAGACGCGAAAAATCGACGAAAAGGATGTTTTTGGCACAATTCAGCATTGTCTTCGTATGAAGACAATTGTCTTCGTAGGAAGACATTTTACTTAGAAAAATTTTCAAGCTCTGAATTGTCTTCTTATAACAAGTTGCAGTATCTGTTTGAGAAGACCTTCGTGCGAAGACAAATTGTCTTCGTACGAAGACTCTTCGCACGAAGAAAAATGTCTTCGCACGAAGACATCGCGCAGAATGACATATTTAACCAGCACGGATAACAGCTTGTGGGTTACTTCTTGGGGGCTTTTTAGACATTTTGCACGAGTTGAATGTTCTTCTTTAGCAGGTCATCGTTGCATTCTTCATTCTTCATCCTTCACAGTGACTTCATCCTCCATAGCCACGCAAGAGTCAAATCGCCTCCCCCATTGTTTCTTCACCAAAATCAACAATCTACCTAGGGTTTTGCTCGCAATTCAGAGGGGAGCAAGATTCTAGAGGTGGCTTTGAGTGAGAGTGAGAGACAAGAGAGAAATCAGAGGAGGAAGGAGCTAGGGTTTGGAAGGAGAATTGAGAAATTGGACGAGTTGGGGCTTGATTCAGCTTACGGACGAGAAGGAAACACTAACGGGGACTACGCAAGGAGTACGGAGCAGCAAGCAATTCAAGGTTTCGACAAATTTTTCCGGCATCATCAAAATCAGTCCGGGTTTGTCAAAATTGTGAAATTTTTGCGTCCGTAAGACTTGCTCCGGACGCGTAGGTACAATCTAAACTTCGTATTTCAATAATCGAGTCTTAGGCACATTGAGTAAAAGCCCGATTATTTGTTGTTGCGCTTAGAAGCGTACTTTGGGGGCGATTGCGTAAAGTCCTAGGAACTATTTGTTTACGTGCCTACGTGTTTCGTTTAGTATACACTTCTTGTTCACGTGCACAATTGTTGAATTGTTCGTTTTACTTGTAATTGAATTTTAAATGGCGGGTGGAAAGAAACGGAAGACGGGAGAGGGTCCTTCGCAAGAAGCATCGGGATCAGGCGATCCTCAATTAGAGATACCGCCTACTCCCCAATATGCCATTTTGAATGCCCCTTTTCCGGCTAAACCGGGTATTGTCGGCCGACGAAAGGCCAAGGCTAATTTGAAAGAGAGAAGTATTGGGCCCGGATACTATGATAGTTTCCGTTTCGTCACTCATGAGGCCCATCTTGACTCTCGAAGAGATACTTATTTGACCAAGAACGGGCAGCCCGAAAAGGCATTTCCATTGCACGAGGACATGCCTCAAGCAATTAAGGAAATTTATGAGCGCGAGAAGCTTGACAATTGGTTTAAGCTAGTAGGGCAGTCTAGTTCACATATTACGCGAGAGTTTTTGTTCAATTTGCGTTATGCAAAGGATGGTGAGAGTCAAGATCCTCGTCTCGTTTACTGTCGGAACGAGTGGATAGTCTTCACGCCAGAGACTATCGCTCTCGCCATGGGTTTTCCCGCATTGAAAGACGGTTGTGGGTTAGAGACTGTTCTTCGTAGTGAGAACCTTTGGTCTCGTTTAAATGCTTTTTGCTTTGCGAAGGGGGTTGATCCATGGGACAGGAAAGGAGAGGTGATTCATTGGAAGGCCGAGAAGAGGTTTTATAGGCCGGAGGCTAGGTGGTGCTGTGAAGTGTTAGAAAACTGGGTTTTGGGAATCACACGAAACCCTAGTTACACTTTCCGCCTCTCTGTCTGGGCTCTTTGTCTTTACACCGGGGTTAGAATTAATATCCCCAAACTGATTTGGGAGAACTGTCTTGAGAGGGTGTCGAGGACGAACAAATTGGGCCCCGGTCATACTTGCTTGATCACTCACCTGGCCAAAACTGCTGAAGTAGTCATAGGGAGAGATATGGACTTGAAACCGTTTACTGCTAGGAAGTGGCATAGGTTTGATGAGACAGCGAGGAAGAAGGGCAAGGGTAGGAGGATGAACACCTCTAGGTTTGACAACCAGGTTGCCTACGACCACCTGAGAGAGGAGATGGCCCGGGATAGACTCGAGAGGAGACGCCAGTTTGCCCACACTCGGGACAATCAGGCGAAGCTGGGGGGATTAATCCAGATGGTGGGCCAGTGGGTTATACAGTCTAGTGGTCAGGCGGCGGGGGAGTTTGTTCCACCGGTCCCGACGGCGGATCCGTGGTTCCAGGAGGATGAATTTGAATATGAGGTTCCGCCGAGTGAGGATGAGGAAGAAGAAGATGATGAGGAACAAGAGGAAGATGAGGAGGAAGATGACGAGTAGTGGAGTGTGCCCTCGTGCTAGAATTGTTGAGTCCTCGTGTTATCGTTGAGGACAACGATGCATTCTAGTGTGGGGGTGGTTGAATCCTTTTTACTAGTCAATGTCGTGTCTTTGCATCGCCAGTGTCTGCATGTAGTTAGAGGTTTTTGGTTATGTCCTTATTTTTCTTTTTATTATTTTTTTTTTTTTTTTTTGCACGTTTTGGTATTTTTGAGTCAACCCACCATTGTTGAGTCGTTAGTCGAGTTGGCCTTGCATATAGTGTAGGTAAAAAAAAATAAAAAAACTAAAAATGTGAAAACACCAAAAAAATTAAAAATTTGAGAAAGGGCAATTGAAAAAAGCTGAAAATTCGGTAAAATCGAGAAGTGTGAGACTTTTAGGCGTAGGGCGTGAATTGCGATCGAGAGTGACAATGTGAGAGTCCTTTAGTAAGTATAGAGAAACTCTCTTTACGGGAATGCGTGCCTATTTTACACACGAACTTAATTCTTTCAAATTTAAAGTGTGTGCCTAATTTTCTTACAAGAGTTGAGCTAGGTGTGAGCTAAACAAGCCGAACGTTCTTGTGTACGTCTTAGGTAGTCGCCAACCCGCCTCGTAGTGGCACACAGAACAGCTGTGCGAGGTGTGTATTAGAGCACTCACTGCTTATAGAACTTACCTTGTAGGACCACTAGTAAACCCGTATTTGAACCATGGATTCTTTGACAACCTTTGGACTTAGGGTGACGATTCTTGGCCTTCAGCATTGATTGGTTAGGATCACCGCTTTAGTGCGTCACGAGGGTGTTGTAGTTGAGGGGGTTCGATGAGGGAGTACTTCATGCTATATTTGTGTGAGTCTTACATATCGCATGCACTTCATTTGTGATCTTCGAGGGGAATGCGAGGGTGAGTGAGAGTAGGCTTGCGCACTTCGGTGTGGCGGTGTTCCATGGCATTACAACATGGACACAAGTGAGGAGAGCCGTGAGTGTGTACCATCTAGTACACACAAAACTTGGGTTGGGGGAATTTAATAGGTGGATCGTGCTAGGTACCGGATCTTACTCATCATGGTGTAGGAGGTTTGGTTGGATTAGGCACGAGACAGACATTCGATCGACTACTTGAGAGGGGACAGGATTACATTCGAGTGTGGGGGTGTCGACATTTGACTTCGGACATCGAGATTGCGTTTGCGACGACTCCATCCCCACACATGCTCTTTTATGTTAGCGGCTTTGTTGGTTACACCGAGGATTTTATTGAGATAGGGAGAGACATTGATTTGTGATTTATACGTGTTGATTTGGGTATTGTCTCTCCTTACGATTATATGTTAGCTTGGCACTTGGAAGACCACTCGTGAAAGATATTGAAGGAATTGTGCAGGATTTTGAGAGAGATATAATAAAAAAAAAAAAATCAGAAAATCAGAAAAAAAAAAAAAAAGAAAGAAAAGAGAGAAAAAAAGGAGAGATGAATAAAGGAAGAATGAAAAGTTTGTGGAAGAACGAGTGGAGAAGCGACTAGTTCACGAACGGGAGATTTTTGGTTTATGCATCATTCATGACAATAGCCGCGGAGATCGTAATTGTACCGGGGTGTGAGGGGATCGAGGGCCGGAGATGGTGAGTTTCGGGCTTGGTTTCCATCATTGTTGTGAGGGTGTGTGAGCTACGGTATTTGTGAGAATGTGACGCTTTAGGACTTGTATTTGATTCTTATCCTATTTGTCCCCAAAGCCTCATCATTTTTAACCCGTTAGCGGATTAGGAGCTCGGACCTTGAACGTGGCTTAGCCTAGCGTAGCCTTTTATTTTGTGGCACACATGAAAAGGTATTGCATTCTTGTACTTAGTAAAGTTAGGTTCTCTATACTAGCTAGGGGGAATTCATGTTGACGAATTTGATTTCGAATCATTCCTTGTGTCTAGATTTCTCATCGCTTTGTGTGAATCGGTTTAAGCTAATGGAGATTGCCCAATCTCACAAAAGAAAAAAAGAAAAAAAATTGTATTTCAATACTTGCATTGTGAATATTGCATTTGCATATAGGTGCATTGTGTATAATCGAGTCGTGTCGACTAGTAGGAAGGATGGTTGGTGAATGGTTCTACTCGGATTCGTATGCAAGTGTTCATGGTTTTGTATGCAATGTGAGGTGATAGTATGCAAATGGCGTAGGGAATTTATGCAATGAGTAAGTAGGGTAGTATGCAAAGTTGGATGGATTGCGGAAAAGCGAAAGAAGTTTTGACTTGAGAGAGATGGAATTGACTTGGGAGATTTGCTCGGGACGAGCAAAAGGTAGTGTGGGGGTAGTTGATAACTCCGTTTTCGGAGTTATTTTATGCCTTTTATTTCTACGTTTTGCGTGCTTATAATGGAGAATTTGTCGTCTTTTGAGTAAATTGAGCGTAAATGTGAAAATACGAGTTCATGTGCAATACTTGTTAAATCCGGGCGTTTCTTTAGATTTTTGAGCTTTTTATTGTGATATGATCGCGGGTTGTGTTTTCGTGTTGTGATTCGCAGGAAAACAGGGCTTGGAGGATCGTGCGGGATTTGGAAGCGAACTTCGGAAACAAGGAACTCAAAGGCAAGTCAAAAGGAAGGAGAAAGTCAAAGGAAAGTCAAAGGAAGGAGAAAGTCAAAGAAAGTCAAAGGAAGGTCAAGGGAAGAAAGAATGGAAGAAGAAAGTCAAAGAATGGAAGAGAAAAGTCAAAGGAGGCAAAAAAGAGGGCTGGACACAGTAGTCTTCGTGCGAAGACATTTGTCTTCGTGCGAAGACAATTACTTAGCCAAAATTCAACTCTGCAACATTCTCTTCTCAAAAACACTCTCAGTATCTACATAATAAGGCCTTCGCACGAAGAGGCAGAAGTCTTCGTACGAAGACTCTTCGTGCGAAGACAACTGTCTTCGTGCGAAGAGGTCGTGGGACAGAGCAGATTTTTTGGGGCTTTTCCGTATTATTTCCAAACTTTGTAATATTATTATGGGAACGTATTTAAGGCTTTTAGGTCGACTTTTTCAGTAGTTTTTGGAGATTAGAGACATCTTTGGAGATCAAGAAGCCTTGGAGAGAGCTTAGGAGCTTTTGGATCATTCGTTTGGATTCTAAACTCTCGTTTTTCTTGATTTTTATGTTTAAACTCATTATAATCGTCGTTTTGATTATGAATATGAGTAGCTAAACACCTTTTGCTGGGAATTCTCGTTTGGTGTAGCTAGGGTTTGATCTAAAGTTGATGTTTTGATGATTGTAATGCATGCTTTAGCTTAATCTCTCGTGTTCATTCACTATTATGGATTATTTGCGTTCTTAATCTTATTATCTTTGCGAGTAGCTAACGTAGAGGTAGAATCAATTAGTTTCACGCGGTAATTCCGTGATAATTAGTCGGTAAATTGAATAATCCACCTAGTCGTATCAATGTTTGGTAACTCGGCATCGTTAACTAGGATCGTTAAAGTAGAATTATGTTATTAATGCGTGCTTAAAGCTAAATTAGGCTTGGTAACTCGGTCTAGTTTAACCTAAGTATAGTGGACTTGATTGGTAACTCGTTAAGTTCAACGTTGCTTGATTAATAGTGAATAACACGTGGTTGTTTTACAAATCAAATCATAAATTTAGATCAACCTAGTGAACCTAGAGAATTCCCGGTGCTTTTCCCTTATTGATAAAAACCTCCAATTATTCATTCTTTATTAATCGTGAATTATTTCACTTGGGTTAATTGAGAATATTGCATTTATTTTCTTAGAATTAGATAAAAACACAACTTGCGACTTGCCCACATAAGGTTTAGAATAATAATTAGTTTAAACAAAGTCCCTTGGGTTCGACAACCCGGATTTCCGGTTTATTACTACACACGACGGCTGTGCACTTGCAGTTGGAACGTGTCAGCTACAATAACAAAGCTCAAGCCTACACCATAACTTGCTTGTTATGGTGTAGGCTTGAGCTTTAGTGGGAGTGTTGTGTTGTGTGGTTGTAGAGTTGAAACTATGTTGAGACATTGTTGAGGGAAGGAAGAATAGAAGAGGTAAGGGTGAGAGAAGAAAATAATCTCTGAATGGGAGTGAATGGGTAGGTGTATGTATTTGAAGTGGTTGGTGAGCTAGAAATAAAAGAAGAAACTTGGTGGTTGGGAGTTAGTTGGCAATAAATGTCCAGATAGCATTCTCAGCCAACAAGGATAACAATTGTAAAAGTAAGGAAAATATTTGTTAGCTACACAATGTGCATTTATGAATTTAATGTGGGTAGATGGGCTCCTTGGTCTTTCACTCAATGAGAACTGGTAGTTGAGAGTTAGAAGGCTATAAATGCCCAGATAAAAATTGTTACATAACCAAAAGTTCTAGAAGATAAAAATCTCTGATAAAAAGATCAACAAAACACAACAATCAAAATGATCATAACCTCCCCATCAAACCAGAATACTACAAATGTTCAAACAAACATAACAAATCAAACATTGTTTCAGACATGACAACAAATAATTAGATTCATTTTTTTGCCGTTTTCTTCTTCGCCTTTGCCGCCTTCCTCTTCAGGGAATTGGGTGATGACCAGGTCGCTGAAGGAATTTTCTTATACAAGAATGCCCATTCCCTGAGGTGTTCCTCCTTCTTCTTCAACTCCTTCACCCCGTCCAGGACCTCTTCTTTAAGGGCGTTGTATATTGAATCCGCCATCTCATTTGCAATCCAGATTCTCACATAGTCTATGTTGGCTCTGAGATCTTTGCGAGGATTCGGAACCAACTCCTTGAGGTGCGTCATGAAGAAGCACATGAAGGGACCACAATCACACCTGTGAAGTTTAGTCTGGAGAACATGAGTAAACAGAGAAATAAAAACGTCAAACTATGGGAAAACAATTGTAAAGCGTAAGAAACTTTACCCATTTGGCTGTTGATGCACATCATCATTCATATACCAAATTAACCATTTGGTAATGTCTTCTGTGTACTCAGGGTGACGAGAGAGGACAGTGTGCATGCTTCTGACCTTGGCCTTAATGTGTTCCTCTCTGTAGCCATGCCCGGACAGAGAGTCTAGAATGTAAATCTCCGAATCCACAAAACTGATGACCATCATCAGCCAGTGGGAGTTCTTTACATTCAAAGGCACAGCAATCTAATTTTATGATAAAACAAATTAGAGTGAAAAAAATCAGTGACCTCCTAGATAACAAAGTTATATTTCTGGAAAGAAATTGTAAAGACAGAGAACACCACTCTAATGAAATCACTTACATAGCCCATTTCCCTCCAGTCGCCACAAAATGCATCATGCAACTTCAGCCCAGGTCTTTCTGTACCCACCAACTGAAAGAGAATAACAACTCATTATACCATATGGAAAAAAAAGTTTAAATATAATGAAATTATCAAAATGAAGAGGGGGGAAACTTACGGAATACTCGCAACTCAGGTACCAGATCCTCTTTTTATCTTCGTATGGCCGGTTCTTCTCTTTTTCATGAAGATACATGAGGTATCCATCAATGATCTGAGTGATTAAAAAGTCAATTTTATGACTTCACAGTCACAAGAAAACTTTTTCATGGGTTTGATAACATTCTTGAATAACGAGAGCAAAATACTTACGTCGTTGTCGAACCATTCACCTTGGCGGAGTCGCCACGAGCTTCCCCTTGTCAGAGTAGTCATCTTCCCTATTCTCACAACCTCCTCACTGCATGCAATGTAAATAAGTATCACTAATGTTTTAAAACATTTAAGTTTTACTTGAACGCTAATGTGTCTTAAATAAAACTTACGTATATAGTTCGCTAGGAATTTTAGCGTCCTGCAAGCTGTATTCTTTCTCGTACTTGTACGTGAGGTAGTAGTGAAGAAAACACTCGTCACCGGTGGGCATTTGGGGAAGGTAGGTAAATCCAGCTGACGGCCTCTTCTTCAAGGCCCCACCATGACCCCGAGGAGACCGTCTGATTATGTGAAGAGCCTTTCCCCATTCATTTCCCACTAGATTCCCTCGTAGCTTCGGAGAACCAGACACGAGAAAGGGCTTTGGTGGTAAATTTGAAGCCACCTAAAATGATAACAGCAGAGACAACATTTGTAAGTGTTTACAGAACACCTTTAATGAAATAGTAAACAAATGTTTGTTTGCGTACCTGTGTGTCTTGGTTTGTTTGCCCACTGGGACTGTTGACCTCCTCTTCCTCCAGTTTTCTCCTCTTTTGAATGGGAGTTTTAAACTTTTCTTCTTTCTCTTCCTCCTCGCTCTCTCCCTCCTCATCCTTACCCATCTCCTTCTCCTTCTCCTTCTCCTTCCCCTTCTCCTTCTCCTTCTCAACATTTCTTTTTTCCTCACCTTCCTTTTCTCCTTCAGACTTGATCAACCTGTGCAATTCCGCCTCCAGCTGCTTCATGGAAATTTTCTCGAAAAGTTTCTCAAAGATTTTTTCAACATCTTTGGTTTGAAGTTCTGGGTTTTGTTGCACAAACTTCTCGTAGATTTTTTCCTCCTTGACAGGCTCCTCGAGTCTCCTAAGCTTCAACTATATAACCAACAAAAGCAGAAACATTCAATTACTTCAAAGTTAACTATTTCAACAGATTGATAACAATTGTAAATTTTCAGTAGATATCTACTTACATTTGGGTTTTGTTGCACAAACTTCCATCTCTCTGCAACAAGTTCAGTGGTCCAAAATTGAAGCCTCGGACTAGCATCCTGGTTTTCACACCCATCAGGATTTTTCAGCAGCTTCGGGCAGAATTTCTCTAAATACAGAAGCTACATAAACAGTGAAAACAATTGTAAGGTGAAGGAAGGAAACAGTAAGGTTGTAAACAACATTAATAAGTATCTGAAAACAGTTTTAGTAATCTTTACCATTGGGATCAAAATACATCCCCCGCCGCGGATGCTTCTCCCTTTCTGCACCTTGGTTTGCTGTTCTTGGAAGTGATGAAGCCATGTTGCAGCCCAGTTCACCTTTTTGAGGTGCTCAAGATCCACCACATAGCGAGCTAGTGTGGACCTAACACCTTGCCTTGTTTGCGGCATTCCAAAACATCCAAGAACAAACGCAACCGCCCTGCGTTTCCAATCATCCGTCAGAATCTCCCTATTCTCCTCAGCAGCAAACCACCTCATGTACGATTCAACCGACGTAACTGGTTCCACAAGTCCGATACTTTGGCCGATTAGCTGAGCCTCTTTATCAGTTGGCTCAGGTTTGAAAATCTCACCTTCCCAACTTATATCGAGCAGCCAACCGACAATCTCATCGGTGATCTTGAGCGACCGGCCATGCGCCGTCAAGTATCCATCTACTTCAAAAGCATTGTAGATTAATTTGTTGAATTCCTCAGGGGTCCCTGTGATTTGCAGATGCTCCAAACCACCAAGACCCACCTCATACATCCAGGCTCGCTGCTCTTTGGTCATTTTTTGATAAAAATCCTTGATTTTCGGAAGTGATAGGTAGCTCTGACACCGGCGGGGTTTTTTTAGTTTTTTCCTCTCATTCACCTTCTTTTTATCCTTAACTTGTTTCCTCTTCCTCTTCTTGTCCTTGACTTCCTCCATTTGTTCCATCATTTCCTTCTTCTTCTTTTCTACAGCAGCACCACGAAGAAAAGGCTGCTGTTGATCCAAGGTCATAGACTTCCACTCTCTCAAGATATCATCTTTGAAGTCCCTCGTCATCTTCAAATTAGGGTTCTGCTTCTTCAAACTATACATCCTCACATTTCTACAAAAACAAAAAGAAAACAGAGAAATAAATTTTATCCTTTTAGTACAAAATAATAGAGACCTTGAAAACATTGTCAAACACAATTCAAACTAAAAAAAAATCATTGAAACAAAAAAAAAACAACTTACTGAAATCTGATAAAGGCACTTGTGGCATTTCCATGATGTGAAAGCTCATCATCTTCATCCTCTTCTTCCACCTCTTCATCCTCTTCCACCTCATCTTCATCCTCTTCCACCTCATCTTCATCTTTTTCTTCAACTTTGTTTTTTGATCTCGGTTCACAAACAAACTGCTGAACATCCACATCTTCTCCATCTGAATCATCATCACTTGCCACCATTGCTCTGTTTTCATACCACTCTCTTGCTTGTCCGGTTAAGTTGACAAAGTTTCCATACAACAGCCTCTCTATTTTGTGTGGTACCTTCTCATTTTTCTTAATGTTGAAAAGGCTTTTGTTCTCTTTCCTGAAACAATTAATTAACATATATGAGGTCATTAACACGTGGTTTGGAAACCAATTTCAATATTCAAACCCAGGGGAAGAAAACAATCACAGCCTTGCAGAGAATTATTTTAATATTTGGATAACAATTTCAATATTCAAACTCAGGAGAAGAAAACAATAACAAACTTGCAGTTAATTGTTTAAATATTCGGATAACAATTTCAATATTCAAGCTCAGGGGAATAAAACAATCACAACCTTGCAGTGCAATAATTAAAACATTTGGATAATAATTTCAATATTCAAACAGAGGGATAGACAACAATCACAACATTAAAGTAAATTTTTGTAAACTAAGTAAGCATTTGTTAACTTACTTGTACAGCGCAAATCCATCTGAATATACTATCTCTTTCTCAACATCCTTTGATGACTTCGCTTTAGAAGTATTCTTTTTCTTTCCCTTCTTGAGTGGTCTTGGTGGTGCTGGTTTGGTTCTTGGTGGTGCTGGTTTGGTTCTTGGTGAACGCCGTGTTTCTGACTCAGAAATCTTTTCCTTTGGAGAGAAAGAAAGCTTTTTCTTTGGTTTGGTCTTTTTGGCATCCTTCACCTATTCGTGTTCAAAATAAATCTAAGCAGTTGTATTTCAAAAATAAATCCATAAAGGTAAAGTTGTTTTCGAAGATACTGACCTTGTTTTCAACTTCGTGAGGATGTTGTACCTGTAAGGGAACCATAGATTGAACGACTTCTTGGATTTTGACAAGAGGAAGAATTTCTTCAGGAATTTCTTCAGGAATTTCAGGAATTTCAGGAATCTTAGATTGAACGAATTCTTGTTCATCAATGTCTGCATGTTGGAAATCCAGAACTACCTCTAGGGTATTTTCCATCAGATTTGGAAAACCCTCTTCTTGGGTCTCTTCTACTGGGAAACCCTCTTCAAAAACAACTTCTTGTTCCTCTTGTTGGATTTCCTTTCCCCTTTCTTCTTTCTCTTCAGTCTCTTCTACTGCAATTTCGTCTCCCCTTTCTTCTTTCTCTTCAGAAACTTGTACTGGAATTTCGTCTCCCCTTTCTTCTTTCTCTTCAGTCTCTTCTACTGTAATTTCAGCCCCAATTTCTTCTTTCTCTTCAGAAATTTGTTCATCGGTGTCTGCATGTTGGATTTCCTTTCCCCTGTGTTCTTTCTCTTCCGTCTCTTCTTGATTTTCTTGGGTAGAATTGATATCTAATTCAGTATGGTTGAGAATAGAATCTATGGACATACGAATTTCTTCCGTGTCCTTACTGTTGCTTTCTCCGGCAGATTCGTGTTCTCCGGTCGGATTGGCTCCAATCAATGGCGGAAGAACACTCTGTGACTCAACCGTGGACTCCTCTGTAAGATCTGGAAGGCTATTTAAATCGGCGACCACTTGTTGGGTCATCTTTGTGGGTGAAATTGCTTCCGGATCCATGGAGAGAACAGAGAGAAAGGAGAAAACAGAGAGAGAAAGAACAAAACAGAGAGAAGGGGAGAAGACGGTAATGGCGAGAGAGAGAGAGAAGGGGAAGAGACGGTATTGAAGAGAGAGAGAGAGAGAGAGAGAGTGAGTGAATGGAAAGAGAGTTTGAAATAATTAAACTACCGTCGGTTTCTATCTTGGAAACCGTGTGCAGTTATTTTTTTTGAAAACTTTGTCACGTGATTTGATGGTACAAAGAGGAACATTTTGAATTTCAAAATTTTTCAACCATAACCTACCCAAACTTTATAATTTTTATCAGTTATAAGGTACATTTATATATAAACCCTACAACAAATATTGTCTAGCATGTTTACAAAGTTATCTGTTTCATGTTTTTATAATTTTTCTTCATTTCAATCATCGTGTGGGTCAAGGAGGGGACATTTTATTTTCATTCCCGACTCGTGTGGGTTAATCCTGATTGACTTGAGTTTGGTCAACTCCCTCTTACTGACCCCGAAAACTCTGAAAATCGATTCTCCCCCACTAATTGCTCGAGATGTATTGGTAAATGTGGCTCGTGCATGTTGAGTGACTTTATTTGTGATTAAATTAAGCTCACGAGTGTTCAACAACACGATGGTATCGTGCCACGGTTGCGTTCATCATTTCATGTAACTGGGTTCTTCTTTACCCAAAAGATTAGTGGGCCGTAAAGAAACATCATAACATCCTAACTCTACATTGTGTGAGTCAAATTACACCGAGTAAGGCAACATTCGTTGTGAACTTGCTCAATTCAAATGATAATATCTGTGAACGTGATATTGCTGTCTAAAGGTCAGAAAATGTTGTCTGTCACTCTGATACTGTTTACGCTCTCTAAGATTCAATATAGGGCACCTTTCATATTACTTGGCTGGAATTTCTTCTTCATTGTTGAACATAAATCAACAAAGAACATATGGGGCTCGCATTAATTTATAAAAACTAAATTTTTGTAACGTGAATGTCTACGTGCTTTTAATTTTTACTCAACCTATTTGAGTCTTAATAATCAAGTCATATATTTGGTTTTCCAAGTCCATTATAGTTTCAAATTACGGCACTGTGATGTTTTCATTCTACAAAACAGGCTCTCTCCCATGCAAAATGCATGTGATCCAACGGTTCTTTGACATTGTTTTCTGCTTCCTTGAAGTTGTTATCCAATTTTCTAAACCCTAGAACCATTGTTATCTTCCTATCTTAGAAATGTTGTCTGTGTTTGAGCCATGATTTTATAATTTTTCTTCATTTCAATCATCGTGTGGGTCAAGGAGGGGACATTTTATTTTCATTCCCGACTCGTGTGGGTAAATCCTGATTGACTTGAGTTTGGTCAACTCCCTCTTACTGACCCCGAAAACTCTGAAAATCGATTCTCCCCCACTAATTGCTCGAGATGTATTGGTAAATGTGGCTCGTGCATGTTGAGTGACTTTATTTGTGATTAAATTAAGCTCCCGAGTCACACACTTGAAGGATACACGAACAATGGCGCTGTCCCCATCACACACTGTTCCATGGCGGAAGGCCTTGTGTTGTAGCACATCACGGTGTGCCTTGAGCTTTTTGGTTGTTGTGTTGAGGAGTCATATTGTGTAATTTTGCAATGAAGTGTAATGACGCGAGAGTTCTCCTTCCGTCCCGCCACGAGTGTTCAACAACACGATGGTATCGTGCCACGGGTGCGTTCATCATTTCATGTAACTGGGTTCTTCTTTACCCAAAAGATTAGTGGGCCGTAAAGAAACATCATAACATCCTAACTCTACATTTGTGTAGTCAAATTACACCGAGTAAGGCAACATTCGTTGTGAAATTGCTCAATTCAAATGATAATATCTGTGAACGTGATATTGCTGTCTAGAGGTCAGAAAATGTTGTCTGTCACTCTGATACTGTTTACGCTCTCTGAGATTCAATATAGGGCACCTTTCATATTACTTGGCTGGAATTTCTTCTTCATTGTTGAACATAAATCAACAAAGAACATATGGGGCTCGCATTAATTTATAAAAACTAAATTTTTGTAACGTGAATGTCTACGTGCTTTTAATTTTTACTCAACCTATTTGAGTCTTAATAATCAAGTCATATATTTGGTTTTCCAAGTCCATTATAGTTTCAAATTACGGCACTGTGATGTTTTCAATCTACAAAACAGGCTCTATCCCATGCAAAATGCATGTGATCCAACGTTTCTTTGACATTGTTTTCTGCTTCCTTGAAGTTGTTATCCAATTTTCTAAACCCCAGAACCATTGTTATCTTCCTATCTTAGAAATGTTGTCTGTGTTTGAGCCATGTTTTTATAATTTTTCTTCATTTCAATCATCGTGTGGGTCAAGGAGGGGACATTTTATTTTCATTCCCGACTCGTGTGGGTTAATCCTGATTGACTTGAGTTTGGTCAACTCCCTCTTACTGACCCCGAAAACTCTGAAAATCGATTCTCCCCCACTAATTGCTCGAGATGTATTGGTAAATGTGGCTCGTGCATGTTGAGTGACTTTATTTGTGATTAAATTAAGCTCCCGAGTCACACACTTGAAGGATACACGAACAATGGCGCTGTCCCCATCACACACTGTTCCATGGCGGAAGGCCTTGTGTTGTAGCACATCACGGTGTGCCTTGAGCTTTTTGGTTGTTGTGTTGAGGAGTCATATTGTGTAATTTTGCAATGAAGTGTAATGACGCGAGAGTTCTCCTTCCGTCCCGCCACGAGTGTTCAACAACACGATGGTATCGTGCCACGGGTGCGTTCATCATTTCATGTAACTGGGTTCTTCTTTACCCAAAAGATTAGTGGGCCGTAAAGAAACATCATAACATCCTAACTCTACATTTGTGTAGTCAAATTACACCGAGTAAGGCAACATTCGTTGTGAACTTGCTCAATTCAAATGATAATATCTGTGAACGTGATATTGCTGTCTAGAGGTCACGAAATGTTGTCTGTCACTCTGATACTGTTTACGCTCTCTGAGATTCAATATAGGGCACCTTTCATATTACTTGGCTGGAATTTCTTCTTCATTGTTGAACATAAATCAACAAAGAACATATGGGGCTCGCATTAATCCATAAAAACTAAATTTTTGTAACGTGAATGTCTACGTGCTTTTAATTTTTACTCAACCTATTTGAGTCTTAATAATCAAGTCATATATTTGGTTTTCCAAGTCCATTATAGTTTCAAATTACGGCACTGTGATGTTTTCATTCTACAAAACAGGCTCTCTCCCATGCAAAATGCATGTGATCCAACGTTTCTTTGACATTGTTTTCTGCTTCCTTGAAGTTGTTATCCAATTTTCTAAACCCCAGAACCATTGTTATCTTCCTATCTTAGAAATGTTGTCTGTGTTTGAGCCATGTTTTTATAATTTTTCTTCATTTCAATCATCGTGTGGGTCAAGGAGGGGACATTTTATTTTCATTCCCGACTCGTGTGGGTTAATCCTGATTGACTTGAGTTTGGTCAACTCCCTCTTACTGACCCCGAAAACTCTGAAAATCGATTCTCCCCCACTAATTGCTCGAGATGTATTGGTAAATGTGGCTCGTGCATGTTGAGTGACTTTATTTGTGATTAAATTAAGCTCCCGAGTCACACACTTGAAGGATACACGAACAATGGCGCTGTCCCCATCACACACTGTTCCATGGCGGAAGGCCTTGTGTTGTAGCACATCACGGTGTGCCTTGAGCTTTTTGGTTGTTGTGTTGAGGAGTCATATTGTGTAATTTTGCAATGAAGTGTAATGACGCGAGAGTTCTCCTTCCGTCCCGCCACGAGTGTTCAACAACACGATGGTATCGTGCCACGGGTGCGTTCATCATTTCATGTAACTGGGTTCTTCTTTACCCAAAAGATTAGTGGGCCGTAAAGAAACATCATAACATCCTAACTCTACATTTGTGTAGTCAAATTACACCGAGTAAGGCAACATTCGTTGTGAACTTGCTCAATTCAAATGATAATATCTGTGAACGTGATATTGCTGTCTAGAGGTCAGAAAATGTTGTCTGTCACTCTGATACTGTTTACGCTCTCTGAGATTCAATATAGGGCACCTTTCATATTACTTGGCTGGAATTTCTTCTTCATTGTTGAACATAAATCAACAAAGAACATATGGGGCTCGCATTAATCCATAAAAACTAAATTTTTGTAACGTGAATGTCTACGTGCTTTTAATTTTTACTCAACCTATTTGAGTCTTAATAATCAAGTCATATATTTGGTTTTCCAAGTCCATTATAGTTTCAAATTACGGCACTGTGATGTTTTCATTCTACAAAACAGGCTCTCTCCCATGCAAAATGCATGTGATCAAACGTTTCTTTGACATTGTTTTCTGCTTCCTTGAAGTTGTTTTCCAATTTTCTAAACCCTAGAACCATTGTTATCTTCCTATCTTAGAAATGTTGTCTGTGTTTGAGCCATGTTTTTATAATTTTTCTTCATTTCAATCATCGTGTGGGTCAAGGAGGGGACATTTTATTTTCATTCCCGACTCGTGTGGGTTAATCCTGATTGACTTGAGTTTGGTCAACTCCCTCTTACTGACCCCGAAAACTCTGAAAATCGATTCTCCCCCACTAATTGCTCGAGATGTATTGGTAAATGTGGCTCGTGCATGTTGAGTGACTTTATTTGTGATTAAATTAAGCTCCCGAGTCACACACTTGAAGGATACACGAACAATGGCGCTGTCCCCATCACACACTGTTCCATGTCGGAAGGCCTTGTGTTGTAGCACATCACGGTGTGCCTTGAGCTTTTTGGTGGTTGTGTTGAGGAGTCATATTGTGTAATTTTGCAATGAAGTGTAATGACGCGAGAGTTCTCCTTCCGTCCCGCCACGAGTGTTCAACAACACGATGGTATCGTGCCACGGGTGCGTTCATCATTTCATGTAACTGGGTTCTTCTTTACCCAAAAGATTAGTGGGCCGTAAAGAAACATCATAACATCCTAACTCTACATTTGTGTAGTCAAATTACACCGAGTAAGGCAACATTCGTTGTGAACTTGCTCAATTCAAATGATAATATCTGTGAACGTGATATTGCTGTCTAGAGGTCAGAAAATGTTGTCTGTCACTCTGATACTGTTTACGCTCTCTGAGATTCAATATAGTGCACCTTTCATATTACTTGGCTGGAATTTCTTCTTCATTGTTGAACATAAATCAACAAAGAACATATGGGGCTCGCATTAATCCATAAAAACTAAATTTTTGTAACGTGAATGTCTACGTGCTTTTAATTTTTACTCAACCTATTTGAGTCTTAATAATCAAGTCATATATTTGGTTTTCCAAGTCCATTATAGTTTCAAATTACGGCACTGTGATGTTTTCATTCTACAAAACAGGCTCTCTCCCATGCAAAATGCATGTGATCAAACGTTTCTTTGACATTGTTTTCTGCTTCCTTGAAGTTGTTTTCCAATTTTCTAAACCCCAGAACCATTGTTATCTTCCTATCTTAGAAATGTTGTCTGTGTTTGAGCCATGTTTTTATAATTTTTCTTCATTTCAATCATCGTGTGGGTCAAGGAGGGGACATTTTATTTTCATTCCCGACTCGTGTGGGTTAATCCTGATTGACTTGAGTTTGGTCAACTCCCTCTTACTGACCCCGAAAACTCTGAAAATCGATTCTCCCCCACTAATTGCTCGATATGTATTGGTAAATGTGGCTCGTGCATGTTGAGTGACTTTATTTGTGATTAAATTAAGCTCCCGAGTCACACACTTGAAGGATACACGAACAATGGCGCTGTCCCCATCACACACTGTTCCATGGCGGAAGGCCTTGTGTTGTAGCACATCACGGTGTGCCTTGAGCTTTTTGGTTGTTGTGTTGAGGAGTCATATTGTGTAATTTTGCAATGAAGTGTAATGACGCGAGAGTTCTCCTTCCGTCCCGCCACGAGTGTTCAACAACACGATGGTATCGTGCCACGGGTGCGTTCATCATTTCATGTAACTGGGTTCTTCTTTACCCAAAAGATTAGTGGGCCGTAAAGAAACATCATAACATCCTAACTCTACATTTGTGTAGTCAAATTACACCGAGTAAGGCAACATTCGTTGTGAACTTGCTCAATTCAAATGATAATATCTGTGAACGTGATATTGCTGTCTAGAGGTCACAAAATGTTGTCTGTCACTCTGATACTGTTTACGCTCTCTGAGATTCAATATAGGGCACCTTTCATATTACTTGGCTGGAATTTCTTCTTCATTGTTGAACATAAATCAACAAAGAACATATGGGGCTCGCATTAATCCATAAAAACTAAATTTTTGTAACGTGAATGTCTACGTGCTTTTAATTTTTACTCAACCTATTTGAGTCTTAATAATCAAGTCATATATTTGGTTTTCCAAGTCCATTATAGTTTCAAATTACGGCACTGTGATGTTTTCATTCTACAAAACAGGCTCTCTCCCATGCAAAATGCATGTGATCCAACGTTTCTTTGACATTGTTTTCTGCTTCCTTGAAGTAGTTATCCAATTTTCTAAACCCCAGAACCATTGTTATCTTCCTATCTTAGAAATGTTGTCTGTGTTTGAGCCATGTTTTTATAATTTTTCTTCATTTCAATCATCGTGTGGGTCAAGGAGGGGACATTTTATTTTCATTCCCGACTCGTGTGGGTTAATCCTGATTGACTTGAGTTTGGTCAACTCCCTCTTACTGACCCCGAAAACTCTGAAAATCGATTCTCCCCCACTAATTGCTCGAGATGTATTGGTAAATGTGGCTCGTGCATGTTGAGTGACTTTATTTGTGATTAAATTAAGCTCCCGAGTCACACACTTGAAGGATACACGAACAATGGCGCTGTCCCCATCACACACTGTTCCATGGCGGAAGGCCTTGTGTTGTAGCACATCACGGTGTGCCTTGAGCTTTTTGGTTGTTGTGTTGAGGAGTCATATTGTGTAATTTTGCAATGAAGTGTAATGACGCGAGAGTTCTCCTTCCGTCCCGCCACGAGTGTTCAACAACACGATGGTATCGTGCCACGGGTGCGTTCATCATTTCATGTAACTGGGTTCTTCTTTACCCAAAAGATTAGTGGGCCGTAAAGAAACATCATAACATCCTAACTCTACATTTGTGTAGTCAAATTACACCGAGTAAGGCAACATTCGTTGTGAACTTGCTCAATTCAAATGATAATATCTGTGAACGTGATATTGCTGTCTAGAGGTCAGAAAATGTTGTCTGTCACTCTGATACTGTTTACGCTCTCTGAGATTCAATATAGGGCACCTTTCATATTACTTGGCTGGAATTTCTTCTTCATTGTTGAACATAAATCAACAAAGAACATATGGGGCTCGCATTAATCCATAAAAACTAAATTTTTGTAACGTGAATGTCTACGTGCTTTTAATTTTTACTCAACCTATTTGAGTCTTAATAATCAAGTCATATATTTGGTTTTCCAAGTCCATTATAGTTTCAAATTACGGCACTGTGATGTTTTCATTCTACAAAACAGGCTCTCTCCCATGCAAAATGCATGTGATCAAACGTTTCTTTGACATTGTTTTCTGCTTCCTTGAAGTTGTTTTCCAATTTTCTAAACCCTAGAACCATTGTTATCTTCCTATCTTAGAAATGTTGTCTGTGTTTGAGCCATGTTTTTATAATTTTTCTTCATTTCAATCATCGTGTGGGTCAAGGAGGGGACATTTTATTTTCATTCCCGACTCGTGTGGGTTAATCCTGATTGACTTGAGTTTGGTCAACTCCCTCTTACTGACCCCGAAAACTCTGAAAATCGATTCTCCCCCACTAATTGCTCGAGATGTATTGGTAAATGTGGCTCGTGCATGTTGAGTGACTTTATTTGTGATTAAATTAAGCTCCCGAGTCACACACTTGAAGGATACACGAACAATGGCGCTGTCCCCATCACACACTGTTCCATGTCGGAAGGCCTTGTGTTGTAGCACATCACGGTGTGCCTGGAGCTTTTTGGTGGTTGTGTTGAGGAGTCATATTGTGTAATTTTGCAATGAAGTGTAATGACGCGAGAGTTCTCCTTCCGTCCCGCCACGAGTGTTCAACAACACGATGGTATCGTGCCACGGGTGCGTTCATCATTTCATGTAACTGGGTTCTTCTTTACCCAAAAGATTAGTGGGCCGTAAAGAAACATCATAACATCCTAACTCTACATTTGTGTAGTCAAATTACACCGAGTAAGGCAACATTCGTTGTGAACTTGCTCAATTCAAATGATAATATCTGTGAACGTGATATTGCTGTCTAGAGGTCAGAAAATGTTGTCTGTCACTCTGATACTGTTTACGCTCTCTGAGATTCAATATAGTGCACCTTTCATATTACTTGGCTGGAATTTCTTCTTCATTGTTGAACATAAATCAACAAAGAACATATGGGGCTCGCATTAATCCATAAAAACTAAATTTTTGTAACGTGAATGTCTACGTGCTTTTAATTTTTACTCAACCTATTTGAGTCTTAATAATCAAGTCATATATTTGGTTTTCCAAGTCCATTATAGTTTCAAATTACGGCACTGTGATGTTTTCATTCTACAAAACAGGCTCTCTCCCATGCAAAATGCATGTGATCAAACGTTTCTTTGACATTGTTTTCTGCTTCCTTGAAGTTGTTTTCCAATTTTCTAAACCCCAGAACCATTGTTATCTTCCTATCTTAGAAATGTTGTCTGTGTTTGAGCCATGTTTTTATAATTTTTCTTCATTTCAATCATCGTGTGGGTCAAGGAGGGGACATTTTATTTTCATTCCCGACTCGTGTGGGTTAATCCTGATTGACTTGAGTTTGGTCAACTCCCTCTTACTGACCCCGAAAACTCTGAAAATCGATTCTCCCCCACTAATTGCTCGATATGTATTGGTAAATGTGGCTCGTGCATGTTGAGTGACTTTATTTGTGATTAAATTAAGCTCCCGAGTCACACACTTGAAGGATACACGAACAATGGCGCTGTCCCCATCACACACTGTTCCATGGCGGAAGGCCTTGTGTTGTAGCACATCACGGTGTGCCTTGAGCTTTTTGGTTGTTGTGTTGAGGAGTCATATTGTGTAATTTTGCAATGAAGTGTAATGACGCGAGAGTTCTCCTTCCGTCCCGCCACGAGTGTTCAACAACACGATGGTATCGTGCCACGGGTGCGTTCATCATTTCATGTAACTGGGTTCTTCTTTACCCAAAAGATTAGTGGGCCGTAAAGAAACATCATAACATCCTAACTCTACATTTGTGTAGTCAAATTACACCGAGTAAGGCAACATTCGTTGTGAACTTGCTCAATTCAAATGATAATATCTGTGAACGTGATATTGCTGTCTAGAGGTCAGAAAATGTTGTCTGTCACTCTGATACTGTTTACGCTCTCTGAGATTCAATATAGGGCACCTTTCATATTACTTGGCTGGAATTTCTTCTTCATTGTTGAACATAAATCAACAAAGAACATATGGGGCTCGCATTAATCCATAAAAACTAAATTTTTGTAACGTGAATGTCTACGTGCTTTTAATTTTTACTCAACCTATTTGAGTCTTAATAATCAAGTCATATATTTGGTTTTCCAAGTCCATTATAGTTTCAAATTACGGCACTGTGATGTTTTCATTCTACAAAACAGGCTCTCTCCCATGCAAAATGCATGTGATCAAACGTTTCTTTGACATTGTTTTCTGCTTCCTTGAAGTTGTTTTCCAATTTTCTAAACCCTAGAACCATTGTTATCTTCCTATCTTAGAAATGTTGTCTGTGTTTGAGCCATGTTTTTATAATTTTTCTTCATTTCAATCATCGTGTGGGTCAAGGAGGGGACATTTTATTTTCATTCCCGACTCGTGTGGGTTAATCCTGATTGACTTGAGTTTGGTCAACTCCCTCTTACTGACCCCGAAAACTCTGAAAATCGATTCTCCCCCACTAATTGCTCGAGATGTATTGGTAAATGTGGCTCGTGCATGTTGAGTGACTTTATTTGTGATTAAATTAAGCTCCCGAGTACACACTTGAAGGATACACGAACAATGGCGCTGTCCCCATCACACACTGTTCCATGTCGGAAGGCCTTGTGTTGTAGCACATCACGGTGTGCCTTGAGCTTTTTGGTGGTTGTGTTGAGGAGTCATATTGTGTAATTTTGCAATGAAGTGTAATGACGCGAGAGTTCTCCTTCCGTCCCGCCACGAGTGTTCAACAACACGATGGTATCGTGCCACGGGTGCGTTCATCATTTCATGTAACTGGGTTCTTCTTTACCCAAAAGATTAGTGGGCCGTAAAGAAACATCATAACATCCTAACTCTACATTTGTGTAGTCAAATTACACCGAGTAAGGCAACATTCGTTGTGAACTTGCTCAATTCAAATGATAATATCTGTGAACGTGATATTGCTGTCTAGAGGTCAGAAAATGTTGTCTGTCACTCTGATACTGTTTACGCTCTCTGAGATTCAATATAGTGCACCTTTCATATTACTTGGCTGGAATTTCTTCTTCATTGTTGAACATAAATCAACAAAGAACATATGGGGCTCGCATTAATCCATAAAAACTAAATTTTTGTAACGTGAATGTCTACGTGCTTTTAATTTTTACTCAACCTATTTGAGTCTTAATAATCAAGTCATATATTTGGTTTTCCAAGTCCATTATAGTTTCAAATTACGGCACTGTGATGTTTTCATTCTACAAAACAGGCTCTCTCCCATGCAAAATGCATGTGATCAAACGTTTCTTTGACATTGTTTTCTGCTTCCTTGAAGTTGTTTTCCAATTTTCTAAACCCTAGAACCATTGTTATCTTCCTATCTTAGAAATGTTGTCTGTGTTTGAGCCATGTTTTTATAATTTTTCTTCATTTCAATCATCGTGTGGGTCAAGGAGGGGACATTTTATTTTCATTCCCGACTCGTGTGGGTTAATCCTGATTGACTTGAGTTTGGTCAACTCCCTCTTACTGACCCCGAAAACTCTGAAAATCGATTCTCCCCCACTAATTGCTCGATATGTATTGGTAAATGTGGCTCGTGCATGTTGAGTGACTTTATTTGTGATTAAATTAAGCTCCCGAGTCACACACTTGAAGGATACACGAACAATGGCGCTGTCCCCATCACACACTGTTCCATGGCGGAAGGCCTTGTGTTGTAGCACATCACGGTGTGCCTTGAGCTTTTTGGTTGTTGTGTTGAGGAGTCATATTGTGTAATTTTGCAATGAAGTGTAATGACGCGAGAGTTCTCCTTCCGTCCCGCCATGAGTGTTCAGCAACACGATGGTATCGTGCCACGGGTGCGTTCATCATTTCATGTAACTGAGTTCTTCTTTACCCAAAAGATTAGTGGGCCGTAAAGAAACATCATAACATCCTAACTCTACATTTGTGTAGTCAAATTACACCGAGTAAGGCAACATTCGTTGTGAACTTGCTCAATTCAAATGATGATATCTGTGAACGTGATATTGCTGTCTAGAGGTCAGAAAATGTTGTCTGTCACTCTGATACTGTTTACGCTCTCTGAGATTCAATATAGGGCACCTTTCATATTACTTGGCTGGAATTTCTTCTTCATTGTTGAACATAAATCAACAAAGAACATATGGGGCTCGCATTAATCCATAAAAACTAAATTTTTGTAACGTGAATGTCTACGTGCTTTTAATTTTTACTCAACCTATTTGAGTCTTAATAATCAAGTCATATATTTGGTTTTCCAAGTCCATTATAGTTTCAAATTACGACACTGTGATGTTTTCATTCTACAAAACAGGCTCTCTCCCATGCAAAATGCATGTGATCCAACGGTTCTTTGACATTGTTTTCTGCTTCCTTGAAGTTGTTATCCAATTTTCTAAACCCCAGAACCATTGTTATCTTCCTATCTTAGAAATGTTGTCTGTGTTTGAGCCATGTTTTTATAATTTTTCTTCATTTCAATCATCGTGTGTGTCAAGGAGGGGACATTTTATTTTCATTTCCGACTCGTGTGGGTTAATCCTGATTGACTTGAGTTTGGTCAACTCCCTCTTACTGACCCTGAAAACTCTGAAAATCGATTCTCCCCCACTAAGTGCTCGAGATGTATTGGTAAATGTGGCTCGTGCATGTTGAGTGACTTTATTTGTGATTAAATTAAGCTCCCGAGTCACACACTTGAAGGATACACGAACAATGGCGCTGTCCCCATCACACACTGTTCCATGGCGGAAGGCCTTGTGTTATAGCACATCACGGTGTGCCTTGAGCTTTTTGGTTGTTGTGTTGAGGAGTCATATTGTGTAATTTTGCAATGAAGTGTAATGACGCGAGAGTTCTCCTTCCGTCCCGCCACGAGTGTTCAACAACACGATGGTATCGTGCAACGGGTGCGTTCATCATTTCATGTAACTGGGTTCTTCTTTACCCAAAAGATTAGTGGGCCGTAAAGAAACATCATAACATCCTAACTCTACATTTGTGTAGTACTATGTTTAGTAACTTCTTATTTTATTCACATTGTCCATTTGTTGCAAAGAGTAATAACAAATCTTTGGGAAGCTAGGAGAGTTAATAAAACTTTCATTATTAGGGAAAGATAAATTAATGATATGGTTGGGGTAGTTCAATTAATGTGTTCAGAATTTCATCAGGCCCTCTTGGACAACTACCACCTAACTCCAATAAAGTTTCGTATAATCTGCGTCTTTGAAATTGTTATCTTCACGTCTACAATTGTAATCTGCCACTCAGACATTTCTCTCTAGTATAACTAATGGATTGGTAGTTGAAATATTTATTATTTTAGGTACAGTAAATGTAAAGGAAGTTGCCTTTACAGATGTTTAGTACTATGTTTAGAAACTTCTTATTTTATTCACATTGTCCATTTGTTGCAAAGAGTAATAACAAATCTTTGGGAAGCTAGGAGAGTTAATAAAACTTTCATTATTAGGGAAAGATAAATTAATGATATGGTTGGGGTAGTTCAATTAATGTGTTCAGAATTTCATCAGGCCCTCTTGGACAACTACCACCTAACTCCAATAAAATTTCGTATAATCTGCGGCTTTGAAATTGTTATCTGCATGTCTAAAATTGTTATCTGCCCCTCAGACATTTCTCTCTAGTATAACTAATGGATTGGTAGTTGAAATATTTATTATTTTAGGTACAGTAAATGTAAAGGAAGTTGCCTTTACAGATGTTTAGTACTATGTTTAGTAACTTCTTATTTTATTCACATAGTCCATTTGTTGCAAAGAGTAATAACAAATCTTTGGGAAGCTAGGAGAGTTAATAAAACTTTCATTATTAGGGAAAGATAAATTAATGATATGGTTGGGGTAGTTCAATTAATGTGTTCAGAATTTCATCAGGCCCTCTTGGACAACTACCACCTAACTCCAATAAAGTTTCGTATAATCTGCGGCTTTGAAATTGTTATCTTCACGTCTACAATTGTATTCTGCCACTCAGACATTTCTCTCTAGTATAACTAATGGATTGGTAGTTGAAATATTTATTATTTTAGGTACAGTAAATGTAAAGGAAGTTGCCTTTACAGATGTTTAGTACTATGTTTAGTAACTTCTTATTTTATTCACATTGTCCATTTGTTGCAAAGAGTAATAACAAATCTTTGGGAAGCTAGGAGAGTTAATAAAACTTTCATTATTAGGGAAAGATAAATTAATGATATGGTTGGGGTAGTTCAATTAATGTGTTCAGAATTTCATCAGGCCCTCTTGGACAACTACCACCTAACTCCAATAAAGTTTCGTATAATCTGCGGCTTTGAAATTGTTATCTTCACGTCTACAATTGTATTCTGCCACTCAGACATTTCTCTCTAGTATAACTAATGGATTGGTAGTTGAAATATTTATTATTTTAGGTACAGTAAATGTAAAGGAAGTTGCCTTTACAGATGTTTAGTACTATGTTTAGTAACTTCTTATTTTATTCACATTGTCCATTTGTTGCAAAGAGTAATAACAAATCTTTGGGAAGCTAGGAGAGTTAATAAAACTTTCATTATTAGGGAAAGATAAATTAATGATATGGTTGGGGTAGTTCAATTAATGTGTTCAGAATTTCATCAGGCCCTCTTGGACAACTACCACCTAACTCCAATAAAGTTTCGTATAATCTGAGGCTTTGAAATTATTTTCTGCATTTCTACAATTGTAATCTGCTCCTCAGACATTTCTCTCTAGTATAACTAATGGATTGGTAGTTGAAATATTTATTATTTTAGGTACAATAAATGTAAAGGAAGTTGCCTTTACAGATGTTTAGTACTATGTTTAGTAACTTCTTATTTTATTCACATTGCCATCATTAAAAATATGTTCCAAATGAGGCAATTCTATTTTTTGTTTGTTGAAGTCTTCTTATTTGAATTGTAATGGTGAGCAGGGAAGGATAGAAACAAACTTCCAGATGAATTCGAGAGAAGTTAGAGAAAGTGGCTATTATGGCAAAGGTAAAGCTTTGTGTTCTTTGCCTCATGATTATGAAGAAGACGAATACGATTTCGAAGCCATGGATGACGATGAAGGATACGATTTCTCTCTTACAGAGCCATATGAGGATGATGACGATGAAACAAGAGCCTCCTTTGTCATTGCTCCAAATGGTGATCTGAAACCCGGTACGTAATATTAAGCTTGTTGTTAATCTTTTTAACTGCTTGGATAAAAATAACAACTTCCCTGCCTACAGAAGTAATATACACCAAGGAACAGGTGGAGGCAATGACTTTTGCCAGTGAGATTGAGGCTTTTGACTGGTACAACCTTTATGCCTTGATGCTGGGTTTCGGGATAAGAAGGTGTAATAGAAGGTATTTTGATCCGGAAACGAAGGAGCTCACAAAGTCTAGGATCTTTGTATGTGCGCGACAAGGTGTCCGATCTGATAAGTGGAAATACAAAGAAAATCGGAAGAGGGAGCATACTAGAAACACTCGGTGCCTCTGCAAAGCTCGAATAAGAATTAAAAGAACTTCACCTACGGAGCCGTTTACAGTGGATTATTTTCAACCAGTACATTCTCACACACTTTCTGATCCACAGTGCAGGAGCATGCACCGGTCTCACAGAAAGGTGACCGAGTCAGATATCGAACACATCAGATCATTGAAGGAGGTGGGCATAAAGTACTGTCAAGGCTTCCTTTTGATGTTAAAACAATCCGGAGGCTATGCCAACGTCCCTTACACACAGAAGGATATGTATAACAAAATGGCTTCTCTGGACAAATTATATTCCAATGAAGGAGATGGCCAACAGACTCTGAAGTTCATTGATAGTCTGAAAAAAAGCCATCATGGTGTTTTCAAAAGGTAAGAGTATTATCTATTACTCTAAAAATGGTTTCTACACTGTTGATATTATGTTCACACATTAGAATTGCTATCTTTTGCTTACAATTGTTATCTTTTGTAAGAATGTTTTCTTCAATGCTATCAGATTGTTCTGTTCCTTTATAAAAATTTTCTTTATCTTTAATAATGCTTTCTGTATATTATTTTTGTTTTTTAGGTTCATATTGGGGAGCAACCAAGAACTTCAAAGTTTATTTTGGTGTGACAGGAGATCACAGGAAGATTACAAAAGTTTTGGGGATGTACTTATTTTCGATGCAACATACAAAGCAAACATGTATCGTAAACCCTTAGTAATTTTATCTGGGGTGAACAATCACTTTCAAAATACAGTTTTTGCCTTTGCGGTTGTTCATGACGAGAAAAAAAGAAACATATGAGTGGGTCTTGAGTTGTTTGATGGAGGCAATGGAGAATAAGATGCCCGTGTCGGTTATTACGGATGGTGATTTAGCCATGAAAAGTGCCATTCAAAAAACTTTCCCACATGCAAAACATCGTTTGTGTTCTTGGCATCTTTGTCGGAATGCTGAAGGAAAGCTGAAGAAGGGTGCCGCATTCATTTCTGATTTTAAGAAATGTATGCATAGTAGGAAACCCGAGAATTTTTGGTTTGAAGATTGGCAGGCCATGGTAGAAAGATGGGACCTCTCTCATAACCATTGGATCCAAGTCACCTACTTGGCTAGGCACATGTGGGCAGAGACATACCTGAAATTCTTCTTCTTTGCCGGACAAACAACAACCTCGAGGTGCGAGAGCGTAAACAGTTTTTTCAAGGATTTTGTGTCCTATATGGATAAGTTGGTCGACCTTTGCAGGGGTTTAATGACTGGGTTAGGAAATCTACGAAAAAATGAGAGGGAGGAACACTTTAAATCTGACCAATCGGACCCGATATGTACAACGAGGTTCAGGAAGCTAGAGGAGCATGCAGCTGAGGTATTCACAAATAATATCTTCCTCAAGTTCAAGCATCAAGCTGAGATGGCAGAGGATTACAGAGTAACGAAGGTTATTCCCATTGAAGAATCAAAGGTTGATCAATTCTACGTGATGAGAGGTGAAATAAAGCACAGTGTGGTACGCATATTTCTCCCTTCATGTACTAATTGATATTAGTTTGTAGTGTAGTGTACACACGCAGTACTTTTGATGCCTAAATATCAAATAAATGTCTGCGTATTTACAAGGGTTTTCTAATCCTTTGAAATTGTTATCTATTCGTTTATGGTAATTCTCTCTTTTTTCCTACATAAATTTTGAAATGAATGTTATCTTCCATGTTATTATTGTTGTCCCGCATTTTAACATTATCTTCTCTACTGCTGCAGCAAATTGTTCAGTGTACACGATCTAATCGCGGTCTTTGCTGCACTTGCTTTAAGTTTGAGACATCGAAGATGATCTGCAAACATATGATTCTTGTTCTGAAAGAGAAGGGTGTTAATAGGATCCCTACAAATTTAATTGCTGATAGGTGGGTAAAAACGGATAAGAAATTCTACGCAACCGAGCCTTCGATGAAGGAGCCTATTCAGAAGTCGTGTGACGACCCAGCCGTCCAAGCTTCTCGTCGGGGTGCCATGAAGAGCCAGGTGACATTGTACACCTCTTTGGGTTGTAGATCTTTTGCAAATTATAAGTATTGGAAGGATCACATGGCCGATGGAATCAGAACTATGACGAGAATGTGTACTCAATCTGAAGAGGGTACCCACGGAGTTGTGAAGAAAGAAGATAATCCCTACAGCCACGTGAAGAATCCGAACCCACCGGACACGAAACACCCAAAAGGACCCAAGCAGGACAAGCGCAGACGGTGCGGTAATTGCAAGGAGTTGGACACAACAGGACTACATGTCCCAATCCTCCCGTGGACTCCTACGAAGAAGAAATCGATGCGGAAGATGATTAACGAGAGATACCAGTTGAATTTGATGACAAAGGGGACTTCTATTGGTCTCAATCAACGAATATGTCATGGAAAGGCAATTAGGACTTATGTTTGCTGGTTTTAGGATGGAATTACTCGTGAAGATCCATCACTTAGAACGGATGTTATCTACTTTATAGGCTTTTGTTATCTAGTTTATGCTACTGGTTATCTTTAGATCTTGTGCTGTTATCTTTCTGGGCAGTTTCTGCAGCAGAAAGATTACAATTGTCTACAAACCCTAGTGACCGGCTATACCGGGTAAACTTTTTGTCTCGTAGTGACGGGGCCCGCGCTAGCGGACAAATTAGCTGACGTCCGCCCTATTGGCGGACGCACTGTAGACCAACCCTTTATGTATATTTCCAAGTGTATCATTAGGTCACTCTCTTTATCAGACTTATTTACTTTGGTGCTATTATTTTTATGTTAATTGTGTGTTTATCCTATTATTTTTTTAATTTCATGAAACAAGTCTTGACTTTTTGTTGTGAACAAAATTTCAAGAAATCGTTAGCTTTTTGTTGAATCCAAGTTTGAAAATTTGATTTTTTTAGATGTCACAATACCGTTAATTTCTTCTTCAAACTGTTACTTTCATGAAATAGTTGAAGCTCATGAAATCGTGAACTTTTTACATTGCATTTGTTCTTCTTGAATCTGTAAATGAAAAATACAAGTGGAGGGTATATTTGTCATTTAATCTATATCATCTAGTTTAAAAATCACTACCAAACACATTTCTTCAGTTTTTAATCTAGTTTAAAAACCACTGCCAAACACACTGGTTTAAACCGAATCTCGTTTAAAAACCAAAAAAATTCCACCACAATCTAGAAACCAGTTTTTCCACCAAAAACCATTCTACCAAACTCACCCTAAATACGGGCGGCGGTTCTACCTCAAGGTGGCAAGGGGGCTGGGCCGGTCCAAGGTTTAAACCGGGCCGGCCTGCACTAAATGAGTCAGGCCCGGATCCAGACCGACTTACTCCGACACTTGAACTGCCCAGCCCCATAATCCAAGGCCCGGCCCCCAGTCTGGTGCAGCTTGACTTCCCCCCCCCCCCCCTCCCCCTCTTTAACCCGGGCCGGTTCGGATATCCTAATAACGGTACCGAATATTATTATTCTTATTAATTAATATATACATTAATAATATATATTACTCAAGCCCACCCGGCCCCCTAAATTCCTAACCCCGCGAGTTTTTGGCCCGAAGCAAGTGGGGTTCAATTTCGCTCGATTTAAACTCGGCCTGTCCCCCTATGTCATTGGGGCCCTTGCTCGACCCAGCCCCCTCCCAAGAAACGCCCTCCCAAACTCGGTTGGCCCCCCTGCACCATGAGTTCTATCCTTAGATATAAAAGACGAAAAAAGATTGACAATTAGAGCTATTTTTTAGGAAGCCACTGCCTTTTTGTCTAATCTTACATGTATAGATATTTGAATTAATGTATCTTTTTTTTCATATATATGTTTTAGATAAAGTTTCATGAAGGGGTGAAAATAAAATCTTTAAATATTTTGGCTAGAATCAAAATAAGGAATAATTAATGAGAAGCATAAATAAAATAAAAGGGAGAAGCGTTTCATAAGAAAGAAGGGGAAGAATGAGAACAAAGAAGACGAACATACAACGGTGATGGGGTAGCAGCTTCTGCCTCTTTTATTCCTTCGATCAATCTGTCTCTCAATCAATTCTTCTTCGTTTCTTGGATTGGTAAGTTCAAATTATGTTAGATATCTACATGTAAACTCTAGCATGATACTAATAGCAGAAGCGATTAGGTTTACCTTTTGTAGCATGATCTTTCCTCAAATAATGTTGCTGAATTAGGCGTTGGCGTTCACGTGCTCCAGCTCCCAGCATAAATGCGCACATCTTGGTCAAACATTTATTCCACAACATGTGCTGCTCTTGGATGCGTGAGAGAGAAAATTGTAGAAAGAAATATGTACTGATTAGTGTGGAAATTACAGTACAGCCCATTGGGTGCATCATGTTATAAATATAACAATTTTGATTTCAGTTTCAAATTAGTTTTTTGTCTTGGTTAAGGTAGCCAGAGTCAACAACGACGTTGGAGGAAATTGGGACCTAGGCACTGGTATATTGGCTCGGCTGGACGGGTTGCCCCCCCCCCCCCCAGCCCAGCCTGAGAGCATTGTCAATCCATCCAAGCCCAAATTTGTACAAATAAATTCGAGTTCGGGATCAATTCGGGCTAGTACATTAAAATGATTACATTATCTTAAAACACCAGAGAATAATGAATTGTTGGTGAAAAAAATGAATTTGTTCAAGAATAAAAATATGATTAAGAACGTTGCTAAAAACCAAAAGAAATATAACACATTCATGTTAGACATGCTATATAATTCTCTCAAAATTCAATATTTATAAATTTTCATGCGAATACGACAGTTCGGGTTAGCCCGTTGTTTAATATTTGTGCCCAAGCCCGAACTTAATTGCAATATCGTTCTGATAATTTATGTCCAAGCCAGTCCAAAGCACTAAAACGATGTCCCACGGCCCTATTTTAGTTCGGGTTGGTTGTGTTTAACCCGCCCAAGTTGCACTCCTAATTTCTGCTCCTATATAGAATCTCCCTCCCCTCTCTCCACTAGCGGGCGATGTCGGAAGAGGTGAAACTCAGTTCAATCCCGTCACTCTTCCACCGCAGCAACCGTCTTCTTTTCTTGGTACATGCGCTTAGCCAAATCAAAGAAAATCTTATAATCTCATTCTTCCACTCATCATTAGTAGGCTTTGGAAATTTGACAACCTTCTGTTATTGTAGAGTTGCGAATCTCGTTTAGAGATCTGTAGCATCAATTCAAAAGCTTTATCCTTGTCAACCTTGTATAAGAAGTTTCCACCCGCTTCTCTGTTAAGCAAATTCTGATTGCGACACTCTAGGATATGGTAGAATACCTAAAGAATTTTCTCACTCCCAAAGTTGTGGTTGGGATATTTCCTCAGCATCCTGGTAAAACGATCCCAGGCATCTAACATAGTTTCATCAGCTTGCTCTCGAAAGCCTAGATTGTCCCCCTAGATAGTGATCACACGTTGAGCAGTGTAGAACTTGCTCATGAATTCATCTGCACACTAATCCCATGATGTGATAGACTCTGGTTCTCCGGATTTCAACCAATTTGTCGCTGCACCTCTCAAACAGTTTGGAAATAAGATCAAATTCAATGCCTCTGGAGTCACATGCTTGTACTTCACATTCTTGATATAGGCATTGAACTTCCCAATAAATTTATTGAGGTCTTCGTTCAAGTTCCCATGAAACTGGAACCGGTGTTGCACTGTTTAAATAGTTCCAGGCTTTAGGTCAAGTGCTCGGCATGAGTCTTTGGAACCACTATTGTGATATTATGTCCACTCGTGGACGACTGAAATATCCGAACCATTGCCTTGCCAAACTTGTTATACAACATTTGGTTGTCGCGCTCATTGAGACACGTAGTCAGCTCTGCTAGCCTCTGAGCTAGTTGTGCATTAGTAAGCTGCTCAGACATGGTACTTTGTCCCTGATTCATCCTCGGATTCATGAACAAGGTTTCCAGATCTTCAAGTGGGGGCACAAGTTCTTTGGAGTTCATGTGCATAAAGTGAAAACCTGAAACAAGATAAAAAACCAATGAGAACTCAAAGTAGTAAATAAATAGAAACGTAAAATAGTAAACTAAACTAATTGATAATTAAAATTAGTTAATTGATTGTCCCTTCAACAACGCCAAAAACTTGACTCGAGATCTTACGCGTGTATGCAAGTGCACGATCAAGTAGTAGGATTTGAGTATTTTTTTATACTCCTGGCTGTCGAACCCACGAGGACAATCTATAACTATTTCTAACTAACAACTAAATTTAACACACTAAGTAACTGGGAGGAAAATGTTCTAACTAACAACTAAATTTAACACACTAAGTAACTGGGAGGAAAATTTGTGAATTGTGGAGTTGTCACACCCAAACAACTGACTGTGACAAATGGTTGAAAAGACAATAAGTTTGTGGAATTAAGAAAGTCACTGTGGAGAAAACTAGGCAATATATAAATATATATATATATATATATCACGTAGGTCGGGGTGTAAACGTTTCGTTTTCGTACGGTTTGTACTAAAACCATAAACCAAACCAAAAATATCGGTTTACTAATTTTTTAACCAAACCAAACCATTTGACAGGACTAGTTAGGAGCACGTGCTTTGCACGTGGGAGTTACTTTTTTCTTTTGTAGTTTTTGAATCTTACAAGTTGTATCATAATTCAGTTGGAAAGGAATAATGAGAAAGCTAAACTGAAGTTATTACAGGATATTAAAATCAGGTAAAGGCGAAATTAGAGAAAAAAAAAAGATGACATGATTGAAAGTTTTTAGATATGAGTAGAAGAATACCTTATACGAATACTAAGATGCCTGAATATAGGCTTATTTGCGAAGTAGTAAGCGTAATAAGTAAAAAAAAACACAGTGATGAGTTATTATATATTTTTACTAAATATTAGATTCATCAAATTTGACAAACTCAAATTGTGAAGTCTCCAAATAGTCTCAATGACCAAAGAAACTTACTGGTGTGTTGGTTAAAATTGTTTTACGTACACAAGAACTATCCCAAGCATTTTGCAGATGATAAATTCAAGATTTCATCTCCACGAGAAGTCGTACCTCAAGCACGCTTGTTATGACAAACCCCCTGCGGAAACGAGCTCTGATACCAGTTTGTTATGATCTGGACCTATCTTAGAACGATGATTTGATGAAAAACAAGAACACAAGAACACACCGATATAATGTGGTTCACTAGCGATGAACTAACTACCTCCACGACCCAGAAACCCTTTTTTATTAGAGAGAAACGATACGAATATAACCCACACTATGGCCAAAGGCCATAGTGACAACCCACAATGTTTAGACACAACCTAGGTCCCTTATATAGACATATAGGACTGACGTAGTGCCCAAGACATCCAAAAAACGACTGTAGAACTGATAAGGAAACAACCCAAAAACTGCCAAATTTGGACGCCCAATTTGTTTCCTAAATCTCTTAGCCTCATTTGACTTTTGCTGCCTTTGACTTCAAGTCATATTCAACAAATCTCCACCTTGACTTGAATCATCTCAGCAACCCGAACCTGAACCGATGCTTCTCTCCAATAATCCCAAATTCACAAGTTGTTCCATCTTCGCCAAGATCCTACAACGAGTGCCCCCAACGATGCTCCAACTCCCGTCTAGTTCCTGCAATCGAACCCGTATTGATGCTCCAACTACGGCCGAGTCCTGCAATCGAATCCTCCTCTTATTTTTCCAACTCCCACCGAGTTCCTACAACAAGTTTGTTTGTTGTTCTGACTCCCACCGAGTCCCTGCAACAAACCCCCCATCACGTGTCCCCTTCACGTTCCAATGTCTCTCGTCAGAGACTCCCCTATTCCATCCTCCGCCTCCTCGTCAAGAGCACGGATTCCCCTTTGCCCCCCAACGGGGCCTAGAGAACTAGACCATCCTCCAAAGTACCCTCCACCTGCAGCCATACCTGCAGATCCTTAGTTCATCCTTCATCCACCGGTTTCTATTTTCTCTACCGTTTGAACAGACGTCACCGTAGCTTCCCTTGGCCGCCATCAATGCGCCAGAACCCTGACTATCTGAACCCCTATACACAGCCCTCTGCCGCGTGCGTCCCGTCTTGCTGAGACTCAAACTCAGCGGTGGTGGTTGTATAAGCCCCCTCTTTATCTTCCGCCAATGGCAACCACATGCCTTGCTGCTTCAACAAAGCACATACATTCATCTGCCAAAGACTGAGCTGTTTCTCCCTGTGAACTTGTCGATCTTGTTCATCCCCCCGGTCATCTTCTCTGCAGCTCCTTTACCAGATCTGTAACCCCCAAATGCGTGCTCCACCTTGATCGCAAAACCGTAGCTATGAATCTCACGGATTGTGAAACCCTATCCCTATAGCTCCACCTTGATCTTGGAACACCACAACCTAAGCTCTGAGCTCCCCCTGAATCGCTGAACCAGGCTCTGATACCAGTTTGTTATGACAAACCCCCTGCGGAAACGAGCTCTGATACCAGTTTGTTATGATCTGGACGTAGCTTAGAACGATGATTTGATGAAAAACAAGAACACAAGAACACACCGATATAACGTGGTTCACTAGCGATGAACTAGCTACCTCCACGACCCAGAAACCCTTTTTTATTAGAGAGAAACGATACGAATACAACCCACACTATGGCCAAAGGACTGACTTAGTGCCCAAGACATCCAAAAAACGACTGTAGAACTGATAAGGAAATAACCCAAAAACTGCCAAATTTGGATGCCCAATTTGTTTCCTAAATCTCTTAGCCTCCTTTGACTTTTGCCGCCTTTGACTTCAAGTCATATTCAACAACGCTAACATAAAATAATTTAGAACCCTAAAATTATGCACTTCTTCTGGACTAAGAGTAGCTTTTCAATATCGATGCACTAAATCTATGCTAATAAAATCATTCTTAATGGAATGCAGTTAATCAATAACACGATGAATGATCACTAAGTTCCTTTAAAAGTCAAAAATACAGGGAAAATGAGAGCATGGCCATTAATTATGCAATATCATACGTGAGACAAATGCCTTCTTGATCCAAATGAAAGGAACACGGGGTTATTAGTAACTTTCTTATCAATTGACTTGCGTATAGCAAGTGCAGACAATTGGACAACGGATCATGGTTCCTATAACGTTTTTACCTTCACTGGAATACTTGATGATCCGTATCACGTCCTTGTTCAATAGCATTATGTTCTCAACGCTGGTAGAGTTTCAGGTACCAAACATCAATGCAATTATGTTTAGGATATGAGTTGATTCTGCCCAGAGCTTCTGATCATTATAATTTTAAGGTTAGCCTTGGCGGTACTAAGTTATTTTGTTGTGTCCGTTTGTCATGTACCTAAGTACGAAAACATACGTAGATATGTATCCCTTCCTTTGCTTATCATTTTAAGCACATCGATGAACCACAAAATCTCTTAGACTCTTTGTGAAAAGCAGATGGCGCGATCTAGCACTTTCTATTTTCCACACTGGTAATCAAGCACATCGATGAAGCACAAAATCTCTTAGACTCTTCGTGAAAATCAGGTGGCGTGATCTAGCACTTTCTATTTTCCACACTGGTATGAAATTTTGAACTTTTTGATATAAAGCAATCTCATTGTGCCTTATCATAGTTCATCCACCAAAACTGCTTAGTGAATAGTTCTTTCACTCTAAAATCTATTATATAATAACACTTGGTGTGTCACTCTTAGTCTTTTGAACACTTGGATCAAATCAATCTTATATTGTGACAGAATACATTCGGAATGGATTTGATGAGGTACATGTTTGTGTTGGCAAGAGCTTAAGATGAATGTTCAAGCAACAACTCTAAGTAGAATCGATCTACTGATGTGTTCCTTCTAAGGTCTCTCTAGTAAAAGTTTGCTTGATTTTCAAGCCTCACCACAGATAGAATCAGTAAAATTGATACAAGTGATATAAATTTTTGATATTGATAAATAATGTGGAAACTTACCTCTTGCTACACGGCCTCATTCCCTATGATAATCAAAAAGTCTGGAACCATATACTTCATAAAATAATGTACTGGCACTCCAGTGATCCTCTTCAACCCAACTGTAGCAGCTCATTGGTGGCGTTACTTGATCGTCAACCATGAAGCTCTATAAGAAGACTACCTTGATTGGTGCCATATCATTCTTTTTGTCACAGCAAAAGCAACTCAAATTAACAACAGTAACGGTTGAAAATAGACAAAGACAACACCACTTTATGTAGTTCTGCAACTTTTGAATTCTCTCAAACTCACTTCTCTCTTTCTCTTTCTCAAATATGTGAAAGTGTCTATTTGGAACACTAATGATGTGCGGGAACAAATCAAGAATTTCCAAAAATGTATCTTCAAACATGCATCGTGCCTTGCTTGATTGTAGGGGTGGGGGTGTATTTTCTACCAGACCTTCTTCTCACATAGCAAGAGGCGGTGGCTAGTCGGTGCTTGGTCATACCGGCAACAATATTTATCTACTCAATATAAGCAAATTAGAGTGAAGATATGCCTTCAATTCAAAGAGAATGCAGAGAACCCGTAATGCCATTTATCAAACTATTCGTGTGGAATTCCAAAAACCAAAAGGTGAGACCAGAATTACTGAGTAGAATCTAGCAATTATTGCTGGGGGTACCATTAAAATTACCTTCTTCTATTTTGAGAATTAATTAAGATAGCTTAAAGACGAAAATTGTATACTTACACAAAAGAACGCCATATATGTTTATTGAAGCAGTAGGAGATGATAAGATCTACAAAAAGAGTTTCATGAAATATAGGGTCAGAAGAGTACAAACGTGCAACATAAAAATTAGATGAAGAGTACAAACCTGCAACACAGAAATTAGATGTGTAGATGGTTCTTGTGTAGATCGAAGGCCTTTAGGATTCATGAGCAGAACAACAATCAGGGTCTCAGACACTCCTTTACACTCCTTTACTCACAGGATTCATGGCCATAGCAAAACTATGCAGAACGGACAACAACAATCAGTGTTTGAGACACTCCTTTAATAGCAACATTAATTCATCGCCAAAGAAAAAGTACGCAACACGATCCAGTGTGCAAAAACATCGTTCTGGACAGATGAATTTCAGAATTTGTAGGAAATTGTAATCTGAAGGGACGCAACTTTCTGCAACGTCTTTAGACCAGTACAACTGCAGGGGTATTTTAGGTATTCTGGTTAGGAACAATTTTGGGTTAGGAACACTACAAACTTTTAAGTAGTAGAGATAAACCGAACCAAACCAAACCGATAAACTTTTTTGGTTCGGTTTGGTTCGTTCGTTTGCCTAAACATTCTGGTATGGATATTATAATACAAATATGTCAACGAATTTCAAATTTTAAGTGATAAATAAATTAAATGGACATAAAAAAAACTTGCTGACGCGATTTCTTACGTGTATACGCAAGTGCACGGTCGAAGTAATAAAAGATGAGTATTAAGCTCAGTTTGTCGAACCCACAGGGAAATAGACGACTACTAGCTAATTAAGAATCAATTAGAAGATACCTAAGTAACCGGTAAGAAGTGGTTTGAGTGTTCGTCGCCCACAAACAAGCGATTAAATAAAATGGATGAAGAGACAATATTTATGTATTTTTAATTAAAAGAATTTAATCAAAGTATGGAGAAAACTAGGCGATCTATGAATCACCTAGGGTCTTTAGACAGTTCCGGAATTTGTATTGAAACACATTACGCACTAACTGATTATGCCGGGTAATAGCACTTACAATCTTCTGTCGATCTCATGTAATTTTACGTAACAGTTTACTTTGGGTCCTGTCGGTCCACCTCCATCTACCGTTACGTTCTAGCTGGCTAGTCAACTTCGTTCACCGGGTCCTGTCGGTCCACCGATTCACTCACCTAACTAGTTCAACCGAATCTACCCACACATGACTACTCCTATTCATCTCACCTATCGGTCTCAATGATTCGGGAATAAAAACATGATCTTATTCGTAACCGGGTTAAGTCTCTGTCGAGCACCCACCTAGTTCACTAACAACTCCGGTTCGCGACTCCCTTGTTGCTAAGAATTAAGCCTAGATCATGGTTTCTAATCAATTAGTTTGTAACATTAAGCTATGAATTCAACTAGTTCATCATCTTCATCTAACATGGTCATTCCATTCATCACTAACACGTGTCAATAGCCTTAGCTTACGGATTCACAATACAAGATGAAGAATAATAAACACTAATTGGACCAAACGCATGAATCAATCAACAAAATCCGGAAAATAAGTCTAAGTCATAACCCTAGGCTCTCCATAGAGCCTAACAAAGAAATTAGCTACTCATTGTTATGCCAAAATCACAAGTATTCTCCATAGAATGATAAAGAGAGGGTAAGAGAAGAATCAAACGATGAAATCGCCAAAGTTTTGGCGAATCCGTGCAATCCCCAAGCTCCTAGGTGCTCTCCAATGGCTCCCGTACGTGAATAATCTCCTATTAGGTCTTATCTGCCCGTTTTTTACCAGCTGGGCACGTTTTTTAATGAAAACTAACCGAAATTGCACTTCAGCCCCTCTACTTTGTAATTCCCGGACAGAATTATTTGCTGATTTTGCGCGGGCTGTATCTCCCTCATACGGACTCGTCTTTGGGCCTACCATATACCGCTGGAAAGCTACGGATGTCTACTTTCCAATGCCGCAAGCCTTGCTTCAAAATTCCTTGTAGATTTTCCTGAGCATCGAAAAGAGTGCAGGCTGGTCCTGTGTGACTTTTCCAACTTTGCTTCGTTTGTGCGTCTCCTTTTCTCCTCTTCATCTAGCTTCATTCCAAGCATATCCAAGCATCTCATAAGCTCCAATGCACCTATTTTACCTGATATACACAAAACTAAACAACCCGTGCAATTATCATAGCAAATATGAGAGAAAACATGCACAAATAAGCTAGAAACACAACTTTTCACTCTTAGACTTATAAATAGTCAAATTCACATATTTGTGCAAATATAACATATAAATCATGTGAAATAAGACTAATACAAGTACAAAGAAAGTATAATAATAACTCCTAAAAGAGAGTTATCAAATACCCCCACACTTACCTTTTGCTCGTCCCGAGCAACAAATCAAAATTTAACCACCTTCTCACTTCATCCCACCACCAACAAGATACGAGCCAAGACAATTGCATACTATTCGAAACACCGTTGCATACAAATCTTAACTAGTCGACTCAATAACAAAATACGACTCAACAATGCAACGATATGATGCAAATGCAAGGTACGACTCGATCCTAAACAACACATATTTACACACGCACACAAAAGTATTTCTTTTTGATTGAGATTGGACAATCTCAATAAGCAAACTGGTAAGTCATCAGGCTCTCATATCCCCTTTGGAAACTCTACAACCTCCATGATCGGCAGAATTTGCGGCCAGTTTCGTTAGACAGAACAAGCACGAGCACTTAATACTTTGCACTCACACACTCATCAGACATATCCCTAGTACTTACCATCCGAGCTATTTATCCACGGGTTAAAAATGTTGACGGCTTAGGACAGATGGGATAGGTTATTTAGAAGCGTAGTCCTAGACGTCATGATATTCTCACATAACCCGTTTCTCACACTCCCTCACCGAAATCCAAGGAACCCAACCGAATCTCACATACTCCGGCCCTCATTCCCTCAATCCCGGTGCAACGCCGTTCTCGCGGCCACAAATGTGAAAGAGTGTCAGAAAGAATCATATCCAATCTCTTCGGTTCCCTTGCAATTGCCAAAACACGCTCCTTTATTTCCTTCTCATTCCTTTCATTCTCTTTTTTTTTTCACTTCCCACAAATAATCAACACATGGAGCACAAGTAATACTGAATGAACCCGATGAGATAAAAATATCATGTAGATGACGTGGGGGTGGAATGTGTCAAATCAAAGAGATATAATAATAATAATCGTCTACACCCCCACACTCGATGTAAACCAACTCACAAAATTCGATAGTCAAAGTGATACGTGCTTTCCAACCGATCCTCCTCATCACCTAAGATATAGAGAATAACATGAAAAACTAGCACGTCCTCCTATAATATCAATCAACCCCACCCCATATTGTGCGGAAAGAATGTCACGCACTACGGCACTCCACCTGTGATCGTGGTGTAAGGACACGATTCACCGCCACACCGAAGTGTGCTGCCGTCTCTAACTCACCCTCGCATCCCCTCGTAGGACGAAAACTGTAAGAGTATCCACAACGAATGTATCGACTCAGCACACCCTCATCGAACCTCCCTAACTCGACTCCCTCTATCATGACGCATAGGAAATGGCCATTCTAACAAGTGATGAAAGTCACAATGAAAAGCTTCCTAGGCTAGAGGCTGTGAATAAAAGGGGTAAATGGATCGAAGAGGGTAACTAGTGGACCTAGGTTGTGAGACGGGACGTGAGGTCCCCATAAAAGTCACTCGCACGACTGTTCTGTTGCCACTACGAGGAGGGTTGACGACTACCTAAATGACGGCGGTGTAGTACTAGAAGGATATCTAAGTCTGAGAGACAGTTACTTGCATTTCTAGTGTGCATTAGCTCTATAAGTCTTCCTACTCCAGATTCTCGCGTCTCTGCCTCACTTCGGATCTTCATACACCTAGGGAATTCTATCATTAAGCCCTCGCCAAGTTCAACTCATTTTGATTTCCCTTTCTATTAAAAATTTAATTTTTAATTTTTAAGGATTTTTCATTTTTTTTTTACTAATTCCTACTCTATATGCAAGGCCAGACACGAAAGAAGACTCGAAACTGACTCAATTCGGTAGGTGGACTCAATTAAATAAACGTGCAAAAATCAACCGACTAACACATATAAACACCGCTAATACATGACCATACGACACTATAAACAGACACGACACGGACCACGAATACGACACAATACGAACGGACAATCTACATGCTGACAGGTTAATGCAGACACGGACTGGCTAGTCAAGACTAAAATCCCCCCCCCCCCACACTAGACTGCGTCGTTGTCCTCAACGAATTTAGAAATCAATCAAGAGGACTCGGCAATTCTAATGCAAGGTGTGGTGAATCTACTCAGTACCATCGTCATTACTCCTAAACGATTTCATTGCACAAGAAAATAGCAATTCCAATTTAGAGATTATTGTTGCTACGTGCACGTGACAAGGAGTGTAGCACTTGAGCAATTAAGAACAAAAGTCTGGCAAATTCAACAACCAATTCAATATATCCATAGCAAGTGCTTAAACTGAATTAAAATAGAGAATTTAGAGATACCTGAAGCCCTGGAGTTCCATTCTGACGAGACTTGATCGACAAAATCAGTCAAGAACCGTACGATTGACTGATTTTTTTGATAACTGTCGCGATGTGAGATTTTTAGCTCAACAGCTTCTCCTTGCTGTCCCCGTTACAACCCCGCAAACGGTTTGCTCTAGTTCCAACCGGTTGAGAACGAATTGACAAATTTATTTGAGAAAAACCTTAGCTTCTCCACAGCATACACCTTTCACCATGAAACCAATTCCATCACCAGTACCTAAACCAAGTTCAAAACTCATCCAACACCTAAACTGCCTATCCTCTACAAAACCATCCACCACGATTCACCAATTACACCACCACTTATACCTGCTGCAATCTACCAACTAACAGACCAAAACTCAGTCCAAAATACAACCCAGCAGCCAACATAATGCCATCACTATCAAACCCCCTGATTACAACTAATTTCACCATGCCTATACCCAATTAAATACCTACTGCTTACACCATGAAAGCTCCAAATCACAACCTGCATATTCAAAGCTACCATCAAGAATCACCAGGACCTCCAATTCTCCACCTTCACAACTTGATTCCGGCCACAAACCCAGCAGAAATCAAGAAGAAAACCCACCTGCTGCAAACAGCAGCAGTAGTCACAAGCCACCCCTCTGCTTTCTCCTTCACAATCATTACCAATACCACAGCCACCTACATCACCAATTCACCAGCCTTATTCGCCACCTACCTGATTATACCAACAGCAACACCACTGTGACAGACCCGAACCCTTCAGCCTCTACCTCCAAAGCCACCACCAGGCCATTGGCCTTCTCCAAACACCGATCAAGAAGCAGAGCACAAGCCACGGGAGAAAACCCAGCCAACAATCGGAGAGGGATTCGGTCGTGTTCAGTTGGGGCTGCGGCTTTAGGGGTCGATTCGGAGAGGGATTTTGATGGCGGTTGCTGCTCTGTTCGCAGGCGAAACAGGGGCTTGACGGCGTTCATATTTGCCGAGGATGGTGCCTGATTCGAGCTTGGTTCAGTTGGGTGTTTGGGTCGCAGAGAGAGAGAGATTGATCGAGGGCAACGGTGGTGTTTATTGCCGGTGATTTTGAACGAATCAAACAGCCGGCGCCTGGGCCGGTGGTTCTGGAATACGGAGAAAAGAGAGAGACGGGGATGGTGGTTGCGTAGAGGGAAGCGATGGGGTCAGAGGCCACTGGTGGCTGTGGCGGGGGTTGCGTCGGAGAAGAGAGGGCGGAGAGGTGGTTCGATCGGAGATAGGAGGGATTTGAGAGAGGTTGGAGGAAGGGTTTGTTTGAGAATGAACGAGGAGGAAGATGTATGTTCGTGTGAGCACATTGTTTTGTTCGTAATTTCGAGCAGAATGTTTGTGCCTTCCTTTTGTTCGTGCGAACACAGGGGGTGTTCGTGCGAACACCCCTGACTCCAGCTTTTTTTTTTTTTTTTTTTCGCGCTTCGTTTGTCTTCTAGATTACGTCTCCGGACTCCGATGCTCGCATATTACATACCGTCGGAAAGCTCGTTTCGCGCATGTTCTGATTTCGCAATAGTGACTTCAAATTTTCCGGAGTAGATTTCAGAATTCCTGACCTCAAATTTCGTGATCATTATGTCGCTTTCTTGGTTTTTCTGCGTTTCCTCTTTTCACGCATCAAGAAGGGGAGTCATGACCGCGTCTCCAACCTGTGTGCCTGCACGACTCAATTCAAATATAAGATTCTCACTCTCTCACCCCTCAGATAACAAAACAGTATTAAAAACGCACACGACAGTATTTAAAAACACACTCTCTACACTAAAGCATGAAAATACGTTGGGTTGCCTCCCAACAAGCGCTTGTAATTTACGGTCGACGGCCCGACCCAGTTACCTCTGCCACCTCACGAGGGTGGTCTGGCACATTGTGCCGCTTCCAGCTTTGCTTTCCTGTGCTGAATTTGAAGCACTACTTCATGTGCGTGCACCGCTGATGGCTTATTTCTTTCCCAGTAGTCAGGTGGATCCCCTTGCGACAACTCTGGAATTTGGCGCTTCACTTGTAAAGCAAATGGCACACCTGGTTGATATTCCCATGAACACTGGGGTGACGGTTTAAAGACCCGAAAAGTCTCCATGTCATCGTGTACCCTCATAATTAGTTCTCCATTCTCTACGTCAATGAGAGTACGACCAGTCGCCAAGAATGGTCTGCCTAAAATTAGCGGAACATCACCTACTGGCATATCCAATATAACAAAATCAGCCGGAATGATCAGACTTCCGACCCTCACTAGCACATCTTTAACCATCCCACATGCTTTCTTGGATGACTTGTCTGCAAATTGGAGTGTTATCCAGGTTTTCGGGGGCTCCCCCACACCTAACTTTTTGAATACCGACAACGGCATCAAATTCACGCTCGCTCCTAGATCACATAGAGCTCTTCCAGTGTAGGAATCACCCAATGTAGCCTCAATGACAAAGCTACCTGGATCCTTCTTTTTCTTAGGTAACCCATGCAAAACACATGAACTAACCTGTTCATTTAAGTTTACTCTCTGAAATTCATCCACCCCTTTCTTTCCAAGAACTGCATCTTTAATAAATCGAGCATACTTAGGCATCTTTTGAAGTGCCTCAATCAATGGGATATTGATATGCAGTTTAGAGAAGACATTCAAAAAGCGCTTGTATTCCTCAGAATCATCCTTCTTCTTCCTAGTACGTAATGGAAATGGTAGTTCTGAAGAAGAAGGAGAAGATGGAAGTCGTACCTCGGTAGATTTCTCTGCATCCTGGTGAATCATGCCCTTTGATTGGGGGATCATGACAGGTGTCTTCTCAGAATCGAAGACTTCATGTTCCTTCGTCTTTGAGGCTTCCGCTCTGGCATGACTCGGATATGGAGGATCTGTAAGTGCAATACCACTTCGAGTGGTGATGGCTTGAGCCTGTCCCTCTGATGTGTCAACAATGCTACCCAGTGCCCTTTGTTCAAGTTGTTCCTTTAGATCTTTTATTTCTGCTTGAGCAACTTGAAGTGCAATTGCTACAGAGCTTACCTGTGTGGACATGTCTGTCATGTGCTGAGCCATCGTCTTTATTATTCCTGTCATATCGGTCAACTCTAATGGTGGTACTGGCTGCTGCTGATGCATCTCTGAAACATTTGCTTCATGCACTACCTCTACCGCATTCACCTGAACAGTGTTATAAGCCATCTTTTCATCTCTTACCAGTTCCATGTGCCTGTACTGGTAATCCATGCTCTCTTCTTGCTGAACCAAGCATCTCATCAATTCATATGCCCCTTCATGATCACAGTTAAATAAGAAGTTTCCCCCAGCTTCTATATCCATCTTGTCTCTATTGGGCTGTCCAAGTGAATCATAGAAGACCTGGATTAACTGTCGCTTGTCAATACCATTGTTGGGACATCTACGTAGCAAATGATTGAAGCGATGCCATGCTTTGACAAGTGATTCATCCTGCTTTTGCCTGAACGTCCAGATCTCATTCTGAAGCTGAATCACACGTGAGATAGGATAAAACTTACTCATGAACAGTGTGACACACTCTTCCCACGATTTGATTGAACAGGATGGCATAGAGTCCAGCCAATCCATAGCAGCTCCCTTGAGACAATGAGGAAAGAGCATCAGTTTGAGCGCTTCAGATGTGACCCCACTATATCGAATTAGCCCACAGTGGCTCTGAAATCTCCCAATGAATGCATGTGGGTCTTCCTCGTCTGTCCCAGCAAAAGTGCACTGGTCCTGAGCAAATTGAATTGTGCCCAGCTTGAGACAGAAGGTTTCTGCCTGAATTGGTGGCACCACAATTGCTGGCTCCCTTCCTTTAAGGTCCGCCTCAAATGCCTGGATTATTGCTTTCCCTGATCGATTATATGGCATTGAGGTCGGGCGCGGTATAGATGTTGCTGCCAATGCTTTCTCTACAGCTTCAGCTACCAAAGCTTGTAGCTGCTCTGTGGTGAGGCTAATCTGCCCTTGACCTTCCGCCATAGCTACCTGAAAAAGCAACACAAGCACACCCGTGAGGTAAACAGATAGTAACAAAAAGAAACTAAAAGAAGTATCCTAAATTAATTTTTAACTGAACTAATAATACGTTTAAGTCCCCGGCAACGGCGCCAAAAACTTGACACGATTTCTTACGTGTATACGCAAGTGCACGGTCGAAGTAATAAAAGATGAGTATTAAGCTCAGGTTGTCGAACCCACAGGGAAATAGACGACTACTAGCTAATTAAGAATCAATTAGAAGATACCTAAGTAACCGGTAAGAAGTGGTTTGAGTGTTCGTCGCCCACAAACAAGCGATTAAATAAAATGGATGAAGAGACAATATTTATGTATTTTTAATTAAAAGAATTTAATCAAAGTATGGAGAAAACTAGGCGATCTATGAATCACCTAGGGTCTTTAGACAGTTCCGGAATTTGTATTGAAACACATTACGCACTAACTGATTATGCCGGGTAATAGCACTTACAATCTTCTGTCGATCTCATGTAATTTTACGTAACAGTTTACTTTGGGTCCTGTCGGTCCACCTCCATCTACTGTTACGTTCTAGCTGGCTAGTCAACTTCGTTCACCGGGTCCTGTCGGTCCACCGATTCACTCACCTAACTAGTTCAACCGAATCTACCCACACATGACTACTCCTATTCATCTCACCTATCGGTCTCAATGATTCGGGAATAAAAACATGATCTTATTCGTAACCGGGTTAAGTCTCTGTCGAGCACCCACCTAGTTCACTAACAACTCCGGTTCGCGACTCCCTTGTTGCTAAGAATTAAGCCTAGATCATGGTTTCTAATCAATTAGTTTGTAACATTAAGCTATGAATTCAACTAGTTCATCATCTTCATCTAACATGGTCATTCCATTCATCACTAACACGTGTCAATAGCCTTAGCTTACGGATTCACAATACAAGATGAAGAATAATAAACACTAAATGGACCAAACGCATGAATCAATCAACAAAATCCGGAAAATAAGTCTAAGTCATAACCCTAGGCTCTCCATAGAGCCTAACAAAGAAATTAGCTACTCATTGTTATGCCAAAATCACAAGTATTCTCCATAGAATGATAAAGAGAGGGTAAGAGAAGAATCAAACGATGAAATCGCCAAAGTTTTGGCGAATCCGTGCAATCCCCAAGCTCCTAGGTGCTCTCCAATGGCTCCCGTACGTGAATAATCTCCTATTAGGTCTTCTCTGCCCGTTTTTTACCAGCTGGGCACGTTTTTAATGAAAACTAACCGAAATTGCACTTCAGCCCCTCTACTTTGTAATTCCCGGACAGAATTATTTGCTGATTTTGCGCGGGCTGTATCTCCCTCATACGGACTCGTCTTCGGGCCTACCATATACCGTTGGAAAGCTACAGATGTCTACTTTCCAATGCCGTAAGCTTTGCTTCAAAATTCCTTGTAGATTTTCCTGAGCATCGAAAAGAGTGCAGGCTGGTCCTGTGTGACTTTTCCAACTTTGCTTCGTTTGTGCGTCTCCTTTTCTCCTCTTCATCTAGCTCCATTCCAAGCATATCCAAGCATCTCATAAGCTCCAATGCACCTATTTTACCTGAGATACACAACACTAAACAACCCGTGCAATTGTCATAGCAAATATGAGAGAAAACATGCACAAATAAGCTAGAAACACAACTTTTCACTCTTAGACTTATAAATAGTCAAATTCACATATTTGTGCAAATATAACATATAAATCATGTGAAATAAGACTAATACAAGTACAAAGAAAGTATAATAATAACTCCTAAAAGAGAGTTATCACTTGCAGAATTGTCGTTTTAGAGAAAAATGTAATGCAACATGAGAGAAATAGAGAAGATTAGATTACTAAGACCATTTTTATTGAATATATCTACTTGTGTTCGTATTTTAATAAATTATTTCATATACATTACACAATATATATTTTAATAAAAATACATTAGGCACATATCGGCTTGATCGGTTTAGTGCGGTGTATTTTTTTATGAACCAAAACCGAACTGATTAGACCGGTTTGTGAAAAAATTGAACCGTTCATAAACTGCATATCCATAAAAAATGTCCAAAACAATGACATTCGGTTTGTTTCTGTCAGTTTGACAAGTTTATCGGTTTTCCTTATAGCCATACACCTAGGAATGTAGACCATTTCTGGATCAGTAATGTAACACGTTAAATTTATTCTAGTTAAGTCGGATAACTGCCATGTCAATCTCCTATCGGTCTCATGTCACTCTATGTCTCGGTTTATTACAGGTCTTATCGGTCTACTAGCGTCTACCGGTCCGTTGTAGCATGCTAACGACGTGCACGACAACGAGGCATGTCGGTCCACCGTTGCACGAAACAGTAGAAATCTCCTACCCATAGTTATTAAACTCGCACCAGTAGTTGAACCGAAAAAGATGTCGGGTCATTGGATCATCGGTCAAACCAGCGGGTCATTGGTAGGATCATCGGGTCAATAAAATGCTGTTAATAATATATTGTATTATATATTATAGTGAAATATATTAACATGTGATATATAACAACTCAAATTAAGAATTTTGTGTGTTATTCCAATATTTAGTGCATTTGCAAGGAATGAAATCTCACAAACGTTCAAATAAAATGACAAAACAAACATTTTGCTTTTTTGTTAATGCTTTAATATATTAACATTGGACCGATTCAAACCAGTTAACCCGGACCGGGTCACCAGGTTTATCACAAACCCGCCGATTTTGACCGGGTTCGACCGGGTCAATGGCAAATACGAACCGAGTAGCAACCCGGACCGGTTCGGGTGAGGTTCGCCGGGTCACCGGTTGGACCGGTCGGGCTGGTCCTACCGAATCTACCCACTCATGCCAATCCTACTCAACTCTCATTTTAGCCTCGTTGATTCGGGATTGTGCTCATATCTCATCACAACTAGGCTAGGTCTCTTTCAAACACTCGCTAGTTAATTAGTGTGTCCGGGTCATGACTCCTTCCGCACTAATGATTACGCGTAGCATATGAACACCAACTAAATAAGTCATTAACTGTGAGCGAGAACATAATTTTGAAGAAAACTTACTCTCATTGATAGTCAAATATTAACCTAACCGTGTCAATAGGCTAAGTTCAATAACAAGATCCTGAAAATAAACATCCATTTAATAATCAAATCCAAAAGCATGCAACATAGTCTAAATCCAGAAAAAAACGTCTCCGTAACCCTAGGCTCTCTAGATATGCCTATCGATGAGTTTAGCTACGCATAATAGACATAGAACAGGTGAGTTTCTCCATACAAAAATTAAGTGCGGTGGAAAAAGAAATCAAACACTAAGTCGATGATGATCTTGAGCTATTGCCTCATTTGTAGTCTCCTTATCCTTTGTGTAATGGTTCAATGCTCTCTCTTTCTTCCTCTGTGATAAATTCGCCAAAGCTAGGGTTTTTAATAACCCAAAACACGTCATTAAAGCTCATAACTGCGCCAACCTGACCAGCAGATCGTGCGATTTGCATTTTTTGTCCTTCGTTTTTCTCTTCTGATTGTGCGATCTGGGTGTTGCTGATCGTGCGATCATCCCCTAATCGGGATATCTGCTTGCATGATCTGCTAAAACACTGAGCTTGATCCTTTTTCTTGCACCAATTTCAGCTAAGTCTTTTTGTTCTCTTCAAATGGAGGTGCTGAGTGTCTTTTATGAAAATTCTAGTAAAGGCATTTGGATCCCCTGCTCCATTCTATTCAATAATTTTTCATGAATTCTTTTTCTCCCAAGCTTCCACACATTTTCCTAAGTTTGTTTCTCCTTTCAATTGTTCCACGAGCGTAGTTTCGTGTCAAACACAATACGAAAACAACATGTGCGATCAAATGCAATAAATAAAGCGCAAACCAAGGCAAAAACTGTCCGGATTAATAATTTTTGCTACAAAGTTTAAATTTCACAAACTCTTCAAGATTATAGTCTATTGCTCTAATTCACCCAGAAATCACACAAAATGGTAGAATATCATGCTAGAATATAAATCTTTTTCAAAGTTATCACCCGGCCATGGCATTATTGGATGAAAATTTCACTCCGAAGAAGGCGGATTGGAATTACATCATGTTAACTGGTAAGAGTTTATGGAAGTTGTTCACTCATCCTCGACGGCAGTCAAGTTTGAGATTGGCAATCCTTTACTGCCAACATCTTTTATAAATCTTGACATTGGCACTGACCATGTCACCGCATTCGAGGGAGGGGTTTCTTTGGCTCATGTTGTTAAATCTTTGTCTCAATAGCTTACATTAATTGAGACAAACTTTACCTCAACAACAACGCGGGAATAGTGCGAAAGATTCCATTGGAAAATGGAAGGACAGAGCGCGGGAAGATGACTGGCGACGTTTCTCCAAGAACTTTACCGCCGCAGCCGCGACGTTACCTACACGAGTACGGGCCATCAAAATAGGGATGAACACCAATCCCCCACCCCCTCCACCCCCCCCCCCCCCCCCGCTCTGCACATTCATTGAAATCGGGGAGAGCAGTTTCCAAACACATGATCTCTGTGGCACTAAACGTTTATCTCAAACTGCGGAGCACAATCAATATAATGATAAGAGCCCCATACTAGAATTTTTTGTCACTGACTACATGGCTCTATTTCCCACATTGATTAAATTATGTAACTGATCTTTCTAGAAGAACAATTTCTCAAGAGAGATGCACTTGGTTACGAGTATAATACAACCATGTACTATCTTAGTGAAAATTTTCAAAACAAACTTAAGACGGTGGAGGTTGCATTTCAACCATCGCCGCAATTATGAGACTCTTAAGTTGGGATTGTAGGGGTTAGGATAAGACTTTACGATTCAATCGCTAAAAAGAAAGAATCGCCACAAACAAACCGTGTATTTTGTTCTTGATTGAAACGAAAGAGAATGTAGTTGATCTTTTGTTTTTGGGGAACTCTTTAGGCTATGATAGCTTTATTGGATCAAATCCCATGGGTAAAAAAGGAGACTTTGGGCAGCAAGGAATTCATGTCTAAACATTCAATCTCTTTTCTCTTGTACTTGTTTTCTAATTCTGCAAATTATCGATACAAATTGTGGCTCTTGGTATCTAATTTTATTCTATGGCGACTTATTTTGTGGTACATCAAAGAAGAGAAGTTCTCTCTCATATTCAGGATCAATTTGTTCTTTTGTCACAATCGTTCCTTATCATAGGTGACTACAGTAAAATCATGTGTTTACGTGAAAAAATAAAATGCCAAACACAAAGCAAAAGGGATGGATGTCTTACTTGATTTTGTCTGCACCAACGACCTTATTGAATTACAACCACGGTGTTTATTTCACCTAGACGAACGTTCGAGAAGTTTCTAAAGCGATGTTTGAAAAACTGGACAGAACATTTATGCATATATATTGGCCTACACTCTTTCCAGATGCGCTTCTCACGAATCTTCTAATTCAGCGGTCCGAACAAAGTCCTCTCACCCTTGACACTACGAGTATATCTCTTTTACCAAAAAGAAACGGAAATTGAGGCAACATGGCTACTTTATGATGCCCTCAAAAAATTTCTATCAAAGTTTGGAATCTCATTCTTCACATATCAGCCTCTTTTATCCTTCTTTGTAAAAAAAAACTGCAGGTCACCCATTTTCACAAATGGGACTTGAATATTCTTCAAGTACTCCCTCTGCATCTTGTGGAGGACCATAAGGATATTCATATCTCACAACACAAGATTTTCATTTCTCCGGCCACCTCGACCGACTACATAAGAACAGTTCAAAAAGTGGTGAATGCCCGACTTCATCTTGACAACTATTTGCAGATCAGGAGGTGTATTGGCGTTAACGTTCAAAACAAAATTGGTTGCTTAATGGAGATTGTAAAAAAAAAAAAAAATTTCATCGAGGTACCACTATTCAAAATCTTCACGCACAAAGCATTTATGCATAAAGATTGGTCTACACTATTTCTGAATGTTCTTTCTAGTTGATTTATGGTGACTGCAACAACTAATTCTTTCTTCAAGAAGTTTGAGGAAACATGGCTCCTTCATGATGCCACTCAACAAAAATAAAATGTCTCATAGCAACATTTCGACAAGAGGAATATGTATGAGTTTACCTTGAAGAACTATTGGCAGAGCAGGAGGTGTATTTGTATTAACGTTCAAAACAAAATCGATTGCTTTATGGTGAATGCAACAACAAATTCTTTCATTGAGCGGGCGCTATTCGAAAAAACAAATCCCATATTGTTGGAATCATAACGACCATGGTGACTTCCTACAATATCTAGATGATATTGTGGACTGCCAGCTACTACATTTCGTAAGCCTCCTACAGCCGTGGGGGTCCACATTCATGTCCCAGATCAGCGCTAAATGCTGCCACTCATCTCACTGCCAAATAATCCACACATAAACGACTACCCCAATAAACTTCATAATTTACTGACAAAGTAAAGAAAAAACTCGTTTTCAGTTGGGTACCTACAAAGCCCCGGGTTCATATGGTTTTATTGCGCAATTTTACCAACAAAAATGTGAAACATTTGGAAAATCTCTCACTCAGGCGATTCTAATTCCCTCTGCAGGAAGGGTACATGTTATGGGAACTCAATCAAAATCTCATTGCCTTAATCCGGAAAAACAAAGAACATTTAGGCCCGCTCGACTACTGGCCTATCAGTCTGTGTAACACTACATAAAAAGTCATGGCCAAAGTTCTGGCCAACAGACTCGCCCGGGTCCTTCCAACAATTATTTCAAATAATTATACTGCTTTTCAGAAGGCAGACTTATTTATGATAACATTCTTTTGGCTCATGAGATCCTGCAATTCATTCGACATTGAAAACAAGGCAAAAATAAGTACTCTGCTCTGAAGTTAGATATGAATAAAGTTCGGCCGAGTTTCTTGTCCCTTCCCTGCAAGAATGACTCATTTCCCTGGGTCTTGATCACATTTTATCCGAAATATTATGATGTGTGTTACCTCTGTTCCAACGGCTGTTATGATGATCAGCCGTTCTGAGAGTTTTTCCCCAACCCAAGGAATAGGTCAGGGAAGTCAGCTTTCGCCTTTTCTCTTTCTTATCTTATATGAAGTCTATAAGCTTCACTTCAGCATTATCAAAGTGCCAAGAGTATCACTGAGATCTCTATTGCAAACAAATCTCCCATATCTCTCATCTCTTATTTGCATATGAGACATTCCTATTTCAAGAAGGTACTTTATCTTTTGTTCTAGAACTTCTCGCCGTTCTCCCAAACTACTTCTCTCAATCAGGAAAGTAAATTAATTTTGAGAAGTTAGAACCATTTTCCAGCCCCAACACTTCACAAAATGACAAGCACCTTAATTCTTCGCAATTGAAAATTAAATTTGTCACATCTCCTGGAAACTATTTGGGTAACTAAATGGATTTCAAAAAAAATCTATAAAGTCCCTATTCAAGGGCATCACGACGTCGATAAAGGGAATGCTCTGGTCTTGTAAACAACATTGCCTATCTTTTGCTTAAAGGTAACACTTATTAAATCATCACTCTTCTATGTTTTCAAAGCACCAAAGTTTGTTTTGGAAGATGTTTGGAAAGATATTGATAGACTTCTATGGTCAAATGGATCGCAAAAATGTATGCACTAGAGTTAATGGCTTATCTTTTTCAAGGCATAAGGGCAGGAGGACTGATTTTTTGAAGCATTGAAGCATACAATCAGGCTCTACTAGCCAAAACAGGTTACAAGTTGCTCACAAACTCCAGTAGTCTTCTCTTCTAGGTTTCAAAAGGCCGATACTTCCCTAATAACGCCTTTTTACAAGCCAAAATCACCTCCTCGTCATCTTTGGGTTGACAAAGTCTTTGTTAGGGATGGAACAATGTGGCTTAAGGTGTGCATTGATAGTTGGCAATGAAAAATCTATCAACCCTACTAGACAATTGGAGACGTGATTCAATGACAATCCAACATCCATAGTTAATAATGTTGCAACATTACTCTTCCCTAAAGGTCGCAGTTTTGACCCACTCACTCGACAATGGAAAGTCCAACTTCTGCAATGCTTCTTCACATCGAATAAGATTGGTTTCATTCTTTCCATCCATATTCCACCGCATGACGAGAAAGACTTCCTGCCATGGGGAGCAACTAATTATGAAAAATTCACTATAGAGTTTGCATGCAGGCTCGCAATCGCCCGAGATTGCAACACTGAACATCCTCCCACCTCAATTCCAAAGTAAGTACTGAGCCTCGTAAAAAAACTCCATGTTCAGTCAAAACTTTACTACTTTATCTGGAAGTGTGTCAGTCACAGCCTCACGTTGAAACATATCCTCCAGGTGAGGAGATTCCCCATCTAGATCACTTTGTGTGACCTCTGCACTATTACTGAAGAAACGCTATCCCATTGCCTATTTGTACACATGCACAAGCAATCTGGTTTGGTTTTTCTCATGGTTTTAGGCCGCCGCATGGCCCACCAGTTTCTATATCAAACACAATCATGTCCCAACTTCTAAGTCTACCCTCTTCAAGTGAGAGAAATTATGTTCATTCTCACCCTTCCGCAAGTATGGCTCTCCAAAAACTCTGCCACTATGAACAATGGGTTTTTCGAAACACAGAGCTCCCTCCCAGCCATTCATATGCCGGAAACCAGTCAAAGAAATTAAGCAATCAATCGGCATTAAACCACCAGTCGGGCATCCTAACATCATCTCTTTTGGCGCCCCAACCAATCCGACACAACAAGCTTTTTCTTCCCAACATGATCAACAACACATGCTTCTCTAGTTGATGCCACTTGGAAGAAACACCCTCCCTCAGCTAATGTTTTGATCAGTGGACGTAGTGCTACTACTGCAAGTCACAGTACTTTCACGAAAATATCCTCTCTGCAATCAGAGGCACAGGGAATCATTGTAGCTTTCAAATGGTTACTCTATCGCGGATGCACAAACACTGAGCTGCACATGGACAGTCGAACGGTTATTTGCACTCTTCGTAACCAAGACTACTCTCAGAGACACTACATGATCCTTAAAGAGACGGAGAACACTATGTCAATCTTTCATCGATGTGCTCTTATTTTTGTTGGTAGAGACAATGTTCTGGCTGCACATGTGACCGCAAAAACGATTGATCCAGATCATCACCAGCCGCCTACCTCTCCAGGGGGACGATCCAGATCATCTGTTTTAGTGGGCGGCTCAGATTATTCACACACTCCAACTTAGTCACAAAAAGTTAAACACGTCATCCCTCTGTCCCTCACAACTCTCTGCCTATCTCTATTTCTCCATCTATCTCTGTGTATGCCTTTTCTCTCTCTGAAACACAGTTGCTATTCTTCTTCCCCCAGAAACATGGATTCAATCGCCGGCTAAAATAGTGAACCCCGATGTCCACCCACCCATGTCTGGTGTCCCACACTCAATTGATTTCAAACTCAAACTTTCAAGTACCAAATCAACCCTTAGCCACAAATTCCATCCAGACCACTCGCAAGAACCCAACAACCCAAGAGCCACATGCTTATTACCATATGCACTCGAGAGAAACTGATTATCCAACCTGCAATAATGTGAAATATTATCTCCATTTTCAGAAAATCAAATTGTTCTGAATCTCAAAATGGCTTTTGACGATGGTGTCAATTTGGTTCATCGTTTGGCAACTCCAACCATCGCCAATAATCAATTCATGTTAGCCTTGGGTAATTGCAGGCTGATGAGATCTTGCTGCACCAATTTGGTTCATCGATTAGCAACTCCCACCATCGTTGATGGTGGTGAGCTAAAGAGCTAAAAAAATGCTCCGGTTAGAGAACGGAAGATATAGTGGTGTAGAAAAGAGAAACGTGTTGCTCATTTCATGAGTTAAATTGGAGAAGGTGAAATAATCGGAGCCGTCCACTTAGACGGATGGTCTGGATCGTCCCGCTGGAGAGGCAGGCGGCTGGTGACTAACCGAATCCGAAAATGATATGTCAAAATTATAATGCTACTTTACTTCTTAATTTATATCAATATTTCCACCTTTCAAAAATAAGAGCTTCTTCTTCTCAAAAAATAAAATTAAAAAAATAAGAGCTTCTTTTCCTAAAAAAAAATAGTACTAATAATAATAATAACTAATAAGAGCTTCTCTCTAAAAAAAAGCAGGGAAAATGGAACTGGATAAAAATATTATACTTATGCCGTAAGGCGACGATAGCTAGCGATGGCATTGAGAGCACACCCTCTAGCTTCAGTAGCTTTTTCATGCCTCAGCATTTCCAGGAGATTCATCCTCTCCATTCCCTTAAACCACCAAATCCGTCTCTCCACTGCTCAAATGGCGACTAGGGCTGTCACCAATAATGACGCCAAAGTCATCGATTCTCATCTCCATATCTGGGCATCTCCTGAGGAGGTAAACAACAAAAAGCAGAAACCCCCCATTTCAATCAAACCCAATTCCATTTTTATTTTTTCATCCTTCATTTATGAGAAATCTCTATTTTTTTTTCTTTTAAATTTGTAGGCTGCAGATAAGTACCCATATGCCATCAGTGAAGAACCCACCTTGCCAGGTCACGTTGATTTCTTGCTTCAGGTAAAATCTGTGGCTATGTAAATTAACGAATTTGATCAGGGACTACCCACATTCCTTTTTTAAGATGAATGGTAGCAAATCTGATTTCATGCTTGCAGTGTCGCATTTCTGTAATATGTAAGCACTTTTTAGGTTTAGGATTAGGATTCCATGATTGAGCAGCTTGGGTAAAGCCTTACAAGTGTGGGATTTTATGAGAAATCTTGAGCAGTACTGAATTCTATTGGGTCCTAAATATTGGGCACTACTGCTTGTTCCATGTTTGAAGTTAAACTGTAAATTTGAATTTATCTAGTGTTTACTGAACAATGCTATCAGCACGCGCTTCCCCTTTTTAACTAAAGTTCGATAGCAATTTCTTCCCTGCATTTAAGCCAGACAACTATTACTAAAAACAAATAGGGTATTCAGTGATAACCATTTGGCTGTTCTTTGAAGATACCATTTTTGCTCAAAGATTGCATTTGCTTCTGATCATATGATAGATAACTATGTTGCACCGTCACTCAGTTTGAAATCAATATTCTCTAGATTTCACTCTCCTCCTTCCTCTATCGTGCTTCTTTCTTGTTCTCCTTGCATACAGAGAGCAGCCCCAGCCGGAAAATATTTTAACACTTGGCTAGATGGTTTAATTTGGAATGTGAAACTACATCATATCTTCTTCATCATTGAATTTAGTGGATATTTCCGTCCTGAAATACTTAAAACAGTCAAATGGAGACTGTTATATGCTTCCAGTTACAAAAAGCATGTTTGTGTGTTTATTGCATGTCTCCTGGTTAGTTTTGGTTTATCGGGTCACCTGTGTGGCCAATGTAACTGAGTCAGAGTTAAATGCTTCTCTGTAAAAAATAAAAGGTAAGGATGTTCTTGTTCTGGAGACTGATCTAGACTTCTTTAGTGTAATTACCAAGTGGTAGTCATAATAACCTTCCATTGTAAGTGAAGCCATTAAACGATAAGGCTGAGGAAAGATAAAAGAGAGGGTAGGCAAACTTCCCACTAAAAGTTCGCAGAGGGCTATCATGACCTGAATCTGTTAGCTTGTCTTCTACATTCCACATTTGGAGATGAAAGCAGTCACCGTTTATCTTAATTTTTTCTTGATTTTGGCATGTAGAGCCACTTCTGGCTGCATGTCGCTTAAGCTACTCTCATTTCTCTTGATTTTGGCGTGTTGGTCCTTATGCCTATGATAACTATAAATGCCATACATGATAGTAAACTATGCCCTTGTCAATACAAACACTCTTCTTGGCTTGACTAAAGTTGCATTCTAACGAGACATGTGTATATGGACGTGGACGGCTTGTTGCTTGTAAACAGTTGAAGTGCAGTGTTGCTTTCATGTTTATAATTGGTATTCTGCAATCCAATATGTTGTTGCCTTTATATTTTTAACAGAAATTTCCTTTATGGGAAATAGTGAAATGTTGAAATACATACCTTAAATTTTAAATGAGAACCAAGATATCCAGATTTACGGCTTTGTCTACATTAGGGCCTAATCATAGAGAAATCAGCTTATTATTAACTTTTTCCATAATCTATGCCATGCTTCCACAGTGTATGACAGAAGCAGGGGTAGATGGTGCACTCATCGTCCAGCCCTTTTATCATAAGTTTGACCACTCCTATGTCACAAGGTGAGTTGGATCAATAGTTATATGTGTTCATTAATATAATATTTGTAATCTGAATTTCAATCTGTCTGAAAGATGCTAGCACTTTTCAAGCCTGAAACTTTGAATGTCGTTAAGTCGAAAATCTGAACGGCAAGAGTCCACTATAAGGAAATATTTGGTCTGGGGAAATGGATGAATTGTTAACAGAAATCCACATTAAACAAGAAGACTTGGTATGGCCGTATGGGTGAATTTCCTAAAATAATGTTTTTATTTGCCTTAAATCATATTACCAGCTACGAGCTTGTGCTGGCTTGTAACTTGTAAGCGCGTTGATAAGATGCAGCTCATGCAGTAATTGCTTTCTTTTGGACGCTTATTTCTTTTTCATCTTAATAGAGTGTGAAAGATTTAGGGTAGAAACCCAATTTGATAAGAAGAAATGCAGGAATGAGAATACTACCACAACTATTCTGTAAATGACTGTTAGAAACAGAGGACTCGTTTTGTTCTTGTTAGAATAAAGCAGTAACTGAAGAAGAAGGAAAAGACGAAGCAGAGAGAACTTACAGATATACAGACGACTTAGAGACGCAATAATCTGGCGAAGAGCAGTCTCGTGCATCCACGATCTCCTTAAGGCAATATTCGCTGGGTACCTTAGGTGCCTTGGTTCTTGCTGTAGCAAACTGCCTCCCAGGATGAAAGCTCTTCCGATGTTGCAGACGAAGCACCGGGCTGCAACACCCAACGAACAAGACTAGCAGATTGAGAATTTGGTAGAGAGATTGATAGCAGAGAATGAACGGGTTCGGAATGAGGAATCTGAGGGAGGAAACTTCCTTTTATAGAAGCTGAACGGGTTGGTTGAGGAGACACAACCGTTCGGACGGTTGCAACTGCTGGGTTGACAGTTAATTAACCGCTCGGTTAATTAACGACTATTTAACGAAACTTTAACGACTATTTTAATTACTGAAAACAATAATTTGTCTGTTAATTTTCTGGGCTAGAAAAAGTTAGTTTCTGGCCCAAAAAAGAATTAGTCCATAGTAAAGCCCAACAACCCAAACCCAAGCACACGCCACGGCCCGTGCCCGAACCCGAGCCGGCCGGACGGACGGCGGCGCGCGCGCGTGTGGTGGTTCGAACCGTGTCTAGGTCCTCCCTCCTGCACAAAATGTGCTTCGCCCTAAGGGCGTGCCCTTATAGGTCAATGTTGAAGTATATAAACACTTCAAACTCTCTCTTCCTCAAGATGTGGGTTCATTTAATTTGGGAACATAAACCCAACCTCAAAACCCCAACTTCTATGGCTTATTGTTCATTCATTTCTTAATGGTTTTCGACGAGTGAGTAACCAAAACGATCACCAAGTTACCCTCTATGTGTTGGTGTGATTAGTGTGGTTAACTCTCGAATGAGCCGGATGAAAACCGGGCTCAAAGTCGGGCAAAAACCGACTTGTCGAAGACCATTTTCCAACAATGACAAATACTACCCCTTTCTATATAAGCTGTGTATTTATGTTATTAATGATCCCAATAGTTACTGGTAAACATTGTGCAGTGTATTAAAGAAGTATCCGTCCAAGTTTGTTGGTTGTTGCCTTGCTAATCCAGCAGAAGATGGGAGTGGGGTTAAGCAGCTGGAAGATCTGATTCTGAAGGTCTTCAAAGAATTTTGAGCTAGTAAATACTAAGTTTTTTCAAACTGAAGAATCGTCTGATGCAGAAACTGTTATTGATGTAGGATGGTTACCGAGCTGTTCGCTTTAATCCATATTTGTGGCCTTCTGGTCAAAAGGTATTGTTCTTCATGCATATTCCTTGCTGCTGAATGTGGTATTGTTCGAAATTGCTTTTGCGAAAAGTTCATTTTGGCCCCTTGAGGCCCGAAGTCTGAGTTTACACTTTACAGTTAGCTCACTCTCGCAAACTTAAAAAAGTAATCAATGTAGGCTTCATATCTGACTTTGTTTGTAACTTTGAATAAATGTGTCACCGTTATATAGCCACTAACATTTATCAGTGACCAAACATTGATGCCTGAGTCCGAACATAGTTGTGTTTTTATAACTGCATGAGAGAAACCCTGCCACATTCCTGAAGCCTAAAATCTCCACTCAACAAGCCTTTTCCCACCTTAACCCTTCCCAGTTCCTAAAATCTCTGAATCTGAAATGGAGATAGTACTTAAGATGTAGTACCTGGATTACTGAAGTCAACTTTCTGAGTTTGTCGTATTTGAATCAACTATGTTGATTTTGTCCAGTCAGCTATGAAGGTTTAGTTTTCTCTTTTTCACTCATCTGAATCATTACCGAATCTTACGCTGAAAGAAACCGCCAAAGATTTAGAAGATTATTGTGGTTCCTTCGATCTTTTCACAGATTTTTCCAGTAATGGAACTTCGAACAGGGGAAGTTGCTTCAAAAAACATATGGTTAGCACTGTTGTGTTCCCTTTACAACCAAACTAATACAACAGTGAATGCACTGTCGACTGCGTCAGCATGAAATTTTCTCCCATCTTATAGTTTATCTCCTGAATCTGATGTCTCTTATCCGTTACAACAGGGGAAACCATGCAATGTAAGTATTGATATAATTGTTTCATTCACAGTGGGGAAAGCTAAAGAATGCTATCAGATGCAAGTATGAATCGGATAACATTTATTCACTTGCTCGAATTGCCCAAGCATAAATATAGAAATGCAGTTATAACTACTGAGCAGTAATGAAAACCTTGGTCCGTTTTGATACGACAAAGAATTTTTCGTCCCAGAATCAAGTCGAAGCGGTCAAGAGTTATGCCGTCTAACAACCACCTAAAACCCACATGACATCCTACGTCTGGTAACATCCTAGTTCACCATCTTCCTTCATTTTAGTTTTAACCTATTTAATCTCTCTGCCTTCACTACGAGGAGACACCTGGCTATTAACTGGTTTATTAAGCAACGCAGAATGGGAAGGGTTGATCAACTTGTTTTGGTAACTCACACAGAATAAATTAAATATATATATATATTGTGTTGACTTATGCGAATTGTGATATTTTATATATTTAGTTTTCCTAAATCAGTCCCCTCTTCATGTGTCTGAAGAGAGAAAGCACTTTTGTGCAGATGACAAATGAGGTTGGAAAGACCTTGTTCTCAAAAGCTGGAGAGCTTGGGGTACCTGTGGGCTTCATGTGTATGAAGGTATGAAACTTTATCTTTCCTTTTAACTGATCTTCAAATCCACCTTTAGAGTTTGGTGCTCGGAGTTCATTCTCAACTTTTCATGATTTCTCAACTAATAATCTACATGAAGACCCCGAATGATTTTGTCAGTCCAGCTGTGCCATTTGCATCTTTAGTTTGTTTTGTGATTCAATGCTTCAGGGAGTTTATGGTAATTAAACATTTATGACGTCAATCATATATGTATGGTAATGAAATTTGTTTTTTCAGGGTCTTAATCTTCATCTATCAGAAATTACGGAACTCTGCGAAGATTTTCCATCAACAGTTGTTTTGCTTGATCATTTGGCTTTCTGCAAGCCTCCACAGTAAGTCTCTCCGTCACTTCATTAATGAGGAAATTTAAACCCTGAATTCTCTAGGGATCCTCCCTTTTGAGTATGTTATCTTGCAGAGATGAGGCTGAAAGCGACAATTTCTCAGACCTTTTGAAGTTATCCAGATTTCCGCAGGTATTGACCGCAAAACTGTGTCTTGTGTGTAGGAACTAGGCAGGTCTTCTACATTATTGATCCTGCTCCTGATCTGCTTATTGTTTTTGTCTATGTTGCATCCTTTTATCATGACTTACAACTGAGAATTTGCGATACACAAATCAAGTACAACAATAAGCTTTTTCTCTTTCCTACTTGCTTATAGTCGGTCGATTACATAGATCAATCTGTTGCGGAAATTCCACCCAAAAAAAATATCAGAAAGAGGTTAGTATATTGAATTGACAAATTCAGAAAATAACGGAATAATGAGATAGAAGAACTTATCGAATTGTAGGCTAAGGCGGTCCAGGACTTCTCTTTAGGATTGTATTTCCCCCCACTATAATGGGCTACATGGAATCGCTACCCACTGATACAATGCCTACCACGGTGGAGAAGAAGCGAGATTGCATTTCTTGTCTTCTCCTAAATTAGAACCCAACCCGGACCAGGAATATGATTGAAGAAGAGAGACATCAAACTGAAAACTTGATTTGACCCCAAAGACTCACTTACATTTATAGCCACCAAACGGTCATTGAAGCACCTCTTCGGAAAAGACACAACAAAAGGACACAATTGTTGGTTAAAGTTTTTTTTTTTTTGGCAAAAATTGTTGGTTAAAGTTAAACCTAGTTGGAACAACACAACTTTTTGGAAAAGGCAAGAATTTAAATTTAAACCGAACATATTAATTTGGGAATTTTTACACAACACAATATTCTTCCTCCACCAGCTGTTTCATTTAGTTGCTGCGCTCAGTTAAATTTCAATTTTTATCATATATTATTAACTTGGCTCATTGTAGCTTTGTAGGTACTTAGTCTCCCTATAGTTGTCTTTCAAGTATACCGGTCTTTCTTTCGCTAAAACATGTCCATTGGCTACTACTCTACAATAGACATGCTAAGAGCCCCTCCAGTGGTTTTCTCTCAATTGAACTGCTGGCCTGTAATATTGGATTGGGCAATTGCGCTTCAAACCACCGCCCTTCCTTTAGTCGTCTTTTCTTTTTCACCTAATTTGGAAGTGGAGACTGCAAATTTTCTTAACTTCTCTGACTTTCAGTATTTCTAGGTAGGTAATGTGTGCGTAATGTTTGCATTAACCATGATGACTATATTGGTCACGAAAACTTTACTCTTTACCATTTTGGAGATTAAACAATCTTAATCAGTTGGTTGGACTTAAAATTTGGCAGGTTTATGTAAAATTTAGTGCCCTGTTTAGGGTGTCCAGAAAGCCATACCCATTTGAGGATTTATCGCAGTCGCTTTCCCAAGTTGTTTCCTCTTTTGGTGCCAACCGTGTCATGTGGGGCAGGTAAACTTATTTCCGCCTGTTGTCCTTTATAATATTTTAAGGTGGTTGATGTTAGTAGGTCTGTAATTTTCTGACCAAGGGATTGTGGAGAAGATGACGAAAATATATTGGAAATTTTCACTTGTTTGGTTATCATCAATTACTGCCGTTCTATATCGATAGTATGAATTCTCTTCTCGGGTAGAATGGTGAACCAAAAAGAAAAAATACTTTTTAAGTCTCGTCATTTTTGTCCTGGGACTCCCCTTTGCCATCAAAAACAGCATCACAGAACCATCTTTTGACTCGTAAACTGTGTTTGATTTTTTTCAGTTTACTTACTGATACTACTCTTCACGGTATTATATTTCTTCTTTGAACTTGGTCAGTGACTTCCCATATGTTGTTGCCGAGTGTGGATACAAAGAAGCCAAGGAAGCTGTATCTGCTATTGCCAAGGAGGTCCATCTTTCATCTACCGAGCAGGAGTGGATCTTGGGTAAAACTATTCTGCAACTCTTTCAAGGGCAGTGGGTGTCCTGAGAAAGATGGAAGCTCTCTAATCCCGAGCCTTAAAAACAGTGTGCTCCAAAGATAACCGCTGATTATACAATCACAATTTCATGCATTGTCACTTTTTTCCTGTACAATTGTCAATACATGTAAACTATGCAATGAATCATTTTTGTTTTGTGTTAGCAGGGGAACTGTTTGTTAAAAGTGGTGTAAGGATAAGGGTTAATTGTATCTTGCCCCCACCCGATATGGTTAGGGGTTGTCGCATTGTGGTGGCACAAAGAGTTGCACCCTTCTGAGGAACTCCTAGGCAGAGAACATTTGCACCAAGAAGAGGCTAGGAACTTCGTCACATGAAATATATATGAAGCCCATAGAGCCTGTGTTAGGATTTTGTACCTGGTGGTACAAGCCATTGAGCCTATATGCCTTTCCCTCATACAGGGTTTGCAAACTGCACTTGGTTGAATTTACTCTTTGCAATCTACCTCCCATTTTAAACAACCACTGATGAGGTTGTTAACTTGCTGGTGGTCCCCAAAAATTTAAAATATTGTATGATTCATATTATACCCTCTTCCGATGAATGCGTAACTTCCCCTCTCTCTCTCCAAATCATTCAGCTTTTCCCACATTCGTACGCGATACATTACTCCACTGCTGAGCATACCTTAAAGGCCTCAAACACCTCAAAATTGTTCATTTGTCACTCTCATCTTCTCCAGTTTGGTATTTTTTTGTTAGAAATAATGGACTCGTTTTGTTCTTGTCAGAATAAAGCAGTAACTGAAGAAGAAAGAAGAGACGAAGGAGGGAGAACTTACAGATATACAGACGGCTTAGAGACGCAATAATCTGGCGAAGAGCAGTCTCGTGCATCCACGATCTCCTTAAGGCAATATTCGTTGGGTACCTTAGGTGCCTTGGTTCTTACTGTAGCGAACTGCCTCCCAGGATGAAAGCTCTTCCGATGTTGCAGACGAAGCACCGGGATGCAACACCCAACGAACAAGACTAGCAGATGGAGAATTTGGTAGAGAGATTGATAGCAGAGAATGAACGGGTTCGGAATGAGGAATCTGAGGGAGGAAACTTCCATTTATAGAAGCTGAACGGGTTGGTTGAGGAGACACAACCGTTCGAACGTTTGCAACTGCTGGGTTTGACAGTTAATTAAGGTTAATTAACGACTATTTAACGAAACTTTAACGACACTTTTAATTACTGAAACAATAATTGTGTCTGTTAATTTTCTGGGCTAGAAAAAATTAGTTTCTGGCCCAAAAAGAATTAGTCCATAGTAAAGCCCAACAACCCAAACCCAAGCCCACGCACACGCCACGACGCGGCCCGTGCCCGAACCCGAGACCGAGCCGGCCGGACGGACGGCGGCGGCGGCGCGCGCGTGTGGTGGTTCGAACCGTGTCTAGGTCCTCCCTCCTGCACAAAATGTGCTTCGCCCTAAGGGCGTGCCCTTATAGGTCAATGTTGAAGTATATAAACACTTCAAACTCTCTCTTCCTCAAGATGTGGGTTCATTTAATTTGGGAACATAAACCCAACCTCAAAACCCCAACTTCTATGGCTTATTGTTCATTCATTTCTTAATGGTTTTCGACGAGTGAGTAACCAAAACGATCACCAAGTTACCATCTATGTGTTGGTGTGATTAGTATGGTTAACTCTCGAATGAGCCGGATGAAAACCGGGCTCAAAGTCGGGCAAAAACCGACTTGTCGAAGACCATTTTCCAACAATCCCCAACATGAATGACCAATCAACGTTAAAGCCGAAAGATCAAGTGGGTATTTTTAATTCCCTTTGTTGGTAATTAATTGCCTAAAGAAAAGTAGCCTTGGGCCTTGAACTTTTCCATTAGTGAGATACTGTAGGGTATACTGGCTTAGCCAGTATGCGAAGCGCTTTGAACTGCCTTGCCGCGGTGTATACCTAGTCGATAGTAACCACACAATTAATACCTGAGCATAGTCTGTTCTCATGGTTGTGCTCATTTTGGCCTTGAGACACTATTCCCTGGTTTCATGAGTAGTCTTAGAGGATTATGCCTTATCATCCTCCTAGAACCGGCCCCAGTTCCTACTCACATAGGTGAGATACATTTAAGGGTATGTATCCATACTCATCTTAACATGTGATCTCATTAAAAGCATAGCTTACCCTAGTCCTATCACTCGTCGCCCTAGGAATGGGATTGAAACGTAGTTTCTTTCATGAGTGATCTTAATATTTGCACAAATAGTTAGGTTGTCCCTTTTGAACCTAGTTATTGGGATTAGCCCCATTCCCCTTGACGAACTTGCAACTAATTCTCTCGATAGACCTTTGGTCAGCGGATCCGCTAAGTTTTCTTTTGACTTCACATAATCGATCGATATTATCCCTTGTGAGAGAAGTTGCCTAATGGTATTATGCCTTCGACGCATATGTCTAGACTTACCATTATATATACTACTTTGCGCCTTGCCTATTGCAGATTGACTATCGTAATGAATGCAAATGGATGGCACAGGCTTTGGCCATATTGGAATGTCCTCGAGGAAATGGCGAAGCCATTCAGCTTCTTCCCCTGCCTTGTCTAACGCTATGAACTCCGACTCCATAGTAGACCTTGCAATGCACGTCTGCTTTGAGGATTTCCAACATATTGCCGCTCCTCCGAGGGTAAATACATACCCACTCGTTGATTTGGAATCTTTTGTATCAGATATCCAATTAGCATCGCAATATCCTTCCAATACTGCAGGATAGTTGGAATATTGTAATCCTAGATCTTTAGTGTATCGTAGATACCTTAATACTCGGATTATAGCTGTCCAGTGATCCTTTCCAGGGTTACTGGTGAACCGACTAAGTTTTCCAACCGCTTGTGCGATGTCTGGCCGAGTACAATTCATAATTTACATGAGGCTTCCGATTATTTGAGCATACTCTAATTGCTTGATAGCTGTGCCAAGATTCTTGGCGAGATGCATGCTCACATCGACTGGTGTCTTTACTGGCTTGCTGTTAGTTTGGTCGAACTTTCCGAGAACTTTCTCAATATAGTGAGATTGAGTTAGCGCATAGCCATTTTGAGTTCTAGAAATTTTTATTCCTAGAATAACATCGGCCTCCCCTAAATCCTTCATATCGAAGGTTGTGGACAACAATTTTTTGGTGGCACGAATTATTGTCTCGTTACTTCCGAGAATTAACATATCGTCTACATAGAGACATATTATTACACATCCATTGATGACGGTTTTAGAATAGACGCATTTGTCACATTCATTTGTTCTAAAACCATTGGTTGTCATAACCCTGTCGAACTTTTCATGCCATTGTTTGGGAGCCTGTTTTAATCCGTATAGGGATTTCTTTAATCGACAATATTTTCCTTCATTTCCTGGGACTCGGAACCCTTCAGGTTGTTCCATGTAGATTTCTTCGTCTAATTCTCCGTTAAGAAACGCAGTCTTGACATCCATTTGATGGATTTCAAGATTAAAGATTGCTGCAATAGCAATTAACATACGGATGGAAGTTATCCTTGTTACAGGAGAATAGGTATCGAAGAAATCTATTCCTTCCTTTTGCTTATAACCCTTGGCGACTAGCCTCGCCTTATATTTGTCGATGGATCCGTTGGGTTTTAATTTCCGCTTGAAAACCCACTTGCAACCTAGAGGTTTGCAACCTTGAGGTAGGTCCACTAATTCCCACGTATTATTGTGCAATATCGATTCTATCTCGCTCTTAACGGCCTCTTTCCAGTAAGGAGCGTCCACACTTGCCATTGCTTCCTTATAGGAAGTAGGATCATTTTCAAGCATGTAAGTAAGGAAATCAGGTCCGAAAGATTTTTCGGTCCTTTGTCTTTTGCTCCTCCTTGGCTCTTCATCTTGATCGTCTCCAAATGTAGAGTCGTATGTCCGTTTTTCTTTTTCAGACGTTTTTTCTTTGTAAGGAAAGACGTCTTCAAAGAAAGATGCGTTTGATGATTCGATAATCGTATTTTCGTGAATATCTGGTATTTCCGATTTATGGACCAGAAATCGATATGCACTACTATTCAAAGCATATCCGATGAAGACACAATCGACTGTTTTGGGACCGAGTTTCACTTTCTTAGGAAGTGGTGTAGCACTTTAGCGAGACATCCGCAAACTCGTAGATGTTTGTAAGAGGGCGTGCGTCCTTTCCATAATTCATATGGAGTTTTATCAGCCTTTTTCTTAGGTATTCTATTGAGAATATAATTGGCACTAAGTAACGCTTCCCCCCACAAATTCTGGGGCGATCCAGAACTTAGAAGTAATGCGTTCAACATTTCTTTTAAGGTTCTATTTTTCCTTTCGGCTACACCGTTTTGTTGCGGTGTGTAGGGCGCCGAATATTGGTGGATTATTCCACTTTGCGCACAAATTTCTGCGAAGGGAGAATCATACTCTCCTCCTCGGTCACTACGTAGAATTTTAATCCTTTTGCTAAGTTGGTTTTCTACCTCTGCTTTGTATTGCTTAAAAGCGTCCAAAGCCTCATCTCGACTATTTAATAGATAAACATAGCAGTATTTTGTACAATCGTCGATAAATGTAATAAAATACTTCTTCCCACCTCTTGTTGGTGCAAACTTTAAGTCACATATATCGGTGTGAATTAATTCAAGAGGACTAGTCGTCTTTAAACCAATAGGTTTAAAGGATTGTCTTGTTAATTTTGCCTCAACACAAATTTCACACTTGTGATTAAAGTTAATTTCACTTTTTGGAAGATGGTCCAAAGTCATTAGTTTCCGAATTGATTCATAATTAACATGACCAAGTCTTCCATGCCACAAACATGAAGAAATAGAAGAAGTAGAAGAAGTAGACGACTCAAGCACGTAGTTAATAGCTGCATTCTTATTCATAGCCGAGACAATCATTACATTGAGTTTGAACATCCCATCCTTCAAGTAACCCCTACCCACATAATCTCCTCTCTTAGTTTTTACACATTTGTCGGATTCAAAAACTAGTCTGAATCCTTTCTTGCTAAGTACAGAACCAGAGACTAAGTTCTTCCTAATGTCTGGAACATGGAGAACATCATTGAGTACTAATTTCTTTCCGGAGGTCATCTTGAGGATTACCGCTCCTTTGCCTTTGACGGTGGATGTTGCTGAATTCCCCATGTAGATTTGTTCCTCGGTATCAACAGTCTCATAGGAAGCAAACATGCCTTCATCCGAACATATGTGGCGGGTGGCGCCGGTGTCAACCCACCATTCTCGAGGATTTCCTTCGGCAAGGTTCACTTCTGAAATCACGGCTGGGAAGTAACCTCCTTCATCATCTTTCTTGGCTTCAGCCATGTGAACTTCAGGCTTCTTGCCTTTGGAGGTCTTTCGCTTATTTCGGCAATCCTTGATCATATGGCCCGTCTTGCCACAATTGTGACACTTGCCCGTAAACCTCTTCTTCTTTTCGGTAGGAACGCCGTGTTTCTGTTTGAGATTGTTGGATTCCGAACCTCCCTCCACCATATTTGCTCTAGGTTGGTGGCTAGTCGAGGGTCTTTCGTCGGCAATCCGATTGCCTTCTTCAATCCTGAGACGGACAATCAAGTCTTCCATGCTCATCCCCTTTCTTTTATGCTTTAGGTAGTTTTTGTAGTTCTTCCATGCCGGCGGCAACTTGTGGATCATGACTCCAACGAGAAACTCTTCGGGAAGGATCATACTCTCGGATTGGACGTCATGAATTAGGCATTGGAACTCTTGAACCTGCGACATGATACTTTTGTTATCTACCATCCTAAACTCTAGAAAATTTTCCACTACGAACTTTTTGGCTCCCTCATCTTCTGTTTTGTATTTTTTTCTCGAGGGATTGCCAAAGTTCTTTAGCAGTCTTTACAGCGGAGTACACATTATACAACTGATTTTCTAGGCTATTTAATACATAATTTCTCGCTAAAAAATCAGAATGATGCCAAGCATCAGCCGCTAAGACTGCTTCTTTTGTTGGATTTTCAGAGAGTTTAGGTGCGTCCTCCGTCAGGTACTTTGCAAGACTTAGGGTGGTAAGATAGAAATACATTTTCTGCTGCCACCTTTTGAAGTCTTTTCCGGAGAACTTTTCAGGTTTTTCAACCGGATGAGCATTGACTGGTATAGTTGCACTGCTGCATTCGTGGGCGCCGTGCTAGTCTCGGTTTGTCCGTCTCCCATTGCTAAACAACAAAAACAGCTTGTTTAGATACAATATAGAAGCGGACTGCCTGCCAACAGATTATAAAATAAATCTGTCCGTAATAACTAGAAACCTGATGTAAATAAAAATAATCTTTCTGAAAATAAATTTCAGTTACTGTTTTAAGAACAGAACATAGTCCGTCTATTGCCTTAAGATTGTTAGAAACAATGGACTCGTTTTGTTCTTGTCAGAATAAAGCAGTAACTGAAAAAGAAGAGACGAAGGAGGGAGAACTTACAGATATACAAACGGCTTAGAGACGCAATAATCTGGCGAAGAGCAGTCTCGTGCATCCACGATCTCCTTAAGGCAATATTCGCTGGGTACCTTAGGTGCCTTGGTTCTTACTGTAGCGAACTGCCTCCCAGGATGAAAGCTCTTCCGATGTTGCAGACGAAGCACCGGGCTGCAACACCCAACGAACAAGACTAGCAGATGGAGAATTTGGTAGAGAGATTGATAGCAGAGAATGAACGGGTTCGGAATGAGGAATCTGAGGGAGGAAACTTCCTTTTATAGAAGCTGAACGGGTTGGTTGAGGAGACACAACCGTTCGAACGGTTGCAACTGCTGGGTTTGACAGTTAATTAACCGCTCGGTTAATTAACGACTATTTAACGAAACTTTAACGACTATTTAACGACACTTTTAATTACTGAAACAATAATTGTGTCTGTTAATTTTCTGGGCTAGAAAAAGTTAGTTTCTGGCCCAAAAAGAATTAGTCCATAGTAAAGCCCAACAACCCAAACCCAAACCCAAGCCCACGCACACGCCACGACCCGGCCCGTGCCCGTGCCCGAACCCGAGACCGAGTCGAGCCGGCCGGACGGACGGCGGCGGCGGCGCGCGCGCGCGCGAGTGGTGGTTCGAACCGTGTCTAGGTCCTCCCTCCTGCAAAAAATGTGCTTCGCCCTAAGGGCGTGCCCTTATAGGTCAATGTTGAAGTATATAAACACTTCAAACTCTCTCTTCCTCAAGATGTGGGTTCATTTAATTTGGGAACATAAACCCAACCTCAAAACCCCAACTTCTATGGCTTATTGTTCATTCATTTCTTAATGGTTTTCGACGAGTGAGTAACCAAAACGATCACCAAGTTAACCTCTATGTGTTGGTGTGATTAGTATGGTTAACTCTTGAATGAGCCGGATGAAAACCGGGCTCAAAGTCGGGCAAAAACCGACTTGTCGAAGACCATTTTCCAACATTTTTTTCCTCTTTTTGTTTGTTTTCATCCACGATTTTGTGGTCAAGGTTTTTGAGCTTATAACCTAACAGTAACATGTAGGTTTATGTTGTTGTAGTTCTTGGATAGTACCAGAACCAGTCGATTGAGTTTGCTCGTCTGGGTCCTGACACACTCGTCAGACCACGTATGGCCGTACGAATGTCTCCACGACACACACGAGCACTCTCACGTGTCTGGCAGGTGGCGGGCGAGTGAGTTTGCTCGTCTATGTCATGGACACGCCCGTCTAGCCACAAGTAAGCAGACGAGTGTCCCCTTGACATAGACGAGCAAAAGCACTCGTCTGCCAAACTCACTCGGCAGCCTCCACCAAAAGAAGAATCACCCCGTCCTTGGGTATGACTGTTGCAAAATAAACATTCGACTTCTTTCCATCCGACGTTAATTGAATATTCTATCCATGGGTATCAGAAGCAACGCTCTTATGTTTCTCTGGGGAGACTAGTAGTTCTTCTTGTGTTCTGTGCGCTTCTCTTGGTTTTTTCAAAGAAAACATTTTTGTCGTTAGACTTCTTACCGTTAGCGGATTTTGATCCTCATTCGACTTTGACCGGAAAGTATTAGTATTTAATTTCCCTTCTACAAGATTTGAATGCTCCTTACTTAAAACAGGGTTACATTCCTCAATATCCAGAAAATCCCCAAACATGTTGGTGGCCAGCTGTTCAATTTTAAATTTTTCATCCTAAATTCATCCATAAACACCTTAACAGTCGCTTCTTTATCATTAGCTTGATTTATGGGATCTTCAATCATATCATCAATCCCTTCAGTTACAGTTTGACTCGTCTATTGCACAAGTTGACCTACAGTCTTCCCATCGATAAGGGACATGGAATCATCGTTCAAATCCTCGACCGCCGTATCTTCGTCTCTGCCCTTCGTCGTGCGGCGCCTATGATCTCCAACATTAAGCTTGTTCTTCACGTTTTTGCCGAGGTGTTGAACTAGCGGTCAGAGACCATAGCCACCAATTTCAATCTTTTCTTCTTTGCAGCCCCAGGAGGCTACGGGTACATCTACAAAAATGAGAAAAAATCGTAGGAATTTTATCCTACTTAAAATCGACCCAAATCTCTTCTTCATCGTCAAGCGTTATGATACGACCCCTCTGAAGAGGCTCATAAAACCGGATGCCATTATTCTAAAAAAAAATGTTGGGTCCAAGCCCAATATAGTAGCCCAAATCACAAAACATGGTGCGACCAACCCATGTTAGCTTTCCTCATGAATGGGCATGAGATGAACAATCCAACTTAAAGTGGGGCGGTGATGAATTGGTCAACAAATCCTTTGCTTTGGGAGCAAGTAGTTTCCAAACTATCTAGGAAACAAATCATTGAAGTTTCCACCGCCATGCATGTGGTATAAATAGCCATGTGGTAATGGCTCTTCGAAACATACTCTCATTATAATTCTCTCAATTGGTCTTTTGCGTCAGTGAGTTTTCTTAGTGAACACACAGCCTGTGTGTGGGTCTTCGGCACAACAAGACAGAGAATTGTTTGCCTCGCGTCTAGCAACACGAGAAGAAGAGTTGAAGGTTCGCGCGACGTGATCGTTCGCAACGACGACGAAGATTTCAGGAGCTAATTCCGGGTAAATTTTTAGCAATTAGTTTGTGTAGTTTCCGCCTAGCGGCGAGTTTTGTTTGACCCGTTTTATTAGTTTCTAGTTTGTTTACCCACGTTTTAGTGGAGGATTTGTCTATCCATTGTAATCGTTATAGTGGAAGTTTTGTGGGTCGTTTTGTCCCTCTCACTTAGAGGGTTTTTCCCACGTTAAATTCTCTTGTCCTACATCTTCTACTTTTCCGCACTTGTCCGTGTTGGCATTGTTTTCGCATTCTAGTCCGTCTGATTCAGCCCAGTAACCCAACAAAAGTGGTATCAGAGCCAGGTTCAATGGGGGAGTCAACGGGTTCCATGATCAACTTGACAGCTAGCAACTATTTGATATGGAAGCCTAGGATGCAAGACTTGCTTTATTGCAAGGATTTGATGGACCCTATTCTTGCGAAAGGGGTCAAGCCAGCCGAAGTTAAAGATGATGAGTGGACCAAGATGAATATGAATACGATTGGTCATATCCGCCAGTGGATTGACAATTAAGTGTTCCACCATGTTGCTCAAGAGACGGATGCCTACCAGCTATGGATAAAGTTGGAGGGCATGTATGAGAGGAAGACTGCCAGGAACAAAGCGTTGCTGATGAGATCGCTCGTGAACTTGAAGTACAGAGACGGTCAACAAGTTGCTGAGCACTTGAGTGAGTTTCAGAGTCTCATAAACCAATTGGCTACCGTCAAGCTCAATTGGGATGATGAGACACAACCCTTGTTGCTGCTTAGCTCCCTACCAACCTCGTGGGAGACGTTGGTCGTGTCATTGAGCAATTCTGCCCCTGATGGAAAGCTGTCCATGAGTATGGTCAAGGACGCAATGTTCAACGAGGAGGCAAGAAGGAAGGAGATGGGCTATGACAACGCGCATGCTCTTATCACGGAGAATAAAGACAAGAACAAGGATCGAGGGAGAAGCCAAACAAGGAACAAGAACAGAGGTCGCAGCAAGTCCAGGAATGGAGGTTCTCATCCAAGATCCAAGGTCAAGTGCTACAACTGTGGAAGGCAGGGTCACATGGCAAGATCGTGCCGATTCCCAAAGAATGATCAGAACCTAGGCGACAATAGAAGAAACCAGAAGAATGATAAGAGTGAGGATGATGATACAACTGCCACAATCTCACAGGTTGTGGTACTCTCTGTGGGAGAAGAAGAATGCTTCACGTTGCAGCGAATCAGAAAACTGAGTGGGTTGTTGATACAGCCGCTTCATACCATGCAACTTCGAGACGAGATTTCTTCACTACATACAAAGCTGGAGACTTTGGAACTGTGAAGATGGGTAATACGAGTACCTTGAAGATCACAGGGATTGGAGATATTCGCATCCAAACCAATGTTGGGTGCAAGATGGTGTTGAAAGATGTACGCTATATTCCTGATTTGCGACTGAACCTACTCTCTGGTATTGCTCTAGATCGCCAAGGTTACGATAACTACTTCGGTAGTGGTAAGTGGAAGCTGACTAAGGGATCAATGGTCGTGGCTAGAGGAGAAGCTTGTTGCACACTCTACAAGACTCATGTGAAGGTACTTGGTGATAGCCTGAATGCAGTTGAGGATGCAGCATCACCAAACTTGTGGCACAAGAGGCTTGCTCACATGAGTGAGAAAGGATTGAAGATTCTGGCAAGGAAGTCTCTAATTCCTTTTGCCAAAGGTACACCACTGAATCCTTGTGATTACTGTTTATTTGGAAAACATCACATGATTACGTTTAGTTCCTCTGCTAAAAGAAAGTCGAAGATACTGGAGTTAGTGCACTCTGATGTGTGTGGTCCCATAGAGGTGGAGTCTATTGGCGGTCGCAGATACTTTGTGACCTTTATTGACGATGCTTCACGTAAGGTGTGGGTGTATTTCTTGAAGACTAAAGATGAAGTATTTGAGTACTTCAAGAAGTTCCATGCCATGGTTGAAAGAGAGACAGGCAATCCTTTGAAGCGTCTACGAATAGAAAATGGTGGTGAATATACTTCAAAGGAGTTCGAAGCCTATTGTGATTCCCACGGTATTCGGCATGAGATGACGGTTCCAGGTACCCCACAACATAACGGCGTTGCCGAGAGGATGAACCGAACTATTGTTGAGAGAGTCCGATGTATGCTCAGAATGGCAAAGCTGCCAAAATCATTATGGGGTGAAGCAGTTCGTACCGCCTGTTATGTGATTAACAGGTCTCCATCTGCTCCTTTGGGTTTTGAGATTCCAGATAAGGTATGGCACGGTAGAGACGTTTCCTACTCTCATCTGAAGGTGTTTGGCTGCAAGGCGTTCGCGCATATATCCAAGGAGAAACGACTTAAGCTTGATGACAAAGCCAATCCATGTGTTTTTGTGGGCTATGGAGATGCGGAGTTTGGCTACAGGTTATGGGATCCAGTTAATGAGAAGCTGATAAGAAGCAGGGATGTGGTTTTCTATGAGAACCAGACTATTGAAGATATTGAGATGTCTTCAAAGTCGAAGGAAGTTGTTGTTCCCGACCTCAGTCCAGATACCTCCCCTAGTGCTATGGGTGGAGAAGAGATTCCTGGAGATGTTCCAGAGATAGAGATTCCAGAGATGGAAGATGACGATGAAGATGATGATTCCGATGAAGAGCGTGTTGAGCAGGGGGAGCAGCCCCCTCCACCAGATAACGGAGGACCTCAGCTGAGAAGGTCAACTAGGAATCCGCAACCATCTGTCAGGTACCCATCGTCTGAGTATATTTTAGTTACTGATGAGGGGGAGCCAGAAAGTTTCCTGGAGGCGCAAACTCATAAAGATAAATCCAGTTGGATGAAGGCTATGCAAGAAGAGATGAGTTCCTTGCAGAAAAATGATACTTATGAGTTAGTAAAGCTACCGAAGGGAAGAAAAGCACTGAAGAACAAGTGGGTGTTCAAGCTCAAGAAGGATAATGATGGAAAGCTAGTGAAGTACAAAGCTCGATTGGTGGTCAAAGGATTCGGCCAAAAGAAAGGTATTGACTTTGATGAGATCTTTTCGCCAGTTGTTAAGATGACCTCAATTCGGGTAGCCTTAGGTCTAGTAGCTAGCATGGACCTCGAGCTTGAATAACTTGATGTGAAGACTGCCTTTCTCCATGGTGATTTGGAGGAAGAGATATACATGGAGCAGCCTGAAGGATTTGAAGTGAAAGGGAAGGAGAACATGGTTTGCAAACTGAAGAAGAGTCTATATGGCCTTAAGCAAGCGCCAAGACAATGGTACAAGAAGTTCGACTCATTCATGGTGAGTCATGGGTACAAGAGAACACAGGCAAACCAGTGTGTTTACATAAGAAGGTTCCCCGATGGTAACTTCATCCTGTTATTGCTGTATGTCGATGACATGTTGGTTATCGGTAAGAGTTAGGAGATGATTGGAAAGCTGAAGAAGGATTTATTCAAGTCTTTCGACATGAAGGACTTAGGTTCCGCTCAGCAGATATTGGGCATGAAGATTGTTCGTGACAGGAAAGCAGGGAAGCATTGGTTGTCGCAAGAGAAGTACGTTGAACACGTGATCGACAAGTTCAACATGAAAGGTGCTAAGCCTACTAGCACTCCACTTGCCAGTCACTTCAAGTTGAGTAAGAGATCGTGTCCCTCTAGCGATGCAGCTAGAGATGGTATGGCAGCTATTCTCTACTCCTCTGCAGTAGGAAGTTTGATGTATGCTATGGTTTGCACCCGGCCAGACATCGCACATGCCGTTGGGGTAGTGAGCAGGTTTCTCTCTAACCCTGGAAGAGAACATTGGGAAGTAGTCAAGTGGATTATGAGGTACTTGAAGGGGACTTCCAATTGGTGCTTGTGCTTTGGTGGTTCCAAACCAGTCTTGGAAGGGTTTACTGACGCCGATATGGCAGGCGACCTCGATAGTCGAAAGAGCACTTCCGGATACTTGTTTAATTTTGCAGGGGGAGCTGTTTCATGGCAGTCCAGACTGCAAAAATGTGTTGCTCTATCAACTACCGAGGCTGAGTACATTGCTGCAGCGGAAGCTGGCAAAGAGATGTTGTGGTTAAAGCGATTTTCTCCAAGAGCTGGGTTTGAAGCAAGACGTGTACGTGGTTAACTGTGATAGTCAAAGCGCTTTGGACTTGAGCAAGAATTCCATGTATCATTCTCGCACGAAGCACATTGATGTTCGGTATCACTGGATACGCGAAGTGATAGAGAAGCAGTTGATGCAACTCAACAAAATTCACACTGATCAGAATCCGTCCGACATGCTGACAAAGGTGGTGACAAGAGACAAGTTCGAGTTCTGCAGAAGCAGGGCTGGGATGGACTCCGAGTGAGGAGTCGTGATATCATTCCCTCCTCTAGTTGGGCTTGGAGGGGGAGATTTGTTGGGTCCAAGCCCAATATAGTATCCCAAATCACAAAACATGGTGCGACCAACCCATGTTAGCTTTCCTCATGAATGGGCATGAGATGAACAATCCAACTTAAAGTGGGGCGGTGATGAATTGGTCAACAAATCCTTTGCTTTGGGAGCAAGTAGTTTCCAAACTATCTTGGAAACAAATCATTGAAGTTTCCACCGCCATGCATGTGGTATAAATAGCCATGTGGTAATGGCTCTTAGAAACATACTCTCATTATAATTCTCTCAATTGGTCTTTTGCGTCAGTGAGTTTTCTTAGTGAACACACAGCCTGTGTGTGGGTCTTCGGCACAACAAGACAGAGAATTGTTTGCCTCGCGTCTAGCAACGCGAGAAGAAGAGTTGAAGGTTCGCGCGACGTGATCGTTCGCGACGACGACGAAGATTTCAGGAGCTAATTCCGGGTAACTTTTTAGTAATTAGTTTGCGTAGTTTCCGCCTAGCGGCGAGTTTTGTTTGACCCGTTTTATTAGTTTCTAGTTTGTTTACCCACATTTTAGTGGAGGATTTGTCTATCCATTGTAATCGTTATAGTGGAAGTTTTGTGGGTCGTTTTGTCCCTCTCACTTAGAGGGTTTTTCCCACGTTAAATTCTCTTGTCCTACATCTTCTACTTTTCCGCACTTGTCCGTGTTGGCATTGTTTTCGCATTCTAGTCCGTCTGATTCAGCCCAGTAACCCAACAAAAAAAAAAAAAAAAAAAAAAAAGAAGAAGAAGAAGAAGAAGAAGAAGAAGAAGAAGAAGAAGAAGATGCCAACTCTGACCCGTATGAATTTACACTTCTCTACATGCTCTCTTTGGTATGAACTTCGGTAAACTAGCCAATTTCACTCCCCCAACGCCTCACCAACGCCATCATCAATCAAGTGGATTGGTAAGTTGGAGATTTTTACCCATACCTCCATATGGGAGAAGTATACAGAAGCCGGATTAACCTTTGTATCCCACGATTTAGTAATAGAATCATGTACTCAAAACTCCAAGGGTCCCCATTGATCACCGCGTCCATAGAATTCTTGGACGAAAACTTGAAATTGAACCAATTTGGACATGCATCAAGATCTGGATCTCCTTCCCCTGTGAAAATATTCGTTTAAACAATCTCTTCATGGTCGGTCCATTCATAGGGGTCTCTGACATGGAAGCCCCAATCTGCTTGTAACATCCTTCGCTAATCGCATTGGTTTTTCGTCCCTCGAATTGAGTGTGAAAGCTTGCATCTTTGCAGTCACATCGGCCTCCATGGTGATGTGCAAAGCTTCAGGAAAAATTTTATGCTCTATGTGTTACACGAAACTTTGATCGTAACCTAAGTTGTGGTACTAATTTTCTATGAATGGAAGTCAAAACATATCATTATTAGATATCCAGAAGAGATATCTACATCTTTTTCTTGTCTACCCCTCCCAAAGAGGTAGCGTTCCGATTACTTTATGTTAGGTCTATTTTTTGAGTATTTGTATTTTATATACTAAATTATTGTTCTATATTTATCATGGATAAAAATGAACCCCCCAAAAGAAGATTCGTCGTCGATGTTTATACTTTTTATCTAGCCATTTTCTTTGTAGAATAAGTAACAAATTACATGTAATCGCTCATAACCAACAATTAAGACTTTATAACATGGAGATATAAAATATAATGATGCTTAATTGATGATTGCATACGCCATACCATAATAGGGTGATTGCAGCCCCATCTTCTCGAATTTCCTAATTGAAATCCCCACGTACAATTATGACGTCTTATTGCAAATGGTAAAATAAAACTGTTATGTAGAGTACCAGAGTACTTTTGTCCGGAAATAGTCAAAATTTATTATATGTGCATTAAATGTATTTACTTTGACTATAGAAGATCCAAGAACAAAGCTAGAAGGATAACGAATAAGGACAAAGAAGAACAAGGGGTGAACGATATCAAAACAGAGGTTGAAGCATACCAAAACTAACGAGTTTTCGAAGATTCCAACCATGACATTTGAGAACTGCAACTACGTTCTTCCTTGCTCATCGACGACATCGTGGACGATCAACAACCTAGGGAGGAGGTTTCTAGGTTGCTCAAACTATGGGATTCGAATTCGTGAATCTTGTAAGATAAATATGGTATAGATCATAATAAATTCTCATAAATATGTTCATCTCAAGGAGATATTATGATATTTTTTGTTAAACTTGGGACTACGGAACAATCAAACATGTTTTGAAAAGTAACTAGTTCTGAATAATAAATTTGTAAAACTCCGCGGGTTGATACCCATGAGAGATATTTACTTGTCTGAAGTAAATCAAAAGAGCAGTAGTGAGTAAGTTTTAAGTACATGTGCATTTTTTGAAGTACAAGTGTTGATCATCTATCGTTAGATTATTATTTTACGATGAATTTATTTGTCATGTACAAACGTCTAACAGGGGGGAGGCCAAATTATTGATGCCTTCTTTTTCACTCGCTAAGATTTTTGTCTCGAGTAATTTTTCTTAGCAACATTTTTAAGTATGGCAGTAAAAAACATTCATATGTATTTTTTTCTTGGTCATCTGAATGCCATCTCCAATACTCACTCTTCACCCTTAGTTATCTTCTTTTAAGTTTTCTCCCCTTAATATTTGTTATAATTCACACTTAAACTTTTTTTCTTCAACTTAAATCAACACCATCATCTCCGCACACCAGTCAGCATAAACACCATGGAAACCAGCGAGGACTCTTTCAATCTATAGTGTATCATCAACACTATCAAGAAGTAATATTATATCTCCGTACTGTTTTCAAATCGACCATGCTCCCAACATGCTAATACACCCAAATTGTCCCCTTCTTCCACCTTACAAATAGGTAACACCACCCCTACAGTCGATTATGTAACTCCGAATAACTTCATCATCACCACCTACACAATGATTTTATCATTAAAATACCACATATTTCGTTTTAGGTCATTTTGTAATTTCAATTTTTTTTGATGATTACAAGAATTACCGTTTAAAATGTATTTTATAACTTATTGAAAGTTTTATAAAAGTAGAGAGTTGTCTTTTATATATTATCTATTAATAGTAATTTATCTTTAATAAGTTGGAAATTTCCTATTAGTTAACATTAAGTTTTTATGTGCTAGAAATTAGTTTTCCATCCATTAAGTTTGTTGGAGTTATTTTTCAGCCCCTATAGGAGAAATTCTAAATCAACCCAAACATTTTGAACTCCAGTAAACTAACCTCGAGATGACACCACCGGCACTACCATATTCCTCTATAAAATACACCAAGTCTACCTCACTCAACTCTCATATCAACCTCTCAGTTACTGCACTCACTCTCTCGTACTAGCAAACTCTAAGTCCCATCATTTCTTTCTCTCTTTGTTCTATCTTCCTCCACTGTTGAAACTCCAAGCATCGAAGACATATTCTAATCCATATTAAGACTCTATTGTAACCATCAAACCCACTCTTTTAATCCATTATGCTCATCATGTTCATAATCCTTGTTCTTGGTTGAAACTTATTGATCTCGAGTTACATGTATTAGTAGAGCTTTAAATTGAACTCTTGAATATAGTTTTCTTCATCTCAAAATTCGATTCCTCATTATTATGGTTAGATCAAGAGATTGGTTCTTGAATGTGGTATATTCATGAAACTCACATTAGAACAAACATACACTTTGTGAGTATCTTCTTAGTTGAAATTGTATTCCAAGTAAGCTTTGATCTTTGTGTCAACAGCTTGTGAAAAATATGATTTCATGTTTAAAATAGTGTTATTGGAGTGAAAATCAAATTTCCTTAAGTTGCATTTATCATTAGAACCAAGCATGTTGATCTTTGAATGATTTTGAAGAAGTTTCTTCAGTTACAATATGGACAGAAATAGTGGCTTTTCTTTAATTTCTGTTACAATAAAAAAAAATCAAAACCATATATTTTCAAAAATTTACTAGGGGAAGTTCATTTTGAGGAAAAAAAATCCACTCTAGATCATTTTTAATTAAGGATTTATGCTCCTTCAAAGTTGCATGTTCTACATAAAACTTCTCTTTTGACCAGTCTTAGTGTTTGTGTTATAAAACCACTTTCCATAAATATTTTGCATCTTTTCTTTTCTGTGTAGAAACTATAAATCTACGGGGTTAATTCTGGAGAAGAATGACCTTCCTCCAAATATTGACAGTATCATTTATGGTTTTGCAAAGTGAGAGTTGTTGTTCAGATTTCTTCTCTGGACAACAGTTAGTGTTATTTTCTCACTGGAGTTCTACAGTAGCTATGCATGTGATTATTTTTGATTTTGAAAGTAGATTCATGTGGGATACTTCTCAACTATTTTTCTTGATTTTAGAAATATTTGTTATATGAGAACCAAAACTCAAAATTCAGAGCATGGAATCTGTCCAGATTCAAGACTAACACTTTTTTAAAATAATAATAATCAACTTTAGCAATTTAGCTTACTGTATGGGTTGTTTTAGTATTTGAACAGTAACACAAGTGTGATAGTGGCATGTAGGTTCTATGTGACATATATGTTTGTTCATTAGTGATGTGAGTATTGAACTTGATTGTAAATACCATATGTGTGTGTATGTTTGTAGACAACACTTTCTTAGGCGACAAGTTTTTTCCGTCGTAGTACCAAGACCTTGCTCTTTGCTTCCGTAGGCCTTCTCAACTTTCTGTAGATACACATGTGCGACCCCTTACTTATCAAAATGTATTTTATATGTGCAAGTATATGTGTGCATCTCTTCGTATTAAAATGTGTTATGTATTATATTAGGGTAAAAGACACTGACCACCCCTGAGTTTAGGGAAAATTCCACTCCGCTACCCTGGGTTTTGGATAAAGACACTCTGCACTTTTTTTTTATAACGGTTGACTAACAACACGGGAGAAAAGACCATTTTACCCCTGAAGTTTTATAGAATTACCGCATATATATAACCCTAACCCCTCACTCTCCTTCATTTGTAACCCTACTCTATCTCTCTTCCCCCTCTTTCTCTCTTCCCCTCACATGTGAAACACGCCGCAAACCAGGACTAGCTAAACGAGAACGAAGGTGGGTTGAGGCGGTTCAATCACGCAAAGGAAGACGATGAAGCAGTTACCCTCGTCGCCGAGAAAGGCTTCCCCATCTCCTTCTACAAACGGACAACCTCCAAAGTCGAAGAAGATTGCGCCCACCGTGAAGGAGACCTACCCCTCACCGGACTCTACACCCTCGCGATTTTCGCCCTCCCGATTCAATGACCCAGATCCGTAATCATCTGGATCTCTCTCGACCTCACAGACCTCTCCCTCAATCTCTCTCGAGCTCACATACCTCTCCAACGACCCACAGATCCAGTTTAGTCTCTCTCTCTCTTCGGAGACTCTGAAGGCAGCCCCAAAATCCCAGGTCTCGCCTTACAAAGATGGAGTCTTAGCTCAGAGGCGGCGTAGAGGAGGGAAATTGAACTGATTTGGTTGGGTGTTTGATTAAAACTTGTAATTGGTGCAAACATGGGGGACGATTTATGCCTGGCGCTTGGTTTAATTGAAGGAGATTTCTGATTCAGTTGGGGTTTTCAAATCCTTCTTCTTTCGAAAGAGATGTCTGATTCAGTAGGAATTCTGGTTTTGTCCTCTGCTCCAGAAATCACCGCCTCCACCATAGCCTCGACGAAGACAACAAACCCAGATGTCTGTTTTATCATATCCTCCTACTTTGTGTTGAATTTCTGAGTTTAGTTTGGTTTTGGTTGTAGTTGTGGTTGTGGAGAGTGTTTTTCCCTTCAATTGTGGATTTTATCACCTTAAAAATTGAGATTGATCTGGTCATTAGTGAGCGAAATTGGTAGTGCAGAAGCTTGTTAAGCAAACTTCATGGCCCAACTTGATAAGGAGAAATAAATTAGTCCAAAATCCCAATCATCTCTTGTTCTTCACTATTCTAACTACTTATTGTTTAAGCGACTAGAGATTTATTTGGTCTCAAATGTGGTTGTCAAAGAGATAGACTGAAAAACTAGTTTTCTCTTTATGTCTTTTTTGGTTGTTAGGTAGATTAGAGAAAAGAAAAATATTGTCTATGAAAGATGAATGGGTGAATTAGATTGTATTCTTGGTGTTTTTGATGTTTAAAAGTATGCATTTATTATTATTATCGATCTGCTTTTTCATACCTGCTATGTGAGAGAGAGGGATGTGTGGATCTTTGATTGCTGTTCTTAAATCTAGCAATCTAATTTATTGAAATGTTCTATGTGTTCTTGATGTTCTTGGCATGATGTTCTTGGTGTTCTTGTTGATAAACTTGGGCAAAAAAATTCAGAAAATGCATGGGGGTAATATGGTCCGAAAAAAATCAATATACCACATATCTAACGGAACATGACAGAAGGGTGCAAACTGTCCACAGAATATTCGGTTATTTGCGTGCGGAATGTCTTTATCCAAAACCCAGAGTAGCGGGGTGGAATTTTCCCTAAACTCATGGGTGGTCAGTGTCTTTTACCCATTATATTATTTGGAAAAGTAAGTGTATAAGTGACACCCTTTCTTAATAAAATATTTTGTGCATGCAATGCTTCAAATGACGTATGTTGTTACTTGAAAATTATGAAAAGCATGTGTTAGGACCGCATGTGCTTGGAATATGTTATTAATTCATTTTTAAAGCTATTGGAAATACTTGTGAGCTTGTAGATTTGATTGTTGGTTTTTAGATAAATAAGTAACGATTTCCCACAAAGTAGTAGCAGATTTTAAAACCTATTTTGTGAATAAAATGATGGTATTTTGCAATAACGAAATGTTGACGTATTTTAAATAGAATTAGGATGATGTACATAGTTGTGTGTGTGTGATGGGTACAGTTTGGGCACCAAGCAATCCTCATGTTACTTATGGCTACAGTCGGGGACACCAAGCGATCCTCCTGTTACTCATGGCTATGGTCGGGGCCGCCAAAAGATCCTCCTATTACTTATGGCTATGGCTGCGAGCCCCAAGCGATCCTCTTGTTATGTTAAGAGCAAAAGCTACATAGTGCTAATTATATTGTGAGGGTCACTACAATAAATAGGTGCCGACAATTAAAGGCCTTCTAGTTATTTATGAGCGGGGTGACAAATGGGCTCCCATGACGCTCGAGTAAAATTTTGATTTCCGACCCTTAGAACGTATCATATTTCAGTAGAGTATCGTGACCCTTCTTTTCCATAAATCGTGTTGGTGGCTTATGCTTATGTCACCAACCAAGAAAAGTAATGGTGGAAGTAAATTAATTAATTATCGTTTATCAATGCTTTAGTATTTTTGTTTCATTTAAGAATTATTGCTTTAAATCTCTTTTTGTGTGAGCTAATTCATCGTTTTATATGTGATAGTATGCACATACTTAGTTTTTAATGACTTTCTTCAATTACAGTGTCCTTTATAAAAAACCAACAAAGGTTGAGTGCACTAAGATTGAGAACGCATCAGGAGATATAGACTACAAGCACACTTTAGACCACGTTGTTGTCACCGCACTACCATATTTTGGTTAAATTATTGTGTTAAAACTGTTACAATTATCGTTGAACACAAAAATTGATCGTAAAGTATTCAGATAACTTCAAGTTATCGATTGGTCGCATTAACCCTGAACCGATATCCTAGGGCTAAAACACTTCTTAAACTTGCTGTAGGACTGACCCCTAGATTTGGGGGTGTTACAATCATATATGTCGCCGACTGAATCCCCGCTGTTGGTATTATGAAAAGCATGTGTAAGGATCGCAAGTTCTTGGAATATGTTATTAATTCATTTTTAGAGCTATTGTAAATACTTGTGAGCTTGTAGATTTGGTTGTTGGTTTTCAGATAAAGAAGTAACGATTTCCCACAAAGTAGTAGCATATTTTAAACCCTATTTTGTGAATAAAATGATGGTATTTTGGAGAACAAAATATTAACGTATTTCAAATAGAATTAGGACAATGTACATAGTTGTGTATGTGATGGGTACAGTTTGGGCACCAAGCAATCCTCATGTTACTTATGGCTACAGTCGGGTACACCAAGCGATCCTCCTGTTACTTATGGCTATGGTCGGGGCGGCCAAACGATCCTCCTATTACTTATGGCTACGGCTGCGAGCGCCAAGCGATCCTCTTGTTATGTTAATAGCAAAAGCTACATAGTGCTAATTATATTGTGAGGGTCACTACAATAAATAGGTGCCGACAATTAAAGGCCTTCTAGTTATTTATGAGGGGGTGACAAATGGGCTCCCATGACGCTCGAGTAAAATTTTGGTTTCTGACCCTTAGAACGTATCATATTTTAGTAGAGTATCGTGACCCCTCTGTTTCCATCAATCGTGTTGGTGGCTTATGCTTGTGTCCCCAACCAAGAAAAGTGATGGTGGAAGTAAATTAATTAATTACCGTTTATCAATGCTTTAGTATTTTTGTTTCATTTAAGAATTATTGCTTTAAATCTCTTATTTGTGAACTAATTCATCGTTTTATATGTGATAGTATGCACATACTTTGTTTTTTAATGACTTTCTTCAATTACGGTGTCCTTTATAAAAAACCACCTAAGGTTGATTGCGCTAGGATTGAGAACGCATCAGGAGATATAGACTACAAGCACACTTTAGACCACGTAGTTGTCACCGCACTACCATATTTTGGTTAAATTATTGTGTTAAAACTATTGCAATTATCGCTGAACACAAAAATTGATCGTAAAGTATTAGGATAACTTCAAGTTATCGCTTGGTCGCATTAACCCTAAAGCGATATCATATGGCTAAAACACTTCTCAAACTTGTTGTAGGACTGACCCTTAGATTTGGGGGTGTTACAATCATCTACGTCGCCGATGGAATCCCTGTTGTTGGTATTATGAAAAGCATGTGTTAGGATCACAAGTTCTTGGAATATGTTGTTAATTCATTTTTAGAGCTATTGAAAATACTTGTGAGCTTGTAGATTTGGTTGTTGGTTTTGAGATAAAGAAGTAACGATTTCCCACAAAGTAGTAGCATATTTTAAACCCTATTTTGTGAATAAAATGTTGGTATTTTGGAATAACGAAATATTAACGTATTTCAAATAGAATTAGAACGATGTACATAGTTGTGTGTATGTGACGGGTACAGTTGGGGCACCAAGAAATCCTCCCGTTACTTATGGCTACGACCGGGCACACCAAGCGATCCCCTTGTTACTTATGGCTATGGTAGGGGGCGTCAAACGATCCTCCTATTACTCATGGCTACGGCTGCGAGCGCCAAGCGATCCTCTTGTTATGTTAAGAGCAAAAGCTACATAGTGCTAATTATATTGTAAGGGTCACTACAATAAATAGGTGCCGACAATTAAAGGCCTTCTAGTTATTTTTGAGCGGGGTGACAAATGGGCTCCCATGACGCTCGAGTAAAATTTTGGTTCTGACCCTTAGAACGTATCATATTTTAGTAGAGTATCGTGACCCCTATGTTTCCATCAATCGTGTTGGTGGCTTATGCTTATGTCCCTAACCAAGAAAAGTGATGGTGGAAGGAAATTAATTTTTTATTGTTTATCAATGCTTTAGTATTTCTGCTTCTTTTAAGAATTATTGATTTACACTTCTTTGTGAGCTAATCCATCGTTTTATATGTGATAGTATGCACATACTCAGTTTTTAGTGACTTTCTTCAATTACGGTGTCCTTTTTAAAAAACCAACTAAGGTTGACCGCGCTAGGGTTGAGAATGCATCAGGGGATATAGACTATTAGCGCACTTTAGACCACGTAGTTGTCACCGCACTACCATATTTTGGTTAAATTATTGTGTTAAAACTGTTGCAATTATCGTTAAACACATGAATTGATCATAAAGTATTAAGATAACTTTGAGTTATCGCTTGGTCGTATTAACCCTGGACCGATATCCTAGAGCTAAAACACTTTTCAAACGTGCTGTAGGACTGACCGTTAGATTTGGGGGTGTTACAATCATCTACATCGGCGATTGAATCCCCGTTGTTGGTATTATGAAAAGCATGTGTTAGGATCGCAAGTGCTTGGAATATGTTATTAATTCATTTTTAGAGCTATTGGAAATACTTGTGAGCTTGTAAATTTGGTTTTTGATTTTTAGATAAAGAAGTAATAATTTCCCACAAAGTAGTAGCATATTTTAAAACCTATTTTGTTAATAAAATGTTGGTATTATGGAATTACGAAATGTTAACATATTTCAAATAGAATTATGACGATGTACATAGTTGTGTGTGTGTGATGAGTACCGTTGGGGCACCAAGCAATCCTACTTATGGCTACGGCCGGGGACACCAGCGATCCTCCTGTTACATACGGCTATGGTCGGGGGCGCCAAACGATCCTCCTATTACTTATGGCTACAGGTGCGAGCGCCAAGCGATCCTCTTGTTATGTTAAGAGCAAAAGCTATAGAATGCTAATTATATTGTGAACTACGATAAATAGGCGAAGACAATTAAAGGCCTTCTGTTATTTATGAACGGGGTGACAAATGGGCTCCCATGACGCTCGAGTACAATTTAGGTTCTGGACCCTTAAAACGTACCATATGTCAGTAGAGTATTGTGTCCCCTCTATTTTCATCGATCGTGTTGGTGGCTTTTGCATATGTCCCCAACCAAAAAAAGTGATAGTGGAAGGAAATTAATTATTTACCGTTTATCTATGCTTTAGTTTTTCTGCTTCATTTAAGAATTATTACTTTAAATATCTTCTTTGTGAGCTAATTCATCGTTTTATATGTGATAGTATGCACATATAAGTTTGTAATGACTTTCTTCAATTACGGTGTCATTTTTAAAAAACCACCTAAGGTTGACCGCGCTAGGGTTGAGAACGCATCAGGAGATATGGACTACAAGCGCACTTTAGACCACATAGTTGTCATCGCACTACCATATTTTGGTTAAAGTATTATGTTAAAACTGTTGCAATTATCGTTGAACACATGAATTGATCGTAAAGTATTAAGATAACTTCGAGTTATCCCCTGGTCGCATTAACCCTGGACCGATATCCTAGGGCTAAAGCACATCTCAAACTTGTTGTAGGACCGACCGTTAGATTTGGGGGTGTTACAATCATCTACACCACCGATTGAATCCCCGTTGTTGGTATTCCCCTTTAAGTTTTCAGCCGGAATCGTGGAATTGTTATTCTCCGAACCCTTGTAGCCTTTTCCGATGAGGGACATGTTTAATAATTTCGCCAGATCGTGAGGCTGTCACATTGAATCAATTCTCGACGATCTAACGACCAACCTAGGCCCACTGGGAGACGACGAGGAATCAAATTTCGCACATCAACTCCATACTCCTGGAGTCGAAGAGGGCCAACACATCAATGTTAATTTTAAATAAATTAACAAATTCCAAATTTAGACGACGACGACGAGGTAGTGCTGCTCGACGTCGAAGATGATTCTTTATGATAGAGAGCAGAGATTGGGAGCATTTAGAGAGCATGATTGAGTTCGATTGAGCAACACATGGAGCTCGATACAGAGGAAGAAGAATGTCTCAACCATTTATGGTAAAGCTAACTTTGGTGGTTGTTGACTTGTTTAATGGTAAGGATGTTAGCATTGCTTGGGTTGTAGTGTGATCATAGCAAATTTTGTGAGGATAACACATAATAAAAGTTAATTATAGGTAAGAAGTGAGAATCATAAGGGTATAAATACTAACATTACCACATTTTTTGTCAAGATAGTATTGAAAGGAACAAAAAATTCAACAACGGGAATAAAACTCCAACTTAGCTAGCCTCTCTACTTCACATCTAAAGCCAACTCTACTTTCTTCTCTCCACTCACTTTTAGAATGGCATCAACAAGCCAGTCAAACATATCTAGGAACCCAATTGACAGTACTTAGCTCTTCAATGTTTTTCAGAGTAGATGTACAATTTGAGTGGGAGGTCCTTTTGTTTACCAAGGAGATCAAGTTCAGTTGTCACCTTCAACAATTTTTTTTTTTTTTTTTTTTTTTGAGGAAACAATTTCACTGAGAGATGCCAAAATAGCCACGTCTGTCGTTCTCCAGTACATTGAATGCCCCATCTGGTGGACGAAACTATACTGGGTAACAATAGCGCAAAAATATCTGCAACTTTATTGCACTGGTGTGGTACAAAGCTTTCGGAGTAGATATACAATTTGGGTGGCAGGTCATTTTGTTTACCAAGGAGATCAAGTTCTAGTTGTCACCTTCAACAATATTATTTTTTGAGGAAACAATTTCATTAAGAGGGGCCAAAATAGCCACAACTGTCGTTCTCAGATACATCGAATGAACCCATACTGAGAAAACAATAACGAACGACGCATGAAAAGATCTGCAACTTTATTGCACTGCCGTGGTACAAAATTGACGACAACTGCCTCGAACGCTGAACAGAGCTCCATGCACTCGAGCATTGTGTTTGCCAAGTCTTCACTGATCGCCTCCGAATCGCCACTGCCCTGTCACCATTGTTGAAGAAGCTTCACACTAGAAGAAAGTCCGACTCCACTACCACTCTTTGGCAGCTAGCTCCTTTGACCATCTCCATGCCTTTACGAACAGTAGAAGAACCGAAGATTGGTTTGTGACCCTCCCAAATCTCCCTACTACAAATTTTCCGAGGGAGTCTCGAAGAATACAACCCGTTCTAACCAAAAATATTAAAATGTGTGCAAGTTACCGATATCAAAGTGTAACAAAATCTACAAGATTGGTACCACATGTGCATTTTGCAATTTTTCTCGACTGTAGTTTCTGACGTGTTAAGGCTAAGGCCGCATTATTTTATGGCGTAACCCGGCCCATAAAGCCTGGGAATGCCGAGCCCAACCCGAGCGAAGGCACACATAGTGAAACCATAGTGAGAGTGGTTGATTAAGTTCGATGTGATTTCGCTGTTCTGACCACCCAAACAAACCCTCACCCTCCTCTTCCCTTCAGGCTCTCGCTCTCTCGCTCTGCAAGTGCTCTCACAAAGCTTCGGAACCCTAGGAATCTCTCACATCGCAAATCCCCTTCACTCAATCTCTCTCTGCATAGCTCTCTCTCTCATTCGGTGACCGCTCAATCACTGCCGACTCTCGCCGAATCGATCTCTCTGTCTCTCTCTCGTCGACCCCAATCTCTCCGATGGCTGAACGAAAAATCGATCTTCCCGATGATCTCCTCTCCTCCAATCCCTCCGATCAGTCATGGACCTCCAAAGGTTTTGAATCTCTCCCTCTCATCCGATTTTATCTTGTTAGGTCATTTTTTGTATCTGCGGTAGGGTAGATTTGATCTTTATCTGGTTGACGTTGATGTAGAGATTATCGATCTGTATGTGTTTGATTTCTTGTGGATGCTTCCTTGTTGAAATTTCGATTTCTTGGCTTTTGGAGTGTGTTTTCCGTCAGATTAGTTTCTCTGGGGTTGTGGCCTTTGCATTGTCAGTTACTCTGGTTTACTGTAGTTGTGGATTTGCTTCTTAATCCGTGGTTGGTTGATTGATGAAGCGTTTAGGAGAGAAAGAAACTATACTATTGTATGGACTTCAAGATTCATGGTCTTACTTTCCTCGTCAATCAAAGTTGTGTTTTGTAGATTCTATTGACTGGATTGTTTCAATGCTTTGTTAATTTTGCTTGGTGAGGGTGTCAGAATTATTTTTCTCTTTGGCATGTGGATTACCACTTTGGTATGGTGCTGATGCTTTCGATGTCTATGTTTAGCCTGTACGTGCTGAAATGTTTTCTTCATTAACAACTAAATTGATTTGGTTGTTATTGTTGAACTACATTAATTTTGTTATTTTTGTTTATATAATCTTACAATCCTATCCTTCGGTTCATTCTCTGCTGAGGAATTGAGTGGTTGGAATCGTTACCATTTCTTCTGTCTATCTAGTTATCTCTTTTTTGTGATCTATATTTGTTTCGCCATACTTTTTTTCTTTGTTTTTTGATGTGTGATATTTTGTTTAGTTTATATGGTGTCAATAATATTTGACTGATGTTTATTCATATGTACTCTTGTTGGATAAGCCACTACAGTGGAAACAGGTGGAGGAAATAATGAGAAGGGTGTGATAGGACTGCTTGATGACTTGAAAGGTTGGGTTTTACAATCGGGCCTAACAAAGTCCTCTTAGCAATTTTGTTAACAATTTGATTTCTGTCACTTTGTATTTTTCCTCATCAAACTCTACTTTTCCATCCGCAGTTTCTTCAGATCAAGCAGCAACGGAAAGCAGCATTCCTTTGTCTCCCCAGTGGCTTTATGTTAAACCAAGTGAGGCAAAGCCGGTGAGTTCTACACCTGAGATGACTGTGCATCTGGTTTCTCTCATGTAGAGAACTGTTTACCCTTCCTTGCCCAAGGGTTACCAATAACAATTGAACTCATATTCAATCCACTATTATTGCTTAAATTAAGTTTAGTTTCATTTTAGATCCTTCCTTATTTCAAGATGCATATGTTTCACATGCTACTTTTTCAAAATAGAAAGGTAATTAACTGTTCAGATGAATGTATTACAAACACTACTTTGTACTTGTGCAAATTTTCAATCATGTCACTGAGCCTGGTAGATAGTCATTGCAATCCCCCAAAAGCAGGAAACTGCAGTTCTTGTGAGGGTGGCTTTTATTACTTAAATGATCTCTCTTTTCTTGCAGTTTCTGTGCAACTTAATTGTCTAGTTAAGTCTGAAATCTGATCAAATTGATTTTGCAGACTTGTCATTTGGTCTTAATACTGAGAGATACAGTCGCTTGCGAAATGTAAAATCAATGAAATGATAACAATGACATCTATGGATCAAGTCGAAATTTTATAATGAATTCAGGAAGATGAACACACATTTCTGATATCTGTTTGTAAAATAGTTTTGTGTGGATTCTAGATAAGTAACAAGCAGATTCGCTCTCTGAAACAATCTATTTGCGTCAATTACCAGAAATTGCTTGCTATTTCTTACCGGATCATCTAATACACTAAACCTGTGTATGTCAGGAAATGCGTGGACCAAGTCCTCTTTCTCTTGGAATTGCTGCTGATCCCAGTCAAAAAGAAGGTTGGCGACGAGCTTCTACTGACACTGAGAGTGGTCGACGTTGGCGCGAGGAAGAAAGGGAAACCGGCTTGCTTGGTAGTCGAAGGGAGCGTAGGAAGATGGATCGCCGTGTTGAGAGCACCCCTGTTAGAGATAGCACTGATAACAGAGCTTTGTCTACTGACAGGTGGCAGGATGTGAATAGCCGCACTTCCGCACATGATGCTCGACGCGATAGCAAGTGGTCGGCTAGGTGGGGTCCTGAGGATAAAGATAAGGAGTCCCGTACTGAGAAAAAGGTAGATGCAGAGAAAGAGGACTCTGTAAGTGAGAGTCAATCATTTGCTGGTAGCATTCCTCGTGCAGTTCCTGAGCGCGACCCAGATTCTCGTGATAAGTGGAGGCCACGCCATAGAATGGATGGAAGTTCTGGGGGTTCAGGCTCCTATCGTGCTGCACCTGGATTTGGGCTCGAGAGAGGAAAGGCAGAGGGTTCTAACACAGGATTTACTTTGGGGCGAGGGAGATCTAATGCAACCATTATTAGGCCTCCATCTGCAGATTCTATTGGTGCTGCTCAATTTGAGAGGAGTCAGAATGCCCCAGGGAAACCAAGTGCATTAGCTACTATGTTCTGCTATCCGAGGGCAAAGCTTCTTGACATTTACCGCGTGCAAAAGGTGGATCCATCTTTCGCAACAATTCCCAATGACATAGAGGATGTACCTCCTATTACACAAGTTTCTGTCCTTGAGCCGTTGGCTTTTGTCACTCCTGATACTGATGAGGAGGTAAGTTCTCTCTACCAGCCCCCTTCTGTGAATTAACTGTTCTTGTGTATCCAGAAACTTTATCTGATGTATCAAGCACTTTTCTAGGCCGTCCTGGCTGATCTGTGGAAAGGAAAAATCATCAGTAGCGAGGCATCTTACAATTCATCCAAGAAGGGAAGGGCTCCTGATACTTCTACAGGTAATTGACATAGGACTGGTAGTTAAGCTCGAAATTTAAATTGCTCCACTACTTGCTATCTTTAGCTGCATTCCACTACTTGCTATCATTAGCTGCATTCTGAGAGGATGTCTTTCAGATGGTGGAGACGTACAGCCTAGCAAGCAGGGTGTGCTGAACTCAATTTGGTCTGACGAGATTGCTGATGTTTCTGGAGGAGCTGTTGCTGATGGCACTCATCTGTCTGATAGCGTCTCTAATGACAGGATGCCAGATGGTTAGTCACTGTTCTACCTTAGCAAGGTGTTTCCGTTTATTGTATTATGCTTTGTTGTTTTCTCAATGCAACTACATATGTTCTGTTACAGAAAGAGGGATAATCCGTGAAGGGGAAGGCAAAGCTCATGGTGCTACGACTGATAGGAGTACAGATGAGCTCTTGCAACCATTTTCGAACAGTAGAGCATTCTTTGACATGCTAGACATTGGTGCTCAAAATGCTGTTTCTGAGTCTCAGCTTAAAGTTGCTAAACCTTCTTTAGTGAAAAATCCTTCTATCGACAACATTGGTACTGCTACTGCTGTGCATGTTGATACCAACCAACATGATAGTTTGAATTCGTTGTATGTTTCTCCATCTTTGGAGCACAATTGGAGTGACAATCTGGAGGGCTTTCAAGGGAAGCCGAATGAATATCAGCTAGAAGAGGGTTTACTTGAGGAGTTGAGTTTGTTTTACCAAGATCCTCAAGGAGAGATCCAAGGACCATTTCTTGGTGTTGACATCATATCATGGTTTGAGCAAGGGTTTTTTGGGACTGATCTTCCAGTCCGCTTAGAAGATGCTCCTGCAGGAACACCTTTTAGAGAGTTGGGGCAACTTATTCCACAGTTGAAAGGTATGGATGGTCAAACCTGTGGAATTGATTCAAGCTCTGCAGTTGAGGAGCGTGGAACGTTGGAGGAGAAGTCGGGGCATGTCTTGCCTGAAATCGCTCAAACCTTGAGCGACCATTCTCATCAAACTTCTAGGTTAGATAGCTCAGCAATGCAGCATGTTCACTTGAGAAATTCTGGTAATGCTGGAACGTTGCAACAATCATATATGGATGGTCAGAGCTTCAGTGATTTTACAGCTCAAGATGAAGGTCAGTTGTTTTATTTATATTTTGTCTTTTTTCCCCTATCAGGAGACATTGAATTTTCTACTCATTCTATTTTTTGTTCCTTTTTCTTACTGCAGAAATTGTGTTTCCCGGAAGACCTGGAAGCGGGGGTGACCGTTTAGGCAACACTTCTACAATTAATAGGGACCCCTCTATAAATAATAACGGAAAATCCTCAATTCAAACTGAATTTACAGGACCTAATATGCCCAACGAGATCAACAGTAAGTTGCACCCTTTTGGGTTGTTGTGGTCAGAGCTTGAAGGCAATTATGGGAGGAACAATCAGACACCAAATATGTCGTCTGGTACTTCTGCTCAGGATCAGCTTGTCAACTCTATTACAGGAAAAGTTGGCACTTTTAGTGCAATGGCTGATCCCACTCAAGCGGTGGAGACATGGCCAGATGTTTATAAACCAAATACTGTTGCTGGACACAATGTTTTTCAAGATGCAATTGATGCTCGCCGGTTGCCTCCTATGAATCAAGATTCAAACCTCTTTGATGCATCCGAGAATTTTTTGGTTCAGCAGTATCAACAACAGCTGCAACAGCGTAACATGTTGTCTCATCCTAACTTAGCTGATTCATTACCAGAACAGATGTCAAATAGAAATGCTAGTCGTCGCCAACATCTTGCTAATCAAGCTGGCGATTTGGAACACGCTTTGGCTGTAAGGCAGCTACAGCAGCAGCGGCAACAACAACTTCAACTGCAGCAACAGCAACAGTTCCATCAACAACAAATGCTATTGCAAGAGCAACAGTCTCAAGCTCAGCAACAAATCCTTCTTGAACGCTTGATGCAGAATCAAATGCATGAAACTGGTCGACAATCTCGATTTGATGCTGCTAGAAGCAACAATGCTCTGGATCAATTTTTAATAAAGCAACAAATTTTTCATGACCTACAACAGCGGTCCCACCATGCTCCTAGACATCCTGATCAATCACTTGAGCATCTTATTCAGGCAAAATTTGGTCAACTACCGCATCAAGGACAGAATGACCTGTTAGAACTTGTGTCACGTTCGAAACAGGGACAGATGCGATCATTAGAGCAGCAGATTTTTCAGCAAGAGCAGTTGCATGGAAGGCAAATGCCTGCGGGGTTGAGGCAGCGGATGGAACTGGAAGAGGAGAGGCATGGTGGTTCTGTGTGGCCTGTTGGTGAAAGCAGTCAGTTCTTGAGAAGCCCTGCTGCTGCAGCACACCCTTCTCTATCTGCTGGTTTCGGCCCATTAGATTTTTATCAACAACAACAGAGACCATTACCCGAAGAGCACTTTGAGCGGAATCTGTCATTCCAAGATCGAATTCAGCGAGGCATTTATGAGCCTGGTCTATCGGCATTCGAACGGTCATTGTCTTTGCCTGGTGGAGTCCAAGGGACGAATGTCGACATAATGAATGCTTTGGCTCGTGGGCAAGGCTTTGATATGCCAGAACCGAGTCCACGAGTAAACTCCTTTGGTAAAGTTGGTGGTTTCTCCTCTGGTATGACCTCTCACCCTCAAATTCCAAACCAGTTTCATGCTTCACATGAGGCTATTGATGGTCAGTGGTCTGAGAGCAACGGTAATCCTCCTAGAGAGTGGATAGATTCCCAAATACGGCAATTGCAACTCAATGCTGATCTCCAGCACCACCGGGATTCAGATGTGAAAATGGCTTCTGAAGATCCAAATTTATGGATGTCAGCTGAATCGAGCAATGATAACTCAAAACGGTTACTGATGGAATTGCTCCATCAGAAATCAGGCCACCAATCATCTGATCCTTTGGATGTGAGCAATGGAGTTTCCTATGATAGAATGACAGCTTCTAGTCGGTACTCTGGAACCTCCCCTAGTCAATCATTCACTCTTCCATCAGAACGAGAAGCTGGTATGAACCGCATGTTTGGCCATGGAGCTTATGGCTCTAGTTCAGGTTTCCCTCCTCAAGTTCCGTTGACCAAGGAGAAAGGCACTACTTTAGAAAGCAGTGGGAGAATGCCTCTTAGATCTAATTCTGGAGTGTTAAGTGATGGTGAACGATTTGTTTCAGGCAGTGATCCATCTCAACCGATGTACCCTGATTTTGACATGATTAACAAGTCATCTAAAGATAGGGATTTTTTAAGTGCGGAGCTTAGACAAGGATTCAAAAATGATGTTTACACTAAGGGACCAGCTTCAGACATTAGAGGAGGTGTTGTTGAGCAGGCTGGATTAGTCCATATCGATCGTGGTGAACAGCCAGTAAATGCCATTAGCAGGAATAGTTCACTTCCCGCTGCGGGTAATTTCCTCTGAGCTATATGTCTGAAGTCATCATTGCTGTTGGTATGTAAGTATTAACGTTTTAAATTTTGGTTCAGGTGGAAATACAGGCTACTTCAGTGACAAAGCTGGACTTTCTGATTTTACTGAAGAAGTTTCGAAGGACCGGTAATTTATTGGACTTAGTTATTCTGCATGTTATGCTACCCTTTGACTTTTTTTGCCTGTTGGATTTTGAATCCGTAATTTGCGCTATTCATACTCACAATGTTCTGTAATTTTGAGTTTCAAGTGGGTTATTATCCTAACCGCTTGGGTGGCTTGCTGTAATTATCTATGAAGTAATAAAATATCCTTTTGGTACTTCATGTTTCTAATAATGCTTTTTTCTGCACAGGGTATCAGCTCTTACATCAAAAGGACCTGAGAACATTTTGCTGAAACGTTCGTCTCTTGTACCAAATCGATTTTCCCAGGAAGCTGCGCTGTCCGAGATGGCATCTGATCCAGTCATCAGAGGGAAGCAGCCTCCTGCTTCAGTTGTTTCTGAAGGTTTGTTGATCTACTACTTGTTTTCGTTGAATTTGGAATCTGTCAAGCAACATAGCCTGACATGTTTACTAGGCTGCCGATTAATGGGCAGTTCTGGGTATAACCTGAGATATCCGGCCCAACCAAACTCTAAACGTGTAAGAAATTTACTGGAACTGCTAGCAATCAAACCCAACATAAATAAAGAACCTGGAGAAGAGGGAGCAGGGAGGGAGAGAGGAGGGGTTTACACGGGTCGGTTATTGATGGCTGGCTTCGGGTTGGTTGTGGTCTTTAGCTGAACCATTGACAGATTTAGTGTTTACCAGCCTGTCAACCATGTGGATCTGAGTACAAAGTACCTTGTTGGTTTACTGTTTTCAAGAGCGGTAGTTCAAAAATTCGTAATTCCTTGCTGACTCTTTATTGTTAAAAGCAAATATCCACTGGTTTTAAAACAAAGAGAAGAAAAGAGCAAACACAATAAATTGGTAGAACTAAGGAGTTACTGGTCAATTTTATCTGTGAATTTCCACCGATGGAGGTATCAAGAAATTGGTGTTTTGACCTGTTAATTCTGGGTTCCATCTTTCTCTGAATAGTTCATTCACATAAGAGTTTGGTGATCATTTTTTCTTATATTTGAACATCCAGATAATTTGATGGAAATGGCCAACCTTGAATACCCTCATTTTATAATTATATTGCTATTCTGTGCTCAAAATGGTTCTGTTTTCTTGTACCTGCTTGAATTTTTCGTTCTCCAAGAAGTGGAAATATAGTTGAAAGCATATATAATGCGCCTTTTATCTTCCAGAAAAGTGACTAGTTCATAATGCGAGATGAACACTTTGAATAATTGCAACTAGAATGGCTTCTGCCACTAAGCTGATTTTGTCGATTGATTAAATATTAGGACCTTGAATTTCTAATGGAAAGAAGACTATCAATCCATGTAATGATTAAACTTTAACGTTTGAGCCTCTTCATATACAATTGAGATCATGCAGAGCCAGAAATGAGATCATCCTCCAGACTTGGTGTTTGTTTCTTACGTGTTGATTTTGTTGTTCTAAACCATTAGGAGGAAGAAGAGAGCAGCAGGGGGTGCACATTGCAAGCCAGAGTGTGGATAATATGTTGTCATCTGGTAAAAGGGAGATGCATTACAGGCGAACCTCCTCTTCTAGCGATGCTGATGTTTCAGAACCACTGTTTGTTGACATGCTCAAGAGTAACAACTCGAAGAAGTCGTCAGCAGCAGCAGCAGCAGCAGCACAAGCAGAAGCTGCTTCAGAGTCTATGGATGGAGCTCAAGCTGGGCGGACGGGGAAGAAGAAAACAAAGAAAGGCAAGCAAATCGATCCAGCTCTTCTGGGATTCAAGGTCACGAGTAATCGTATTATGATGGGTGAGATCCAGCGCCTAGATGATTAGTAGAAGAGTATGGGTTGTTGGTTCTGGTGGGGGCGCAAGCAACACCTACTGTTGTGTAAAAAAGAATTCCTTTGGGCAAGAGCTGTACAGTGAGATGATGTTGTAGCAGAGTGAGTCTTAGGGGGCTCTTGTGTAGTCACCATGTACATATGTCACATTTACCGGTAAAATCAATTTAGTTGCCATTTTTTGATTGGGTATAAAAAGAACCAATTTCACCCTCGGAAGTTTTTGGGTTACATGGACCCACCTCATTGTTGGACAAATTGCTCCATATGCCCTCATATTTGCTCAACTTGTGGGGATTCTTACCGTCCCTCTCGTTTGTGTTGTTAGTGTCCCGGTGTAGGAGAGATAGATTATTGGATTTAAATTTGTGTTTGAGGTGTAATCTATCTCCTTCAAACTAAGCTCGGGTTAGCCTACGTTTGGGCTGTGCTCAGCCTCTTTGCGACCTGTTTGAGGTGTAAGCTTGTAACAATTCACCCTACACCTCTAACATTAACCGCTCTCATCACCCACCTAATTCACCACCTTCACCACCAATACCACAACCACATCTTCAACATTTACCCCTCTCTTTCATCCCAACGACCCAACCACTGCTAATTTCCATTAACAACACCAGGGCCACCGGTAAAACAACAAGGACTGCTACTGCAACACTATCAAAACACCAAGAAGGCAACATATTCAAATTGAGACAACAAAAAATTCAACTTCAAACGCCACTCTTCTCAGCTGAAGAACCAGAGGTGCTCTTCTGGTGGCAACACTGTTGTAAACAAATAATTTGATAAGAAGTACCCATATAAGATTTATTACGAGTATTTTGCTGGTGGAAAGTTGATCCAAATTCCAAGGGCTTCGGTTGAAGGAACAAACAGTAATCTTTGGGAGGTGGGATATATTAGTGAGAAGAGGAGTAAGTATAAGAGGAAGGATGAAGTCAGCGAAGACTGGAGGTAACAACGAAGAACATACCAGTCAACAATCAACAACAGAGTAAATGATGAAGAGCTTGCTGAAAGACATGAGGGGAAGAATTGCTGAGGTGGCAGAGCAAGTGTGCGAGTCAATAGCTATTCCCGTAAAAGGGGTGTCTCAGGTCGTCATTGTGGGGATCAGATTCCCATTCCAGAAAGAGTGCGTGTACAATCTGTAGAGAGCTTTTGGTTTGTTTCTCTATTGCTTGTAACTTTTCCAGAGAGACTTTATGGTTCATTTATATCATTTGAGTTGTTCATTCTCATAATAGATTAGCCTGGGCATCTGTAATTGGTTTCAAATGACAGTTCAATCAAATTTTATTTCATTATCTTCTCTCAAATTTGCTTGTTATACCCTGTTTGCTTATAGGTGTTGGTTGGGAATTCACTTTCCTTTGTTGAATTGTGATATAGCTTTGTTACAGGAACTCCAAGCAGAAAATATTAACACTCAGTTCAGTTTTCATTCGGTGTTAGTTTTATGCGGTTCGATTAGGTTAAAACTGCCGTTATGCCAATCGCAGCTGTCAGGAAAACTGATGCGCCGCGGGAAATCTTTCTCTATACGGTATCTCAGTCCTAAGGTTTGGACAAGCAAAAGAGGCGGGGCCCTCATCCTCACTCTACAAGGACTATCAACGATGAGCCAATCGCTTTTGATCGAAAGGAACTGAACTCGAATCCCTCTTCCGCGGATTAAACTCTATGATTCCAAAGCCAAATAGTCTTTCTTTGGAATGAAATTTACCAATAAATACATATTATTACTTGCAATAAAATTATTAACATAAAAGGAAGTTAAATTAACTTTTTTTTTTTTTTTTGAAATGGGGAAGTTAAATTAACTAAACATATAAAATAAACACTATTCTGAAAAAAAAACAAAAAAAAAAACAAAAACACACCGCTCTATTAATCTTTTATGTAAAACTTAAGCAGTAACTAATATGAACCAATCTTAAATCTTTTTTCTAAAAAAAAGTCTTAAATCTTTTATGTGACTAAGTTACGTTATGTATTGGTATATGACTTCTATGCATCGTGTCTAAAGTTTAAACTGTTGTTTTTGGTTTAACCGGGTTGTGTTGCGTGTTCGATTCAGTTTATTTCTATCCCATCTGGCTTGCTGAGAGATTGGAGATGATGTTTATACCACTCTGATCCTTCACTTCCCCATAATCTTGACTTTGTTAACTAGTATTTACTTAGATCGCTTTGACCCGGTGATTTGAATAGTTAAATGATACAACTTTTAGATTATTTTGACCCGGTGATTTAATTTTTTTTTTTTTGATGAATCGGTGATTTGAATAGTTAAATGATACAACTTTTTAATAATTTTTCATGATGTTGTGGAATAAAAGTTGTATAACACGGTGAAAAAATTATCAAAAGATCGTATTACTTTGCGATCCCAATCACCCAGTCAAAATGATGCAAATACGAGTCAAAACAGTCAAATGATGCAGAAGAGAAGAATCAAAGTGGTGTCCACAAGGGACCTGGATAAGTAGGTTATCTCTATTCTCGATATAGTTTCAGGAAATCAATCTAAATGATTTTCGGACTACACATCGAGCAACGTGTCTCTTCTACTGCATATACACGCCTCCACAACGAGATGACTGATATGCTAAAGCTTTCATTACTTCCCTAACCGACCGTCATTAGACTCCTCCACAACGAGTCTGACTTCTAAGACCATCCACAATGGTGGGTCCACCCTCCCCTCCTGCCCCACCCTTAACTCACTAATAATACTCCTAATATTTACAATCATATCCTATTACCTCCAACAGTCAAAACACTATTCGCCCCCTCTTATACTATTTTATTCATCTCTACAAATTACATTTACTTTTTAACAAACAAACACAAAAAAAATGAAAAAAGAAACCTACCTGGCCCACCAAGGAGGCTCGCCTGTGGGCTGGCCCACCAAGGAGGCGCGCCTGTGGGCTTGGCTCCCCCCTCCCCTTCGCCTCTTTGCCCTCTTTTAACCTCCCCACCCACCGCCTCACCCATTGTTGGAGGCACTAATCAGGGGGCCATTGTTGGAGGCACTAATCAGGGGGCGTGGGTGAGAAGAAGACCACGGCTGAAGTTGGTCTAATGAGCTATATTGAAAAGAACAAGTGAGATATGTTCCTCTTAATTAAACAGTGCTTCTCCGTCAATAAATCTATTAGTCATATTCATGGTATCAGCTGTTACAATCACATTTTCATTTCCCACTGCAGTTCCACAAGGGCATAAACTTTGAACCCAGCAAAATATACGATGGAAATTATAAATCTGGAAACCATCTTTAAGCAAAATGCAAAGTAGTAGTATTTGAAAGCTAACCAAACAAAAAAAGCTGCAACACCTCCATCTCTTACAAAACTCAGTTGCCAAAACATCATTCTACATATTAGGTAGGTCTTATCTTTTACCAAATTTCTTTTGATCAGGCGACGAACCAGAACCACCATCACCACCGCCGCTTTGCCGCTTCTTTCTTCGCAGCCTGTCGCATACAAAAGCCTTCTCCAGTTGCCCCACCCTCTGGCTCAGTGAGTTGATCATCCGGGTCTGCATCTCGTTACTCTCAAACAACTGTTTCATCATGCTCATCATCTTCTGATTCTCCTCCATCATCTTCTCCAGCATCTCCGTTGTTGTGTTGTTGTCCTTCTTCTGGTTTTCAACTTCAGTCGTCATCATCAATGGCATTGTAGTAGTAGGACTTGTATCCACACTTTCTTCTTCCATTCCCTCATTCGCCTTCTCCACCATTTGTTCAACATCTTCTACCTTGTCATCAACCATAACATATTCAGAAATATCCATCTTCTCATGTCCAGCAGAGTCTGATTTCTCACAATTCCTCTCAGAATTATTGCTGCAACTGATTGCATCGTGCTCATCTTCTCCAGAATTAGCCAATTCCTCCATATCCATCCCCTGATCCCCACCAATTTCACAACCATCTTTGATTACTAGGGTTTCCTTCATATCTTCCTCTTCCCCAACTACAAAACCGTCTTGATTAGCTTCAATTTGGGGTTTCTCATCTTCAATTTCTAGGGTTTCCTTCTTTTCCAAATTTTCCCCAATTTGAATAGGGGCATGTTCATCGAATTCTAGGGTTTCAACTTCATCAGACACATTCGAATTTTCTTTACCTGAAGCGATGTCGTCGATTCTCTCCTGCAACGCAATGGCCTTCTTGATGACCGCTTTCCTGAAATCCCTAACACCAGAATCGACTCCACGAACAGAATCCAATTTAAAGAGCAGAGACATGAGCGCCTCGTTCAACCTCACCTTCTCCTTGGGATCTCGCCGGATCGAATCGACAGAAATCGTCTTCTCGACTCCTTCAACGTCGCGTCTGATGGATGCGATCTTCTTCACGCTCTTGCGGATCATGTGGCCGCGGAAGACCTTCTGGATCTTCACCGCCGAATTCGACCGCTTCTGCTCCGAACCGATAAAGTGAACCGGAATGTGTACGACCTTCGGAGACGGTGCCGGAGCCGGCGGAGTATTCCGGTGAGGCGACGGACGGAGTGGTACTCCTCTGGCGGTGGGAGGGTAGCGAGGGCGAGGGGGTTGGTTGAGGGGGTTCCATTGGTTACGGAAGAAATCCATGGGTGAGAATTCAAATGCAGATCTGAGAAAGAATTGGGCGGTTTGTTTTGTTGGTGAATGTTGTGATTTTTGGGAAAGTTGTTTCGATTGTGGAGATGATGATGGTTAGGGTTTTAAGTATTTATAGGAGGAAGACGATTGGGGGATCGAGAAGATTCAGATATTTTGTGGCGGGAGAGTGGGGAGAAAAAGGAATGGAGGATTCGAGAAGGTTTTGGATGCTTCTACACACTTACTCTCTTCGTATGAGCGTCACTGCATAGGATTAATACCAATAACAATAAGGGTTGCATTTTACCTCTATGTGGTGGTTACCTCTTTGTGATGAAAATATAATCATCTGTTTCAGGATCCTGATCCTACGTAGGATCTCGGAGTGTCTCATAAGATTGAGTATCGTAGAATCTCTTACATGGATGAAATTATAAATGAAAAAGTATCAAGGGTCAAACACTACTAACAATAGTCAACTACTCAACTGAAAATCTTTAAACCACACATGTGCAAGTTCACCCAGTGAGGTGACACTTACACAGTCCAAGTGATACAATAGTATTATATTTTTATACCTACCCATATACTACCACATATCTCATCTCCTTTCTTATTTTCTCATATCTCATTTTCTTATCTCTTTCTAACCCAACACGTATCTGCTTCCCATTTACCAGTCGAACCTCCGAGAAGTTTTCGAGAGGTCTTCTTGTTCTCCCCTTTACTTTCTGTTCAACCTCCCACACATCTTCAGCCTCATCGACCTTGGAGTTGACCCAGATTTTTACTGGAAATGAAGAGAGAAGACCTGAGAGGGGTTAACGGCGCGATGGCGACGGCGAACAACAACGTTGGCGGACGGCTAACAGCGGCGACGGAGATGGAGATCGGTGGCTCGCACGATCCCACCGATCCTACGAGTTTGGACGCGATCCCACCCGTGTATACCTGAAAACTAGTTTCTTACCGATCCAAATCGCCGCCCCTCATCCGGATCGTAGAATCGTGCGATCATACGAGTTGGAGCGCAATTCTAACAACCATGGTTGTTTCCATTAAGTCAACGTAATTCGTCATAACTTCGAGTACCGATCATAACTTCAATATTCAGAGTACTACAAAAAGAACGAGAAGAAGGAGATATATGCCAGATAAAAATTTGTCTTAAATCTATATATTTATATATTTTAAAAAATAAGTAGAAAATAAGTCTAGAGGAGACGAAAGAGAGGGAGAGACAATGCCTCATGTAGACTAATTTGCAATTCAGAATCACAAATTATTGTGATGAAACTAGTGTCCAGGGAATAGTGAATTTGGGGAATGGATTGCTCGATCAAAAATAAGTGTGAAGCAAATTTAATTAAATAAATCAACCACAAGATCAAAACCACTGTAATCTTCAAATGAATCGACTCTGATTACAGTTCAGGCACAAAAAATAATCGTAATACAAGGACAAAAACAAAACTCCTCTGCTACACTTGTTCTCAATTACTCTCTCTGAGATGTCTTTCTCAGTTCCCAGAAGAATGATCATCCACTCTGCTTTGTAGACTTCGTCTTCCTTTATACCAATTCTGAGTAGGCGAAACGAATTACCATCTCATATGTTCCTTCGCTGAACTCTCCCTTAAATCAACCAAGCTAAAGTACTCGCAACTCAGCCGTTGGCCAATTTATCTAATGCTTCGTCCGGCCAAGCCCTTAACTTCATATGCATTTTCTTATTTGCTGACTCACATACCACTCAACCCCGTATTTCCAACCATCCACACACATTGTCCTCACAAAATTATTAACGATGTCCGTATATCAACAACTACTGTTAGAAATTGTATTCATAAAGCCATATTTTATGGTTGAATTAACATTCTTAATAAAGTGAATATTTAGGTCTCACTCTAGCAAACACGTGAGTATGCAAATTGTTATTTATTATTTTCCATATAAATATGGGCATTACAAAATCCAGTGTTCTATATCTAAGACAATCAGACATGCAGACGAGTTCGGGCAGACGCATGATTGATTATCAGTTGGTTATGGAATGTATGTAAATGTTCAAATCTTAGATGGTTTTGAACAAACCCTCAGAATGACCGTATTGTAACATTATATTGACACATCTCGGTCGAGGACACGATAAAGTTTTGACTTGTTACACTAGCATACTTTCTGTATGTTGAAAATGACAGTCATATGAAATATAATGATCTCGGGGTGACCAAAGAAAGTTAACATAATATGTCATTGTTGTTGGTAATATTAGAAATTGTGCTATGATTATTTATGTGGACACAAATCGTTATTAATCATTATTGTTATAATGAATGAGATTCAAATACGAGTCAACAAATCTATAATTGTTTATGTGGACACAAATCTTAATCTACAAGTCTTTGTTTATTTATGTGGACACAAATCTTGTTTAATAGTTAGTGATATATTGAGTGAGATTCAAATATGAGTCAACAATTCTGGTATATTAGATAACGGTTATTAGAATTTGGTGAAATCTAATTCAATCATGGAATCCACGTCTCGTATGAGAATGATGTACCCTCCTGGGAGCTCACTAGGTTTGCTACGTCAAGTCTGGCCAGTTGGTTATTTGTAACCAGGCATAATAGATAAGGTTGAGCGGTTTAGATCAGGAATACTCCCTCCGTATCAGTGGTTTCTTCAAAAAATTTGAGGGCATGGGGATTAAGAAACCCCTGGAAAAGACTACTTTACCCCTAGTACTTACAAAATTAAACGAATAGTAATAGTTTTCAAGAATACCAATAAACATCAACAACATTGAACACCATATCATCATCAAGAACAACCATAGCAACATCAAGAACAAAGTCGACAGAAAAAAATTATAGATCCAATCTTGAATTACAGAAGGTGAAGAAAAAAAGAGAACATAAGCTGCACAACCCAAATCTGGACCACCACCGCCACCACCGTTAGAAGCATAGACCTGCAAATGGAAGAGAGATCCGATAGAGGTGAGAGACGGATCTTAGAGAGAAGAATGGGAGAAAGAGAGATACATGAAAAGAAGAAGAAGAACGAGATGGGAAAGTACCAGACTTGGAGAACCACCGCCGTCTCGCCACCATCCAACCCACCGGAAGCCACAATCGCCTCCATCGTTGAAGCCATTGGTTCGTCGGACAAGTACCAGACCTTGTTGAAGCCACTGCCGTCTCACCACCATCGAACCCTCCGATCTGTCTCTAACCGCCGCCCAGAGTCTCCATCCACTCTTTTCTCCGATATGTTTATGCCGAAGCCAAAGTCACCGTCCATCTCGTTCTTCTTCCCCAATCTGCTCGCACTCTACCTCTCCATCTCCCTCTCCCCCTCTTCATCTTCCTCCTCCTCTCTCTCTCCATGTGCGGCTGTGAAGATGTGAAATGAAGATGCATTTGGATAAGGTTAGTATATTTTGTTTTCTGTATTGACTTGGGTTGGGTAGATTATTAGGGTTGGGCTGGGTAGATTGTTAGGATGGTTAATTAGTCCACTAAGTGTAGTTGGGCTTAATTATTTTTATTATTTTGGTAAATCTGATTAGTTAAGTTCAATTAAAAATTGTGGTGGGTATTTTTCATTAAGGGTATAGTTATATTTTTGTTGTAGAAAGTTTCTATATTTGGATTTTGAAGAATCAGAAGATACCAAAAATGGAAATTTTGAAGAACCTGGTGATACGGAGGGAGTACATAAGATGTTGATGAGATCCAAATTGTAAGTAAGAGTAGATCGACATTAACAAGTAGATGTAATTTTAACATGGGTAGTTGTCTAATATTAATAACATGAGTACATACATAATGATGAGCATAAATGTCGGAGTGCAATTATAGTTTTATGGTGGAGTAAACTATAAATAATAATTAGTTTTGAATTTATTTCGGGTTGAATTATGAGTTCAAATATATAATTGGGAGCTGATTCATTTATTTTCTCCAGAGGTCTCCGGCGTTGTCCAACATAAGTGAGATCATGTGATCAAATGTGTTTTCGAGTCTCATGTGTGTGGAATGTAAATTGAGGTTATATTTGCTATTTTGTAGTTGATGAGCATTACTATAAAACATATGATTATGACTTAATTGCAAGCCACACTAAACTTAGTAAGGAGGGACTTTCTATGAAAAACTTTCCTACGAGGGTCTTTTGTGTATTTATGGATATTCTTAATAACAGAGTTAGTAATAAGTACTCCATAAACAATCCATCATAATTCATAAGGATGATGGCTGGTTCATGTTTTTAAACACAAGAGAGAAAATCACAGTTGTACGTTCATGAGCTTTTCATGTTCGAATTACCGTCGAACTTGAATTGAAGCTTGGATCATACTTCGAAAGACTTCTGGATAGGGCATATTCAATTTTTGGGTGTTTTGGACCGGATAACTATCTCGGATCGTTTTTCGTAAAACGCTGAAATATTAGTGCACATTAGAAAATGTGTAGAGGTAAGTTGTTCTTTCATCATTTTAAAAAAAATTACTCATGAACTTAATTATGTGTTAATAATCAAATCTTAATTTTAAAATAATATGTTTCCATAACTTTGGTTATATTATTATTCAATAATTTGAACAACATGTTGGTAACATTTAGGTATACATACCTTTGATCAACGTGTTGCTCACAAGTATCTTTGGTTCCATCTATTTCAAGTTGATGTTTACATTATTAATAGAATGACAGCTAAAAATCTTAATTATGAATCTTCGTAGAGCGTTATGTTTAAACATAAACTTAATTATCATGATTTTAAAGTGTTTAAATGTGTTTACTACCCATTTTTGAGACACTGTAATACCTCAAAGTTGGATGCCAGAACTACACATTGTGTTTTCTTAGGATATGCAACAGACTATAAATGGTACTTATGCTTTAATAGACATACTCAAAAAACAATATGTGTGTATAGATGTTATTTGGATGAGACTAAATTCCCTTATAATGGTGTTGCTCAATCAAAGTATAATAGTTATGCTGATATCCCTTGTAATACTCATCACTCTTTCTGTGTTTGTAACAACTTGATCAGATTACTCTGACAACTTCTTTATCCGTACCACCGGACAAAATGCTGAAGCCTTGAAGGTGCTGGTAGTAATCCACAAGGAGTACTATATACCAAACATCTAATCCATAATATCTCAATGTGGGACGGGATATTACAATCTCCCACCTTATATTCTCGACGTCCTCGTCGCCTGAGCATATTCCCTTCGTTGGCGGCCCACTGCCAAACATGATCATGAATTTTTAGCAAGAACTCAATTTAATACCTTTTATAACAACCCAAGCAGACTACTATCTCATCAATTTCTTTACCCGTAACACCGGATAAATATGCTCAAGCCTTAAAGGTGCTAGTAGTAATCCACAAGGAGTACTATATACCACACATCTAGTTCGCAATATATTCACGTGGACCGGGATACTTAAAATGACAGTGTCTTTTACTTTTGTTTTGAAAACCATCACAAGTTAGAGTTGCATGGGCATGGGATGAACACGCTTTATGGATCTAGGCGAATTTAATAATTTGGTGGATATTATCTTCTAAATAACGTAGTCGGGTTTAACTACATGAACTATGTTACTCTTGGAATTTTGAAAATCTATAATTTTTTTGTACCGCGATTAAGACTTGTTTTGATTTTTGAACATGGTTGTTAATTCTCCCGGCTGGCGTCTGAGAGTATTCTTGGATACTTCGTAGCACACCCCGAGTTCCTGGTTGGGAATTTGGTAGGTGTTACAGTGATTACTTATTTTACAGGTCATGCTCCAACTTCACAAGGCTTGAGTTATGTGAACACTGTGCTGGAGGTACCACCAACCACCACCACTGAAATGTAGACTGCTGGCATAGAGGCCAACTCATATCAAGATGCTGATATGGAAACATATAGTTCATGGATGACACATGTGGTGGTGCCATCTGTGCATCCTCGCAAATCTGGTGGCCACTCTATGAAAACAAGGCAATTCAAGTATATCCAAGAAGAAGATTTTTCATACCACACTTGAAAATTCAACTTCTCCCTTAGATCTACTTGCTTCAGAGACGCTCAACAACACTCTCAGTGGATTAATGTCAATAATGAAGGGTATGAGCCTCTCATACATCAAAGAACATGGACTCTTGTGCATGTACCTTTTAATTCTAACATAATAAGAAATCAACGGGTTTGCAAAACTAAATATAATCCCGATGGATATGTCTCTAAATATAAGGCAAGGCTTGTTGCAAAATATTTTCACCAAACACCTTGTTTGGAATTATGATGAGACATTTAACCTAATTGTTAAATATTCCGCTGTTAGAATTATTTTGGCTCTTGCAACCACTTTCAACTGAAAACTGCAACAAACTGATGTTAATTGTCTTCCTTCATGGTTTTCTAATAGAGGTTGTCTATATGAGTCAGCCACAAGGTTCTGTACACCCAAAATTCCCTCGTTATATATGCAAACTGCACAAGTCCATATATGGCTTGAAACAAGCACTAAGAACTTGGTTTGAAAGGTTTACTACTCATATGTATTCTCTTGGCTTCAATTCATCCGGTGCTGATTCTTCTCTTTTCATAAAGCACGAAAAACGTAAATTTACAATTATGCTTCTTTATGTTAATGATATTATCATCACTGGGAGTGATACTGAGTATATTGATGTTCTCACTAAGCAACAATCTGTTTTTCAAATGAAAAAATTGGGTGATCTAACTTATTTTATGGGCTTGTTGATCAGTAGAAGTCATGACGGAATTGATACCCATTAGACAAAATATATTTCTGGTCCTTTTTCCGCGTTTAACATGCACAATTGTAAACCTAGTCCTACTCTTATTTCAACTGGAACTTAGTATCGTACTAATAATGGTAAACTCTTTCCTAACCACACTCTCTTTAGACTATTATTGTGAGTTCTCCAATACCTAAATTTTACTAGACAAGATATAAAATTTGTTGACAATCACTTATGTCAATTTATGCATAGTCATACTAACTTGCATTGTATGGGTACAAAAAAAATCTCATGTACCTATAAGGTATCTGAAATTTTGGTATCCAATATCAAAGATGTTACCTTCCAGTTCATGCATTTAGTGGTTCGGATTGGACATGTAACCATACTGACGAAAGAAGTACCTCTGGCTTTGTTGCTTTTCTAGGTAAAGACCCTATTCGTTGGGGTGCTAAAAAGAACCCTATTGTGGCTAGGTCTTCAACTGAGGTTGAACATAGAACCTAGCCACAATTGCAGCTGAACTTGCTTGGTTGAAAATGATACTTGTGATCTTCACATTCGTATCCCTCAAACTCATGTTTCATGGTGTGAAAATAAATCTGCAATTTCCATGACAGCAAACCGAATTCTACATGCTAGAACTAAGTATATAGAATTGGATTATCGCTATGTTAGAGAAAAAATCATAAACAAACAACTAATTGTATTTTTTGTGTCAAGTGCTGGACAATTGGCTGACAATTTCACCAAAGGACTCCTTGAAGCTCAATTTGAATATGAGACATCAGTTGCAGATCATCTGAAACCGGAAGTGTTAGCTTATCCTAATCTGTTTGTTTATGACAGCTTGTCTGCAATAGTTTGTCAATTTTGGGTCAAATATCTCAAATCATGTAGTTTGATGTATATGTGTTAAATAAATAAATGAGCTGAGGACTCTTATTTAAATATATATGTGATGCCAAGCCCGATCATGCAGGCAATTCAAGCATCTTGAATTTAATGAAGAAATTTGAATATCATTCTTTATTTCAAGGGTTTTTAGGTAATTTTCCTAGTGTCAAGCTATATTCTTAGGTCTATATTTATTCCTGCAGCATATGTCTAAGTTTAGGGACTAAACAGTTAAAGTTGGCAAAGAGAGAAGCCCAAAAGGAGTGGACCGACCACCCTAGCAAGCTGATACAACTTAGCACAACCATGCGGACGTGCTCCTATGTGAGGGACATGTAGGGTTGACCTCCTCCGCTACTTAGGAATTCCTCTCTGCGGTTTCGAAAGTTCAGCCAGTCAGAAATTATTCTTTCTAGATTTCTAAGATCTTGAATCTTAATCTTCCAAACGAGAGAGTTTAATTAGGAATGAAATACTTATTTTGATAAGAACATATTTTTACTGATTATATCTTATTTTCTCATAAGTTTTTTTCTATTAAACTTCCATTACTTACATTTAGTTTTATAACTAAAGTGTATTGAAAGTATTTTGGTATAAATTAAATATTATATAGTAATATATTCTTAATGAGAAAATTGAGTTTCTAATATTACTACATATTATTTATATTAATATGAAATATTTTATTAATTATAACATCATTCCCTAATTAGTAAAGAAGAGTTTGGAAAATTGATATCAAATCTTCAACTACAGTATTATTGATTTTAGTATCATATATTTTTTTAACTTTAGTTGAGAATATTTTATATTAATAATGAATTTTCTAATTTCGAATATGATCTTTTATCTAAAAAATAACTCTTTCATTTCTTAATAATTATCTTTAATTAGAGTTTGAGTTTTACTTAAATTCCAAAAGTCTGGATTCATTATAGAGTCTCCCACATACACGTGAGAGAGAGAGAGAGAGAGAGAGAGAGAGAGAGAGAGAGAGAGAGAGAGAGAGAGAGAGAGAGAGAGAGAGAGAGAGAAACTCGTCTACAGCCATAGGAGTTCTTCCAAGGACAGAGCCTACTCTAAAAGCAGTCGGCCACAAGAAGAGATCCCCTAGGGATTCATGCCAGGCTAGTCTGGTCTCAGCTTACTGCTGATTTCTTTTGTGTGTTCTCATTCAGCGCCAGGCACATTTTTGTATAATCTTTTCCTGTTTATCTTCTATTCTGATTAGAAGCTTGTTTCATATATTCTAGATTCAAGTTAAAATTTGTTCTTCATTGTTTAATCAATCTCTAGATATATTCTTTTCTCAAATCGAAAATTTCTGCTTGATTATATACCTATGTCTAGATCAGCTAAAGAAATCTAAAACTCTTAGTATTGTTCTTAGGTTTTGATTTGTGTTTATACTTTTTTTTAGAATTTCTCTCCATTCGTAGGAATCAATCAAAGAAGTTTCATTTGATACAAATCTAAAACTCTTAAAACGTCTTTGGATTCCTGACTCCAAGGTTATTGAGTAATGGAATCAGTAGAACCTCTTAGGTTTCATTGTTGTTGTGTTCCATTCCCTAAGCTATTCATCTGGTCTATTTCAGAGTCAGTTTGTGCAGATCAGTGAAGCTTAGTTGCTTTACTCTGTTTATTGATCTATAGCTTCAGATATGAGTTGTATGCCCTTGTTGGGACTTGTTTCATAACATGTTAGTTTTGTCTAGGTTGTGATATTCGAACCTGTTTTGGAATCTTTAGCGTTGGTCTAGAGTTCTTATTCCAGGTAGTAAGTTATTCTGTTTCATTTCATCAGTTTCGTGTAGTTATTCCACAATAGTTCGAATTCGTTACTGCTAGAGTGTTGTGTTGTTCCACACGTTATGTGTGATCGCCAAGTGACGAGTTTGTTCCATACTAGTTCGAGTTGTGTATGCTAGTATGACCGCGTGTGCGGAGTTAGGCGTTTGCTATTGCCAAATGCATTCAGGAAGCGTCTTGAATTACCAGCTTTGGGGTGCTATAAGGACATTGCAGAAGCTACGCAGGTAAACATATAGTTAGTTTAGATCCGAGGGATTGCTTTTATATCTTGTATCAGACGTTTCTGGTAATATATTGTCGAGCACTAGTTGGTTGGTGCTAGCACTTGGGGTTTTCAGGCTTCACAATGTATCAAATTGTTGTGATTCATAGCAAAAGATTTCCCCAGGGTAAAAATTTGTTATGTCGTGTCTCAATACATTTAACTGTTTAATACAGTTTATGATTATGTTTAACGTTTTACGTAACAATTATATTAGCTGTATCTACAAGATATCTTTACGCAGTTCGTGCTCAGTATAGTTTAGATCTTATTTTCTTGTTATTATCTATTCTATTGAAGAAGCAAGACCTTTGTAGTAGTCCGAAGTGCGAATTGTTGGTATAGTTTGGTGAGCACAGTCGTACTCGTGTGAGTTATACTGTCCATATGCCTCTATATCCACTTTCATAATCCCAGTTCAAGACTCAGAAATGTGGAGTCCACAAAAGCCATAAAGAAGTACAACCAATCAATTAAGTCAAATGCTCCCACAAATGCACAAATTTTGCTACTTTCACCAAATTCAGAAGCAGTTCTCCAAACAAAAGCAGGGATCCAGTTCACTCAAGACCTCCTCTGCACAATTTAACTTTTGGATCATTTCATGCAAATCATAGTGGTCATAACGAATACTACTTCAAGACTAGCCATCCTTCCAAGCACATTTCATTTGGTCCAACATGCCGGCACAAGAACACCAATCGCAACCAGGTAGCCTAATAGAGCGCGAGGGGCATATTATGCATTAGGGTCATTGACACTAAACCTATATGCACTTTGAGTTAGCGACAACAAACCTCCTACAGTTTAAATTTTCCGGGACAATCCCCTACACTTTAGTTTCATGTGACAAATTAACCCAAATCGCTAACACCGTTTTTTTGGGGACATAAATCCATCACGTGGTGGCCACTTAAATGTCCCATCACGTGGCGGTCACATGATGGCTTTCCGTCCGGAAAAACAAACGGTGTTAGCGAATTGGGTTGATTTGTCACGAGAAACTGAAGTGCAGGGGCTATCATGAAAAATTGAAACTGTATGGGATTTGTTGTCACTAAACCTAAACTGCGTGTAAGTTTAGTGTTAATGACCCTATGCATTATAAAGAAGTTATGGGTTACTCTAGTATTTTACCGAAGTATCAATATGACCTATGGAATGTTATGTTTAGTATCTGGATCATACGGTCATAACCTTTCGTTGGTTAGGTTAGGACTATAAATTATCTTCTCTCGTTAGGGTTTAATCTTTTCTATTATTGTCTCTTTAGCTGTAATGGAATTTCCTCTTTCTCGTTAGAGTCTCAAGGGTCTGGTGCTTCCACATTCCATCCTGACACATGAGTTACCAACCGGTTTCCGTTATTCTTTATATATTGCCATACAGAGGATTTCTTTTTTTTAGACTAACCCAACACTTCAAGAACATAATGACAAATGTTGATCTAGCGAGTCCCTAATGATTTCCTAATCACACAAATTCTAACTTTTTGGACAAAATATTAGAATGATAAATATTTTCAAAATGACAATGTAATCACTCGACATAATTATGGTGTCAGTGGAAGCAATTGCGCTTTATTTCATAAAACTCGGACAAATAACAGATAATATGGCAACAGTTCCGTCGCAGGAAAAGCAATTAAAATGGTACAAGACAATGTTGCTAACCAACTCTTCCCCTGATAACTAACTTGTGTATAACAATTACTCGGTAGTACAATACAACAGGCACGATCTATCTGATAACATCAGGCACGACCTATCCGTTAACATCTTACACTATAACACATGAAACTATGTTGCACAACTGGAGCAAACTTCTTAAACAACGTTCATTCTATTTGGTATCTCAACGCCTGCATTCTTCAAAATCCGTGAAGCTGCAAGCCTTGCGAGTGAAATGACTTCCTCCTGCGTATCAACATTCTTTCCAATACATGACTCTATTTCAAACAAAAAGAAAATGGCAACTGGTGTATCTTCTCTATGATTCTAAGTTCAATTGGATATCAGCCCGCAAGAATTGAAGTTTCCCGTATGGATATGTGCTACACCATAACACAGCAACAGGTTGGCAATATATTTAAACACGGCAAGGTCAACGAGAAATGGCTCAATCAATTTAAGATGGCACATGACAATGGATAAGGATTACCCTTAACCTTGAATAACTTGAAAGGATGCTTAGTTGAGTTAGTACTCCATAGAATGACAAGGTTTTTATCGATTTCCACTAAACAAAGTGATGCAACAACCATTCACTGGCTGGAGAAGGCATCCCAATTTCGAAGCCTGAAGTTAGTTGTGACACTAAAGTGACTAAACCATTTTGGCAAAGGGGAAAGTGTCTGTCGTAGCAGGCCTGTCAATACGTCGGTTTTAGGTAAAGCCAAACCGAACCCATGTCATACCCGCAAGAAATTTTTTGGTGCTCTAAAAGGTGCTCTAATTCACAAAGAAATCGCCACGTGTTTTCCACTACAAACAAGAAGCTGACTCATTTTAGCTACTCTGACGCCGTTAACTCATGGTTACAGACTTACAGTTATCAACACTATTTCTCTCTCCTCTCCCTATGCTGTAGCCTCGTTTAGGGTGATAGATAAATCAATTGCAGATTTCTTCTTCTTCCTCTTTTCTTTATTCTCTCTCCAGATACTTGCCCCCTTTGATGTTAATCACTCACCATGATATCTTATTCTTCCTCTCCTTTTAAAGCCTGTATTTCCCCTCTTTGTAATATGAACATATCCACACATTTGAAATTGCATCTGCGCTTCTGTATAATGAACAATGCCGTTCTGGTTGACTGGTTCTATATTATTCTTCTCTTCCTCTATGTTTTTTGAGCATAAATCTGTAGTTTTTGCAGGGAATACTGAAAGAAATCGATCCCATGAACAAAATTGAAGTTGGATAAGTACTTTTTTTGTGTGTGAATAAGTACTTATCAGTAAAATTTACTCAAGTAGAATAAAAATTTGTTTCACGAATTCTCAGGAGATCCACATGAGCTCTCAGGAAATCTACAACTAAACTGGTTTACACAGGATTGTTTCTCTCATTCTTACAAAACTTCGTATGATGCTTTGACCCACTGAATAAGTTCATGATTGGGTTGTAAAATTTTATTCTGGAAAATGGAACTGAGATCTGGTTCAGAGAAAAATGAAAGCAATGGAAGGTGAGAGAGAGAAAAGATTATCCCCCAAAGGGAGAAATAAAGAGAGATGATAAAAAAGGGAGAAAATAAAAGAATGAAGGAAACAGACGGAGGTGAACTGGTATGTGAACTTAGTACCAGTCCGTCCCAGCTCTTTCTTCCCACTTTTTTGACTCGTATCTGGGTCACTTTGACCGGGTGATTTGGATAGCAAAATAATACGATTTTTTGATAATTTTTTCACCATATTATAGAGCAACTCTTACTCTACAACACCATGAAAAAATTATCAAAAAAATACATCGGTTTGCTATTCAAATCACCGGGTCAAAGTGACCCAGTGAATAGTGACAAAAATAAAATTGGGAAGAAAGAGCTGGGACAGACTGATAGCCTTTTCCAAAGAGGGCCCACAGACAGTTGTAGCTACTTCAATGGATTGGAGCACCAAGCTGGTGCTCTCTTGGAGCAACAAAAAATCTCTCCATACCCGCATACTAGTAGACCCGTATGGAACCGGACCAGACCCATTGACATGTTTGGTGAACCGCGAACCAGAATTTCGCCTCTCTTTGACATTGAAACACCTGCATCAATGGCTTCTCTCTCAATGAAATCCGTTACACCCCACGATAAGAAAAATATGTTGCAATCGCAGTATGAGAAGAAGAGAGAACACAATTTCCGGAGACAGGGGACGAGATCGAGAGGAAGAACTCACCGGATAGATTGAGAGAAAGATGACCGGAAGGAGAGGGAGAGAGTTGATCCACTGCATATCTTATTGGGTCATTGACACTAAACCTACTTGCACAACCCACAGTTTTGCTTTACCATTACAACCCCCATGCACGGTGACAACAAACCCCAAATCGTTAACAACATAAAAAAACTAACGGAAGGTGATGGGCTTTTTAGTAATCGATGTGCGTACTTTGTATCTACAAATTGCATTGAGCAATTAGCTCAGTTCAGTAAATAATCTTGCTGGCTAAGAAGTTGAAGAGAAAAAAAAAAAAAAAAAAAAAAAAGGAATAAGAAGAACCCATATCCATATTCAGCAGAAACAATTCTTGATTTGAAAAACCCAACACCAGTTTTGACCCCGAATGAAACTAGAGAGATTCTAAAAATCATATGAACCCTAAATTGAAATATTGCCCAATTCCCAAATTAAACCCCAAATCAAACACGAATCATATCTAAATGAAGCACGCACCCAAACCTTAATTGTTACTATCGCAACAAAGAACCAGATTCGCAAATTGATAGAACATGACTGATCAAGAAGCTTCTGTAGGCGGCAGAGACTTTACCGTCTTAGCCCAACACGTCGAGCCATGGCTCGAAGGCGCTGACCAAATGTTAGCCGTAGCCCGAGTCCACTGCGCCACCGCCGCTAAGTATGACAACCACCCCCAGTACTGGTACTCCATCTTCCAAATGGATCCAACATCGAGACAGGCCTCAACCTCATAAGGAGAAACTATTGCCTTCCCCCTCGTGTCTGATGCTCTTGGATCCGGAGAAGTGTTTGGCATGCAAGAGATTCTTCTCCTTCTCCTCTTGTTCCCTTTTGCGTTTTCTTTTCTTCCTTCTTTACTTCGTTCTTCTTCTTCTTCTTTCTCTTCCTCAATATCTTTTTTTTATTTGGTTAATACTATTGGTTCAGAAATTATCAACAAACCCATCACGTTCCATTGGTTTTCTGACGGTCTTAACAATTTGAGGTTAGTTGTCACCAAATATAATAAAAGTGCAGGGGGTTGTATTGGTAATCTAAAACTGTGGGTGGTTTGGTGTCACAGTGCATTGTGTGAATAAGTTTAGTGTCAATGGCCCTAACTTATTTTGCTGGGTTTCAAAATGACCCTTCGGGTAAAAAGTTAGAAACCGCTGGTTATTGGGTTCGGCGGGTCCAGAACAAATAAGGACCGGTCCAATTTTATATGGGTGGGTCGGATTTTTTATGACCGGTTTTGGGTCGATTCTGGGTCTGAACCGAACCATTGACAGGCCTACGTGCAAGTATTTATAAAGTAGTTATTTAGGTAGTACTTGAGGGGGTATTTCAGTACTTTTAGGGTCTGTTTGGATGAGGGATGAAAAGGGAGAATTTGTCATTCTCGGTATTTAAATTCCCAGGATCTAAAGATGCATCGTTTGGATGAGACATCAACAGTATTTTCAAAATTCTGTGGGATCAAAACATGGAATTGTAGCCCCAAAATCCCGAGTTTAAATTCCACCAACAGAGGTGTCAATTTGAAAATCCATCCTTGATTAAATAGAAGTGTCTCGATCCCATTGCCGGAGTAAAAACTTGCACCGCCACCAAAATAACGGTGAAATAAATTCGCCGCCACCAAAATCTCCTGCACCACCAGTTCACCACCATTGAAGTCCCATTGCCGGAGTAAACTTGGCAGCTTCGCATTTTCCGGCGACCACAGAGAGATAACTCAGATCTGATCCTATCCGCCCGCCTCCAAAATCTCAGTAGACCTCAATTGAACCATCACAGCCACCCATAAAGTTCCATAACCACCTTCCACCACCAGCATCATCGTCAACCAAAACAAAGCACCGCCTCCGCCACCGACTCTTGCTATCGTCTCCACTCACAAGTCAGTTGGAGGAAAGGAAGCTGATGAAGCCCTATAAGTACATGGGCTAAGACTAAATGTGAAACCAAATAGTGAATAGATCATGGGCCTATGTATTCATTTGAACTTGGCCCAAATAGATACCAGTTCAAACAAACGATGAAAGTTATTTACCCATCACTAGAAATCCCCTCATTTAAAACCCCATCATTCCAAATGCCAAGAATTTTTGAAATTCTTCACCCAAACACAGCATTAGGATTTTCCAGGACATCTAGTACTACATCCGTTTCGTCTGTTTCGTCTGCGTTTGACTTTTTAACCCGTAACTGAGTCACTTTGACTTGGTGATTTGGATACCAAAACGATGTAATTTTTTAACAATTTTTTCATGGTATTTTAGAATAAACTTTCCTCTATAACACCATGCAAAGATTACGAAATTCTTGGTTCGTTTTGCTAATCAAATCACCGGTTGAAAGAAACCGGGTGAATAGTGACAAAAAGTGAAGTAGGCTGAAACAGACGAAACAGAGGTAGTATTTGGTAGGATTTAGTAATTTGATTTGAGTCCAGATTGAGTTTTCTGTTAGGTATCTCTTTAGGAGTCTTTAGATACTAGTTTTATTTCATTGATAGGACGATTGATTATCGAGAATCAATGTTACTTTGATTTGTGAAACCCTGATTGAGTTTTCTATTAGGTATCTCTTTAGGAGTCTTTAGATACTGGTTTTATTTCAGTGATAGGAAGATTGATTATCAAGAATTAATGTTACTTTGATTTGTGAAACCCTGATTGGGTTCTCCTTTTTCCTACTCTGTTCTTCTTTTCCTATTCCCTGCAAAATGCTGTTCACCGAGCTCTGTTCATAGCCCTGAGCAGCCCCAGTTCTGGTCCAAAACCTTAGCAACTTAAGTCAATCTATACCCGTAACCCTTCAGGCTAAACCCTCCTTCTAGGCCTCTAACTTGTTGAAAATCAGCAAGTACTCACTGTAGGAAGAGATTTCCCAATCTGTTTCACATCACAAAGTTAGCCATGACTGTCTCCCGCAATTCTTTTGTAGGTGCATAAGATACAAACAGGTAATAAGAACTCTAGTGCAGGATTGAGACTGCTCGAGACAGGAGAGGGAATGTAGCAGCTCATAGAGAGAAGACAATCATGGAGTTTGTGAGAGGGATATCACTTGTCCCTAGACCCATGCCATTTTAGCGTACATTGTCGGATAATCTCGTGCAAGGGAGATCAGGCCAGTAAAGTACCTTCCTAAGGCGAAAGGATTGTGATTGCCTAGCTCTTTTATCCAGTTCCAATGCATATAATCATGGGCTATAGACCCCTGTCAGGCATGCCAGAAGCTGAACTAATCCAATGTGTGTGCCCTGTAGCATCTAGCCATATATTTGTTCTGCTCTTCTTTTCCCCATTTGGGAAGGAACAAACGATGTGATCTGTGGAGGCAAACGCCAGGGTAGCTCAATTCTCACCCGTTTTGCTTATTTCCTGTTCTAGAACCATCCGATCCTAAAATTTCTGATCCAAATTTCTGATCCAAATTTGTTGATCATTTCCCCCACTTTCTCATAGTTGTTTTCCTAGCAAGCGGTGTATCAAAAAGTTCCCCCACCTCCCTTCTGATGCTTGAGAAATTCTCATCCATTTTTGCCTACCAACCAACTGCCATCTGATGCTTGAGAAATTACAAGCACTTTATGTCACTAATAAATTATAAATTACCATAGTTGGCTAACTCGTATGGGCTTCCTCTGCGATCAGTCTACCATAACATTAGAGCATGTTCACCCGTTGGGGCTCTCGGGCAAGGCCTCTGGAGATACAATGTACTTTTTGGTGTGTTTCGACCCGTTTGGCAAAGTCGTAAGCGGGTAGGAACACACACCCAAAAGTACATGAACAGTGTCTTGCCCTAGAGCCCAAACTGATGAACATGCTCTTAGCTAAACTCCTTTAATGAGCACCTCCCGGAGGACGCAAATAATGAAATTCTCATACTACGCCAATATCAGATCTTTTCATCACAAAATTCCATCAATATCCCGAAATTCGTTCCAAAACACTTTCTTTTCCACAACAAGTCGCTACATAGGACTAGAACAGTTTTCCGCAAGCAAGACTTCGTTCAGTATGTGTTGAATTAAGGTTGTGCTCTCTAATATTAATGTCAATCATACTTGACTGGTACATGATTTTGACTTGTTCATCACTATTTTTTGCTACTAGGTATGTTTGATAATATGATTTACTTGCAGAATATAGTTGATACACCGCTGATACATCTATAAGACACGATTGCTTACTGATGAAGTAATGCTGGTCATTCAATGTTGTTCAGGTTAGAAAAGAATGGGAAGATTGGTAATTGTGTTTTTTAACTTTCAACATTATAGGTGTAATCAAGTTGTATTAGGGAATCTTTTAAAAGATATCTTGACTACACTGGGGTTTTAGGATGCACTTAAATTCAGTTATTTTTAGGGATGGAAATGCAATCCATCATCGGGTGACTTTGTTAAGGATCCACTATGTCAGGGTGGCATTTTATGTGGGCCAAATGGCAAACTCCAAGGAGATAACTATAATTCTCCAGTATATTAGATTAGAAGGTTTACATAAAATGACCAGGAATCATTTAAGCTAGCAGCACCAGAACAGCAAGCGCATGAAGCAAATAATTATACTAAAATAGTAAAGTGGCATAGAAACTTTAATTGAGATGTAACTTATAGGAAGACAAGGGAATAGGGATGGCAATATGGTCCGATCCGATCTGAGATCCGAGCTATCCGAGCCGAATGGATCGGATCCGAATCCGATCCAAGTGAAATGGATCGGATTTGGATCCGGAAAGCTAGATCCGATCGGATTTGGATCCGGATTTTGATCTGAGGGCAGATCCACCGGGTTCCGACCCGACCCGATCCGACGTATACGTGTGCTTTACAAATATACCCCTATTACCTCCCCACTTACATTTTTAAGAAGAATACAATAGTCACTCCAACCTACAAAGCTATTTCTTTTGTGTTTTAGGTTTCATAATTTACGAACATGCCTTAGCGTATGAAATAGTGTTTATTTTTTATGTTAATTTTTGCATTTTATTGTAAATCCGAGCTGGATCGATCCAAATCCCATCCAACCACGTACTATATGGATCTACGGATCGGATTTCGATCAGCGGAATGAAACCCGATCCGATCTTATCCCAATCCGGTGACGATCCGAACGGATCTGGATCGGATCTAGATCCCATATCTCCTGGTCGGATCTGGATCGGGAATGGCATGATCCGATCCGGATCCGACCCGTTGCTATCCCTACAAGGGAATCATCATTCTTTGTCTACTTTGTTCCACATATAATAGAAGAGCGATGTAGAAATGATAACAAATATGACTAACCACGTATTGTGAAACTGATATTTAGGATGGACAACTCCAAACAGAAGAAGAAGAAGGTAGCCAAACCTCATTCACATTTACGATTTTCTGATCCTTCATAATCCAACGACCATTGCACATTACTGAGACGATATTCTCAGTTCGCATGCAATTTACCAGACTGGAAATGCTGCAGATTAATTAAAGACAGGAATTACTCAAACAATTTTTTAAAATGATAATATAAAGTAATAATTATAGAAAAAAATTGCAGAAAATTGTTGAATCCACGACCTATTAAACTCCTTTGTCATATACACATAATCCATTTTCACATTTTAGTGCCTCTCAAATAGAAGGTAACATTTGGCAGTATCCTTTGACGTGATGCTATCAGATTATAAAAGGTTATATTTTCTTTTACATTATTAAGTCACAAAGACCCCAGAAATCAACTACTATTCTCCATAGACACTGCTAAAAAAGAACCTCAACTATCTTTCAAATTTAAATTGGTGCAGTACTGTCACATGAAGTATCATTAAAAATTGTTTCTTCAGATTGTCCAGAGTTCCACTCAGCTCAACAGAGGCTCTTTCCCGTTTAAATACCTGGGCATCAGGCTCTCCGTTGCAAACTTGAGAGTCCTGGACTTTGCGACTTTCTATGAGCGAGTTGGTAATTATTAAGCAGCTGGAGAGGAATTTCCTCATATGCCGCTAAAACATAACTTATTTGTTCAGTTTTACAAGGAGCACACTGTTTTTGGCTGGGTACCTTCCCGCTGCCAGGGGCTGTTGGAGATGCTACAAGCCTACAATCAGATTGTGCAGAAATTTTCTTTGGGGCTCGGAAAATGTGCTCTTTACTGGAGGTTGAGCCAAGTCTGCCTACCCAAACAAGAAGGCGGGTTGGAACTCTAAGACACCAACGCCTGTGGTGCAGAGAGATTTGTGTAAAACAAACCTACATGTTTGTGGACTATCAGAATCCTTGTTTTGATCAACATGTTCTTAAAAATTAGCAGCAGACTTTGGACCAGAGGGCCATCCCTTGCAGCCTTTAATTGCAGCTTAGTAAACCCTACATGCAGCTTTAAACCTGCAGCTTTTTGTTATCAAACAGTTGGTCTTAGCCCTGGAGTTACTTAGCCTCGAGGTAAGGATAAAGTTGTCTTTTGTTTTGACAGTACAACAATTAGTAGTTAGCCCATAAATAGGACTATAGTACTACTTCTATAAGGGAGTTGAATTTTGTATTGAACCTTGTAAGGTAAAGAACCTAGAGTTCTCTTGGGTTGTAACCCTAGAAACCGAGAGTTTCTTCTATTCCCACTTCAGTTTGTTCCATTTTTCAGCTGTATAAACTGTTCTAGCTTTAGATTTTCCTCTAAGGTGTGCTTTGCACCATTGTAGCGTCAGATTGTGCGGTGTTGCACTTCTGAACTACATTAGCCTGGAACTCAGATCTATTCTCGAAAGTGTCATGGAACATCTTCGCCGAAAAGGACACCTTGAGCTACCTCAGGGACAGATCAACAAAACTACCTCAGGGACAGATCTATTTGGGACTAGGAAATTCACATCAGAGACTCGAGCCTTTTCAAGCAACTAGCTAATGTCCGAGACCAGCTTTTGCAAGCTTGTGGCAGCCTTCAAGAAGAAGAAGAAGAAGAAGCGCTGGGTAGCTGGCACGATTTGAATAGAGCACAAGCTAAATGCAGCGTACAAATTCTTTGGACCAAAGGTGTGCCGAGGGCGTGGGCAAGCATTGTCTGGAGCTCTAAAATAGTGCCAAAGCACTCTTATTTTATCGCTTGTGGCACTGAAAAGATTGCTCACTAGACAGCGCATCAACACATTGAGGATGTCTTGTGCTGTCTGCACCGCTCCAGTGCCAGTTCAGCAAAAAAAAATAGTGGTTATTCGTTTCGCAATTGGATAGGGATCCACAGAGAAATGAATACCCTAGATAGTGCAATTGAGTGGTTGAGGAAAGATTCTACAGGGACAGCTTGGCAAGCTAAGGCCAGGGAGATTTCATTTGCAAGCAGCTTTTACAACATCTGGGTTGCTAGAAACCGACTGATTTGGGAACAAGAGACACCAATACGTCAAGACATCTTTCGGAAAACTTAATAGATGTGTTTAGGATCTATTTAGCTTCTGCTAGCACACCTGTTTGGGTAGTTCAGAAAAATTAACTTTTGAATTTTTAGTTCTTGACCTTACTTTTGTATAGCAGTCTTGAGGCCTTCTCAACCTCCCCCCCCCCCCCCCCCCCCCCCCGGCCTTAGCTTGCCAAGCTGTCCCTCTAGAAGGCCTCAAGACTGCTATACATCTGGGTTGCTAGAAACCGACTGATTTGGGAACAAGAGACACCAATATGTCAAGACATCTTTCGGAAAACTTAAATAGATGTGTTTAGGATCTATTTAGCTTCTGCTAGCACACCTGTTTGGGTAGTTCAGAAAGATTAGCTTTTGAATTTTTAGTTCTTCAGCTTACTTTTGTATAGCAGTCTTGATGCCTTCTCAACCTCCTCCTTCCCCCCCCCCCACCCCCCCCCCCCCCCCCCCCCGAAAAAAAAATCACCACCACGCACAACCGGGTATGACCAGCTTTTTGTAAATTTTCTTTGATATATATTTATTTATATCCAAAATAATAATAATAATAATAATAATAATAATAATAATAATAATAATAATAATAATAATAATAATAAATGTTGCTTCTAAATAATGACAACTAGACTATGATGGATCACCAATTTAGGCAGCCAATTCTTGATAATAATCAAATAACGGATATCAGCAGAAGATGAATTATGCTCTACTCTTCCAGATTACAAGAAACAAGAGATGAAAGAAGAAAGTCGGAAGGAAAAAGGAGAGAGAGAATTATACATCATGATTCGGGCTGTCAAGAATGCTTGATAATCGTGAATAGAAACAAGGAACTTGTAAACCTTGAGAGTTGGAGACCTTCACTATTCATGAATCTAATCCACTCAAGGAAAGGTGGATCAATCATCAAAAAATCAACGCCACCAATTACCCCTCAAATTTGTTCTTGGAGATAATTTTGTGTATAACATACTTGTCTATCCTTTTTTTTCCTTGATGAAAAGGACTTCATAGACATTTATATAAATCTTAGATATGAAATGAAATACTACTGTTACATACATATATATTTGGATAATATATGAAGATGAAACAACTAATCCACCGTTATGACAATAACTATGAGGATGACTAATACCTGTCATGTGCAGGAACCATAGTCCATTTGGAAGGATTGATTATGACCAGATCAGCCTATAACATCAGGAATGGTAAGAATACATAAAATAACTCTAACAGCATAAGTGGCGTCATTATGCAGTAGGTACAAAGAAGACAATAAATGAAGAACAAATTACCAGCACTGGATCATAGCAACAACTGGAATCAATGGCTAGTGCCCATTTTTCTTCATAAACAAGTTAAAACATAAAACGAGCAATCCAATACAAGTTTCACAATAGACATCTGTTTAGAACATCTATAAAGTTCATCAAGGGTGAAGAAAGATTCAGAAACCAAAGGCCTAGTCGTCTAGTGGCCTTAAGGTTGGTTTAAGGACCTTCCAAACTAGTGAAGTCTCGGGCTAAGATCCCCCCCCCCCCCCCACTTGGGTAGATTTAATACCCTTTCATAGGAACAGGGTATATTACGATTCTTTTTAAGGCTTGAGAGGAAAAAGGGAGAAGGATCAATGAGAACCTCAAATATTTCGTACTTCACTATTTTCTGTTCACCACTTGTCTCTTGTTCCACCAATACTATTGCCAAGCTAAGTTTTACATGAAACTTCAATGGTAACGAGAATTGATTAATTGCAAAATACTTGGCATTGCCAGTGGATTTAAAAGGACTTCATCCTAACTGTACAACCAGGTTACTAACGTTAGAGGTAAGATGGTGATGAAGTGACTCAGACAAGAATTTTAAGGGCTCCACAGTGGTGCTTTCTGGATTTCATGACCATGCGTCTCTTAATATTCAAATATATTCAAATGGCGTGGTCCCGGCCACATTTACTCTTTGTATCAAGGGACTTGAAATTAGAGTGAAGGTGACATTTACTAGAGTTCAAGAAACAAAATACTACCTAAGCATGTTAACTACTTGAATTGGAGAAATTTCAATTTGATGCTTATAATTCCCATGGTTGTTCACACATTGTTCTGAAATAAACATCCATTCAGTTAACAGCGAGTTAACCGCGTAAATTTCAAGAAAGGCCGTCAATCTAAAATATCTGAGCAGTTCTTTAGTTAAATGTGATTAACACATAAACCAAATTAATTACTGAACTTGAAAATGAATCTCGATATTTTGTATCAATCACATTACAGCAGGAATATATAAAGGTTAAATGCTCGGAACAATGTATTTCTCAAGGAAATTGAAACAAAAATCTAGACAAATCATTTCAACTACTTTTAACTGCTAGCAAATGAATAATTTTGTGCATAGTCAACAAATTGAAGGATTCTTCACTCCTTTCTTTTTCTTTTCGTGTAGGAATACTCCAAGCACAGTCAAAAGAATAACCAGAAAAGTAAAATGGGTATTTGAATTACAAAACAGAGTTGTTTTGGCACCATGGTTTAAGGAAATATTCACCTTCTTCCCAATCTCCAAAGATCCTATCTCATTGTCCCAGAGTACTGTTTTGGCACCATTTATTGTCGCCATTTTAAGAACAGTTTCAGCAGGAATGGCTTTGGGATCAGTTGTTCCCTTGAGAAAAATCTCCCGTCCTTTGTTTATCAGAGAAGCTAGGTACATCTCATCAACTATATAGAAAGTTTAAAGATCAAAACACGATCATTAGAAGCAAAATTATCACTTGCAGTACAAAGAAAAGTCGGATCAAGGGGCATTTTTACTCTAATGTAATTCATATCATATCTGGAGCAACACAGAAGTTTCAGTTGGTATTGAGATAGATAAAGGGCCCTTTACAAGTTTGGTTTTGTGTTTCAACAGAGCAAGTTACCATTGAGGACACTATGGTCGGCCTAAAGGTCATAGAATAGTTAGTAAAATACGGTAAGGAAATATAAATGCAGTACAGTAACTACGGGTATTATAAGATACGTTAGTAAAAATTCGGGTTGAAAATACAAGATAAGAATAACCCTAGAGTATACTGAGGCAGGGCCATAGGCTCATAGCGCCCGCCATATTAGAAAACTGTTGGTGATACAATGGTTGTGCTGCCGTGTTCTCACTTAATGAGCCAAATACATCAATTACTGCAAACTTCTAGAGCTTTTAATCTACGGAAACCTTGTAACAGAAATAAAGTTCTACATTTTTTTAAAAAAAATTATTGAACAGGCAAGTAGTGAAGACTAGAGAGCAGTTTGCTAACACAAAATGACAGTTTTGGTGGGGGTGCAGTTGAACGAAGATCTTTGAGTTTTGAGGAGTAAACAAACCAATGCTCATTCTGTTATTGCTTGTTGCCCCATCAGTTCCTAAGGATACACAAATCCCTGCCTCAAGCATTTCCTTTATGGGCGCAAATCCAAGCACACTCATTGCAGAAGCAGGACAGTGGGATACCTTCGCCCCAGCTTTTGATAGAAAACCGATCTGAAAAGGATATATAGGGTGACAGTTAAAATTCGTAGGATTATTTGTAAATACAGAAATTACAGTACTGTCGAATATTGACAATAAAGCAACTGTCTTGGGCGACGCTGCACTCTTGTATATGATTAGGTCTTCCAAGTGTCAAATTTTCTACAAGAGACCACTTTACACCACCCACTTAAAGCAAAACAAAACAAGCTCAGCCAGAACTAAGAGCTGTAAAATATTTGGTTACCATGAAATGTTTTTAAAGCATATTTTAGTTCACTAGTTTTGGCGACCTCCTATTGGATTTGTTTTCTAGACCTAAATCTACAACTCTAAGAGAAAGAAATAGTTTGTACTTTGTAGGATAACTCTCTGTTACCAACAAACAGGACAGACTATGTGAATCCTTTTGATAAATAAATATGAGATAAATAGGAAAACTACCTCATTTTCATTGACCCAAACACTATGAGCTGCCAGTAAATTACTTTGCAGGAATCCAATTTTCTCCAGATATGTTACTGTCCCATGCTCAACAGCTCGAGAATCCATGACCACTTGATTTTCATAAGGTATCTCTGCAACATGCTAAAAATTCAAGCAATGAGCGAACAAAATTAGCCAACGCCACAATTATAATGATCCCAGTTTTCTGACACCATGCATTTAAATGTGAACCAATGTCATGACTTGATGCAAATCTAAAAGCCCGAGTAAAACAAACAAATCCCGTTTCGCCTGATATATGATTCATATTTAACTAAATAAAACTGACAACTCTAAAACAAAGTTTTCAGAACCGGACCGGCCATCGAACCAGTGAGACACTGGTTCACGGTCGGACCAGTGGTCGGACCGGTTGAACCACACGTTGTTTAAATAACATATAAATATTATTTTTATTTATGTGTAATAAAAATATAATATAAAAGGTGAAATTAATCAAGAATGGCTTGAAAATATACACATTTGTTTTGAAAATATATACATGGTTTATGGCCAGCAACATATAATTGATTTTTTACATAAATAAATAATACAGCTAATATAAAATTCAAAAAGTGTATGGTGGAAAAACTGATTATTGAACATTTGTATGAAATGGTGAACATACACCATTTGTATACTGGATTGAAAAAATACATTCAGTTTCAGTATGATTGTTTTAAATCTTAGTTGCAAAAAATAAAGTATATGAAAATGTCCAAAGATATACATTACAATCTTTTTATAATACATTACAAATATTTAATGACAAGTATATGTGCACTTGGGTAACAATATGATGACCAAGTTACTACTTGTATAAAAATCTCTATTCACATAACAGAAATGACTCCCAGCCCAGTGGTTAAGGTTGGCGAGAAGAGGAAGAGGGACCTGGTGGTTCGATTCTCCCTCTCAGCATTTTTAATATATAGCAATGAACCGCCCGCTTCATAGCCCAGCCGGTTTGTCGGTTCGGGTGTAAAACCGGCGGTTCTTGACCGACATTGACCGGTTCGCTGCATGAGCGACCGAACTGTCGAACCAAACCGGCCACCACCGGTTTACCGGTCCGGCCGGTCCGGTTTTAAAAAAACTGGTCTAAAATCTTAAGTCATCAATCATCACCTCAGTGTCTGAAAATTTTCTATCTTATCAATGTCAGAAAGCATGCAACCGAGTCAAGTTTGGCATCCAAAAGTTACAAACTGAAGGTTGCACTACGAGTTCCAGCGCTGGTTTCATCTTGTCAATTGTCCAAGATATTAAAACCTCTTAAGCCTTGAGGACAATGATCAAGTTAATAGCTCCAGAGTGAAGAAAACGATCTGCAAATAAATGGATAGATGTGGTAAGATGGAACTTTACTGAGTAGGAGCTCGTCCTAGTGAGTAGTAATGATACTTTTTACATCAAATTTTTAGATTGCACTTATGAAAGACAAATCACAATATTTTCTTTTAGCTCTTCACAAAAGGAGGGCAATTGTATGACCAGAGAGACAATGCGATCCTGCAGCTTTAGGATTTTTAGAAGAGAAAGCACAGGACGTAGTACCTGACAGTGAATTATTATTGCAAACCGTGTTTCATCTCAAACAAAAAGAGATCAAACTAGTAACCATTTACATATCTGGTAATTAACAAGATGGAGCTTAGACTGGAAACTTATCCTGCTGATGTTGCAAATGGCAATCATATTGACATCCACATTATTAAGTAGCTATTAAAAGTAGCGACTTTTTTGTAAGAAGAAACTCTAAGAAAAGATAAAAAAACATCCCAACCACCCACCGCACAACCTCCTCACCTTTGGTCTGGATATGATTCTTCCAGCTGCAGTTTTTTATGCCCAAATCCTTGTCATATTTTATATCATCCTATTTCAGTGTCTTGGGACTCGATCTTTGTTCTGCTTGAACTCGTAGGTGCATTAGGGGTACTGCAGAGAAAGTAATGGCTACCAGTACAAAATCATCACTAAATTTAACTCCATGTATGCACATAGATAGCAGCATGCATTCACTCACAATACATGCAACAGGCTAAAAAACACATGCACATATGCAAACGCATATATACGCAGACTGGTGCGTGTGTCGAGAGAGAGAGAGAGAGAGAGAGAGAGAGAGAGAGAGAGAGAGAGAGAGAGAGAGGTGTACCATGTGGATTCCTGTTTTTAGTTCTTTAGCTGTGTCCCTTGTTTCAGCCAGTAACAGATCAGTAGCATTCATAATTTGCCTTATCCCAAACCATATTCTAATGCGTCCATTTGCTGTATTGTGGTGCTTTTCATAAAGTTTCGTTTGAGACTGTTCAATTCGAGTTAATATATTTTTTGGTCAGCCATTATTAAGATAAAAAACACAAATAAGACATGAATTGGGCCTTGTTTGGATGAGCTAGATTATTAGATTATGAGATTTTTAAATATTGAATCAGTGGTTGAGGTGAAGGGATAAGTGTACTGTTTTGATCTCAACCACTCATTTCAATATGCTACACTCTCATAGTCTAATAATAAAGCTCATCCAAACAAGGCCGTTATTTAAATGAGTAGGATACTAAGAATGCAGTTGAGATCATTCTAAAACATGTTCGTTGTATGATGTAGCATAAGTATAGTCGTAAATGTGTGAGTTATCCCTATTAGGCAAAGTTGTGGACCTCCCTAGCTGTATGAAGCTTAGAAGACTTCGGGAACTACTCTGACCTCAGATAGGTTCATCGCACAGGTCACTAAACTGACATTCGACAGAAAATGACTCGCTGATGGAAAGGACTCATAGCGATTGTCAGACTAAGCTGAGCAGAATGGTAAGATTCTCTCCGAACTTATCAGGAAATGATACAAGCACTACTTGTGAAGGAACATTTTTTTTCTTATTATTCCCTCTGTCCCACATAGGTTTTCTATCTTTTGGAATCCCAAATTCATGCGGGGGCAATATGGGACATCCTGAAAACGAAACAAGGCCTACATTTGCGGAACAGAGGGAGTAGTTAAGTTCAGCACAATTTTCCTTCCATTTTACTATACTTATTTTGTTGTTCCTACTCAGTTGATGTTAGAATTCCTACCTTAGGGCTAAATGCTCTCTCAAGTCATTGTATGCCCATATAAAGGTAGCATCTTAAGTTCATTGCCATAACACGCACTCTTTCTTAGAACACGTATTGAAAAAGACTTCTGTTTGAGCTTTCTTCAAGCAAACGACTCCATGTGCCATTTTATTGCACATTTCGCAACACGAATACATTACAGAATCCCATATCTGCGTGTCCGGTCACAAGACAAAGTGTACCTGTATACAATCATCTGTACTCCGGTTTGACCAAGACGGGGGCAAGCCCTCGCCAGTATCCATAATTGACTCAGTTAAACAAGCACGCAAGCCCAGTAACTCCACTGCCCTAGCCATACCAGATACATGCTGCCCTCCTGCTTCCGCAAAGCAGGTCACCTAAATCAGACATACATTCACAGCACAATTAGGTAGAAACCCATTGATTTCAAAAAATTGTTATCTGGGCCTGTTTGGATGATAGGAAATCAAGAGGTAGATGATTGGTCAATAATTCGAAATGGTTCTGTCAAACCTCTCCGAACCCAAAAACAATCCGGATTTCTGCCCAAAACTCTGGAACCCTGGATTTTCAGCCGGAATTCCTGATTTTTTTAAGGACATTCTGGATTTTTTGAGTGATTTCCGGATACTTTTTGTGGCAAATTTGGAATTGTAAAAAAAATGTGAAATTCAAATTTGTTTTTTGTTACGAATAATATACTGCATCCAAAGTTCCAAACACTTCAGATTAAACGAAATTTTAAGCTCAACCTCTCACTTATTTCAGCTCATCCAAACAGCCCTTATATGAGTACAACATTTGAAATTTATTCATATTCACAAGTACCACTCCGTCCCAGCTCTTTCTTCCCATCCTGACTTTTTGACTCGTATCTGAGTCAGTTTGACCGGGTGATTTGGATAGCAAAACGATGTGATTTTTTGATAATTTTTTCACCGTGTTATAGAGCAACCTTTACTCTACAATGCCATGAAAAAATTATCAAAAAATTGTATCATTTCGCTATCCAAATCATCGGGTCAAAGTGATCCAATGAATAGTGGTAAAAATTAAATTGGGAAGAGTGGTAGGTACACTAACCCCAGAATGAATGGGTTCTGGGGTTAGTGTACCTATTATGAATTTTTTACAGCACAATTAAGTAGAAACCCATTGATTTCAACACATTTGCTAATAGTAGTAATAAATTTATAAAAAAATATTTTTCATGAGTGGATACACTAACCCCAGAATGAATGAGTTCGATTCCACATAGTAGAGTGGAGATGTAGGAATCTTCCTCAGTCATAGTCGATTCATAAGGCCAGACCCGCTTGTGCAACCAAGTCATCAAGTCAACTTCATCGGCTATGCCTCGGCCGAGTTGTTGCGAGCTGTGAACATGCGTGTTGATAAACCCTAACAGGACAGGCAATTGTTTCATAGATTCATAGAGAAATATTGGGGCAGAAATGGAGATAGATATCTACCTGGGAGGATATAATGGCCGTGGAGATTGATGGTTTCGGGAGAGAGGTGATGGAAAGCTTGGATGATATCGGAAGATGGGCCGATAGCTATGATTCTGTCGTGGTCGATGACGATGGAGCCGTCGCGGAATACACGGGATTCGGGGTCCATAGTGACGACCATGGCGCCGTGGAGTATGAGAAGTGATCGGTTCTTGTTTTCTTCATCAGTCGCCATTGACACTTCCTTCGGGCTCCTGGAACACAGAATCAATTTGGGATGGTACTGTAGTACCGAGCGATTGCGGAAGGAAACAGTTGTGGTTTGACTTGTTGGTGAGAGAAGCAACAGCCTAAAGATAATAAAAGGCGAAGGAAAAGCTGGCGAGAGATGGAGGCGTGAGATTGAAGAAAAGGTAGTTGATGAAGGATCAAGAGGACTGGCTGACGATGAGCAAGAAGAAGGCCACAGGCCCACAGTGATGGATCACACTCCGATTTATGAAATGCCTAATGAGGATGACTGGTCCTTTGACTCAATTATAGACAAGAATTTAGATTACACAAAGCCGCAAGAAACCAAGCATGAGGAGGGGAGACATAGAAGTTAATCTTGAAGAGGCTGTTTATATTGAAGATGAATTTGATGAAGAAGTTGAGATGACATTAAGAGCAGAGATGGGTCCGAAGATGAAGGAGTTTATGGCTGTTGTAGTAGAGTATGTCATTAGGCAAAGGCGACCTATTGTGTTTGTTAAGAACACAAGACTCCAGTGCAGAGTTGTGTGCGAAAAAGAATGCGGTTGTGAATGTTTTTTGTATGCAAGAAAGTTACAGGGGGTTGACTCAATTCAAGCGAGGAGGCTTCATGATGTAAATCATTGTCATAAGGTGTACAAATGCAGATTTGTAACAAACAAAAACATAGCTAGAAGGTATGTTGACCAAATAAGACTTAATTCACATGTGCCACTAAGTGCATTTTAGTTGCAAGTTCAGGAAGACTTGAAGTTGAATGTGAGAAAGACAAGCTCTACAGGGCTAAGTGTTGGAATAGATGTCATAGAGGCAATCTTATTTAGTATGAACATTGTTTTTGGCTAGAATAATCATTCTATTATTTATTGAGTTATTTAATATAATGAAGTCCTTAGATTGCAATGTGTTGTGTTTATCTTACATATTCCTACTCCATTATATTGATTAACAGGACGATCAACTATAGAATAGTATGTGGAACCACCCCTAGGGCTTGACCCATAGGGTGCAAGTGGGTCTTCAAGAAGAAGACCGACATGGATGGCAATGTGATTGCCTATAAGGGTCGATTGGTGGCAAAATGATTCAGACAGATTCATGGTATTAACTATGATGAAACATTTTCCCTAGTCGCAATGACCAAATGCACTCGAATATTACTTGCTATTGCAGCTTACCACGATTATGAAATTTGGCAGATGGATGTCAAAACAGCGTTTCTTTATGGAAACCTCCTTGAAGATGTGTACATGACACAATGAGAGGGTTTTGAGGATCCAAAGCATTCCATAATGTAAGTTGCAGCGATCCATTTATGGGTTGAAGCAAGCCTCTAGGAGTTGGAATCTACGTTTTGATGACGCGGTCAAAGAGTTTGGCTTCATCAAGAACAAAGATGAACCTTGTGTCTACAAGAAGGTTAGTGGAGCTCTATTGTGTTTCTGGTCTTGTATTTGGACGACATACTACTCATTGAAAATGACATTCTTACCATGCAATCTGTTAAAGATTGGCTAGCAAAGTGTTTCTCAACCAAGGACTTAGGGAAAACAGTTTATATACTCGGTATTAAGATCTATAGGGATAGATCGAGGAAGCTGCTAGGCCTAAGTCAAAGTACATATAGAGACAAGGTGTTGAAACAGTTCAATATGCAAGATTCCAAGAAGGGATTCTTGCCCATGTCGCGTGGAATCGCCCTTTCGAAGGATGATTTTCCTTCCAATGAGATTGAGAAGGAACACATGAGTAGAATTCCCTATGGCTCGGCCATAGGATTCATCATATACGCCATGCTATGTACTAGAACAGATGTGTCATACGCGTTGAGTGTTGGAATAGATGCCCTAGAGGCAATCTAGTTTAGTATGAATTTATTTGTGGCTAGAAAATTCATTTTACTATTTATTGGATATTTAATATAATGAAGTCCTTAGATTTACAATTGTGTTGTTTATCTTAAATATCCCTAGTCAACAATCATCTATAGACTAGTATGGGGTTGGATTGATATAGAGATATCATGATCCAACACATAGGTGTGCATTAAGGGTAATGACGCACTGGATTGACCCATCTCCGAGAAGGCTACATACACGTTATGTTAAGTCACAAGCGCTTCTCGTGGTGCAACGGTATTGTCATCCTTAGACTTGAAGTCGCTAGATATTCTAGTTGTGGATTATTGTGATTTCGGTAGCGTTAAACGCTACACCGTAACTGGGTAATTATAAAGGCGTGTACCGGATATAATAAGAAGTAAGCTTAGAGATCGTAGTGGACGTAGATAGAATTTGTCCCTCCCACATAACGGGAGCAAATATCCTAGGCCACTCGAGGGATAGTGCTTATAGAATGTCTGGCCAGACTCAAATAAATCAATGTTGGATATTGATGTTATTTGTACGAATAAGGCTATTTCCATGGATTGAGAAAATGTGGATTGAATATACGAGTGTGACTTGTATGTCTCGTGTCCAATCCGGATATAGAGACAAAGGGATGAGACAATTACCTGTAAAAGGTTTGTCAAGATGAGTATTCTATTAGTTGGCTAGAATGGATGTTTTGCTAGAAACCGCTCTATATTAGCAAATTGTTGCTACCAACTAGATAGAACCTATGGGGGCACACGCTATATAGAGTTAAACTAGATTTGGGAATTAATTAATATGATTAATTAAATAGAAGGATCACTTTGCAATACCTTGCAAACTTAGTGGGGACTAATTTACAAAGAAGGGACTAAATTGAATTCCAGTAGGACTAGAATAGGTCTTTTAGGTAGTTGGCAAGGATTTGTTGGACTATATAAAGGACACTCCTTCCTTCATTCCCACACTTATGAACTTATTGATCATAACTTGAGTGGGAGAGAACAAAAAGGAGAGAGCAAGCAAGCAAGAGAGGAGCCGCCGCCCCTCCCTCACCGCCGCCCCTCCCCGTCTGCCACAAGGAGGCCTGAGACCCCCTTTGTTGGTCTCGTTTTGCATGATTCTTCTTCCTCTTCCTCTTTCCGGGCTAGCACCAAGGATTGGAAGATCTAGTATTCAACTCTAGGCGTGGATCAACTATAGAGAACGTGACACAATTCGCGTTTGAAGTCATCAAAGGAGAACCCTAAGGTGTGTTATTGATTTCTTCCTTTACCATCGTTATGTCTCTTGACTTGTGATCCTTGGAGGGTTTTGCATGGGTTATGATTGTTTGTGTTTCCGTTACGCATCCATGAATCAAAACCTAACAGTGGTATTAGAGCCACAGGTCGTAGAGCATAAACGTGGTTTATGTGTTACGTTTTGATAGTTTTACACCTTAAAATTGTTGTTTATCTCGTAAAACAAGACAAATCAAGCATATGATGCAATTTGTTAATAATCTATCATAACAAGATCTAGTTTTTGCATTGGATGCATGAATTAGTGAGTTTGAGAAATTTTAGGATCTTAGATCTAGGGTTTGGGCATCCTAGGAGAAGAAGGAGTTCTTTCCATACAAGGAAACAACCAAACTTGGGCACCAAGCAAGGGAGTTGTTTTGGAAACAACTCCCGAAGGAGGTTCGGCCCCCCTAGGGGACCGCCCCTCCTTGCTTGCCGCCCAAGCAAGGCTCGGCCTAGGGGCCGGGGCAGCCCTAGCCCGCGGCCTAGCCGCGTGGGCTAGGGGCTGGCCGGCCCAAGGCCTTTTGGGTTCTCTTTTGGGCCCGGGCAATTCGATTGTTGGGCCCCATGGACCGTTATAACCCTAGAATATCCTAAAATCAATTAAAATTGACCAAGCGCGTTAAAATTGAATTTTAACTGTTTATGTGCAATTCACATGGTGATTGGATATGGCCTTAGGATGTGGTTTGTTGTGGATGTTTAATTTTGTGGTTTGGTTTACGGCCTGCGAGCTGATCAATTAATTGTAATAAATAATTAGGGTTTTATGGCCTGCGAGCCAATTTTTTTCTCAACTTGTGAGATTTATTTTATTTAGTATAGTTGTTAGCTAGTGCTAGATAAAGTAGATTGTTAGCCAAAATTGAAGAAAAGAAGTCCAAAGCCAAAAGGAGCCACAAAAGATGAAGCATGGAACATGACTATGAAGGATGGACCAAAAGATGAAGACGCATGGAGATGTGTTTGCTTTTAGGGTTCATAGATAATTCCATTGGCTTGGAATTATCTTAGTCTAGAAAAGGCCATATCCACATCACGTTTTATTTTTGTTTTGTGATTGTTTATTTTATTGTCTTATTATTTTGTTGTTGGTGTATGGATGATGCATGCAATTAGGATAATAAGATAATTAGACAACATGGATCTATTATTTGGAGTTGTGCACAAACTCAAATAAATAGATTAGTTGATATTGATCAACAAAAATAATTAAAATTGAATTTAAAATCTCTCAAAATTCAAATATTGTGTTCTTGCCTTCTCGTTATTTAAACACTCATTATCATCATGATTTATCAAGTTCGTGCGCGCCAAAGCATGGCGACTTGGTTCATAATGATGGAATACGATGTGCAATTGTTTAAATAAGAGGTTGAACGCAACTAGGCTATTAATATGATTAAGAAACCTAGAGGCAATCAATTGGAATTATTCATATGGATGGATAAATAAGGAGTTATTTGCCTAATTGAACCAAGAGTTGCATAAGGGATGCAATTGGAATTGTTCCTACCTAAAGTAGTCAAATTATGGGTGACTTGCCAAAGCAAGCTCTTAAGGAGATGAAACATGGATCTTGGCCCACTAGAAAATATAAGGATATTTTCCGCATTAATATCTTGAGGGTTATTAATCCGTAGAAAAATAGTGATAAACTAGCCATTATTGAATATAGTCAAAAAATTCACAAATACTAAAATTTGCGTATTTTCCTTTTGTAGAATTCCAAATGGCAAACAACTCATCGAGTTCACAACATTCCCTACGATCTGTCCTTGAGAAGGACAAGCTCTCTGGAACCAACTTCCTTGATTGGTACAGAAACTTGAGAATCGTCCTCAAGCAAGAGAAGAAACTGTACGCAATAGAGGAGAAAGTTCCAGCAGGTCTAGAGAACCAAACACCTGCAGCCCTAAAGGCGTATCAAAAGCGTGTTGATGACGCTAATGATGCGGCATGCCTTATGCTATGCACCATGACTTCTGAGCTTCATAAGCAACACGAAAACATGAATGCTGTCGATATGATCGAGCATCTGAAGCAGCTCTTCCAAGAGCAGGAAAGGGTTGAGAGGTATGAGGTCTCTAAGGCACTGTTCAAGTGTCATCTGGTAGAAGGGAACCCGGTGGGTCCCCATGTACTCAGAATGATCGGGTACTTGGAGAATCTCGCCCGACTGGGGTTCCCGTTTCGCCAAGAGTTGGCAACCGATCTCGTGTTGCAATCGTTGCCTGAGAGTTATGGACAGTTCATCATGAACTATAACATGAACGAGATCGTGAAACCACTGCGAGATTTGCTCAATATGTTGAGGACAGCTGAACAGAGCATCAACAAGGGTAAGGGACAGGCCATTATGATGGTGCAGAAAGGAAAGGGCAAAAGGTTTGCCTCATCCTCCAAGGGCAAAGGAAAGTCAATTGCCAAGTCCAAGGAACCTGCCCTTAAGCCTGTTGGTGGCATTACCAAAGGTGTGAATAAAGGTGAGTGTCACTACTGCAGTCAGCCTGGACACTGGAGGAGGAACTGCCCGAAATATCTGGAGGACAAGAGGCTGGAATAGTGATTCCACCACCACCAGGTATTTTTGTTGTTGATGTCAATTTAACTGTCTCTACATCATGGGTATTAGATACTGGATGCGGATCTCACATTGTCGAAATGTGCAGGATCTAAAGAGAAGTAGAAGATTGGCTAAAGGGGAGATAGATATGCGCGTTGGGAATGGAGCAAAAGTTGTTGCGTTGGCCGTGGGCGTGTGCGAGCTATCTCTGCCTTCAGGACTAGTTTTAGAATTAAATAATTGCTATTTTGTGCCTGCTATGAGCAGAAACATTATTTCTATTTCTTTTTTGGACAAGGAAGGTTTTATTATTTCAATAAAGAACAATTGTTGTTCCTTTTATTTGAATAATATTCACTATTTTAGTACGCAATTATTTAATGGATTGTATGTCCTTGATCTAAGCAATCCTATCTACAACTGTAATACCAAGCGGATTAAAATAAATGATTTAAATCCTGCTTATTTATGGCACTGTCGTTTAGGCCACATAAACGAGAAACGTGTATCTAGACTCCATAAGGATGGACTACTAGACTCATTTGATTTTGAATCATATGAGACATGTGAGGATTGTTTATTGGGAAAAATGACAAAGTCCCCTTTCAATAAGAAAGGTGAGAGGACTAGTGAGCAATTGGCGCTCATACATACTGATGTGTGTGGGCCATTTGCCACGCCTGCCAGGAGTGGTTATGTCTACTTCATTACATTTACTGATGACTACAGTAGATATGGATTTGTGTACCTCATGAGGGCCAAATCCGAACCCTTTGAAGTGTTCAAAGAATTCAAGAATGAAGTAGAGAAGCAACTTGGCAAAAGTATCAAGGCTCTACGATCGGATCGTGGAGGGGAATACTTGAGCCAAGAGTTTGACGACTATCTTAGAGAGTGTGGGATCGTGTCCCAACTCACTCCACCCGGAACGCCACAATGGAATGGCGTGTCTGAGAGGAGGAATCGAACCCTATTGGATATGGTTCGATCTATGATGTGTCAAATCGATCTTCCATTATCATTTTGGGGCCATGCTCTATTAAGTGCAGCTTTCACCATTAACCGTGTTCCATCTAAATCAGTCATGAAGACACCACATGAGATGTGGAGTGGGAAGCGTCCCACACTATCGTGACACGGTGCTCATAGATGATGAGCCTACTACCTATGAAGAGGCCATGAAAGGCCCAGATTCTCAGAAGTGGCTAGAAGCCATGAGATCCGAGATGGAATCCATGTATACCAACAAAGTATGGACTTTGGTGGAACCACCCGAAGGGGCGCGTCCCATAGGGTGCAAGTGGGTCTTCAAGAAGAAGATCGACATGGATGGTAATGTGTTTACCTATAAGGGCCGATTGGTGGCTAAAGGATTCAGACAGATTCATGGTATTGACTATGATGAAACATTTTCACCAGTCGCTATGACCAAATCCATCCGAATCCTACTTGCGATTGCAGCATACCATGACTATGAGATTTGGCATATGGATGTCAAAACAGCATTCCTTTATGGGAATCTCCTCGAGGACGTGTATATGATACAGCCGGAGGGTTTTGAAGATCCAAAGCAAGCCAACAAAGTCTGTAAGCTGCAACGATCCATTTACAGATTGAAGCAAGATTCTAGGAGTTGGAATCGACGTTTTGAGGAAGTAGTCAAAGAGTTTGGCTTCATCAGAAAAGAATACGAGTCTTGTATCTACAAGAAGGTTAGTGGGAGCTCTGTAGCTTTTCTGGTCTTGTATGTGGATGACATACTACTCATTGGAAACGACTTTCCCATGCTGCAATCTGTTAAGATTGGCTAGGTAAGTGTTTCTCAATGAAGGACTTAGGGGAAGCAGCCTATATACTCGGTATAAAGATCTATAGAGATAGATCTAAGAGACTGCTAGGCCTAAGTCAGAGTACATATATTGACAAGGTGTTGAAGCGATTCAACATGCAAGATTCCAAGAAGGGATTCTTGCCCATGTCACATGGAATCACTCTTTCAAAGAATGGTTGTCCTTCCAATGAGATTGAGAAGGAATGCATGAGTAGAATTCCCTATGCCTCGGCCATAGGATCTATCATGTACGCCATGTTATGTACTAGACCAGATGTGTCATATGCCTTTAGTATGACAAGCAGATACCAATCCAATCTAGGTGAGAGTCACTGGATTGCAGTCAAGAATATCCTAAAGTACTTGAGAAGAACTAAGGATGCTTTCTTGATGTTTGGCGGTGAGGAAGAGTTGCGTGTAAGGGGTTACACTGATTCAAACTTCCAAACCGACAGAGATGACTTTAGATCACAGTCAAGATATGTGTTTTGCCTGAATGGAGCAGCAGTGAGCTGGAAGAGTTCCAAGCAAGAGACGGTGGCTGATTCTACAACAGAGGCTGAGTACATTGCTGCAAATGGCGCAGCAAAGGAAGCTGTTTGGATCAGAAAGTTTGTTTCTGACCTTGGTGTGGTTCCTAGCATTGCGGATCCAGTTGAGTTGTACTGTGACAACACTGGGGCGATCGCGCAATCAAAGGAACCCAGGTCGCACCAGAAATCCAAGCACGTGCTCAGGAAGTTTCATCTGATTCGAGATATTATCGATAGAGGAGACGTTCGGATATGCAAGATTCCTACAGATAAGAATCTGTCAGACCCGCTTACAAAGCCGCTTACGCAGTGGAAGCATGAAGGGAACACTAGGAGTATGGGCATGCGAGATGAGCCAGATTGGCTCTAGTGCAAGAGGGAGACTGTTGGAATAGATGCCCTAGAGGCAATCTAGTTTAGTATGAATTTATTTGTGGATAGAAAATTCATTTTATAATTTATTGGATATTTAATATAATGAAGTCCTTAGATTTACGATTGTGTTGTTATCTTAAATATCCCTAGTCCAATATAATGATTTATAGGACAATCATCTATAGACTAGTATGGGGTTGGATTGATATAGAGATATCATGATCCAACACATATGTGTGCATTAAGGGTAATGATGCACTGGATTGACCCATCTCCGAGAAGGCTACATACACGTTATGTTAAGTCACAAGCGCTTCTCGTGGTGCAATGGTATTGTCATCCTTAGACTTGAAGTCGCTAGATATTCTAGTTGTGTATTATTGTGATTTTGGTAGCGTTAAACGCTACACCATAACTGGGTAGTTATAAAGGCATGTACCAGATACAATAAGAAGAAAGCTTAGAGATCGTAGTGGACGTAGATAGAATTTGTCCCTCCCACATAACGGGAGCAAATATCCTAGGCCACTCGAGGGATAGTGCTATTAGAATGTCTGGCCAGACTCAAATAAATCAATATTGGATATTGATGTTATTTGTACGAATAAGGCTATTCCCATGGATCGAGAAACTATGGATTGGATATACGAGTGTGACTTGTATGTCTCGTGTCCAATCCGAATGTAGAGACAAAGGGATGAGACAATTACTTGTACAAGATTTGTCAAGATGACTATTCTATTAGTTGGCTAGAATGGATGTTTTGCTAGAAACCGCTCCATATTAGCAAATTGTTGCTACCAACTAGATAGAACCTATGGGGTCACACGCTATATAGAGTTGGACTAGATTTGGGAATTAATTAATATGATTAATTAATTATAATGATCACTTTGCAATACCTTGCAAACTTAGTGGGGACTAATTTGCAAGGAAGGGACTAAATTGAATTCTAGTAGGACTAGAATAGGTCCTTTAGGTAGTTGGCAAGGATTTGTTGGACTATATAAAGGACACTCCTTCCTTCCTTCCCACACTTATGACCTTATTGATCATAACTTGAGTGGGAGAGAACAAAAAGGAGAGAGCAAGCAAGCAAGAGAGGAGCCGCCGCCCCTCCCTCGCCGCCTCCCGTCCCCGTCGGCCACAAGGAGGCCGAGACCCCCTTTGTTGGTCTCGTTTTGCGTGATTCTTCTTCCTCTTCCTCTTTCCGGGCTAGCACATAGGATTGGAAGATCTAGTATTCAAATCTAGGCGTGGATCAACTATAGAGAAAGTGACAGAATTCGCGTTTGAAGTCATCAAAGGAGAACCTTAAGGTGTGTTATTGATTTCTTCATTTACCATCGTTATGTCTCTTGACTTGTGATCCTTGGAGGGTTTTGCATGAGTTATGATTGTTTGTGTTTCCGTTGCGCATCCATGAATCAAAACCCAACATTGAGTATGGCAAGCATATATTAGTCTAACCCGGGTGAGAGTCACTGGATAGCGGTCAAGAACATCCTCAAGTACTTGAGAAGAACTAAGGATGCATTCTTGATCTATGGAGGGGAGGAAGAGTTGTGTGTAAGAGTTTGTTACAGATGCAAGCTTCCAAACCGACATAGATGATTTCAAATCGCAGCCGGGATACTTGTATTGCCTGAATGGATGAGCTATGAGCTGGAAAAGTTCCAAGCAAGAGACGGTTGTTGATTCTACAGCTAAGGCTGAGTACATCGCTGCGAGTGGCGCAACAAAGGAAGTTGTTTGGATTAGGAAGTTCATTACTCAGCTTGGTGTGGTTCCTGGCATTGTGGATACAATAGAGTTGTATTATGACAACACTGGAGCGATCGCACAATCCAAGGAACCCAGACCACACCAGAAATCTAAGCACGTACTAAGAAATTTCCATCTTATTCGAGATATTATCGATAGAGGAGATGTGAAGATATTCAAGATTCCTACAGATGAGAATCTGTCAGATCCACTTAAAAAGCCGCTTTTTCAGCACAAGCATGAAGAACACACTAGATCTGTAGGCATACGAGATGCACCAGATTGGCTCTAGTGCAAGTGGGAGACTGTTGGAATAGATGCCCTAGAGGCAATCTTATTTAGTATGAAATTTGTTTTTGACTAGAGTAATCATTGTATTATTTATGGAGATATTTAATATAATGAAGTCATTTGATTGAAATGTGTTGTTTATCTTGAATATATATAGTCCATTATATTGATTAACAGGACGATCAACTATAGATTAGTATGTGGGTAGATTGATATGGAGATATCAAGTATAGCACATGGGTATGCATTAGGAGTAATGACATACGGGATTGACCCACAACGAGAGGGCTACATACATGTTATGTAAAGTCACAAGTGCTTCTCGTAGTGACAATGGTATTATGGTCCTTAGACTTGAAGTCACTAGATACTCTAGTTGTAAAATATCATGCTTTGATATTATCAAACATTGCGCCTTAACGAGGAACTATAAAGGTAGTTATCGGGCATGATAGGAAGCAAGCTTAGAGATGATAGTGATGTAGAGTTGATTTTTCCCTCCCACATAAGGGAGCAAATATCCGCGACCACTCGAGGGGTAGTGCTTATAGAATATCTGACCAGACTAAGATAAATCAATATAGGATATTGATGTTATCTGCATGGATAAGATTATTCCCATGATCGAGAAACTATGAATTGGATATACGAGTGTGACTTTTATGTCTCGTGTCCAATCCAGATATAGAGACAAAGAGATAATACAATATAGTAACATTGGTCACAAGGTTTGTCAAAGTAATGAATATTTCTATTAGTTGGGTTGCATATATGTCTTGCTGGGGACCGCTTTATGTTAGTAATTGTCACTACCAACTAAGTAGAAACCTACGGGGTCACACGACTACTTGCAAACTTAGTAGGACTAATTGCAAGTTGGACTAATCCATGTAAGTCATGATTAGTAGAGGGACTAATATGTAGTTAACAAGGAGTTGTTAGACTATATAAAGAGACTCCTAGCTTATTTTCTCTAACATGTGTCATAAATGTTCTCGCATAAGATAGAGAGAACAAAGCAAGGAGAGAGCAAACAAGGGAGACTGACCCCGACCCCCCCCCCCCCATCCTCCCGTCTCTTGCCATCGGCCCCTAGAGGCGCGACCTTGGTTGGTTTCGCCTGAGTGATTCTTATTCTTCCTCCTTCAATCAATTGCTAGAACAAAGAGATTGGAAGGACTCTAGCTATAATCCTAGGCGTGGACTATCCATAGAGACGTGAATACTATTTCAGGAGTGAAGTCATCAAAATGAGACAAACGAGGTATTTGATACTATCCCTTACCATCGATATGATGTCTAGTCCTGTGATACTTGGAGGCTCTTGAACGGATATTTATTTTGTTTATTCCGCTGCGCATCCGTATCAAAACCCTACACTAAGAAGATTGCTGAGACCATGGCTGATGGAACTGTTCTTGAACAGTATGAGATGCTTGCAGTTTTGTGAGTGAGAGAATTGGTAATACAGAAAGGAGAAGATTCATGAGAGTTTACATATTCTTTGGGGCATTGAAGAGGGAGTTCAAAGTTGCTTTGTAGGCCTGTGTTAGGGTTGTATGCATGTTACATGAAGGGTGGCACAAGTATGCAACTTAGTACTTGTGTTGGTGTTGATCCGAACAATTGTTAAAACTCCATTTCAATTGAAATAGTTGAGTCCGAGTGCACTGACTCATGGGACTGGTTCATGGATCTCATAAAAAAGGATCTTGATGTTGACAATGATTATTATTAGACATTCATCACTGACAAGCAGAAGGAACAACTTGAGTAAACTAATTTTTTATATTTATATTGTCAATTACTCTAACTTCGAATATTTATATTGTTAATATTATGCATGTTCTTCATAGGGTTTAAGGAATGCTCTTGTAGAGAAGGTACCTGGAGCTGAACACATAGTTTGTGTGCAACATTTATGATACCTTCAGAAAAGTTCATAGAGGGAAGTCTTTGAAAGATAAGCTTAGAGATTTAGGCCAAAGCACCATTGTCCCAGAATTTATTGAGAAAATGGAAGAGCTGAAGGACATGTCATTGGAGGCATGGAAATGGGTTTTGAAAGATAAGCATCCCTGTGAGTAGTCAAGGTCACACTTCCTGACACACTCCAAGTGTGACATAACGTCCAACAATATGTGTGAATCCTTCAAGTGAAATCTTTTTGAAGAAAGGGAGAAGGCAGTAGCGTCATTGAGCATACTAGATGTTTGATGATAAAAAATGGTCAATTTCAGTAGAGGGTTAGGGGGTAAGTGGAAGAATAAGTTGTTCCCTAACATAATGAAGAAGTTGGAGAAAAATAAAAGAATAGTCATTTATGTGTGAGGCAGAATGTGCTAGACCTGATATAGTTCAAATGAGGCAGAGTTGACTTGGTGAAAGGTACATGCATATGTAGGAAGTGGGTAGTCCATGCGCGCATGCATTTTGTGCAATTCACTCAAACAATGAGAATCCAGGAGTTTATGTCGATAAAGCTTATCACATAGCTATTTATATGCTGGCATATGAGGGTACGATTCATCATACCAATGGGAGGAGGATCTGGCCCAAATAAAAAAACTTCCCTTGGACCCGCCAACCTGCCACAAGCATCTTGGGAGGAATAAGAAGAAATAAATTAGAGGCTCAAATGAAGATATTCAAATTGATGAAGAGGCTAATCCAATTCTAAGTACTAATCATACTCCAAGTGGTATTTTAACCCCAAATGGTAATCCAGAAAAGAAAAGGACATTGACTTGAAAAAATTGCAATCAGATTGGTCATAACAAGAGGAGTTGCAAGTTCCCACCACACACTGCAAAGTCACAAATGCATTCTACATTCAGGTAAAATTTTATTTATGTTTAAAATCATTTTTCACCAACTTAACTATCTTTTTGGCTACATATATGGATCTTGGAGGTGAAGACAATGTTAATCAATATCAGGATGTGTCAATCATTTCACACCCTGAAGAGATAACTGTCGTAAAAGAAGAAGCAAGTGAGAGCTAGGAAGACTTCCAAGAGGAATACATGAAAATGTAATACGAAACTAAGTTTTAGAGTATTAATTATACTGTTTTACAGTTTACCTTCTCACTGCGTTTACTGAGTAGAGTACACTTCAGAAATTTCAGGAAGTAACCACCATTTCCCAGGAACAATTACAAAGATCAGAGGCTACTAGGCAAAGGGCATTGGAAATTATCAGTGCTAAACAACTGGTATGTACTGATAGTTGTAGACATATCAAATGAGATAAACAATTATTTTCCAATTATTTTAAGTTGAAATGAAACAACTAAGTTTTGTCTCTGTGTGTTGAATATGGTGCTATGGGTGCTAAAGAACAAACTGCTCAAGAAAACTCAACAACAAAATTTTTGTTGGTACGCACTGTCAGTTGGATTGCAGTTAGATAAATTTAATATATGTTATATGGGGATTAGGTGGTACGAAATGAGACAAAAATTCAATTTGTTTGTTGAAATTACTGTTACTTGAATGCTTATTATGTGAATTGAATTATTGATGTTGTTATGTTAGTGATATTGTTGGGTGGTACGTACTGTTAGTGGATTAGTGAAACTGGTTAGTTAAAATTGGTATCGGATTAGATTGTTTAATTAAATGTGGATTAATTGAATTAGTTAACTTTTGGTTGGTTGAGGTACAAGTAACATGTGCAATTTAGACAGACAGAACTCAGTAGGTATACACTAATTGGATTAGTTTTTTCTTTGAGATAAGTTGGATTAGCTAACTGTTATTCAGTTGGATTAGCCTCCAGTTAGTAAGTTTGATTAGCGAACTCTTAGTTAGTTGGAATAGTTAACTGTTAATTATTCGAATTAGTCAACTGCTAATTGGTTGATGTAAAAGTAACATGTGCAGTATAACAGTTAAAAGGTATGCACTAGTTGGATTACTCAAATGTTAGTTAGTGGGATTAGTTAATTATTAATTGGCTGAAGCAGAAAACAACACATGTTATAATTTTGGTATCGTAGTTTTGGTATCTACTTGGATTTTACTGATTTATGTAATCTACAAATTGCAGTCATTGAGGTCACCAATTCTGTAAGCGTTAGGTAGTACACTAACATCATCATCTAGGGGGACAAGACTTCTATTTATCTCACAACCACCTCCTTGTTCAGCACATGCCAAGATTGGTGATAAGAAGTCAAGTTTCAAGCCAGCCAACACCTAAGTCTGGAGAAAAATCTGCTGGACATGTTGGAGAAAGCTCAGTTGGACATTGGACCGACCTTGTAGATCTAGATACTTGATCAAGTAGATTCTAGCAAAGTGGTTTTTTAATTGTAATTGTAACTCAGTATTTGCATTGTTGTGCATGTTATTGTTTTACTTTGGAAAAAATGAGTTTCAAACTGTCCCTGATGGACTTGTTTCGGTAAACTTGAGGATTTTATAACTAACTACGGTACTGGTAACACTTTGTGCTGGTGTGTTTTGGTGGAGAAACTATTGTAATATTTTGATACTACCAAGTGACTAGTTATAGTCACTTTAAGTTTTACGGTAGTTTTACTTATAGTGTGACATATATTACGTTGTTTTATTGTCACATTACGTGCTATAATTAACTTGTGAACCATTTATGGTCGGATCACGGACTATATGTTGTATGTCCGTCAACCGTTTACGGTCATATTGCGTGCTATAGTTCGTCAATGAACCGTTTACGATCGGATCACAGACTATATGTTGTATGTCTGTTAACCGTTTACGGTCACGTTGCGTGCTACAGTTTGTCCGCGAACCGTTTTCGGGTCGAATAACGGGCCCTATGCTGTATGTTCGTCAGCCATTTATAGTCATTACGTGCTAAAGCTCGCACGTGCCCGTTTACGGTCGGATCATAGACTAAAGATGTATGTTCGTCAACCGTTTACGGTCACGTTATGTGCTATAGTTAGTCCGTGAAAAACGTTTACGGTTATATCACGGACAATACGTTGTACATTCGTCAATCGTTTACGGTCACATTACGAAAACAACAATTCGTACACCAACATTACGATAAAAAAATAATTTCATTCATGATTAACGTTCGACAACTCACAAGCATACCAACAAAAACTACACCAAACTTACATACCTAACATCACTACAATAAAACATAACATCAAACAATACCAAACATCTACTCTATCATCCTTGCACACATAAACACCACAACTACCATCAACATCAAACACATACACGCCAGACCTGATGTTAACTGACTTCAATTTTTTCAACTCTGCCTCCCCTCAGCTTGATTTACACGTTTGAGCAGCCCCTGAATGACTTGAACAGATATCCGACAAATTTTTGGGTCGATCCAAAAGAAAAATTACAGCAACCAAGTCCCTATTACAAAAAAAACAAACAATTTATCCGGAGAGATCGAGAGAGGGTTACAACAAGAGACCTATTTAGAGAGACACAAAAAGATACTCAGAGAGAGACACATAGAGATCAAGATTTAGAGAGAGACATGGAGAAAGAGATCACTAGAGAGAGTTATATTCAAAGACATAGAGAGATATTCAGAGAGAGAGAGAGAGAGAGAGAGAGAAAGAGAGCAGAAAAGGGAGAGGGATATTCAGAAAGAGAGAGAGAGAGAGAGAGAGAGAGAGAGAGAGAGAGAGAGAGAAAGAGAGCAGAAAAGGGAGAGGGATATTCAGAAAGAGAGAGAGGGAGAGAGAGAGAGATATTCAGAGAGAGACGGAGAGAGATATTACCCCCATAACGCGAACACCCAAGAAAACGACGATATGGGTTGTCATTCGTCCTCAAAGTTCAGACATTTCAAGGTAACTTACAGTTGCAGCGATGAATCATGGCCGATGGAGGCTCCAGTCGTAGCAGAGAAGGTTGGGGTGCCCAAACCCTATAAATCAGAAGGAGAAGATGAAGTGGATTGGGGAAATAACAAGTGAAGGGTTGATCAAATATGATTTTTATGTTTTCACCGTTAAAAATTGCACAAAGACCCCAAGTTAGGTGAATAAGACGCCACATGTCACTTCCTGCCACTTAAGTTATGGCGGTTAGCGTTGGGTACCCAGCCGAACGAAAATTCAAATTTGTTATCCATGGTGCACAATTTTGAAGTTTGGATTCCCACTTGCCGGTTTTTGCAAACTTTGGGCAACTCCGGTGCAATTTTGCCTTCCATTTTCGACGAAAAAACTAATTGTACCACTATGCCCCAACTCGTTCTCCCCAATTTGACTTTTACCACTACTCACTGGGTTCGATGATTTGGATAACAAAATTATGAATTTTTTTTTATAATCATTTTATGTTGTGGAGTACAAGTTGCTCTATAACACGGTGGAAAAAACATAAAAAATTGGATCGTTTTGCTATCCAAATCACCCAGTCAAAGTGACCAAGATACGAGTCAAAAAGTCAACTCGGCGAGAAAGAGCTGGTATGGAGTGTTATTAAGTATGAGTAGTTAACCCCATCAAATGGTCGTCGAAAATATCAGTTGCCCAATCTGGCAAAATCAAATAAAAGGATGTATCATCTTCAACTAAACCCTTCCTAGCAAAACAATGTGCCAACTCATTCCCCATTGGACCCACAACGCTGAAATTATACCATGGATGAGGGCTGCTAAATAGTCGAATTCCTTCTTGAGTTCTTTCATATGAAAACCCGGTCACACATTTATAATAAAAATCGATTAAGGATAAAAATTGTGTTTTATTACCAACCCAGTCCGACACTCCAGACTTCCAAAAACCAGGAGGACATACAAATCCGCCATATAACCATTTTATTCAAATTTCTGAAATATGGCACGTGACTGATTAAAAGTCATATTTTTATCAAATTTAAAAAATTACATATATTAGCTAAAACTAAAAACTGCAATTTTAACTGAACAATCATTTTTTTTAACTATAACACCACGATCCAGTCGCACTCTGGCTCAACTTGTAAAACAGAGGGGTGAGCTAAATAGCCCAGTAGGTAGCGCCTAACCACTGGTGCATAAATTTAAAATATACTTAACACAACAACCAGTTATCACACAAAAGCATGCGACACCAAATACACAAATAGCGTGATTTATCAATCACAAACAGATCGCTGAAAAGGTGTAAAAATAGCACCAGCAATATATACAAATATACACTGTAACTGCAGATGTTTAGGAGTTAGACTTCCCCAAACTCATACAAATAGACAACTCAAACAGAAAGCTCACAATCTTTGTGCCAAAGCCTAAGAAAATCATGAACGAAACCTCAAAAGTTTATGCTGCGCCATTTTATCTCTCTGTCACTGTTTCTTTTCTCGCTCACTTTGTCCAATTTTATTTCTTATAGTGTGGGAGGGAAACTAACCATCCTCTTAGCTAACTAAAGAAGAACATGTAGGTACATGACACACACACTGGGGTAGTTATCCTTAACTACATAAAAAGATAGACATTGCCACCACTAATTAAAGACGAGCTTTAACAAATGACACCTAGTCAACTGTCTTATCCATGAGATAAGGTAAATCTTTTGTTTCTAAGTCCAACATATATTTCACATCCACGTGTCTGTAAATGAGTTATATAGATATCATTAAATAAAACTACATGAAATTTACTTTGGCACATAGTACGATGTTCAACTCAACATTACAATTTACATATCGCTTGCAAGCAATAGACTGGCACATAGAAACTACCATATCGTTTCAGCTATTATTAATTCAAATAGTTTATTGTTTTATTTATTATTTCATAACAACGAGGTCTCACATTTCATGTATTCTAGTTCCGGCGACCATTTCACCTTCCTGAAAGCCCCTTCCCTACACAGCTTCACGACCGGAAGGCTGTCAGACTAAATTATGACGCTGATGTTGTAATCTCGAGAAAATATAAGCCCATCAACTATCACCACGAGCTTTGCAAGCAGAAGAGATCTTACGCGCTTTTAGATTCTTGAATCTGCCGGCAGTGAAAGGGTCGTTAGCATCTTGAGTGACACTCCCAATACCTGTTGCAGGTCCAAAACCCACCCAGGAAGCATCACAATTAATCTTGAACGAATTAGCTGGCGGAGGCCTCCATGTAGTCACCAAGCTTATGATAGCCATTTGATCATCACCCACCAATCATTGGATCACGCCTCCTTAAACCAAGCAAAGATAATCTAGTCCAAAATTTGCTATTGTCGTTGCATATTTTGTTTGAATATTGAAACGTTCATCATTCCAATGCCTCCATATTGACCAAAATGTAGCTATGAACTTCTCTCAAGACAAAACTCACAATCCATTTCCTGTTGCTGGCCGTCCTTGTTTCTAAAATCATGTCTCCAAACTCTTCTCCGAATCTCGATAGCTTTCGGGTACTGAGAAGAAAATATGTTCCCATGTCTTTCTTCTTTATAGTTAAGCACAAAGACTGGATGCCAACACCCCTATCCCTCAATCGCGTAGTTATTGACAATGATTTGTCCCAGATACGCTAGGTTGACCTAAAAAAAACAATGTCCTACACAAAAACAACAACTTTAGGCCGAGTAACTAGGACACGCCCAATTACAAGAGGAACTCCAATAGTACTATGGATAGACCCCAAGGCAACGTAAACATCAATGCATCCATAAATAAAGTGGACCAAGTACTACATCGAGCCCCGGGAACATAACTCACCTAAAGGGGAGTATGCGACAACCCGTTCTATTTCGATCATTTCACTAAAAGCACTATGCAAAGTGGACACTGTGGATGCAAGTTAAACCGCACAAACCACAAACTTGACTAAATCGTGATAATTGGTTCAGTTTGTTCAGTTCATTTCATATCGATTTGAAATTCGATTTAGGTTTGTAAGATTCTAGACTGAACCTAAATAGTACGCTTTATATTTTGTCTTTTTGCAAATTGGCTAAATCGTTTAAACTGCTTATGCTAAAAATACTTATTACATGTCATTATATATATACTTAGTTCTCTTTCTCTGAGGACTGTATGTTCACTTGAATTTAATGAGTTCATACTACGCATTCAGATGCCGTTATTTTACTTGCTAAAAGTAATTAATTTGAAGGTCTGGACTCTGGATAGTAGTTAATTTAAAGGATTTATGTTAGTAGGTTTATAGTCACATATTTGATTACTAGGAGTCTAGCTTTAAGTTGTAGTTTTATTCTTTCATCTAACCAACTACAATTAGTGTACATTGTTGATAGGTAACTGTGTAACCAATTACCTCAATGGAATTGCGAATTGAAGTAGATGCAGTTACTTTATGTTGATGTTTTAGTGACCTTAACTATCTCCATTCTTCTTACATTGATGTTTGCTGCTATTTATTTAGTTGGATCGAGTTTACTCGTTGTATTTTTATCATGTAAATTTGTTAGTTAATAAAATTTACATGACTAAAATTCAATTATAGAAAATTTTCTTATGTTAATTGCGTTTCTAAGAGAAATCTAACCATTTATAAGCGAATCGTACTGAACCAAACTGTTTATAAATGGTTCAGTTTAGGTTTTTCTTAAAACAAGAAATTATGTTCGATCTAGATTTTAGTGTAAACTGAAATGAACCAAACCGAGTCATTTACATCCGTAGTGGACATTAGAGAAATACGTAATTTCGGGGGTATTTCCCATTCTGAATTAAATTTTACCAACCATATTGTCCGATGATGATTAACCAATCTTCTGGGGTCAAAATAAATATTATTGTTAAAATTTGAAAAAGAACAAAACAACATCTTTTCAAGAGTACATTTATACAGGCACATACATAAATTCAAGGATGAAGTATTGGGAGAAGAGAGCCGAGTTCCAAATGAGATCCAATTCAAGCTAAACGACTCCCGCGAACCAACTTTACTCGCCGGCAGCTTAAAAATCCAGCAAGCCACCACGACTCACGAAGCACGTCAAAACTAAACATAATTCCATACTTGTGAAGATGCTTTTGGATGTGATCCAGATTGATAATAGTATGTAGCAGAATTTGTGTCTGATCCGGAGTTCTCCATATTTCTTGTACATTGTAGGTACTAAATTCGTTATTTTGGCTGAACTTGGCATTTGGGTCTGAGCCATTTTGACAAGTTTTTGCATAAAACTACAAGATGGAAATTTACTGACATTTGAAGTTCTTTCAGATTCTATCCATCTCAAAGTTCACTTTTGAATATTGAATGACTTAAATTTGTGATATATCCATCTTGATCTACTTGAAGTTATGCTTACACAATTACTAAAATTTCTTCACCTCATGATTGCACTCACAATTATCAAGTGGGTTATTTAGATGAATTATTTATTCTGTCTTAGTTAAGGTGATTTTCTGTTTAATTATTTGAATGTAACTGATATATTATAATACACACTTAAATGGAATTTGATTTGTAACAACTGAATATAGATGCTTGACTTGATTACTTACACGTATTTGGAGGATTTCTTGAGTTTTGAGTGCGCATTCCTGCTTCTGAGTATTGGGAACACACCTAAAATTCATTGTGTACGAGATATTTGTTTGTTTGGCGGACGCCTTGCAAGCGTTTAAATTTACGAAAATGATAAAAATGGAATCCATTATGAACATCTTGAATAATGAAAGTAAATGGTTGAAACTGACACTTGATACTCCCTATGCTGGTGATGTTGTTTTTGGAGTGAACATTGGTGGTATGACAACAACTTTTGCGTAACTGTAAGACATTATTTTGTACTATTTTCTGAGTTATACCATGTGATGACAAACTGTAGTTATTTTTCATGACCTTCTGAAGGACATCTATTTGTTGAGGGTATTCTCTTCGTAGTTATCGTCTTCCTACTTTTACAGAAAAGTTACAAGACCCCTAAACGGCCTTTAACAAATAAGGTATTGTTCATGCCTCTAAGAATTTATAAACTTGCTTAATTGTACGAGTACTGTGTGAGCGTATTGATTGGCACAATATTACATTTAGATGTACTTTTTGTTTGCATTCTTCTTACAATGATTTCATGTGTTTTTTTATTCTTATCTTGCATATGATAAAAACGTTATAAAAAATTTCACAACTTTTCCTTGTTCTGATGAACTAATTATATATGACTATATATTGTCATAAAACTCAGCAGTATAGTCATTCGTATGCCTATATTCATTCTTTCACAGTTAACATTATGTTTATATAATTATTTTTTCTCATAACAAAATTTTACTTTGATCACTTGTTTCAATTTAACTACAGTTAGATTATTCTTGTATGCTATAAGAAAAAGATTATTCTTGTATTAGAAGATCCCACGAAGCTAAAATTTTAGAAGCCTTGCTAGTTGACGAATGACTTGTTCTTAGTTGGAAAATGTGTTTCTTTAATCACCAGCATACTGCTATTGTGAATAGAAAATCTCAATTTAGATGATCTACTAGCACTTTACATTGACATCATCAAGCTTACTCAATATTGTTGAATAATCTTGAAATTGATATCATACATTGTATTGAAATATATCCTCCATCAAGGAACCCACTCTATTTTCTCCGCTATAACCAACCAAAGCGCTCTTTCTCTCCCCCTCTCTTTTTTATCATCCACATTAAGCCTCTTAAGATTCATATGCATGTGTAAAAAATTGGCTTCCCTTCCTTGTACACTCACAACTCAAATTTTGGTGACTTCAGAATTACGAGAAGACCTTGTCATGTTTGAAACGCGTCACCATGCTTGATTCACTAGAAATTAAATTAAAATATCAGAGGCTTCAGTCTTCAAGTGGTCTGTCTAGAATGCAATTTCAAGTATCTCCATATTCAACACAGATTTCACTCCTATTTTTGAAGTCTCGCTGCCTGACTTGGTACCTACTCCCTTACCAAGAATAATTGTCTTGTCAAAAACCTTGATAAGATGTTCTATTGGTTACAGGTCTCTCTACTGCGTTGACCCCTCCCTCCAACACTCTACGTAGCAGTTCTGCAATTCTACTTTATTTTGCATCAACCACACTAGTTTTGAGAGCTAATATTATGACAGTCCATATATTTCATCGGCTTAAGGTTTATATTCTTTGAGACTTCTGAAGGGGATGCATTTTAATTGGTTGTGACAATTAGCACTGGATCCTGGAATAAAAATTTATCCTACCTTTATTAAATTATTTTGTTCACTGTCAATGCTACATTTTAACCACGAAACTACTTGCTGATTACATGTACCAATTGATTTTTGTGTCACTATAAGCTCATTTTTATATGAATTGTCTTCTTCTATCTATTTTTCAGCTCTGCTTATCGAACATGTTTCATAGAGGCATGAAGTTGCAAGCTAATCTTGTTGAATATGGTATGCTTGTTAGTTTACACAAGCAGGTCATGCATATGCATTTATTTCAGTATACCTATTGTTTGAACTAATTAGCTATTATACCATTTCACCACTCCATGTTGCTTAAAAATGAGTAATAGTTAGTGAAATTCACAAAACATGAATCATTTGAACTACTTTATTCTGAACATTGTTTTCATTTCTCGCTCTAGGAAGTAGATGATCTCTGTGATGAATGGGTTCCGGAATCTCTTATACCTCCAATTATGGAAGAGAATGCGGGGTGAACCTCCCATTTTGAAAAGGCGAATTTGTAGTTTTATCTGTTCTTAAAATTTTCAAAATTTGTGTTGATTACTGTTATCATTGTCCTTACACTATTTCATGTCTTAATGTTTTTTTTTTTTCTTTTCCATGTTTAGTGAAAATGAGCTTCTCTATTGAGACTGCCCATGTTGTATTTCTTGTATTTCCTAACTTTCACATGCGATTTTGAAATTTGCATGCTCATAATAGCTTATCTGTAGGAAACAAGCTTCAACTGTGATGCTTTTGTTGCCTCAAAAAAAAACTTTGATGCTTTTGTAATAGTAAAGTTTTTATTTTCACAATACTTTCAGTGTTTGAAAGTCAAGACGAGACTTAGATATTGCTAAGCACCCGAGTTATTGCATATATCAGAAGGGTTTTATGCTCATATGTTGCATTTCCTGCCGTGCTGCAGGGCCACACATGATAATAATAGCAAAGATGTTGTGAACTTTGCATCAGCAAACTACCTTGGATTAGTGGAAAATTACAAGTTACTTGTAAGAACTTATCTCGATTAGCAGCTTAATGTCTTACCCCCTGTTTTCCTTTCTCTAATATATATCAACTCCTAATGACTACTCATGTAGCATGATTCATCACTTCTTATCTGGAGAAGTACGATACTAGTTCTTGTGGTCCTCGTGGATTTTATTGAACAATAGGTAGTACTCTAAATTATCTTTTATTTTTCAGTCGTCTAAAGTCAATTTCAGTTTAGCTTCTCACATCCATTCATGAATTTCTACTTCTCTTCTTACTATGAGATTATCTTGTACAAATGTGCACCTCGATTGTGAAGCCATAGTAGCTAAATATTTGGTAACTCCATATTCCATATTATATTCCTATGGTATCTTAACCATGTTTAGTGCAATTCCTGTTTTCTGCAAGAAGGGGGACATTGTTGTTGTGTGAGTTCCATTACAATTACTTTTATTGGTAAGATACCTAGTAGTGTTGTGGGGATTTTGAATGAGTCATGATTAATGTTTGATTTTTTTAGAGTGAGTTTGTTTTACAAAAAAAAACACAATGCTTATTAGTTTTATTTGAATTCCCTATTTACTATGTTACCTACATAATTACTCTTCAAACATAGAACGTTCGATTGACAAGGAACACGTTGAAAAACCAAGAAAACAATGGTGCGTGGAATTTTTACTGATTAATTTTGGTCTTTAACCATTTATTTAGTTTAGAATTTTTTTTGAAGAAAGATATGAATCACAAGCATCTTAAGGTCATCCATCCCAGACCCAGAATCTTTAAGAATCAAACTGTTCTTTGGTGGTTTATTTTAGTAGTGCTGTTGTAGCCTCTTTCTTCTTAACTTGTCTTATGCCTTTTATCTTTACGTAATTTTTGTAAAGATTCTTTCCTAATGGCCTGTGAAGTCTTGAGCAGTTTAAATTGACATTTGGTCTGGTCCATTTTTTCAACTTTAATGCGATATGAATATCTTAGTACTGTATAGTTTAAGCTTTGTTTATTTTGATACTTCCTCCAAACTCTTTTTTTGATTTTTATCAAATCTATTTGAAGATCTCTTTACTTTTTACCTGATTATTTGTTTATTCGACTATAGAATGCATAGTAATCCAAGGGTAGTTACATTCATGATCGTTTTGGTTTTCCAAGAATCAGCTAACTCTCCTGCATTCGATAAGCTAACACTTAAATACATGGTGGTTTATAATAGCAAAGAATGCGACAGGGATTACTGTTTTAATGGAGAGTGCTTTTTTCTCCTTTTCCAAGTCTTGCCACTTTTGGAGAAAAAAAAAAGTGTTTGCCTCTCTTTCTCACTCAGTTTACTTCCCTATCTCACCAACACTTCAACAGCCATCCTACATGTATAATATAAGAATTTTTTCGTCCGTTCTTTTTTTGTCTAATGTATGCTGGAATTTAGCATCTTGGAGATCAATGTATCCAAGATGTTAGCGGTAACATTTCAAATAGTTCTCATAACTAGCTAGATTAATTTGTGGGATGCATAATTACATACACAAATTTTATATTGGCTTTTGAAATCTTTTATCCTTGAAAAAATGTGTTCTATTATCCTAAAGAAACAATCATGGATCAGTAAAACATTTATAAGCGTAGAATATCTAACATATTTGCATTGCGCAAGACTTGGCTCATTCTCTTTTCCCACATGAATAGCTCTCACATATCTTATCTAGTGAGCATGCCATTTTCTTTGCCATGAATTTTATCTCTCCCTATGTTGTTTTAGTATCCTTGACATCTGGTTAGAGAGAAGCCAATTCTGATGCAAGCTCGGCATTGCTAAGCTAGGGAAAAAGATTTTTGTTAAACAAAAAGATGTTGGAAGCTTAGCTTCGGTGTCAAAATGATGTATCTATGAACAAAAAACATTAATGGTGAGGAGAAATGATTTTGCGAGGAACCGTACAAGAAACAACAAAGAAAAAAACTTTATAATGAACGACACCAAAATATATGTTGTTCGAAAAATTGTTAGTCCATTGGAAAACTGTATTTCCGTTATAGTTCTTCCTTACAAGAGATGTAGAGGAAGACTTGAGTACATTTTCTTCTTAAGTGTCCTACAAAAGAATGAAACAGTGATTACATACCCATAAATGGAGGATTAATTCTCATGGGGAGTGATGCATGATGTTTCTTGCAAGACCATTGGCATAAAAAATCTAGATGTTTGATGGTGTGGTCATGTCGCTTGGAGAAGTCAGCCATGTACCAGACTTGAGGAAGAACCTAATCTCCTTAGGTTCTCTCAATTACAGTGTTTGCACAGCTAAATGTGGCGTCATGAAAGTTACAAAATGTTATATGGTGGTGATCAAAAGTGAGGAGATTGTAAAGCTATATAAAGTGGTTGGAGAAGGCCGCACAACCAAGTTGAAGGCGGTGTCATGAAAGTTACAAATTGTTTTACAATGGTGATGAAAGGCAAGAAGGTCGAAAAATTATACAAATTGGTTGGAGCAACGTGACGGGAAAGGATGTGCCTCCAACCAATTTGTGTAGGCTTTCGACTTCCTTGCTTGTCATCATCACCATATAACATTTCTTACTTTCATGACGCACGAATCGAGAGAACCTAAGGACAGTAAGTTTTCCCCGAGCCCAGTACATGCCTGACTTCTCCAAGCATCCTGACCACACCATCAAACATCTTAATTTTTATTCTCAATCAAATGGTCTAGCAAGCAACATCATCATGAGAAATGATCCTCAAATAATGGGTATGTAATCATGGAACCGTTCCTTCGTCCGGCACGTATGATAGGAACAACCTGAATTTAGGAACCAATTACCTAAATTTGTGGCTATACCAGCATAACATACTGTTAAAAGATAGCCACTTTCACTATTTGTTCTTTGGGCAACACTGCCTGATTCAGGGTCAAAATGTATTACTTTCTTCTTTATCCTTGCTTTCTACTTCTTGCAATTCTCTTTATAACTCTTGTATGTTCACATAAAAATACTCTGTACATGCGGGCTCTCCTCCACCCATTGTGATGTTGAGTGATGACCTTTACCTTTGTTGTTTGACTTCCTTTGTATTGTGGACAGTTAAGTCTTCAACGAAATCCTCCGTGTTTGAAGAACTTGATGGTTTCCTTTTGATCTCATTGGACACTACCAATGTACCTTTGACTTCGTCCATTTCAAGAGTATATTTACCATGAACAATAGTGGTTATAAGGTGCTCATAAAGTTTTGTTAATGAGGTTAACAAGAGTAGACCTTATCCACCTCATCTAGCTTCACTTTGGTGCATGATAAATCTGTAATGAATTTATTGAACATGTTAATATATTCTATAATTGCAGTAGCTTCCTTTATACTAAGTCCATAAAGTTGTATCTTGAGATACAAGTTGTTTAAGACACTTTTTGTCATATATAAACTCTTCAGGTTCAACCAAAGTGTCATTGTTGCATTATCTTATATAGATTTGCACATGATCTTGTTTGAGGTGCACACCTCAAACTTCCTAGTCCCATCCCTCATCTAGATATTGCCATTCTTTGTCGGTCATTGTTGTTGGCTTCTTTCCTATTCCAAGCAGTGCTTTATGCAAACTTTATCGTTCCATATGGGCGTTCACCCTCTGTTAGCCCTAAGTTCCCCGTGCTATTGAAATTTTCAATTTCAAACTTAGGTTCCATTTTTTGAGGGATTGAACGAGTAACAACAAGGCAATGGACTCTTAAATGAAAGACACCAAGATGTGTGTACAAATTTCCTATGTCCACCAGAGCGCTGTATTTCTTTATAGTTCTTCCATATAGGAGATGAAGAAGATGATTTGAAAAATTCTTTGAACTCTCACCAAAAAATCTCAAACGTAGGAAGAAACAAAAGAGCAAGCCTATTTATAGGCTTTCAAAAAAATACTGAAATTTGGATGATCAGGTAAGTGGAGAAGCTGCCTATTTATAAGCTTTAAAGATCCAACCACCAGCAGTCCAAACATCATTACAATGGCCAAAAAATCACCAAAACCTGCTATTGAATATATCCTTAAGCTGCTGCAAAATCTAGCAAAAGTTGCTGCCCTCCAAGCATGCAATGCTTCCCGACCATGCTTTCCACAGTCCAAGACTTTTCAGCCATGGTTGTTTCCTGTAAAGTCTTCTTGTTCACACTAGTTAGTCAACATGTGAAATATGAAATTGAAATGCAAGACAATAACCTCAAAAATTCACACCAACACATTCATTATTAAACTCCAATCTCCTTAATGGAAAAGATTACAATCCTATGTAGAGAATGAAGACAAAACACTACTTGCTAAATAACTAAAATACCTCTCACTAAAAAAATTTGAAACTATAGGGGAAGGATGACGAGGACCAATTCACACAGACACATTCACAAATAATCTCCAATATGAAAAGATTACGATCCTATATTGAGAATTAAGGCTAAACATTACTTGCTATACTGATAATAAAGGCTAAACACTACTTGATAAAATAACTAAAATACATTTGAATGATAACTAACAAAACCCTTATAAATTATTAATTCTGCTGCAGTAGTTTATATATGATAATTGATCATGAGCAAGTTACATATTAATATGACGCATCTTAGATTATCACTGCCCGCTCTTTGGTTAACATAATCAAGGAAGTGCTTATACTTCACATCATGTAGCTGAGTGTGGACAAAATGTCTGTATCTCATTAGGTACTCTTAGTTATATGGATAAATACTCAAATCCTTCAAACTAGATTTCACATGATCTCAAACTCTTTAAAAAACCGCTCTGGTAATCTTGGAACTCCAATGACGAGAAACTTGATTGTTAGTCCTTCTTTATTGATATTTCCTGCTTCAGTACCCATCTCACTCACCAGGGTAGAGAATACTCAGTTGGATCTCTTGGGGGGGGGGGTTTGCAAGATGATTTAGGTACAAATTGGTTATGACAATCTGGTAAAGTATGTAAACACTAGATTCGTTGAAAGAGATTCTTGATGAGCATGCCATATCGACCTTGTAAAGCCTTCCACGCATGCCAATTATGCCTTTTATATACTTCATAAATACTTTTTTCCAGAAGATCTAAGCGTTTGAAACATAAGGATATTGTCACGTCCCAAATCCCCAAGACCCTTAGTACGTAAGCAAATTCACAAACAATATGCTGAAATTGGACAGTTTCCACAATTCGGCTTAGAAATTTGATCTCTTACATGACTCGCTGAAGAATTACGAAATTTGGTCGGAGGCATCCTAGATATGTCTAATTATTTCCTCTAAAACAGTTTTTGAAAGTGTGTAGGGGTTAGGGAGATACAAACCCAAACGTACGGGTTTGTCAGCAGAAAATACATAACTGAAACCCGAACTTTCGAAATTCAATTAATCATAAACTATAAGTCCAAAGAACATGAAATTTTGCATAGAGGTTACTAAACATATCTAATTTATCCATATAAAACAGTTTTTTATTAAGAATTATCGACATTCAATTATAATTTTTTTCGTGAGATGACGGCTGAAGCAAACAAAATTCAGAACTTAGTGAGCAACTTAAAAAATGTTTCCGGGGAATCTAACTTTTAAATATCTACCAAATTTAGCTGGAAAGAACTCATACGTGTCTATTTTACAAATATTATTGAATCACTTCGATCCGTTCGACGGATCTCCAGTAAAGAGCAAAATCGTATCAGCACGTATAATTTGTCCAGTTTAAGTAAAACAACTGAAATTTTGTTACATGATAAGTGTTCCAAAAGGAAGATAACAACATCATATTACTATCAAAAGGATTTGAGAATTTTGACATGAATCAACATAAAAAGACATCAAATCTCACAACAAGGCCAATGGCCCTCCAAAACGTGCAAAGAATGCATACGCGTCTACGCAAAATTTCCATGTCTTCGAAGTTTATTTCTAACAATAAACTCTAATGCAAGAATCAACTCAAAGTTTCCATGTCTTCAATGTGTCGCATTATCACCTGAAAAATAATAGGGTGAGCGACCACAGCCCAGTAGGAAAATAAACTAAAACAAACATTACCACAAGTATAAGAGCGACATACATAACATATGTAAACCGATGACCACAGTGTATAAATCAAACAACTAATGGTAACATAAGATCGACCAAATACCTAACCATGAATAACTAGGAGATGTGTACCAAACACACGACCGTTTACGGACTGAAACCGAGGGACCCGACAACCCAAACACGCGACTGTTTACTGTATTAAACCGAGGGAACAGGCAACCCAAATACACGACACAACTTTACGGGTTACTAACCCGAAGGCAGTCAGGCACCTCCCGCGCGGGTTTACGTTCTTTCACCGATGGGCACCAGCCCAACTTGCTCAACGGGTACACTCTCCCCAAGACACACACACACACCATATGACTCAATCGGGTTCTCACACCCCTACATCAACTCTAATCAAAACAGCCCGTTAATTTTCAATTACACAGAAATATAACAAACTCATCACTTCGGCAACTTTCACGCATTCTTATATAATCAAATTCACATAGCACAATCACCAAAGTTCTTATCAATCAAATGACATACACTTCTCACATTGAAATCATACAATTACATGAAAACAGAATGTAAGCATATCACAAGTATACAAATTGCAATGTCCAAGTTAGTTAATTTCCCTACCTAGCGTGAACGCGTGACTTTTCGACTTCACCGTGAGATGGAGATTTTTGTACCGTTTCGAAGCTCTTGGCGCGCAGAACAATACTTTATTCTATAAGATTGCGAGATAATGAGTTTTAGGTCACCAATTATGTACTTTTATTTGACTGATTGACTGATAAACTGAAAATTGATTGACAAACATGGAGGAGTATGATCTACAAAGATTGGAAAGTATTGAAAGAGGGAGAATAAGACTCACGATAGCTGGAAATGATCGTTGAAAACTCCTTGTGGCGATGCGTCGGAAGAAGAACAAAGAAGCAACAATTGAGGTGGGAGGTTTCTGTGAACGTGTCCTGCGTTCCTACTGTTATTTTTTCTTATTTCTACATGATTTAATTTCAGCCCACATGTTATGGAGTTTCTAGAAAGATACTACTATCCCCCCGACTGTAGAATATATACAAACACATACCCCCTGAAAAAAAAGAACGTTTTAACTATAGAAAATACATACTAACATACTAATAATCATTAAACACATATGATCATACGTATATCCGCCTTTTAAGTTAAACAATTTGCCTAATACTACATGAATACATCAACCAACAAAGAAATAATAATTATTTTTAGTAGTAATAATAATAGTAATAATTATAAGAATTATAGATCTCTACAGATATAATTTTCATAACAATGAGTTTTACAGAATAATTTTCTTTGAGGTAACAGATTGTTTTCTCCGCTAACATTGTTGTCATGTGGATACTTTAAGGTGTCTGTGTTCATGTGTATGTGTATCTTCTTGTAACACTTCTCTTATATTTCTATTGTGTTGATTCTTTGGCACAAATTGACACGCTTTCAGTTACTGTGATTTCACTCAACATTTTTTTTGTTTGGAAGGGAAATATTGTAATATAAATTTCATATTTATGTCTGAATGTACTGCACGTATTGTGATTTAGTTGAGGCTTCAATTATGTTTTTTGCTATCCTCCTCATTGATTTCACGCTAATCCTTCCAACTACGTGGTATGTCATTTCAGTGATGAGGGTGTCCACTGGGGAATACAAAATGGGCTCCATATTTCTAGAAGTACTATTGTCTTTTTCAAGCATAATGATATGGAGTCACTTCAGAAAGTAACTGCAGATAACAAGCATGCTAAGAAGCTACCACGTTATATTGTGGTTGAGGCCAGCTATCACGTGCCTTTTGGAAAATTTTCTTAGACTGCTATATATTTACAAGTCATTAACCTTGTTTTTGAACATCTAAAATGACAAGCACTAGTTCTCTTATTGTGGAGAGTACGCCCATCTTTGTTAAAAGAGGTTTGGCACCTAGTTCTCTTATGAGTCAAACTTCTTTGCTTAACGATTCGCAATTCGTACCAATGTATTATCCTTTCGGACAATCGGCGTGAATTCTACATGCAGTTTGGCACTTGTGACATTAAAACACCAGCACTTTCAATTTCATAGAAAAATCACTTGAACTTTTCATTTTGTGACAAACAGATTCCAGTCGTTAACACGGTTCAACTAAATTAACGAAATTTACCGTAATACTTATCACGTGAGGTCACGAGATGAGCTATAATGGACATCTCGTGATAGGAAGTATAATAAATTGGTTTAGTTTAATCCAACTCCGTCAACGATTGAAAGCTATTTGTCTCAAAATGGAAAGTGTAGATGGGTTTTATATGAAATTGGAAGTGCTGGAAATTTAGGTCCCAAGTGTCAGACTGCATATAGAATTTGTGTCATTTGTCCTATAATTTTTTATGTTGTTTTGCGGAATGCTTAATCAATAGAACTGTTAGTGTCATATTGATATGGGCCACCCGATCAGTTATTTAAGTACTAATTAGTATTTAGTTATTTAATTAATCAATTTATTAATTAATTCGTCTAATTAATTTAATTAATTGTTTAATGGACTAGGTTTTCTTTGCGGTTCTTTCCTGGCCCATGGAAGTGAGCAACCTATGTCTAGGTTTTTCTATTTAAACAGGTTGTAGTCATTTTTTATTTTTTATTGAATGAATTGAGAAGTGTAGATACTGCTTTCCAGACATACAGATCATCGCCACGTGGCAGCCATCCAGCACACCTAGCTGTGCTCCTTCCGCACCGGATAACCACCCGTGCTGATCCACGTGGGGGCTACGAGACAGAGCCCCCGCCCGCCATAACACGGGACTTGTAGGGACTTAGTGGTTTGGAGGCTAGAGTAACGTCCGTCGCGCGCATGCGACACACAAGCTTGCGCGCGACCTCTGGTAACTGACTGAGCGATCCTAGGTTTACATGTCTCATCAATGCGGCTGATCTCATAACGGTCTCCGATACTTGCGGGCAGGTGCCTAACGGTTCCTATATACACAGTCGAACGTGTCGTTGGGGGTCTATCTTTAAGCCGTCATTTATGGTGCATTAACCCCTCAACGATCACTTCCCCACTATATATAGGATCGTTAGCTCTCCGTTGCGACACAAGACATATTGGTCCAGGGCCATAGCTTACTGTCTCTCTCTCACAAACATTTACCAGTGCTTACTCTCTCCCTACACACACCTTACAACTCTCCGCGTTCTCATTCTCTACTTGAGGTGTACACTTGGGGATCTCTCGAGGATTTCCTTGTGCACAAGAAGAAATCTTTATTTGGTCACGTGATACCTCATTAGTTTGTTAGAATAGTGCCTTAGGCTAAAAGATACGTGGAGTTCTAACAATTTTTACAAAATTGTCTCAACCCGATACCTATTTGGTATCAATTGGTTATTTCATTGAGTCCCCCCATCCTCAACTGGCGAAATCACGAGGAATACACCTGCTTTCAACATCGAGCAATGGCGCGATGATTGGAAGAAATGTCAGGCTGAATTCAAAGAAGCTATAGGGACGATCGTGAATGACGCATTTGAACAATTGATTTAGCAAGTACAACAAATATAGCAACGGAAGATGGAGGAACACGAACTCCAAGCTGAAGCAGCCTCACAATAAGAAATGAAGATTGCAAAAGAGCCACAGACATGGGGGAAACGAACGAGGAAGACGACGAGGAAAAACGAGAGGCGCATGAAGACGAGATAGTGACTGCCGCGCCCATAACCATTGGAACACCGACGAACCCAACCCGACCCCGTCGCCGTCAAAGCACCAATCAACCGCTTCCATGTCGCTACCCGCACTACCCAAACCGATTGGCGCCAACTGTTCGACCATCAAAAGTCTCCTCCGACCAAGTAGCAGCTGCCGCAGAAGTAGGCCGCTTCTAGTTGGCCGGACCGTCGATCAGCGTTTGTATTCGGCATGGACAACCATCGACCGGCCTGCGGAAGTCACCGGCATCCCTAGGTGACCAGGCCCACGCCGAGATCCCACCATCGCAACTCCAAGTACCAGAAGAACGGCTCGATTCAGCCGTCAGGTTTGGGTCGGCTCGAATTCGGCTGAAAACAAGAGTCGGCTTGGATCCGGTTCAGTTCGCGCCATAAGCTTCCTTACGAATCAGCTCATTTGCTTCAGTCGGCTAAACCCGAGCCGTTGGCTCCACCTTGGCTCAACTGAGCCACAATCCTATTTTTTGCTCAATTTTGAGTTGCGGCCACATTTTTTGGACTCATGGGTTCATTCATAGGGTTTTGCTCAATTATGGACTTCTTGAAGCTTTCTCACACCACCACCTTGAGGACTAGGTGATTTTCAACCGCGCGGGAGTTGATACGGGTTACCCAATCAGTTATTTAACTTCCCGTTAGTTTAGTTATTTAATGAATTTGATTAATTAATTAGTTTAATTACTTTATTTAATTATTTAACGGGCTAGGATTTCTTTGCAGTTCTTTCCTGGCCCATGGAAGTGAACCGCCTAGGTTGTTCTATTTGAACAAGTTGTAGTTTTTGCTTATTTTTTATCGAATGAATTGAGAAGAAATCTTTATTCGGTCACATCATTAGTTTGTTAGAATACTGCCGGAGGCTAAATGCTATGTGGAGTTTTGTCGATTTTCACAAAATCGTCTCAACCCCAATAACTATTCGATATCTCACTTGTTGTGCTACTGTACTTTAGATTCCAGATTCTATACTAAAAAATATCATTAGAAAATCTGAAATTTATTTGTTACACAGGACGAAAAACGGACCATCATAGCTGATGGACGAAAAGAAACATGAACAAAAAACGACTTAACTTCAGATCAGCCTGTTTCCCTAGGCATCACTCTAGATGGGGCTAGGAGACGATAAGCGCCAGAGCCTTTGAGAAAACAACACCCTTGTTGAGTCTCATGATCTCCAGCTTCTATTTCAGCCAAGACGTTACACAAAGTGCTAATCTCGCAAGGCAAAAACAAAGGGCCTTCGCAGTTGTATCCGTACTCGTACTCAGCTTCTTCAAGCAGTATCATAAACAATGGATGGTTCGCGTGTTTTGCTTTGATCACAAACCTCTCCTTCTCTGGTCCGACGTACACCGCGAAGCAACTTGGTCTCCATCGCTCCGACGCCTTTCTGAACAGCCCTCTCTTTGCCTTACCTCTATACACATCCATCGATTTCAAGAAAAAAAAAAATTACAAGAAAGAAGGGTGGAAACCTAACACTTATCTGAGAGTGTGCATAGGTTAACCTCTGTCATAAACCATGAAGAACATGATCTTCACTCTTGGCCTCATGGTGTTGCTCATCTTGAAACCAGAAGGAGATTGACAATTTGGAGAGAAGAGGATATAGGAACCTATCTTCTGTAGTTGAAGTGGTCTCATTTATAAAGAGGCCTTAACTAATATTGATGAAACTAGCCCATTACTATTTTTTGTCTACGCAAAATGGCCATTTTCTTTTTTGGAATTATTGCATTTACTTACTTCTTTTAATTTTGAATCTTCCACAATGATTAGAACGCCAATTTGTTTGAATCTTTCTACATGGATTAGTGGGTTGGAGAAAAGAAATATTTACCAAGTTTTACCTGTGTTTGTTGTAGCAGGAGTAGTGTTCTTCTTTGCTTTTGTTGCCCACTAATAATAGCTATAATCCAAAAGGGAAAAAATCGTATCATCATTGAGTTTGTCTCCGACCTACGTCGGAGCAACTTCCTCCCACTTCATGATGCAAGCTCGAGATTTCCATGTGTCAGCAAGAACCATCCGCGGTTGATGCCACTTTATTTTAAATTTACTCTATTTTAATGTGTTTGTTGGTTTTTTATTTTAAATCGACACTCTATTCGTTCCTATTAAACCACTGACACATGTGATTGTTGTGAAAAAATTATTAAAAATAAGCGTCTTTTTGGATTTGGATGTGGATGGATAGTTTGTCTCGGAGAATTTTCAGACTACTTATCCTGCAACCAAACATAAAATAGAACTATTTCTGAAAGTCAAAATACCCTTGAGTGAAGCCACGGGGAGTTGTGGAGGGGGACTTTCAAGAATCAAGTTAGTGCCTTTTATATAAGAAGATAATTGGATTGTGTATACGTAAGTACGCTAACGCTAAACAAATTGTAGTCAGAGATCTCATAGTCGGCGTAAGAGTATCAAGGTAAACTCCGTGAGACGATTCGAAGAGCAGAGAGAAAGACCTGGCCCTCATAAGGTTTAAGTCTAGTAGTAGAGAGACACGGCTCAATGAGACGTGGGATTAGTGAAACATGCAGTATTGATTGGTTGGTCAGCTGGCCACCCCAGTGGTTGTGCCTAGTCGGATTGTATCGTTGATCAATTAGCCTTGGAGGCTTAACCAATGATTGCTACGACTTCCTCGTTGGTGAGAATCGCATGTATTAAAGGTAGCTGCAAGCATAATCCGTTTGGCCCGGGGTCTTTCATGCGACCTCGTCGTTCGAGTAAAGGATCATGGATTCCCAACCTATTCTAAATGGATTTTTTTTGGATAAAGTCTATTATAAATGGACTTAATATAAGACAACTGAGGCTCATGTGGATTTTTTTGAGGAGGAAGCATTATATTTTAATTAAAATACAGTAACGACACAAACGCGTAGGGTTGCTTAATTGACTGCTACAAGTAGCCTGACCCGGGTACCAAAAAGTAAAATTATGAGGATAAAACGAAATACTAAAAGTTTTCGATAGTTGAAGAAGAAAATTGGCAAAGACTAGAAGTCTCCTTGATGTGTAGCTGAGATTGATAACTGAGCTGAAGAGTACGAAGTCGGTGCTGGCATAGTTCAAAGTGATTGGCTCAAAAACTAGAGTAAGGTCGGGAGAGAAACTCGAACAAAAGGTGAGCCAAGGGATGACTTTTTGTGATACAACTTGTAGGTTGAACAAAACATCCAGTTGTGTTGGGATCGAACTAAGCCAAAGTTACCATGAGGCAAAATAGTAGCATTCAATAGCTTCATTGTAGGTGTTCTGTCATTTTGCATCTACTGTTAGGGAAAGCAAGAAGCCATGACGAACCAAAAAAAAAGAAAGAAATCTTACTCCATTGGGCTTGGTTGAAGCCTAAGAGCTCGTGATCACAACGAGAAAGCGGATGCAAGGTGATCAGGGGCCATCCTCCTTTCAACATAGACAGTTATTAGAAGATTGAAAACACTATAAGGGGACATACCATTGGCTCTTCGAACTGCACAAGACTTTATGTCCCGGCAGTTCCAGCTGCAAACCATCATGACAATAGCCTCACAGTTTCTAGAATTTGGGTGCCTTGTACTCCGCGGGTTAGGCATTTCATAGATGATCATGGGGATTGGAGGTAAGCACTCAGTGATGGGTATTGCAGTGAGATTGGTTTTTGACTGGCCAAGAGATTGGAAATATTTTGTTCTAGCGTAGCTATGGCTTGCGCGGTCATGACTGCGGAGGGATCGCTTGATGGGTTTGCTGGGGGTCTTTGGGATTATCAACAAACACGCCTACTCTCGTATGCGGGGGGGGGGGGGGGGGGGGGGGGGTGGAAGACTGGTGCCTGGGGCTGACAACCCCCCGTGCGGCTTGTATATTGGAAATTTCACGATTAATTTGATCGCATTTCTGGGTGTTCATAAGAATTATCTTGTCCATATGCTGTTTCAATTGGTTAACTTGGTTTTGTAAATTGGATTTTATAGCCTGAATAGCTACTAGAATGGTGACTTGAGGGTCCTGATAGTCTGGCTGTAGAGAGCCTACGAGGAGTTGCGAAGGAGTGGTTTTGGTATTGGTGTTATCCATGGCCATGAGATACGATCTATGTTTTCTTGCTGTGTAATTGGTTAGATCTCTTTCACGTCGGGTCCATCAAATGTATACAAGACGATAGGAGGGTTATAGTTGTAGCTTAATCGATAGTGTTCGGATTATAGATACGGAGCTAAAAATCTTATAGCAAGTACATTAGAAGTTCGGAGAGCCAAGGAGAGATAGAGGAAAGAGTGGAAATAAGCAGTATTGTACTGTGAAGGGGAGAGACACCTTGTTGGCAGAAATTCAGCTATTTAGTACATAATAACTCATGTGGAGAATATTCAGTGTACAAAAAGGTAGAAAGGACCGTCCTATTTATACTATTTAGACTAGGGCAGCCAATGGGAGACACGTGGGCGTACGGGCGGCTCACGACTCATTTATGGCCTCGTACCCTAAATCTCTGGAGGATTACCACGGATGATGTCAAACATAGTATATAAAGAAGACGTAGAACAAGTCGTTTGTCGCATCTAGGTTGAACTATATATGCGACGAGCCTTATTCTAGCCTCCAAACCACTAGAACCTCTGGCTCCTCTGCGAGGTTATAGGTGCGAGGGAACCTGTATCATGGTCCCTCCAAGTGCGAGATGGCATGATCTGGTGCTTCTAGAGCACGGTAGTAAGGACAATTTTAGGCTGATGATGGGTCCACATGGCGGTGACCTGATGGCTCATTCTTGACTGTCTACAACCATATATCAACTAGAAGAGTACAAACAATAAGTGTAGTATCCAAAGCTAAGAAACAGTTATATATTGAAACATGAAGTGTCATTTATAATTTCTGACTATTTCTGACTGTCGTCAATTCCTTTTCAAATATCTCAGTCATGTAGATTGATGCATTGGATGATTATATGAACGATATGAGTGTTGGAATATGCCCTAGAGGCAATCTATTTCTTGTGACATTTATATGGACTTACTATTAATTATGTTATCGATATGGAGATATGTTAAACATGAGTGAAGTCCTTAGAATATAAATGTTATATTCTTAAATATCCCTAGTCGAGTACTACAATTAATAGGACGACTGTATTGCATTGAGACTAGTATGTGAGTAGATTGATATGGAGATATCAAGTCTGGCACATGGGTGTGCATTAGAGGTAATGGCATACTGGATTGACCCACAACGAGAAGACTACATACAATTTATGTAAAGTCACAAGTGCTTCTCTTAGTGACAATGGTATTATGGTCCTTAGACTTGAAGTCACTAGATCTAGAAAACTAGGGTGTGCATTAGAGGTAATGGCATACTGGATCTAGAAAACTAGGGTTTGGGCACAAATTAGGAAAAATGTGTTTTTCTTAAAGTTGGAAACAAGCAAACTTGGGAAACAAGGAAGGAGAGGAAGGAAACAACCCTAGGGCCGAAACCATAGGGTCGTCCGCCCCCTCCTTGGGCGCCAAGCAAGCCACGACCAAGGGCCGGGCTGCCTAGCGCGCGGCTTGGCTGCGTGGGCTAGGGGCCGGCCGGCCCAAGGCAGTGTGGCGGTCTACTAGGGGTTAGGTCAAGTAGTTGGTGGGCCCTCTTAGACCGGTTTAACCCTAGTACATCCAAAATCAATTAAAATTGACCAAGCGCGTTAAAATAGATTTTAACTGTATTATGGGCTTTTACATGGTGATTGGATATGGCCTTAGATGTGGATGTTGTGAATGTTTATTTTTGTCGTTTGGTTTTATTGCAATAATTAATTAATTAATTAATTAATTAGGTTTTACGGTATGCGAGTTGGTCTTCCCCTCAAATTGTGAGGTCTCTCTATTTAGCATAGATGCTAGCAGTATTAGATAGAGTAGATGATAGTCAAGACTTGGAGAAGAAGCCTAAAGAATTGAAGGAACCACAAGATGGCGGCATTCCACAAGCTAAAGGAGCATGGACTAAATGGTGGAGGCACATGGGATGAGCTTGCTATTTTTATGGATTATAGATATTCTCATTGGCTTGGGAATATATTAGTTTAGGAGGCCAGGTCCACATCACGTTTATTATTGTTTGTGGTTGTTTAAATTATTGTCTTATTTCTCAAAAAAAAAATATTGTCATGTTATTTATTGTTGGTGTATGGATGATGCATGTAAATTCTAAACACGATAATAATTAGCCTCAAATAAGTAGATCAATTGATATGGATCAAGAAAACAATTTAAACTTAAATGAAAAATACCTTAAATGTAAATATTGCATTTTCCCTTCTCGTTACTTAACACTCGTCATAATTATAATTTATCAAGTTCGGGCTTGCCAAAGCAAGACGACTTTATTCATCATGATGTGATGCGACGTACAAGCTAGTAATGTACGATTGTTGAAGTAAGAGGTTGGACGCAACTAGGCTACATCAATAGGATTGAAAGCCTAGAGGCAAAACATTGGGATTATCTATGGGATTGATAAATAAGGAGTTATTTGCCCACTTGAACCAAGAGTTGCATGGGATGCAATTGGAATTGTTCCTACCTAAATAAATAAACGGTAACTTGCCAAAGCAATCTCAAAAGGAAGTGAAATATGGATCTAGGCCCACTAGAAAATAATGATATTTTCCACATTAATATGGAGGGTTATTAGTACGAGAAAAATAGTGGGAGCTATGTTTGGCAATTTAAGTCCTTGTTGAATATAGTACAACGTCACAGACTTTGCATAATTCGTTCTGTAATGAATACCTATGTCAGTAAAAAAACTCGACTTTATCACTACGATATGTCCTTGAGAAGGACAAGCTATCTGGAATCACTTTTCTAGACTGCTACAAAATGAGAATTGTTCTCAAATAAATGGAAAATATTGTATATCCTAGAGCATAAAATTTCCTTCCACCAACTAACTAAATACACGAGAAGCCTAATGGAAGGAACATACAAGAATGGTTCTTTGGATGTGACTTGCCTCATGTTAGCTAGCATGAACTCTGAGCTTTGGAAGCAAGATGAGAACATGGAGGTATATGACATGATCATGCTGATGGTTCAAGCTCTTTAACTTATATGTATTTACAAACTCAGGGGGAGTTTGATATTTGATGATGAAAGACAAAAGGATCAGAACTGTTATAAGGCTCAAAATACTGTTTGCTTGTATTAACTGTCTGAATTTCTCAACAGTTTCTGTGATTGAATGCTTGGAGATTGGATTGAAAGGTGATTCAATCATTTATTATTGTCGCTATCTAATATCTTCAAGCTAATTCTAAGGATTGAAATAGTTTTGTAGATTGCAGGGTTCTTTGTATGAACTGATGATCAAAGCTCCAAAGCTTTGAGATGCAGTTAAAGCTCTAAAGCTTTGAGATTGCTCTAATGATCATAATTGCTTAACTGATGTATGTGTGCAGGATGAGTATGTTGGATTTAAGATTGTATTGGGAGTTAGTTTAACTTCTCGTTTTAGTGTCTATCTTATCCTGAAATGATATTCACATGTGCAAGTTATATCATAATTTCTAAGGCTAAATCAGTTTGGGTTTTATGCAGGAACTGACTGTCTAACAGATCAGATCTTCTGTAACTATTTTGTCCAAATTATGTTTGATATTTGTTCCTGAGATTGTGCAGGACTGTTGGTCGTTCAAACGTCCATAAATCACATTCAAAAGCTATTCAAACATAGCTGTTGAAAGAAGCATCTCAGGGGAGAGGATTTCCAGGAATTCAGTTCCTGAAATCTCTCAGAAGTTGTTGCTGGTTGTTGATAAAAGATCAGTGTTTGAAATTCAAAAGGATAGTGACAGATGGTAGCTGATCAACAGGAAATTGAAGATCATTTATTATCAGAGAAATCCAACTACAAAACTCTTCATACATTCAAGAAAATCAACATCTGCAGGAACTGTAGATCACTCATCATTCTGAAGAACACTTCCAAGCTTAACTTGCTTATTTTCTCTGTTTTCTTCAATCTGTATTGCATTGGTCATATTCTTAATTGTTTCTAAACCTCACAAAACTTAGAAGTTTGGTTGTTCAAGTGAACAACAAGAGGTTATTATTGTTTCAACAGATTGTAGTTGGTAACTAGATAGGTTGGGAACCACAAGTTGTATATGTGTAAGGTAGCTCACTTAGGCTTGAAATCTAGGGCTAGATATGGGTTATTATTAAGAAGTTGTGTTGAATCCTAGAGGGATTAGATCCCTCAGGCAGAGACTAGGTCCAATAGTGACCGAACTCTGTAAAAATTCATGTTTTCTTGTTATTTATTTTGATTGCTTTTCATTACAGTTAAGAACAGGCAGATCCAATGCTTTGAAGGATTTCCAATCTCAAAGCTTTGAAACTTCTGTGAACTGCACGTATATCTCTAACATCTCAAATCGCTTCCAAAGCTTTGAGATATCAACTGCACATCCAATTAAAGTTTCAAAAGACTGTCTTTGAGCAAAATATCCATACTCTATCCAACCCCCTTCTAGAGAATTTGATTCTGTTTATTTATTTACATTATAAACTTTCAATTGGTATCAGAGGCTAAGTCAATGTGTAAGGATCTAACAATATTGTGACTATGAGTAATGTAGGTGATGGAGGATTTTCACAGGGTAGAGCAGCCAACAGACCTCCACTGTTCTGTGGTGATAACTTTATGCATTGTAAGGCATTAATGAATATGTTCATCATAGATCAGGACATGGAGTTGTGGTCAATTGTTTTTAATGGTCCCAATACTTTCTATACTACCTCTGATGGAGCCAGGATTGTCAAACCAGAAGAAGATCTCTTAGTTACTGAATTGGAAAAGGTATCAAATAATTACAAAGATTTGAACTTACTATATTGTGCTCTTAGTGCAGATGAGTGTAACAAAATATCAAACTGCAAGAGTGCAAAGGAGATCTGGGATAAACTGTGACCTATGAAGGACAAGCCAAGTCTAGTAGACTAAAATCAATATCCTTCTGAGGCAGTATGAATTGTTCAAGATTAATTCTGATGATTCCGTTAAGGACATGTTCAAGAGGTTGACTGACATTGTGAACAACTTGGAATCCTTGGGAAAATATTTCTCAAATGAAGAAAAAGCCAGAAAGATTCTCAGGAGTTTGCCTAATGCCAAGTGGGAACCTAAGACAACTGCTATTGAGGAAGCACAGGACTTAAGCATCTTAGAGATGGATGATCTACAAGGAAAATTACTCACTCACGAGATTTCAATGGAGGAAGTAAATTGTGAAGGAGTGACAACATCAAGAACCTGGCACTCAAGACAAAAGACAATAAAAAATCCCAAATCCTTGAATAGGATGATGATGATGATGATGATGATGATGATGATGATGAGGCTTTAGCCTTCATCTCCAAAGCTTTGGCCAGAATCTTGAAGAAGAAAAAGAACTTTGTAAACAAGGACTACGGCAAGGAAAAATCCAGATCCTCTAGTAGAAAGGATCAGAAAGGTAAGTCTTCTTCACATTCTTATAAATTTAAAGTAATGAATTGCTTTGAATGTGGAGATGCAGATTATTTGGTAAGAAATTGTCCACAAAATAAGAAGAGCATGCAATTTCCTAAAAAGGAAAATGAAAACAGAAAAAAGAAAGCAATGGTTGTTTCTTGAAGTGATTAAGAAACTTCAACAGACTCTGATTCTGATGAAGAGCCGACAAATCTTTGTCTTATAGCTGAGCATGGTGATGAAAAGAGCTCATACAAACCGATTGAAGATATGGCAAAGAATCTTCTGTCTAGTCCTTCTACTGTTTTACCTGAAATACTCAAAAATATGATTTTGAATGAGGAAAGTTATAGAAATGAGACTGATTCTTTGAAAGTGAAGGTTCATGAGCAAGCCAAGGAGAACTTAGACTTGATTTTTCAAAAAAAAAGTCTTGAAGCTACTAAGTTGAAAATTGACAGTGACTTCAAAGCCTTGGAATGTAGGTTCAAAGCTCTGAACATCCATTTCGGGCCGAAATGGGGGCCGAAATCAGCCGGACATGTCACTTCTTGGGGGTATTTTTGATACTTTTTGGGGGTTATTTTGATATTTTGAAGGATTTTTAAAACCAATAACCAACCAAAAAGTCCCCTAACACCAAAATTTGGATCAAACACTCCTTGTCTTCATCATATCCCTCTCCAAACCCTCAAGAACACCAAAACACCCCAAACCCAAAACTCATCCAACTTGCGAAGTTTTTGAGATAGTGAGCGGATTAACTCTTGAGCTTTTGAGATAGTGAGTGGATTGAGTGTGGCGGAATTCAAAGAGGATGATCTCCAAGAACTTAAATCTTCCAATTCGTTGCTTTGGAGGGGGATTCGGCCAAAGCTTCAAGAGAGACTTAAGACGGGAACACCGAGGAGCACAACAAGGTAGTCTTGCTTCAACTTCTCGAGTTTTCGGAAAATTTGGTCAACCGATTCGGTCCTTTCTTGACCAATATTCGCGAAACCAATCCCGTAAGAATGGTACTCCGGGATCATAGGTACCATATTCTCTCTCGCTTTAAATAATCGCTCTAGACGATATGATTCATTTTACGCAAAGTGTCATGCAACACTTGTATTTTTAAATCCTTACACTTTGAGATTATTTCATTGGGGGACACTCTAAATTCATTGAGGACAATGATTATATCAAGTGTGGGGGGTTTTCACATATCTTTGCTTTCCTTAACTTGCATAGCCTTTTTACATGTAGATTAGTGAGTCAGTTTGCACGTAGGTGTCAGAGATAGAATTACATGTGCACGTTTAATTATTACATTGTATATATTGTTTTCACTTTTAATTATTGAGCCCACCCACCCATATGTGTTGTTAATATAGTTGGCCCAAGCATATAGAGTCAGGAAAATAGAATAAGAAAAAAAAAAAAAAAAAAAAAAAAACAAGAAAAATCCTAAAAAAACCCTAAAATTTGAATTTTTTAAGAAAGGGCAATTGAAGAGAGTAAGCGTGGAGAGGGCTCAATGATAGAAATTCCCTAGAAGTAGGACAATCTGAGGTGAGGTAGACGCGAGAATATGGAGTAGGAAGGCTATATGGCTAATGTACTCGAGAATTGTGAGTAGTTGTCTCTCAAACTAGTTATCCTACTAGCGCTACACCACCGTCATTTAGGTAGTCGTAAACCCTCCTCATAGTGGCAACAGAACAACTGTGCGAGTGATTTTTATGGGGACCTCACGTCCCTTCTCCATCGCCTAGGTCCACTAGTTACCCCAATTTGATCCATTTAACCCTTTTATTCACAACATCTAGCCTAGGAAGCAATTCCTTGTGACTTTCATCACTAGTTAGAATTGTCCCTTCCTATGCGTCATGATAGAGGGAGTTGAGTTAGAGAGGTTTGTTGAGGGAGAGCTGATTTGATACATCTTGAGTGGATCTTCTTACACGTCATCTTGAGGGAATGTGAGGGTGAGTTAGAGACGGCAACACACTTCGGTGTGGCAGTGAGTCGTGTCCTTACACCACGATCACAGGTGGAGTGCCGTTGTGCGTGACACTTTTTTCCGCACGATATCGGGTGGGGTTGATTGATCTTATAGGAGGACGTGGTTGTGCTGCATTTATATTTTCTACATCTTTGGTGATGAGGATGATCGGTTGGAAAAGCACATATATACATTGATTACCGGGTTTATGTGATATGCTTTACATTGAGTGTGGGGGTGTCGACATCTATCGTGATTACACATTTGATTTGACACATTCCACCCCCACTTATATATTTGATACTTGGATCTCCTCGGATATTTGTATTACTATTGGCTCCATGGATTATAGAAAAAAAAACATAAATTGAAAATGAAAGGGAATAAAGGAGCAAGCTGGAATTCACGAAGACCGTGGAGATTAGTTATTGTTCGAGATCACTTCTTCACATTTTTGGCTGCGAGAACAGCGTTGCACCAAGATTGAGGGAATGAGGGCCGGAGTAGTAGATTCGGTGGGGTTCCTTGGATTTTGGTGAGGGCGTGTGAGAATCGGTTTTTGTGAGTTATATCATGACGTCTAGGACTGCGCTTCTAAATATCCAATCCTACCCATCCTAAGCTGTCAACAATTGAAACCCGTGGATAAATAGCTCGGATGGTAAGTGCTAGGGATACGTTTGATGAGTATGCGAAAGCAACTTATTTTGTGTTCGTTCCCGTTCTGTCTGACGAAACTGGTTGCAAGTTCTAGCGATCACCAAAGATATATAATCTTCTAGGGGATATGAGGGCCTTATGACATGCCGGTTTGCTTTTCGAGATTTCCCAATCTCCTACTAAAAAAATATATGTTATTTGCTTTATTGCATTGTTTATAATCGAGTTTCATTGTTTATAGTCATGTAGATTGCATAGTCCGGTGTTTGAGTCATTGTGTCTAAGGCAAAGTAAAGATATATGTGAATCTCGAAAGAAAGTGTTGCTCGGGACGAGCAAGAAGTTAGTGTGGGGGTAGAACATTTTAGGAGCTATATATTACCTCCATTTTACCACATTATCATGAGAGATTTGAGTCCAATGTTAGAGATTATAGGTCGTTTTATCACTTGTTTCTCACCATGTGCTATATTGTTAGTTCGGGCGTTTTCTATGCATATCTCATTGTTATTTGTCAAATATAATCGCTTGGTATGTTTTTTCATGTTTTCTTGGCAGGAAAGGATGCTAATCGGTTGATAGGAAGCATGGAACGAACTTCAGAAACAACGGGAGCTCAAGTGGAGTCAATAGAAGCCGAATTGGAGGAGCTTGGATGACCAGTCTGCACTATTTTGATCCTAGCTGGAGTTCTGGAAATAATTTGGGAGTGAGACCGGTGCCAAATGAAATTATACTCCGAGAGCTTTCCAACAATACCTCACGGAGCTAAATACGAGTTCGGAAGAAAACGATAAGGCCTATTGAAGTCAGGAGCAGATTTCAGGGGGCTATTGTGCAATTACTGAAGACTTCTGCGAGTTATGAAGGAAGGACGACCTAGGGACGAAAATCATCACCATTCACGCCTATGGAGAGTCAAGAAGAAGGAGGAGAGCAACGGGACACCATTGGGGAGCATCTTGGAGCTTGGGGATTGCACGGATTTGTCTACGCTTTGACGATTTCACTGTTTGATCACTTCTTCTATTCTCTTTTATTATCTATGGAGAAACTATTGTATTGTTCATCTACTATGAGTAGCTAGATACTTTTCTAGGCTCTACGGAGAGCCTAGGGTTATGATTAGACATCTTTTCCGGATTATTGTAATTGATTCATGTATTAGATTCATGATTATGACGTTTCTTCACGTTTTTGGTGTATTATTGAACTAGGGTTATTGACACACCCTTGGGATGAGATGAATGGCCATTAGCGTGTGATTTTGATGTATGATTGTGTTATCTTGCTTAATGTTTAATTTAGTTTAGTTATTTTTCATTTTTGATGCTTAATCCTTAGCAACAATGGAGTAGCTACCCGAAATTGCTAGTACTTAGGTGGAGTGCTTGATGCAAACTTGGCCTAGGGTGATAGAGAACGTGAACACAATCCCGAATCAAAGAGACTGAGAGGTTATTTGAATAGGGTTGGCCATTTGGGTAGAATCGGTGGGTGTAAAGACTACTCGTGCAACGGTGGGCCGACGGGACCCGTTGTCGTGCACGTCGTTAGCCTACTAGAATGGACCGGTAGACGGAGGTGGACCGAGAGGACCCGAAGTAGACCGGGACTTAGAACTGCATGAGATCGACAGAAGATTGCAATAACTAGTTACCTGGCATAACTGAATTAGGATTAGCGTGTTTCAATACAGTATCCGGAACTGTGTAACACCCCTAGGTGATCCATAGATTGCCTAGTTTCTTCAAAATTTATTAAGAACTTCTTCTTAATTCACTTTTCTACTATTTCAGTCGTTACATACATCCACTTGTTTGGGGGTGGCAACCTCACAATTCTCAACACTTTTTACCGGTTACTTAGTAAACTCAACTAATTATAGTTAAATCTTGTTACGAATTTGTCCTCGTGGGATTCGACAACCCGAGTATTAAAAATACTCACACTTTATTACTCGACCGTGCACTTGTGTACACACGTAAGAATACGTGTCAAGTTTTTGGCTCCGTTTCCGGGGACAACGGTTAACAAGTTTTAGTTAGAAATTAGTTTAGTTTACATTTTATTTTTGTTTTGTTTACTCTTTTTTGCCTTACGGGTTTGCTAGTGCTGTTTTCTCAGGAATCGATGGCAGAGGGACACGAGCCGAGCAGCCCTAACCAAGAACAGATGGAAGCTAGGTTAGCTAAGATTGAAGAGCAAGTACGGGTAGCAACATCCTCAATGCCCCACAACCTCTCTAGGAAGGCAATCATCAAAGGATTTGAGGTGAACCTGAAAGGAACTGAGCCGGAAATTGTAGTGCCACCAATTCAAGCACAGAACTTTTGCCTAAAGCTGAAGTAAATTCAATTTGTGAGGGATGAGTTCCCATTCGCGGGCACGGAAGACTAAGATCCTCGTGAATTTATTGGGGAATTTCAGCATTATTGTAGTTATACCCGCTACAAGGGGGTCACTGCCGAAGCACTTAAACTGATGAAGTTCCCTTATTGCCTTACAGGAGCAGCTGAGGATTTGTTGGACTCTTTTCTATCCAACTCCATCAAAACTTGGGAAGAGTGTGTCTCGCAGTTTATGGTTATATTTTTTCCATTCTCCCGGATGATTCAGCTACAGAACGAGATTTGGAATTTCAGACAACAGGAGAGTGAATCATTGGTCCAAGCATGGGAGCGCATCAACCTATTTTTAAGCAAATTCCCTAACCACAGAATTGACGAGGGGCACATCATTCGTGTATTCTATGATGCACTTGACAAGTCTGATAAAGACAAGCTTGATATTGAAGCTGGGGGTAATTTCCTGTTCAAGTGTGATTTGGAGGTGGCATATAAGATGGTTAGATGTGTGGTTAAACAGGAGGAGAGCATGGGAAAGTCTTACCACAAACCAGTTCCAATAAAGCATAACTCAGTTGCCTTCCATCCTTTTCAGGTGAATGCAGTGGAGGTAAAGCCGGAAGCAGATGTTGCGGAGTTGTATCCGCAGCAACAGGCAAAAGCTTCAGAGTTAGCATAAATGAAAAAGATGATGAAGATGATGGGTGAACACATGATGACTATGCAAACTCAATTCACTACTGTTGCAGCTTCACTCCAGGTGGCTAAAGCTGAAATTGTGTCTTTGAAGAAACAACTTGACCAAAAGGCACTGAAACGCAGTATTGATACATCTCAGGAACAGGCTGAAGCCATCACTACTCACACGGGGATTGCACTGACTTACCCTCCCTACCCGAGTCATGCCATAGAAGAAGCATCAAGGGAAAAGGAGCGTGAAGTCTTCGATTCTTAGAAGACTCCTGTCATGGTCCCCCAATCTAAGGGCATGACTTCGCCAGCTGAGGAAGTGATTAATGAGGTAACTCCACCCATTTCTTCTTCCGAGAATCTCCCTTTTCCATTGCGTACCAGGAAGAAGAAAGACGACTATGAGGATTATAGGCAATTCGTATCTATCTTCTCCAAACTGCACATTAACATACCACTCATTGAGGCAGTCAAAATGATGCCTGAGTATGCTAAATTCATGAAAGATGCAGTGTTGGGTAAGAAAGTTGTTGATGAATTTCAGACTGTGGACTTGACTGAGCAGGTTAGCTCATGTGCCTTACATGGGTTACCTCATAAACAGAAGGATCCAGGAAGCTTCGTTATTGAAGCTACTCTAGGTGGAGCCTACACTGGACAGGCCCTATGTGACTTGGGGGCTAGTGTCAATCTAATGTCACTCTCGGTATTTCAGAAGTTAGGTGTGGGGGCGCGATCCACCTGGATCAATCTGCAATTTGCAGATAAGTCATCGAAGAAAGCATATGGGGTAGTTGAAGATGTCTTGGTGAAGGTTGGGAGTCTCATCATCCCAGCTGATTTTGTTATTCTAGATATGCCGCCAGGAGACGTTCCGATTATTCTGGGTAGGCCCTTCTTGGCTACCGGTCGGACATTGATAGATGTTGAGAACTTGTAGTTAATCATGAGGATCAATGATGTACGTAAGACTTTCACAGTTTTCAATCCCACTCCCCAACAGTCTCAGGGGCAGTCAGCAGTTCCACATGCCATGCATGTAGTGCATCAAATTCGAGATGTGACAAAGGAAGATCTACCTGATCCTAAAGTGAAGCACAAGGTCGTCTGGAAGATCCTGCAGAGACCACAAGAGGATTGGGAACGTCGTGCCAAGCCACCTTTCTAGGTGGAAGAGGTAACTGGGTCGGGCCGTCGACCTAAAATTATAAGCGCTTCTTGGGAGGCAACCCAATGTAGATTAGGAATTTCATTATTTCATTTAGTTTATGTTCTTTGAATTCTCCATATTTGATAGTGAGATGAGCGAGAGAGTTTGATATTTTAATTGAGTGTGCAGGACACAGGTGTTGAAGAGCCCTCCGAATTCCCATTCTAGATGCATGTGCACCATTTTGCACGCAAAACGAGGAGAAACGAGCTAACCGGGAGCATTGAGCTTGATAAAGAAGCTACTCAAGGGCTAGGAGTAGCTAATTAGTCATAAGGAGCATGGTAGCGAGTTGGAGTATCGGGGTTGCACGCATCGGAATCTGGAGAGGAGATAAAAGTTCAAGAGCTTTGGAGGCGAGATTCTTTGCACAAGAGAGATAAATTGAGAAGAAATGGAGAATTTCTTGGTTTGAGAATTTTTCTAGTAAAAAATGGATTCGTCGTCGAATATGGAGTCCATCGATGAAAGAATCGTGCGAATCGGAGATCGGACGAAGAAACTAGAGCAAAAACAAAGTGGCAAATAGCAGTGATTTCGGCACCCATTTCGGGCCGAAATGGGGGCCAAAATCAAGCCATTCGGGCCCGAATTGAAATGGCCATTCTGCTTCATTTTTTCCCAGTGATTTCGGGCCCCACTGCGTGCCAATATGGGGGCCGAAATCAACCTGACAGCTCACTTTTGGGGGGTATTTTTGATAATTTTTGAGGGTTTTTTTTTGACATTTTGGAGGATTTTTAAAACAACCAACCAACAAGTCCCCTAACACCCCAATTTGGATCAGACACTCCTTGTCTTCATCTTCTTCCTCTCCAAACCCAAAACGCATCCAACTTGTGAAGTTTTTGAGATAGTGAGCGGATTAACTCTTGAGCTTTTGAGATAGTGAGCGGATTGAGTGTGGAGGAATTCAAAGAGGATGATCTCCAAGAACTTAAATCTTCCAATTCGTTGCTTTGGAGGGGGATTCAGCCAAAGCTTCAAGAGAGACTTATGACGGGAACACCGAGGAGCACAACGAGGTAGTCTTGCTTCAACTTTCTCGAGTTTTCGGAAAATTTGGTCAACCGATTCGGTCCTCTCTTGACCAATATTCGCGAAACCAATCCCGTAAGAATGGTACTCCGGGATCATAGGTACCATATTCTCTCTCGCTTTAAATAATCGCTCTAGACGATATGATTCATTTTACGCGAAGTGTCATGCAACACTTGTATTTTTAAATCCTTACACTTTGAGATCATGTCATTGGTGGACACTCTAAATTCATTGAGGACAATGATTATCTCAAGTGTGGGGGGGGGGGGGGCTTTCACATATCTTTGCTTTCCTTAACTTGCATAGCCTTGTTACATGTAGATTAGTGAGTCAGTTTGCACGTAGGTGTCAGAGATAGAATTGCATGTGCACGTTTAATTATTGCATTGTATATATTGTTTGCACTTTTAATTATTGAGTCCACCCACCCATATGTGTTGTTAATATAGTTGGCCCAAGCATATAGAGTTAGGAAAATAGAATAAGAAAAAAAAACAAAAAAAAATCCTAAAAAAACCCTAAAAATTGTTTTTTTTAAGAAAGGGCAATTGAAGAGAGTAAGCGTGGAGAGGGCTCAATGATAGAAATTCCCTAGAAGTAGGACAATCTGAGGTGAGGTACACGCGAGAATCTGGAGTAGGAAGGCTATTGGGCTAATGTACTCGAGAATTGTGAGTAGTTGTCTCTCAAACTAGTTATCCTACTAGCGCTACACCACCGTCATTTAGGTAGTCGTAAACCCTCCTCGTAGTGGCAACGTAACAACTGTGCGAGTGATTTTTATGGGGTCCTCACGTCCCGTCTCCATTGCCTAGGTCCACTAGTTACCTCAATTTGATCAATTTACCCCTTTTATTCACAACCTCTAGCCTAGGAAGCTATTCCTTGTGACTTTCATCACTAGTTAGAATGGTCTCTTCCTATGCGTCATGATAGAGGGAGTTGATTGAGGGAGGTTTGTTGAGGGAGAGCTGATTTGATACATCTTGAGTGGATCTTCTTACATGTCATCTTGAGGGGATGTGAGGGTGAGTTAGAGACGGCAGCACACTTCGGTGTGGCAATGAGTCGTGTCCTTACACCACGATCACAGGTGGAGTGCCGTTGTGCGTGAAAATTTTTTCCGCACGATATGGGGTGGGGTTGATTTATCTTACAGGAGGACGTGGTTGTGATGCATTTATATTTTCTACATCTTAGGTGATGAGGAGGATCGGTTGGAAAAGCACATATATACATTGATTACCGGGTTTATGTGATATGCTTTACATTGAGTGTGGGGGTGTCGACATTTATCGTTATTACACATTTGATTTGACTCATTCCACCCCACTTATATATTTGATACTTGGATCTCTTCGGATATTTGTATTACTATTGGCTCCATGGATTATAGAAAAAAAAAACAAAAATTGAAAATGAAAGGGAATAAAGGAGCAAGCTGGAATTCACGAAGAACGAGGAGATTAGTTATTGTTCGAGATCACTTCTTCACATTTGTGGGTGCAAGAACAGCGTTGCACCAAGATTGAGGGAATGAGGGCCGGAGTAGTAGATTTGGTGGGGTTCCTTGGATTTTGGTGAGGGAGTGTGAGAATCGGGTTTTGTGAGTTATATCATGACGTATAGGACTGCGCTTCTAAATATCCTATCCTACCCGTCCTAATCCGTCAACAATTGAAACCCGTGGATAAATAGCTCGGATGGTAAGTGCTAGGGATACGTTTGATGCGTATGCGAAAGCAACTTATTTTGTGTTCATGCCCGTTCTGTCTGACGAAACTGGCCGCAAGTTCTACCGATCACCAAAGTTATATAATCTTATAGGGGATATGAGGGCCTTATGACATGCCGGTTTGATTTTCGAGATTGCCCAATCTCCAACTAAAAAATATATATGTTATTTTCTTTATTGCATTTTTATAATCGAGTTGCATTGATTATAGTCATGTATATTACATAGTCTGGTGTTTGAGTCATTGTGTCTAAGGCAAAGTAAGGATATATGTGAATCTCGAAAGAAAGTGTTGCTCGGGACATGCAAGAAGGTAGTGTGGGGGCATTTGATTGCACCTTTTAGGAGCTATCTATTACTTCCATTTTACCACATTATCATGAGAGATTTGAGTCCAATGTTAGAGATTATAGGTCGTTTTATCACTTGTTGCTCACCATGTGCTATATTGTTAGTTCGGGCGTTTTCTATGCATATCTCATTGTTATTTGTAAAATATAATCACTTGGTATGTTTGTTCATGTTTTCTTGGCAGGAACGGATGCTAATCGGTTTATAGGAAGCATGGAACGAACTTCGGAAACAACAGGAGCTCAAGTAGAGTCAAGAGAAGCCGAATTGGAGGAGCTTGGATGACCAGTCTGCACTATTTTGATCCTAGCTGGAGTTCGGGAAATAATTTGGAAGTGAGACCGGTGCCAAATGAAATTATACTCCGATACCTTCCCAACGATAGGTCACCGAGCTAAATCCGAGTTCGGACGAAAAAGATAAGGCCTATTGAAGTCAGGAGCAGATTTCAGGGGGCTATTGTGCAATTACTGAAGACTTCTGCGGGTTATGAAGGAAGGACGACCTAGGGACGAAATTCATCACCACTCACGCCTATTGAGAGTCAAGAAGAAGGAGGTGAGAAACGGGACACCATTGGGGAGCATCTTGGAGCTTGGGGATTGCACGGATTCGTCTACGCTTTGGCGATTTCACTGTTTGATCACTTCTTCTATTCTCTTTTATTATCTATGGAGAAACTATTGTATTGTTCATCTACTATGAGTAGCTAGATACTTCGCTAGGCTCTACGGAGAGCCTAGGGTTATGATTAGACATCTTTTCCGGATTATTGTGATTGATTCATGTATTAGATTCATAATTATGACGTTTCTTCACGTTTTTGGTGTATTATTGAACTAGGGTCATTGACACACCCTTGGGATGAGATGAATGGCCATTAGCGAGTGATTTTGATGTATGATTGTGTTATCTTTCTTAATGTTTAAGTTAGTTTAGTTATTGTTCATGTTCGATGCTTAATCCTTAGCAACAATGGAGTAGCTACCCGGAATTGCAAGTACTTAGGTGGAGTGCTTGATGGAGACTTGTCCTAGGGTGATAGAGAACGTCAACACAATCCCGAATCAAAGAGACTGAGAGGTTATTTGAATAGGGTTGGCCATTTGGGTAGAATTGGTGGGTGTAAAGACTACTCGTGCAACGGTGGGCCGACGGGACCCGTTGTCGTGCACGTCGTTAGCCTACTAGAATGGACCGGTAGACGGAGGTAGACCGAGAGGACCCGAAGTAGACCGAGACATAGAACTGCATGAGATCGACAGAAGATTGCAGTAACTTGTTACCTGGCATAACTGAATTAGGATTAGCGTGTTTCAATACAGTATATGGAACTGTGTAACACCCCTAGGTGATCCATAGATTGCCTAGTTTCTTCAAAATTTATTAAGAACTTCTTCTTAATTCACTTTTCTACTATTTCAGTCGTTACATAAAGCCACTTGTTTGGGGGTGGCAACCTCATAATTCTCAACACTTTTTACCGGTTACTTAGTAAACTCAACTAATTAGTTAGTTAAAGCTTGTTACGAGCTTTTCCTCGTGGGATTCAACAACCCGAGTATTAAAAATACTCACACTTTATTACTCGGCCGTGCACTTGCGTACACACGTAAGAATACGTGTCAGGTTCTTCAAGTACAATTTCTGATGTTTATTTAGTAGAAGGTTTAAAGTATAATTTGATTAGTATATCTCCATTATGTGATAGAGGTAACATAGTGGTTTTTGACAAGGAGAAATGTGTGGTGCAAGATGAAGAATCTGGAAATTGCATACTCACTGCTCCTAGGTCACATAATATCTATGCTTTTAGTGCTAAAAAAGTTGCAGGTGAAAGTCTGAAGTGCCTCAATGCTTTGAAGGAGGACTCAAAGATTTGACATAGAAAGCTTGGGAATATTAGATTGCATACTTTGAACAAGCTCATTTCAAAAGACTTGGTTAGAGGCTTACCAAACCTAAATTTCAGAGATGATGAGATTTGCAAGGCATGTACCCAAGGTAAACAGACCAAGAGTTCATTCAAGACCAAAAAAAAAACTTTGCAAGTACTTCCAGACCTTTAGAATTGATGCACCTGGATCTATGTGGTCCTATGAGGGTTCATACACCCAAAGGTAAGAGATATATGCTTATTGTGGTAGATGATTACTCTAGATTTACATGGGTGATGTTCATTAGAGATAAGTCTGAAGCATTGTCTGAATTCTCAAAGCTTTGTAGAGAGCTTCAAACTATGACAAACTTACATGTTGCATCTATTAGAATTGATCATGGTAGAGAATTTGATCAGCATCATTTTTATTTGTTTTGTGAAAAGCATGGCATCTCACACAACTTTTCTGCAACTAGAACTCCTCAGCAGGATGGAGTAGTTGTGAGGAAAAATAGGACTCTTGAAGATATATCTAGAACCATGCTACTTGAAAGTAATTTGCCAAAGTAATTGTGGGTGGAAGTTGTTAACACTGCCAATTATGTGCTAAAGAGATGCTTGATTAGACCTATTTTGAAAAAAATCCTTATGAACTTTTCAAAGGTAGGAAGCCAGGTGTTTCTTATTTTAAGCCTTTTGGCTGTACTTGTTTTGTGCATAATAATGGCAATGATAATCTTGGTAAGTTTGATTCTAGAAGTGGTGAAGGTTTGTTTCTTGGTTATTCTCAAACTAGAAAGGCTTATAGAGTTTTTAATAAGAGAACTAAGATTGTTGAAGAAAGCATTCATGGTATTTTTGATGAAAGTACTGAAGATTCCTTGAGTGAAAGTTTTGCAGATCTCAAATTGAATAAGTATGAGGCAGATGATGATTGTGAAAAAGAGAAAAGAAGCAAAACTGTAATGCAGGAACAGTCAGATGAATCTCAAGACCTTGAACATCCTGCTGAGTCAAAGCTCCAAAGCTTTGAGATTGCTCTAATGATCATAATTCTTAACTGCTGTCTGTGTGCAGGATGAGTATGTTGGATCTAAGATTTGATTGGGAGTTAGTTTAAATTCTCATTTTAATGTCTATCTTATCCCGAAATGATATTCACATGTGGGTAGTTATATCAGAATTTTTCTAAGGCAAAATCAGTTAGGGTTTTATGCAGGAACTGACTGTCTAACAGATCAGATCTTCTGTAACTATTTTGTTTATATTATGCTTGATCTTTGTTGCTGAGATTGTGCAGGACTGTTGTTCGTTCAAACGTCCATAAATCAAATTCAAAGGCTATTCAAACATAGCTGTTGAAAGAAGAATCTCAGGGGAGAGGATTTCCAGGAAGTCAGTTCCAGAAATCTCTCAGAAGTTGTTGCTGGTTGTTGATAAAAGATCAGTGTTTGAAATTCAAAAATAGAGTGACAAAGAGTAGCTGATCACCGGGGAATTGAAGAGCATATACTATCAGAGAAATCCAATTACAGAACTCTTCATACATTCAAATCAAATCAACATCTGCACGAACTGAAGATCACTCATCATTCTGAAGAACACTTCAAAGCTTAACTTGCTTATTTTCTCTGTTTTCTTCAATCTGTATTGTATTGCTTATATTCTTAATTGTTTCTAAACCTCAAAAAACTTAGAAGTTTTGTTTTTCAAGTGAAGAACAAGATGTTCTTATTGTTTCAACAGATTGTAGATGGGAACTAGATGGGTTGGGAACCCTAGGCTGTATAAATGTAAGGTAGCTCACTTAGGATTGGAATCTAGGGATAGATCTGGGAAATTAATAAGAAGTTGTGTTGATATCCTGGAGAGATTAGTTTCATGTGTTCTTGTTATTTATTTTGATTGCTTTTCATTACAGTTAAGAACAAGCAGCTCCAAAGTTTTGGAGGATTTCCAATCTCAAAGCTTTGAAGCTTCCGTGACTTGCAGTTATATCTCTAGCATCTCAAATCTTTTCTAAAGCTTTGAGATATCAACTGCACATCCACTTAAAGTTTCAAAAGACTGTCTTTGAGAAAAAGTTCCCATACTCTATTCACCCCCCCTTATAGAGTATTTGATCATGTTTGTTTACTTACATTACAAACTTTCACATACATTTAAAAAGAATCTCTTTTCAAGAGCTGACTAAACATGAAAGGTTTGAAGTGTTGCTCCATTTTGAATTTTACCTACTCTTGATTAGCGCTCGTCATGATCAACATGTAATGAAGTCCGGGCTCCCCAAAGCAAGGAGACTTGATTCATCAAGATATGACGCGACGACACAAGCTAGTAATGTGTGACTGCTGAAGCCATATGTCAAACGCAAATGATCCGTTTTAATTGGATTAAAAGCTTAGAATGGGAGTTACCTATGAGATAGATAAATAATAGAGAGTTATTCACCCAATTGGACCAAGAATTGCATTGAGTGAAATTCAAAACTTTGTTCAAAGCAATTTATTCAATATGATTGAGAACCGCTGAACAAAGCGACAATAAAGGCAAAGGCAAACACATGTTAAAGGTTAGCAGTAAGGGTAAGAGCAAAAGGTTTGCGCCGACCACAAGGGTATTATGAAAACTTGTTGCTAAAGCCAAGGAAGTTTTCTTAAAAGCCCAAAAGGTAGTAGAGTAGATAAGGAAATGCCCAAAGTACTTGGAAGGAAGGAAATAAGGAAGGAATTGTGAATTCCACTTAAGGTATACTTTTTCATAGAAGCGAATGTGCCTATCTCATCATCATACGTATTTGATACTAGATGAGGATCTCATATTTATTGAAATGTGGAGGATCTCAAGAGATGTAGAAAATTGAATAAGGAAGGGATACACCTACACGTGGGGCAATGAGGCAAAGATTGCTGAATTAGCCGTTGGAAATTATCTCTTCCTTTTTGAATTATTAATGAATTAGACAAATACAATTATGTCTCTGCTATGAGTAGGAACACTATCGCAGTTTCTTGTATGAACAAAAAAAAGTGTATTTATCAAAATAATGGAAAAAGGTTGTTCCATTTATTTTGGTGTTATACATTATTGTAATGAACTTTTGTCTAATGGATTATATATCCTTGATCATAATAATTCAATCTATCACATTAATACCAAGAAGCATATAGTGATATGAACCTCACTTAACTTTAGCATTGTTGTTTAGGCCACATGAATGAGAGACGCATTCCAGATTCCATATGGTTGGACTTCTAGACTCATTTGATTTTGAATCATATGAGACACGTGAGGCTCATTTATTAGGTAAAGATATGATCTTTTGGGATTCATACATGTTGATGTACGTGGACCACTAAGCACAATAGCTAATGATGGTTTTCACTACTTCATCGTATTTACTGATGACATAGAGGAATATGAATTTGTGTATCTTATGAAGAAAAAAATCAGAATCATTTGAAAAGTTCAAAGAATTCAAGAATGAAATATGGAATCAGTTTGGCAAAAGTATCAAAGCTCTACGATACGATCGTGGAGGCATGAGTACTTAAGACAATAGTTTGAGCTTCTAAGGTAATTTGGGAAGTGATCCCAACCCACTCTACCTAGAACACCATTATGGTACTGCGTGTCTGAGAGGAGAAATCGGGCCTTGTTGTTCGGTCAATGATGTATCTAAACAGAAATTCCAGTTTACTTTTCTGGGGCCATGCTCTATTCACAGCAATTTTGCCCTTAACCTTGTTCCATCAAAATCGGTTATGAATAATACCATATAAGATATGGACTAGGAGGTGTCCTAGTATGTCATTATGTAAAGTGTTTACAGTCAAATAACTTGGACCCAAATCGGATAAATGTGCTTTGTGGAATATCCTAAAGGAAACAAAATGATATTATTTCTACAATCCAATCGGGAAAAAAATGTTTGTTACTCGAACCACTGTGTTCTAGATAGATATTATCTCAAAAAGAAACAGTGGGAGGACAGTAGAACTTGAAGGATTTAAAGGACCACAACATAACATTGATCCTTTGATGGAACATGAGCAGGATCACAAGGTGTTGTGGAGCAACCTGCTCAGTTAACACAAGGACCTAATAGGTCAGGTAGGATATATCAAGGGGCTATAGAAGATGAGCCTACAACCTATGAGGAGGCCACGAGTGGGCCATAATCTCATTAATGGCTAGGAGCCATGAGATACGAAAGTGGAATCCATGTATACCAACAAAGTATGGACTTTTTTGGAACCAACTAAAAGGGCAGGACACATAGGGTGCAAGTGGGTTATGAGGAAACCAACATGGATGGTAATGGGATTACTTTTAAGGGACGATTGGTGGCTAAATGTTTCCTGCAAGTTCATAGTATAGACTATGACGGAACCTTTTCCCTAATTGTGATGCTTAAATCCATTCACATCTTGTTTGCAATTGTAGCTTGCACAATTTGGGAGAGCATGCCCAAAAGGAATGTAATTTGCAGCGATCTTTCTACAGATCGATGAAATATTCTAGAATTGGAATCTTCGATTCAATGATGCAATCAAAGAGTTTGATTCCATCAAGAATGAAGTTGAAGCTTGTGTTTACAAGAAGGTTAGTGGGAGCACAATTATATTTCTGGTCTTGTATCTGGAGACATACTGATCATTAGGAATGATGTCCCTACTTTGCGATCTTGTGAATATTGGCTAGGGGATCGAATCCCAATGAAAGACTTAGGCGAGTTAACATATAAAGATCTATGGAGATAGATCAAGATGGTTGTTCAGCTTAAGTCAAAAGTACATATAATGACAAGGTGTTGAAACGGTTCAACATGCAAGAATATGGATTATTACCTATGTCACATGGAATAGTCTTTAGAAGGCTAATTGTCCTTCCAATTAGATTGACAATGACCGTATGAATAAGATTCACGAGAAACGCCATGTTATGTACTTAGGCCAGACATGTCATATGGTATGACATATAGATAACAGTCATATCCAGATGAGAGTCACTGAATAATCATAAAGAAAATCCTTAAGTACTTGATAAGAGCTAAAGGACGAATTCTTGATATATGGAGGAGAGGAAGAAGTTCACTGTAAGGGGTTACAGTGATGTGAACTTCCAATCTGATAAAGATGATTTCACATTATAGTCAAGTTTTATGTTTTGAGCTGGAAAGGGACGGTGAACTGGAAAGGTTCCATGCAATATGCAGTTGCCGTTTCTACCACAGGGGACTGAGTATATTACTGCATCAGATGCACATACTCAGAAGATTCTATCTCATTCAATTGTCGATAAAGGAGATATGAACATATGGAAAGTGCCAGCATATGTCTCTCTTACCTTGCGCGGCATAGGCGTGAGGGCCATGCAAGATCAATAGGCATATGATTGACAGCTTGAAAATGTATAGTTTGGGACATCTTTTTACCATTGGTTTTAACCCTGTGAGAGTTGAGTTTGGCCATTTTCAGCTTATTTTCCACCTGATACGAGGCAGAGATTTATAGATCATGATTGCAAAATTTGAGTAATTTTATGCATACTTTTGTTTGTTGGATATGATCGCGGGTGCGTGTTATGATGTGGAGGTAACAGGTGCCGAAAAATGCATGAGATTAACTTGGATGGGAGGCAGCGTGTCAGGAAAGCTGAGCAGAAAAAGAGGAAAAAATGCTAAGTGGTGCGTTCAAACGCAGGAGCTGCGTTCAAACGCACAAGACAGGAGCAGCAGGAAAATGGCAGAAATTTGGCTAAGTCCTGCGTTCAAACGCAGGCAGTCTGCGTTCAAACGCAGGAGTCAGAGACCAAAAGTGCAGAAAAGCTAAGTCCTGCGTTCAAACGCAGGCGGGGTGCGTTCAAACGCAGGACTCAACACTCAAGAGAAGAAACGGCCAAGGGGTGCGTTCAAACGCAGAGGAGCTGCGTTCAAACGCATGGGTTCAGGAGCCAGAAGAGGAAAAAACGGCTAAGGCCTGCGTTCAAACGCAGAAGGTGTGCGTTCATACGCACTGCGTTTGAACGCAGGAAGTGTGCGTTCGAACGCACAGAAGGTTTCCAGAAGCTTCCAGGACGGGTCTTTTCGAGGGTAAAACAGGAATTTCGTGCATCAGTTTTGGAGACTGTGGCAGTATAAAAGGAGGTGTCCCAGCACTGAATTAGGGTTACGCACACAGACACACTCACAGCTATCATCATCATCAGCAGCTAGTTTCACAGCAGCCAGGAGTTGGAGCAGAGCAGGATTGGAGCAGTTTTCCAGTATTTTCAGAAAAATAACTAGTTTGATCTTTTCTCTCTTTATGAAACATTGTTTTTGAATAATGCAAGCTAGCTAGACCTTTTGCCTAGGTTCTCGGTGAACCTAGGGTTTATGAATTCAGCAGACTTGGTTGTTTTGATTTTCAGATGCATGGCTAGCTAAGCCTTAATACAGGATGGTTTGTTTATTATTCTGTCTTTGATTTTATTTACATACATGAATGGCTTGATCACCCAGGAGTGTTACAGACAGGATCTGGTGCACGAGAGTGACCAGTGAAAGTTAGGAAGAAAAGACAGGATTTAGTACTCTGCCTTGATGGACCGAGAGGTGAAGAGAATCAGGGGACTAGCCCAGAAGCATTAGACCAACTGTTAGACGTTTAGGGGGAGACCGAGAGGAGAACCTGTAACCCTAGCAGACTTAGAGCAAACCTGCAGATTTAGGTGGACCGAGAGGACCCGAAAATCTGCAGTCGAGTGATAAGTGCATGAGACCGAGAGGAGATTGTACTATTGGTATGCTGGCATAAACAAAACCACCGTGTGTTTCTGGAATCAAATATACCATGAAAGCTGGAGAGTAACCCTAGGGGATCCTGGAATCTAGATTTTTAGAATTACCGACTTTTACAACTACAACAATTTCTGCAAAATATTCAACAGAAAAATAAAATAAGCTTTTTACTGTTTTTATTTATTACAATTTAGTATAGTCAAATCCCAAACCTTCCTCCTTTTTACAAAATTTGTGTCTAATTCTAATTCCGATTAGCAAAAACTCAAACTGTTCTCGAGGGTTCGACAACCAGAGTCACAATTACATACTCTATATTACTTGATCGTACACTTGCGAAAAAGCAGATAGGTTTACGCTGTCAAGTTTTTGGCGCCGTTGCCGGGGAACGGTTACAGTTTTTGTTAAAGAGACATTAGAATAAGTCTCAGAGTTTTTCTTTTATTTTTACAGTTACTTTCTTTCGACTTACTGCTCTTGAAATCTGATTTTCAGGCTATTCTAGTTTATGCCCAGATTGCCCAGCAAACTGGTATCACCACTCGAAGATCCCGAAAAACTTTTCAGAGAGCAAAGTCGCAGACACCGAGCCGCGATGTCTGAGCACGGAGAAGACACCACAACCGAAACAGGAACACCCACAGGACAGCCGCAACGTACTCCAGCACAGATGGCTCTTTACATTGAAGAGCTGATAGCAGCAGGTTTTGCTGCCAGGAACAATCAGAGGACTTATAACAGGTCTGGAAGGGCGCTGGTCGAAAACTTTGAAGTCCCAACTGGAGGACATCAACCAGCTATTGTAGTGCCTCCCATTACAGCAGAGCACTTCGACCTGAAATCATCCACCATTCAGACCGCCCAGACCCATTGTCCTTTCAATGGGAAGGCAGATGAAGATCCAAACGACTTCCTTGGAAAATTTGAGGATTACTGCAACAAAATTAAGTATAGAGGAGTCGAAGCAGACACGTTAAAGCTGATTTTATTCCCATACTGCTTGTTCGGAACAGCAAAGGATTGGCTGGAGGCAAGACCACCGAGGTCTATCACTACCTGGGAGGGGTGTGTTGCTGATTTCTTGGCAAAATTCTACCCTGCATCCCGCGTTATCAAGCTGCAGAGTGAGATTTTATCTTTCAAACAGCAGATGGGGGAGACAGTTGTAGATGCATGGGACAGGCTGATGAGACTCGTAAAAAAATGCCCCAACCACGGCTTCGGGGACGCAAAAATTCTGCAAGTATTCTACCATGCACTTGACAGGGAGAATGCAGACAGGATTGATAGGGAAGCTGGGGGTAACTTTTTATACCATGTGGACAAGGATGGAGCATACGAACTGATGAAGCAATTAGCCAAACAGGATACTCGCCTGTTTGATGACCGCAGGCTCGCAGCAGCAGCAGAACCAGTGGTTGATGACAGGATTGACAATCTCACGAAAGTGGTACAGGACTTAGTCAAGAAGGTGTATACAGAAAAGAAGCCGGTGGCATCAGTGGACGAACCTGACTTTGACGCAGCAATTCTGGAGCTTCAGACCGAAGATGCCAACTATGTTCAGCAGCAGTGGGATCCTAGTCGCTACAGACCAGGCACACGTGACCATCCAGGGTTTCGCTACGGGAATCCCAATGCAGCAGTATATGCACCAGGATTCCAGCACAGGCCACAGGCACAACAGACAGCTCCAGCTCAGCCTGCACAAGCAGCACCACAACTAAACCTGTCTCAGCAACATTTTGAGTCCTATATGGAGAAATTCAATAAGCAGTTGGAAACTAGATTCGCACAGATGGACTCATTAACTGCTGATGTAAGCCAGATGAATATTGCTATCCGCAACTTGGAAGTACAGAACGGACAGCTTGCACAGAACCAGGCAGAACGAGCCCCAGGGAATTTACCATCTAACACAGTGAACAATCCACGCGCTCAAATCAATGCTATCACAACTCGGAGTGGAATTGCACTGCAGGATCCACCGTATCCCAGTCATGCACGCGCAGAAAAGTCAAAGATTATTGAACAGGAAGTGATTGACCGGGAAGACAGTTCAACCGCTAACCCTCAGAAAAGGGGTTCGGTCGAGCAGGAAGCAGCGCAGATGAATGAGGGTAATCCAGAGACAGTGCCAACTTCTAAGGAGGTTCCTTACCCTCTGAAGACACGCAAGAGAGATGACAGCAAAGACTACGCCAGATTTCTGGAGGTATTCAAGCAATTACAGATAAACATACCCTTTGCTGAAGCACTTGCCAAAATGCCTACTTATGCGAAATTTCTCAAAGACATCTTGTACGGTAGAAGGCGAATGAGTGACTTCGAAACAGTGAATCTGACGGCAGAAGCAAGCAGTTGTGTAAAAAATGGTCTACCACTGAAAAAGAAAGACCCTGGCAGCTTTGTTATTCCAGTAACCCTGGGCAGTGCATACACAGGAAAAGCCTTATGCGACTTGGGTGCCAGCATCAACCTGATGCCACTGACCATCTTCAAAAGTCTGGGAGTCGGAGAGCCACGCCCAACAAGAATTATGCTTCAAATGGCTGACAGATCCGTGAAACCTGCCTATGGAGTAATTGAAGATATCCTGGTAAAAGTGGGAGAGCTTATTTTTCCAGCAGATTTTGTGATACTGGATATGGAGGCAGGAGAGGTTCCGCTGATCCTGGGCAGACCTTTCCTGGCGACTGGTGAAGCCATTATTAACTGCAAAAGTGGAGAGTTGTCCATGCAAATCAATGAAGAAAAAGTAAAATTTAATGTTTTCAAATCTCTCCAGCTTCTCGATCATTATGGGCACGAAAACTGTTTTGCAGTAGGGGTAATTGATGATCTGGAAAGCGATGAGATAGAAGATTTATGGGAGGAATTTGAAGACATGTATCCAGAAGAGACAGAAGAGCAACAGGATGAGCAGATCATGGGAACAGAAAGCTGGGTCAGGCTATACAGGGATGAAGGAGGCGAGCAGAAAATGACACTGGTCCCGTCACTCCAGGAACCACCAGCCCTGGAATTAAAACAGTTGCCAGAACACCTCAGGTACGCTTTTATTGGTGAAAATAATACCCTGCCGGTAATTGTTTCTTCTCTTTTATCTCAGGAACAGGAACAAAAGCTACTGGAGGTACTCCGAGAGCATAGAGAAGCCATAGGATGGACAATTGCAGACCTGAAGGGAATCAGTCCTGATTATTGCATGCACAAAATAAGAATCGAAGACGGAAAGAAGCCAGTTATCCAGCCTCAAAGAAGATTAAACCCAATTATGAAAGATGTGGTACGTAAGGAGGTCATGAAGTGGCTAGAAGCAGGAATTATATACCCCATATCAGACAGCACCTGGGTGAGTCCTGTCCAGTGTGTACCAAAGAAAGGGGGTATTACAGTGGTGCAGAATGCTGATCAGGAACAGATCGCCCAGCGAACTGTCACTGGCTGGCGAATCTGTATGGACTATCGGAAGCTGAACGATGCCACACTGAAAGACCACTTCCCGCTGCCATTCATGGACCAGATGTTGGACAGATTAGCGCACCATGCTTATTACTGCTTTCTTGATCGATACTCTGGCTACAACCAGATCTATATAAATCCAGAAGACCAAGAAAAGACGACGTTCACTTGCCCATACGGAACGTTCGCCTTTAGACGAATGCCATTTGGATTGTGCAATGCTCCAGCAACATTCCAGAGGTGTATGATGGCTATTTTCTCTGATATGATAGAGAAAAATTTGGAAGTTTTCATGGACGATTTTTCATTATTCGGGGACAGCTTTGAAGATTGCTTATACCATCTGGCCAGAGTTCTGATTCGCTGCAGAAAAACAAACCTGGTACTCAACTGGGAAAAATGCCACTTCATGGTTACTGAAGGAATAGTGCTGGGACACAGGATTTCCAGTAAAGGGCTGGAAGTAGACAGAGCAAAAATAGAGGTGATCAAGCAGCTGCCGTATCCAACCACAGTGAAGGCAATCAAGAGTTTTTTGGGCCACGCAGGATTTTACAGAAGGTTTATTAAAGATTTCTCAAAAATTACAAAGCCACTATGTAATTTGCTGGGAAAAGATGTGCCCTTCGTATTTGATGAAGCCTGCAAAGAAGCTTTTGACGTGCTCAAAGAAAGGCTGACTACTGCACCCATTATCACAACACCAGACTGGACACTCCCGTTCGAGCTGATGTGCGATGCCAGTGATTACGCTGTGGGTGCGGTACTGGGACAGCGGAAGGACAAGGTGTGCAGCGTCATCTACTATGCCAGTAGGGTCCTGAATGAGGCACAGATTAATTATGGGACTACAGAGAAGGAGCTGCTGGCAGTTGTTTTTGCCCTGGATAAATTCAGATCGTACCTGGTAGGCTCTAAAGTCATTATTTTTACATATCACAGTGCACTGAAATACTTGCTGGAAAAGAAGGATGCAAAGCCAAGGCTGCTGCGTTGGATTCTGCTGATGCAGGAATTTGACGTCGAAATCAGGGATAAAAAGGGAGTTGAAAATGTAGTAGCTGATCATCTATCTCGTCTGGAAAAACCTACAGAAGAAGTGGTGCCCATTCAAGAAAATTTTCCGGATGAACATATTATGAAGATCAAGACCAACAGACGGCCCTGGTACTATGCCATAGCCAATTATTTGGTCAATGGAGCACTCCCTGAAGACATCACCCCTTGGCAGAAAAAGAAATTTATTTCAGATTGCAGGCAATATTTCTGGGACGATCCTTATCTGTTCAAGCAAGGGGCAGATAATATTCTCCGACGATGCATTCCATGTCACGAAATTTTGGAGGTAATTCAGCACTGCCACTCAGCACAATGTGGAGGACACTTCAGCGAACCGAGAACAGCTCACAAGGTGCTGCAGTCAGGATTTTTCTGGCCAACAGTTTTCAAGGACTGCCATGATTACGCACAGAGTTGTGATCGCTGCCAAAGGACTGGAAATATCTCCCAGCGGAATGAAATGCCCATGACACTTTGGCAGGAAGTCGAGCCTTTCGACGTGTGGGGTATTGATTTTATGGGTCCTTTTCCTTCGTCTCTGGGAAACCTTTACATCTTATTGGCAGTAGATTACGTGTCAAAATGGGTGGAAGCAATATCCTGCCATAAGAATGATGCGTCAGTCGTGGAAAGGTTCCTCAAACGAAACATCTTTACCAGATTTGGAACACCGAGGGCCATGGTCAGTGATGAAGGTTCTCATTTTATCAATAAAGTCTTTGCCAAGGTTCTAAAGCAGTACGGGGTGTCTATCCATAAGGTATCACTGCCTTATCACCCTCAGGCAAACGGGCAAGCAGAGGTGTCCAACAGGGAGATAAAGAGCATACTGGAAAAAACTGTGAATCCTGGACGCAAGGACTGGTCGTTAAAGCTGGATGATGCGCTTTGGGCATACAGAACTGCTTACAAAACCCCACTGGGAATGTCCCCGTACCAGCTGGTGTTTGGAAAAGCATGTCACTTACCAGTAGAATTGGAGCACAAAGCATACTGGGCAATCAAGCAGCTGAATATGGATCACAGTTTATCAGGAAACAAACGGAAGATGGCACTCCTTGAACTGGATGAATTCCGTAAAACTGCATATGAGAGTGCCAAAATTTATAAAGAAAAGACAAAGAAGTGGCATGACAACCGCATTCTACCAAAGAAGATAGAAATCGGGCAGAAGGTTCTCCTCTACAATTCAAGGATGAAATTCTATCCAGGGAAGCTGCGCTCAAGATGGTCTGGACCATTTATTGTGAAGGACATTACATCATGGGGAGTGGTGGAGCTGGAGAACCCGAGGGACAATACAGTTTTCAAGGTGAATGGGAACAGAGTCAAGCCATACAGGGATCCTCAGGAAATCATGGAGGTAGAGGCACTCTACCTCGACATTCCGTGATTATAGCAGAGGTAACAAAGTCGGACTGTCGACTGTAAATCACAAGCGCTGGTTGGGAGGCAACCCAACATAGATTAGTTGTTTTTATATAATTTTTACAATGTTCATAATTCGAGAGAAAAGTGAGAAAGAGGGATTTAATGTTGAACTCAGTGTTTCAGGAAGCAGAGGCGTGCGTTCAAACGCAGAAGACATGCGTTCAAACGCACATGTGCGTTCAAACGCAGAGACCCTGCGTTCAAACGCAGCCCCACCAACGAACAGGAAAAGCACTGGGAATGGTTAACACTTTTGCGTTCAAACGCAGAAGACCTGCGTTCAAACGCAGATCACATCATGAAAAATTCCAGCCACCAAGTGGTGCGTTTAAACGCAACTCATGTGCGTTCAAACGCAAGAAGATAAAGAAGAGGTGGAAAAATCTAAGGACGTGCGTTTAGACGCAGATCCTGCGTTCAAACGCAGACCCAATCAGCAGAGAATTTCTAGAGAGACAAAGGCATGCGTTCAAACGCAACTTATGTGCGTTCAAACGCAGCTCATCCGAGATGCAGAAGATAAGCATTGCGTTCAAACGCAACTCATGTGCGTTCAAACGCAACTCATCAGACCCAGAAAATTCAAGAACATTCAAACGCACACTGTGCGTTCAAACGCAGACCATCAGACCTTCAAATTTTCCAGAAAAATTTAAGTTGTGCGTTCAAACGCAGGAGCTGCGTTCAAACGCACATTTGAGCGGGATCAGAAATTTCGGAAAAATTTGAAAAATTTTGAAATTTTGGGGCCATTCTGCAATTTCTGAAAGTTTGCCTATATATACTGTACGGATGACAGTGACTCATTTTCACACAAGTCTTCCAGTTTTCAACTCTCTCTCTAGAAAATTCTCTCTGCCCTAGCAGCCGCCAGAGCAGTCTGCCGCCAGCAGCCTCCGACGACCACCGCAGGACCACCAGAAGGTCAGGAACAGTGTGGGGGTAATCCAACTCATCCGATCCAAACACCAACAGATCCACTTCAGAGAGAAATTTCCAGATCTGTACCCGTAAGATTCACTCCGGGTATCCAGGTTCTATCTTTTCATTCTCTTTGACTATTTTCATTTTTTACTGTTTGCATCTTGAAATGGAGGAGGATCAACCTTACATGAGGCCGGATAGGGCAATTGCACCTTTGAATATCATAGACTGCCGATTGCTTAGGGCTAACCATTTCTGCGACCATAGGTTTGTTAACATGGAGGCTCACCGTTTCTTTCTGCAAGACAAAAAGATTCGGTATGACATACCCGCTGAGAGGACCTTTCCCCGTGATAGGGTAGCAATGGGGGATGAACTGTTCAACTATACTGGGCAGGATCATTTTGGGGATTTATTTACCGGGTTTACCAATCTGCAGGTCAGTTCTGTGCTGGCTAAGGAGATTTACAGCAATCTCCAGCAGTGCATGAACAGTGAAGCCCAGTCAATTGACTAGATTTACTGCAGAAAGAGATGGATTAGAATCACCCCAGAGAGTATCCGAGAGAGTCTGGGTCTGGAGTTAGTGTTGGATGACTGTCAGTTTCAGGAACTGAGACGTCATCCATCTGAGCAGTTGAGTGAGCAGATCTTGACCACCCTGTGTGCTGGTGTACCCGGCGCTGCTTGGTACCACCCTGAAAGGAGTCCGTCCTACCGGAAACTTCCATCGACCTACCTGATTCGAGAGGCGAGATGGTGGACAGAGTGGGTGAACAACAGAGTTGTGGGTATAAAACACTTTACCCACATTGATTATAATATTGCCCTGCTTGTTTACTGTCTGATGGCCCGCGAGCCTGTGAGCCTCCCGGAGATTATTTGTGAGTTTTTCCGGGAACGGAGAGAGACTCATAGCAAGAAGGGTTTGGGTCTCCTGGGGATGTTAACAAAAATGGCGCAGGATTATCTTGTGGTCATTCCTGGCGAGCTGAGAGATATTCGACCAGTTCAAGTACGCAAGTACAAGAACATGAGATGTGCGCTGCATGAGGCTGTTCACGGGCCTCCTGAATATGTCCAAGTGGACGATGATGATGATGTGGTTCCACCTCAGGGTGGGGGTGTTGGCATGCCACCACCGCCTCCTCCCGGTGATGGAGGTTTACCAGCCTTACCAAGTCCCTTCCCAGTGCCCCGATCTGCCAGTTCCAGCGAACACAGGCAGGCCGACCCTGACTTGGGGCAGTCCAGCAGAGGGGCCAGGCGCAGCTCTTTTGGGCGCCTGGAGAGGACTGAGCATGAGGAGTGGGTCAGAAAGAAAATTAAGGCCCAAGAAAAAGTACAGAACTACCTGGTAAGGACTGTCAAGAAAATGGCCAGGGGTCTTGGCAAATTGTTCAAGACCCAGAAGCATATCTACCACGCTCACACATCCGCCATGAGAGCTCATGAGGCGGCACTCGCTGGAATTCAGAGCAACATGCGTGGTAAGAGGTTTAATTTTCCAGACCGCTATTCGAGTGATAATTGTCCAAGCTGGACAATGGAGGATAGCCGGCCATATGATAGCTTCTCTGGCCATGACCCCACACCGAGCCCTGAACATGCAGACAGTGTAGGTGACCCCGGCAGACCCGGTACCCAGTACCCACCTAGGAGAGAGCATGCAGACCCAGGGGCCAGTAGTGCCCATCCCGGTGCCAGCCACGCTGGTACCGCTGCCGCAGCACGCCATGCTGCGAGGAAACGCGCCAGAGGGCGAACCCGTTCACCATCTCCCGAGCCGACTGACCAGTCTACTCCGGAGAACACAGATTCGAGTTACAGGCCAGATCAGTAGAGTCGCGAGGACGCGCCACCTCTAGTGTGGGGGTGGGGAATCGTGTCCTCCTGCATAGCCATGTCAGCATATTTTGTCAATTTTATTTTTCATTTTATTTTCATTTTTTGAGTCAGCACGTTTTTTATGTTGAGTCGACCCACCAACCTTTCTGACCTTGCATGATTAAAAAATAATATAAAAAAAATAAAAAAAAATAAAAAATAAAAATTTAATAATAATAAATAGGGAAAATTAAAAAAAAAAATTGAGAAAGGGCAACTTAGGACCTAGAAACTGAAGAGAATCCAATGAAAGAGCTTATTAGAGTAGGAAGCACCGTAGCAGGGATACTTCAAATTTTAGTATTTTGTGCACAATTTTCACGACAGGCTATCCCGGGTATTCAGGAATGTGGAAAGTAGATAACAGGCATACTTTTGACTTCTCTAGTGTGCTAGGCAGATTTGGTCTTTAGATAATTGAATATTCTGTTTCCCGTGGAAACTGGTGGACTCTTGGAATCTGGGGTGGACCTTCGTGTAGAGTCGGTTTTATGTGGTACAAATCTGTAGCCTAAGCGAAGTTGGAGAATGTACACCACCATCCCTTAAGGTGGTTCCAAGAGAAAATCCTAAAAAGCCCGCACTCTTAACGCTCTACTGCACAGTTGTAAAAACAGAGGTGATTAAAAAAAAAAAAAGAATTAAATATAAATAAATAAATGGTATTTTGCGCTTAAAGGAGAAACAACATAATGTGCTTCCATTCACATGGAAAATTTGGATTCAATCCAATTTAGAGCTTAAGAGGGAAATTAAAGTCAAGTCGTATTACACAGGAGTTGTGTCTCCCAGCAATGGGACAAATTGCAAATCAAACGCAATAACGGCTAAGAGGGTCTGAAAACCTCAAATGACTTGGCGAAGAAAAATTATCTGTTGACTATAGATGCCTGGACCCTCAAAGTCAAAAGACGTGCCTTATCTTGGTTGGTTTGGTGGATGTTTGGGGATACCTTAGTGAGTTTGTGCATAGGATCAGTTTATATCATTTCTTGTTGCGTGTTGTGGAATTTCGAAATAAGCTTGTGAGGATTTGATGATTTCAGTTTATGATAGAGAGGTTGCCCAATTTCAGAAAATATATAAAAAAAAAAAAATTTAGCTGAGTCTTGAGTCAGTTTGTGTATATTCTGTATCTGAGTCAGTCGTCTATTGAGTGTTTTGGTCTGTGTCTTGAATCTGTGAAAAAGGGGAAGTATGCAATTAAAGTATGCAAAAATGGGTCTGCAAGGAAGTATGCAAGGGTCTGCTCGGGACGAGCAGAGGTTAGTGTGGGGGTATTTTGACAGCTTGAAAATGTATTAGTTTGGGACATCTTTTTACCATTGGTTTTAACCCTGTGAGAGTTGAGTTTGGCCATTTTCATCTTATTTTCCACCTGATACGAGGCAGAGATTTATAGATCATGATTGCAAAATTTGAGTAATTTTATGCATACTTTTGTTTGTTGGATATGATCGCGGGTGCGTGTTATGATGTGCAGGTAACAGGTGCCGAAAAATGCATGAGATTAACTTGGATGGGAGGCAGCGTGTCAGGAAAGCTGAGCAGAAAAAGAGGAAAAAATGCTAAGTGGTGCGTTCAAACGCAGGAGCTGCGTTCAAACGCACAAGATAGGAGCAGCAGGAAAATGGCAGAAATTTGGCTAAGTCCTGCGTTCAAACGCAGGCAGTCTGCGTTCAAACGCAGGATTCAGAGACCAAAAGTGCAGAAAAGCTAAGTCCTGCGTTCAAACGCAGGCGGGGTGCGTTCAAACGCAGGACTCAACACTCAAGAGAAGAAACGGCCAAGGGGTGCGTTCAAACGCAGAGGAGCTGCGTTCAAACGCATGGGTTCAGGAGCCAGAAGAGGAAAAAACGGCTAAGGCCTGCGTTCAAACGCAGAAGGTGTGCGTTCATACGCACTGCGTTTGAACGCAGGAAGTGTGCGTTCGAACGCACAGAAGGTTTCCAGAAGCTTCCAGGACGGGTCTTTTCGAGGGTAAAACAGGAATTTCATGCATCAGTTTTGGAGACTGTGGCAGTATAAAAGGAGGTGTCCCAGCACTGAATTAGGGTTACGCACACAGACACACTCACAGCTATCATCATCATCAGCAGCCAGTTTCACAGCAGCCAGGAGTTGGAGCAGAGCAGGATTGGAGCAGTTTTCCAGTATTTTCAGAAAAATAACTAGTTTGATCTTTTCTCTCTTTATGAAACATTGTTTTTGAATAATGCAAGCTAGCTAGACCTTTTGCCTAGGTTCTCGGTGAACCTAGGGTTTATGAATTCAGCAGACTTGGTTGTTTTGATTTTCAGATGCATGGCTAGCTAAGCCTTAATACAGGATGGTTTGTTTATTATTCTGTCTTTGATTTTATTTACATACATGAATGGCTTGATCACCCAGGAGTGTTACAGACAGGATCTGGTGCACGAGAGTGACCAGTGAAAGTTAGGAAGGAAAGACAGGATTTAGTACTCTGCCTTGATGGACCGAGAGGTGAAGAGAATCAGGGGACTAGCCCAGAAGCATTAGACCAACTGTTAGACGTTTAGGGGGAGACCGAGAGGAGAACCTGTAACCCTAGCAGACTTAGAGCAAACCTGCAGATTTAGGTGGACCGAGAGGACCCGAAAATCTGCAGTCGAGTGATAAGTGCATGAGACCGAGAGGAGATTGTACTATTGGTATGCTGGCATAAACAAAACCACCGTGTGTTTCTGGAATCAAATATACCATGAAAGCTGGAGAGTAACCCTAGGGGATCCTGGAATCTAGATTTTTAGAATTACCAACTTTTACAACTACAACAATTTCTGCAAAATATTCAACAGAAAAATAAAATAAGCTTTTTACTGTTTTTATTTATTACAATTTAGTATAGTCAAATCCCAAACCTTCCTCCTTTTTACAAACTTTGTGTCTAATTCTAATTCCGATTAGCAAAAACTCAAACTGTTCTCGAGGGTTCGACAACCAGAGTCACAATTACATACTCTATATTACTTGATCGTACACTTGTGAAAAAGCAGATAGGTTTATGCTGTCAATGATGTGCCAGATTGACTCTAGTGCAAGTGGGAGACTGTTGGAAATATGCCCTAGAGGCAATCTATTTATTGTGACATTTATATGGACTTACTATTCATTATGTTAACGATATGGAGATATGTTAAACATGAATGAAGTCCTCATAATATAAATGTTAATTCTTAAGTATACCTAGTCGAGTACTACAATTAATAAGACGACTGTATTGCATTGAGACTAGTATGTGGGTATATTGATATGGAGATATCAAGTCTAGCACATGGGTATGCATTAGGGGTAACGTCATACTGGATTGACCCACAACGAGGAGGCTACATACAAGTTATGTAAAGTCACAAGGGCTTCTCGTAGTGACAATTATATTGTGGTCCTTAGACTTGAATTCGATAGATACTCCAGTTGTGAAATATCATGCTTTGATATTACCAAACGCTGCGCCTTAACCGGGTAACCATAAAGGTAGTTATCGGGCATGATAGAAAGCAAGCTTAGAGATGGTAGTGATGTAGAAAGGATTTGTCCCTCCCACATAACAGGAGCATATATGTGCGGCCACTCAAGGGGTAGTGCTTATAGAATGTCTGGCAAGACTCAGATAAATCAATATAGGATATTGATGTTATCTGCATGGATAAGACTATTCCCAGGATCGAGAAACTCTGGATTGGATATACGAGTGTGACTTGTATGTCTCGTGTCAAATCCGGATATTGAGACAAAGGGACAATACAATACGTCAACATTGGTCACAAGGTTTGTCGAATTACTGACTATTTCTATTAGTTGTGTTGCATTAATGTCTTGCTAGGGGCCGCTCTATGTTAGTAATTGTTATTACCAACTAAGTATAAACCTATGGGGTCACACTCCCTATGGATTAAAACGGACTTGAAAATTAATTAGTTGGACTAATTAAATAGAAGGATCAGTACGCAACCACTTGCAAACTTAGTAGAACTAATTTGCAAGGTGAACTAATCCATGTAAGGACATGACTAGTAGAGGGGCTAATATGTAGCTAACAAGGAGTTGTCAGACTATATAAAGAACTCTCCTAGCTTATGTTATCAAGAGAGTGTCACAATTGTTATCACACAAGGAGAGAACAAGGCATTGAGAGAGCCAACAAGGAGGCCGAACCCGACCCCCCGTCCGCCCCTCCTCTTGCCGTCGACCTAGTGTAGGTGCGGCCTTGGGTGCTCGTTTTGCGTGATTCTTCTTCTTCCATAGCTATCACAAAGGCGTTGAAGGATCTGGGATCAATCCTAGGAGTGGACTTTCATAGAAACGTGGACAATATTTCACTTGAAGTCATCAAGGAGACAAACTAAGGTACTTTATGTTCACATCCTTTACCATCGTTATGAATTCTAGTCCTGTGATACTTCGAGGGTATGGAACGGAATTTCATTTTGTTATTCCACTGTGTAATCCGTATCAAAACCCTAAAATGATAACTCTTTATTTTGATATATTTTTGATGCAATTCAAGCGTCTTGAATTCTGTGAAGCAAGTTCTATTTTCTGGGGTATTTAGGTAATTTTCCTATTATCAAACATTATTATTAGGTCTATGATCTTCTTGCAACATCTGTCCGATTGTTTAGGAACTTAATTGTCAAAAAAAAGAATAAAATCCCAAAGAAGTGGTCAGTACCTCCCTAGCACGCCCACGACCCAATGGCACACAACCCTAGGCATGGTCGTGCTTGTGGCGTGTAGGTGTAGTCTCCTCACTTCCTTTGAGTTCTTTTTCTTGCTTGTTTTGGAAAATTAGTCATTCTAGATCTCTTCTTCTGGATTTCTAAGACTTCGATCTTATCCTTCCACGTGTGAAAGTGTAATTAGGAATTGAAATATGTTTTTAAGTTGAATTATAATTAGTGATATTGATCACATTATTGAAAGATATATTCCCCTATTAAACTTCTATGAGTTTTTATCATGTTTTTTATTAAAGTTAATTGGAAGATTTTCTAATAAATCTTTTCTATATAGTAATAAGACTTCTTCGTCTTTCTTGTTTTGCAAGACTAGTCATTCTAGATCTACCCTTCTAGATTTTATAAGATTTTTATCTTATTCTTCCATGTGAGATAGCTAATTTAGTATTTTTTTAACTAATTCAAAAATTAAACATTAAGTCTAGTACATAAAAAAAACATAAAACCAACAACAATCTTGACGAAACAGCTAGAAAAACATTCCCATCCCGAGCCTATTAGCAATGGTAAGGACCTTCACTACATCCAGGGCTTCCTCCAGCATCTTCAGGTGGTCCACTTGTTCAGCTCCCATATTGTCATGGGCATTAGACACCTCATTAGAATCCCTTCCAATATGCTTGATTCTTCCTACAATCCAGCTAAGAAGAACCTTTCCATCATTGACCTGGGCGTTCATCGACGAGGGGCCTGTTGTGTTTCCTTGAAAAATGTTGACCAATTCAAGACACTCACTTTCAATGACTATGTTGATCTAGTTTTTGTTGTAGGCCACAATCAGTCCCCTGTAGATGCTCCAAATATCATCCCCAAGCTCGTGCAGTCTCTAATCCTTCCAATGTATCCTAGCTTCCATTATCCATTGATTCTCCTGAAGACGCTGTAGGGTTTTGATGCAGGTAACACAGTGGAATAACAAAAACTAATCCTGCTAAAATCCCTCCACGGATCGCAGGCAAGCATTCATAACATGATGAAAGTAAACAAATTGTGTACCTTAGTTTGTGTGATCACGACGAAGAATTGTATCCTCGTCTCTATGAATATCCACACCTAGGATTGTATCTGGAATCCTTCGCCACTTCAAGTGCTAGCAACGGAAGAAGGAGGCAAGAGATCATGCAACACGGAGCACCAAAGGCTGCGCGTCACAGGGATGGCCGACGATGCGGGGGGGGGGGGGGGGGGGGAGGGGGACGGGTTGGGGCTTCAGCCTCAATTCTCTCTCTCTCTCTATCCTTGCTTTGTTATCACATACAATAATGACACTTGTGTTGGAAATACTAAGCTAGGCCCTCGTATATAGTTAATAACTCCTTATTAATTACATATTTACCCTGATACTACTCATGTCTATACACGGAATAGTCCACCTTGTAAAATAGTCCTACTAACTTTAATTGTAGTTGCGTTTTGATCCTGTAATTAATAAGTTCAACTAATTAATGTCCAAATCCAGTTTAATCCATAAGGTGTGTGACCCCATAGATTTCTACATAGTTGGTAGCAACTATTACAAACATAGAGGGGTGTCTAGCAACACATCTATGCCACCCAAATAAGAGAAAAGTCAGTGATCCGATAAACCATGAGCCCAATGTTACCGCATTGTATCTATCCCATTGTCCCCATATCATGATTGGACACGAGACATAACTGTCACACTCATATATCCAATCCATAGTTTCTCGATCCTGGGAACATGCATATCTATACAAATAACATCAATATCTCCATATTGATTTATCTGAGTTTGTCAAGACATTACATAAGTGCTACCCCTCGAGTGGCCATGGATATTTTCTCCCATTACGTGGGAGGGACAAATACACTCTACATCACTACCATTTCTAAGCTTATTTTCTATCATGCCTGATGACTATCTTTAAGTTACCCTGTTACGGTGTAACGTTTGATAATATCAAAACATGATATTCCACAAATAGAGTATCTAGTGACTTCAAGTCTAAGGATTACAAAAAAATTATCACTACGAGAAGCACTTGTGACATTGACATAATATAATGAAGCCTTCTCGTTGTGGGTTAATCTAGTATGCCATTACTCCTAATGCATACCCGTGTGTTAGACATGATATCTCCATATCAATATACCCACATACTAGTCTATAGTGATCTTCCTATTAATCAATATAATGGACTAGGGATATTTAAGATAAATAACACATTGCAATCTAAGTACTTCATTAAATATCTCCATAAATAATAAATGAATATCTTATCAAAACTATGTTCCTACTAAATATAGATTGCCTCTAGGGAATCTACTCCGATAGTCTCCCACTTGAACTAGAGCCAATCTGGTGCTTCTTATATGCATATAGATCAAGTGTGTCTTTCATGCTTGCCCCTGAAAAAGCGGCTTTGTAAGTGGATCTGAAAGATTATTGTCTGTTGTAATCTTGAATATCTTCACATCGCCTCTATCGATGATCTCTCAAATAAGATGGAATCTGCTAAGTACGTGTTTGGATTTCTGGTGTGACCTGCGTTCCTTGGACTGTGCGATCGCCCGAGTGTGGTCACAATACAACACAATGGGATCCACAATGCTAGGAACCACACCAAGCTCAGTGATGAACTTCCTAATCAAAACAGCTTCATTTGTTGCGTCAGCCGCATCAATGTACTCAGCTTAAGTTGTAGAATCAGCTACACTCTCTTTCCTGGAACTCTTCCATCTCACAGCTCCTCCATTTAGGCAAAACACATAGCCCGACTGCGATCTGTAGTCGTCCTTGTCGGTTTGGAAGCTCGCTTCAGTGTAACCAATTACACTGAGTTCTTCCCCACCTCTAAATATCAAGAATGCATCCTTCGTTCTTCTCAAGTACTTAAGGATATTCCTGACAGCAATCTAGTGACTCTCACCCGGATTGGACTGGTATCTCCTTGCCATACTCAACGTGTACGAAACATCTGGTGTAGTACACAACATAACGTACATGATGTATCATATGGCCGAAGCATACGGGGTCGTACTCATACGGTCCTCCTCAATCTTATTGGAGGGACTATCAACCTTTGAAAGGGCGACTCCATGTGACATGGGAAAAAATCCTTTGTTTTATTCTTGCATGTTGAATCGCTTCAACACATTGTATATATATGTACTTTGGCTTAGGTCGAGCAGCTTCCTAGATCTATCCCTACAGATCTTGATCCCAAGTATATAAGTTGCATCCCATAACTCCTTTATTACGAAACACTTCCCTACCCAATCTTTAACATATTTCAAGGTAGGAATGTCGTTTCCAGTTAGTAGGATGTCATCCACATACAAGACCAGAAACACAACAGAACTCCCACTAACCTTCTTGTAGACACAAGGCTCATCTTCATTCTTGATGAAGCCAAACTCTTTGACCGTGTCATCAAAACGTCGATTCACTCCTAGAAGCTTCCTTCAATCCATAAATGGATCTTTTCAACTTACATACTTTATTGGCATGCTCTGGATCCTCAAAACCCTCTAGCTGTGTCATGTACACATCCTCAAGGAGGTTTCCATACATAAACGCTATTTTGACATCCATCTGGAAAATCTCGTAGTCATGATAAGCTGCAATAGCAAGTAAGATGCGAATGAATTTGGTCATCGCGACTGGGGAAAAGGTTTGATCATAGTCAATATCATGAATGTGTCTGAACCCTTTTTCCACCAATCGGCCCTTGTAGGCAACTGCATTGCCATCCATGTCGGTCTTCTTCTTGAAGAAACACTTGCACTCTATGTGCCGAGCCCCTTCAGGTGGTTCAACCAAAGTCCATACTTTGTTGGTATACATGGATTCCATTTCGGATCTCATGGCTTCAAGCCACTTCTTAGAGTATGTCCCTTTCAAATCCTCTCCATAGGTAGTAGGCTCATCATCCATGAGTAGTACTTCACCGGGCTCAGTCACGAGAAGTCCATACCTCTCTGGCTCCTGACGTACCTTACTCGAACTACAGAGTTCTTGTGTTACTTGAACAGGTTGCTCCACAAAAACTTGTCGTTCCTGTTCATGCTCCATTGTAGGATCAGTTTTTTGTGGTTCTTGAACTTCTTCAAGCTCTATAGTCCTCCCATTGGCTTCTTTAGAGACAAATTCTCTTTCTAGAAACATGCCAGTCCGAGCAACAAACACTTTGTTCTTGATTGGGTTGTATATATAACATCCTTTCGTTTCCTTACAATATCCCACAAACTTACACTTATCTGACTTGCGTTCGAGCTTGTCTGTTTGTAAACGTTTTAAATTGACGTCAACCCCAAACCTTCATAAAGGACACTATGAGACACCTCCCATTCCATATCTCATATGGTGTCTTCATGACTGATTTGGATGGAACACGGTTAATGGTAAAAGCTGCAGTTAATAGAGCATGTCCTCAAAACGATATCGGAAGGTCCGCTTGACACATCATAGACCGAACCATGTCCAATAGGGTGCGATTCCTCCTTTCGAACACGCCATTCCAATGTGGAGTTCCGGGTGGAGTGATTTGGGACAAGATCCCACACTCTCTAAGATAGTCGTAAAACTCTTGACTTAAGTATTCTCCTCCACGATCCGATCGTAGAGCCTTAATGTTCTTGCCAAGTTTCTTATCTACTTCATTATTGAATTCCTTGAACATTTCAAAGGATTCTAATTTGGTCTTTATAAGGTATACAATTCCTTATCTACTGAAGTCATCAGTAAATGTAATGAAAAAATGATAACCACCTCGGGCAGGCGTGGGAAACGTCCCACACACATCCGTATGTATGACTTCCAATAACTCACTAGTCCTCTCACCTTTCTTATTGAAAGGGGACTTCGTCATTTTTCCTAACAAACAAGATTCACATGTCTCATATGATTCATAATCAAATGAGTCTAGAAATCCATCCTTATGGAGTCCAGAAATGTGTTTCTCAGTTATATGGCCTAAACGATAGTGCCATAGATAAGAAGGAATTAAATAATTAGTTTTAATCCACTTGGTATTTATGTTATAGACGGAATTATTGAGATCAACGTCATACAATCCATTAGACAAAGCGCACTACAATAGTGCATACTATCAAAATAAATGGAGCAACACTTATCCTTTATTTTAAGAGAAAAACCTTCTTCCAAACAAGAAATATAAATAATATTTTTGCTCATAGCAGGCACATAATAGCAATTGTCTAATTCTAAAATAAAACCATAAGGCAAAGATAACTCACAAACGCCTACAGCTAATGCATCAACTCTTGCTCCATTCCCCACGCATAAGTCTATCTCCCCTTAAACCAGTCGTCTAGTTCTCTTGAGATCCTGCACATTTCGACAAATGTGAGACCCACATCCAGTATCCAATACCCAAAATCAAGAGATAGACAAATTGAAATCTATAACAAAAATACTTGGTGGTGGTGGTGGTATCACTATTCCAAGCCTTTTATCATCCAGATACTTTGGGCAGTTCCTCTTCTAGTGGCCTGTCTGACTACAATAGTGGCACGCACCTTTGGAGAAACCACCTACAGGCTTTAAGGCAATTTCCTTGGATTTTGCAACTTTCTTTTTCTTTCTTTTGGAGGTAGAAGCAACTCGCATGCTCTTCCATCTATTGACCATCATTATGGGCTTGCCTTTGCCTGTGTTAATGCTCTGTTCATCGTTCCTCAACATATTGAGCAGGTCTGGAAGAGGTTTGTTCAACTCATTCATGTTATAGTTCATGATAAACTGGCTATAACTATCCAGCAACGATTGCAGGATGAGATCAGTAGCCAACTCTTTGCCGAATGGGAAGCCTAACCTCTCGAGATTCTCCAAATATCCGATCATACTGAGCACATGAGGCCCGATTGGGTTCCCCTATGACAGACTGCACTATAACAGTGCCTTGGATACTTCATATCGCTCATGCCTTTCCTGCTCTTGGAAGAGCTACTTCAAATGTACAATCATGTCGTACGCCTCCATGTTCTCAAATTGCTTCTGAAACTCAGAGTTCATGGTGCAAAGCATGAGACAAGTCACAGAATTAAAATCATCCACATGTTTCTGATGTGCCCTTGTAGCGGCAAGAAAAACATCCTCTCTTGTTGGGTATGGAATAGCATTGTCTAAGACATACATATTTTTTTCTTGCTTGAGAACAATTCTCAAGTTTCTTACCAGTCCATTCCAGAAAACATGTCCTTCTCAAGGACATATCATAGGGATGGAGTCGATGCTTGTGATTGTTTGTCATTTGGAATTTTACAAAATGAAAATATGCAATTTTAGTATTTTGAACAATTATCTACATTTAATAATGGCGAGATTATTAAATATAGCTACCACTATTATTCTCGGATTAATATCCCTCACCATTAATGCGAAAAATATCACATACTTTCTAGTGGGCCAAGATCCATATTTCACTTCCTCCTTGAGCTTGCTTTGGCATCACCCAAAGGTCAGTTATTTAGGTAGGAACACCTTCCAATTGCATCTTATGAAACTCTTGGTTCAATTAGGTGAATAACCCCTTATTCTTTATCTATCTCATAGATAACGCCTAATTGCATTGCCTCTAAGTTTCTCAATCTCATTGAAACAACCTAGTTGCGTCCAACCTCTTACTCAACAACCACACATTACTTCCTTGTGCCGCCGCATCACACCATGATGAATTAAATCGCCTTGTTTTGGTAAGCTCGAATTTATAGACCCTGATCATGATGGGTGTTTATGTAAGAGAAGGCAAAACGCAATATTTATCGTTGAGGGATTTCCATGTCACTATTAATTGTTTTGTTGATCCTATTAACTTGATCTACTTAATTGTATTGCGCAATCCCAAATAAAATATCAAATTTGTTTATTATTATCTTGTTATGTTTTGCATGCATCAACTATACACCAAAAATAAATAAAAAGAAAATAAATAAATAAATAAACAAGAAAAATAAATGTGTTATGAATATGGCCCCTAAGACTCAGATATTCCCAAGTCAATGAGAATATCTATAAGCCCTAAAGTGACAAGTTCATCTCCATGTCCGTCCATCTTTAGTCCACCCGTCCTAGGCTTGTGAGTCCTCCAAGTCTTGTGGTTTCTTCAATCTTTGATCTTCTTATCCATGCCTTGAATATAATCTATCTAATACTAGCTAGAATCTATACTAAATAGAGAGACCTCACATGTTGAGGAATAAGACGACACGCATGCCGTAAAGTAATTCATTACATTAATTGCAATAAAACAAAACCAATCAAACCACAAAAATAAACATCCTCAATCTAGGCCATATCCATCCACCATGCGGTAAACACATAATACAGTTAAAATTCAATTTTAACGCGGTCATGTCCATCCAAACCCCAAAGGACCGCCAAGCCATGCCGAACCGGTCGGCCCTAGCCCACACAGTTAAACCTACAGCTTGGCCGAACCCGGCTAGGCCGCGGCTTGCTTGGCGCGCAAGGAAGGGGGGGGGTCAACCCTTGGCCGAACCCCTATGGGTTGTTTCCAAAATCTTCCTCCTTCCTTGTGTGCTTATTTCCAATTGAAGAGAAAAAACCCTTTTTTCCCAATTGTGCCCAAACCCTAGCTTTTCAAATCACCCAAAGATACATCATATGTGAACCAAATTTGCTAATTTCAGAACGACATGTAAAGGTAGCTCATTCTCTACTAAATCATATTCAGTTTGCATCATTATGCTTAACTTCAGTTTTCTTAAAAATTAACGATTATAGTGAAAAACTGATAAATAGTAACACATAATATCATGTTATGCGCTACAACTTGTGGCTCAGATACCATTCTAGGGTTTTGATGCAGGTAACGCAGCGGAATAATAAACATTAATCATGCTCAAAGCCCACCACGTATCGCCGTCAAGCATTCTTAACATGATGAAAGTGAACGAATTGTGTACCTTAGTTTGTGTGATCACTACGAAGAATTGTGTTGTCGTCTCTATGAATATCCACACCTAGGATTGTAGTTGGAATCCTTCTCCATGTCAAGTGCTAGCAACAGAATAATGAGGCAAGAGACCACGCAGCACGGAGCACCAAAGGTCGCGCACCACAGGGGTGACCGACGACGCATGGGGGGTGAACGGGTTGGGGCTCCGGCCTCAACTCTCTCTCTCCTTGCTTTGTTATCTCACACAATAATGACTCTTGTGTTGGAAATAATAATCTAGGCCCCCTTATATAGTTAATAACTCCTTATTAATTACATATTTGCCCTAATACTAATCCTATCTATACACGGATTAGTCCACCTTGCAAACTAGTCCTACTAACTTTGCTTGTGGTTGCGTTTTGATCTTTTAATTAATTAGTCAAACCAATTAATGTCCAAATCAATTTTAATCCATAAGATTTGTGACCCAATAGGTTTCTACTTAGTTGGTAGTAACTATTACAAACATAGAGCGATGTCTGGCAACACATATATGTCACCCAACTAATAGACAAGTCAGTGATCCGACAAACCACGTGCCCAATTTTACCGCGTTGTATCTATCACTTTTTCTCCAGATCCGGATTGGACACGATACATAACTGTCACACTCGTATATCCAATCCATAGTTTCTCGATCCTGGGAATAGGCTTATCCATATAAATAACATCAATATCTCCATATTGATTTATCTGAGTCTGTCAAGACATTACATAAGTGCTACCCCTCAAGTGGCCATGGATATTTTCTCCCATTACGTGGGAGGGACAAATACTCTCTACATCATTACCATATTTAAGCTTGCTCGATGACTATCTTTATAGTTACCTAGTTACGGTGTAACGTTTGATAATATCAAAACATGATCTTTCACAACTAGAGTATCTGGTGACTTCAAGTCTAAGGATTACAACGCCATTAGCACTACGAGAAGCACTTGTGACATTGACATAATCTAATGTAGCCTTCTCGTTGTGGGTCAATCCAGTATTTCATTACTCCTTATGCATACCTATGTGTTAGACTTGATATCTCGATATCAATCTACCCACATACTAGTCTATAGTGATCATCCTATTAATCAATATAATGGACTAAGGGTATTTAAGATAAACAACTCATTGCAATCTAAAGACTTCATTACATTAAATATCTCCATAAATAATAATTTAACATTCTAGCCAAAACAATTGTAATACTAAATATAGTTTGCCTCTAGGGAATCTACTCCAACAGACCCTCCAGTACCTGCTCTTTCATTGTCCAGTCTAACACAGCCATCCACATTGAGCTTGAATTGTCCTGCCAAAGGAAGAATCCAATTAGGACTAGAAGCTGGCAAGTTGAAGTAAAATAAATTTGGGTTTGTGAGGAAGGATTCCTGGGTGAGCTCAGTCTCCATAATTCCAGAAAAAATAAAATTGTTCCTTCTTAACCAGATAATCCGAAGCGAATAAATAAAGAGAGTGTTGTGGTCAAAGCTACCAAAATTACTCTTAATCTTGATGGTAGAAAGGATCCAATCAATGATGTTGAGATTAGCCCCAATATTGATCCAATTGGGGTGCCAACTTATCTTCCAGATGTTGGAAAATTTAGGACACATTCTGAAGAAATGGTTTTGATCTTCACTCATAAGACCACAGAGCTTACAATTGTCAGCCTCCATCATACCTCTATGTTTTCTGTTAACATTAGTCATCAACTTCTCATGGACAATACTCCAAACAAAGTGGATAGTATTGTCTGGAACTCTAACTTCCAAAGCCTTATCCAATCTCCACTACTTATACCAGTGCGTTGATCACAAACATTTTCTATCGCACTGTAAACAGCAGAAACAGTGAAGGATCGAGAGTTAGATCCTTTCCAAAAGGGGGAGTCCTCATTCGTGCTCATATGAGGGATAATAGTGCCAAGAATGTTGTTTTTTGGAAGCATCAACAATCTAGTTTAAAATGGGATTCAAGTCCTTATCATAATCAATAATATCATTAACTTTCTAATGAGTTAGGCTATGGTCAAGAGGAGGACCAATCTCTTTCTCAGCACACCACCAATCATGCCAAAATAGAGATTTTATCCCCATTTCCAATGCTCTATTTAAGGTTCTCACAAAGGTAAGGTTTAATACTAATAATTCCTCTCCAAATGGGGGAGGAATTCACCACTTGTTATTATCAAAGCACACCCCCCAGCCAAGTTTAGCAATAAGAACAGCATTATGGTACTTGGCTTTTTTAATACCAAGACCCCCTTTTTCTTTCGGAAGACACAATGTTTCCCACTTATTCAGGTGAATATTTTTCTTGTTAACAGTATGCCCCCAGATGAAATCTCTACAAAACTTATCAATTTTGTTACACACATTTATAGGGAGAGGAATGGCATGCATAGTGTAAGAAGGAAGAGTTGCAAGAATTTTTTTACAAAGAGTCACTCTACGGGCTTTAGAAAGAATTTTGCTGGTCGAACTAGAAAGTTTGGTATTCATCTTGGTGATAATATCCGCAACACTATTTTTATTGAACTTGCCATGATCCAGATTAATCTCGTGGTATTTATCTAGATCATTATTTTCACGCATGCCAATAGTATTCTTAACAAAGTTTCTAATAGTTCTATTTGTGTTTTAGAGAAAAACACCTTAGACTTATTAGCATTAACAGTTAAAACATAAATACAAGCAAAATCATCCAGGATAATTTTCATGGTCTTACAGGTTTGATTATCACATTTACCAAATAACATAAGATCGTCCGCATAGAACATGTGAGAAACGATAGGACCATTACTGGAAGCTTTAATACCCAACCACCTTCCTGTTGAACCAGTTCTAAAATTTTATGAGACATTTCCATGCAAAGAACAAACAGATAAGGGGATAAAAGGGTCTCTTTGTCTTAGCCCTCTTCCCGCCTTGAATTCAGGGAGGGTTCCCCCATTCCATATAATGGCCGTTCTCACAATAGTAACACAATCCATAATCAAATTGGCCAGATTCAAGGGGAATTAAAAATAGAGAAGAGTTTCATGAATAAAATTCCAAGACAGCTTATCATAGGTTTTTTCAAGATGAATCTTAATAATCATGCTTCCAATTTTTTCCTTTCATTTCTTGAGAGTGTGGATGATCTCTTGGGTAATGATCACATTATCCTTAGTGGACCTACCCGAGAGAAAGCTACTTTGATAGGGGCCCACAATATTATTCAGCAAATGTCTAATCGTGTTAACAATAAACTTGTAATGCCCTTGTAGGTAACATTGAAATATGTCTTTTAGTCGAGTTACAATTAGTGATATTGATCATATTATTTGAAAGATATATTTCCCTATTACACTTCTATGACTTTTTTTGAAAAGAACTTCTATGACTTTTAATTAGCTTTCTATGAATTGGAAGATTTTTAATATAAATCTTTTTCTATATAGTAATAAGAGTTTTACTAAGAATATATTTCATCTTCTGACAATATTATGACTGATTCGTTAATTAAAATTGATTAGAAATCAATTATTAATTAAATATTATTTTAATTATTTATTAATAAGAGTTTGAATAAGAATATATTTCCTTTGAAAAATAGTAACACAAAAAAAAACTGCGTTAGGTGAAAGTTTTTGAGTGCTCCGTACTTTGCAGAGAAAAAATCATAGGGCGAAATCGTCTGCAAACCCGGCGACGGCAGCAATGGCGAAGAGAAATTCGGCCGAATACACAACAAAGGAGTCCCAAACGGTGGTTTTTGATGATGATATATGCGATGAATCCGATAAGAACTTCTCATGGTGCCTTATTGGGATGTTCGCAGCGGATTCGAAAGTGAACGCGGGCGCGATTAGAGGTATGTTCCGCCGTATATGGACAAACGGCGACAAGGTGAATATTCTTGAAGTTGATTTCAATCAGTTCTTGTTCTGTTTTCCGGATCAATCAACCCTAGATCGGGTCGCGGCGGGGGGTGGGGGGAATGGATCTTCAATAAAAAGATCTTACTCTACAACCTTGGGTGCTTGGAGATCCATTAAAAAACGTATTCTCAAGTTTTGAAGTATGAATCCAGATTCTAGGGCTTCCAATCCAATTCATCAGTGAGAAGGCATGGCGTAAGATTGGCAAAAGCATCAAGGAGGTCACAGACACAGATAAAAGGATTTACAGTGAGGGAGAAGATGGAAATTTTATTTGGTAAGATTAAAACTATTAATCACAGAACCTTTACCTAGAGGGGTACATACAATGATCCGCGGTAAAAGAACATGGCTTGATTTTTGTTTTGAACGAGTTTCCTGCTGTGTGTTGCTAGTGCGGCGTAATCACCCATGATGATCACAGTTGTGATGAATTCACAAAGGCAGAAAAGGAATCAATAGAGGAAGGCTATGGCCCCTACATACTGTACCATCCGACAATGAGGAAAAGTAACAAAGGTAATGAAAATACGGAGGCTGCAAATACTCAGGAAGCTGGGGGAAGGGGAAAAGATTGCAGATGATCTCCCAAACCCTCCTGACGACAACACAGCAATGCAAGTTGAGGCTGAGACAAATACTGTTGATTAAACTGGTCAGGGGGACTAGGTTAAGGCCAATACACCACCAGTAACCATGTATGAAAACCCATTAGATTTGGACTCAGAAAGCAGCACGCTTCAAGAGAACCCTATTTCCGCGGAAACCCTATCACCAACTTTGCTAGGTCAGTAGCTGATTCGGTTACAGGGACAGAGCATCGCTCAGTGAAGGAATGGGTTAGCAATCTGAACCAGGAACTAGCAAAGAGGAAGTGATCAACTACCTATTTCATCCCACCGCCGAATAGATCAGCGATGGAAGCTTTCACCAACAATTAAGGTAGACAATTGGATTACTCGGACAATCCCATGGTGGCTAAGGAAAACTCATGCACCCCCAGTGAGCATCATCAGTTGGAACATCCGGGGCTTGGGCAACCCCCGAAATGTTATTGTACTTTGCAAGTTACGTTGGTTATTTCGTTAGTAGTCGTGGTAGAGGAAGAGGCCTCGCGTTACTTTGGAAAAATAATATTCAAGTTAGTGTAAAGTCCAGTTCTTTTTGGTACTTTGATTGTACCATAGCTGATGAAGTAGCAAATGTTTCTTGGCAACTTCATGCTTTTATGGCAACCCGGATCACCGGGAGCGCCACCAACATTGGGAGCTGCTAAAAAGGATTTTTGATACAAATACGGGGATGTGGTGTGTCCTTGGTTACTTTAACGCCATGAAAAGCGCAATGGAAAAGCAAGGGGGTAGAAATTTCGACGAACAAGGAGCTAGTTTATTTCGTCAAGTCCTCCAAGACCTTAATCTTTTCAATTTGGGCTATGTTGGTAAAGATTTCACCTGGGAAAGTAACCCCAGAAATGGGGAGATAATATATGAACGACTCGACAGAGTTGTGGCCAATGTTGAATGAATGAACTTGTTCCAATCCAGGCGGTTGAATCATTTAACAGCTACGATTTCAGATCATTGTCCCTTGCAGTTAATATGGGAAGCCCCCAAGCCGCAAGGTATTAGTAAAAGGAAATTTCAATACAAATCCTTTTGGCAAGAATACCCCTGGTGCAAAGATGTTATTTTTGAAAGTTGGAGAGCCATGCCTAGCCAATTCCCTTTACAAGATAAATTGGCTAACCTAGCGGTAAAAATCAAGGAGTGGGAGAAGGAGGATATAGGTAACATTGCCCGAAAGGTAAACGATCTTCGAAAAAAGCTAGCCCACCTCGACAACTCTCGTCGTCGCCAAGAGTTTTCGGGGGAGATTGTCGACCTAACGGCTGCAATTAATGATCTTTTGTTAAAATAAGAAGAAATTTGGCAAAAACGCAGCCGGGTTGAGTGGCTGGAAAAGGGGGATCGCAACACGACCTTTTTTCATCGCAAAGCAACTATAAGGAAAGCCAGAAACTCCCTAAAGGGGCTTCGGAGTGTCTTGGGTTAGTGGTGTACGACCAAAGAAGAGGTTATTTCAATCCTTTCCGATTATTTCAAAAATATTTTTACGTCCACTAACCCTTTGAGAGCGGATATGGATCTTTTGCTCCAAGAGGTCCCGCATATTGTGGAAGACCAAAATAGAAGAATGCTAGACAGTCCCTACACGAGTAATAAAGTAAAGGAAGCACTTAACCAAATGGGGCCTATCAAGGCACCAGGTTTCCACGGCTATCCTGCTACTTTTTTCCAATCTCATTGGGATATTGTAGGCACGGGCGTAGTCTCCGTTTGCCTAAAAAATCAGTAAGTTGAAGCAAGTGTCGCAGATTTCAACAAAATAATCATATCTCTTGTTCCTAGAGTCAAGCAAGTACGATTACCATCAGATCTTCGACCTATCAGCCTATGTTCAGTGGTGTATACGCTAGTCACCAAAACTATGGCGAACCGGTTGAAAAAGGTGCTCCCCTCCATTATTCCGGTTTATCAAAGCGTGTTTGTCCCTAACCGTTTGATTACTGATAACATCTTGCTAGCGTATGAGTTACTTCATACCATGAAATTTTGTAAAAAAGACAAATCTGGGAATTTTGCGCTCAAAATAGACATGTCTAAACATATGATCGCGTCGAATGGGATTTTTTACGAGCTAGCATGGAACGTTTTGGTTTGGGTATAAAGTGGATAAATCTAGTCATGGATTGCATCACTACAGTCAAGTTTAGCTTTGCTTATGAAGGAAGAAGTGTGGGAGAAGTCATACCTGAGCGGGGCCTACGGCAAGGTTGCCCGTTGTTGCCATATCTTTTTCCTTTTTTGTGGTGAAGTGCTATCTAGAAATCTCACGCTGCATCCAGAGACGGGTTGTTGACGGGGTTGAAAGCCTCGAGAAACGATCCTTCTATAAACCATTTATTCTTTTCGGATAATAGAATACTATATTCTAAAGCTACTGAACGGGAGATAGAATACACATTACACTTATTACAAATTTATGAAACGGCCTCCGGCCAAAAAATAAATTTAGACAAAATTGCCATAGTCTTCTCTTCTAATGTATCTCAGCAAAGACAAACTGAGTTGAGCAACCGTTGCGGAGTAATCCTGGTAGAGTCACACGAACGATACCTGGGTTTGCCTACTTCCCTGGGGAAAAAGAAGACATTGGATTTCAGTTTCGTAACAGAAAAATTCGCAACAAAAGTAAAATCTTGGAAAAGGAATTCACTTTCCTTCAACGAGCGATCATGATCAAGGCGGTTGCGCAGTCAGTGCCACATACATGATGAGTTGCTTCAAACTCCCTCAGTCTGTGTGCAAGAATAATGAGAGTATGTACATAAATTTTTTCTAGGGTAATGAAGATGATGAACAAAAAATCAGTTGGATAGCTTGGGATAAACTGAAATGTCCAAAAGATAATGGTGTCGTGGGTTTTGCGGATCTCCAAGCTTTTAACCTAGCAATGCTGGGTAAACAACTTTGGATGATAATCAACAATCCAGAAGCTTTGCTATGTAAGGTACTGTTAAGTAAATATTGTGCAAATGCTAATATTATTACAGTTCAGCAACTCCACAGTGTTCCTATACATGGCGGAGTATCTTAGCAATCAAATAAATCATCAGAGAAGGTCTCAAATGGGGCATTGGTAACGGAACCAGAGTCGATGCTTTCCATGAACCATGGATCCCAAGTGAGTTTCCTTACAAACCCATTGAAATTGTTCCAGTGTAGAACTTCAAGGTGAAGGACTTTATTTTACAGAATGAAGACAAATGGGATCAGTACAAGCTTCAGCGAGTTTTTTTGCCAGTCAATTTAGATGAGATTTTGAAAATACCTCTTGCAAATTCTTCGGAACCAGACTTCATCATGTGGAACTTTACGGAAACAGGGATTTACAGCGCTAAAACTGGTTATCAAGTGGCAATGAAGAAATCACAGCAATTTCACAATATCGAGCATCAAGAAAACATAGAAGGGGAAAAGTGGCTTTCAAAGCTGTGGAATCTGAAAGTTCCAAAAAAGAGTATTTACCCAGTTTGCAGAGCTTGGCGCAAGGCTCTACCAACAAAACTCAATTTAGCCAAACGGAACATAAAAATCCCATTTTTGTGCAGTTTATGTGGAAATTTTGAAGAAGACGAAACACACATTTTTTTGCGATGCCAACTAGCAAAAGAAACATGGAAACTGGCCTTCCCAAACTCAGATATGAAAATTAGAAACCTTGATTACAATGTCTGGATTCAAGCAACCATGGAGTCAGATTTCAAGGAAAAGGACATGAAGATAATATGCATGTGCATAGCCAGCTATGGAGCAATCGGAATCAAGTAGTTTTCATCAACAAAGGCGTTATAGCATCTGACCTTGTTCGATTGACGGTAAACAAGTTGGAAGCTTATGAAAATAGCATATCTCGAACTCCAATCACCGCCGTCCCCGCGTCTCGGACCTGGCTACCACCTGAAGTAGGTGTGGTGAAGCTTAACGTGGACGGCGCGTGGGACGTACCAAAGCAACAGCCGGCGCTGGAGGAGTCATCAGGAACGAACAGGGACGGTACATCGCCGCCTTCGCAAGACGAATACCATTCAGCACCAAATCCAGATCATCGTAGGGGCAACCTATGAGAGACGGACTAAAGTTTTCCATCGCATGTGGATATCGAAATCTGATTATCGAAATGGATGCATTGTCAGTGATGGAGGAGATAGAGAAGACGAGAAATGAAGGTGGAAGGGCTACATCTGAAATAGGTGGTGTAATAAATGAAATCGTGGCTCTATCTCGAAGCATCAGCTGTCGCCCCGTTCACACACGGAGGAAGAGTAACCAAGTAGCCCATCTCCACGCCAAGTATGGGCTTCAAATAGTGAATGAAGATGTTTTATTTTTCGAGCCCCATTGGGCATCTAAAGCACTTTGCAATGATGTGTTGGGCCTCATCAACCCAGTAACTGCTGATTAAAAAAGTTTTACAAGTTTCCACTAAGAAAAAGAATATATTTCCTTTATTAATATTATATTATGACTAGATTCGAAATTCAAATTAATAATTTTTATTAGTTAAAGATCTTTTTGTGATTATCTTTTAGCCTCGACCTACTATGGTTCAGCTCTAGTGTGTTTTCTTTGCTGCCTTAGTTCAGTAAATTACCTCTTTGATCATTTTAACAAAAGGACGGCCTCAAAGCGAACTCATCCAAATCAAGTAGATGAGGCGACCAGTGCAGCTGAAAACCCTTGCCGTCTCTCTCTTGATGTAGCTGAATTCGATGAATCTGAGATCTTTTTTTCTCTGATATATTTATGACCTATCTGTTTAGTCATATGATATCTATTCCAAATCTTTTACAATGAACAAGATCTTTTTGGTATTATCTTTCTATGTAGATACAACGTTATCTCTCACATATATCTTCGACTGAATCAAATCTCTATTTAGTTATCAAATTATATCTTTTAAGATTTACGTATATCTTTAAAAGATAATATAATACTTATCAAAAGATATTCTTCTGAGGCCGGATCCTCTGTATCATTTGTATATCATCCCTCTGTATTTTTACTATAATTGGTCCATATTATATTTTTATTCATTTAAATTAATTGTTTCAAAAATTATATCAAATTGATGAAAAATATGATATGGACCAATACTAATAAAGATACAGATAATGATACACACAAAGGATACAGAAGATCCGGACTTTTAATTTTCTTATTGAATGATTCTTATAGATAGATTCAAATCTTTTTTGACAACCTCGACCTTTGGATAAGCAATTCTAATGGTATTACTGTCTTTATATATCATCTGAAGATCGCAACAGCTGTTTAACTGTATCCGTTGTACCGTATATGAGTGTGGTTATGTCTAGTATCAGGTACTAATGCTAATAATATCGATATCTATTTCTCAAAAAAAAAAAAAAAAAAAAAATCGATATCTTCTTATACTATAGCTTTATCGACATTTTCTTTATAAGTTGTTTTATCGACATTTATCTGATAATGGCATGTTCCTCTTATGTGAGTTTTCTTGACAGTCACATAGATGAGTTTTAACTTTTAATCATCTTAATACCAAATAAGCGGCTCAAGTGGCTAGAAGAGAAAACTTAATGCACCATAATAGCAATTAAAAGAGAAACAAACACGCGGGCGCCGTCGAGTGGTCGAGTGCCATCAATTTTCGGTGTAACCTAGGGATGGCAATGCAGTCTGCTCCGATCCGAGATCCGAGGTGATCCGACCCTAATGGAGCAGTCCGAATCCGATCCATTTCAATTTGGATCGGATTTGGATCTTAAAATGGTTATTCGAACGGATTTCGGATTGGATCCGGATCACACAGTGAATATCCGTTGACCCGATCCGATCCGATCCGATAATTAAACATATATATTACATAATATAAATATAGTTGTTATACCTCTACTTTTTGCAAAATTACAAGTATGCCACCCTATGTATATGACCTTTTGTCTCCGCTAGTCCACTTAACAAACCCTGCACTTCAATACATCACCGAATCCCAATTCCAATTCGATCTCCTCAAATTCCTCCCTCATCGGTTCTGGTACAATGAGACTCCTAATAGTCGTCTCAATATTCAAATCCTCAATCTCCTCAAGTCCACCAACAATCGAACGCTCCTCAAGGATTGGCGAATCGGCAACCGGTGTCGTCAATGTTTTTAGACGAAATCAGCGGCGAATTGAAAACATGTACTTTCATCTTTGCTTCCGCGGTTTCTTTATCCTCTAGTCCATCAGTATGTCAAGACATCAAGAAAAAAAAATTACGTCTAAAATCCTAAACCCAACTCGAATAACAAACTCTCTGTCCACTATGAGGATTGAGGAACAAAGTAAATTTCCAATTTTTTCTTGTGTTTTTCTTGCAAAGTTTTGAACTTTATGAGTTACCTTGGAGGAGGATAAGATTGGGGCATTGTATTTTCTGGGCTACATTCTGTTGCAGTCAAGTTGATTTTTTTTTTTTTTTGTGCCATTTCAAATCTGATGGTTTGTGTACCTTGTATGTGTCCTCTTAGCATTTCAGTTATAAATCATATGAATTAATTTAAGAAAAAAGTGTCAAAATTAGAGCCAGGCAATCAGTTGTCAAACCAAAGGGAAAAGAGGATTGTTTATATTCAATGAATTTAAGAAAAAAAGTGTTTGCTTGTCTTGTTATCGCAGATCAATGTCCTCTCCAAATCGAAAAAATGATGGTGGGAATAGTTCAGGTGTTGGTAGCAAAATTGGTATTCTGCCTCAAGGTATCGACAACAATCTCACCACTAATCCTCACCAATTACCGCCAGTTACTCAATATGATGGTGCAGTTGGCAGTAGTAATCCTATTGCACTCTCCGATGGTGAAAACGAAAATCAAAATGAAGGTTCTGGCGGTGAGAATAATGAGAATGGGAAAAGGCTGAGATCAACTGTGTGGGCTTCTTTTAAGAAGCAGAAAATCAAAGGAGTTGAAAGAGCAGTTTGTAATTTCTGTAAGGCTGAATTGGTTGGAGAATCTTCGAAGGGGACTTCCCACTTGAAAAACCATCTTAAGAGATGCAAAAAGAAGAAGAACCAACCGAGTATTTCAGATGCTTTGGGGCAACAAAAGTTAGTTGTTGTAAAGAAAGAGGTTGATGGTACTGCAACATTAAGTATGTACCAATTTGATCAGCAGCATGCCAGGAATGAACTTGAAAAAATGGTAGTTATGCATGAATTCCCACTTAGTGTTGTGGACTATGTTGGTTTCCGGTCATACTCTTTCGCCCTTCAGCCATCCTTCAAGATGGTATCCAGAAACACTCTCAAAAGAGACATATTTTAAGATTTACGAGCATGAGAAGACTAAAGTGATGAATATGTTGTCAAAGGAACAATGCAGAGTTTCACTCACAACCGACATGTGGACTTCTAGCAATAAGAAAAGGGGATTCATGGTTGTGACAGCGCAATTCATTGATGAATCATGGAAATTGCAATCTAGAATTCTAAGGTATTAAATTTTATATTTTTCAGTTATTCAATGATTAATTCATTAATACATATTTGATCATCCATAAAGAATTTCAATATTTGATTTCAGGTTTATCTATGTGCCTTCACCTCATACAACACCAGTATTGTCTGAAGCTCTTCTGGAATGCATGCTTGAATGGAATATTGATAGGAGATTGGCTTGTTTTACAGTGGACAATTGCACCACGAATGATGCTATGGTAAGGTTGCTCCTAGAAAAACTGCAACTAGTTCTTTACTTTTACGTGGCTCATTTTTCATATGCGGTGTGCTGCCCACATCTTGAATCTAATTGTTCAAGATGGTTTATCGGTCATTGCGGGTTGTATTGAGAAAGTACGAGTCAGTGTTGTTTATTAGACCGCATCTCCCAAAAGAAGGCAAAAGTTTAGTGAAACAGCTTCTCAAATTCCCGTGGCATGCAAAAAAGAGTTGGTGCTTGACTGCAAAACCAGGTGGAACTCCACCTATACCATGTTGTCCATCGCATTAGAGTATAAGGATGTCTTTTTTAGCTTAAGGCAACATGAAAGTACCTATACTATCTTGCCAAGTGAGGATGATTGGGATATTGCAAAGGATATATGCGAGAGGTTGGAGCTATTTTATGACGCAACTGTGACGTTTTCTGGTACTCTCTATCCAACAGCCAATGTTTATTTTTCAAAAGTTTGTGACATTCAATTGCAATTAACAGAATGGACAGAGAGTTCAAATGTGGTCATTAGGACCATGACAACAAGTATGTTGAGCAAGTTTAACGATTATTGGAGAGATACACATACTGTCATGGGAGTTGCTTCCATCTTAGATCCCCGATTCAAAATTACATATCATGAATTCATGTTTAGTAAGATTTATGGGGAAGAAGCTGAATATGAGATAAAAAAAGGTGAAGGACATGTGCGTTGATCTTCTCCGTGAGTTTAAGGCTAAACAAGTTGCAAAACATCATGTTCCATCGTACTCAATGACAAGTGGTACAACCACAAAGGGAAAAAATAGCCTTGAAGAATACGGTGCTTTTGTGAGTAGTCGTAGACAAAAGGGTGACAATGTCTCTGTCGAGTTGGACCACTATCTCGATGATGAGGTACTTCCTCTAAGTGAGGATCATGATCTAGATGTCCTATCATGGTGGAAAATATTAACCATAATGCAGCCCAGCCCAATTTATGAAGAATTGAAGCCCATTAGTTTGAAGTCCACTGCAGATACAGCCCAAGGATTTAATAGATATTGCCTCAGACCCTTAAGGGTATTTATGTCCTTTCCTTCTGTAGGGTTACATGAACCAAGATTCTAGAATATCCATACGGTGGTGTTGATAATCCAACCGTTGGAAACTTAATCGAACGGTCACTAATAGTGCCGTTCGACTCCTCTGTATTTATGCCTTTGCTGATTCATGAATCAATTGTTTTTGCCATTTTCATTTTCTGTTGTGTTCTTTCTCTTCAGAGCTTTGCCTCTTTGATGAAACCCTAATTGGGTTTTTCACGGTATCAGAGCCTCATGCTCAGTACCACCTCGCCAGATCTATCTATGGCGTCAAACACCACACAAAACCCGCTTTTACTTTTGCCAAATATCCATAACTATATGCCATTCAAGCTTGATGGCTCCAACTATGTTTTGTGGAAACATCAGATCTCAGCGATCTTCAGAACCCAAAATTTGTTCGGTTTTCTTGACGGTTTTGTTCCAGCGCCGCCGCAGTTCATCACTGAAGCAGACGGCACCCTCACCGCCGTTCCAAACCCCACCTATCAGGTATGGCTGAGTCAAGATCAGGCGCTCTTAACCCTAATCAATGCCACCTTAATTCAGGAAGCATTAACTCATGTTATTGGTCATAATACTTCTCGATCTGCTTGGCTTGCTCTGGAACGGAGGTATGCCTCTCTCACTCGCTCGAATATTCTTCAGTTGAAACAAGATCTGCAAAATACTCGTAAGGGATCTGATAGTATTGATGTTTATATGCACAAGATGAAATCGATTCGTGATAAATTGACTGTTGCTATGGCTCCTGTTCATGATGAATATATGCTTCTCTATGTGTTTAATGGCTTACCCCCTGAGTATAATGCCTTTCGCTCTTCTTTACGCACAATAACTGAATCTCTATCTCTTGAAGACCTTCATGTTTTGTTAAAAGGTGATGAACATATGCATGAGTCTCAATCTCTTAAATCTGTTGATATGATTTCTCAATCTTCCTTTGCTGCAAACACCTATGGTCGTGGTCAAAGGGGGGTCGAAATAATGGACGTTCTAACTTCTCTGGATATCAGAGAGGGGGTGGACGATCCAATCAAGGTAGAAACCCTAATTTTAATACTAATTCTGGTAATCAACGGGGGAGAGGTAACACTCGTTATGGTGGTAATGGGCGTAATGAATATGGGAGAGGTAGATCCTCAAACAGGAGTTATGGTCTATACTCTGCTAGTCCTGTTAATTGTCAAATCTGTGGCTATGATTACCACTCTGCTCTTTATTGTTGGCACCGTATGGACCACTCCTACCAAGGAAAGACTCCACCTGATCAACTCTCTGCTATGGTTGCTGCTTCAACCCCTTATTCTCAGACACAATACCCCTCTGACTTCTGGCTTTATGACACTGGTGCTTCATCTCACATGACCTCTGAACTGAAGAATTTGTCCCTTTCTGAACCCTATACTGGATCTGATCAAGTGGCTATAGGAAATGGTAGTCAATCGCCCATTTCAAACATTGGTAATGCTATTTTACCTACACCTAATCATTCTTTTAAACTTTTAAATACTCTTCATGTCCCAAATTTGTCAACCAATCTTTTATCTGTCCATAAGATGTGTAAACACAACAATTGCAAATTTATATTTGATAGTGATTCCTTTTCTATCCAGGACAAGGATACGGGGAAACTTCTCTATCAAGGAATTAGTCAAAATGGTCTCTATCCTATTTATCCCACACAACACACTGGTTCTACACACACTACTGGTCCCATTCCAATTCATACTACAACAGCTTACCTTGGAAAGAAGATTACCTCACACTTATGGCACTCAAGACTGGGACACCCCACTGATGATGTTTTGCACAAAATGATTTCTGTTTCTGTTTTTGACAAACATTCTCCTGCTACTTGTGAACATTGTTTGGCTGGAAAGATGTCTAAGTTACCTTTTAAGTTATCTTCTTCTAAAACTTCAAGTCCTCTGCATCTAATTCATAGTGATGTTTGGGGACCTTCTAGTGTTAAAAGTTACAATGGTTACAGATATTATGTCTTATTTATTGATGACTTTTCTAGGTTTACATGGATATTTCCTCTATGTCACAAATCTGATTTGGCCTCTGTGTTTCCTGTTTTTAAACTACAAGTTGAAAAATTGTTAGGATCTTGCATCAAAATTCTCAGAACAGATGGAGGAGGTGAATATATTTCATATGTTTTTACTTCCTTTCTTGCAAATAATGGTATCACACATGAAAAATCCTGTCCTCATACTCCTCAGCAAAATGGTATTTCAGAGAGGAAACACAGACACATTGTTGATACAGCTGTATCTATGATGCAGCAAGCTTCTTTGCCTAAGTATTTCTGGTATCATGCTTTTACTACAGCTGTTTACTTGATTAATTTGATGCCTTCAAAAACTACAAACTATCTGTCTCCTTGGGAATTACTGTTTAAAAAGAAACCTGATTACAATCACTTGAAAGTTTTTGGGTGTGCATGCTATCCCTGTTTAATACTTTATATGCATTCTAATTTAGATCCAAAAACAAAACAATGTATTTTCCTTGGATATGCTTCTCAATACAAAGGGCACATGTGTTTTGACAAAATTACACAAAAATTTTATGTCTCTAGAGATGTAGTTTTTGATGAAACTGTTTTTCCTTATGCTAAATTGCCTGTTGCTTCATCTTATGATTCAACTAACATTCATTCTGTTTCAAGTAATGATGACATTCCCTTTGTACCTAGCTCCACTGTCCCTCCTTTGGGAAGTGATGATACTGCAACTTTTGACAACACAGAGGAGACTGAGTTCAATTCTGCTGCTGGGTTGCATCCAACTGGTAGAAGATTTGGCACTGGAGAAAATTCAAACTCAGAACAGATACAAGAAGAACAGATACCACACATTTCTCCAGTGCAGTCTCCCAGTTCTGGACCTGCACCAGCAGACACAATTGTCTCAACTCCTCAACCTTGTCATCCTATGCAAACCAGAAGCAAATCAGGTATCTTCAAAAAGAAGAATCTAGGATTTGCAGCCAATTCTGGTATATCTGATCCCTCACCTTCTAATATTTCTTCACAACCTTTATCTGATCCTACTTATTTTTCTGAGGCTAAGAAATTTTCACAATGGAACAATGCCATGACTGATGAATTTCATAGTCTCACAAATCAAAATACATGGACCTTAGTTCCTAAACCACCTCATGCCAATATTGTTGGAAATAGATGGTTTTACAGAACAAAGTATAATCCTGATGGATCTGTTGCTAGATATAAAGCTAGACTTGTTGCCAAGGGTTTTCATCAAACCCCTGGCATAGACTTTGATGAAACTTTTAGTCCAGTGGTCAAGCATGCCACTGTAAGAACTGTCTTGGCTCTTGCTGCTTCTTTTAAATGGCATTTGCAACAACTTGATGTCAAAAATGCCTTCTTACATGGCTATTTGAAAGAAACTTTGTTTATGGCTCAGCCACAAGGTTATGTGGATCCTAATGTTCCACACTATGTTTGCAAGTTAAACAAATCCATCTATGGATTAAAACAGGCACCTAGGGCCTGGTTTGAAAGATTTACTACTTTTCTTTTTTCTCTGGGTTTTTGCACTTCTGCAGCTGATTCCAGTTTGTTCATAAGACACCACAAATCACAGGTAACATTGCTTTTATTATATGTGGATGATATAATTGTCACATGTAATGACTTCAATTTTATTACAACTCTTCTTCATTCTTCTAATTTTAGAGTTTCAAATGACTAATCTGGGTAAGTTAACTTATTTTCTGGGTTTAGAAATTAAATACTCTTCCACTGGAATTTTCATTCATCAATCCAAATATGTTAGTGATTTGTTAAACGCTTTAATATGACAAATTGCAAGCCTTGCCCTACTCCTCTCACCATTGGAGGCAAATTTCATCTTTTAGATGGCATTCCTTTGGAAAATCCTACTGTTTTTCGATCTCTAGTTGGTGCACTTCAATACTTAACTTTCTCAACGCCTGACATTGCCTTTGTTGTTAATCACTTGTGCCAGTTTATGCATGCACCTACAAACCTGCACCTTATTGGTGCCAAACGTGTCTTGAGATATCTGCAAGGCACAAAATCACATGGCTTATTTTATCAATCTGGGTTTCTTCCTCTTGAGGCCTACTGTGATTCAGATTGGGCTGGCAACCCATCTGATAGAAGGTCCACCACTGGCTTTGTTGTTTTTATTGGGCCTAATGCAGTCCACTGGGCTGCTAAGAAACAACCTACATTCTCTAGATCCACAGCAGAGGCTGAATATCGTGCGCTTGCTGTTACTGCTGCAGATTTAACTTGGTTTAAATTTCTGTTTAATGATCTTCATCTCCCTTTACCAGATGCTCCTCAAATCTGGTGTGATAGTAAATCAGCTATTGCTATGTCTCACAATCCTATTTTACAAGCCATAACTAAACATATAGAAATAGATTACCATTATGTTAAAGAACAAGTTCTTCGCAAACAACTAATTGTTTCTCATGTTTCAAGTGAAGATCAATTGGCTGATATTTTCACCAAGGGACTTTCAACAGCTCATTTTCAGGATTTGAAGTCCAAACTTATGGTTCAATCACCACCATAAGTTTGAGGGGAGCTATTAACCATAATGCATCCCAGCCCAATTTATGAAGAATTGAAGCCCATTAGTTTGAAGTCCACTGCAGATACAGCCCAAGGACTTAATAGATATTGTCTCAGTCCCCCTTAAGGGTATTTATGTCATTTCCTTCTGTAGGGTTACATGAACCTAGCTTCTAGAATATCCATACGGTGGTGTTGATAATCCAACCGTTGGGAACTTAATCGAACGGTCACTAATAGTGCCGTTCGACTCCTCTGTATTTATGCCTTTGCTGATTCATGAATCAATTGCTTTTGCCATTTTCATTTTCTGTTGTGTTCTTTCTCTTCAGAGCTTTGCCTCTTTGATGAAACCCTAATTGGGTTTTTCATAAAAATCATGGGGTCGAATATCCAACTCTTAGGAGTATTGAAAAAGATGTTTTGGCGATACATGTGTCCACCGTGGCTTCAGAATCTGCATTTAGTACGAGTGGTAGAATTTTGAGTGCTCATCGTAGTAGACTCCATGCGACAACGGTTGAAGCTCTAATGTGTGCTCAAAATTGGCTTTGGAGTGAAATTCGAGGTATATTTATTTTGCATTGTGTGTTTTATATTAATGTTAATTTAACAATTTTCTAGTGTTAATTACCTTCTCATTTTTTAGGCAAGTCCACTAGTCCCTCTGATAATATACAACCTATCATTGATGATGTCGAGGAGGACGAGAAAAGCTGTATTACAGAGGAGTAACCGGTAATTTTTTACTTCATTTAAATAGTTAAACTTGTGTATATAGTTTTTTCATCCTTTTATTTTTATCATATCCTTGTTTAACAGTAAGTAGTCTATAGTTGATGCCTTAGAGTAGAAGTGCCTAAGTTAGTTAAAGTAAATGATGTAATTTCATGTTGTGGTCCATCTCTATATTTACAGCTCCCAAGTTACTGACTGTTTTGAAATATCAAGTGTTTGCTAAAACCACTTATAATATGAGTCCAAATTTGCCAAACTGTGCCTCTTGTTTACCTGGGGCTTATTGGTCTTAGTTGCAGCCTTGTTCAGTCATTTCATATTTTTATCCTCTCTTTGAGATGTGGAACTTGTCCTCCTGTATCAAAGTTAAGCCTCATGTCTGGAATTTTGTGAGTGATAGGACTATTATATGTTCAAAGCATGTCTCATTAGAGTTAAAATAGTTTCCCCTTGAGTCTTAACCATGTTGAAGAACAACATGCTTCTTTGTTTCGCCTTTTATACGTGCACTAACAGAGGTCAGTGTTAGCAGAGTTAGCGACGACATCAATCCTAACTGAGTGAACAAATCACTATAGCTGGTGTAGAGCCTTTCTTCAAGCATGGTCAGAACCAAGTCGACCTCTGTAGGAACATGTCTTCCCCTAAAGCTTGCTCTAATTCTCCTTTGGGGGAATACATGAAATAGTATATATAAGTAGTAGTACTACAATCTCCATTAGTTTCATTACTTATAGCCAAACCTATCAACTTTGGCTACAGATTCGCAGTTTAAATAAGACTCTCGTAAACACCAATCTATTGTTGTTTAAGTAAGCAAAAGAATGATAGCTAACTAGGTAGTCATTCAAATTAAGAGATTTGAACTATTTATCAATTTTGTATATGTGTTTTATTCTGGTAGCGGACCTATAGGGGGTAAAGGGCGGCCATCGTCCCCTTTTAATTTTAAGTGCTAACCCTTTTAATTTATAGTTAATTTCATATTACTAATGTTAGCACTTCCATTTAGTCTTACATATTTTTAGGTATTTTCTTAACACTCCATTTAAACAACAATGTATATAGAAATAAATTTGCATGATTGTTCACCCATCCTATATTAGTGACAGAAACATAACACCTTTACTATATGAAAAAAGAGAGTTTATAATGGTATTTCACCCCCTGCTTTATGGAGACCATGTGTCAGGCAGTGGGTAAGGTGGCTACAAATAAACTTTGTAGCTGAGATTTTGCATTTATTTTGTAGAGTTTAGTACATGAGTTTGCTAAAACCAATTATGATATGAGTCCAAATTTTTGAAACTGTGCCTCTTGTTTACCTGGGGCTGATTGGTCTTAGTTGCAGCCTTGTTCAGTCATTTCATATTTTTATCCTCTCTTTGAGATGTGGAACTTGTCCTCCTGTATCAAAGTTAAGCCTCAGGTCTGGAATTTTGTGAGTGATAGGGACTATTATATGTTCAAAGCATGCATGGAAATGAACAGTTCTAACACTCATGATTTCAATTAGGGTCCTTCTTATAATAATAGTGTTACTGGATCCCCATTTGATGGTAGGAAAAGCTTTGGCTGGGCATGTCCGATTTCAAGTTTAAACGCTAAATATTTAGTAATGTTTGTATTATATGTTTTCTATACTAAAATGCATTTTTTTGAACTATTATTATAGGTCAGTGTTGGAAATGAGTTGCTGGGATGGCAGATGCTTGGTGAAAACTGGTTTGACCAAAGGGACAACAATGGATCAGAAACTTCAATTGATATAGTTTTTTATTTTACTATTTGGTGTTGGATTTTGAAGTTTGAAGAATGTGTAATTTTGGGATGGTGTTTGAACAGTTAGGTCCTGGACAATTTTTCCGTGGTATTTTGCGGTGAGATTATGCTAGTTTTTTTGGTATGATAACTATGTTGCAGAATTTTTTTTGGAGAAGTAATTACAGAATTATTTTTGCAGTACTGGTACTTTGAACCGCTAGTATTTTGTGATTGAATTAGATTAGTTTATGCTCAGATTTTAATCTTGAACAAATAGAACAGATCGGATCGGATCACTTATCCGAACGTGGGCTCCGTGATCCGTTATAGTATCGGATCGGATTCGGATTTTTTGCACTGCTCCGTTACATGATCCGGTCCGGATCCGATCCGGATCCGAACGGATTCGGACCGGATTCGGATCGGGAAGGTATATTTCGGATTCAGATTGGATTTCACATAGATCCGCTCCAAATCCGATCCGTTGCCATCCCTTGTGTAACCGTTTGCACGATTCTAATTCCCACTCGTGCTACGCGGAGACGGTTATGATCTGTGTATATAAGGACAAAACCACCCGCGCAGTCCTATTTTTCAACTTTTTCAGAGTACGAACACGATTCCAACACCACCCTCTCTCCAAACCCTATTCGTCCCTCCCTCAGCGTCGTGGTTCAGTACAATCTATCACCACCACCACCACCACTGTACTCATCGTCATTAAAAAAATGGAACCGGAGATAAAGAAGGAACCGATTAGCGTCGTCGTGAAGAAGGAATTCGTTTGCGAAAACGATTTCCCCCAGAACGAACCGGTTTGTAAACCTAGTGTGATCGATTTGAGCAGCGAGTCTGACTCCGATTCCGACTCGGACATGGATTCGTTTACGACGAAGAAGAGGAAGCTCGACAACGTGTTGCCTCTTGGATTCCTCGATCCTCTTTCTCCGGAAGAGCGATTGATGATGATTAAGAGTAGGAAGAGGGACGACGAGGAGGCCTCCGCTTCGGCGACGCTGCACAATGTGGTGGTTGCGGGTTCTTCGGCGGACAAGGCAGTCAGTTCTGTTGTGCAGTCGGGTGCCATTGTGAAGAGCTGTAAGCAGTCGGGTGCCAAGAGTTTTGGGGGGAGATTGCGGACCTAAAGGCTGAAATTAATGATCTTTTGTTAAAAGAAGAATAATTTAGCAAAAACGCGGCCGGGGTCAGTGGATGGAAAAGGGGGATCGCAACACGACCTTTTTTCATCGCAAAGCAACTATCAGGAAATCCAGAAACTCCCTAAAGGGGCTTCCGAATGTCTTTGGTCAGTGGTGTACGAAAGAAGACGAGGTTATTTCAATCCTTTCCGATTATTTAAAAAATATTTTTTACTTCCACTAACCGTCTGAGAACGGATATGGAGCTTTAGCTTCAAGAGGTCCCGGATATTGTGGAAGGCCAAAATAGAAGAATGCTAGACAGTCCCTACACGTGTAATGAAGTAAAGGAAGCACTTAACCAAATGGGGCCTATCAAGGCACCATGTTTAGACGGCTATCCTGCTACTTTTTTCCAATCTCATTGGGATATTGTAGGCACGGACGTAGTCTCCGTTTTCCTAAAAATTTAGAATGGTGAAGCAAGTGTCGCAGATTTCAACAAAACAATCATATCTCTTGTTCCTAAAGTCAAGCAAGTACGATTACCATCAGATCTTCGACCTATCAGCTTATGTTCAATGGTGTATACGCTAGTCACCAAAACTATGGCGAACCGGTTGAAAAAGGTACTCCCTCCATTATTTCGGTTTATCAAAGCGCGTTTGTCACTAACCGTTTGATTACTGATAACATCTTGCAAGCGTATGAGTTACTTCATACCATGAAATTCCGTAAAAAAGACAAATATGGGAGTTTTGCGCTCAAAATAGACATAGCTAAACATATGATCGCGTCGAATGGGATTTTTTACGAGCTAGCATGGAACGTTTTGGTTTCGGTATAAAGTGGATAAATCTAGTCATGGATTGCATCACTACAGTCAAGTTTAGCTTTGCTTATCAAGTGAGTTTCCTTACAAACCCATTACAACTGTTCCAGTTCAGAACTTCAAGGTGAAGGACTTTATTTTACCGAATGAAGGCAAATGGGATCAGTACAAGCTTCAGCAAGTTTTTTGGCCAGTCAATTTAAGTGAGATTTTGAAAATACCTCTTGCAAATTCTTCGGAATCAGACATCATCATGTGGAACTTTACGGAAACAGGGATTTACAGCGCTAAAACTGGTTATCAAGTGGCAATGAAGAAATCACAGCACTTTCACAATGTCGAGCATCAAGCAAACAGAGAAAGGGGAAAAATGACTTTCAAAGCTGTGGAATCTGAAAATTCCAAAAAAGAATATTTACCCAGTTTGCAGAGCTTGGCGCAAGGCTCTACCAACAAGACTCAATTTAGCCAAACGGAACATAAAAATCCCAGTTTTGTGCAGTTTATGTGGAAATTTTGAAGAAGACGAAACACACATTTTTTTTGCGATGCCAACTAGCAAAAGAAACATGGAAACTGGCCTTCCCAAACTAAGATATGAAAATTAGAAACCTTGATTACAGTGTCTGGATTCAAGCAACCATGGAGTCAGATTTCAAAGAAAATGACTTGATTATAGCATCTGACCTTGTTCGATCGACGGTAAACAAGTTGGAAGCTTATGAAAATACCAGATCTCGAACTCCAATAACAGCCGTCCCTGCGTCTCAGACCTGGCTACCACCTGAAGTAGGTGTGGTGAAGCTTAACGTGGACGGCGCGTGGGACCGTACCAAAGCAACATTCGGCGCCGGAGGAGTCATCAGGAACGAACAGGGACGGTACATCGCCGGCTTCGCAAGACGAATACCGTTCAGCACCAGATCCAGATCATCCAAGGGGCAAGCTATGAGAGACGGCTAAAGTTTGCCATCGCATGTGGATATCGAAATCTGATTATCGAAACGGATGCATTGTCAGTGATGGAGGAGATAGACAAGACGAGAAATGAAGGTGGAAGGGCTACATCTAAAATAGGTGGTGTAATAAATGAAATCGTGGCTCTTTCTCGAAGCATCAGCTGTCGCCCCATTCACACACGGAGGAAGAGTAACCAAGTAGCCCATCTCCACTCCAAGTATGGGCTTCAAATAGTGAATGAAGAGGTTTTATTTTCCGAACCCCATTGGGCATCTAAAGCACTTTGCAATGATGTGTTGGGCCCCATCAACCCAGTAACTGCTGATTAATAAGTTTTACAAGTTTCCACTAAGAAAAAGAATATATTTTCTTTATTAATATATATTATGACTAGATTCAAAATTCAAATTAATAATTTTTTTTAATTAAAGATCTTTTTGTGATTATCTTTTAGCCTCGACCTACTATGGTTTCAGCTCTAGTGTGTTTTCTATGCTCATTTTAACAAAAGGACGGCCTCAAAGCGATCTCATCCAAATAAAGTAGATGAGGCGACCAGTGCAGCTGATAACCCTTGGCGCATCTCTCTTGATGTAGCTGAATTCGATGAATCTTGAATCTTTCTTTCTCTGATATCTTTAGGACCTATCTGTTTAGTCATATGATATCTATTCCGAATCTTCTACAATGAACAAAATCTTTTTGATATTATCTTTCTATGTAGATACAACGTTATCTCTCACATATATCTTCGACTGAATCAAATCTCTTTCTAGTTATCAAATTATATCTTTTAGGATTTACCTATATTTTTAAAAGATAATATAATACTTATCAAAAGATATTTTTCTGAGACCGGATCATCTGTGTCATTTGTGTATCATCCTCTGTATCTTTACTGTAATTGGTCCATATTATATTTTTATTTATGTAAATTAATTATTTCAAAGATTCTATCAAATTGATGAAAAATATGATATGGGCGAATAATGGTAAAAATACATAGAATGATACACACAAAAGATACAGAAGATCCGGACTTTAATTTTCTTATTGAATGATTCTTAAAGATAGATTCAAATCTTTTTTGACAACCTCGACCTTTGGATAAGCAATTCTAATGGCACTACTGTCTTCATATATCATGTGATGATCGCAACGGCTGCTTAACCGTATCCCTTGTACCGCATATGAGTGCGGTTATGTCTAGTATCAGTTACTAATGCTAATAATATCGATATCTTCTTATACTAGAGTTTTATCGACATTTCTTTTGTAAGTTGTTTTATCTGACATTTATCTGAAAATGGCATGTTCGTCTTATGCGAGTTTTATCCACGGACATGAATTTTTGCTTTTAAGTAATCATGTTATGAGTGACTCAAGTGGCCGGAAGAGAAAACTTAACGGACCATAATAGCAATTACAAGAGAAACAAACACGCGGGCGCCGTCGAGTGGTCGAGTGCCATAAATTTTCGGTGTAACCGTTTGCACGATTCTAATTGCTCTCGTGCTGCGCGGAGACGGTTATGATCTGTGTATATAAGGACAAAACCACCCGCGCAGTCCTATTTTTCCACTTTTTTCAGAGTACGAACACGATTCCAACACCTCCCTCTCTCCAAACCCTATTCGTCGTGGTTCAGTACAATCCACCACCACCACTGTCCTCTCCCTCTCTTCACCACTTTCTCTCTCAAACTCCAAAAAAAATGGAACCGGAGATAAAAAAGGAACCGATTAGCGTCGTCGTGAAGAAGGAATTCGTTTGCGAAAACGATTTCCACCAGAACGAACCGGTTTGTAAACCTAGTGTGATCGATTTGAGCAGCGAGTCTGACTCGGATTCCGACTCGGACATGGATTCGTTTACGACGAAGAAGAGGAAGCTGGACAGCGTGTTGCCTCTTGGATTCCTCGATCCTCTTTCTCCGGAGGAGCGATTGATGATGATTGAGAGCAGGAAGAGGGACGACGAGGAGGTATCCGCTTCGGCGACGCTGCACAATGCGGTGGTTGCGGGTTCTTCGGCGGACAAGGCGGTCAGTTCGGTTGTCCAGTCGACTGCCATTGTGAACAGCTGTAAGCAGTTTTGGAAGGCTGGAGATTACGAAGGCGACAATGGAGGCACCAATTCATCTGTTCAACCTGGTAATGTATATAGAACCCCCTTTTGATTCGTCTCCCTTTCTGGAAAATTTTGTTCACGTCATGGTCCGAAAATTCAGATTTGATTTATTTTGTTTCATTCTGATACTGGGGAAGATTGTATGAGAACTCAAGTATAAAGAACAAACCAACAAGATATTTTAGAAATTTTCGAAAGGAAAATTGAGCTCACATGTTGATGAAAATCAAGTAAAAGATGCAAGGAATACTGTTAATGTCACAATCGGAGTTTTTGCTGGACCTGATAAGATCACTATTGAAGCTTGGGCCATCTCCGTTTAGCTAGTTTAGGCCAGTAGATTGTTTTATAGTTACTGAAGAAAGGAGAACATTACTGAGATGTACAGTAAGATAGATTGTGAATTTCTACTAATTTGACTATGAAAACAACTGTTTTACTTTTCGAACGCAGAGAGATAGAAAGAGCTCAAATTAGTTGAGAGTAGCGTGGGTATTAACATGATAAGTTGGGAATGGTTAAGCCATGCATCCATATGCTGTTCATACAGTTGAGAAAATGTGTAAGATAGGTCTGGGGGTAATATCAAGGGTTTGGAACAGAAATGAGTATTTGTCAATAACAGGCATGTTAGTATAATCTGAGCCGGAAAGCAAGACTGTTCTTAAACATCTGGTGCCATTGTATTGAAGAAAGTAGATAATCTTAATAGGAATCCTTGTTTGGTTCTTATGATTGTGATATATCTCACTTCTTCTCTATTAGTTGAGTTTTCTTTTGTACTTTCTTTACTCGAACATGAAGAAATACCTGAGTTTAATATTTCATATCTCACTTCATTTCGGTAGGTGGCATGGATCATCTCAGGGTGCATCCAAGATTCTTACATTCCAATGCTACTAGCCACAAATGGGCTTTAGGAGGTAATTTTTATGGAAGTTTGAAGCATTGAACTTGGTAGTCTTTGGAACTGAAACATGGTTTCTGAATGTTACTGATATAAACTGTCTGTTTTCCTCCCAGCTTTTGCTGAGCTTCTAGATAATGCATTGGACGAGGTATGTGTATCTCGATGTTCCAAAGCTAGACAGAACGCTGATTTTCTTGTTTATATTAGTTATCTACACCTTTCTAGCACCACAAATAAAAAACAATAGAATTTTCCCTTTCTAACTTTTGACATTCTGGCCTCAGGTATGCAATGGAGCTACGTATGTGAGGGTAGATGTACTTGCAAATAAAGAAGACAAAAGCAAGATGTTACTAGTTGAAGGTATAAATTTCAAATTGTTCATCTTTATTGGGAGCCAAAGTATGGATGCTTGTAAATTTGTAAATCAGCATAAAATGCAGCATTTAGCCATCAGCTATAAGAGTACAATATCCAAGCAAACTCTCTTCTCATTAATGACGTACCTAACTTGCAGTTCTAGTGTCCTTAAATTGATTGAACCTTCTTCTCTTTGACCCACTACGATCTCTTAATTTCATGGAATTCATTTTTTTTATAACATTGATATTTCAAGTTTTTGGACTTCCTCATTTCTGTCTTAAACCCTTTGTTGCAGATAACGGTGGGGGAATGACTCCTGATAAAATGCGCCAATGCATGTCGCTCGGATATTCTGTCAAAAGCAAATTGGTAAACACAATTGGTCAATGTGAGTTTTTCTCGACATTATTCCAGATGATAGAGGAAGAACTTTTATTCGTCCAGGCATTACATATTGCACAATTTATAGTACACCCATATTTTACCTTGAGAATTCTGCATCTCCACTTTGAGTTGCACTTGTTCTAAATTCTATTAATGTACTTACAGTGCAACATTGAAGCACTTGCTAGTCTCTGATACCATAGGTTGCATGCATAGTCTGTACTCATGTGTGACGACACATGCCCAGACTTGCACAGCTAGCCCCTACGCGGCATCATGTTTACGTGACTTAATGGATAGAACTTATGGGCTTCTTGTTGGTTTGTACCACTACAATGCCAAGTGTGACATCCAGTTCATATTTTAGCAACCTTTATGCATTTGGGCTGGAGTAGTAACCGCACACCAGCCGTAAACACCCACGGAGCAAGGCAAAGCCCACCCCCCCCCCCCCCCCCCCCCCCCTCCCAAACACAAACCTCCTACTACACACTATACATCCAAAAAAAGTTCTGATTACAGAGATTAACACTAAAACAACATACTTAGGCAGAATCAAGCTGATATACATCATCTTTCTCCTCCATTCCCTTGGCCATGCCTCCTTCTGGACCAGCTGAGCTTCCTCCATCTTCTGTAACAAGTGAAAAACACATTTATTAGCTATATATGTGCGAAAATGCAAGAAGCCTTTGTTGGTCATGTAGGTGATGGCTTCCAGGATCATCTCAAGGATGGCGTTTGGAGAGTGAAGAGAAGAGCTTTGATTGTGGTAGGACACCACCATCCCTGCATTTTTTTGCCATCCAGAAAACCTTCCTTTCTTTCTTTCCCTTCTTAACCCAAACATAGATAAATGCTGCCTGGCAATGGCAATTAAGGCCCTTTAAGAACACCCACCCCTGGCTCTTGCCCTGACCAGAAGCTTGTGGATTAGTCCCAGCAACAGGAGCAGAGCTAGCTTCAAGAAAGTTACTAGCCAGCACCTTAGTATGGAAGATAGGTGAAGTAATCTCCCTATCATGATCCTCCGAACCCTGAAAGCAAAATAGAGTTTCTATATAGCCAAATTGCCGAAGTGATTGCACCTAACCAGCAAAGGGACTTAAGGTTGTCGTTACAAGGGCCCCTAGAAAGAAGATTTATAAAGGATCGCTTAAGGGTTAAGTCAGCGGAGATGCGAACAGGGGACATGGACCACGAAACCCTGGCAAATTTACAGTGAAGGAAGAGATGGTCAATAGTCTCGTCAAAGTTTTGCAGAGAGTACACCTATTACTTTGAAGAAGCTTAATTCTACGAAGCTTAGAATTAGTAAATCTACATATTCTCCTTTTAAAATAGCTACATAAAGGCACCATTCATATTTGAGATCTCTATGGACTATGGTTCTATATCCCGTATAACATGCATATATGTAGACGGCAGTACTTCACTTGTAGCATCCCTGAACTTCTACTCTAGTGATTCTCTATTAAATCCCTTTGGCTTCCATAGTGTTTGAATAAACTTCCATGCAACTCACCTCAGCCTCACAAACAGTTTGTTATACTGGGAATTATGGTTTAAAGTTAGTCATTGTTTTCCTCTTTCTTTTCCAGATGGAAATGGTTTTAAGACCAGTACTATGAGGCTTGGTGCAGATGTCATTGTCTTCTCACGTTGTAAGGGTACTAGTGGAAGCAGGTTAGTATATAATATATCATGGATTTTTTTTTTTCATTCCCTTTGTAATATTCAATAGTTTATTTACTTCCAATAAAAGTAGTTGAGATGGATTGATACATGATAAGTAAATTAAAAGTTGATATTTTTATTTGTTGGAAAATTTCAGCCCTACTCAAAGTATCGGAATGCTGTCCTACACATTCTTGCGGACAACGTGCAAGGAAGATATTGTGGTTCCCATGGTAAGAGGTGTTAAACAATAAGTTCTTTTCCAAGTTTGCATTTGTAGAGTCTGCAATCATGTATACAAATTCACGTGATCACATATTTATTAAAATTAATAATAGAGGCTCTACATAATTTGGTAGAGGTTGTTACTCTTTTACTCTTTTTTCTCTTCCACCGTGTGTGCATCTATGTTGCACAAGTGCGGGTGCGTTACAGGTGCGGGTGCGGCAAATTTCCAAAATTCAAGGGGGCGGTGGTTTGGCGGGGACTTTTTTTTGAAAAAATATTTCTATTTTATATTATTTATGATATCTTATACGAACATACAAAAACAATATTAGTAATCCAAATTATAATCACCCATAAATACAATACATTGATTCAAGGAAACATAGTTACTACATCGACAATATATTCTCTCCTTTTTGTTGTTCTTAGGTTTGAATAGATGAGTAATTTAATGGTGAGAAGTGTTCACACAGATGCACGTTTTTTTGTTAAACAATTGTATTTTCAACGACCTCTCAAGTCTCAACTTAAACTTTCAAAATGACCCTATAATATGCACGAAGCACCCACAGAGCACCCATGAAGCACCCAAGCACCCACGAAGCACCCGGTGCGGGTGTGTGACCTTTTAGAAGAACTTGTGCAACATAGGTGTGCATGCCTGAAACTGTAACTTTGTCTGATAAAGAGGAGCATGATTAATATCAAATTAAAAGTCATAATGAGATCAATACAGCTTTGTGCTCTAGTAGTGTCCGTGAAAACAATGATTTCTACCAAATAGAAAATATATGAATTGAGTTTTGATACCTGGAATTCCTGTAATCTATGATTTAAAGGTATCTATTTATTATGTCTCAGTTTATCATGTTCTTATCTTGTATGGGCAGATTGATTATGAGAGGAAGGGGCGAGACTGGAATAAGTTGATACGATCGTGTCCCAGTGATTGGACCAGAAACCTGGAAACCATTTTGCAGTGGTCGCCATATAAAAGTGAAGAAGGGCTCCTTCAGCAGGTTTGTCATTATACTGTTTATGGACAGGTTCTGTCAGCATAGCAGTTCCTTCTACAATGGGAGTGTATTTTGTCCTTTTCTATTTTTATGAACATTATATACCTATAACCCTATATCTATTCCTTATAGTGAGGGATGCAAAATATGGAGCCAAGAGGTTTCAAACCGATGTTTTTGACTTTCTGTTCTTTTTGGAAGAATTCCATTAGACCAAGAACTAATTGGCCAAAACTGTCAAGTCATTTCTGTGGTACAAATAAAGTGTCTGTTTTTTTGGTACTATGTGCTATGTATTAATGAAAAAAGAATAATATGTATTGATTGTCACCAAAATATTTTTGGATGAGCCATCAAATGACAAGAGGTAGACGTATAATAATTGTGACTCAACAATTGACATTGAAGGAATATACTTTTTCTTAGTACAAGGAACATACTTTGTATACAGCTTTCAACATGTCATTTATCTGGAGGGTACCATCTATGTACAACTTGCACTAACTTAACCCCGATATGATCTGTTCATGTTCAGTAAAGTAGTTGCCTGACTTGAATATATAACTGCTTTTATGTTTGGAGTATCTTTTTTCTATGTTAGAATTCTGTTTCGAGTAAGTTCCTTGACTCTAGTTTCTCTTGTGCATCTCTATCTCATGTTTACTAACGCCTAATGTGATTGCACTATCATTCTGTAGTTCAATGCATTTAAAGACCAGGGGACCCTCATCATAATTTACAACCTTTGGGAGGATGATGAAGGGAAGTTGGAGCTTGATTTTGACACTGATAAAACAGTACGCCCTGAAATCACATTAGTTCTTTCTCTTGCTACTTATATTTATTACTTGTCATATTCAGTGCAGCCAATTTCTTTGGTTTACAACTACAGGACATCCAAGTTAGAGGGGTGAATCGAGATGAGAAAAAGATAGAGATGGCTAATCAGTATCCCAACTCTAAGCATTTTTTAACTTATCGGCATTCAATGAGGGTAATTTCGTACTTATTTTCTTGGTTAGTAGAACTTATACTCACCCATATTTGTCAATAGATTGCATGATTATACATGTAGGTTTGATCTTTTACCTGGGTGCCCAGTCGATTGTTTGATAATCAAATAAACATTCTATATCTTTACAGTAGTTGTTAATAGGATTATACATGATAAATTCCGATTTTTTTATTTGGTGTCACATTCAGAAATGAAGAGAGAGAGAGAGAGAGAGAGAGAGAGGGGGGGGGGGGGGGGAGAGGGAGAGGGAGAGAAGCCCCAGCATCAAAACTTCTAAATTATCAACAATGAAAAACAAACGTAAAGGCCCAGGTTATGGGCAGTTGATCTTTTGGTCACTTGTCACAAAATCTGCTACCTTACTATTCACAAATGCAATGCAATGGAACAGACAAATGAAGAAGTTCTGAGATTTGATAAGGGTTCAACTTAAGTTCTCATGCTCACGATAAGTTGTTTTGGTCTGACATATTTTTTAGCCTTAATTTCTCATTTTCCTAGCTCACTGATCTGAGTAATTTGATGTTCTTCTTCCTATATCTGTTATTGAGAAGTTAAACCTCTTGACAATTGTTGGGCAGTTAAGAAGCCAAAACATTAAGAAAAATACACATTACTGATATGATTGGAGTACTTTCTCTTGCATAGACTCAGCATATCCTTTCTGCTAATGTAAATGTGAACGTTTTTTTTGTTTATTGTTTGCAGAGTTATGCGTCAATTCTTTATTTAAGACTTCCAACTCGCTTCAGGATCATTCTGCGGGGAAAAGACATTGATCATCATAATTTAGTAAATGACATGATGTTAGCCGAGAAGATTACGTACAAACCAGTGGCTATCGATAGTATGCTAAAGGATACAAATGTAATGTGTCACTGATCAATCTTAGTTTCGCTGTAAATCACATTCATAAGTATCATAGCTGATCATTTTGTACTATTGTTATGACAGATGGTTGCTGATGTCACTATCGGGTTTGTAAAAGATGCTAAATATCATATTGATATTCAAGGCTTTAATGTTTACCACAAAAATCGTTTGATCAAGGTTAGTGACACTATTTTCTTATTATGTTTTCATTATATCCAAGTAGTATGTTAGGGAAGATAGATCCTTAACCTCTAGAAAGGTATTGGGGTTTCTTTTTCTTTTTTATATTTGTTCACCTTGTCAATAGTTTAAACTGTTGCACTGTTGCCTTCACAGCCATTTTGGAGGGTATGGAATGCTGCTGGAAGTAATGGACGCGGTGTTATAGGTATACTTCCTTGGACGCAATATTAGGCTGTGCTGGTAATAATACAGACTATGGGTTGATTTCACATACGCAAGCTGACTCATGATTCATTGTTTCTCCTTTTATGTGATAGGTGTGTTGGAAGCTAACTTCGTCGAACCAGCTCATGATAAACAAGGATTCGAGCGCACAACTGCTCTTGCTAGACTCGAGGCAAGATTGGTTGTAATGCAGAAGAAATATTGGTATGTTTTTAATTCATCCTCTTGTTTTCTCCAACTTACTTGCTTCTACAGGTTCTACACGCGTGGGTTCATAGTTCAATAATGTTTCAACAAAACATATTTTTCTTAGGTCTTCAAGATGTCAAGAAATTGGGTATGCCGGACGACAGCAACAAAAGTCCGTCTCTCCAGATAGAGAAAGCACACCATCTGATAAAGAGAAATCTTCTCCACGTTCAACCCAAAATGCACACATTTCTACCAACGGTAAATCTAAATTGAAGTCTACCCAAACGAAAGAGCACAGGTCCCCTGTTGAGGAGATGAGCGAGGATGAGATCAGATCTAGTAGTATTCATGAGAGACCAGTGAAGAGGTGCCAGACCAAGGCGATTCCCATTCATGCTGAGGCCCCTCAAGAATATATTCCAAATGGAAGAAAAGTAAACTCTCCGTAATCTTCTCTGCTCCATGTTAATTGTTTACCATTTCTCACAAATGAACTGCTATAAGTGGAACAAGTAGTATTTAGGTAGTCAGTTCAACTATAAATCAGTGATATTTGCATTCATAATGGTTGCCATGGTTTAAAATCAATAATCTCTTCAGGAGCTGCTAATTCCATTAACCTGCTTTTAGGACTTTGATTAAAGTCAGACCTCGAGTCACTGCTTCCCTCCAGTAGATTGCTAGAAGTTAATCATTGTTTGTTACTACTGCTGTTATGTGTTAAACATTGTCGCCATCTTGTTTCAAAAAGATTGCTAATGTCCCCTTTGAAATTGCAGATTGGCGACATAAAAGGAGCTGCATCTGCAAACTCCGCTGAAATGAGGATCATTAAGTTGCAGGAAGAGAATAGCTTGCTAAGGGAAAGGTCGTACATCTTTGCATTAATTTTGTGAAACGGTGGCATTCGTTTTGCTCATATTCATGACGAAATCTATGTTGTGTTTTCAGATTAGAGCAGATGGATGGGATAATGGTCGGAGATCTGCTGCGTGATCTAAACGTAGAAAGAGAGAAGTCTAAACTACTTGAAAGTAAAGTAAGTTGCATCTGTAACTTGTTATTCTCTATTTTTTGGGCATTCATTACTTGAGCCGCACATGAATTTGTAACATTGGAATTTCTCTTATAACTTCTGCTTTCTCTAGATTTCTTCTAGGCAGACAGATTAATCCAATGAGTTAACAACAAAGTGAATTTGTGAAATAAATTAATCTTGCTTGGAAGTTTCACACGAACCTGGATCTGGAGGTTCCTGTAATCGTCTAATCCTGAAAGAAAATAATGCCCTATTTTTTCTATACAACCAGCTTCAGGAGACGCAACAGAAGCTACAGGAGATGGATAAAGAACAAGAAAGCCTGATTGACATATTCTCTGAAGAGAGAAGTCGGCGAGATGATGAAGAAAGTGCTCTGAGGTCCAAGTTAAATGTAAGGAGAATATTTCCTCTTTCTTCTTACTGGTTTTCGAGTAGTGGAGAAAATGATAAGCAAAAGAAAAGATGAGCAAAATGCGTTTTCCCATAACTACTCTCAGATTGGGATAAGATAGCATGCCATGCCTTAATTTACAACACTTTTCTTATTGTCACCGTTTTCTCTATCCATAGTTCCTTTACATGATGAAACATGAGCCATGAGTTCTCTTTTGTTCCCATGTTACACTTCCTTCCATACTTCATCAAGACATCTTATTATTTTTTTGGGATTTCCCGTTTTAATCTCATTAACTTGTTGTCTGAGAATTACATGTATGTTGTAGGATGCTTCTAGCACCATCCAGGCCTTGCTGGACAAGGTGAAGCTGTTGGAGAGCAGGATGAGCTTGAGTTTCAAAACTGAACGTTGATGTGCATATACGGTGGTCAGTTCTTCGTTCGAGACTTAACCATAGGATAGTAGTAGTCTGACTGATATATCCCACTTAAATTAACTAATTATAGGAAGGCTTATGCTTTTTTTCTGATCATGTTGAAGGAAAGAAAGAAATAGGTGAAGTTTTTAGAGTAGTAGTCCAATTGACCTTTTTTTTTCCATTTATCTTATTTATTTATGATTTATCCTGTAATTACAGACGTCACTAAATATCTTCAAACACGATGAATATAGGTAGATTTATCAGCTCGAAAACTCTTCATCAATGAATAATCAATCAGTGAATGGAATCTAGAAAAAAACAATTCAGAAAATGGGGCATTTTTTCAGTTGTTGCCAGTGACAACTCAATGTAGGAGAGAAAACATACTATTATAGTTTCTGCTATTTTCATGTCCATTCATCAGTATTACTTACAGATAATATACTCAAACAGTTGACACAACTAACTCAATGTAAAAAAAAGAGTTCATATAGTATAAGCCAGCGTTGGCACAGGTTTAAGGATCGGTACTTGGGGGTGGAGGACTAGATGGAAGCCAAGTCCTGGGGTCCCTGAAGTTGACTGTAGGTGGCGGCGGGGATTGTGGTTGTGGCGGTGGCGAAGGTGGAGAGAAGTCAGGTATATTAGGTATCCATGTTCTTGGATCTCTAAAATCAAAATAAGGCGGCGCAGATGGGGTTGCCGGAGATAGTGGTGGAGGAAGTGATGGGGGGTTCGGGAATGGCAATGATGGGAATGGAAAAGACGGAAGAGGCGGCAGAGGCGGCAGTTGAGGGAAAGGAAACTGCGGGAAAGGCGGTAGTGGCGGCAAAGGAGGTAATTCAGGTAAAGGCGGTAGTTTTGGTAAAGGAGGAAGTTCTGGTAATGGAGGCCAAGGGAAACCATAGTATGGAGGAAAATAAGGAAGGAAAAACTTGGAGGAATTGAATGAACTTGAGGATTTCATTTCCTGTAGCCTTTCCTTTTCCTTTTCCTTTTCGCCGCACAGCGTGAAGTTTTTCTCTTGGGGTACATAGCTTAGAGCACTCATACTGTAGATACAGAGATTATCTTGCTTGGATTTAACAGTAATCTCATTAGCTGTGGCTTTCAAACCTGGGACATTGCAGGCTGATGATGTGCTCTGTACCAAACTTGCTTGGCAAAACGACTGAATCGCTGGGACTTCGGCGCAGTCAACTCCTTCCACTGATGGTATGTCCAACTTGTAAATCCCATGCCTATCTGTGGTTCTGTTCACTGAGAAGCTAATCTGTTCCTTGGTCTTGGGCGAATTCGCTTTGAATTTGCATTGCACATGAACTTCCGCACCTGATCAACAAAACATAGAATCACAACACCGAAGCCAATAGGTTTTTTTTAAGTATATCCATAGACGATTTGGTGGTTTGAGTAGGAAGGAAGAGGAGAATTACCTGGTAAGAAGTAGCTTTGTCTGGAGAAAGTGTTGTCATGGCATGTATCACAAAATACAGAACCCAGTACTGTGATGTGAGATGTTGTGGGTTTAGTCTCTTGAGCAACAAGAACAACAAGTGGGTATGTGGTAGCCCAAGTGGCAAGGAGAAGAAAGGTGGAGACTCGATTCATGGAAGCAAAACATGAGCACTCACATTGAGAGAGAGAGAGATGATTACTTGTAAGAAGAGCAGAGGTGTGGTTGGTGGTCTGTGAAGCTTGAGTTGATCCATATATCTCCGGACAAATGTTTCTTTGTGTGTAATGCATATAATGAACCCGTGATTAGTTTGGTGTTAGGACCAACTGTAATATGCAGCTGTAATTGTCTTAGAGAAAAAGGCTCTTCCACCATTCACTAGAAACAAGGACATGTGAAGATTCATTTGGTAGTTTCTGTGTTAAAAAAGCCATAGAGAGAGGAGAGAGAGTCACGGGTTGTTTGGTACTGAGTGAGTGTGAAAGCTCTGTGATTCCATTGATGGGAAAAGAAGAAGAATGGAAGACTGTAATATTTGGCCACATCTGCTGCTGCAGATGCTTCTGTTAGTTGCACTTGTGGACATCCCTATTGTGTTCTCCAACTAATTCATTGATGACATGACTGCATTAAAAAGTTGAACAGTAATAGTTTGATGATCCCTTGCTCACTGGAAGAACCACTTGGGACAATTTGGTATGTTAAAAATACGAGCCTGTTTTTTAGGTCATTATTCTTTACGAAATTGTACAATTACCAATTCTCTGATCACGTGAGCAAACATCTATTTGCAACCTACACAGATCAAGATTAAGTTCTTGTTATATTAAAAGCAGATTTACAGGCATTATTATTTTCTAATGTAGTTGTGTCCAGAATCCGTTACATCATAATGTCTTATCTCATGATTCTTCCAAGCAGCGGTGTACTCAGGCAGCTTGCCCATGGTTCTCTAGTCCTCTCTCAAGTAACTTTTGTGCTTTTCATCCAATTGAGAACGTCCACGGTTTTTCTTCATGGTCAACCGTCTACGACTGTATTCGTTATGGTTGCGGATATCTCTGAACGCTGAACACGAGGAAGAAACAATTATTTGTGCTTTTCATCCAATTGGGAACGTCCACGGTTTTTCTTCATGGTCAACCGTCTACGACGGTATTCGTTATAGTTGCAGACATCTCTGAACACAGAACACGAGGAAGAAACAATTAAAATGATCCTATTTATTTTGAAATCGAAATTGAACACCGTATTAGAAGAACCTGCCAGAGTGACAAAGCATCATAAAATTTCATCACAAAAATGTCTTTATATTATTAATCATGTCACTTGGGGTTATGGTACACTTTCAAATTCAATCTAATAAAAACACAAGTCAACAAAAAGACCAAATAAAACCAATGATATTCACACAGAATCAAGGGACAAAAAGACTATCTTCTCCTACTCATGGAAGCCGGGTTCCCATCAAAGAGTCCATCAATTAACGTCTCGATATCTTCAGGCTGATACTTGATGTACTTCTCCGCTTGTCTCCCCGAGTCCAACGACTGCCTAAACCTCCCCAGGAAAGACCTGTACGCCGGAATCACGATTGCGGAAATCGACGCCCTCAGCTCCGACTGAAGCTGATCGTCGCTCACCACCCACGTGCTCTGCGCCTTATGTATTTCATCAAACATCACATTAAACGTCTTGAAACTCTCCTTGACCACTTTCTTATTTACCTTCCCGTTGACATGTAACCCGTCGGGGCTAAAACATTTCAACAACTTCAACCAAGTCTCCCTTTGGTAGTTCTTGTGGTATGTTCTTACCTCCGTTGAACGCATTCTGTACCAATTGTCACCCACTAACTGAAGAATCTCCGCAGACCCCTTGATCTTTTGTAACATGTATCGACCGTTGTTCATTAAAAACACGTACCTCAATGATATGTCCTTGTAGAGCCTCGACTTCGCTTCCAAATTCTCGTCTAGAAGTTCCATCACGGTCATTAATTGGACCGCGAACGGAGACGAGTTAGACGGGCTCGAACCCGGGCTTTCTTTCCTGTTGGGCTCGTCACGTTTGGCTAACGAAATGGTCCGAGCCAGAGACTTGTGGGTCTTGAAGACCTGCTCAAGGGTGTCTTTGTACTCGCATGCGTATTTTAGATAATTCATGACGTAACGCGTCAGCGGGTGCACTGCGCCGCCGGGAACCGGCGTTTTCGCGGCGTCTCCTTTGATCGAATTCTCGAGATCGCAGAAGATGTATACGGCGGCCTCGGCGACGCGGTGGCCGGCGCCGGAGATCTCCGAGATGAGGTCCTCGCCGTGGGAATCGGGGCATGAATTCTTCATCGCCGTGGTGAGATCGGTTAGAGCGTCGTACATATCGAGGTACTTGAACAGCTTCTCCGCGGACCGTTTCGTGAGGACCACGGCGTCGGCGAAGTTGAGTAACGGAAGGGTTACTGAATAGACGAGGCTGACGTAGAGGGAGGCGGCGGAAGAGCGGTTTTCGGAGAAGACGGCGTCGCAGAGGCTTTTCTCAGCGGGGAAGATCACGGCGGCGAATTGCTTGATGGTTTTGACCCACGTGGCGATGTCTGATTCGAGTGTCTCTAATTGCGTCCTCTGAACTTCCTCGATTCCGGTCATTTCAAACCCCATGTTTCTCATGCTCTCCTCGAGAGCATTTCGTCTCGCGACGTAGAAAATTTGGGAACATTCGGTCTCATACCCTGAAGAAATCATCGCTTTCGCGATCATTTGCATCGTCTCCAACGACGCCGTTTGGAATTCGCCGGTCTTCGATTCGGGTTCAGGGAAAACGCACCGATCTGAATCAACCGTCGATTGCTTTTCTCTTAAAGAAACTTTTGAGTTGTTGGTACTCGAGTTGATACGAATCTCTTCTAGAATATCACGAATCTCCTCTTCCAGAAACATCATGGCTCGATGAAGCACCATGCTCGTCCTGTTCAGGCACGGCGTGGTGGTGGGACTCGCCGGGAAATTAGATAACCCGTCAACTAGTTTGGACAATCGTGACAAATTTTCCAGAAATACCGAATCCTCCCCCGAGGATTTCCCGAATTTGGTGATCGAATTGGAGGAATAGTACTTGACGATTCGGGATTCAACGATTTTGGAGAACGTCTCGACGGCGTCAGGTACTGCCGGCGGATCGACGGAGGAGACGGAGAGGGCGTCGTTGAAGCGATCAACGTCGAGGAGGATTTGATCGATGTTGTAATCGTTGACGTCAGCGACGTTGTCTCGCCAGGAGATGTCTGAGTCGGAGCGGTCGATGGAAGGGGAATGACGGGAAGGGGTATGAGGGGAATGGGCGTCGCTCCTCTTCCGTGAGTGGCGGCCGATGAAGCTGCCGGAGATATCAGAGTGGTGGTAAAGTTTTTCCATGTCTCTGATTTCGAATGAATTCAGAGGTTTTGATTTGAATTTTGGGAAGAACGAAGACGACGATGAATCAGAGATGAGATACGGAGAAGAATAAGAATGTTGGTAGATTTTGTACGGAGGAGGAGGCGAGTTTTGGAGATGGAATAGGTCGTTTCGGTTTGTCTTTGAGGGCACTGTATGGATATCATTTTATTTTTTCTGGTTTGGTGGGGGTTGACCGTTGACTTTCCGCCATAGAAGATTTTGAGTTTGTGCCCTGCATGACTTTGGACCTCGTCACCGCCGTCGTGGAATGCACCTATTTTGGGGTGGGCAAAACAGAGAGAAGGGAAAGGCTATTTTATTGAGTCAGAGCATAGAGATCTTCATCACTAGTTTTGGTAGTATCACGTGGACTCCTCCACAAATTGTTTCAGTGACTACATCCAAGTTTTATGTTTTTTTTTTTTTGAAAACTTTTTGATTATTTTTTAGGGAACAAATTTTGTGATTTTTGTTGAAGCAAATGAATATACTTTTCTCTCTCTCTTTTTTAAAAAGGAATCTACTTTTCTCTTATTTATTCCTTCATGTTACTTAAATTTATCCTTTTTCATATTATCTCTTTCATGGTACTTAACTTTATCCTTTGATTTTTGCAGGACCTAATATTGGGGAAAAGTCTGGGAGAGTTTGGTGGCCAGTGGGATTTGGTGGAGGTCGATAGATGGTGATGTGTGTTGGTGGCGGCAATGATGTCGGAGATGCCTATATGTGACTTCTTGACGGTGATGATGATCGGAGACCGCAAAGTAGGGGTGTAAACGGTTCGGTTTAGTGCGGTTTGTGCGAAAACCATAAACCAAACCGAATACATCGGTTTATTAATTTTGTAACCAAACCAAAACCATTTGAAATGATGAACCGAACCGAACCAAACCAGAAAAAATTGGTTTGGTTCGATTCGGTCGGTTTGAAAAAACATTATTGGATGGATATTTTAGTACAGCATTGTCAACAAATTCCAAATTTTAAGAGAAAGAGATTAAATAGGCGTAAAAAAAACTTGCACGACTATCGTTTACGATTGAACGTGTGAGAAATGGAAAAGATTAAGATGATGATTTTAATTGAATTTCTCTACTTGTGTTTTATTTTATTAGATTATTTAATGTACTTTACGCAATATATATTTTAATAAAAGTATATTAGGCAAATATCGGTTCGGTGCGGTGTAATATTCTTACAAACCAAAAACCAAACCGATTAGACCGGTTTGTGAAAACTTGAATCGTTTATAAACCGAACCTCCGAAAAAACCGTCCAAAATTGAGGATTTTGATTTGGTTCGGTCGGTTTGACTGGTTTGTTCGGTTTTCCTTACAGCCATACCGCAAAGCAAAGAGATGAACTTCATCATTTTCACCTAATGATTTGAAGTTGTTCTGGCAGCCACCCAAAAGTAATTGGCTACATTGGACGCAAATCCTGGCCAGAGATCCAGAGATGTTGGCAATAGATGTAGGCGACCTTCGATTTTCCCAACAACATGTTAGCAATACATGTTTTTGCAACAAAATGCTTCATATTTGCTCACTAAAAAGAGGGGTTACATTCTATAAACTTCTTTAGGAAGGACGGGTGTGGCATTCGGAACGTTTTGCCAGGATTATTTTTCATTCTCGGTCGTGCCTCTTAGGCACGAACAATACCTAGTGTGTATATATATATTTATATAAATTGTTATTTGTTAGTGTTAGAAAACGACAGCGGAAGCACAAGATGAGTGAAGAGACTATGAACACGATGAAGAAACAACACAACGAATTAACATGGTTCACTAGTTTTTAGGCTAGCTACTTCCACGGACAAAACGAACTAATTTTATTGATGAGAACCCAATACAATTCACCACACAGTATATGTCTCGACCCTAGGTCCTTATATAGGCCTAAGATACTACTTGTGCCTAAAGAAACGAAGAAACATTCTAAAATTGAACAAGAAAACAATCGAAACCGCCCATACCCGATGTCTTCGCACGAAAGAATACTCTTCTACGAAGACAATTGTCTTCGCACAAAGACACTGACAGTACCAATTTTCGCGTCTTCGTTCTTGCCCTTGCTTTGCCAATTGCTTTGCCGTTTCGTCCAACTTCTAGCTATGGGCTTGAATCACCAAAACATAACAGTCGGTTCGCCCACCCTAATGCCTAAAAAAGGAGACCTATGATTGGATATTAAAGACACATCTTAATACTATTCTCCCGAAACTTGTAGTATTTTTTTAGTTTCTGTCTCTCTCTATAAAATATTGATTCACAACACACATATATATAATAGTCGTTAATAACGAGGTTATATGGTGACTAGTTTGTCATGTTGTACATGAATTTGAAAAAAATTTACGCTTGAATCAGTACAGAGTTTAAATAACCATGTCATATATGTCCAGCACAACTCACTTTCTTATTCTTTTATATTATAGATAGTTGGTAGCAATAGTATCTGCAATAGATTATGTAAAATTAGTTTGTTAGGTATATTATAAATAAATTAGTAAAAGTTGGACTCTAATAATATGATAGGTAAAACACAAATTATGTATCCACTTCGCTAAATTTGGCGATGATTTTTTTTTATGCAAAATCATCTTGCTCCCCTATTTATGTGAGTAATAACATGTTTTCTAAATTTTCTCACAAACTTTCACTATTTTCTCTCCATGTGTCCACATTTCTAACATGAAATAAATTAAAATTTTTGTTACATATTTTTTGCCTAATCACTACTGGAGAAGACTCTTGAAATCTTCATTATTTGTTATGTAAAAAAATAGTTTTTTCAATAAGTTAACTAACTTTTCACTCCTAGTACTGAAAATGCTCTGTTACCGTAAAGGTAAGGGGGTTGACGATTTTGCGAAAATCGACAAAACTTGACCACGTAGCTTTTAGCCTACGGCGCTTTTCCTAACAACTACTATTGACCGAACAAATATTTTTCTCAAAGATCAATTCATTCGATAAAAATAATCAAACGACTACAAGCGTTTAAATAGGCAAAACCAAACCTAACCCTAGACTCATACGGGCTTCAAAAGGCCCTATCATTATTTAACTAAATAATTAACGTAAATAACTAATTAACTCTAAAGAAACAATTAAATAAACAATACTAATAATCATAATAATAATGTTGACTAGTACGATACGGTTGACCCGTATCAACTCCCCCGCGGTTGAAAATCGCCTTGTCCTCAAGGCGGTTCGCGGCGATTGACTGACGGCGAGAAGTGGCGCGCGTCCTCGAAATTGGCGCGTCACGAGGCGGAAAGCGAGCTTCTTCGTACAAAAACGTGTCCTCGTCGTAATAGCTGTTGTAGCGTGTTTTGCGAGCTGGCGTCCTAGAATAATCTGGATTGGGGTGAAACCTGGACCAGGACTCAAAAGTGGAATAGGGTCCGTAAGTTATGTTCTGCTAATAAGGAGAAGTAGGCCCAAGATAATCTGAATCATAGGTAGTGGGAGACTTGGGCTTAACATTATAACTGTAATTGGGCTCACTTGATGAATAATAAAGCCCATATGCTGAATAACCTGAAGTAGGCCCAGTTGTAGAAGAAAGCCCACTTGTTGATTGGACCCCAGTTGTGGTAGGAGGTCCATTGGAGGTTGCAGACCTATCACCCCGAATTTGACAGGGGAAATAATGCGGCGGGTTGGACGGGTACTCTGCCGGGATCAGTTCCCGGCCATGGTTGCTGGCGAGATCAGCTGGATATTGAGAGGGCACGCCGGCGAAGGCAGCGGCAGTAGGCTTCTGGTACGGCGGTGGGTCTGGTGGTCGTGGCGGCGGTGATTCCAACGCCTCCTTCTGCGGCGTTGACGAATGAGACGATGGTGCAACCGATTTGGTGGGACGCATATCGTGGGTCGCCGAAGAGAGCAGAGGGAGGTGGTCGTCGAGCGGTGCTAGTAGGAGCAGTGGGGTTGGGTTCGGATTTGGGAGCTTTGTCGGTGATTTTGACGGAAAGGGGGGATCGGGTGGCTTTGGAATTGGGGGTTTTTGTTCCGGTGTTGGGGAAAATGACCGGAGCAGCGGTGATGGCGGATTCTGTAACGACCCTACCAATTTGGGCTTGTCCCGATCACCGGCGAAGTCGTTAAATTCGACCGAATCAAGGAAGAAGAACTAGAAAATGGAATCAACAACTAATTGACGAAATTGAGAACGAAATCTATTCAAATCAAAAGGAAAATTCAGTACAAGTAAAACTAGAGAAAACAACATAATTCGTCATCGATGCCCTCTTTCTCTCTTCTCCGGGTTCTTATCTAAGAACCAGAGTATGATACAAGAAATGTACCAAAAGACCAATGTGTCCTTACAATTCAGCTATCAGGACATTCCAGTCCTCTACTAATTTAGAAATTACCCCAATGCCCTCTCAATTCCCAGAAACTACTTTAGGATCCCTGAGGATCATGACAATACCCACCCCTAAAAAATAATCCTTTTCCTCAAGGATAATAGGATTAAGAAATTCAAGAGTAATGTTCGACACACGTTGAGGAGCAAGCTGGCCTGCACCTTCTGTAGTCCAAAGGAGAAAGCAATTCTCCTTGCACGTCTTCTTTTAGACACTCACTCCAATAGCATTGTACTGACAAATTTTCCAATGAGTACAAGCTGTAGCTACATCTGGTGTAACTCCCACTAAGCAATGTCATTTCCTCAAACATTTCATGTCTGCAACGAATGTCTTTAGGTAGGGAAGGGTACATGAACCAGGGGGAGAGTAGCCCACTTCTCCAGCCACACACATGTTATGTTTGACCTAAAAAATAACTCCAAGAATACCGGAATAGTCAAGAGCACAAGTTGCTTTTAGGTTAACGCAAAGGATTGTTAGCACCGCAAAATTATTCCAACAACTCATTCTCAACTCAGCACCAAATTGTAATAAGAAACCCTAGGCAAGGAACTCCAAATGGATAAGGTACTCCAAATGGATAAGGTAGAGCTGAAGTAGGGCACTGAGTTGTTTCAGTACTTGATATGGTAGAGTGCTCTGTTGTATAGCCAAGTCAGGTAGGTTCCAACAAGATCCTTTACTCACGTTGTATATGAACATTATCATGTCACCTTTATCTCCCAGATTACTTGCATCGACAATAATTATCAAGACGAAGAAGGTTAAAGGTAAATATGGGGGTGGGTAACCAACTTCAGCGGCTATGGACATTTTTGTCCTTCTATTTTCAGAGGTAACTCCCTGAACGACCAAGTAATCCTGGTTTCTTGTGCATTTAAGTAAACATGAGTCAATTTCCAACTTATCAAAATTCATCAAAAAGCTAAGTTTTGATACCTTAGCAAGTTGAAATGTCGGTTCCCAAGCAAACAACTCCAGATAGACAAGGTCAAGATGAAACAGGGCAGAAAGGTGCTCTTGCTTCTTCACAAAAGTTAGTAATGTCTTGTACTCTGAAGCAAAGTCAAACAAACTCAATAAAATCTGAATAGTTATAGTCACTTTCCTGTCCTGCATCCTTGTGAAAGTCGAAAACAAGCCCCATTCAGCAGCTCCAATAAGCAAAGTGACAAAATGAATCAAGGACGGCATATCATGTTATCTAGAAAAGCCAAACAAATGGAAAAATAACTTCATAACTGCACAGGGAAAGTTTAGGAAAGTCACTAACCTCACCGCAGTCATTTTGTTATAAGACGTCCACCGTTTTTGCTTCCACAAAGTATTTAATAACCAATTAGGAGGTCTTCCCCAACTAGAGTCTCGTAACCCAACTTTGTATCTCCTCTGGAATTGCAATAATAGCAGATATTTCAATAGCACAATCACAGGTGAATTAAAAAGTGTTTCTGTAGAAGGAAGAGCATATTCTCTTGGGTCCTTCACAGATGATACTTAAGAAACCTTCCGGTTTTAGAAATGACACCATTATTGCTGGTTCAATCTGAATACCTCGCTGGGTCTCAGAAAAAATGCAAGATCGATCAGTGTAATCACCCCTATGTATAGCCAGAAGGTGATTATCTTGACTGCCCCCAGGTTTAGGCCCTCTAAACCACACCTTATTAAATTTAGGTAAGCCTTCACTAGCACAAATAGCTACGTGTACCTTTGCCGCAATTGCATTTTCACTATCCTTACTGGCTGTTTTTTGCACTTAATTCTTTGCAAATAACATCACAGTCACCAACATAATTCAGAACTGTTGCCTTACTGGTCATCTTCTTTAATCATTGAAGCAAGAGAGAATTTGTCACCAGCCCTGAATTCGCGAACAAAGGAACATATATCATTCTTTGTAACGCGGACTGAACTTCTGGCTGCAATGAACAAACTTTTTTCTGTGCTTCAGTCTTCAAAATTTGAAGGGCCTGTAAATCTCGTTGATCAGTCAACTCCAAACATTCTTCAACATTAAGTGGCATCATGGTTTCTGTTTCATCAAGCTTCAAATCATCATCAAACTCATTGTTATGAGAAATGACTGCATTCTTAGGTTGTTCCCAATTACCCCCTCTCTTGTCAGTAAAATAATCTTCATTTTCTACAAATAATTCGGCCACCAAAGGAGTGTCCATCTCACCTGAAACATCTTCCTTCGTGCTGCTGCGATCAAACCCGGTATTGACAGTCACTTGGGAATATAATTGTGTGAAATATATATTACAATCCGTCACCTCTGTTTCAACCTCTTTGCCCATCAATGGTGGTTCTTCTATATCCAATTTGCTGTCAAGAACCATGTCAATCTGCTCCATAAATTTATTATCAATTTTCTCCCAATTAATCCAACTATCGCCAGCAACATGACCACCATCTTCGACAAATAATTCACTCATAAAGAGAGTGTCAATCCCATATGAACCATCTTCCGTTTCACTCCTGTAATCAACCATTGAATTAACAATCACAGGGGCATACAATTCTGCAGAATCTATGTCAGAATCTACTTCCTCGCCAAGTTCATCAATGAAACCACATTCCCCTTCACCCATATACTCAAAACCTATACCTAGACTTCCCTTGGCATTCACTTAGTTGGACTTGCAGACTTCATCAATAACAGGTTCACCATGGCATTTCATCAAACAGCTAGCATGCGCAACACTGACCTCTTCACTTACCTCACGAATTTTAGTTTCCACTTCCATACCAGTGGTAGACATTGTTGTTGAGCATTCAGACACCATGAAATCGCTATGATTACTTGGAAACTCAGAAGCATGATTAGGATTAAGAAAATAGGGTTCTTCATTTCGATAATTGACACCACTACACTGATCCGGTAACACGTGATACGGTTTCGAATAAATTATGTGATTCGAATATTGAACTGCCAAATTGTTGTAACCATAGTATAAACTCACTCCATCAAATGCATTTTTGGCTGCAATGGCACTCTCATTTTTTTGGTACTAAACAAGAGCTTCAAATGGATTATCAGAAATAGTATGTATACTTGTGATAACTCCATAGACACAAAAAATCTGGTGCAGGTACTCGGCAGTGAAAGCCCAGGTCTGGTTGTGTACTGCAACATGAAGGACTGAAGGAAGATCCGGTTGCTGATTATAGGACATCGGATAGTTCGGAGGCGCCGTGTACTGTCGAATCGGCAGCGGACAAGTTTGAGGCGCTATTGGTGAACTCTGGGGATATGGCGCCGACCAAGTAGAAACCCCATTTTAGCTATGCTAATTCTAGCCACACCAACTCCGAAACATCATACATGCCTGGTAAATCACGGTTGTGATACCACTGTAACGACCCTGCCGGATTTGGGCTTGTTCCGATCACCGGCGAAGTCGTTAAATTCGACTGAATCAAGGAAGAAGAACTAGAAAATGGAATCAACAACTAATTGACGAAATTGAGAAAGAAATCTATTCAAATCGAAAGGAAAATTCAGTACAAGTAAAACTAAAGAAAACTACATAATTCATCATCGATGCCCTCTTTCTCTCTTCTCCGGGTTCTTATCTAAGAACCAGAGTATGATACAAGAAATGTACCAAAAGACCAATGTGTCCTTACAATTCAGCTATCAGGACATTCCAGTCCTCTACTAATTTAGAAATTACCCCAATGCGCTCTCAATTCCCAGAAACTACTTTAGGATCCCTAAGGATCATGACAGCTTCTCCGGCCGAAAATCTTGCTGGGTTGGTTGCGTAGACGAAAGCAGCGGCGGGGATGGCTCTGTTGGTATCGCCGGCGTCGGGGAAGACGTTCTGAGCGATGTGTTGGTAGCAGGGTGGTTTTGTAGTTCTAGGATGTTGATTTGGTTAGAGAGGGAGTTTGGTTGGGTTGTTTGGTGAGTGGGGTCTGCTGTGATTGTGTTTGGTGATGAAATTGGTTGAATTTGATGATGCCCAGTGGGTTGGAAGCCTTCCTCCAAGACTGCAAGGCGAACATCGACGGCGGCTAGGTCAGGCGGCTGCTGTTGCGTTGCAGCAGCGGTGTCCGAAATGGGAACTGATGGTGGCTGAACCTGGGAAGCAGCGAACGTGGCTTCGAGGGCACCCAACCGTGTTTCAATGTTCTGTACCGATGTCTGCAGACCTTGGACCGAAGTTTTTAGGTCTGCGATGGCGGCAAGGATGATAGCGAGGTCGCCGGACATTGTGTTTCACCAGATGAGGATGGTGAAATTCAATGAAAGCACCAATTTGTTACCGTAAAGGTAAGGGGGTTGACGATTTTGCGAAAATCGACAAAACTTGACCACGTAGCTTTTAGCCTACGGCGCTTTTCCTAACAACTACTATTTACCGAACAAATATTTTTCTCAATAATCAATTCATTCGATAAAAATAATCAAAAGACTACAAGCGTTTAAATAGGCAAAACCAAACCTAACCCTAGACTCATACGGGCTTCACAAGGCCCGATCATTATTTAACTAAATAATTAACGTAAATAACTAATTAACTCTAAATAAACAATACTAATAATAATAATAATAATGTGACTAGTACAATACGGTTGACCCGTATCATGCTCTATTGCTAGAAATATGTTAATCCAACCACGGATGCAGTTTCGTAACATTATTTTTATCATCCAAAGCGAGATAAAAACCATCGTCTCTGACCCACCAAAATATATCCTTGAAGGCTGTGTATTTCTTGGTAAAGACATCGAATTTCTGATGTTGAGAACCTCGAACGAATGAGCAAAAGAAGAGTGTTGTCTTAAAGAAATTTTCTTTAAAAGTCCATTGTAGATCTTCACCAAGAGCAGGAGTCTGGACTCCCAAATCATCGTTTTTCTACTTGCAATGAAACGAAAATTCTGGTGTACTACTTGACAGAGAATTGTTTATATGAAGATGATGACATCTGGTGATGAAACTATTACAGCCATAGCCAATTCCGGTGAAAGCTAGAAGGATAGTAAAAAATAGAGCAAAATAACAGTTGCCCAGGAAAGGTTGTCGAACTCCCATTTCAGATCTGTTGATGCATGTGAATCCCAGGTAGAGGTAGACTTTTTTTTTATAAAGATATACAGGTAGATTTGAAATATATGTTACTTCTACTCTATATATAAGAGACGTGAGATAGGTAAATAAGTTGTGATAGAAAGAGAGTTAATGCTAAATGAATATTTGGCGAATGTCCTAATAACTGAAGGAAAATTTTCTTTAATAATATCAAATGTTTTCATAAATAATAGAGAGAAGTCTCCTCAAAAAGAAAATTAATAGAGAGAAGAAACGGAGGTACTATAGTATAAGTTTCTAAACCATTAAATTTCTTGACTCAACTTACTTGACAAAGTAATTAGAACCACTGTTTTCATAATTAATTTATTGTACTATTTCTGTAAGGGATTACACAGGTAAAAGAAAAAAACTTCTTACACATTTACGAGGACAATTAATATGGAATTACTACATCTTTTTCTATAAACAGTATAATTCACTTTTTGTCACTATTCAGTGTATAACACTCCTGACAGCTCTTAGGGGTTAAAATGCATTATCTCAAAAAAATATGGGGTAAAAATGTAATTATAATTTTCTTGCTTCCCAGCTAATGGATTTGGATAATTGACAATATATGGATACTAGTTCATATTATGATATTCTAAAAGTGTTAGAGGTAAAAGTGAAATTAACAGAAAGGTTTGGGATTAAATGTGTAATTTATCGGAACCGAGTTTCAGGCTAAAATCTAGCCAAACTAATAAATGTTGGAAGGTGTAAAATGGTTGTTGAAAATCTTACAGCTATGGGGTAAAGTTACAATTTTTTGAAAGTTAAGTTTCATCTTTATTCTAAAATCACCCTAAAAGTCTTAGAAATTAGATTTGAACCACAATATGAAAACTTGGTGTCTTCCCCAACGCAACTCCTTGCCACCTCACCATATTAGGTGGCACCATCTCTAATTTCCAGCTATTTACACAACCTGGTGAGTGTCCAGCTTATAAAAACAGCCCCTACCCATCATCTTCTTGGTCTTCTTCAAAACAAACTCCATGAACACGACCACCTCCATCACAACCGGGAGGGTTCGGGCCCGATTTTATCCGGCCCGACCCCACCCGAATACCTTATCGGGTCAGACCCGACCCGACCCGGTCTCATTTTTTACCGACTGAACCCGACCCGAACCCGATATGAAGCGGCCCGAATTGACCCGAAATCCGGCCCGACCGAAACCTACTGACATTACCCATTCTAACTACACTACTGACTACACTGCTCACTTAGTCCATTTCTCACCTAAGTACAACCATTGTACTGAATTTGGGCATATAGAAAGTAAATAAAAATGTAACAAACATGTACTTCATTACATCGAACTTAATAAAACAATTCAAACCAGATTAAATATAAATAAAAGTTCAAATTACAATTTAGATAAATCCAAATAGTAATCAAAACACCCAAGTACAGCCATTGTTCTGAATTTGGGCAGATATAATATAAATAAAAATCCACGGTTCGCTTCGATCCATCACGATTAGCTTCAATCCATGCATGTTCAAACTTCAAACATAAATTGTCAGAATTTGCACAGAAATAAGCCAAATCTAAGTGTAATTAGCTCATAAATAAAACAAAGCCAGACTAAGTGATGATGCTAATCCACTTCTAATCAAAGGTGATAATTCAAGAACAACATTGACGAGCTATCGTTTTCAAGAATGTTAGAGCATGATGCAAAAGATCAACGCAGTATGAAAGTTGTAGTACTAGGTGTAGAGAACCAGCAGCATCAAACCTCAACCGATACCAATAAGATTAATATCTCTCCCTCGAACACAATCACCATCCATCTCAGGAACTAATGCATCAGCTTGATTGCATGCATGTATTTTACCCATCCCTCAATCCGGAAATGTTCTAGTTTCACAACCTCTGCCCCAAGTCCCAACTCGCAATACCAAAAACAAGTATAGACAGTCAAACAAGTATATACCAGGAAGGTTTTCAAGGTACTTTGGTTATGCAGCGGCGTCATGCTAGTGATGGCTGATACTTTCGCAGGATCAGGCTCTATTCCTTGACGACGTACCACACATCCCAAGAACTTCCCCGATGTTACCCCGAATGCACACTTCATGGGGTTCATCTTTAATTGAAAGCTTCTGCATCTGTTGAACACTTTCCGCAAATCCCCCAGGTGGTCTTCCTCTTCCTTGGATTTCAAAACTAGGTCATCCACTTAGAATTCTACTTCCTTGTGCATCATGTCGTGAAACAGGGCAATCATGGCCCGCTGGTAAGTCGCACCTGCGTTTTTGAGGCCAAAAGGCATAACCGTATAATTGAAGACTCCCACCGGGGTGATGAATGCGGTTTCCGTGCATCTTCGGGGTCCATCTTGATCTGACTGTACCCACTGAAGCCGTCCATGAAGCTGAACATGCGATGACCCGCGGTCGAATCGATAAGCAAGTCGATGTTGGGGAGTGGAAAATCATCCTTGGGGCAGAAACGATTAAGATCCCGGAAGTCTACACAAATGCGAAGTTGCCCATTCTTCTTTACTACTGGCACAATGTTGGCCAACCATGTGGGATGGTGATTTGGATCTATAAATTGGGCATCCAGTAGTTTGACAATTTCCTGCTTAATCTTCACGTTGAGCTCCGGCCTAAAGCTTCTTGTGATCCGCTTTACCGGTTTGGATCCTGGAATTACATCCAACCAGTGCATGGTGATGCTCGTGTCCAGACCGGGCATCTCATCGTACTCCCATGCGAACACGTCTTTATACTCAGTCAGGAGTTGTAGCAATCTTTCCTCCTCCTCGCCTGCGAGGTCTGCACTTAGAAATACTGGCCTCTTCTTTTCTTCGCTCGGGCTTAGGAATACCTCCTTTAGCTCCTGCTTTTGCGGTCTGGGTTTGTCCTCCATGCATTCAGGTGCTTCTTTGAGTTTCTCCTCTAGAATGCTTGGTATTGGTTTTTCTGGTTACAAAACCTGCTCAATTTGATTGATTTTCTCAGGGATATCCTCATGCTCGCGTGAGGACACCCCCGCGCACCTTCATATGCGATAGCATTTCTTCCCGTTGGCATAGAAACTCTCTATCTCTTTGCCTTCAGGATCATGTTTTGCTATCCTTTTCAGAGTGTACACGTTCTTTCGCTGGTAGGCAATCCGCGGCGCCTCCTCTCGCGTAGACGGCTTTTCCTTGGCTTCCTCTCTTGTCACCATCACTCCTGCGGGTGATTGATCTTTGATGTCCTCCCATCGGGGAAAAAGAGTGGGGTTGAACGGTCCCAGCGTTTGCTCATCTGCCATCTCAATGAACCACACCGCCTCACTGAGATGCGCTTCATCCATGTTGAAAGGATTTATTGAAGCTGGTATCTCAACTATTCTGTCATTCTAGATAGCTTTCATCACTTGGTGAGCTGTTGAAGGGACAGCATCAAAGCGATGAATCAAGGCCCGACCTACAATCATGTGATACGTAGTGTTCGCATCTATGACATAGAATTTTGCTGAACACTTGATTTTGCCAATCTGAACACCCAGGCGGATCCATCCTATCGTCATTCTGGAGTCGCTTCCGAATCCCATCAACGGGGATGGACGTTTGACGATCTTATGCTCTGGAATTCCTGCTAACTTCAGAGTATGGAGCGAGACAACGTTAACTGCCGCTCCTCCGTCAACGAACGCTCTTTTAAACTCCACACCATTGATGATTGCTGTTACATACAGAGGCTTCTGGTGGCTCGCGTCTGTCTTTTTGTCGCCTGCGGAGAAGGTTATGACCTTTTCTGTAGAGCGAGATGCCCTGACAACCTTTCCATTGGAGACTACGATATCCTCCTCGTAATCTTCTGCTATCCTCAGGATCTCCTTTGTCATATCCTTCCGGCATTTCTCTGAGAAATTCATCTCTTCGAAGAACCTGCTGAACCCATGCGATCCCTTCATCCGATCGGCACGTTCGTCCTCAGTGTCTATGCTGTAGTCCTCGTCATCGTGGACCTCGTCAATGATGGGTAGACCATCCTCCGCAACCTCTTCAAGGTCCGCAATCGAGATCATGGCTACCTCTTTGCCTTTCGACTCTTGCTCCGCATGGGCGGAGAGTGGATTGTTTCGCACATCCTGCCTTTGATCGCTGACGATCAGTTCGCCATTTTTCATCTTTTGGCTTACCATGATTCGGAGATTCTTGCAGTCAGCCGTAGGATGCATGACCTTTCCGTGACATTCACACCACTTCGGGTCCCTCACCATCTCCCTGGAGGGTGCCTTTTCGAGCGGCGGCAAGATACCGTCCTTACGCCATTGTCTGCAAAGGTCGCTCGCTTCCTCTACCGAACATGGCAGTGGTGGCGCATCAAAGTTCACTACCTTCGGCTGCTTTTGGGGCGAGACCGTATTCACTTTGGCCTCACGCGCTCTCTTGTAGCTGAATCTCCCAATTTTGAAAGTGGTCCCGCTCGAGGATCTCTCAGGGGCGTTCCTCTTTTTCTGCCTCTCCACTATAGGCTCGATATTCTTCGTGCAATCGATTAGCTTCGAAAATGTAGGTGTTTGCAGATTGATAAGCATACCTTTGTACTCGTCTCGCATGCATTGCAGGCATATCTCCACGAGTGTGCTTTCGAGTATCACATCTTTGCATTCCAAGGACTTGGCCCTGAACTTCTTAATGAATGTTATTCCATCCTCCTCGCGCTTCTGATACATCCGCGAGAGATGAATCATTGTCACCTTTTCTTCCATCTGGAAGAACTTAGTGTAAAACCTCTGGACCATGTCGTCCCAGGTCTTCACGGATCCGGCTTCCAACACTTGTAGGCCACGTTCCCCAAGGATTTCGGGAACTCGCGCATCAGCATCTTAGGATCAGCCCCATACGGCCCCATTACATCAATGAAGCGCATGACATGCTCATGGGCATTCCCATTGACATCTTCGAACTTGTCCCATTTAGGAGCCTTGTACCCAGCAGGGTTAGGCATGAGGTAGATCTCTCGTGGAATAGGCGGATCGTTGTCAAGCTTCGGGATGATGGTATCTGCGAACGATTGATGAGCCAGAATGGTATCTATGCGCCGTTGCAGCGACGTCATACACTCCGGAGCACTTCCCTCGGCAGCGGGAGGAGGGGTTACTGCAGGCGGAGGCAACACATATGTCGCAGGAGGGCTAGGAACATATTGTGAATTCACGTTACCCCATGTTGCCGTTGGAGGAGGCAGGGGGTACTGTGAGGCCGGATTAGGTACCAAGGTTGGAGGTTGAGGAGTGTGAGTAGCGAGAGGCAACATTTGAGCTGTTAGCCCCTGAATTGAGGGTAACTACGTAGTTGCCGGTGGAGTTTGCAGGTTAGGATTGGGTGGTGTGGTTGACACTCCCAATCCTTGAGTGGTGGAGGCTCCTCCTCCCTGAGAGACGGCGGTGGCTGGTGAGGGGTTTGGAGCGAGAGTCCCCAGGACAGCCATGATCCGTTCTAGCTGTGCAGATTGAGCTTTGAGAGCCTTCGCCTGATTCTGGATGGTGGCGTCCAAGGCTTCTAGCGTCGGAGCTTCACCGGTAGCTGTAGGAGTACGGCGGGTCTCCTCTCCCGAGGTGGTCTCCGTGGAAGGCGATCTGTTACTGACATCATCCTCATGAGGCATGGTTGCTTGCAATGGTAAGTTCACGTCGGGTTCACCAAAATGTGTACAAGAGAATCCTGCAGAAAGAACTCCGTGTACACCAAAGGCAGAGAATAGAAAATGGCACAGGAAGTGTTGGGTTGTGTATAGGGAGAGAGTAAGTCAATAGTACTGTGAGAGAGAGAGACAGGATTCTGGCAGAGCTTCCGCGTATCTCAGGTTGTTCTCCCCTTGTATGGAAGGGTTAACGATCCTATATATAACGGATAATGTGACCATTGCAGTGTGGTTAATGCGCTCATCAATGGCGGCTTAATTAGCTTAACCACAACGGCACGTTCGTCCGTGTATATAGGGACCGTTACAGCACGTTATCCGCGTATACCGGAACCGTTATGGGGTTGACCGGGTTTGACCAGGTTGACGGGGTTTGTGGAGCTCGTGCCATAAATCTTTCAAAAGCAGTTACTAAGGGTCGCGCGCAGGCTTGGCTCGCACGCGACAGGACTTACTCTAGCCTCCAAACCACTAAGTCCCTACAAGTCCCGTGCAGTGGTATGCGAGGGCCCTGTCTCGCAGCCCCCACGTGGATCAGCGCGGCTGGTGATCCAGTGTGTGTGGAGCACAATATGGTGTGCTAGATGATTGCCACGTGGCTAAGATCTTTCTGTTCAAAAAGCACTATCTACATAAAGCATACCATTTGATTGTGAGAATGAACCCATGAATTCAATGCCACACACGTCAGTTGGTTCCACCTCCAAAATTCCTTGATGTGGCATCTCGTTTCTTCTTGAAATAGTTAAAGCTCTTTAAAATCTGCCGCACTTTCCAAATTATCTTCGTGCGGAGTTATTCGTGTGAAGACTTCGCTGGTGGCGGCCAGAGAGTTTTTTCCTTGTTTGTTAGCTCGGTTTTGGTATTTCTTTGGGCACAAGCTGTATAGTAGGCCTATATAAAGGCTATAGGTCGTGCCCTACATTGTGTGTGTTTTGTATTCGTGTGTTTCTCCAGTAAAATTGAGATTTTTCAGGTCGTGGAGGTAGCTAGCTCATCGCTAGTGAACCACGTTATATCGGTGTTTTCTTGTGTTCTTGCTTTCATCATTATCATCATTCTCTAAGCTCTTCCGGGATCATAACAGAATTAATAAATTTTCCTCATGGACATTTTTTCGATCGCTAGTGTGCAAGTGTTCTCGATGTGATAATGAATATATTCTAAGTATTCGCAGCATATTTCAGATTAAATTGAAGCGTGTAAACGCTATACATGTTAGTTGCGGCCTTGTTTGACATTAAAGTTTTTGGTTTTTGTTTCAGCAAAAACTAGAATCTTTAGATACATTTTTTGGTTTCTTCGAAAAATGGAACCCTACTTGTACAATCGGGGTCTTTTTTTTATGAGTTGTGAACATGGACATATTTCACAAGTCTGAACAGTGTAAAGATGCTATTTGGTATCGAAATTGAGTTAGGTACTGCTTATACCCTGTGGATCAACTATTGTGAAAGTTTGGTAGTGATGATCGTCATTCATATATCAAATTTATCTCTCTTGTTTTTTTTTCGATTTGGATCACTATTTTATGAGTTAATGGGTAATTTTACAATCAATATTACTTGAATCCGATAAAATAAAAGAACTTATTGTTAGAAGAGAACAAATGAGATCAAATGAAATGGGCTAACCTACACAGTTCATCAGGCCTCATATTACAATCAGCCGAAGCCCATACTATTGCTAAAGCCCAAAGGATCTTTTCACATTACCAAACACTCTACAGGGGCTTTATAACAACTTCCCAAGGATCAGGTTGCAATTAGCAACAAATCTCTTATCTCCACCGTTCGATTACAGTTGACCAATAGGACGGCTACTAGCTGTAGATGATCTTTACTTAAAGAAGAGATACTGATCTCTTGTAATTATTCGAGAATGTAAATCAATTCCCAATCAATACTATTCATCGTCTTCCTCAACCTGTCTCTCCCTCTCTGCTGTGTTTAACCATGAAACCTTAAACTTGGTTTCTTCTCATGGTATCAGAGCAAACTATGTCGATCACTACTACAACCGATGCTGCAAATAACAATCCCAATCCTCTTACTCTTCTTACAAACATCCACAATTTTTCGGTTCAAGCTCGAAGGATCAAATTATGTCATCTGGAAATATCAAGTCACTTCTCTTCTGCGAACCCAGTCCTTTTTTGGGTTTCTTGATGGATCGAATCCTTGCCCTGCTGAGTTCGAAATTGGATCTGACGGATCTCCTACTACCACGCCAAATCATGCGCATCAGACATGGAAGGCTCACGATCAAGGACTCATAACAGTGCTTAACGCAACTCTCAGCCAAGAGGCACTCTCTCTGGTGATAGGTCAGTCGACCTCAAGATCCCTCTGGCTTGCTCTGGAACGCAGGTACGCTTCATTGTCTAGATCAAACATCTTGCAATTGAGAATGAGTTATAGACTCTTAAAAAGAAATCAGACTCAATTGACACCTTTATGCAAAAATTGAAGAGTATTAGAGACAAATTAACTGTGGCCAAAGTTGTTGTTGAAGATGAGGGCATGATCCTCTATGCCCTAAACGGGCTTCCCGCTGAGTATAACCCACTGCGTACCACCATTTCATTCACTTCCAATCCTCTCACGTTTGAGGATTTACATGTTTTTCTAAGGTCTCACGAGTTGATGTTGGAATCTCAATCCACTGCCTCTGTTAATGAATATGTCGTAGCTTTTAATACTGTCACAACTAGTCAAAATAGTTCTAACAGAGGAAGAGGAAGAAACAGTGGAAATTTTTTATGGGGGACGAAACAATGGTAATAGCCGCGAATATCATCGTGGTGGATATAACCGTGGCGGCTAAAATCGTGGAAATTCCAATTATTATGATAATCGTGGTAGGTATGGTCATGTCCGCGGAGGATGTTCCGACTCATATCGAGGAAGGAACACAGGTTATTCTCCTCACAATAACTCTGCTGTGACTTGTCAAATATGTGGTCAGGCATACCACTCAGCTCTTGATTGTGTCCATAGAATGGACCATGCCTTTCAAGGTATAATGCCTAATGAAAGGCTCACTGCTATGGCTGCCTCGACCCAACACAATTCTGGTTACCGAAACTATTGGTTATCGGACACGGGGGCTACAAATCACATGACAAACGACTTTGGAAACATGAGTATCTCTGATTCTTACACTGGAAACGATCAAGTTGCTGTCGGGAATGGGGAAACTCTCCCTATTCACCACTCTGGTAGTGCTTTTCTATCTACTAGTTCTCATAAATTTCATTTACATTATACTTTCATGTTCCTAAGCTTAGTACGAATCTTCTATTTTTGCACTGATTACAATTGCATATTTATATTTGATTCAAATTATTTTTCTATTCAGGATTTGGCTACGGGGAAAATACTTTACCAAGGCCTGAGTAAAAACGGCCTCTACCCAATTGAGTCCTTTTCTTTTCAGCATGCTCCTCAAGCGTATTTAGGAAATAAAGTTTCTGCTAATCTTTGGCATGCCCGTTTAGGGCACCCTTTAAACTCTGTTATGCATAAAATAATTCTCTCACCGGGAAAAGTTGATAATAATAAATGTCATTCTTGTTTACTTGGAAAAATGCATCGTTTGCCCTACAAACACTCTACTTCTCATACTACAGAACCACTACAACTCTTGCATAGCGATGTTTGGGGGACCCGATAGTACTTTATCTTATTACGGTTATCGGTATTATGTGCTCTTTGTTGATGATTATTCGAAATATACCTGGTTATTTCCTTTACACAACAAGTCTGAAGTTGCTACTGTTTTTTCTACTTTCAAGTTTCAAATTGAGAAACTCCTCCAACATCAAATTCGTATTTTACGAACTGATGGAGGGGGAGAATACACTTCGTTTAATTTTCAACAAATGTTAGCTACAAGTGGCATTACCCATAAGAAATCTTGTCCCCATACCCCTCAGCAAAACGGTTTTGCTGAGAGGAAGCATCGCCACATATGGAGACCGTTGTCACTTTACTTAAGAATGCTTCTTTGCCTAATAAATTGTGGTATCACGCTGTTAAAACTGCGGTTTATTTCATAAATCGCACGCCGAGCAAAAATACAGAAAACAAATCCCCCTTTGAGCTCATTTTTGGATATTCACCTAACTACTCAAAATTGAGAATCTTTGGGTGTGCTTGCTTTCCTTAATTACGTGATTATAATCAGTCGAAACTTGATGCTGAATCAAAAATTTGTGTATTTATTGGATATGCAGATGACTACAAGGGATATTTGTGTCTTAACAAAGCCACAAATCGCATTTATATTAGTCGCGATGTGATATTCGATGAAAATACCTTCTATTTTGCTTCCTCCTCCATTGATACTGCTACTTGTGTTTCAGGAACATCACATAACTTGGAGGAATCACTGCCTTCAATGATGAATCTACCACCATTGAGCTCGGAGGCACCAGCAGATGAAGAAATTGTGCAGCCTACCGACTCACTGGGGTAGACCCGAATAGATGCTCCACAGACCCGAACAGATACTACACCAACCCGGCCAGAAACTACACTGACCCGAACAGAACTTGACACTCCTATGAACCCCGGTTCTGGCACGACACTCTCTCCCACTCTTGGTGCCTCCACGTCAACTCAAACCGGTTCCGAGATGGCCCCACCAGCTGGTCATCCAATGCAAACACGGAGCAAATCCGGAATCAGCAAACGGAAAGTAGGTTTTTTTTATTACTACTTCATCCAAAATTTATCCAACATCTTTCTCTGAGGCTAGCAAACACTCGCAGTGGCGTCAAGCAATGGCTGACGAGTATGCTAGCCTCACAAAACAAAACACTTGGACACTTGTGCCACCTCCAAAAAATGCAAACATAATTGGAAACAAATGGGTATTTCGTACTAAATATAACCCTAATGGGACGGTTTCCCGTTACAAAACACGACTTGTGGAAAAAGGCTTTCATCAAAATCCCGGCATTGATTACGATGAAACCTTTAGTCCAGCCGTCCAACATTCTATTGTACGTACCATTTTAGCTCTTGCGGCAACTTTTAATTGGCCACTTCAACAACTTGACGTCAAAAATGCCTTTTTTCATGGTACACTTAAAGAAACCGTCTTTATGTCGCAACCCCAAGGGTTTAAAAACCCACGTTTTCCCAACTATGTTTGTCGTTTGCACAAGTCCATATATGGGCTCAAACAAGCACCACGAGCATGGTTCGAACGATTAACCAGTTATTTACTTTCACATGGATTCTCTACTTCTTATGCTGACTCGTCCCTTTTCATTCGTCATAATGAAAACAAGTGTACTATATTATTACTTTACGTAGATGATATAATTTTAACTGGTAGTGACACTTTATTTATGTCGCAATTCATTACCCAGTTAAACTCTGAATTTTCTATGACTAATTTAGGCCCACTGACATACTTTATGGGTCTCGAAATTAAACGGACCACGTTTGGCATCTACATTCATCAGGCTAAGTATATCTCTAATCTTCTATCTCGCTTTAATATGCTACATTGTAAACCGGCTCCTACACCTCTTTCTGCAGGTACAAAAGTCATGCTTTAGACGGTCAAAAACTTAGCGACCCCACACCTTATCGCCAGCTTTTAGGTGCACTTCAATACCTAACATTTAGTCGCCCAGCTATATCTTTTGCCGTAAACCACCGTTGTCAATTCATGCACACACCCACTAAGACTCACCTTATAGGCGCTAAGCGCATCTTGCGCTACCTCCAAGGCACCAAAAATCACGGCCTCCTCTACCAAAAAGGTCACATGCCCATCAATGCCTACTCCGACGCTGACTGGGCCGGCAGTCTAACCGACCGCCGTAGCACCTCAGGCTTTATTGTTTTTCTCGGCCCTAATCCCATACACTGGGGCGCCAAAAAGCAACCCACTGTCGCTGGGTCATCCACTGAAGCCGAATATAGGGCACTAGCATCCACAGCTGCAGAACTTGCATGGCTAAAAATCCTCTTCCGTGACCTACACCTATTTATCTCCGAAAAACTAATCATTTGGTGCGACAACCTGTCCGCCATCGCCATGACTGCCAACCCCACCATGCATGCTCGCACGAAGCACATAGAAATCGACTATCATTATATCCGTGAAAAGGTTATTTCTCGTGACTTACGTGTTTTATCTATCAATAGTGCAGATAAGCTAGCAGACATCTTCACCAAAGGATTGTCCACCGCTCAATTTCACAATCTCACAGACAAGCTCATGGTTCTTGCAGCACCATCAGCTTGAGGGGGAGTCACTATTAGAAATTGTGCCTGAGAGGGCGGTTTCAAACTGCCGTATACTGAACCAAAACAGCCCTTTAATTAGTTTACGGCGCTTTCTGTGGCGGTTTGCTTTCAGCCGCTAAGAAGGGCGTCGTTAACTGATTAACGGCGGACAAAACCGCCGAGTCAAAATTCACGTCGCTTTTCCAAAACTGACGTTTAATTACACGTCATACCAAAAAAACCGCCGTAAGGGTTTTTTCTTACATTTTTTTTATTCAATTTCCAGGTGAAATTTTATGTTACTGGACCAATTATTTCTTTTTTTTAATTAACGAATTTTTTTAAATGTCGTCACTGTATGTTAGTTTTGATTTAATTTTTGTCATCATGAACAGACGTTTTTGTTTAACTTTTTGATTTTGTTGTTTCCACAACATAATTGTGAAACTTGCACCTTCCTGGAATGCAACTTTTGAACCCAGAAAACTCAGAAACGCAAATCTGGTATGAGGAGATGTGGAAAGAGATTGGGACAGATCTGGCATGAGGGAGATGGAGAGAGAGAGAGAGATTTAACAGACATGTCATGACCAGATCTGGACAGGAAGAGAGAAACAGAGAGGGAAGTGGGAGATGAACAGAGAGAAGAGGGCGAAAGAGAGGGAGATTGAGAGAATTTACAGAGAGAGAGAGGCGGACCGAGAGGGAGGGAGTCGTACCTGGCAGTGGAGGAGGCGTACCGAGAGAGAGAGACGACAGAAGATTCAGAGAGCCGCGAGAAAGAGAAGGGGAAGAAGGTCGGAGATGAATGAGCTGCATCTGAGAGAAAGAGAGACCGTGCGACGTGGAGAGAGAGAGAGAGAGAGGTTGGAGGAGAGGAGACGGCTGAGATATGAAATGAGAGGAAGAGAGAGTGGTGGGAGTTATAAGGATAGGGTTAGCAATTGGATGGTCATGATTAATTGTAGTTGGTTTTCTTTCAAGGGTCCAGATTAAATATAACAATCTCTCTTATTTTTTACTTTACATTAATAACCGAATAAAAAATAGTTGTAAGGCGGTATTTAGGAAACCACCATGTAATTAACGACGCAAACAATTCTAACCGCCGTAATTATAGGGCGGTTTCCAGAATTCCGCCGTTAGTAGCGTCAAATTTACGTCGCTTTGCATAAACCGCCCTTTCATGCGGCGTTTTTCTAATATCCGCCGTTCTTGTGTTCGATAAACGGCGGTTCTTACTTCCGCCTTATTATAAACTGTCGTATCAAGCCACTTTTCTAGTAGTGAGTGTTAGAAGAGAAGAACAAATGAGATCAAATGAAATGGGCTAACCTACACAGTTCATCGGGCCTCATATTACAATCAGCCGAAGCCCATACTATTGCTGAAGCCCAAAGGATCTTTTCATATTACCAAACACTCTACAGAGGCTTTATAACAACTTCCGAAGGATCATGTTGCAATTAGCAACGAATATCTTATCTCCACCGTTCGATTACAGTTGACCAATCGGACGGCTACTAGTTGTAGATGATCTTTACTTAAAGAAGAGATACTGATCTCTTTTAATTATCCGAGAACGTAAATCAATTCCCAATCAATACTATTCATCGTCTTCCTCAACCTGTCTCTCCCTCTCTGCTGTGTTTAACCATGAAACCTTAAAGTTTGTTTCTTCTCACTTATTTCCCACATAGCACAATTAGTCCAGTCATTATCAATCCAATTACTATTCAGCTCTCATATCTAAGGAAAATATAAACATGCCAATAGGGCTCTAGTTGTATTAAAAAAATTAAAAAGCTATTATAAAATTAGTTTGCTTCGACATTCAACCTTTTATATCTTTCCATGTGGCTCATAAGTACAGTAAAGTTATAGGAAATTAAGAAATAACTGATATGAGTTTGAGTTTAGTTCTCTTAACAAGCACATAATTGAAAGTTACATGTAAGTGACATGTAGAGCCTGGCCTCCAAATAATTCCCTTAACAAGCACATAATTGAAAGTTACATGTAAGTTTGCCTCTACATTCAACCTTTTCTCATTCTTCTTCTTCTGCTCTTACTCTTCTCCATCACCTTCCGTTTTATGACCATTTTGACCCCCCAACGCCATTTTATTTGCATCATCAGACTTATGGTTTACTCGCTCAGGCCCCTCTAATATCACAATGTTGATTGCACGTTCCTGCTCCTTCTCTTCTTCTTCTTTTTCTTTTGCGGCTTCCTACTTTTTTATTTTCTATAAATTACATAAAGAACCATCTAAAATCAACCCCAGAACAAAACCGAATACATTGGGCAGCTGATGATGAAAGAGAAAGGATTAGATTCGATAAAAATCAATTAATAACTGATTTTGTTGTAGAAAGTCTTGAGTAATTAAAATCACTGCAACGTGCACATCCTCAATGCTCAGACCGCACGTGAACCACACGACTGCGCTAAGCGTTAGCCAACTAGACATGCCAATATGCATGATGATACGTACACGTATCCCACGTAGTAGCAAGCTACGATAACTACTTAACGAAAAATAAACTGAAATAACTAAATAAACTAAAAATAAAATCTTATTCCATGATGAATAAACGAACTATTACAGTGTTCAAATAGAAAAATACTGAACCCTCACTAGACATTTTGACCTAATGGGCTCGACCCGATCTACTAACTAAATAAATAAACATCTAATTAAACTAATTAAATAAATAAATAAACTAACTAGCAATCATAATGATAATAATTAAGTAAATAAATGATAATACGTGACGATGAAGATACGGCTAACCCGTATCAACTCCCTCGCTCGAAAAACACCTTGTCCTCAAGGTGGATGAGTTGAAAATATGAGTGACGTCTGGTATCGCTTGCACACATTTGCCCGGATCAAATGGCGGATGATGTCATTCGGAACATTACTTTGGAAGACAAATCATGAAAAATTGAGGCCGAAAACGGACTCGGAAGGTCGAAAAATCCTAGGATAGACCCCGTAGCTTGAAAAAATATCAATGCGGCTCAAAATTAAGCTAAAAATAGGTAATTGGCTCACTTGGAGCCAAGGAGGAGCCAACCGGAAGCCGACCCCAAGCCGAGCCGCGTTCTAGTAGGCGGCTGGATCGAGACTCGAGCCGGTTGCAAATCCTCAGCTAAACTGAGCCAACCAAGAGCCAAAGAAGTCTTGTTGGCGTGAATTGCAGAAAACGACAACTGGTTCGGCTCAGTTGACGGTGGAATCAATAGGAGGACTTGCCAGCGGTCGTCTGGGACTGGTGGGGGTGGGTCATTTCCGTTCGAAGGTCGAGCGATGCTGGTGGGCGGCTGTAATCGGCGATTGGTGGCGTGGGCAGCGGGTTGGCTGTCGGCCTCTCTAATTTCGGTGGTAAAGTCGGTGACTGTGTAATTGGTCGTTACTTGTCACCTATGGCCACTGGCAGCCATTTCGTGGTCGTCCGAGGTCGAAAGGGAGGTGGCACTGATGGTGCCCTGGTCTGGAATGGCTGTTTGGAAAGGCGGATGTGGATCTGGTTCCTCTGGCGGCTTTGCTAGAGTTGGTGAGGTGACCAGTAGCTGCTGGGTCGGGGTTGGAGCCGGCTGTTGGTGCCGTAACCCTTGCAGCAGCAGCGGCCGGGGTGCTCGCTGCTGGGTTTTGTCCGGCGACGGCTGTGGGGTCTCCTCCAGCTGTTGTTGTAGCTTCAATGGCGCAGAGACGGCCTTTGGCTGCTGCTGCTCTGAATCTCGCGGCGGCGGCTTGATTGGCGAGCGGCCTTCGAATATCTCCTCCTGGATGCGATAGAACTCCTTAGTGGTCACCGCTCATACATGTCCCCAACTGGCTTTGATGTCTTCCAGATTTGTCATGGTGAGATACCCACGCGCTTGGAGGTGTTCCAGTTCTGCCATGGTGAGATAAGTAATTGTTTCATTCACTTGCTGGCAGATTTCTTCGATGTCTTCGGGATCTTCGAGAATGAGAATGACGCAAGGGAGATCACCCATGTCCGCCATTCTAGAATGAAAGCACCAATTGATACGTACCAGTATCCCACGTAGTAAGCTACGGTATAAACTAAAATTACTTAACGAAACATAAACTGAAATAACTGAATAAACTAAAAAAAAACAATTCTTATTCCATGAAGAATAAACAAACTATTACATTGTTTAAATAGAAAAATCCTGAACCCTAACTAGATAGCTTGACCCAATGGGCTCGGCCCAATCTACTAACCAAATAAATAAAACATCTAATTAAACTAATTAAATAAATAAACTAACTAGAAATTATAATAATAAAAATAATTAAGTAAATAAATAATAGTACGTGACGATGAAGATACGGTTAATCTGTATCACATGAACTCAATGCTCTTTGTTCGCACAACCTGAACCTGTAAAAGCAGCAAAATTATATTCATTCATATATAAAAAAATATTGAAACTTTTTTTAATCTATTTTGCTCGATTTCCTCATCCGCAAACCAAATCAATTAGATGATTTTCTTTCTCTTAACATTAATAATTTAATGAAAATGATATAATTAAAAATTGTGCACCTTTTGATAGTAATCACTAAATTACTTAGCAAGACGCTTAAAGGTGCTGCAAAAACACCGATAGAAATGGCAACACCAAACCATCCCACAACATCTGTCCGGTTCGAGTCTTTAACCAAAAAATGGGTGATGAAAATTATGGCAGAGAAGACAGCTACACTTAAGAAACCGAGTAGCTTAGCCGTGTGCTTCTGAATGGCAGATTAATACATTGTTCCAAAAATGTTGGAAGGTTATCAAATCTTATGTGTAGTTGGGATGAATCTATTTGAAGAAAATTTAAGTTGAGTACGAACTCAACCTCCTTTGTAGCGTAGGTGAGAAAGATAGCGATGTAAATTGTCTCTACCAGACAACCAAATGAGTTATGGAGATAATAAGACTCGCGTTTCGTTTGACAAGAGCATAGTACATCGACACTATAGAGCCACGACCGTCTCTATCATTTTGGTGGCCTAAAGCGAGCAATAAATTTGAGGCCCTCATATATTTTTTAACCATGCTTTGTATTGCAAAGATCGTACATGAGAACATTTTGTGCATTGTATGTGCAATGTACGTGCTACATCCGCGTTGACTCGCACGCTGCATGTTTTTATTTCATTTATACGATTTTTATTTGTTCATGTTCAATAAAATCTCAAATTTCATTCAAAATCGTCAAAGTCAATGATTCGTGACAGAACCCCAAAAGATATGTGACGTATGTTTGTATCTCAGAATTAATTTATAAAGTTCTAAATTATTTCAAAAGTTGCATATAAAATGCTAAACTACATGTATTATTTTCAAAATTTGGGACCCTTTATTTTCGGTAGCCCTAAGCGGTTGCCTTAACCGCTTAATGATTGAGACGGCTCTGCATAGAGCTAAAGAGCGCAACCACGTAGGGTAGGGATTGAAATCCCAATATAGATTTATTTTGGTATATTTAGATGTAAAAAAAAACAATATCCTTAGACATGGTTGCAAATTTTAAGGTGACTAAAAGTCGAGATATGAAATTAAGGTCACAAATTAGTTTACAGTGGGGCAAGGTAGAGAACCAACGACACAAATTTACCTACAAGGATTGAAAACGGAAAAGTTAACAATTTTGTTAGTATTTTTAGGGTTAAAAAACCAGAGTCATCGAATTTTGATAAAGACATTTCTCATGTAATCAGTTTGAACATGTATGATCAGCAATGCTATAATTGATATGAGGTACATGTAACAGTTTGAACATGTATGAGACGTTGCGCTATAATATAACACTAAAAGTAGTAGTTGTACTCAATATTCTGACAACTTTTTCACCATTCGACCTTCATGGAGAGAAAGGTTCTTGGAAATTACCCTAGACGCGAAAGGTGAACGGCACTAAGCTTATCAGGACCAAAGGCGGCCATATCTGCTTCACTGCACATGTATGCTCAAAAGCTGATTGAGTTCGGCTGAGGGTCCGTTGAAGCTTTGACTTGGAATCATTTTTTGGTAATTGCTTTGGGTACAAGAAAAATCAAATAAGGGAAATAAAATCTTAGTAAGAAGTCAATGTTTTGAATACATAAATAGAATAAAGAAAATAAAAGGGGAATTGGTCTTCCACCGTTCCTACTCTAATGGGGCAGTGGGGTTTGGCTCTGGGCAATATATAAGGCTTGTGCTTTGTTTTTGTTTTGTAGTCAGTAGTCAGGACAACACAAGAGCAACACACGACATATAGTATTCATAGCAATAGTTGTGACCTTTTCTAGCGTGTGTGTGTGCGTCGTTGTAATCGGGTTCGGGTTCTGTTTCTCTCTAAATAAATCGGGTTCGAGTTGTGGAGTAGCTAGTATTCAAACTATCGATCCACGTTAAATTCTTGTATCTCGTTCTTTATATTTTGTTATCGTTCTTGTTTGATATCCGGATTCATCCGCTGCGTCATAACATGGTCTCTGAAGAAACCCTAGCTTTCCTCTGGCAATTACAAGTAAAGTAATTTTCACAATCTCAAGCAGCCTGTGAGGAAATGGAAATGTATGGGGGTGCTCTTTTATAGGGAGGCCAAGATGAGAGAGTGTTCACAGTGAACTCCATCATCCTATTATCACACGACAAACAATTGGAGTCGTAAAATCGTAGATGGCGTATTGTACGATCAAAATTAAAGGAGTATTATACAAGCCCAAACTTGTTATCTAATAGTGACACGTGATCGAGCATAAGCTTCACTATTATTTTTCAGAAGCTAGAATAGGAAGTTCGGACGCATTTCTAAACATATGTGGTTTTCGATCACGTCTTAAAAAAGTGCTAAAAGTGGGAAAAGTTTAATATTTTAAGAAACTGTAAAAGAATAGCCATCGAAGTCATTTTAGCCAAATGAGGCTAATGAATGCCGTAAAAGTTTTATGAGAGAAATGAAAATTGTTGATTTGAGGAGCTACTTAATCTGAACTGCTCATATATGCTTCAAATTACTTAGATATATTGGGTCACATTGTGTATATTTTTAACGCACTTGAGAATATACTCCCTTTGTCCCAAATTGTTTCTTTAAATAATTTCTGTTAGGCTTAATTACTTAATGGCCCTAGTATACTGTGACTAACACTTTGCAATCCTCACTTTTAAAATAGGCTTATTGCATCCACCATTTATAATAAACCCCACTTATTGAAACTGATAAAAAAATCTATCCCAATACCATCCTTATGTTGAGGGAAAATGTGACAATACACTAATAACTAAAAAAAAATGAAAAAGAAAAAGGGATGAAAATAAGGGGGAATTGGATAAATGCCAATCTGTGAAATGCTCTTTGAGTAATGCACTTGGCTGAATTAGTCTTTGAAAAATACCCTCCAATTTAAACACTAGCTAACAACTGTTGTTAGCAGGCAAGCAAGTGGGTAGGGTCTACACAGGGTATCTCTCGTCTTCATCTCTCTTTCGTCTCCAAACACAGGGTATCTTTTGTCCCAAAAGCAAGTGATGACATTGGGAGATTTGTTAAATGACTCAGTTACCATTGTCACCTCAAAACAAACCCTAAAAACGGCTATTCTCTCTCTAACATTGAATTTTCGCCTTCTACCTCAACCTAGCTACCAAGTACAGTTGAATTTACTCCAACTGTAAACTTTATGAATGTATACCTTAAACTCCTCAAGAATATGGCCCATTTGTCACTCTCATTGGCTCCAGTTCTCCCACAGAAGTCTTCCATTTGTATGTACAAGTCTCTCTCTTTCCCCGCTTTTGTTCTTCAGCTACGGTAAAAACTAAAACTCTCATCTTTGTGCTTTTTTCCTTGTTACATGTTGATCAAAGTACTCTAAAATGTATGGTATTCTCATTTTTTTTCTTTTCATCCTTCTAATATGTTCATCACATTACTTTAAAATGTAGGCTACGTTTGTTATATTGCTTCTATTTGTTATATTGCTTCTATGTTCTTCATTCTGGGTTTGATGTGTGTTGTTGTATGTGGAGAGACTGGGACGAGTAGATTCATCGTATCTGTCTTCTCATAAGACTGAGACGAGAAATATGCTCGTCTCTGTCTTCTCATTATGGTTTTAGGGTATGCTCGTCTCTATCTTCTCATAAGACTGAGACGAGAAATATTCTCGTGTCAGTCTATCACATGCACAACTGGGAAGAGCAAGACCTGCCAGACTAGGACGAGTAATCTCTCGTCTGGCATTTAAATCACAGAAAAGAGATGACTCTTCCCAGTCTGGCATGTGATAGACTAGTACAAGTAAGATACTCGTCTCCGTCTTTTCTGAGAAGACCGAGACAAGCATACTTCTCGTCCCAGTCTTATGAGAAGACAGAGACGAGCATACCCTAAACCCTGAAATCCTCTTATCTCTTATCATGAAAAAATGATATTCAATATTGTTAAAAATGTTAATTGTAAGTCCTAAACCATATAATCATGTAATCTAAACTATAAACTCGAAATCCTATAATCATCATCTCTTAACCATGTAAAGCCTAAACCTTATACATACTATAAACCATATATCATCTAACCAAAATCCTACATTTGTAGACACTAAACACTAGAACCAACTAAGTATCATTTCTATATCCACTAAAAGTGTTATTGAACATGTTAACCCATTAGATCAATAGACCAACAACACACATAAATCCCTAACCCTAAACCCTAAGTCATGTAAACCCCTAAACCCTAGATCATAAAACCTAAAACCCGAAATTGTGGACGCTAAACAGTAGAACATCAAAGTATCATTATTAAGGCTACTTAAAGTGTTATTCAATAATATTAATCCCCCCCAGATCAGTAAACCTGAATCCCTAAATCATAGAGCATCTTAACTAAACCCTAATATTGTACACTAAGTATCATTACTAAATCCAAGATTGGGACGAGTGTGTGCTCGTCTAAGTTGGAAATACCAGACGAGGTCATCACTCGTCCCAGTATTGGCAGTCCTGCTCGTCCCTGTCACAAGTAAAGAGCATTCCATAATGACTCACTCATATTGGGACGAGTGTGTGCTCGTCCCTGTCTGAAATAGCAGTTATCACTCGTCCCGGTGGTGGTGGTCATTCTTATTCTTGTCTTTTCTGAAAAAAGTAAAGAACATTATGTTACTCATCAGATGGTGGGGTATGAGGAGAGAAAAACTTTTATAATTTCTCAGACCAAACCCTAAATCATCCAAACCCTAAAATCATTCTCTCTCTCTCCTTAAAACACTAAAATCATCTAACCAATGTGCTCTATTGACATGTAGAAATTGTGAGAAAATTATTGTTCCGTTCTGTTTGGAATGGTGAATGGACGCGTGCCGAAGGTAGACACATATACATAGGTCAGGCAGTGAAGAATGCATTTTTCAAGATAGTCGATGGTTTGGAGCATGAAGTTTCAGTTAGAATGGATACAGTTTGTCCGCCTACCAAAAAGGTGGTCTTATGAATTCATTTCCAATTTTCAGATGCTAACTTGATCGAGCCTAATATCCTCACTAAATATTTAGAAATAAAAGATATCTTTGATACTACGGAAAGGGGATCTATTGTAACAATGTACGTCACGTTAAAGGATTTGGTGGATCAACCAGATATAAATGCTGACGTTGCTGACCAGGATTTGGTGGATCAAATTGAAACCCTTAACAATCAGTTGGTTCCTTTGAGTCACCCCCTTACATATCGAGAGGATTACTTTCAGGATGTCGAGATACTCGCCGAGGATCATGACGAAGACAGGGTAGCTTATAATGCAATAGATCTCACTCAATTGTCTTCGGTTCACCGTAACGACAGGGTAAAATTAGATTACAAAGATATGGTTGGCACTCGTGAATCAATAGAGCAAACCAATCTTGCATTGGCCACTGTTGTGGTAAACTGTTCAGGGAGTCGTGGACAGAATGGTGAGGGACGGTTTGACGGTTTGGAAATAGATATGAAAGGTTTTTATACCGGTAAGGTGTTGTCCCACCATATCAGAAAGGTTGCTGGTGCAAAGAAATGGACTTTTTACGTTCATAAGCGAGACGAGACTCGATTTATACCGCGCTGCTTGAATGATGAATGCAAGTGGAAGGTTGGGGCGTACAGGCATAAAGATTTCGTGCACTACCAGGTGAGTAAACATAACCCCATTCACACATGTATCGCAAGCAGCGTAGATGGGAAGCACCGTAACATTATTTGCGAGGTTGTCGCGTAGGAATTGTTGGGAATGATGGGGCGATAAAAAAAAGACACCCATAATCACTCAAGTACAGGACGTCGCCTTAGATCTAATAAGTAGAATATCGTACTGGGGGGCGTGGTATGCACGTCAAAGGGAGATGATCCAGGGTACTCGTACTCAAAATTACGCCGATCTTCCCGTGTTCGTGTATTTTTGTCAAATCTTGAACCCTGGTACTCTATGGGATATGGGAGTGGGAAAAGATGATGTTTTCACGTATTTTTTCCTTGAGTTTGGCGCACAAATTTAGGGGATATCGAATTTGCGACCCTTAATTATCATCGATATGTCGCACATGAAGAAAAAACAACTGCAATTGGCCGTATGCACAATGGTTGATAGCGAGAAAAAGTGCTATCCCATTGCATGGGGACTAATGGAAAAGGAGAACACCCCTGCATGGACTTGGTTCTTAACCAAACTGAGCTCAATTTTCAAGGATCACGAAGAGTTGACGTTCGTTTGAGATCGGCACCAGGCTATCATCAATTCAATCAAGGCGGTGTACCCCTTATCCAACCACGTCCACTGCTATTATCATTTGAAAATGAACGCTCTGTCGCATTACAATACACAGAAGTGGGTGCCTCATTTCCACAAAGCGGCATATACATTTGATAAGGTGGCCTGTGAGTCACATCTGACGGACATGGGTATTGAGTGCGACCGTGTAAACTGCGTTAACAACAAGACCGTCGAACATTACTTACGGGATGCCGGTTTAGATAAATGGGCATGGTCGCATTGTTTTTTTTTGATAAATGGCATGGTCGCATTGTAAAACAACACGATTTGAGATGCTTACATCCAAACATGCAGAGTCTATTAACTCGTCCCTGCTGGCGCTGCGGTCTACCAAAGCTCTTACAATGTTCTCCCAAATATGCGACCAACAAAGCGAATGGCACCTAACAAAACGAAACCTGGCTATTGACATGGGAAACACCTACTTGACTGCAAAAAGGGGTGAAAATAATGTTGAGCCGTGCTGTAAAGTGTATAGGTTTTCGCGTGCGAGCAATTACAGAGTCTCTGTATGAAGTCCACGGCAATGATATGAAAACTCATATAGGGAATTCAAACCAGGACATTGCCTCAGAACCTTCACGCGCGGCAAGTACCAACAGATGTGGTTCTCGTGTGTACATGCGTGTGCTTGTGCAAAAGAACTCAAATCTTGGCCGTCACAATGTCAAGTACGATTTCTAGGTCATGTATGATCTCACCAGCATGTTCTATTCACTGGACTACTACAAAAGGGCCTATGCCCGGACAATTCACACTCCTCCCAACCCAACAACGTGGGACATAAGTGAAGTACCTTTAGAAATAAGAAACTGCCGCCCACTTCCACCGAAGAAAGTGGTAAAGTTGAGAGGGACAAGGAGAAAAGACACAAGCCAATGGTCGAACCGTGCGTGAAAAGAAGCAAATAACGTGAACGTACGGATGTAGTCATTGTCATGTAAAAGGGCACACAAAAAGAGTTGCCCTAATTTACGACATTGACATTGTTATACAAGTCGTTGTACTTTCGTTGTAATATCTAGCTTGCAACTTCTTCCGAGGATTGCGCGGACTATATCTTTTGTTTCTATCATTTTGCTGGTTTTTTAAATAAATATGTAAATTACTAAATTTTTAAAATATATCCAAATTATTATATTTTTTATATTACATGTTTTCAATTTGGATACATTTTCTAGAAAACATGAAAATTATTACATTTTTTTAAAATGTATCCAAATTATTACATTTTTCTAGAAAATGTATCAAAATCATTACATGTTTTCTACAAAATGTATCAAAATTATTACATTTTGAAAACATGTAAAATTTAACTACGGGCACATGAACCTGTAAAAGTGCCTCCGTCTCTTCATCTACCCACGATTTTTACATCTATAAAGTTACTGATCTATTTTCCCAAAGTCATCCCATCGGAAATGGAAAAAAACAGCTCACCAAAGGAGTGGGAATGTGAAGTAAGTGACTAAGAGGAGGAAACTAATCAAGAACAGGAAAGTGAAGACAAAAAAAGAATCTGAAGGCGACGATGAAGATTCAACTTCATATGTCGCCAAAAGGGGTTCGGAAACAACTTAATACACAGATGATGGAGAAGAGGAAGACATGACGGCTTACTCTGGTTCACCGGAGAAGACGCCATCTCCTCCGGTGTAGAAAAGAAAGAGAGATGACAGTTTTGGAGCTCCGATGAATTTTCATGGGGTGAAAAAAAAACCAAATTGTAATCTTTTTCAATTTTTTAAGGGTAAAAGACACTGACCACCCCTGAGTTTAGGACTAATTTCACTCCGCTACCCTGTGTTTTGGAAAAAGACACTCTGCACTTTTTTTTGGATGGAGGTAGACGGTTGACTAACAACATGACAAAAAAGACAATTTTACCCCTAAGATGATAAAAAAGTACCCACTATATATTAGCCTAACCCCCTCCATTCTTCATTTGTAACCCTAGTCCTTTCTCCCTCTTCCCCCTCTTTCTCAATTCCAACACCAGCAGCAACACAGCCGCCTCCCTCCCTCTCAATCTTTTTCTTCTCCTTCTATCTTCCCCGACCAACCGCCGTCGTGGTGCCGCCGTCGTCGTTCTTCTGGGCGATGAAACATATCCCGTATGCCCCCTGTTCATTTGGGCGGCGAGTTGTGCCCTCTTCAAACTGGTAGAAGGAACGACGACGGGAGTCTACTCAAATCGAAATGGTTGATGGAACGAGGAGAGGGGGTGTTTGGAACCCTAAGCCGCCAGTGCTACCACCAACGCCGTCTGTGTCTCTGCCCAGGCCGTCGGCTGTCTCTCTCCCTCTCTCTGAATCACGAGTCTACTCTCTCATGTGTAACCAAATCGAACCCAGTAAACCCCAACAAGATCTAGTCGAACCCATAAACTCGCCTCCCAGGAATAACGAGTATACTCTCTCATTTGTTCGTCGGCTCTCTCTCCCTCTTTCTGAAGATATGTTTCGATCTCGTTGGTGTTTTGCAGCTGGATTTGATTTTGATTGTTGAACTGCTACAACTGATTTGGATTCGAGGTTTTGGCTGCACTCGTCGGCGATGATGTGAATTTTGGGTTAAGAACAGATGTTACACATGTAATTAGGAAAGTGTTGAACAATTTGATGATGATTGCAGGTATTAGCTTCTCTTTCCACAGCTTTTACAAAAGAAATAGAGCAAAACATAGGAAGCTTCATCCCGATTTCAAATCAAGATCCTCTTTGCTGAACATTTGTCAAGAAGTGTGGAGGGTGCAAAAGTCCTAGCTCAATGACTATGAAAGAAACATGGAAACCCCCCGACAGAGGTACTTTCAAAATCAATTATGATGCTAGTGTTGAGATGATGCAAAACAAAACTGGCATTGCTATTGTGATGAGTTTGAAGGATAAGTCCAGCATGTTGAAACAAGATGGACTTGCACAAATTCTGTTGAAGAAGCAGAACTTATGGCAATAGAGTTAGCAGCCGAGTTGGTGATATCTCAGAATCGTCAAACGATATGTATTGAATATGATTGCAAGAATGTGGTGGAGGCCATCTCTAATTCTGGTGCTGCAGAGTGGGTATGGCTGAATAGGTCTTTAGCTCTAAAAATTATCTCTACAGGGTCAGGTTTGAGTATTAGTTTTTGCCATAGAGATAAGAATAGCTTAGCCCACTGTGTATCTTTTTTTTTGATGAAAAGCCCACTGTGTATCTAATTTGGCTAAATTTAATAGAAGAAGTGGTATAGTTGGTTTAGATTGGTTGAATACAAAGTGTTTGGAAATTCAGAAGCTTGAAGAGCTTGGCTGGAAAAGTTTTGTAATGCTGTTTGTTTTTTCTTGAATAAATTGTTACCAAATTCATCAAAAAAAAAAAAAAAAAAAAAGAAAAGAGAGAGACATTGTGGTTGTGCTTTGGTATTCATAGTCTTCTTAGGATTTAAGATGATTAAACAACAGGAAAAGTCCAAACAGGGGTAAAAGTTCAATGGAGTGTTATGATTGTTTGAGAAATTATAAGTATTCTTGATGTTCTTGGTTTGATGTTCATGGTGTTCTTGTTGATAAACATGGGCAAAAAAGTCCAGAAGAATACACAGGGGTAATAAGGTCTGAAAAAGTTAAGTGATGCACTTTTTTAACGGAATATGACAGAAGGTTGCTAGGTGTCCACAGAATATTCCGTTAAATAGGTGCAAAGTGTCTTTTTCCAAAACACAGGGTAGCGGGGTAGAATTAATCCTAAACTCAAGGGTGGTCAGTGTCTTTTACCCATTTTTTAAAGATTTTATGTCAATGAACTTCTTTTTTTTTTTCCATTTTCAATCATTTGTATTTGTTCTGCCTGTTCATCTACATTCATTTTTTTTTTGAAGTTTTGGGAGAACACAGTTTCTGTGTTAGACGAGCAATTGCCTCATCCTAGACCCAGCATACATAGCTCATCTCAGTCTCAGTATGACATTATACTGAGACGAGCGGAACTCTCGTCTCGCTCGTCTCAGTATATTACCAGACTGAGACGAGCAATGGAAACTAGGATGAGGCGTACAAAATATGGACGATCAAAAATTGGGACGAGCAAAGAACTCTCACGTCCAGTTGTTAGGAAGAGAGAGGAGAGAGAGTGAAGTATAAACTGTATCATTTTGTTTTAAAAAGAAGGATAATTGACATAAAACCTACATGCAGTTTTACATTTGTGACACAAAACCCTATGCACTTTCAATTTTCCATACCAACTTCCCGCAGTTTACTATTCTTTGACAATTAACTCAAAATCATCCCGCCGTTGATAAATTGGACGGAACAAAGTCATGTGACCAAAGTGAGAAATTACCAATAAGTCCATCATGTGTTGGTCACGTAACTTTATTCCATCCAATTCCTTAATGGCGTTACTGAATTTGGGTTAAGTGTCACAGAATAGTAAACTGTAGGGAGTTGGTGTGGAAAATTGAAAGTGCAGAGAATTTTGTGTCACAAATGTAATACTGCATGCAGGTTTTATGTAAATGACCCAAGAATGTTAATTAAGAGAAAATTGAGTTATGTACACTTGTTAATCTAAAGTAAGGTCAACCGAGTAAAAGTAAGTCATTAGAGGGTATTTTTCCGAGACCAATTCGCCAGACGGGCAGTGAACCAATTTTCTGCTTCTCCTTGGTCTTTTATCTTCTGTTCTCTTTTCTCTTGCAGAGCTCAACAATGGCGGAGGAGGCTTACAAAACTCTCCAAATCATTCAAAATCCCTCAAACTCACCAGTCTTCAACTTACTCCTCAACCGACCATCCTTTCTCAACGCCCTCTCCCGCGACTTCTTCACCGAATTCCCCAAAGCCCTATCGTCTCTCGACCAAAACCCTAACGTCGCCGTCATAGTCCTCTCCGGGAACGGCAACCATTTCTGCTCCGGAATCGACTTAAACGCCCTCACCTCACTTTCCCAAGATGTCCAGAACAGCGACCGTGGCCGTACCGCCGAGCGGTTGCGGCGAGAGATAAAGCGAATGCAGGACGCAATCACGGCCGTCGAGAGGTGTCGGAAGCCGGTAATCGCAGCCGTCCACGCGGCGTGTATCGGCGGAGGGATTGATATCATCACCGCCTGTGACATCCGGTACTGTACGCAGGACGCGTTCTTCTCCGTCAAGGAGGTTGATCTGGCGATCACGGCCGATTTGGGGACTCTTCAGAGGCTACCGGCTATAGTAGGTTATGGAAAAGCGATGGAGTTGGCTTTGACTGGGAGGAAGTTTTCCGGTTTGCAGGCGGAGCAATTGGGGCTTGTTTCTAGGGTTTTCTCTACCAAGGAAGCTATGGATGAAGGCGTTAGAGCTATTGCTGAAGGTAATCATTTTGTCTACATTGCTTCTGCTGTTTCAAATTAGTATATGCAATGGTGTATTTTGCTACTTCAATTGCCTCACTAAAATGACCTTTGTTTCTTTGTCCCTTTCATGGAAACTGTTTACTTTGTTCAGTGAAACCCATACCAGTTATAAGTAGAAATGATTTCTCTTTGATAGAGTTTTGATTTTTGCCTTCTGAGCTAAGTGAAAACCTCTTCTCCTGAAGCCCTTGAGCTCAAAAGCCTGATTAAGATTAAGAAAATAGAAACTTAAAGAAACATAGGCACCTTGAAATGTTGAACCAGGTCCAAGTCTGGATGGGTAGGTTATTCAGAAGCGAAATGGTTGAAGGATCTCTCTGAATGAAGTATGGGACTGTTCATGTTGTAATAAAAATGCAAGACACTTGAAGATATTTGTGGAGCATGAAAAATTGGGGAGAAATAGACAATCACTTCAATTTACGGGTACTATTGTTGCATTTAAGAGAGAATGACCAGTACTGAAATTCACATAATCAACCAACTGTTACAAGCGCCGTTTCTTTGGGAATACGAGGAATATTTGTTAGAAGATCATTCCTGAGCAACCAATTGCAGAATGTTTTGCTTTGCCGGATTATTTGTGAGTTGTGACTAGTTCAGGCCTAGAAGAACTAGGATATACAATTGTGGACATGCCTTGGCACAAATATTCATTGTAATGGTGGTTTACCAAATTCCCTCTATTATTGTCATATCTTCCTCGTCCTCCAAAAAACTGAGAATATGTGTAGTATTCCGTCCCACGTTCGAAACTTCTAAATAAGAATTATGGTATGTAGTGAACGTTGTGGGTCGCTACTTGCACCTTTGATGCTTTAGCATTTTTTATCTGATGCTACGGATCAAGAAGTTGTTGGGAGCCTGATACAGTAATCCGCTCAAGTGTCGTAAATTGTGAAGATTTGTTTGTTGAAGCTTTTGTTATAAATTGTGAGAATATATGCGTTGAATGACTGAGAGTGCTGGATAATATAGTTGTAATTTTTCTTGTTTGGACCAATGTGATGACCTCTTTACAGATGTGGAATTTCAAGGAAGCCTCTCTTTACTCTTTTGAGTATGTACAGATTACATAATGAGATACTCATCTTTGACTACTCAAATAACTTATTGTTTTGTTATCGGGTAGTTTATCTAAGGGTATCTCCCACCCTACTCCATAACTCTATTTTTGGATATTTATTTGGAGTTTTTGACTTCCCACACCAAAATTCCATACCTTCAAAACTGCAAAAAGAATGGAGTGGAGTCGGCCCACATTGTTTGACGAGAAAGAATCCATTCCTCCCATCTCTCCATTTCTGATGAATTAGAATTGTGCATCTCCCACCTACCTCTAAAACTCCACGAAAGGCTCCATCCTCCATTTCATTAACAAGCATATAATGTGATTACTATACCTAATTACGCGTGATCAGAAACTTATTAAATTCTCCATCGCCGCACCACCGCCAATACCACCACCATAAACCCAGAATCCGGTAATCACCCACCCCCAACACCGCCACCATGAACTCGAATTCGCTGAAAATATATGAAAGCTCGTTGAATAATAAAAATAATGTATAGATCTAATTCTGCCCATTCTCTTTTTTCCCATACATACTGCATACCAATTGCATCTTCATGTGAAATTCACCAACCTTCATAACCTCATCAGCAACCAATTATGAACTTAACAAACACAACCCCTCTACCGCTACACCACCACTGATACCGCCACCGTAAACCCAGGATTCCGCCACCATAAATCCATAATTCCGGCGACCACTACCCACCACCCCCGCTACCGCTACTGAACAATCCCAATTCCGATGCCCATCATCACCACCCTTACTATCACCAATTTGGAAACATATTTCTTTGAATTCAAATAAAAGTCCAAGAAATTAAAACCACAATAACCACAACCCAGAGTTTAAAATCCACGACACCGAAATCGGAACGCCCAACGAACAAAACAGACCTTAATTTTGCCTTCTAAAATAGCAGATTGATCGGAACCCAAAAATTCCAAAATCAATTCAAAACTCATCACCATCCCTACTCGAACCTATTCCTCAACCAAAACACAGCCCCATTCGAACAAGCCGAGAAGATTGAGAGCCGAGAGGAGAGGGAGAGATTGAGGGAGAAAGGCCTGAATGAGAGAGGCGGAGAGAGAACTTACCTTGTAACAGATCGAGAGAAGAGGAAGAAAAAGAAGAAGAGGACGATGATGGCTATGGCAGGGAGGCTCTAGGTCGTTTCAAATCTAGCTCTTGTCTGTCACAGCCGTCCGCTCTTCCTCTTCCTCCTCCATCATCGGCTTCATCTGCGGATTATTTTCTTAGATCGAAGTCCGCCTGCTTTCTCCTTCTCATTTTTTTTTTCAATTTTTTTATTATTTTTTGTTTATTAAGTTTTCTATAAACTTTTTTGGCATGGACAATTCTATCCCTGTCACAGTTACTTGTTTAACGAAAATTTTGTCCCAGTTGTTAATTGTTTGCAATTATCGACTGGAGGTAGTAATATGAGAGTTTTGAAAATGGGGGAGGTACATGGAAGTGGGTAATAAGTAATTGACCCTAAAAACAAACAAACAAAAGATAACATGAACACGCAAAGCAAATGACAAGGTTTAGCTTTCCCGCTTGGCCAGATCTAGATCTTATTTGGAGGGAGTTGTCCTCGTTGTAGGGCTTATTAGAATAAGCTGTTCGTGATGGATCATAATTCACATCAAGATTGTCATATATGTCATCCCTGTTGTTTTGGGATTTTGGGACATATGCATTTTCATTGTTTCCTCCACTTGCTCCTGCATCAAAATCCAAGTTCTTATATACTCTCGACAAGGCCCCTCGATCACTAATATATTCTTGGTACTCCAGTATTTATGGTTAATTGGCGTGAGATCACTCAAATTCATCCGCATAATCTCCCTTTCATGTTCCTCGATCTTCATTTAATCTCCTTCTTCATGGCAAGCTATTGTTTCTTCATCCTCATCATATGTGCGTGTTGCTTTTCCATTAAATCGTGACTCCTTGTGGTGTTACGCATAATTTCGTCCCACACAAGATCCTTTGCCTTATTAATTTTTCTCATCAAATTTATGTTGATGATATTCTGTTTGGAGCTACTAATGATCCTCTGTGCAAGGAATTCTCAACTCTTATGAGCAGGGAATTTGAAATGAGCTTGATGGGAGAATTGGACTTCTTCCTTGGACTTCAAATTCATCAGTTAAAGAAGGGCATATTCCTACATCAAAGAAAGTATACTAAGGACTTTCTAAGCAAGTATAATATGTCTCAGTCCAAAGAGATTAAGACCCCCATGAGTTCTACATTGTCTTTAGACAAGGATGAATCTGGTAAGAGTGTGAATGTGAAAGAGTATAGAGGTATGATTGGATATTTACTCTTTGATCAGTTGGCACTCCAAGAAACAGAATTCAATTGCTCTATCAACAGCTGAAGCTGAATATATAGCTGCAGGAGCATGTTGCTCACAAGTACTATGGATTGCTCAACAGCTAAGAGACCTTGGATTTTATTTCAGGAGCATACCTATCAAGTGTGATAACACAAGTGCAATTTCAATTACAAAGAATCCAGTTCAACATTCAAGAACCTAGCACATTGATGTCAGACACCATTTCATCAGAGATCATGCTGAGGGAGATTCTATTTGCCTGGTCCCTAGTTTCGTTAAGCCTATTTCATATGAAATCTTGATTTTTTTTTCAAGAATGCTCAAAACTAAAGATTTTCTTTTTCGAACATTTGATGGCAAATATTTTTTACCTCTGCAAACTTTACATGTAAATATTAGACTTATAGAAAGGTAATAGCAATAGAAACCCAACGAAAGTTCAGAAGTACCGACAAAGCACATATTTACTTATTTACTGTCTATGTTGCACGGGTGCTTCTAGGAGGTCATGCAGCCACACCAGGGTGCTCCATGGGTGCTTTGTGAATAAGGAAGGGTCATTCTGAGAATTTTGAGAGGTCTTCTGAAATACAACTACACTTAAACCAAAAGAACGTGCATCTATGTGAACATTTCTAACCCTTAGATTACTCGTCTCTCCACTGCTACGAAGAACAAAGACAAGGAAGAGATAATATTGTTGATATAGTAGCTCTATATTATGAATTTATGTTTGACCTTAACTTGGACTACTTTTTTTTTTTTTTTTTTTTTTTTTTTTTTTTTTTAATATTAGTATAATGATATCACATATAATATAGAATATAAATATAATAAAGTCGCCGCACCCCCACACTTGATTTCGGAAATTTTTCGCACCCGCCCTCGCTCCTGACCCGTGCTTCGTATCTTATCGTACTCTCACTATTGGGCATTGGCACCTCTCTAGTTATGATTTTGAATTGGCAAATTAGAGACTTTGCAGTTCTAGCTTCAAATCCGTGGACATCTACATGTTCTTTATTGTAAGAGCTCTCAATTTTTAGCCCATTAATCATCTTTGCTTTGGTAGGTTCCAACCGCACCATGAGATGAATGAGTCACATATGTATTGCATAAGATTTCATCCTCTTGTGGTTTGAACCTTACCCTTTGACACATCTTTCTTAACTTGCTGAAAAATTGAACTTCACTAAATAACAGTGAGAATGCTAGTAGTTTAGTTATACTTAATGAAAATGGTGTGAATCATGCTTAGGGGTGCACACGGATCTGATCGGTCCGGATTGTGGTTGAAATAAATCGATTCGCGATTTACGGATTGAGAAATTTTTTGTCCGATCCGATCGACGGTTTGGCGGATTGGATCGGATTAATCGGCGGACTGTGAATAATTCAATTTATTTTCAAATATGTTCAAGTAATACATTAAAAATTAGGGTCAATTACTTATTACCCATTTCCAGTTTGGGGTAATGATCCAGTTACCACCCCCAATTTCAAAATCTACTTATTGTCACCTCCAGTTGTCTATTGCTCACAATCAATAACTGGGATAATTCCCATCCGAAATTTTCCGTTAGTTGACGGGTTTTTAGGGGCAGAACAGTCCGATTAACAAAACTATGAAGAGGAAGAACAACCACCGCCTTAAACCCAGAATCCAGCACAGGTCTAGATTCGGGCAAATGAACCCTGAATTAGCTCGATCAGAAAACCACCATAATCCGAAAATTACAGTTGATCATCCATTAATTCCGGCAAGATCAACCTCCAAAATCAAGACCTCAAATTCAGAAACCGACACCAACACTCGAACCATACCTAACCAATCCCTACCCAAACTCAAAACCATCGAACCACCCTCTGTTCGAACCAATTCGAAGAGCCCAGAAACCGGCCACCTCTCTTCCTATCTATTTGACCAAAAACCACCGTTGTCGGCGAGGAATACCACCATCAACATTGGCTGGACACCAAATCAAAGGAAAGACTGCCTTCATCTTTTCTGGAAACGAGACAAAGAGAGCTAGATTGAAAGAGAAAGAGATAGAGGGGGAGGTCGAGAGAGGGATATCAAGATCTAGGCACTCGATCTCGTCACCTTGGCTTGATTCAAGCTGAGAGATCTGATTGGGGGTAGAGTCTCAGTGATTCCGGCAACCACCCATAGATTCCGGCGACTCCTCCATGGATCCTGATGACTTTCTCCTCCGAACACATACCGAGAGGGAGAGAGAGAGAGGCAAAGAGAGGAAGAGAGAACGAGGAGGAAGTAATATGTAACAACATTGTGTATATTATTTTGATAAGCTTACAAATTATCTTCCTCCGTATATCAGAATTATGTAATCACATTACTTAGATCAAGTTAACATTGTAACAAATCATTTCGAAGAAAATAGTGAAAATAACAAAATTATAAGTTTACAGAAAAGATTGTAACGGATCGGATCGGATTTTGTGGACTGACTTTTCTCGATCCTAACCCGATCCATCACGGATCGGATCGGACTCAATCCGTCACGGGTCGGACCGGTTCGCGGATTGTCGCAGATTGACGGATTGTTTGTGCACCCCTAATCATGCTCATATACATAATAGTGCAAACCGTTGATAGTCACGAGCGAACTTAATTCATTGAAATAGCTTGATGCAAAGTTCCGAAATGCTAAAGTTGTGAGATGTTGCAACATGACAAAATTGAATGACCACTTATATTGATACTAGATTGTTGATGTAGTATTTATTGAAACGCTAGCTCCACATTAACTATAAAATAAAGCAACTTGGTAATGTATTCTCATATCAAGATTGTGGTTGTAGTATTGGCCAAAACCACTAGCTACACACTATTTAAAATTAAGGCAACTTTACAAGTATTGTCCTATTAAAATTGTTGATGTAGTATTGATTGAAACTACTAGTTAGCTAAGCACGGACTAAAATATAAAGTAACTTCGCCAAATGAAGGTTTTTGCTGTAGTATTGATTGAAACAACTAGCTAAACACTTACTAAAACAAAAAGCGACTTTGTAATGTATTGTGATATCAAGCAGAAATCACAGATAGTATTTGACTTTGCGATTCATGCCATAGTCACGGGCTACGTAGTACTAAACAAGAGCAATTATACAATATTACTGATTATTTTTTAGTCAGTGTGGAGCTAGTGATTCCAATAAATACTTCAACAATCTTGATATGACAAAACGTGATAATTCAATCTCGTCGTTGCAACATCTCACAACTTTATAATTTTGGAACTTTGCATCAAGAGGTTTCAGTGAATTCTGTTCACACTGTTATCATTCAGTTTGTGTGTGTGTGTGCGCGTGTGATTCATGTTGTTATCATTCAGTACAACTCAACAACTAACACTCTCGCTGTTTAGTTCAAGTTCAATTTTTAAGCAAGTTAAGAAAAATGAGTCAATTCAAACCACAAGAGGACGAAATTTTATAACATTTCACATGTGATTCATTCATCTGATTGTGCCATTGGAACATACCCAAACAAAAATGATTTATGGGCTAAAATTGAGAATTCTTACAATCATGAAAGTCGTAGGTCTGCACGGATTGGAAGCTAGAACTTCGAAGTCCTAATTTGTCGATTCGACAAAATATGTGGCACGGGCACATTAATTGGGAGGTGCTAACAAGTCCAAAGTCGTAACCATAGTGGTGCTAAATTAGCACCACTCTGGTTACTGCTAATAGTGACAGTATGGTAAGTATGTGCTTTATTGCTAAATTGTGTTGAGTTTATATTGTTATTACCTTTTCGAGTTTGCAGAGGAAAAATAACTATTTGCTTCCAAAGGTTCAGAAAAGAAAAACTTTATTTTTGAGCATGCTTGGAAAATTTTACAATTTCACGTGAAACATGCTGAACCTAACCAGGCAAATAGCTCATAATCTCCCCTTCAAAGCATGCCGTTATTCGAAGACACTAACAATACTGGTTCTACTAACTTATTGGAACACGACCAACAAAGGCAATGAGAAAAAACAATAAGGAAAAGGATCCCATGTGGAACGAAATGATGCGTAACACTTCAAGGAGTAACGATTTAATGGGAAAGCAACAAACTTATTTGATGAGAATGAAAAAACAAGAGCTTGCCACGAAGAATAAGGAGATCCAAATGAAGATTCAGGAACATGAAAGGGAGCTTATGCGGAAGGTTTCGAGTGATCTCATGCCAATCAACCATAAATACTGGAGTCCTAAGAAAAATGCTATTGATGATCGAGAGGCCTTGCCGGGAGTAGTTAAGAACTTGGATTTTGATGCAGAAGGAAACAATTAAAATGCATATGACATATATGGCAATCTCGATGCGAATTATGATTTATCAGGAACTACTTATTTTAATGTGCCGTACAACGAGGAGGGCTTCTTAAGTAAGACTTGCCCGTAATAGAAAGCTCAAAAAAACCTTGTCATTTGTTTTGAATGATCATGTTATCTTTTGTTTGTTTGTTTTTATGTTGTTTTTGTAGTAGGTATTTATTTTCTTTTTGTGTTTCAATTATGTGCAATATTAAGATTTAATAATATTATTGTATTCAATTTCTTTTACCAAGTTTCTAATCACACGGAATTAGGTAAAGTAATCACGTTATCTAATTGTTAATGAAATGGAGGAAAAATTCTCCATATTGTCATTGAAGTTGAAAATAGAGAATGGAGTTTTTTTGGAGTTATAGAGATAAGGCGGGAGATGCACACAACTCCATTCCTCCACTTTTTGCAGTCTTGAAGGTATGGAGTTTTAGGTCAAAAACTCCAAATAGATCTCCAAAGGTGTAGTCACGGGGTAGGGCGGGAGATATCATAAGGCGGGACTAAGTCTCCTCATCAGTCAGCCTTGTTGAAGCTGTGAACTTCATGTCCAGAAGTCTGCTTGTAAACAAGTTGCCTCATGCTAGCTTGCAATCCTTGACAACTTCTCTTCTTGTTCGAGCATGGTCTCTTCAGTTAACAAGCTTCGCAATTAGGCTTTAACTTGAGCTAGATATTGATGCTAATGAATAGTATTAGCTCATTTGTACTTGTCTCCCTGGTGAACATTTACTGGTAAAGTTCCCTGGGTTACTCCCCTGCTACTTCCAGTAAATTTTGAAACAGAAGGCTGCTAAATGTATCTTCTACCATCTGAAGGGAAGCCATTGATAGTTTCTTGCAAGCTGGTCAGGTGTTCTTTAGTGAGATGCTTGTAGAGGTGATATTGATGAAGTTATGGACATGCATGGTTTATGTAGATGTAGCAAAATTATAAGGTTTGGCGATACAGTTACGAGTTACCAATGTGCTAAAACCAAAACCAGAAAGAGTGGGTAACACACGACTTGTTTCACTTGGAATCACCAATTGGTTGTACACCCCATTTTATTTTGTTGCCGATTGAGGTTGTCTGCTGCTACAATTTTAGCTTACTATGGGTTTTAGCACATTGGTAACTCTTAACTATATCTACTAAAATGACTTGTTTCAATTGGAAGCACTAATCGTTTGAACGCGCCATTTTATTTTGTTGCCAGTTGAGGTTGTCTGCTGCTACTATTTTAGCTTAGTATGTAGATTGAGGGCATGTGGTGGAAGATGTAGTCAAACCTAGACCTAATTTAAACTTGAATGATGTTTGAATCAGCTGGTTCAGTATGCATCTTTAGTAAAAGTAAATGGAGATGTTGAGTACTACTGAGTTGTATGATTTTGGGGTAAGAGTATGCTTATGTTCTTGGCAACTTGCAAGAGCACCTTACAAAGGTACTGGTGGGTTTACTAATATTGGTTGCTACTGTTGGGAATTTGAATTGTCATTTTAACTCTTTTTTCTTTTATGCAGATATGGCAGCTAAGTCTCCTCTTGCCGTGACTGGAACAAAGGCAGTGTTACTGAAAAGTAGGGACCAATCTTTGGATGAGGGATTGGATTATGTGGCTACATGGAACTCGGGAGTTCTTCTATCTGATGATCTGGCAGAGGCGGTTTCGGCACACAAGCAGAAGAGAAGACCCTCTTTCGCCAAGCTCTGATATTTTTCTCCTCTTGTAGCATCTTGTAAAGTACTACTTCCTCCGTTCTCTCTCTTTCTCCCCGACCTTATTTTTTTCTCCGTAACTAGGTCACTTTCACCTGGTGATTTGGATAACAAAACGATATAATTTTTTGGTAATTGTTTTTGTGGTGTTGTAAAGTAAGGTTTACCCTACACACTATGAAAACGTTACTAAATTTTTGTATCGTTTTGCTAATCAAATCATCGGGTCAAAGTGACTCTGTAAATAGTGGTAGAAGTCAAACTGGGGAGAAGAGGGAGGTAGTAGTGGGCTTCCTGCCTGACCAATCAGACCTCAGTACCACGCAGTTAAAACTGGGTACTGTCACGGCAGGTTTACGAGGTTTTTTCTCTATTTAAAGCTTACTGCTGTTCTATTTCTTTCTTCAAGCTACATGAAACCAAACACGATCCATGTAAATGACTTGGCTGAATAATTGTTTGTGAACATCATTATTATTATTATTATTATTATTATTATTATTATTATTATTATTATTATTATTATTATTATTATTATTATTATTATTATTATTATTATTATTATTATTATCAAAAGGTAAGAGATTGAACATTATTATTAATTACCGTGTAGTAATTCTGAAAGAAGCCACAGTTATTATTATTATTATTATTATTATTATTATCAAAAGGTAAGAGATTGAACATTATTATTAATTACCGTGTAGTAATTCTGAAAGAAGCCACAGTTTTTCATTTCTCTGTCGTCTCTATTTATATTTTTGAAAAATTCTTGCTGTTTATTCTTCACCACATAGGCGATGTCAGTGTGGTTCTCTAGTTTGGTTATGTGTTTCTAGAAAGAAATTAAGGAATAAATATAACCAATTCTCACAAGGGTTGAAAAACCCAACTAGCAACCAAACATTGTTTTGTCATTTTTCTTTTTGAAAAGTAGCATTGTCATTGATTAACAAGAACAATTACAACGACTACAATACAGAAAATAAAAAAGCAACAAGTAGTTTGGGGTACATAGATCTATAGATAGCAGCTAAACTATACAAATTACAACGAAGGAAAAGCAAAAGACAATAGAACGATAACACGTGAAGAAACAGTGGGCCGAGCCTGATGATCTTCCATAAATGATGCAGCAAATGACAATCGGGAAGATTTTTTCGCCGGTGTTGAAGCAACTCTCAATGATGGTGTTGATAGGTGGAGAAGGATGAGGTAGGAAACTCGGGCAGTAATAGGGCCGAGAAGTGGCTAATAGTGATTCAACTTGTTGGATGAACAAAACATCTGTTTTAGTTAAATTCAAACTAAGCCAAGTTTGCCATGAGGCAAAATAGAAGCATTCAGAAGCTTCGTTTGAGGGGGTCCATTTACGGATACAAGCAGTAAATGCCAGAATCCACGACAAAGAAAAAGAGGAAAAATAAAACCTCCACCAGCGAACCCAATAGACGCCTAAGCAGCCAAGATCATGGAGAGTAAAATCTGCAAATTGAATAGGAAATAGCCAGAGATGGATCATCGTTCCTTCGAAGACGGAAACAACTGAACAAACGACACAAGAAGGGGACAACACCAAGGCAGTGTGAACTAGTCCAAAAAGTCCCAAATTTCGATAGTTCCTGCGAAATGTCGTCATGGCTGACCTGAAGATTGTTCTGGAACAATCTCCGAAGACCCAGGGTGAAACTCGAACTCAGAACAAGTAGAGCCCAGATGATGCATAAACAAACAACCTTCAACTTTCCTTACCTTACCTGCATAACCAATCTCATCCAAAAGGGGCTTCCGCTTTTCCGAAGAGAAGCTCTGGTTCACAACAGACACTTTGAAGTTAGAAGAACAGAAAAGGTGTGTCCCACCACGAAGAGGGTGGGGATGGCAAAGCCTTTTGAGATCACGAAGTTGGTGGCGATGAACTCAGGTTCGAGGCCGCTTCTTGGAGTCAAAGCGGTGAAATGAGATATGGGTCAGCTTAACAGACGATGTTGGAGAGGGGTTATGAGGGTCAGGGGGCAAGGGTTCTTATCCTAAAGTGGGGAGGAGGGAGGGATGTTCATAGCGTTCAATTTGAAATTTGGTAGTTGTTTGGTTGTAAGGGTTGCTCAATCCAGAAGTGGCGCGGAGATTGAAAGATTGCAGGGACCTGGCTGAGCAGCAATTCTTATCCTTGTCATGTTTATTCGCTTACTAAAACAGTTTTTTGACTCTTGGTGGTTCACCATTAGGGGGCCGAAGTTGGGAGCATCTCCGATTTCCCCTGGATGGTCAATTGCTCCTTTGCAGCTAGAAATAGATTCCTTCCCACACAAGCTACGATAACACACTTGTAGACTTTTCCTTTCCCGCTACAAAGCTGGAGCGTAGCGTTCTTCTTACGATTTGAAGCAACTGCGCGCTCATTGATGTGTAAAGGATATAATCGATGCACGCTTAATGTACCTCACTTGTTTGGTTCTACAATTGATGTAAGGAACCATATCGGTGGAGTGTTTGAGAGATTGCTGAGCGATCTTTCTTGAATGGTTACGGTCCAAGCTGAAATTTAATTTTTCACAAATAGAGAGCAGTTCCTTTGAGGGGGCCAAGTGGAAATGCAAAGCTATCAAATCGTGCCTCTAAACTATGCAGTTGACAGTCTTTGGGGAAGGAGGAACCCAAATTTTAGTCCTTTGAGGCACCTTGATGGCGACTTGAGGTGGGTGCATGCTCTTCTTCATAGGATCTGTTTGAGCTGATCTCTCAACAGATGAATCTTGCACCTTAAAAGGCTTGAAGATACTCTTCTCAATTTTGACTGCAACATGGTTCTTCGATAAATTGGTTGAATACAGCCCCTTCACACTTCTATTTGTGAGGCGTACTGCCGCATCGAGAGCCAGCTGGTTGTCTTGTTTGAAGCAAACATCACTTGACGATGCTATGTGAATATCCCGAGGCGGATGTTTGGAAGGAGGGATTGGATGTGTTTCGGTATCTTTCAAAGGTTCAAGAGGAACAAGAGTGTGAGAACTATCAATTGAAGAAAATCTCATGTTTGGAGGATCAAATTTCATCAAGTTCACTGTAGTTTCGTCGAAGGACGATGGAGATGGGTGGGGCTCAAGTACTGTTTGATTTGCTTTTTTGCAAAATGAACTTGTTTTTTGTTAACAGTAACAAGAGGAGTATGATTTCCAGTTCGGAAATCACCTAACTTTTCCTCTTCGGTCGCCGTCGTTCTTTCGGTGGCTCTGCGAACCAAACCAGCGGCGATTGTAAGGGCTTGTTTCCTAGCAAGCTCAACTGCATCAGGAAGTACTGGACTCTGAGTTGTGTGCCTCTGATCCCTCAGATCGACTTCCTTTTGTCTCAGCAAGGTGTTGGCCCTCCGATTCCCCGGCTTTTAACCGTCAGCTTCTTCTCCTGAAAACTCTTGGTTTTCAGGAAAGGGATTGTAGATCCGTTGACTGTATAGCCGAATTTAAGATCGCTATGCTTTTTTTTGTGGTCGGCGGAGAATCGCCAAAGGGTACACCTAATGGCCTTTTCCCTTTGTTGATTTCATCCCTCTTAAGAGAAAGATGCAGATCGGGATGCAAGGATTCAATTTCATCAAGAGAAGAGAGGTATGGAGATCGCCGGTTGTGCGAGAATTTGTAAATGTTTTTGATTGAATATCTGCATATTTTAATCTCACAACATACTTTAACTAGTGAAAAATCATGTTATACTTAGGTGAGATGTTCACGTCCACTCACTCGTACAACGTAGAGTTTGCGAATCATCTATATATATAATATAAAACTAGGAAAGTGCTGAGAGTGAATTCAGAATTGTCATTTGTCAATTAGTTCTTAATTAGGTGTAGACATGTGTATGCTTACATGAACATGCTTATATGGGACTTTCAACCAATAAAAAGTATTTAAAGTGCCAGTACATGTCAAATGACTCATCATGTAACTTTCATAGTAATTATCAATTAACTTGTTAACTTGTCCATTTAATAGCCACCACTAATTATTCATATTATTTTTATTGGTAATTATATTGTCATTAATTCAATTTATGTGAATATTTTATTATACTATCAATTTTTTTAGGTGGACTTCTTAAATTTATAAACAACATCCATCAATGTGTATGTATTGTTCTTCATACGAGGGTATCCTACACATATACTAAAATTTTCTAAACTTTTCACTCATTTTTCTATATAAAAGAAAATTATTATCTAAATAAGTAAAAACAAAAAAAGTTCATAGGAATGTGATGTGACTATTACTTGAAGTCAATTTGTAACACAATACAAATGAATTAAATTATGAGTATTTTAAATAAAAATTACGAGCCAAATACATTAATTTACTGTTACTGCATATCTAATATTATAGTAATTAAACTATAATAGTCAAGGGTAAGCCCATCAAATCTATAATTGAGATATTTTACTATTTTCTATTAGATCAAATCCACATATTTATTAGAAATCTCAATAAATTACATTATCATATTTAGAAAGTTGTGTAATACTGATGTTTACAATATCGTTGTTGTTAATTTTGTCACTTTGTATGCAATTATATAAAATACACGTGATTACATAATTTTCTGCAAATTATAATATGACAGTGTAACTTTTCAATTGATTGTCTCTTATATATTTTTCGTGAATTAGTTAATAGAAATATTATATACTTATACTGCCAATGATCATACTATAAACATATTTTGTTATTTGATTGGCACATGTGACATTTATGGGGGAGTTGAATATTTCTTACAAAGATTAAAATTGTAAAATATATATATAAGAAGACTCACAAGAATGTGACAAGGTTTTGTAGACAATAGAGGACCAGAACATAGTTACTTTGAAATTGAATTATTGATAGATCGATAGATATATAGGATTTTAAAAATTCAATTACAAGTTAGCCTTTAGTGCAGTGGCGAAAGAAAATAGTATTGGTTTTCCTTTGAATCTCCGGATTAAAGACGAGAGGAAGAAGTGTGAACACTTTAAAGATAAACAATTTTAGGTATCAATCATGATCTTTTGATGGTCAGCGTAGGCTAAGAGCATCTTCCACAATTGATATCAAATTTGACACCAAATCCTATATTTGGTGGCAAAACATGATTTGGCCTCCCACAGCTAACCCTCAAAAACAACATTTCACCATTTTTAGTGTAAAAATAGCACTTTTAGTCTCCCACAGTTTTCACCAATTTTAGCACCAGATAGTCATTTCACCATATCATCAAATTTAGAAAATGGTATTTTGGGTCTCCCACAGCAAATGATCAAATTTATCACCAAATCATGAATTTTATAACTATCAAACTAAAAAAAAAATTACTATCAAAACAATATTACACCAAATTGCAAATTGATTAAATAACACTTTAAAAAAATTAATTGACAAGTCTAATCTATTTGACCATGATTATCCCATAAGGGTGCAATAAGTCTTCTTCTTAGTTCGTTATGAGCTCATTGGTTTATCAAGTCTCGATCTCGACCTAGAAATTAGATAATTGTTGAATTAGTGATATCCTTTGCAACCTCAGCATGATGGTGAACTTTCATAATCAAGATCTGTGGGAATGTGAGAAACATCAAAAGTGTAGGTGTTGAGATACTCGCTACGTTCCTCTTCGGCTATCATATTGTGCATGATCATGCATGTTAACATGATCTCGTCAATGTCATTTTTCTTTCAAAATCAAGTGAATCCTCTAACAATTGCAAATCAAGCTTGGAGAACTCCAAATGGCCGCTCAACGTCCTTGAGATAAACTTCATAATTCTGCATGAAATATTGTTCTTAGGCACTTTTTGGTGTACATATAGATTACCTTTTTTTGGGTGTACGGATGTGATCTATTTTCACTTTTCTGAGTTTACTATTAATGCAATGTTCTTGTCGCCATTTTTTTTATATTTTATTTCTATCACTAAGAGTAATTATATTAGTCGTCAAATATAATTTTAACACTAATCATTTCTAAAATATGACATTATGTCTCCAATTATATAAAAGTAATGTAAAAATTATGCCACAAACACTAGTTAATAATTTGGTGTAGATTACACCAAATCCTATTTTTGCCATCAAATTTGATTGTAAAAATAGGATTTGGTGATATAGGATAGGATTTAGGGGTACTGTGGGAGATGCACTTCACCATTTCGCAAAAGCTCCACCAAATATAAGATTTGGTGATTTGGTGTTTTTTTTGGTCAACGACTGTGGGAGGCCTGCAAAAAAATCACAATTTTTTTGGTGATTTGATGATTTAGTGATTTGTTGTGGGATGCTGAAAACACCAAATTTACCATCATATATAGGATTTGGTGCACTGTGAAAGATACCCTTAACACACTTACTATCGCTCGCGCACGTGTGTGTATGTGCATGCGGTACAATTAATCTATATATTTCATTGTTAGTCTATTGCAAACATCGCTAACTTTGCTAGATTTTCTTTTTCATATATTACACTTTTTTTTTATTAAATTTCTAGATCATGTTTCAGACTAAACATGGAAAATTCATGTATTGGAAATGCGGCGGTGGTACTTTTTGCTTTTGTATTCTCAACTCAAAATCTTCAAACCCTATAAACTTAAGAGTTAAATACGGCGGAACTGGCATTTTTTAGAATTTTGATGCAGGTAAAGCATCAGAATAACAATAAAATTCCTGATCAAATCCCTCCACGGATCGCAGGGAAGCATTCATAACGTGATAAAGAAAAACGAATGCGTACCTTCTTTTTTCTTGTGAGCACAACGCAGAATGGTGTCCACGTCTCTACCGGTATCCATACCTAGGATTGCAACCTAGAATCCCCTTCACGTCTAGTGCTAGCTACGTCGAAGAGGGAGGCGAAAGGATCACGCAAATCAGACAGGAGGTGGGCGAACCACCTGGGCCGACGGGTAGGGGTGGGAGGACGACTCCTTGGGGCTCTCTCCTTGCTATCTTATTTATCTTAATGACAACTCATGTGAAATAATTAGCTAGACTTACTCTTTTATAGTCAAGAACTCCTTATTAACTACAAACTTGCCCCAATACTAATCATGTCCATACACGGATTAGTACACTTTGCAACTCAGTCCACCTAACTTTGCATGTGGTTGCGTTTTGATCATTATGATTAATTAGTCCAAGTAATTAATATCTGAATCCAGATTAATCCATAAGGTGTGTGACTCTGTAGGTTGTTACTTAGTAGGTAGTAATAATTACAAACATAGAGCGGTGTCTAACAACACATCTATGCCACCCAACTAACATAAATAGTCAGTGACAAACCATGTGCCCAATGTTACCGTGTTGCATATATCTCTTTGTCTCTATATCCGGATTGGACACGAGACATAGGTGTCAGACTCGTATATCCAATACATAGTTTCTCGATCCTGGGAATAGGCTTATCTGTACATATAACATCAATATCCCATATTGATTTATCTGAGTCTGGCCAGACATTCCATAAGCACTACCCCTCGAGTGGCCATGGATATTTGCTCCCATTATGTAGGAGGGACAAATCCTCTCTACATCACTACCATCTCTCAGCTTGCTTCCTATCATACCCGATTACCATCTTTATAGTTACCCAGTTACGGTGTAACGTTTGATAATATCAAAACATGAAATTCCACAACTAGAGTATCTAGTGACTTCAAGTCTAATAATTACAACACCAATGTAACTACGAGAAGCACTTGTGACATTAACATAATTTATACATAGCCTTCTCGTGGTGGGTCTATTCAGTATGGCGTTACTCCTAATGCATACCCATGTGTTAGACTTGATATATCCATATCAGTCTACCCACATACTAGTCTGGAAGCAATACAGTTGTCCTAATTAACTAGTAGTACTCGACTATGGATATTTAAGAATATAAGATTTTCATTCTAAGGACTTTATTCGTGTTAACATATCTCCATATGGATAACACAATGAATAGTAAGACCATATAAATGTCACGACAAATTGATTGCCTCTAGGGCACAATTCCAACAGTCTCCCACTTGCACTAGAGTCAATCTGGTGCATCACATGCATATTGATCTAGTGCGGCCCACATGCTTTCGCTGCGCAAGGGGTTCGCTTAGAGATCTGCTGGTACTTTTCATATATTCACATCTCCTCTATTGACAATCGAATAAGATAGAATATTCTGATTACGTGCATCTCATGCACCAATACACCCAGTCCTCTGCGGTAGAATTGGCAACTGAATCTTGCTTGGAACCTTTACAACTTACAGTCCATCTACTAAGGCAAAACACAAACTTGTTTGGAAGCTTGCATCAGTGCAATCCATTACACTGAAATCTTCCTCTCCTTCATATATCAAGAACACATCCTTAGTTCTTCTCAAGTACTTAAGGATATTCTTGACATTTATCCAATGACTCTCATATGGATATGACTGGTAACTTTATGTCATACTTAAACGACATGTCTGGCCATAGTACATAACATGGAGTATCATGTGGATCTTATTCATACGGTCCTTTCTCAATCTAATTGGAAGAACAATTAGTATTCGAAAGACTAATTCTATGTGACATAGGTAAGAATCCTTATTCTTGCATGTTGAAGCATTTTAATACCATATCATTATATGTACTTCGACTTAAGCCAAAAAGTTGTCTTGATCTATATCCATAGATCTTTATAGGTTGCTTCTCCTAAGTCATTTCATTGAAAATCGATTCCCTAGTCAGTCTTTAACATATTTGCAGAGTAGGGACATAATTTCCAATGAATAGTATGTCATCCACATACAAGACTATAAATATAATTGTGCTCCCACTAACCTTCTTGTAAACGCAAGCTTCATCTTCATTATTAAGAACCAAACTCTTTGATTGCATCATTAAATCGAATATTCCAACTCCAGAAACTTGCTGACGCGATTTACTAACGCGTATGCGCAAGTAAACGGTCAAGTAATATAGGGGTGGTATTTCAACCCCGAGTTATTGATCCCACTAGGACATACTCAAGAGGATTTAATTAGGTGATTGGATTAGAGTACGGTACAAGGAGGAATAATGGAGTGATTAACTAGTTCCTCACCCCCAAACAAGTGACTGAAAGCTGAATTAACAAACTAATCTAATATTTTTGTATTTTTATTTTAATAAAGACGATATGGAGAAATTAGGCGATCTCTAGATCACCTAGGGCTTTAGATGAATTTCGGTTCAGCTATGTAACACGTCAATCCTATTCTAGTTCAGCCGGGTAATAGGCTATGACAATATTCTGCCGGTCTCATGTCATTTTACGTCTCGGTTAACTACAATCTCCTCTCGGTCTCATGTTGTCTACTGGTCCGTTCTAGCGGGTCATCTACTGGTACGATAACGGAACAGCTGAATAATCCTATCGAATCTACCCACACTAAGTCCAATCCTAACACTTCTCCTTTTCGTTCTCGTTGATTCGGTATTGTGTTCATACACTCTTCACAACTAGTTTAAGTCACTTTCATGCACTTTCTAGTTAATTAACAAGTCCGGGTCGCGATCCATTCTTGCTAAGGATTAAGCACAATGTAAGAACATGTAACGAGAACACAATTTAACATTAAGCATGATTAATGTCTATGAAAAAACCCTAGCCTCATTGATTATCAATCCATACTCTAACCATGTCAATAGGTTAGAATTGTCAACAAATTTAAGAAACTACGTCTATTCAATAGATCAAAATCTATAGCATGAAAAAAGTCTAAACCCGGAAAATTATTCATCTACATAACCCTAGGCTCTCGTAGAGACGCCTAGCAAAAGTTTTTCGCTAATTGAAACTAACCAAACAAAGCCAAGAAGTTTCTCCATACAAGATTTGAAAGAAGAAGAAATAGATCAAACCCTAGAACCCTCCCATGGTGGAGTTTGGATCTTCACCTGTGTTCTTCGTCTTCCAAATCCTCTCCCAACGTGAGTTATGCCCCCAAGTACGTGAATCCATCCCCTCAAATGTGAATCAATCTTCTCCCCAGCTCCTAGGTCACTTAATACAAGATTCCCCTCGTTCTTGCCGAAACGTTCTTAAAAACTACATTGAAACCCCATATTTCCGTGTATTGTGTGTCAGAGTGGTCTTAATACCAGTCGGACTGGTCTTAATACCAGCAGCGGGTGGTTGTAAGTGGATTTCGCCCATAATTCTAAGTATAGATCATCTTCTTCTTTGATTTAGTCTTTTCTTCACCCGTCTTCAACTCCATTATGCTCTTGAGCCTTCTCGGCCTTCCAAGTTCATTCCACCTCCCATTCACATTCCCGAGCCTCCGGTTCCTGAAACGCACAACACAAAACAAATACCGGAAGATCAAATGTGACAATAAAAGCTCGAAATTTACACAAAATGCCCGAATTACACATTTATGCTCAAACGCTCAAGCATGCTATATTTATCCCAGTTCATAGCATGAAGCTAAGATTATCAACCTGTAAAGCACACAAAATGATGTAAAACGTGCAAAAAATATAACTCTAATAGAGAGTTATCACTTGCTTTGATCTCTAGATAGATCGCTGCAACTTACAACCTTTTGGGTATGCTCTAGATCGAGAAAACCTCTGGATGTGTCATACACATCCTCAATGAGGTTTATATATCAATCTGCCAAATTGTGCAAGATACAATTGCATGCAAGACGCAAATGGATTTAAGCATCGAGACTGGGAAAGAGTTTCATCATAGTCTATACTATGAACTTGCATGAAATCGTATTCCACCAATCGTTCCTTAAAAGTAATCCCATTATCATCCATGTTAGTTTTTCTCAGAACCCACTTGCACCCTATGGGTCTTACCCTTTTAGGTGGTTCCACCAAAGTCCATTCTTTGTTGGTATACATGGATTCCATCTCGGATCTCACGGCTGTAAGCAATTTCTGAGAGTCTGGCCTACTTGTGGCCACCTCATATGTTGTAGGCTCATCTATATGAGCTATACATCATCGATTTTGGGTATGAGAAATCCATATTTCTCCGGACTCTTGACGTATCCTAACTTATCTACGAGGTTCTTGTGTTACCTGAGCAGGTTGCTCCATAAACATCTTGTGATCCTGCTCATGTTCGATCAAAGGATTAATGTCCTGTTGTGGTTCTTCAACTCCTTCAAGTTCTGCTGTCCTCCCACTGTTTCTTTTAGAGACAACATTTTTCTAGAAACATAGCGGTTCGAGCAAAAAATATTTTGTTCTCGATTGGAATGTAGAAATAATATCCTTTCGTTTCCTTAGGATATCCCACAAAACATATTTACCCGATTGGGTACAAGTTTTTCTGACCGTAAACACTTCACATAAACTTCACAATCCCAGATAATTATGATGACATACTAGGACACCTCCTAGTCCATATCATATATGGTGTTATTCATAACTGATTTTGATGGAACGAGGTTAAGCGCGAAATTGCTGTAAGTAGAGCGTGGTCTCAAAAGTAAACTGGAAGTTTTGCTTGACGCATCATGACCAAATCATGTCCAACAATGTCCGATCTGTCCTCTTAGACACATCATTCCATAATGGTGTTCCAGGTGGAGTGAGTTGGGATCATATCCCGTACTCCTTTAGATGCACATCAAACTCTTGGCTTCAGCACTCTCTTCCATGATCTCATCGTATAACCTAGATGCTTTTGCCAAGCTGGTTCTCTACTTCTTACTTGAATTCCTTGAACTTTTCAAAGGATTCTGATTTGTTCTTCATAAGACCAAAACCTATATCTACTGAATAAGTAAATGTGATGAAGTACCGAAAACCATCTCTATCACTTGTGCTTAGTTTTCCACACACATCAGTATGTATGAATCCAAAAGATCACATCTTACCCAACGAACAAGTCTTACATGTCTCATATGATTCAAAATCAAGTGAGTCTAGAAATCCATCCGAATGGAGTCGAGATATGTATCTATCATTCATGTGGCCTAAATAACAATGCCAAAGTTAAGTGAGGTTCATATCAATATATTAAACCTCCTGGTATTGATTTTATAAATGGAATGAATATGATCAAGGATATACAATCCATTAGACAAAAGTTCATTACAATAATTCATATTACCAAAATAAATAGAACAACATTTGTCCTTTATTCTGATTGAAATATTTTTCTTGTCCATAAAAGAAATTGAGATAATGTTCCTACTCATAGCAGGGATATAATCGTATATGTCTAATTCATGAATAATTTCAGAAGTTAGAGAATATATATTACGGCTAATTCAGCAACCCTTAAATCATTGGCCCACGTGTTGATCTATCTCTTCCTTATCCAATTGTCTACATCTCTTGAGTCTTGCACATTTCTATAAATGTGAGATCCTCATCCAGTATCATATAAACATGATGATAATATATAAACATTTACTTCTTTAACAATATACATAAAGTGGAATTCACAATTCCTTTATTTTCTTCCAGGTACTTTAGGCAGTTCCTCTTCCACTACACCACCATTTTGGCTTTAAGGCAACTTCCTTGGCTTAAGAAACAAACTTGGTTATACCCTTGCGGTTCCTGAAAAACAATTTGCCTGTCCCCCTTTAACCATCAATATGGTCTTTGAACTTACTTATGCTTCATTCAGCAGTTCTCAATCATATTAAGTAAAATGCTTTTGAACAAAGCTTTAATTATTTTAATTACATCCAATGCAATTCTTGGTCCTGTTGGGCGAATAACTCCTTATTATTTATCTATCTCATAGATAACTCCCAGCCTCTAAGCTTTAATCCTATTGAAATAGCTTATTTTCATTTGATCTCTTGCTTCAGCAGTCACACATTACTACCTTGTGTTGTCGCGTCACATCGTGATGTATCAAGTCGCCTTGCTTTGGCAAGCCCGAACTCATTACATCTTGATCAAGACGAGTGCCAAGCAAGAGAACGCAAAGCGGAGCAACACTCCAAAACTTTCATGTCTATCCTGCTCTCGAACATAGCTTCTTCAAATGTATGATTATATCATACGCCTCCACGTTCTTCATCTTGCTTCCAAAGCTCAGAATTCATGGCAGCTAACATGAGGCAAGTCACATCCAAAGAACCATTCTTTCATGTTCCTTCCATTAGCTTCTAGTGTGTTTTGGTAGTTGGTGGAAGGAACCTTTATGCTCTAGGATATACAAAATTTTCCTTTTATTTGAGAACAATTCTCAATTTTTTACAGGTCTAGAAAAATGATTTCATACAACTTGTCCTTCTCAAGGACATATCATAGTGATAAAGTCGAGTTTGTTTGTTTAATGCCATAGGTATTCAACACAGAAAGAATTATGCAAAATTTGTGATGTTGTACTATATTTAACAAGGACTTGTTGTTAAACATAGCTCCCACTATTTTTCTCGGATTAATAACCCTCATTAATAATGTGAAAAAAATATCATGTATATTTTCTAGTGGGCCAAGATCCATTTTTCACCTCCTCTTGAGCTTGCTTTGACAAGTCACCCAAAAGTTAGTTAGTTAGGTAGTCATATGCAATTCTTGGTTGAATTGGGAAAATAACTCCTTATGTATCTATCCCATAGATAATCCCAATTTCCTTGCCTCTAAGTTTTTCAATCCTTTTGAAGTAACCTAGTTGCGTTCAACCTCTTACTTCAACAATCACACATTACTAGTATAGATGGTGCTTTCTAGACAGACATATCACAGCCACGTGGCAGCTATCCATCATACCTAGCTGTGCTCCATACACGCCAGATAACTACCCGTGCTTATCCATTCGGGGGCTGCGAGACAGGGCCCTCGCGTGCCAACCGCATGAGACTTGTAGGGACTTGTGGTTTGGAGGCTAGAGTAATGTCCGTCGCGCGCGAACGACAACCAAGCTCGCGCGCAACCTCTAGTAATTGACTGAGAGGTTTCAGGCTCACGTATCCCATAAATGCAGACGATCTCATAAAGGGCTCCGATATATGCGGGCAGGTGCGTAACGTTCCCTATATATATGGTCTAACGTGCCGTTACAGGGGCTATAATTAAGCGCCATTTATGGTGCATTAACCCCCTACAACGGTCACTTCCCCACTATATATAGGATCCTTAGATCACCATTGCGGACCCCAATCTTTAATCTCTCTCAGACCTTTTTCTAGTCTACTGTCTCACTTTCAAGAGCAGTTGCTTTTGCTTACTCTCTCCCTACTCACACCCTACACTTCTCAGTGTTCGATCTCCTACTTGAGGTGTACGCTTGGATCCCTCTTGAGGATTTCCTTGTACACAATTTGGTGAACCCGACTTGAAACATCCACCTTCAAGGTTACAATCAATTAACCTAACAGCTATGTCTCTCGACGCTAATCGTCGCGAGGGTGATCAATCTCCCATAGGAGACGAAACTCAAGGAGAAGAGACCCCCAACACTAACACCAACACCCAAACAGTTGCTGGGAGTGCACCCTCTTTGGAGACGTTGCAGGATACCATTCAGAGCCAGGCCAAGACCATGCAGGCTCAATCCGCCCAGATCGCCCATATCATGGCGCTTCTTGGGGGACTCGTCCAGAACACTGCTCAAGGAAATTCATCCCCACCACTAGTAACTCAGTTGCCTCCACCGGGGATAACCACCATCTCTACGGCGCGTACGCCTGTACCGCCAAACACACATTCTCTTCCCAATGGCCCCACACCTCAGGCGCCAGGACTCCAATCAGGCCCGTCCGTGATGACTAGGCCATCTCTTCACCCCACAATGCCTACACACGCGAATGGAGCCCTGGGGAGTTACGCACTCCCACCTCCACCTCCCTATGATCCAATTATTCCCTACATTCCGGGTTCTATTGCGGCATCTTCGTCAACTCCCGGGGGAAATACGCCCGCCAGTGTTGCGGCTCTGGAACAGCGAATAGACATCATTATTGCAAACCAGAGCTTCGCGAATACTGTCATCCCGAAAGTTGACAGTGCACCTCCCATCCAATGGGACATATACTTGATGCCTAATCCCGCCGGATACAAGGCGCCCAAGTGGGAGAAATTCGATGAAGTCAGCAGGAATGCGCAGGAGCACTTGATGAGGTTCGTTGATCTGATGGGCCCGCACGGAGTCGATACCAGGCTGCTTATGCGCGAATTCCCTAAATATCTAGGAACTGTCGCGTATAAATGGTACAGGATCCTCGAGGCAGGATCCGTCAAGACCTGAGAGGACATGGTGAGGAAATTCTACACCAAATTCTTCCAAGTTGAAGAGAAGGTTACCACCATCAATCTCTCTCGCATGTACCAGAAACACGATGAAGGGGTCGTCTTCATTAATGAGTTCAGGGCAAGATCCTTGGAATGAATTGATGAGGTCTCAGAGGGCCGCCTGGTGGAAAAATGCCTCCAGGGCATGCACGACGAATATAAAGGTATGTTGATCAATTTGAATATGCCTACGTTTTCAAAGTTGATTGACTGCACCAGGAATATTGATCCACTGGTGGAGAGGATGAGGAAGAAGAATACCCATGATCGCGCACCAGCCATCTCCGGCTTCAAGATTGGGAGGTTCAATTAAAAATGCGGCCGGGACGTCAAAGTAAACGCAATGTCATCTCTCCACAAGCAGCAGCGGCCCGCGCCCAGGGAGGCGCCACCCTTGCCATGCTCAATTGACAATGCGATAGCCCTTTGTAAGAGGTGGCAGAAAGATGGAATTCTGCCGGCACTAGAGAACAGACCTTCTGGGGAACAATTGCGAGATCCCAGATGGTGCGAGTGCCATGGGCAGGTCATGCACCCGACAAGGGAATGCAAGAAGCTCAGGTGGCTGGTGGACAGGAAGATCAAGGAAGGACAACTGGTCATTGATGAGCTACCTAAAGATGAACGTGATAACCCCTTTCCGTCCCATGAGCAGAAGGAGCCCAAGGGAAAAGAGATTGCCATAATTTCAATCATGGATCTTGAAGAGGTCGCCGATGCGGAAATCCCGGTGGTCGCTGAAATTTGCAAAGAGGTGGTCGCTGAAATTTACGAAGAGGAAGACTATGGCGTGGAAATTGAGGATTCACACGCCGAACGCATGAAGAACTCCAACAAGTTTGAGAATTTCTTTGATGATATGAATTTTTCAAACAGCTGCAGGCACGAAATGATAAAATCCAACTTAAGGGTGGCAGATGACTATGGAGAGGAGTTGGTCACCTCGAATGGTAAAGTTATCAGGGCCGCGCGATCAAACGGACTTGTCATGACATTCGACGAGTCAGGTAGGAGGACAGACACGAGCCACTAGCCGCTGTATGTGATGGCTGTGATCAATGATGTTGAGTTCAAGAGGGCTTTCGTTGATGGTGGAGCCGCAGTAAATGTGATCCCGCTTAGTACTCTGGAGCTGGCTGGAATTCCCCAAAGCAAGATTGTTAAAAAGCCATCACCATTGATGGGATTCGGAAGCGAATCTAGAATGACCGTGAGATGGATTAGCCTGGGAATCCAGATTGGACAAATCAAGTGCTCAGCTAAATTCCATGTCATTGATGCCAACACCACTTATCATATGATCATCGTTCGAGCATGGATACACCGCTTCCACGCTGTGCCTTCGACGGTTCATCAAGTGATGAAGGCCGTTTGGAGAGACATGGTGGTTGCCAAACCCGCCTCGGTGAATCCTTTCAACATGGAAGAAGCACACTTATCTGAAGCAGTGTGGTTTACAGAGATGGCATACGAGGCCACTCCGGTTCTGTTTCGACCAACTCCTTTGCCCAAATGGGAATAAATCAAAGACCAATCACCAGTCGGGGTGATGGTGATGCGGGAAGAGCCGAAGGAGAAGCAGCCCATACGGGAAGAAGCTCCGAAAGTAAGTTATAGCAAGAAGAAAATATACACCCTAAAAAGGGTTGTCAAGTAAGACGACGAGAGAAAATAGGTGGGAAGCTTGTATTCTAATGGAAAGAAGTGCTACCGCATCTGAAGGTGCGGGGGGGGGGGGGGGGTCATCTTTGCCCCGTCCCATCGAAGGTGTTCCCGAGCAAATCTGCGACATGGCAGAAACTTCCGATAAGGGAAAGGGGGGAAACTGATTGAAGAATGGAAGGAGGCCCCCGAATGCATGGAAGACCGCCCAAAACCCCAGAAGCAAAAACTGAAGGAGGTATTCCTGTGCCCAACGGAGGAAAAGAAGAGGCCGATCTTCTTGAGTGCGGATCTTAGCAATGAGGTAGAACGAGAATTGCATGAATTACTGAAGGAATACAGAGATGTCTTCGCGTGGGACTATGACGAAATGCCAGGGCTAGACCAGACTATTACAATGCATGGACTTGACGTTATTCCTGGGTCGAAGCCCGTCAAGCAGAGTGCGAGGAGCATCCGTCCTGAACTAAAAGTCAAGATAAAGGATGAGATTGTCAAGTTGCTAAAGGCAAAGTGTATCGAGCCGAATCATCATCCCACCTGGCTCGCCAACATAGTGCCTGTCCTGAAAAAGAATGGGAGCCTTCGTGTATGCGTCGATTTCAGAGATCTGAACAAATTCTGCCCAAAGGATGATTTCCCTTTGCCAAATATAGACCTCCTAAAATGTTTAGCTTCATGGATGGATTCAACGGCTACAACCAGATCAAGATGAACCCAGAAGACGCGAAGAAAACGGCGTTCTTCACGCCCCTGGGAGTCTTTAATTACACAATTATGCCGTTCGGGCTAAAGAATGCATGCGCTACTTATCAGCGTGCAATGATGGCATTGTTCCATGACATGATGCATGAGGAGGTTGAGTTCTATGTGGATAACTTAGTGGTTAAGTCAAGGCGGAAGGAAGATCACTGGAAAGACTTAAGGAAAGTCTTCGAAAGATGCCGGGCTAACCAGCTAAAGATGAACCCCATGAAGTGCACGTTTGTAGTAACTTCGGGAAAATTCTTAGGATGTGTAATCCACCGTCACGAGATTGAACCTGATCTCGCGAAAATCTCAGCCACTACCAGTTTACCCATGCCAGAGTCTCAGAGTACCTTGAAGACATTTCTGGGGAAGCTGTTGTACCTAAGAAGATTCATACCAGCTATTGCAGAACTGACCTTTTGTTTTGGCAATTTGCTCAAAAGAACGCGACATTCCTGTGGACGGAGGAGCATCAGGCTGCGTTCGAGAAGTTGAAGAAATTATTAGCATCTCCAAGAGTTATGATTGCACCTCAATTGGGATCACCTCTGATATTGTATCTAACCTCAACAATGATATCCATCGGAATGTTGCTAGCCCAGGAGTTCGAAGGACATGAAAGGCCAGTGTACTACATCTCGCGTATGATCCATTCTGTGGAAGCCAGGTACACAGATATCAAATGCCACTGCCTTGCTTTATTCTTCGCTATTAAGAATTTAAAGCACTATTTTGTTTCCTACAAAGTAGTTATAATCACAAAGAACGAACCTATGCGTTATCTGTTGGGACACTCGCGTCCTTGCGGGAGACTGGAAAAATGGTACATGACCATTTCCCAGTACAACATAGTCTGTGCGCGACCGAAAGCCATCAAATCCAAAGCATTGGAGGACTTGTTAGCTCAGTTCCCGGATGAAAGCTGTGAACCTTTAGCAGAGGAGGAACTCGAGGGGCCCGAGCTATGTGCGATCAGCTACCCCTACTGGAAGTTGTTTTTTGATGGATCCTCGACAAGGTCGGGAGGTGGAATCGGAGTAGTTCTGATCAAGCCTGATAAAGAGGTCATTCAAATGTCAACCAAGCTAGACTTCTCGGTGACTAATAATGAGGCCGAATATGAAGCCCTAATCGCAGGATTACTTGCAGCTCAGGCCTTGCAGGTTCGATATCTCGTTATAATGGGAGATTCCAAGCTAATAGTGAAACAAGCTTCGAGGGAGTATGCGTTGAAAGAGATTAACTTGCTGAAATACCGGTCCATCATGCAGAAGCTGGTCCAGAAGTTCGATTTTGTAAGGTATGAGCACACTCCCAGATCTAATAATCGAGATGCGCTAGCTACGTTGGGGTCAAAGATCAGCTCTGATAAATGTCCCGCAAAAATATCGATTGAGGTTAAGACAACTCCATCCTTAGTAAAAGATTGGTGTGAGGAGGAGTATGAAGAAACGGATTGGATAAATCCCATTTTGCAAGCAATAACCGAAGGGACGACCAAAGAAAGCTGGGTTTCCACAAAGGGGTTTCGCATACATGATAATCTGTTGTACTACAAAGGCCCCAGGGGAATTCTGATGAGATGTGTAACAGAGGAAGAAGGCCGGATGACCTTGGAGAAAATCCATCAACACTCATGCGGGGACAACGATATTTCCATCTATAGAAAGGCACAAAGATATGGGATTCACTGGCCACAGATGGCATACTTTGCTGCTATCATACAGAGAAACTGCGAAAAGTGCGCGGTAATAAAAGACTCCCTGGAGGTTGCCGCAATCGGAGACGAGGATTGGCGGAGGCCCATAATCGATTATCAGCAAGATGGAACCTTTCCAGTCAACAGAAAGGAAGCTGAAAAGCTCAAGAGAAAGGCAGTTCGATATTCCTTACAAGAAAATTTATTATGGGAGAAAGGAAACAATGAGAACCTACTCAGATGCCTAAATGGTCAAGAGAACCAGGAAGTCATGGAAATGTCCCATCAAGTGGAACACCAAGGAGGCGCGAAGTTGTGTAGGCAGCTCCTAACTGTTGGCTACTTCTGACCAACCATGGAGGCCGACCGCGCGAAAGTCAGGAGATTCCGGCAATGTCAATTCCATGGTAATTTGGTCCATGACCAGATTGTTGATTTGCACGTGTTAGGAAATCCCAGGGCGTTCCACACTTGGTCTTTGGTTTTCATCGGACCAATTTGACCCCCCTCTCATGGAAACCAGTTCATCCTTATGGGAATGGAGCAATTTACCAAGTGGGTTGAGGCAATCCCGCTCAAAACCGCAAATGCAGCAACTGTGGTCAAGTTTATACAGGAGAACATTATCCATTGCTTTGGGATTTCCAACACTATCCTATCTGACAATGGAACCCCCTTTGTCAACAGACAGGTGGAATCAAAACTAATGGAGTACAATGTAAGGCAGGTGTGCTCAACGCCTTATTATCCTAAGGGGAATGGACAAGCAGAGGCCACAAACAAAACGCTGCTCAGAATCCTAAGTAAGATGGTCGTGGATGACCATATAAAGTGGGTGGATTCCCTAGGAACGACACTCTGGGCATATCGAACATCATCAAGAACTCCTACTAGGACTTCCGCATTTGTGCTTTGTTATGGAGCTGAAGCAGTAGTCCCTGCTGAGGTTAAGATAAATTCTGCAAGGCTAGCCTTCAGTGCTTTGTATAACAATCAACGTGACCATGACCTCATTCTTCTCGAGGAGAGGCGCGAACTAGCCAAGAGGACAAACGCAAAGTACAAGGAGAGTCTCTCGCGAGCCTATAACAAGATTGTCCAGCATCGAGACTTCACAATAGGAGATTTGGTCCTCCGAGCTTTCAACCATTGCACGCCCGAAGCAGCTCACCCCAAGTTTGCTGCCAACTGGGAAGGACATTTTGAAGTCAAGGAGGTCTTTGATAGTGGCTACTGCAATATCCTACGCTGCTATGGAACTGCCACCACTCCCACACCAATCAACATGCGATGGCTCAAAAAGTACTATCCTTAGCCTTCTCTTTCGCTTTTTCTTTTTATTTACAGTGTACATGTTCCTATATCCTCCCATATGAGGATTCAATTAATGATAATAACTCTCCCATATGAGAGCCCTTTTATCAATTGCTAGCTTCGTCTTATTATTTTCCTTACTTACAAAGTGACAGTCGATCACACTGTAAAGCCAAAGCCTATCTGTCTTAGATAGCCGCAGTGCGCGAACGTAATCCTATCTACTAGGATAGCATTGATACAAATTGAAAGCCTATCTGTTTAGATAGCAGCCGAACGAGAATCAAAGCCTATATGTTTAGATAGCTGCTAAATACAAAGTAAAGCCTATCTGTCTAGATAGCAGCAAATACAAAGTAAAAGCCTATCTGTCTAGATAGCAGCGAACGCGAATTAAAGCCTATATGTTTAGATAGCGGCAAAATGCAAATTCAAGTCTATCTGTTTAGATAGTAGACAAATACAAATTACAACCCGTTTACATAATAGCCAAATGTAAACTAAGGCCTATCTATCTCGATAGCAGCAAAATGCGATGCTTACAATGCGAAAAATCAAAATTCATCTAACAAAGTGCATACAACAAAAGTGTTGTCAAAGAACATCCAAGATTCCTATAAAAGACTAGAAAAAACAGCTACGACTGACTAGCTGCCACCGTCGACGTCCTCAAACAAAACAGAGCTCTTTCCTATGCCCCTGACATTGTGAGATGCCAGATGAGCTTCAAGCAATGAAGGCTGCTGATGTGAAGAGAAAATGGGAGAACAACTCATGGGGCAGAAAGATGATTGTACGTAAGGAAGTTGTGCCCCGCTCATCACTCTCTGGGTCAAGAATATATTGCAGATAATTTTCCGATGGAGGTCCTCCGAGGGTAGCCTCCTCAAACATGACTAAGGAAAGGACCTCTCCAATCTGATAAGAGGATTTACACCACTGGTGTTTGGAAAAACGAGGTAATGGTTTCTTTAGTGGATTTATTGGGAGCCATTTCCAAGGAACATACAGAATAAAAAATCCAAAGCCGCTACGAATCCTAAGGTGGTGAAGAACAAATAATTAGAGGAGGAGGCACGATCATCCAATCCTGGTTTTGGATCCGTAAATAAGAAGGGAAAAGTATTCACTCTCAATCACAAACTCAAAAACTTGATAAGGATGAATGACCAACTGCAAAAGAAGGTTTATATAGGACTCAGAGGAGACTCTTCAGTTCCTGGATGAGTCAGAAGCGTCTTGAAAATAGAGGAATCAATGACCCTATTAAAGCCCACGATGCTACAGAATCCCTAGGAAATGATGACGGCTTGGTTTACCGTGTAACGGGCATACCCTATTTAAGCCTACAACAGCTCACGAAATAATGGCGGCTTATGTGGACTAGGGTCTCAGGCATTAAATTATTCAGAATTCACTAAGAATGTCTCTCCTCAACAGAAAAGGTTAGCTGTGAAGAAGAAACTGAAGCATGGAAAGAAAGCCCTGGAAGGACTCACCTTCCTATTCAACAGTGTTATTGAAAAGATCAGCTCCATCATTGAAGAAATAGATGTGATCTCTCAAGAAGTTCAAACCAACAGTGAAGAAAGTGAGGAAGAAACTGGAGATCAGGAAGATGAGAAGGACCCTTAATCTTGCCTATTCTTTCTTCCATATTCTCTCTGCTTTATTTCTTTAAGTTTTCAAAATTTTCCAGACACTTGATCCAACATCTTCTATCTTTTTGATGAAAGTCAAAAAGGGGGAGAAAATTTTAGGTTTTCAATTTAGGTTTTTAGGATTATTTGTTTTATTTGCTGAACTATTTATGTGTTTCTGTTGGTATTTAAATAAGTTGGATCTTTTTGGAATAACTGTGTTTTTAAAATGCAGACTAATCAGTTTATTTTGCAGAGATTAAGGATCAAACATAATTTGGTTTTGTCTTTCATCAAGGGGGAGATTGAAAGCTCAGGTTGTTCAAGACTTGAAAGAGCTTGGCTATTTCAAAGCCTTGAAACAGCTTTTAAAGCCTTGAATCAGTTTCAGAGGCTTGAAAATAGTCTTGGCTATTTTCAAGGCCTTGAAACTGGATTCAAAGCCTTGAAACTGTAAACCTGAAAGCATATTCTCAGGGAGAGTTTTTCTGCTAACTCTCTGATCTAGTTTATTATCTCTCTTGCATATGTTTGATTACTTGTTGTTAGATGATGAAAGACAAGTTGTTAAACATGTTTTGAATCGTGCTATATCAACTGTTTGACCATGATAAATGCAAGAAATATTGTTTCTAAGTTTTGCAGGATTGTTTCCTAATCTGGATTGCTGCAAACTTGGAAACACTTGAAGACTTTGATCCTGTGATCAATCACACGTGTTTGAAAACTTCTCTTGATGGTTAGATGAAGGATTACAACAATATCTCAGAATATTACAATCATTCAACCGTTGGAGAAGATCTCAAAGATAGTTAAACTCTGTTACCTACAAAATAGGAAGGTTGTTGCTGAAAATCTGGAGAGATTTGCAGAGTTGTTTGAAGTATCTAAAGAGCTCAAATTCGAAGCAACAACAACAAAATTCTCAACGGGAAAATACAGAGAAAGCATTCTGGATTGACAAGCATCAAAGAAGTTCTTCATCTCTTCCAATCCATACACAGAAGTTCACTGCATTTCACTGCAGCTTTCTACTCTTAAGTGATCTTCTGTACATATATATATTGGTAGATAATTTTTGTATTACTTCTACTTAAATTCTCAAGGATTGTTCAAAGTGAACAATAGAGAATTCTTAGTTAATCAGTTAGCTAGAGCAGGTACTAGACAGGTTAGGAAAAACCACAAGCTATAACACAGTAAGGGAACTCTCTGTGCTTGAGTTCTAGGGCTTAGCTTTTGATTAATAAGAATTGAGTTGAAAATTCTGCAGGGATCTAATCCCTGAGGTAGAGACGTAGGCCCAAGTGGACTGAACTCTATAAATCACTTGTCTTGTGCATTTTCAGTTCATCTACTTTCAAAGCTTTTGCAGCATACAAAAAACTGTTTATTTTCAAGGGTTTGAACTTGTTTTCAAGGCCTTGAAAAAGGCATACTTGGTCTAAAACTTTCTGCTTCTCTTCAAAGGCTTGAACCTGTGTTCAAGGCCTTGAATTTCCTTGTCTGCACTAGTTCTTCTACTTGTTAGCAAGTTTTGCAAACAGTTGGCATACTCTATTCAACCCCCCCCTTCTAGAGTATCTTAGTTGATTATACATCTGCATACTCACACTTTCAATTACTAACATAGAGCGGTGTCTAGAAACACATCAATGCCACCCAACTATAGAAATAGTCAGTAATCCGACAAACCTTGTGACCAATGTTACCGCATTGTATTATCCCTTTGTCTCCATATCCGGATTGGACACGATACATACAAGCCACACTCGTATATCCAATCCATAGTTTCTTGATCCTTGGAATAGTCTTATCCATGCAGATAACATCAATATCCTATATTGATTTATCCGAGTTTGACCAGACATCCTATAAGCACTACCCCTCTAATGGCCGTGGATATTTTCTCCCGTTATGTGGGAGAGACAAGTCCTATATACATCAATACATCTATAAGCTTGCTTCCTATCATGCCGGATAACTACCTTTATGGTTACCCGGGTAAGGCGCAATATTTGATAATATCAAAGCATGATATTTCACAAGTATAGTATCTAGTGACTTCAAGTCTAAGGATCACAATACCATTGTCACTACGAGAAGCACTTGTGACCTTACATAACTTGTATGTAGCCTTCTCGTGGTTGGTCAATCCAGTATGCCACTACCCCTAATGCATACCCATGTGCTAGACTTGATATCTCCATATCAATCTACCCACATACTAGTCTATAGTTGATCCCCCTGTTAATCAATATAATTGACCAGGGATATTTAAGATAAACAACACATTGTAGTCGAAGGACTTAATTATATTAAATATCTCCATAAATAATGCATCGATTGTTCTAGCCAAAAATAATGTTCATACTAAGATTGCCTCCAGGGCATCTATTCCAACATTCTCCCACTAGCACTAGAGCCAATCCGGTGAATCTCGTATGCCTATAGATCTAGTGTTCCCTTCATGCTTGAGCTGAAAAAGCGGCTTTTGTAATTGGATCTGACAGATTCTCATCTGTAGGAATCTTGCATATCTTCACATCTCCTCGATCGAGGATCTCTCGAATAAGATGAACCTTTCTGAGTAAGTGCTTGCATTTCTGGTGTGACCAGGGTTCGTTGGATTGTGCGATCGATCCAGTGATGTCACAATACAACTCTAGTGGATCCACAATACTAGGAACCACACGAAACTCAGTAATGAACTTCCTAATCCAAACAACCTCCTTTGTTGCACCCCTGCAACAATGTACTCCGCTTCAGTTTTAGAATTAGCAACTGTCTCTTGATTGGAACTTTTCCAGCTCACAGCTCCTCCATTCAGGCAAAACACAAATCCCGCCTGCTATAAGAAATCATCTTTGTTGGTTTGGAAGCTTGCATCAAAGTAATGTAGGGTTTTGATTCATCGATTGCACAACGGAAGCATAATCAAACATAAAACCATGCAAAACCCTCCAAGGATCACAAGTCAAGAGACATAACGATGGTAAGGGTTAGAAATCATAAACACACCTTTGGGTTCTCCTTGATGACTTCAAACGCGAATTGTGTCACGTTCTCTATAGTTGATCCACGCCTAGAGTTGATCCTAGATCTCCCAACTCCTTGGTGCTAGCCCGGAAGAGGAAGAGGAAGAAGAAATCACGCAAAACGAGACCCAAAGGAGGGTCTCGGCCTCCTTTGGCCGACGGGGACGGGGCGGCGGCAAGGGGGCGGTCGAGCCTCCTTGTTGCTTGCTCTCTCTCCTTTTTGTTCTCTCCCACTCTTGTTATGTTCACTTAATGAGCATAAGTTATATGGGAAGGAAAGAAGGAAGGTCCTTTATATAGTCCAACAACTCCTTGTTAACTACCTAAAGGACTTATTCTAGTCCTACTAGAATTCAGTTTAGTCCCTTCCTTGCAAATTAGTCCCTACTAAGTTTGCAAGGGTTTGCAAAGTGATCCTTCTAATTAATTAATCCAATTAATTAATTCCCAAATCTAGTTCAACTCTATATAGCGTGTGACCCAATAGGTTCTATCTAGTTGGTAGCAACTATTTGCTAATATGGAGCGGTCTCTAGCAAAACATCCATTCTAGCCAACTAATAGAATAGTCATCTTGACAACCTTTGTACAAGTAATTGTCTCATCCCTTTGTCTCTATATCCGGATTGGACACGAGACATACAAGTCACACTCGTATATCCAATCCATAGTTTCTCGATCCATGGGAATAGCCTTATTCGTGCAAATAACATCAATATCCCATATTGATTTATTTGAGTCTGGCCAGACATTCTATAAGCACTATCCCTCGAGTGGCCTAGGATATTTGCTCCCGTTATGTGGGAGGGAAAAATTCTATCTACGTCCACTACGATCTCTAAGCTTGCTTCTTATTGTATCCAGTACACACCTTTATAACTACCCAGTTACGGTGTAGCGTTTTACGCTACCAAGATGACAATAATCCACAACTAGAATATCTAGTGACTTCAAATCTAAGGATGACAATACCATTGCACCGCGTGAAGCGCTTGTGACTCAACATAACGTGTATGTAGCCTTCTCGGAGATGGGTCAATCCAGTGCAACATTCCCTAATGTACACCTATGTGTTGGATCGTGATATCTCCATATCAATCCAACCCCATACTAGTCTATAGATGATTGTCCCATTAATCATTATACTCGACTAGGGATATTTAAGATAAACAACACAATTGTAAATCTAAGGACTTCATTATATTAAATATCCAATAAATAATAAATGAATTTCTAGCCACAAATAATTCATACTAAACTAGATTGCTTCTAGGGCATCTATTCCAACAGTCTCCCACTTGCACTAGAGCCAATCTGGCGCATCTCGTATGCCCATACTCCTAGTGTGCCCTTCATGCTTCCACTGCGTGAGAGGCTTCGTAAGCGGGTCTGACAGATTATCATCTGTAGGAATCTTGCATATCCGAACGTCTCCTCTATCGATAATATCTCGAATAAGATGAAACTTCCTGAGCACGTGTTTGGACTTCTGGTGCGATCTGGGTTCCTTTGATTGCGCGATCGCCCCAGTGTTGTCACAGAACAACTCGACTGGATCCGCAATGCTAGGGACCACACCAAGTTCAGAAACAAACTTTCTGATCCAAACAGCCTCCTTTGCTGCGCCATTTGCAGCAATGTACTCAGCCTCTGTTGTAGAATCAGCTACCGTCTCTTGCTTGGAACTCTTCCAGCTCACCGCTGCTCCATTCAGGCAAAACACATATCCCGATTGTGATCTAAAGTCATCTCTGTCGGTTTGGAAGCTTGCATCAGTGTAACCCCTTACACGCAACTCTTCCTCACCGCCAAATATCAAGAAGGCATCTTTAGTTCTTCTCAAGTACTTTAGGATGTTCTTGACTGCAATCCAGTGACTCTCACCCGGATTGGATTGGTATCTGCTTGTCATACTCAAGGCATATGACACATCTGGTCTAGTACACAACACGGCGTACATGATAGATCCTATGGCCGAGGCATAGGGGATTATACTCATGCTTTCCTTCTCAATCTCATTGGAAGGACAACCACTCTTTGAAAGAGTGATTCCATGTGACATGGGCAAGAATCCCTTCTTGGAATCTTGCATGTTGAACCGTTTCAACACCTTGTCAATATATGTACTTTGTCTTAGGCCGAGCAACCTTTTAGATATATCTCTATAGATCTTTAGACCTAGTATATAGGCTGCTTCCCCTAAGTCCTTCATTGAGAAACACTATCCTAGCCAATCTTTCACAGATTGCAGCATGGGAATGTCGTTTCCAATGAGTAGTATGTCATCCACATACAAGACTAGAAAAGCTACAGAGCTCCCACTAATCTTCTTGTAGACACAAGAATCATCTTCGTTTCTGATGAAACAAAACTCTTTGACCACTTCATAAAAACGTCGATTCCAACTCCTAGAAGCTTGCTTCAATCCATAAATGGATCGTTGCAGTTTATAGACTTTGTTGGCTTGCTTTGGATCCTCAAAACCCTCCGGCTGTATCATATACACGTCCTCGAGGATATTCCCATAAAGGAATGCTGTTTTGACATCCATCTGCCAAATCTCATAGTCGTGGTATGCTGCAATCGCAAGTAGGATTCGGATGGATTTGGTCATAGCGACTGGTGAAAAGGTTTCATCATAGTCAATACCATGAATCTGTCTGAATCCTTTAGCCACCAATCGGCCCTTATAGGTAATCACATTACCATCCATGTCGATCTTCTTCTTGAAGACCCACTTGCACCCTATGAGCCGCGCCCCATTGGGTGGTTCCACCAAAGTCCATACTTTGTTGGTATACATGGATTCCATCTCGGATCTCATGGCTTCTAGCCACTTCTGAGAGTCTGGGCCATTCATGGCCTCCTCATAGGTAGTAGGCTCATCATCTATGAGCATCGTGTCACCGGAATCGGTTACGAGAAGTCCATACCTCTCGGGTTCCTGGCGCACTCTACTAGATCTACGAAGCTCTTGTGTTACCTGAACAGGTGGCTCCACAACTGCTTGTGGTTCCTGTTCATGTTCCATAATCGGTTCAGTGATTTGTGGTTCTTGAACCTCTTCAAGTTCTACATTCCTCCCACTTGCTTCTTTAGAGACAAACTCTCTTTCTAGAAACACGCCGGTCCGAGCAACAAACACTTTGTTCTCGGTTGGATTGTAGAAGTAGTATCCCTTAGTTTCCTTGGGGTACCCCACAAATTTACACTTATCCGATTTAGGCCCCAACTTGTCTGATTGTAAACGTTTTACATAGACATTTCAGCCCCAAATCCTCATGAACGACAGTGTGGGACGCCTCCCACTCCACATCTCATATGGTGTCTTCATGACTGATTTAGATGGAACACGGTTAATGGTGAAAGCTGCACTTAATACAGCGTAGCCCCAAAATGATAATGGAAGATCGGTTTGACACATCATAGATCGAACCATATCCAATAGGGTTCGATTCCTCCTCTCGGACACGCCATTCCATTGTGGCGTTCCGGGTGGAGTGAGTTGGGACACGCTCCCACACTCTCTAAGATAGTCGTCAAACTCTTGGCTTAAGTATTCTCCTCCACGATCCGATCGTAGGGCCTTGATACTTTTGCCAAGTTGCTTCTCTACTTCATTCTTGAATTCTTTGAACACTTCAAAGGATTCGGATTTTGCCCTCATAAGGTACACAAATCCATATCTACTGTAATCATCAGTAAATGTAATGAAGTAGACATAACCACCCCTGGCAGGCGTGGCAAATGGCCCACACACATCGGTATGTATGAGCGCCAATTGCTCACTAGTCCTCTCACCTTTCTTATTGAAAGGGGACTTTGTCATTTTTCCCAATAAACAAGCCTCACATGTCTCATATGATTCAAAATCAAATGAGTCTAGTAATCCATCCTTATGGAGTCTAGATACACGTTTCTCATTTATGTGGCCTAGACGACAGTGCCATAAATAAGCAGGATTTAAATCATTTATTTTAATCCGCTTGGTATTAATGTTGTAGACAGGATTGCTTAGATCAAGGACATAAAGTCCATTAAATAATTGCGCACTAAAATAGTGAATATTATTTAAATAAAAGGAACAACAATTATTCTTTATTGAAATAATAAAACCATCCTTGTCCAAACAAGAAATAGAAATAATGTTTCTGCTCATAGCAGGCACAAAATAGCAATTATTTAATTCTAAAACTAATCCTGAAGGCAGAGATAGCTCGCACACGCCTATGGCCAACGCAACAACCTTTGCTCCATTCCCAACGCGCAGATCTACCTCTCCTTTAACCAATCTTCTACTTCTCTTTAGATCCTGCATATTTTGACAAATATGAGATCCACATCCAGTATCTAATACCCATGATGTAGAGATAGTTAAATTGACATCTACAACAAAAATAACTGGTGGTGGTGGAATAACTATTCCAAGCCTCTTATCCTCCAGATATTTTGGGCAGTTCCTCCTCCAGTGTCCAGGCTGACTGCAGTAGTGACACTCACCTTTAGTCACGGCCTTGGCAATGCCACCAACAGGCTTAAGGGCAGGTTCCTTGGATTTGGCAACTGACTTGCCTTTTCCCTTGGAGGAAGAGGCAAACCTTTTGCCCTTTCCTTTCTGTACCATCATTATGGCCTTGACCTTACCCTTGTTGATGCTCTGTTCAGCCGTCCTCAACATGTTGAGTAAATCTGGCAGTGGTTTCACGATCTCGTTCATGTTATAGTTCATAATGAACTGTCCATAACTCTCGGGCAACGATTGCAACACGAGATCGGTTGCCAACTCTTGGCCGACCGGGAACCCCAGTCGGGCGAGATTCTCCAAGTACCCGATCATTCGGAGTACATGGGGTCCCACCGGGTTCCCTTCTGCCAGATGACATTTGAACAGTGCCTTTGAGACCTCATACCTCTCTACCCTCGCCTGCTCTTGGAAGAGCTGCTTTAGATGTTCGATCATATCGACAGCATTCATGTTTTCGTGTTGCTTCTGAAGCTCAGAAGTCATGGTGCAAAGCATTAGGCAGGCCGCATCATTAGCGTCATCAACACGCTTTTGATACGCTTTTAAGGCAGCAGGTGTTTGGTTCTCTGGACCTTCTGGAACATGCTCCTCTATTGCGTACAGCTTCTTCTCTTGCTTGAGAACAATTCTCAAGTTTCTGTACCAATCAAGAAAGTTGGTTCCAGAGAGCTTGTCCTTCTCAAGGACAGATCGTAGGGAATGTTGTGAACTCGATGAGTTGTTTGCCATTTGGAATTCTACAAAAAGGAAAATACGCAAGTTTTAGTATTTGTGAATTTTTGACTATATTTAATAATGGCTAGTTTATCAAATATAGCTCCCACTATTTTTCTACGGATTAATAACCCTCAAGATATTAATGCGGAAAATATCCTTATATTTTCTAGTGGGCCAAGATCCATCTTTCATCTCCTTATGAGCTTGTTTTGGCAAGTCACCCACAATTTGACTACTTTAGGTAGGAACAATTCCAATTGCATCCGATATGCAACTCTTGGTTCAATTGGGCAAATAACTCCTTATTTATCCATCCATATGGATAATCCCAATTGATTGCCTCTAGGTTTCTTAATCAAATTAATAGCCTAGTTGTGTTCAACCTCTTATCTAAACAATTGCACATTGTTACGTGCCATCGCATTCCATCATTATGAACCAAGTCGCCATGCTTTGGCACGCATGAACTTGATAAATAATGATGATAATGAGTGTTTAAATAACGAGAAGGCAAGAACACAATATTTGAATTTTGAGGGATTTTAAATTCAATTTTAATTGTTTTTGTTGATCAATATCAACTAATCTATCTATTTGAGTTTGGGCACAACTCCAAATAATAGATCCGGGTTGTCTAATTATCTTATTATCCTAATTGCATGCATCATCCATACACCAACCACACAAATAATAAGACAATAAAATAAACAACCACAAAACAAAAATTAAACGTGATGTGGATATGGCCTTTTCTAGACTAAGATAATTCCAAGCCAATGGAATTATCTATGAACCCTAAAGCAAACACATCTCCATGCGTCTTGATCTTTTGGTCCATCCTTCATAGTCTTGTGGAATGCTCCATGCTCCATGCTCCATCTTTTGTGGCTTCTTTGGCTTTGGACTTCTTTTCTTCAATCTTGGCTAACAATCTACTTTTTCTAGCACTAGCTAACTTCTATACTACATAAAATAAATCTCACAAGTTGAGAAAAAAAAAATGGCACGCAGGCCATATAATCCTAATTAATTATTACAATTAATTGATCAGCTCGCAGGCCGTAAAACCAAACCACAAAATTAAACATCCACATCAAACCACATCCTAAGGCCATATCCAATCACCATGCGATTTGCACATAAACAGTTAAAATCCAATTTTAACGCGCTTGGTAAATTTTAATTGATTTTAGGATTTCTAGGGTTAAAACGGTCCATGGGCCCAACAATCAAATTGCCCGGGCCCAAAAAGGTGAACCACAAGGCCCTAGGGCCGGCCCGGCCCAAAACCCACAAGCCTAGGCCGCGGGTTAGGGCCGCCCGGCCCCTAGGGCGGCCAAGCTTGGGCGGCAAGCAAGGAGGGCGGTCCCTAGGGGGGCCGAACCTCCTTGAGGGAGTTGTTTCCAAAACAATTCCCTTGCTTGGTGCCCAAGTTTGGTTGTTTCCTTGTTTTGGGAGAACTCCTTCTTCCCCAAGGATGCCCAAACCCTAGATCTAAGATCCTAAAATTTCTCAAACTCACCAATTCATGCATCCAATGCAAAAATTGGATCTTGTTATGATTAATTATTGACAAATTGCATCCAATGCTTGATTTGTCTTGTTTTACGCGATAAACAATCAAATTAATGTGTAAAACAACTAAAACGTAACACATAAACCACGTTTATGCTCTACGACCTGTGGCTCTGATACCACTGTAGGGTTTTGATTCATGGATTGCACAACAGAAGCATAATCAAACATAAAACCATGCAAAACCCTCCAAGGATCACAAGTCATGAGACATTACGATGGTAAGGGTTAGAAATCATAAACACACCTTTGGGTTCTCCTTGATGACTTCAAACGCGAATTGTGTCACGTTCTCTATAGTTGATCCACGCCTAGTGTTGATCCTAGATCTCCCAACTCCTTGGTGCTAGCCCGGAAGAGGAAGAGGAAGAAGAAATCACGCAAAACGAGACCCAAAGGAGGGTCTCGGCCTCCTTTGGCCGACGGGGACGGGGCGGCGGCAAGGGGGCGGTCGAGCCTCCTTGTTGCTTGCTCTCTCTCCTTTTTGTTCTCTCCCACTCTTGTTATGTTCACTTAATGAGCATAAGTTATATGGGAAGGAAAGAAGGAAGGTCCTTTATATAGTCCAACAACTCCTTGTTAACTACCTAAAGGACTTATTCTAGTCCTACTAGAATTCAGTTTAGTCCCTTCCTTGCAAATTAGTCCCTACTAAGTTTGCAAGGGTTTGCAAAGTGATCCTTCTAATTAATTAATCCAATTAATTAATTCCCAAATCTAGTTCAACTCTATATAGCGTGTGACCCAATAGGTTCTATCTAGTTGGTAGCAACTATTTGCTAATATGGAGCGGTCTCTAGCAAAACATCCATTCTAGCCAACTAATAGAATAGTCATCTTGACAACCTTTGTACAAGTAATTGTCTCATCCCTTTGTCTCTATATCCGGATTGGACACGAGACATACAAGTCACACTCGTATATCCAATCCATAGTTTCTCGATCCATGGGAATAGCCTTATTCGTGCAAATAACATCAATATCCCATATTGATTTATTTGAGTCTGGCCAGACATTCTATAAGCACTATCCCTCGAGTGGCCTAGGATATTTGCTCCCGTTATGTGGGAGGGACAAATTCTATCTACGTCCACTACGATCTCTAAGCTTGCTTCTTATTGTATTCAGTACACACCTTTATAACTACCCAGTTACGGTGTAGCGTTTTACGCTACCAAGATGACAATAATCCACAACTAGAATATCTAGTGACTTCAAATCTAAGAATGACAATACCATTGCACCGCGTGAAGCGCTTATGACTCAACATAACGTGTATGTAGCCTTCTCGGAGATGGGTCAATCCAGTGCAACATTCCCTAATGTACACCTATGTGTTGGATCGTGATATCTCCATATCAATCCAACCCCATACTAGTCTATAGATGATTGTCCCATTAATCATTATACTTGACTAGGGATATTTAAGATAAACAACACAATTGTAAATCTAAGGACTTCATTATATTAAATATCCAATAAATAATAAATGAATTTCTAGCCACAAATAATTCATACTAAACTAGATTGCCTCTAGGGCATCTATTCCAACAAGTAACCCCTTACACGCAGCTCTTCCGCCGTTCCATAGATTAAGAATGCATCCTTAGTTCTTCTCAAGTACATAAGGATGTTCTTGACCGTTATCCAGTGACTCTTACCCGAATTGGACATATATATGATTATCATACTCAACGCATATGACACGTCTGGTCTAGTACACAACATAGCGTACATGATTGACCTATGGACGAAGCATAGGGAACCCTCTCATGTGTTCCTTCTCAATCTCATTGGAAGGACAATCAGCCCTCGAAAGGGTGATTCCATGTGACATGGGAAAGAATCCCTTCTTCGAGTCTTGCATGTTGAACCGTTTCAACACCTTGTCTATATATGTACTTTGACTTAGGCCGAGCAGCTTCCTAGATCTATCCCTATAGATCTTGATACCAAGTAAATAAGCTGCATCCCCTAAGTCCATCATTGAGAAACACATCCCTAGCCAATCTTTAACAGATTGCAATGTGGGAATATCGTTTCCAATGAGCAAATGTCATCCACATATAAGACCAGAAACACAACAGAGCTCCCATTAACCTTCTTGTAGACACAAGGTTCGCCTTCGTTCTTGATGAAGTCAAACTCTTTGACCGCGTCATCAAAACTAGATTCCAACTCCTAGAAGCTTGCTTCAACCCATAAATGGATCCCTGCAACTTACACACTTTATGGGCATCGTCTGGATCCTCAAAATTCTCTGGATGTGTCATGTACACATCCTCACGGAGGTTTCCATACAGAAACGCTATTTTGACATCCATATGCCAAATCTCATAATCGTGATATGCTGCAATAACAAGTAAGATTCGAATGGATTTGGTCATTTCAACTGGGGAAAAGGTTTCATCATAGTCAATACCATGAATCTGTCTAAATTCTTTTAACACCAATCGACCCTTATAGGCAATCACATTGCCATCCATGTCGGTCTTCTTCTTGAAGACCCACTTGCACTCTATGGGGCAAGCCCCTTTGGGTGGTTCCACCAAAGTCCATACTTGTTGGTATACATGGATTCAAACTCGGATCTCATGTCCTCAAGCCACTTTTGAGAGTCTGGCCCTCTCCATAGGTAGTAGGCTCATCTTCTATGAGCAACGCGTCATTAGGCTTAGTAACGAGAAGTCCGTAACTCTCTGGTTCTTGGCGCACTCTACTCGACCTACGAAGTTCTTGTGTTACCTGAGCTGGTTCCTCAACAACATCTTGCGGTTCCTGTCTATGTTCCATAGTAGGATCAGTGGTTTGTAGTTCTTTAATTTCTTCAAGTTCTACTGTCCTCCCACTTTCTCCTTTAGAGACAAATTTTCTTTCTAGGAACACGCCGGTCCGAGCAACAAACACTTTGTTCTCGGTAGGATTGTAGAAATAATACCCCTTCATTTCCTTAAGGTATCCCACAAACTTACACTTATCCGACTTGGGCCCGAGCTTTTCTGTTTGTAAAAGCTTTACATACACATGGACGCCCCAAATCCTCATAAAAGACAACGTGGGACGCCTCGGACTCCACATGTCAAATGGAGTCTTCATGACTGATTTAGATGGAACACGATTAAGGGTTAAAGCTGCACATACTAGAGCGTGCCCCCAAAAGGATAATGGAAGATCAGTTTGACACATCATAGATTGAACCATGTCCAACACTGTTCGATTCCTCCTATCGGAAACGCCATTCAATTGTGACGTTCCAGGTGGAGTGAGTTGAGAAAATATCCCACACTCTATAAGATAGTCGTCAAACTCTTGGCTTAAGTATTCTCCTCCACGATACGATCGTAGAGCCTTAATACTTTTGCCAAGTTCCTTCTCTACTTCATTCTTTAATTCTTTGAACCTTTCAAAGGATTCGAATTTGGCCTTCATAAGGTATACAAATCCAAATCTACTGAAATCATAAGTAAATGTAATGAAATAAAGATAACCGCCTCTGGCAGGCATGGCAAATGGTCCGCATACATCAGTATGCACGAGGGAAAATTTCTCACTAGTCCTCTCTTCTTTCTTATTGAAAGGGGACTTTGTCATTTTTCCTAATTAACAAAATTCACATGTCTCATATGATTCATAATCAAATGAGTCTAGGAATCCATCCTTATGGAGTCTAGAGATGCGTTTCTCGTTTATATGGCTTAAACGACAGTGCCATAAGTAAGTAGGATTTAAATTGTTAGTTTTCCTCTTGGTATTTATGTTATAGACACGATTAATTAGATCAAGGATATACAATCCATTATAAAATTGTGCACTACAATAATGCATACTATCAAAATAAATGGAGCAACACTTGTCCTTTATTGAATAGTAAAATCTTTCTCGTCCAAACAAGAAATAGAAATATTGTTACTGCTCATAGCAGGCACAAAATAGCAATTGTCTAATTCTAAAATTAATCCTGAAGGCAAAGATAGCTCGTACATACCCACGGCCAATGCAGGAACCTTTGCTCCATTCCCAACACGCATGTCTGTCTCTCCTTTAGCCAATCTTCTACTTCTAATTAGATCCTTCACATTTCAACAAATATGAGATCCACATCAGTATCCAATACCCAAGATGAAGAGATAGTAAAATTGACATCTATAACAAAAATACCTGGTGGTGGTGGAATCACTATTCCAACCCTTTTATCCTCCAGATACTTTGGGCAGTTCCTCTTCCAGTGTCCAGGCTGACTGAAATAGTGACACTCACCCTTAGTCATGCCCTTGTCAATGCCACTAGCAGGTTTAAGGGAAACTTCTTTGGGTTTTGCAACTGACTTGGCTTTTACTTTGGAGATAGAAGCAACTTGCTTGTTCTTTCCTTTGTTCACCATCATTAGGGTCTTGCCCTTCTCCTTGTTGATGCTTTGTTCAGCTGTCCTCAACATATTGAGAGATCTGGCAGAGGCTTGTTGATCTTATTCATGTTATAGTTCATGATGAACTGTCCATAACTATCAGCCAACGATTGCAAGATGAGATCAGTGGCCAACTCTTGACCCATCGGAAACCCCAAGCGTGTGATATTCTCCAAGTATCCGATCATACGCAGTACGTGAGGTCCCATAAGGTTTCCTTCTGATAGATGACACCTGAACAGTGCCTTCGAAACTTCATAGCGTTCAACCATTGCCTGCTCTTGAAAGAGCTGGTTCAAATGTATGATCATATCAAACGCAACAATGTACATGTGTTGCTTCTAAAGCTCAAAGCTCATGGTGCAAAGCATAAGACATGCCATATCATTATCATCGTCAACGATCTTCTAATATGCCTTTAAGGCTGCAGGAGTATTATTTTCTAGACCCCGAGGAACTTGTTGCTCTAGAATGTACAATTTCTTCTCTTACTTGAGAACGATTCCGAAGTTTTTGTACCATTCCAGAGAGTTTGTTGCAGAAAGCTTGTCCTTCTGTAGGACAGATCGTAGGGAATGTGATGAATTCAATGAATTGTTTGCCATTGGAATTCTACAAAATGAGAAATATACAAGTTTTAGTATTTTGTGAACAAATAACTACATCTAATAATTGCTAGATTATTAAACATAGCTCCCACTATTTTTCTCGTATTAATAACCCTCCATATTAATGCAGAAAATATCATTATATTTTATAGTCGGCCAAGATCGATATTTCACTTCTTTTTGAGCTTGCTTTGTTAAGTCACCAAAAATTATTTATTTAGGTAGGAACAATTCCAATTACATCCTATGCAACTCTTGGTTCAATTGGGAAAATAACTTCTTATTTATTTATCTCATAGATAATCTCAATTATTTGCCTTTAGGCTTTCAATCCGATTGATGTATGACACGTCTAACCACACGTGTATGGCTGTCGCGTGTAGATTGTGAATGAAATAAAATATGTTGTCTACTAAGAGATCTAACTTAAGCTAAACGTCTTCGTCTCGATTCGCGTTCCCATCCCCCACCTTGGTTGATGGCCTGCGGTTTTAAATTGGCAACAGCCGACGCAGTTTTGAAGAAAAAGATCAGTAAAAACTGAGTAAATACACACTACGACATGTAATTCAACGAGTGGCACAAAAGCATGATTTGAAACAAATCAGAAGATTTAAAACAGTAAAACCAACAAGTTGGGGAATTCGGAACAACTGAAAGTAACCGAGTAACAAAAACCTCTCAATTTAATAACATTGAAAAACCACGAGTATTAAGTAATATATCCAGAGTAAACAAGTTTCTTTGAACTGATAACAATATTAATTCACGAGTGTCCAATATATTTCAACTCATTTATTTCGATCAGGGCATATCCAGAGCTACAAACAACATCAATAGAGTAGTGAAACTTTCTTTCAAGTCCAATTTAACCGTTAAGTTTAGCTGAGCGATGTCCAGAGCCACCAGCAGGATCGATGTAAATAGAGGGATCACGAAGTAATCACAAAGGGTTCCTTCTAGGGTTTATCAAACCCCTATTTCACCCGATCGTTAGGGGAGCCCATACGTCAATCCTCGCTCACAAAAATAGCTAAAAGGCCTTAAGTGTCGACACCCCTATACCGTAGTGACCATTACAAGTATAAGTAGCATTCTATAGCTCTAACAAACCCTTGACCGCAATACCTTGGTAAATTTTGGGTCATCAGGGGCGGATTTGTAAACAATTAAGTTATATCCAATAATAAGAAGCATTGTTTCAATGAAATTAGCCATAAGAAAATGGAGGATCGCTTGACGCCTCCCATTAATAACATAAATATGTACATCGTCCTAAATCTATTAGAGGTATCTTATTACCTTTATTTCTCATAACCAAAGTTGGTATACAATCTTCACAGTTCATTTCCAAGAGTTCTCAGTATAAATCAATAATCGGAATTTTTCAGCATAAATCATGCTTTTCATACTCTTCCAAATAAGACGATATTCATTTAAAACGTCACATACATGGTCACAATGTGATAATTTAAGTTCGCACATATGTATTTTATTTCTTCTCTTTACAATAGACAAAATCAGATTATCAACCTATCGTAAGTAAAGTTCCAAGACTTAAAAAGAGGATTCAATCAATATGCAAACAATTTCGAGTATTAAATCATGCTTTACATACTTTTTCAATCATTAAATATTCATTCGATACATCACACAAACACTCACATTTTGATAAGAAAAATTCGCACATATGTACTTACCGCTGAGATGAAGCACAATCAAAAGCAAGAAACTAGTCCTAGCACTCCAACGACAACCGCTCACCTACGAGGTCGACGTCTACATTCACAAGTATAACGTATTCGTTACAACCAATTTATACATCGCTAATCCAAATGCAAACCTACATGAACCATAGTCCTATATGTCACAAATGTACATATAATGATGTTCACATGTCCAAATAAATCCAACATAACACTTATAACTTCAAGAAGTCAAGTTTTCTAAAAAATGTGAAACTACAATTCTAGACAGAATTGTAGCTCTGACTTTGGAGGCATATTTACCATATCAAAGAGTCTGATAAAATCTTGAAATTAATTTGTGATATACCTACATGTGTATACTTTCAGAAACATCAAGAAAATTATGCATAGCTATTTTAAAACTCAATTTTCAAAAATAACAAATACCTCCATGCAGAGAAGAGTTTGGCAAAAACTTTCAACTTTGAAAGGTGATTACTACCACTTGGAGAATAGAAATAGAGCTCATATTCTCCAGAATTGATCATCAATGTGTCTAGTTACAACAAAAGAAAGATGAGGTGCCAAAAGTTTCTGAAAATGGGGTTTTTAATCAAAATGCCAAGAATAGTCCAGAAACAGAGTTGCAGAAAACATCAAAATTAAAACGAGCATATCTCACTAACAAAATGGCTATGGAGTTGATTTTTTTCTAAAAATGACCCTATCTGAGTCTTGTTTTATAATATTTAAGAATCAAAAATTTAACATTGAAAAAAAATTGGAGATAATCTATGTTTTCCACAAGCTGGTCAGATTGTGTCAATATGCATTTTTCTCAAAAATCAACAAGTTTGGTTCAAATGATACATGGAACTTAAAGAGACTTTATTTTCAAACAAATAACATTATTTTAGGAATGAAGTAAGATTTTCACATGCTTTTGACACAAATTATCAAAAATCTCTTGAGTAACAAATGCAAAGAAGAAGATGACTTTCACAACATGCATGTGGGTTCTAGTGTGGGTTTTCTGAAATAGTCAAAAAATTTGAGTTTATCTCTTGATCAAACCATGAAAATGAAGAATCAAGCATGGAAAGGAAGAAATGTAAGATGAAATATCATCAATCAAATAAAAAATGAACATGCATGTACGATTCAAGACTAGAAGGAAGATTTACCCCAAGATTCAAGAAGATGGTGCATGAAAGAGTGAAATTGGCCTTGAATTCTTGAGTGGAATGATGAAAGAACTCTCATCCATGATGGTACTAAGTTTAGACCCATGTTTTCATGATTTGGAGACTAAGAAATGAAATTTTGGTGTTTTTTTTGTGAGGCCAACACCAAAAAACGGGAATGAACATTGAAGAGAGATGAGAGTGCTTGGATGAATGTTCATGAGGAAAAAAGTTGTAAAGAAATGAAGTGATAGAAATATGGAGTATGGAGTTGAAGGAGATGTGAGTGTTCGTGATGGGGAATCTCACAAATGATGTAGATACAAAGTGGTAGGTTGTAGCGGATGTACATATAAGATGTATTTTTTACTTGATTGGGTGGAAGAGGATTGAGGTGCAATTTAAAGTCTCCCAACAACATTGTTAGGGTAGAAATTGGAATAATAAAGAGAAAGGTGATTGACATGCAAATACTAGAAATTGAGGGTAACTCTAAACTTTCTAAACAAGAGGGGTATAAATAGAAGTTACCGAAAATATAGGGGTAAAATATGATTTTTAATTACTAGCTAACGCATAAAAATTAATTTCATAAATTTTAAAATTCTCAAATAATTTCAAATAAACTATTCTGTATATAAATGTCAAAATCCATTTCTTTTAAACGAGTATAAAGAAGTCCCAAATATACGTATTAATTTCATATAGTATTACAAAACTTTCCAAAACTACAAAATAACTCAAAATAAAGTTCTAGATTATCGCAAATAATAAATGACACCCTAATACTTTTAAACTAAGAAGATGTTATGAATAAGTTTGAAATATAAATTTCTTAAAATTTTCATATATATTTTTCGAAATAACCAAATAGCCCATAACTTAAATACGGGGTTTGGCCGAATTCGCAATTCAGCCCCTCTAGTTAGTAATTCTCAGACAGATTTAATAAGCTAATCTTGCGCGGGCCTTTTCACCCTCATCCGGATTCCGGTTTGGGCTTATCTTATATCGTTGGAGAGTCTTGAATGTCTACTTTCGAATGGCGTAGGTCGTGATACAAAATTCTCTCTGTAGCTCAAGATATAATCTGAATACTGAAGACTAGTCCAGTGAACTTTTTCAGCTCTTCTTCGATTTTGCGTCATCTTCGGCGGATCATATCTTTCGTCCGGACTTTGATTGAGCTCCGTGACCTACCGTTGGAATGATATTTGAGTCTAATTTCATTTACCACTGGTATCACTATAGCAGACCTTGTAGAACTCAAGATATCACTAAAATAGTGAAGGATGGTCACTTTTGCTCCTCTAACTTTGCTTCTCTTGCTTCCTCTTGACTTCCAAAGCTCGTTTCTTCTCTCCATTTGCTCTTCTCATAGAATCTTCCTGTAAATAAAAACACGAACACTAATGCGAAGATCTAATGTGACAAAATCATGCAAATCATACGTAAAACTATTCAAGAAATGCCCAGATTGTACGTTTAAGCTATAAAACATCTTAAAAATCATTTTTCTCTTCAAATAAGCCCGAAATTCATCAATTTGCACCGAAACATACAAAAATAATAATGTAAAGCGTATGTAGGTTAACTCTTATTAAGGAGTTATCAAATACCTCCAAACTTGTCATTTTCGCGTCCCGAGCAAAAATTCTCATCTACTGCATCTAATTATCTATTATACAACTAGACTCAAACGAATCTAACATGACTCACGACACTACAATGCAGCAAGATTATGTAATGCATATCTAGACTCAATCTTAAACTAGTATTTAACAAAAATATTTAATTTCTCTCTTTTTGGCAAGAATAGGCAATCTCCCTCTCATCTACTTAAAATCATCAAGCTTTCACTAATCCTTTTTGAAATTCACATACAAGTAGCAAGAATTTGAAATGAAATTGATTATATGCAAAAGATCACCATAGCGTCCATATTCTTCCACCAATTGAAACCAAGACACAAGAACGCCTTAAGCTTCACTGGGTCTAACTCATATCAAATTACACTGTAGCATTTCTTCGCCGAATTATTTGAGGTTTTCTTGTCCCGGTGAAGGGAGTAACAAATCCTGTGAAATAAGGCGTGACTCTAGTTTTCCTTTCCAGCTCAACTCATTTGGTTATTCTCCTTATTTGAGCATTTTCTTTAATTTTTTTCATATAGAGCATATCTCCTCTGTTTTTCAACCGTGAGCTAGAAAGCGTGGACTTTTTCGGTTAACTCTTGTGACCACTGTAAGGCATGGTGGTGTACGCCCCTCACCTTCACTTAGGCTGAGGCAACCGTACCACATAAAACCAACTCAATACGAAGGTCCACCCAAGATCAACAAGAGACCACAAGTTTCCACTTGAAAACAGAATATTCTACTACAGTAAAACTCAATCTAATTAGCACACTAAAGGAAACTTATGTATACTTTAAATGTCATTCTTTCACAACTTCCGAAAATTCCCGTGAGTATCCTTTCGTGAAACCTCTACACAAAATTTAAAGAATAAAATTTTCATACTACGACACTTCATACTCAAAAGGACTCATTCACTAATCTCTCTTCAGTTCAAGATCTTTAATTACCTTATTCTCAAATTTTCAAATTTTTCTACTTTTTATGAATTTTCTATTTTTTTCATTTTTTTGTATTTTTCATAAGTTCTAACTCTATATGCAAGGCTTAGACTCGAAATATAACTTTGACTCTACAACATCTAAAAATTTGGTGGGTAGACTTAGTTATTTAAAAGTGCAAATAGTATATAAATCTACTCTACACAATACAACAATAAAGAAAAAGTATAACAAAAAAACCACAACACCGACTCACAATACGAACTAAACACATCCTACATGTAATTGGCTATGCAAACGCGTATATCAGTTAATAGACAGTTAAACCACCCCGTACTGAATGCTTCGTTGTCCTCAACGAATTTAGAGGTCAATCAAGAGAACTCATCAATCCAATGCGTAGGCTAGTAGATGAGATGGAGCACGACAAATAAAAAAATTGAACACAAAATCCAACAAAAGAAAAAGATATTCCAAACCACCTCAAGGGTGGGGAAGAAATATGCACCAATAGTCCCCAAGCACTAGTAGTGGCGCAACTGTGGGTTGGTCACTTTTGCTCCTCTAACTTTGATTCTCTTGCTTCCTCTTGATTTCCAAAGCTCATTTATTCTCTCCACTTGCTCTCCTCATACAATGTTCCTGTAAATCACAACACGAACACTACCGCGAAGATAAAATGTGACAAAATCATGCAAATCATACGTAAAACTATTCAAGAAACGCCTGGATTGTACGTTTAAGCTATAAAACATCCTAAAAATCATTTTCTCTTCAAATAAGCATGAAATTCATCACTTTGCACCGAAACACACAAAAATAATAATGCAAAGTGTACATAGGATAACTCTTATTAAGGAGTTATCAAATACCCCCACACTTTCCATTTGTGCGTCCCCGAACAAAGTCTCATCTATTGTATCTAACTATCTATTAGCCAACTAGACTCGATCTTAAACACGCATTTAAAAGAAATATTTAAGTTCCCTCTTTTTGGCAAGAATAGGCAATCTCCCTCTCATCAACTTAAAATCATCAAGCTTTCACTAATTCTTTTTGAAATTCACATACACGTGGCAAGAATTTGAAATAAAATTGATTCTTTGAAAAGATCACTAAGGCGTCCACATTCTTCCACCAATTTAAACCAAGACACAAGCACGTCCTAAGCTTCACTGGGTCGAAATCAGATTAAATTTCACTGTAGCATTTCTTCGCCGAATCATATGAGGTTTTCAGACCCTCTTAGTCTTTATCGCGTTTGAATGCAAATTATCCCGGTGAAGGGAATCACAACTCCTGTGATATAAGGCTTGACTCTAGTTTTCCTTTCTAAATCAACTCATTTGGTTGGTCTACTTATTCGAGCACTTTCTTTAATTTTTTTCATATAAGCACATATCTCCTATGTTTTTCAACGGTGAGCTAAAAAGCGTGGATTTTTTCGGTTAACTCTTGTGACCAACATAAGGGATGGTGGTGTACGCCCCTCAACTTCACTTAGGCTGAGGCAACCGTACCACATAAAACCAACTAAACACGAAGGTCCACCCCAGATAAACAAGATACCACAAGTTTCCACATGAAAACAGAATATTCAACTACAGTAAAACTCAATCTAATTAGCACAGTATACGAAACTTAGGTATACTTTAAATGTCATTCATTCACAACTTCCAAAAATTTCCGAGACATCCTTTCGTGAAAATCTACACAAAATTTAAAGAATAAATTTTGATACTACGACACTTCATACTCAAAAGGACTCATTCACTAAGCTCTCTTCAGTTTCAAGATCTTCAATTTCCTTATTCTCAAATTTTTAAATTTTTCCACTTTTTATGAATTTTTTTATTTTTTCATTTTTTGTATTTTTCATAAGTCTAAACTCTATATGCAAGGTTTAGACTCGAAATATAATTTTGACTCTACAACATCTACAATTTGGTGGGTAGACTCAATTATATAAAAGTGCAAACAATATACAAATCTACTCTACACAATTCGGAAATATAAGGAAAAACATAACAAAAACCACAACACTGGCTCACAATACGAACTAAATACATCTTGCATGTAACTGGCTAGGCAAACACATATATCAGCTAATAGACAGTTAAACCACTCTCACACTGAATGTTTCGTTGTCCTCAACGAATTTAGAGGTCAATCAAGATAACTCATCAATCCAATGTGTAGGCCAGTAGATGAGATGGAGCATGACATATAAAACAATAGAACACAAAATATAACAAAATAAAAAGATACACACAGCGACCTCGAAATATGCACCAAAAGTACCCAAGCACTAGTAGTGGTGCCACTGTGCTCCCAACGATCAGTGTCTACTCGCACATCGGGGTCGACTGCCTCATCTGCTAAAATTCATGTCTGAATAAACCCCAACTTGCCAATGCAAGTCACTATAAAGGTCATGTGTACCATGGTACATCGGGGTTGACTCTCCCATAACCTGTATAAGTATGTTACTTGGAAACTAATGTCAGTCCCTCTCTCTCATCTCTCCACATAGATAAATGAATAACACAACACAACTGTATTTAAAAATGCACTCCCTAAATTAAGAAAATAAATAGGTTGTGTTGCCTCCCAAAAAGCGCATTGTAATTTAAGGTCGACGACCCGACCCAGTTACCTCAGATATGTTAAGGAGGCCTAGCACGACGTGCATCCACCTTAAGTTTCTTTCCTTTTATCTTGAGCACTACCTCATGTGCACTCACTACTGCTGACTTTTTCTCTAATTCGGGTGGATCGGATTTCAAAACTGTAGGCAACCCAAGAAAGGGATCCACAACTTTCTCTCTAAACTTGAAATTTGCCAATTTATTCTTCCCTTTTCCCAACACAAATGCCTTGAACACCAGTGATGAATCTAGATCTTTGATAGTAAGCTCCTCAGTCTCGAGATCCACATTTGCGCGCATTGTCTTCAAAAGCGGTCTTCCAAAGATAAGAGGCACATCGCGATCCTCCTTGATGTCCACAATCACAAAGTCACCTGGAAAGACAAATGAACCCACTTTGACAAGCAAGTTCCCAATCACCCCATTTGCAGTCACAATAGAATTATCAGCTAATTGCATACCCATTTTCAATGTTCTTGGCGCACCATTTCACAATCTATGAAATAAGGACAATGGCATGAGATTAATACTCGCGCCTAAATCACAGAGCCCATGTGTATGATATTTGCCCCCAAGAGTGCAGCCTAAGATGACACTGAATGGATCTCTCATCTTGGGAATGTCTCTCTGTATTATTGTGCTACATGTCTATGTCAGCTTCACCGTGGCATAAGGGTCTATTCTCTTCTTTCCCCATAAAATGTCCTTCAAGAACTTCTTTTACTTGGGCATCCAAGCAAGTTCTTCCACTAATGGGATGTTGATATGAAGTTTTTTGAATATTTCTATAAATCTCCCGTAGTGCTTATCATCATTCCTCCTCAGTGCCATCGGGTATGGAACTCTTGGCTCAAATCAGCCGAATTTAGAGTGTTCTTGGGATCTTCTTTCTCGTCTATTGTGTCCTTTGATTGGGGACTCACAGTGGTCTTTGGAACTTCTTCACCCAATTCTCTCTCTTTGGCCTTAGTAGCCTCAGCTCTGGAATGCGTAGGATATGTATTACAAACCCCATTCCTAGTAGTAATCGCGTTCACCTTCTCATCGGGAGTAATTATACCTGCATAAAGCATTCTAGGTGGAAGAGTAGTATTCTGGTTGGAAATCTGGTCAATCTGCGTCTCATGCCTTCACAAAGCTGCGTCTGTGGCAACCGCTTTACTCTCCAAGCGATCAAGCTTCTCATTTATTTTTGCAAAAAGTTTTATCAGCTCATGGTTGATTAATTGCTCTTGTTGTTGCTAAAAATGTTGTTGGGTTGGTGTTCGCAAATGGGCCACTTCTCTTTCATGTGAAAACTCTTGCACTTTCACGGTAGCCTGATATCTCTCCTCAACTCTAGTAGTCATCCTTGTTGCAAGATTATCAAGCAAGACTATTGCACTATTTTCATCCATACCCATGAAATTTCCCTTAGCTGCTTGATCTAATTCCTTTTCATGCTCCCAATATAAGCCCTAATAAAATTGGTGTAGTAGACGAAACCACTTTAGACCACGACAAGGAACTTTCCTCAATGCCTTTCTAAATTGGATCCATGCCTCGACCATATTTTCTCCCTCGATTTGCTGAAATAGGTAAGTTTTTTCAATCAATTGTGCAACTCTCTATGGTGGGTAATACTTTTCGAAGAATTTATGAGTTAGCTGATCCCACGTGGTGATGGAATGACTGGGCAACTCGTTCAACCAAGTTTTAGCTTCCCCCTTTAGCAAGAATGGGAATAGGATAAGTCTTACTGCTTCATCTGACACCCCGTGTTCCTTGAATGTAGAGAACAACTGCAAGAAAAGTAGTCACATGCCCGTTGGGATCATCAGTTTCTATCCCACTGAATTGGTAGTAATTACGAATCATCGTGATCAGCGCAGGACTGATGGAGAAATTCTCTGCACCCACATGGGTTACACGGATGGAGGGTAGATAAGTGCTATCTGTACCCCGATAGAAGCTCACCATAGGAAGGTCTTTTGGCCTAAGTTCTTGTGTCAATGTTGAAGCTGGTGCATGCGGCCCGGAAAACTGTTTGTGGTTGTGGCACATATTGTGCCTGTGTGGCCCGGGCAGCCAATTGAGCTCCCAGCGCCTCATTCTCCTTTTCGATTCTCTCCATAGCTTGTTCCATGTGACCAGCCATATATACTGTGGACCTGGAATAAAGCTAGGAAGACCAAGTGAGGAGAGATAAAAAACAAAAAATAAAAATAAAAATCTCTAATAAATTTTAACTAACTAAACAAAGTCCCCGGAAACGGTGCCAAAAACTTGACACGTCTAACCACAAGTGTATGGCTGTCGCGTGTAGTAATACTCGGTAATTCGGGTTTGTCGAACCCAAGAGACTTCGTTAATTAGCTAAGACTTATATCCTGAATGTGGGAAATAAGTTGAGTTTGTTTATCTATGATACTAACTAAAAGTAAATTAGAGCATGAAATTTTAAATGCAAGAGTTTGAATGGTTTTAGATTCCAATATTGGCGAAGTGATCAAGACACCTCGTTTGGGGGGATTGCTAGGGTTTACTGTTGATAGAATTGTATGTTTCAGGAAACGCTGATGAATTTGTCTGTGTCAAACAAGTAATGTTCAACTACCTAGTTACCAAGTCGTTATACTACGCCTAAATCTAGTCAAAACCGAGTTACCAAGTTCCAATTTCCCTAAACGTGCATTACGATTCAAGTTCTACTCTTATGTCCTCAATTAATGTAGCCGAGTTACCAAGCATAAAATAAGATCAAGTGATTGTTCTACCTTTCTTGTTAATAGTCATCGAGTTATCAAACAATTATCAACTAATTTCTAGATAACAAGACGTCTCCTATCAACTAGATATTACAAAGAATGTAAAATCAATCATAACACGTTAAAATCATCAATTAAGTCACTAACATGAATCACAAGAACGCCCATGAATCAACAATAAAACCCTAACCCCCAAACTTAGGTCCTGATCCTAAAGAGTTTATCTACTCATAGTTGGGAATACAACGAATAATTTCAAAGTATTCATAAAAAACAAGAGAGATAGAGAGACTTTAGAGAGATCCAACGATGAATACTTGATCCGGCAATGAATCCGAGCTCTCCAATGGCTTGGGAGCAGTCTCCTAACTTTCTCCAGCAGCCTCTCCTTCCTTCCAGGTCCCTGAACACGTTTTCCAAGGCCTGGGCACAAATTTTAATGTACTTTGGCTGAATTTGCAATTAAGCCGCTGTAGTTTGCAATTCTCGAACATATTTCATAAGCAGATCTTGCGCGGGCTTTTTCTCCCTCATCCGGACTACGTTTTGGGCTTATCTTATATCGTTGGAAAGCCCTAAATGTCTAATTTCGAATGGCTTAGGCCTTTCTCTAAAATTTCCTTTGTAGGGCAAGATATATTCCGAATACAGAATACTGGTCCAGTGAACTTTTCTAGCTCTTCTTCGATTTTGCGTCATCTTCGACGGACAATATCTTTCGCGTCCGGCATTTGAGTAAGATTTGTGACCTACTTTTGGAAAGATATTTGAGTCAACTTTCATTTTCCACTAATTTCACTATAGCATACCTTGTAGAACTCAAGATATCATCAAAATAGTAAAGGTTTGTCACTTTCACTCCTCTAACTTTGCTTCTCTTGCTTCCTCTTGACTTCCAAAACTCGTTTATTCGCTCAACTTGCTCTCCTACTACAATATTTTTGTAAATCACAACACGAACACTACTGAGAAGAAAATCATGCAAATCATAGGTAAAACTATTCAAGAAACGCCCGGATTGTACGTTTAAGCTATAAAACATCCTAAAAAAAGCATTTTCTCTTCAAATAAGCCTGAAATTCATCACTTTGAACCGAAACACACAAAAATAATAATGTAAAGTGTACGTAGGATAACTCTTATTAAGGAGTTATCAAAATAGCCTAGTTGTGTCCAACCTATTACTTCAACAGTCGCACATTATTAGCTTGAGCAATCCCGTCACATCATGATGAATCAAGTCGCCTTGCTTTGGCAAGACTGAACTTCATAAATCATGATTATGACGAGTGTTAAGCAACGAGAAGACAAAAATGCAATATGTAAATTTGAGGGATTTTTCCATATAATTTTGATTGTTTTATTGATCTATATCAACTGATCTACTTATTTGGGTTGGGCAATCCCAAAATAAAAGACCCGGGTTGTATTATCTTGTTACCAATTTGCATGCATCATCCATACACCAACAATAAATAACAAGGAAGTAAATAAACAACCAGAAACAATAAATAAACGTGATGTGGATATGGCATCCTAAAACTAAGTTATTCACAAGCCAATGAGAATATCTGTAAGCCATAAAAATAGCAAGCTCATCTCCATGTGCCTCCATCTTTAGTTCTTGCGCCTTAGCTTGTGGAATGCCTCCATCTTGTGGTTTCTTCAACTCTTTAGGCTTCTTCTCCAAGTCTTGACTGTCATCTTCTCTATCTTATACTAGCTAGCATCTATACTAAATAGAGAGACCTCACAAGTTGAGGAGAAGACCGGCTCGCTAGCCGTCATACCTAATTAATTAATTATTACAATAAAACCAAACCACAAAAATAAACACAACATCCACATCTAAAGCCATATCCAATCACTATGCAAAAGCACATAATACAGTTAAATCCAATTTTAACGGGCTTTGTCAATTTGAGTTGATTTTGGATGTGCTAGGGTCAAAACGGTCCAAGAGGGCCCACCAACTAGCTTGGCTGAACCCCTAATGGACCGCCACAAGGCCTTGGGCCGGTCGGCCCGAGCCCACAGAGCCAAGCCGCGCGCTAGGCCGGCCCGAACCCTTGGTCGTGGCTTCCTTGGCGCGCAAGGAGGGGGCGGACGGCCCTAGGGTTACGGCCCTAGGGTTGTTTCCTTCCCTTCCTTCCTTGTTACCAAAGTTTGCTTGTTTCTAAATTAAGAAAAACCCCTTTTCCTATTTTTTTCCCACACCCTAGTTTTCTAGATCCAAAGTTTCACATCATATGTGATCTAAATTCACTAATATTTACATCACATGTAAAATTAGCTCATTCTTTATTGAATCATATTCAAATTGCATCATTATGCCAAGTTCATTTTTATGAGATAAATCATAATTACGGTGTAATAACTGACTGAAAAGTAACACATAAACCACGTTATGCACTACGACGTGAGGCTCTGATACCACTGTAGGGTTTTGATACGGATTACGTAGCGGAATAACAATAATCAATTCCGTTCAAGACCCTCCAAGGATCACAGGACTAGACATCATAACGATGGTAAGGGATAGAACATAGTGTACATTGTTTGTCTCCTTTGATTTCTTCACGTGAAATATTGTCCACGTATCTACAGAAGCCCACTCCTAGGATTGCTCCGGATCCTTCTCACGCAAAGAAGACACACAAGGTCGCGCCTCACGAGGCCAACGGCAAGAGGGAAGGGAGAACGGGGGGGGGGGGGGGGGAGGGGGGTTTGTTCGGCCTCCTTGTCTTGGCTCTCTCCATGATTTCTTCTCTCTCTCTTGTGTGATAAAAATTATGACACTTATGAGAAAAATAATCTAGGAGTGCCCTTATATAGTTAATAACTCCTTATTAACTACGCAATTTCTCCAATACTAATCGTGTCCATACACGGATTAGTCCACCTTGCAAATTAGTCCTACTAAGTTTTTCTTGTGGTTGCGTATTGATCCTTCCATTTAATTAATCATATTAATTAATTATGAAGTCCAGTTTAATTCATAGGGAGTGTGACCCCATAGGTTTTTACTTAGTTGGTAGTAACAATTACTAACATAGAGCGGTGTCTAGCAACACATCAATGCTACCCAACTAATAGAAATAGTCAGTAATCCGACAACCTTGTGACCAATGTTACCACTTTGTATTATCCATTTGTCTCCATATCCGAATTGGACACGAGACATACAAGTCACACTCGTATATCCAATCCATAGTTTCTCGATCCTTGGAATATTCTTATCCATGCAGATCACATCAATATCCGATATTGAATAATCTGAGTCTGGCCAGATATTCTATGAGCATTACCCCTCGAGTGGCCGCGGATATTTGCTCCCGTTATGTGGGAGGGGCAAATCATATCTACATCACTACAATCTCTAAGCTTGCTTCCTATCATGCCCGATAACTACCTTTATAGTTACTCGGTTAAGACACAACGTTTGATAATATCAAAGCATGATATTTCACAACTAGAGTGTCTAGTGACGTCAAGTCTAAGTACCACAATACGATTGTCACTACGAGAAGCATCTGTGACCTTACATAACTTGTATGTATCCTTCTCGTGGTGGGTCAATCCAGTATGCCGTTACCCCTAATGCATACCCATGTGCTAGACTTGATATCTCCATATCAATCTACCCACATACTATTCTATAGTTGATTGTCATGTTAATCAATATAATTGACTAGGGATATTTAAGATGAACAACACATTATAATATAAGGACTTCTTTATATAAAATATCTCCATAAATAATACAATGATTATTCTATCCAAAAATAATGTTCATACTTCACAAGATTGCCTCTAGGGCATCTATTCCAAAACTTGCGTGTCTTCTTCATATATTTCTTTTCCTTTTCTTCTTCTCCTCTCTCCTTTGAAATCTACCTGAGTAAGGTACGAACCAGATTTAACAAGCTCTTTTCAAAATCCAACCAACCTCTCTCGCAAATTGGAAAGGAGGTCCTTGTCGATAGGGAGAACTGGATCCATATTTTCCATACCTAGTTTTCTTTCTTAATCATGCTGAAAAAAGTCCTGCTTCGATCCCCATCACCAAGTCGGCGCAGCAGACATTGGTCAAACTTTTTTGTGTACACACACATTGTTGAAACCCCTATACCCACATCAATGATGCACTCCTCCATCAAGAGCTTAGTACAATTGTTGCGCTTCTCTTTGAGAAGGTAATAGAAAGTGTATTGGTCGGCAAGCAAGGAACTAGGCCCCTTGGACGCAGGGACAACTATCGGAACAACATGATCCCCCATCGACGCGGGAACAATAGAGTTGTGGCGCGATAACTGTGCCCTCTAGTATGCTACCAACATTTGGTTGGAAACCCCTAACACAAGGCATTTGGGAGAGGGAATCCGCAAGAAAACTGCATCATTTTCACATATGTCTCATTCAAAATGAACCTATTGAAATTCTCAACATCAACCTCAGAGGACCAAACGCTCGGTGCCACCTAGTGAAGGCCAGACTGACGAGCCAAACGATGACGGTTATACAAAACCCACTCAGCGTCATACGCCCAATAAAATGCACACTGGTATCAGACATTGCATGAAGGGACCGCGCATGCAACGAAACTGAAAGCGGTTCGCTATCGTAACCTTCTTGATGGAAACACTCACAGGAGTGACCCTCAAAGAAGCAGCAGGGTACAACTCAGTCTCAAACTTAAATTTATTTTGGCATAGGTCTGAAAGAAAACTCGGACTCCAGGTCGCAGATCTAACTAAAGGACGGGCAATGGCCCCTCGCCCCATACCACCTCCAGGCGCGCTGGGCCCGATTCTACGGTCCGCAGCACTTCGACACCAAAGGTGCAGGCGCCTTCGTGGCCACTGCTCATAGGACGACATGGCCGAAACCACCTAGTTTACAATGACAGAAGATTGCACGCTCCCTGATAATGCACACTTCTCCAAAACATTTTGCAAGGATCTACGATTGGCATAATTTTCAACTAATGGAATCCAACCTATATATATATATATATATATAAAAAAAAAAAAAAAAAAACTTCACATCCACACTCCCCTCCCCATCTTTATCGAATGAGGAACGGGTTTTGTATTTGTTCATAATCGGACACATATGGCCCAGAAATGCAACAACAATGGAGAAAAGAATTCTCCATCCGTCTACGTCTCTTTCAGCCATCCCGCTCACCCATCCACTATTTGTAAACTCAACCACAAATAGAATTCCAATAGTTCAAAACCTAACCATCACGCTTCCCCAGCTGGCCCCCAATAATCCTATAATACTTACCTGGTGCCCCAACCCAATCTTCCACCTCTCCGTATCCCACTTTCAGGAGCAATTTTTGTTTGCTCTAGAGCAAATGATGTACCATACAGTACACGACACGGCAGGAAGAAAGAGAATGGGTTACATACAAAATAAAGTGGATTTCCTACATGTTACTGACGTGTCCTATGATGTATTGATTAGACCACCATGTCATATTTTTTCTTGGAGCAAGGATAATTACTCCCTTTCACATTGTTTTTGCAGTGTCAAACTTCTTACGGACTCTCGAGAAGTTGTTTCCCACTTCAAGAAGAAGAAAAAGAACATCATAAATATTCCAGGCCACACAACTAACATTAGAACGATCCCACTCAACTTTTTGAACTTTTCGCTTGTCATTGCAGAGAGAAATGGTGTCTGCTAGGAAACAATAAAATCAAAAGGACTTTTACCGATTGTAATGTGTGTGCGCGTGCACACATTCCATTCCTCAAAAAATAAATGCGGGCACTTTGTTTACCTTTGACAAGCAATAGTCGAAAACTGATGCTCATAGACCTCGCGGTTACTCAAAGTGGATGTTACCTCTACTAATAGAACTCTCTTTTATATACATTTGCCAAAATTTGATGATAGAACCACATGCTTATATCGGGGCTAAACGATCTAGTAATTAGGTCAAGAGAGGAAAGAGTGTCCAAGACTTGTAAGAAAATTACGACAAAGAAGTCTCCTAATCGAGAAATGATCTATATGCAATTGTTTGCTCACTTTGCCGATAAGAATAATGTTTCTGAAATGAAAGAGGTCCAAGTAAAAGTTCCCGACACAATTCAATGTGTAGTAATAGAGCATACACTGACATGTGACAATAATTGATTGTATCCTTTCATCATACGTAGTTGTCTCATCTATATGAGAACTTGGGAGAGAACCAACAACAACAACAACAACAACAATAATAATAATAATAATAATTTCAAGCTACACAAGTGATACCAATAATAATGATGATAATACATGCGTCACTGTAGATATTACACTCATAGGGAACTAAAAATAATAAAAATGACGGTGGTGATCATAGAGATAGATATATCTTCTTAAGCTACACAAGTGACGAGAATTGGCGAGTCGAGGAGCTGCACATTAACCCTGCAGGGCTCGTGCGCTGCTTCTTCTTCCATCTTTCCGCTACTTTTCTCATTCTTCTTCTTTTGCTCATACTCTTCTCCGTCACCATCCATTTTATGACCAATTTGACCTTCAATCGCCGTTTTATTTGCTTCATCAGACTTCTGGTTTACTTGCTCAGGCCCCTCTAATATCACAATGTTGATTACACTTTCCTGAGGCTTCTCTTCTTCTTTTTCTATCACGATTTCCTGCTTTTTAGCTTTTCTATAAATTGCATAAAGAACCATCTGAACTAACCCCAGTACGAAACCGAATACATTTGGCAGCTGATGATGAAAGATAAAGTGTTAGATTCGGTAGAAATAAATTAATAACTGATTAATTGGTGTAGAAAGTCTTGATTAATGAAACTCACCGCAACGTGCACATCCTCAATGGTCAGACCGTACGCGAGCCACATGACTGCGCTAAGCGTTAGCCAACCAGACAGGCCAATAGGCATGAACTCAACGCTCTTTGTTCGTATAACCTGGAGCTGTAAAAGCAACAAAATAATATTCATTCATTTATAAACTTATTGTAACAATTTTTTTTAATCTATCTATACTATATACTATTTGAGAATGCATTCTTCAACTTTGCCTCAGGAATTGTCACGTGGAAGTTACAAATTACAATTAATTAATGCAAAAATTATTTTCCATATTTGGTAGTTTCTTTTAGCACATTTAAAAGTTTTCCATTAATCACGATGATTTACTATTAATAATGTATTGATTACCTGAGTTATAAATAATTGTTAAATCCTATTCCTTTTAACTCTATTCATCTTGTTCTACATATACTCAGTAAATCATAGTTAAAATTCAAGAGTTTCATGTACCACTCTGTCTCTACTCTTTCTACCTATTTGCACTTTTGCCACTATTCACTAGGTCACTTTGACCCGTTGATTTGAATAACAAATCGATGAAATTTTTCGATAATTTTTTCATGGTGTTTTAGATAAAAGTTTCTCTATAATACGGTGAAAAATTTATCAAAAAACCGTATTATTTTGCTATCCAAATCACCCGATCAAAGTGATCCAGATACGAGTCAAAAAGTCAGTTTGAGTAGAAAGAGCAGAGACTGAGTGGTAGTCTTTTTATTCTTAGTGTTGTAGTTAATAGTTATACTCTTTACTTCTTCTATTTGTGTTATTTATAAGAAGTCCATAAGGAATAAGGTTAGTCATCTTTTTTTTTTCTCTGACAATTTTTACTTCTTATTTGTTGTGATTTGTTTCTAAGAAGTTCAAGAAATGTGAATTTCAAATTGAAATTGCAGTTATATAAGTCATCCCATCCATCATACTTAAAGCATGTATGCTGGTTTTTTATACTATGTGGCCACTTGGTCTTTTTAAAAAGTTATTATTTATTTTTTGAGGAATGTTATTATGTTTTTTTGGTACTAACTCATTCTCATATTGAAGTTCCTCAACTGAAAAAATGAATGTGGTCGTGAAATGGTCAGCCATTTTTTTTTTTGAGAAATTATTTTGTCGTCAATTGGGTTTGAACCCAAGACCTCATGCAGGGGCTTCCAACGCCCTGCTACTTGAGCTACCACCTAGCTGCCCCAATTTTTTTATTTTATCTTAATGTACAGGAAATTCTATTGATATGCAATTACCGTTTATTATTAAATAAATGACCATGAAGACTCTTTTGATTTCTTAGATACATAATCATTGTTAAAAATGTAATTTCCTAAGTGGACACAATTTTGACATAAATTCTCAATTTGATAAAAACTAAAATCCATTAAGGAAGGGTGAGCCTTTGAAAATTTGTTTTGTGTATGTACATGAGAAAAAAGAGCAATGATATAATACAAAATTGACAATTCAATTTGCTCGGGATTCACCAATCTAAATGTTTATGTGCAACATGTGTGTACATAAACAAATGAAAATGTATAAAACTTTAGATGGTTTCTTTGGCATCTGAATTGATTTTCGCCCTTATATTTTTTTATTTTTCATTTGTTTCTTCAGAGACCTGAAAAGGTTATCAATATAGTGAAGAGAAAAGTAACAAAATTAAAATTTCTGAAGAACTTGAAAGGTTTAAAATCGGTCACTTAAAACAAACAATCAATCATCCTATCTAATGAGAAATTTCTATATGTTGTAGCCAAAATTGTGGTATGTAACTGACAATACTACACAATATTAGTAGATTTTTTGTGTGTGAGGAAAGTAGCTAGAAAAGAAATGAGTTAATATTAAAATTCATATATCCAATAATCGGTACATTAAGGAGATCAAGTATTCACAACTTGCAACATATGCCGTACTAAAATCATGTTCAAAAATAATTAATTTTTAGAAACTTTAAAATTTAAACAATAAGTAGATTATTATGTTGAAATCTCATTATTAAAAGAGTGTAAAGTAGTTCAATATTATTATCACAATCGACTATATTCTCCCTATATAGTCGAGATTCAGTAAAAAAGTAATAAACATTTAAGTAAAGTTAGCATATAGATTGTTTGCTTAATCATATATTTCAATTATCCCTATATAAAATAAGTGAAAGCATACCACCAAAAAAAAGTGAAAGCAAACGTGTGGGTTTAATTTTAAAAATAGAGATGAAGCTCAGATATTTGAAAGGGGGATGGGAATGAAACATTGTTTCACCATATAACTAAAGTGTGCACTTTCTTTTGCTATAAAAAAAGTGTGAGCTTTGGATGAGTCTAGGAAGCATAACTGGCAATGATTCATCATGTAAAAAAAAGATTAATTTGAAATATTTGAAATTTTCAATGATAATAATACAAGTATTGCTAAAAATCATTTTATTAAATTTTTATGTATCAACCCAGAAAACTACTTAGACACAGTTTCATAATGAAATTTAAGTATTTTTCTTTAAGAATTAGTTGTATTTATTCTAATAAAAATATTAGTTGTATTCACACATGATACACACATACACTTTTTTTCGGAGAAATGTACACACTTACACTTTTGTCCCAAAGCAAGGAGGTTCGAATTTAACTATTGATAAGTTTTGAGAAATTTTTGATTTATTTCTAAATGTAAAAGATATATTTTAAAAAGTCTACATTTCTATAATTATTTTTTTGAATTATACTCTGGATATAATCTACTACTAATCATACCATCATAAATAAATTAATGAATCAGTATATTATCCGTGCATCGCACATGTTAAAAGCTAGTTTTCCACTATTTCCTCATCCAAAAACCAAATTAATTAGATGCTTTTCTTTCTCTTAATATTAATAATTTAATGAAAATGAAATAATAAAAAATTGTTAACCTTTTGATAGTAATCACTAAATTACTTACCACGACGCTTAAAGGTGCCGCAAAAACACCGATAGAAATGGCAACACCAATCCATCCCACAACATCAGTCCGGTACGAGTCTTTAACCAAAAACTGGGCGACGAAAATTATGGCAGAGAAGAGTGCTACATTTAAGCAACCGAGTAGCTTGGCCGTGTGCTTCTGAATGACAAATTAATAAATTGTTCTAAAAATGTTGAAAGGTTAACAAATCTTATTTGTACTTGGAATGAATCTATTTGAAGAAAATTTAAGTTGAGTACGTACTTTAGCCTCCTTTGTAGCGTAAGTGAGAAAGATAACGATGTAAATTGTCTCTACCAGACAGCCAAATGAGTTTATGGAGATAATAAGAATCGCGTTTCCTTTGACAAGAGCGTAGTACATCCACACCATAGAGCTAAAGAGCGCAACCACATAGGGTAGGGATTGGAATCCCAAGATTGATTTATTTCTGTATATTTGGATGAACGTTGGCCTGTAAACCAGAAAACAATACCCTTACACATGATTGCAAAATTTAAGGAAAATAAAAGTCGGAGATATGAGATCAAGGTCAGAAATTAACTTACAGTGGGGCGAGGTAGACAACGAACGACACAAAATTACCTACAAAAATTGAAATCGGAAAAGTTTTAACAATTTTGTTATTGTTTTCAAGTTATAAAAACCATGAACATCAACTATTGATAAAGACATTTCTCATGTAATTAGTTGAACATGTATGATCACGTACGCTATAATTGATATGTGGTACATGTAAGAGCATCTACAATAGACTAGTTAAACGGAAGTTATTACCAAATAGATAGCGAGTATTAAGAAAATATGGCTAAAGTAAACTCACTAATTCACCTACTATTTTGGTATCCTACTTTTTTGCTTGCCAGATCAGACGAGTAGATTATTGTCAAACAAAATTATTTTTTCAAAAATTCCACCCACGTCCTTCTACATGTAAATCATTTGCACAACGTCATTTTATCATAGAGAGAGTCATGTGGAGTTTTAAACACTTAATTTAATTTTGTACAATTTTAAAAGATGTAATTCTAAACGTTTTAGATTTAGTTTTTATTTTTACGTACAGGTAAACTGGGTTGGCAAACTTTTCCTTTGAGAAGTCAAAGATAACACATTTTTTTTTTGTTTTTTTTTTTTGTTTTTTTAAGAAATAATTGAAGATAAACACATCAAAGATTTATGCAATATTTCTTAAAAAAATGATTTATGCAATATTTCCTCAAAAAACAGATTTATGCAATGCATGTGACGTGTCTATTGGAGCAAAAAATAATAGACAAACAAGTTCAGGCACTAAATTTAAAAAAAAAATATATATTATAAATAAATTTAGAAAAACTATTGGCAAAACGTTACATAGTACTATTGGAACAAAACTTGAAAACACCCAATTCAAAATAGTAATAGGATAAAATTTAGCTAAGTAGTGCATTACACTATTGTGGATGCTCTAAGTGTTTTACTCGACATGGCATGTGGGGAATATTAAACATGTCAAACGCCATTGTTTCGTTCACAACATTAGACGGTACTGTCACATTAATCAGTAGAATACTGCAATCGCATAATCTTATTGAAACACTGTAAATAGCAGTTGAACTCAATATTTATGACAACTTTTTCACCATTCGACCTTCATGAAGAGAGAGATAGAGAGAGAGAGAGAGGGAGAGGGAGAGATATTCCGGGAGAAATTACCTAAGACCCCTAAGGTGAACGACAGTGGGTGATCAGGATCAAAGGCGGCCATATATGCTTCACTGCAGCTCTATGCTCACAAGCTGATTGAGTTCGGCTTAGGGTCTCTGAAGTAACCCTAGCTTCACTCTGGCTATTACAAGTAAAAGTAGTTTTCACAGTCTCATGCAGCTTGTGAGGAAATGGGAATGTATGGGGTGCTCTTTTATAGGGAGAGGCCAAGACTAGAGAGAGTGTTCACATTGAACTCCATCATCCTATTATCACACGACAAAAAAGTGGAGTGGTAACACCGTAGATGGTACGTTCAAAATTAATGGAGTATTATACAGCCCAAACACATTATTTTATCAGTGACACGTGATTGATCAAAGGCTTCACTATTAATTTTCAGAAGCTAGAGTAGGAAGTTCGGATGTTTTACAAACATATGTAGTTTTCGATCACGTCTTAAGAAAGTGCTAAAAGTGGGAAAAGTTTATTCTTTTAAGAAACTGTAAAAGAATAGCCATCGACGTCATTTGAGCAAAATGAAAATTGTACTTCAGGAGCTAGTTAACATGAACCGCTCATATATGTTTCAAATTACTAGACGTATTGGGTAACATTGTGTATATTTTTAATTCACTTGAGAATATACTCACTTTGTCCCAAATATTTCTTCAAATAATTTCTGTTACGTATTTTTGGATTACTATTTTGCTTGTAAAATGATACTAGAACCTTACAATGTTTGCGTCTACATTCAGCCATTTATATCTTTAAACTGAAACATGCCAACAGAATTCTAGTTGTAACAAAAAAAAAAAAAAAAAAAAAAAAAAAACTATTTTAAAATTAATTTGCCTCTACATTCAAACATCTATATCTTTTCATGTAGCTCATAGCTACAGTAAAATAATAGGTAAATTATAGATAAATGATATGTGATTTGAGTTCAGTTCAGTTCGCTTAGCAAGTCCATAATTAAAAATTACATGTAAGCTACATGTAGTTTTCGCGCTTCAGATGATTTTTTCGTCCATTTTTCAAATGAACAGTTAATTGCATTTTGTTCCCTGAGATCAATTGCATTTCTGCTCCCTGTGATCAAATTTACTTCCGGATCCGGTGTGAAAATGTTAAATTATTCGATTCCTTCTTTTTGACAACCAGCACTCAGGTTTAATAAAATAATTGTACTTAGTTTCAGCTTTTAGCAAAAAAAAAACACGTCAATCCAAACATGGCCTACGCAAAGAATCTTGTGGAGGGAATGATTTGGAAGCCAGGCACTATTGAGGTGGAGAAATGTTAAAATCAAGAGAAGTGGACAACAACAAAAATAATTGGTAGCATTTTCTAGTCGGTTGCCATAGTATTGTGTGAGCTTTTTTTATGACATATATTGTGTGAGTTTGATATAGCTTAGGGCATCTCCAACCCTATGGGGGGAAGGGAAGTGGAAAAATAGTATAAAAATATAGCCCATGTTCAACCATATTGGGGGGGGGGGGGGGGGGGGATGGGGAGGTGCTATGGGGAATTTTTTTGTCTTGGGTGTGACATGGTTAGGAGAAAGTATTCATTAGGGCTAGCCCCACCACTGTGACATGTCTGTGTGGTGTGGAGAATTTTTTTGCCTTGGGTGTGGCATGGTTAAGAGAAAATATTCATTAGGGCTAGCCCCACCACTGTGGCAAGTCTGCATATTTGTCAAAAGCTGAATGCTGCGTTCCACCACGCAGACATGCCACGGTGGTGGGGCTAGCCTCAATGAATACTTTCTCCATTGTTAGGGGGTATTTCCCCCTGGACATCCCCTACCCCTCCCCCTACATGGAGTGATAAATTAATTCAATATTTGACAATATTAGTTACATTTAGTAAACTTTTATGATTATATCATATATAGTTGTTATGATTAATCAATTTTATTTTATTTTTATCATTGATAAAAAATAATAATTTATTCACGATTGTTGAAAAGTATATTTACGAAAAGTCATTGCTATCTTATTTTGTTCAAAATTTAATAAATTTTCTCTTTTATGCAGTTAACAATTATAATTATTAAATTTAAAAATACGATTAAAAATGTCACATTTATTGAATCACAACGATACAAAAATAGTATTCAGATACAAAGCAAATATTACCACTTATTGTGCATAACTATTTTTCTTAGCATTAATAATTTATTTTTAAATTATTAAATAGATATTAAAAATTATTTTTGTTTGGTGGGGGGAAAGAAATGGGTTAGAAATGAGTAGTTGTTTGGGGGAGGGGGAGGGGGAGGGGGAAAATGGTGGGCCCCTAGGGGGAGGGGGAAGGGGAAGAGGAGGTGAGGGGATGGGCAAAATGTCATGGGTTGGAGATGCCCGTATAGACCCGCTTACAAGTCAATTTTATATTTAAATAATATTTAACTTAATTTTCTAGAAATATTTAATTCGCTTACAAATAGGGTTTAGAGTCTGACCTATAAGCTGAAATTGTCGATTTCGACTTATAAGTCCAAAGTGTTAAAAACACTTGTCGGAAATGTTGAGATTTGATTTTTTTAACGTATTCAACAAAAATATACAGCCATCTCTCTTTTCTCTTTATATATCGAAAATATTTTAACATAAATTTATAAGTAAATTTAAACTAGAAATAAGTCAACCAACTCACCCTATATGAAACCCAGGCTACCTAGGCCAGAATTTAGGGATGGAAATTCAGTTAGTTGTTTGGTTACAGAAGGAGATAGGCTAGCCAGACCAAAGAGAGGAAAAATAATAGAACAAAGGGCAAACAAAGGTAGATAAAGTCACCTGAGTGTCACCGAGTATTATTCAATCTCGCATGCTGCAGCAAACGGGTGCAAGCTCAATGATAGAGCCTTTGAAGTCCTTGCATGAGGTCCTTCGTACCCGGCTATTACATAGTTAGCTAGGTAGCTCCGGTTGTGTCTCTCAAAATTCTTAAGAGTTAAGTAGGGGCTGCATCAGAAGAGTATGTTTGGTATCCGTTTAAAAAAAATAAAAATACATATTAAAAAAATATTTTTAAAAACATAATCAGAAAACAGTTTCGAATGTAGCTGAAAATTATTGTTTAAAATACAAAACTCATTTGGCAAAACTTTTAAATTTCATTGTTAATTTTCTCTAACATAATTTTGTACATACAATGGCAAAATATAATTCTTGTTTTATGCATTCAGTAAGAGTAGAAATTTAACCAGCAAAAGTTTAAAAAAATATCAAAGACACCATTTTTATAAAGACGTTCTTCAGCCTTTTCTTTTCTTCAGCCTTTATCCTTTTCTTTTTAAAAGGATAAAAAATATACATTTTTTTTGTTTAAAACAGTGATACAAAACAGGCACTAAATCTTCGGATAAAGATGTCAACCATTGGCTGTGTTCCGAGGAAACTGCGAAAGATCCGAACACGTCTACAGGAGCTGATGGCCAAACGGCCCTCTCGATCAATAGTTGAGCAGATTCGTTCTTTACGGGCTGAGTATAACACTGTTTTGAAGGAGGAGGAGGTTATGTGGCATCAACGTTCCCGGGTTTCGTGGCTCAAACTGGGCGACCGTAAAACCCGGTATTTTCACCAAAAGGCCTCAATGCGCCGGGTAAGGAATTCTATTCTCGGACTTGAGGATGATTCGGGTATGTGGGTCGACGATGATGACGGCGTGGTTCGAGTCCTCTCTCAGTATTTCTCGGAGTTATTTACAAGCCGCAATCCTTCGGACGCTGAGATCGAAAGGGTGGTCGGGTTCGTTCCCTCTCTACTCACGGAGGAACACAAGGCTTTACTAGCAGCCCCATACACTCCCCTGGAAGTCTTTGAAGCCCTTAACATGATGGGGGCTCATAAGGCCCCCGGAATTGACGGATTCCCACCGGCCTTCTTCCAGAAAATGTGGCCAGTTGTGGGACAGAAAGTGACCGAAACATGTCTCGACATCCTAAACAATGGGGCTGAGGTTCGTTCTCTTAACCACACCCTTATTGTTTTGATTCCTAAGGTGAAACAGCCTAGTCGCCCGGCTGACTACAGGCCTATTAGTCTGTTCATGGTGCCATACAAAATCATTATGAAAGTGATTGCGAATCGCCTTAAGGAAGTTATGGATAATATCATCTCCCCGAATCAGAGTGCGTTTGTGCCGCGCCGCCTCATAACGGATAACTTTGTGATCGCCTACGAACTTATTCATACGATGGATACGCGGATGAAGGGGATGAAGGGTATGATGGCCCTAAAAGCGGATATGAGCAAGGCATCCGACAGGGTGGAGTGGAAGTACCTTAGGGCTATTATGGCAAATATGGGTTTTGATATTAATCTTTTGTCCCTGATTATGAGATGTGTCTCCACTGTACGTTATTCTTTTGTCCGGAACGGGGAGGTGGTTGGTAGTATTAGACCGAGTTACCAAGCCTTATTCAATTATAAGAATGCATTATTGGACTTTAATCTACTTTTTGATCCTAATTAACACTACCCAGTTACGAGATAATGAAACGACTAGGTGATTATCTTGATTTATCGACTGGATCTCGTGGAGTTACCACACAAATTCTAATTTATTTTGCTCTTACGTTAGCTACTCGCAGGAGCATGGAATAATCAAGCACAAGATAGTCATAATAAGAGGAGAACGCATAACTTTAATCCAAAGAACGAATCAAAGCATCAAAACATTCATTCAAGCAAACCCTAGCTCTCCAACAAGTAATTCCCAACAATAAAGAGTTTAGCTACTACAAAACATGATCAAAATACCGATTTTGATGATCATAAACAAGAACTAGAGACAAGAAAGAGTTTAGGAATCAAACGAAGTATCCGCACGCTTCCCAAGCTTCAATGGTGATACCTAGCTCTCAAAACACAACCAAAAATATGCTCTAAGTACTGATAATCACAACCTAATTAGCTTAAATATGTTTTCATAATGTTATAACAAAGTTTGGAGAAATTGAAAAAAACCCCGGCAAAATCCGTCCATTCCAGTGTTCTCTTCGTACTAACATTTTTCCTTCGCATGAAGGGTCTTCGTACGAAGACTTTTCCCTCTTCGTGTGAAGACCTTCTCACTTTGGGGCAGTTCCTCTTTCTGGGAAGACTTTGGCAGCATCAAAATTTTTCTAAGTCTTTTTCTCTTCGCACGAAGAGAAATCTCTTCGCACGAAGAGACCTTCAGTCACTTTCTTTTGGCTCCTTCTTTGAGTTCCTCCTTTCCGAAGCTCGTTTCCATTCCCCCACATAATCGTCCAAGCCCTATTTTCCTGCGAATCACAAAAAGAAAACACAACCCGCGATCATATCACAATAAAAGCTCGAAATTACACTAGAAACGCCCGGATTTAACAATAATAGCTCAAGAACTCATATTCTCAAATTTTAGCATAATTCATTCAAAAGATGACAAATTCTCCATGTTGAGCACGCAAAATGTAGAAAAAATAAGGAATAAAATAACTCTGAAAATGGAGTTATCATAAACCAACAATAAATAACAAGGCACTAAATAAACAACCACAAACAATAAATAAACGTTATGTGGATATGGCCTCCTAAAACTAAGATATTCACAAGCCAATGAGAATATATATAAGCCATAAAAATAGCAAGCTCATCTCCATGTGCCTCCATCTTTTAGTTCTTGCGCCTTAGCTTGTGGAATGTCGCCATCTTGTGGTTTCTTCAAATTTTTAGGCTTCTTCTTAAAGTCTTGACTATCATCTACTCTATCTTATACTAGCTAGCATCTATACTAAATAGAGAGACCTCACAAGTTGAGGAGAAGATCGGCTCGCTGGCCGTCATACCTAATTAATTAATTATTACAATAAAACCAAACCACAAAAATAAACATTCACAACATCCACATCTAAGGCCATATCCAATCACTATGCAAAAGCACATAATACAGTTAAACCTAATTTTAACGGGCTTTGTCAATTTTAGTTGATTTTGGATGTGCTAGGGTCAAAACGGTTCAAGAGGGCCCACCAACTAGCTTGGCCGAACCCCTAATGGACTGCCACAAGGCCTTAGGCCGGTCGACCAGAGCCCACGGGGACAAACCCCACGGCCGGCCAGGACCCTTGGTCGTGGCTTCCTTGGTGCGCAAGGCGGGGGCGGACGGCGCTAGGGTTGTTTCCTTCCCCTCTTTCCTTGTTACCCAAGTTTGCTTGTTTCTAAATTAAGAAAACCCCCTTTTCCCATTTTTTTTTCCCGAACCCTAGTTTTCTAGATCCAAAGTTTCACATCATATGTAATCCAAATTCACTAATCTTTACATCACATGTAAAATTATCTCATTCTTATTGAACGATATTCAAATTGCATCATTATTCCAAGTTCAGTTTTACGTGATAAATCATTATTACGGTGTAATAACTGACTGAAAAGTAACACATAAACCACGTTATGCACTACGACATGTGGCTCTGATACCACTGTAGGGTTTTGATACGGATTACGCAGTGGAATAACAATAATCAATTCCGTTCAAGACCCTCCAAGGATTACAAGACTAGACTTCATAACGATGGTAAGGGATAAAACATAGTGTACATTGTTTGTCTCCTTTGATGACTTCACGTGAAATATTGTCCACGTCTCTATAGAAGCCCACTCCTAGGATTGTTCCAGATCCTTCTCACGCATTTGTGCTAGCTAGAGAGAAGGAGGAAGAATAATATCACGCAAACGAGACACCCAAGGTCGCGCCTCACGAGGCCGACGACAAGAGGGAAGGGCAGACGGGGGGGGGGGGGGGGGTTGTTCGGCCTCCTTGTCTTGGTCTCTCCTTGCTTTGTTCTCTCTCTCTTGTGTGATGACAATTATGACACCTATGAGAAAAATAAGCTAGGAGTGCCCTTATATAGTTAATAACTCCTTATTAACTACACAATTGCTCAATTCTAATCATGTCAATACACAGATTAGTCCACCTTGCAAATTAGTTTTACTAAGTTTTTCTTGTGGTTGCGTATTGATCCTTCCATTTAATTAATCAGATTAATTAATTCTAAAGTCCGGTTTAATTCATAGGGAGTATGACCCCATAGATTTCTACTTAGTTGGTAGTAACAATTACTAACATAGAGCGGTGTCTAGCAACACATCAATGCTACCCAACTAATAGAAATAGTCAGTAATCTGACAACCTTGTGACCAATGTTACCACATCGTATCATCCCTTTGTCTCCATATCTTGATTGGACACGAGACATACAAGTCACACTCGTATATCCAATCTATAGTTTCTCGATCTTGGGAATATTCTTATCCATGCAGATAACATCAATATCCTATATTGATTTATCTGAGTCTGGCCAGATATTCTATGAGCATTACCCCTCGAGTGGCCGCGGATATTTGCTCCGTTATGTTGGAGGGACAAATCATATCTACATCACTACAATATCTAGACTTGCTTCCTATCACGCCCGATAACTACCTTTATAGTTACTCGGTTAAGGCACAACGTTTCATAATATCAAAGCATGATATTTTTCAACTAGAGTATCTAGTGACTTCAAGTCTAAGTACCACAATACCATTGTCACTACGAGAAGCATCTGTGACCTTACATAACTTGTATGTATCCTTCTCATGGTGGGTCAATCCAGTAAAACATTACCCCTTAATGCATACCCATGTGCTAGACTTGATATCTCCATATCAATCTACTCACATACTAGTCTATAGTTGATTGTCATGTTAATCAATATAATTGACTAGAGATATTTAAGATGAACAACACATTGTAATATAAGGACTTCTTTATATTAAATATCTCCATAAATAATACAATGATTATTCTATCCAAAAATCATGTACATACTACACAAGATTGCCTCTTGGGCATCTATTCCAAAACTTGCGTGTCTTCTTCATATATTTATTTTCCTTTTCTTCTTCTCCTCTCTCCTTTGAAATCTACCTGAGAAAGGTACGAACCAGATTTAACAAGCTCTTTGCAAAATCCAACCAACCTCTCTCGCAGATTGGAAAGGAGGTCCTTGTCAATGGGGAGAACTGGATCCATATTTTCCTGACCTAGTTTTCTTTCTTAATCATGCTGAACAAATTCCTGCTTCGATCCCCATCACCAAGTCGGCGCAGCAGACATTGGTCAAACTTTTTTGTGTACACACGCATTGCTGAAACCCCTATACCCACATCAGTGATGCACTCCTCCATCAAGAGCTTAGTACAATTGTCGCGCTTCTCGTTGAGAAGGGAATAGAAACTGTATTGGTCGGAAAGCAAGGAACTAGGCCCCTTGGACGCAGGGACAACTATCGGAACAACATGATCCCCCATCGACGCGGGAACAATAGAGTTGTGGAGCGATAACTGTGTCCTCTAGTATGCTACCAACATTTGGTTGGAAACCCCTAACACAAGGCATTTGGGAGAGGGAAGCCGCAAGAACACTGCATCATTTTCACATATGTCTCGTTCAAAATGAACCTATTGAAATCCCCAACATCAACCTCAGAGGACCAAACGCTCGGCGCCACCTAGTCAAGGCCAGACGGGCGAGCCAAACGATGAGGGTTATACAAAACCCACTCAGCGTCATATGCCCAGGAGAATGCACACCGATATCAGACATCGCATGAAGGGACCGCGCATGCAACGAAACTGAAAGCGGTTCGCTATCGTAACCTTCTTGATGGAAACACTCACAGGAGTGACCCTCCTAGAAGCAGCAGGGTACGACTCAGTCTCAAACTTAAAGTTTGATAGATTTTTGGCATAGGTTTGAAAGAAAACTCAGACTCCAGGTCGCAGATCTAACCAAAGGACGTGCAATGGACCCTCGCCCCATAAAACCTCCAGGCGCGCGGGGCCCGATTCTTCGGTCCGCAGCACTTCGACACCAAAGGAGCAGGCGCCTTCGTGGCCACTGCTCATAGGCCGACATGGCCGAAAACCCCTAGTTTACAATGGCCGAAGATAGCACGCTCCCTGAGAATGCACAATTCTCCAAAACATTTTGCAAGGATCTACGATTGGCATAATTTTCAACTAAGGGAATCCAACCTCTATAAATAAACTTCACATCCACACTCCCCTCCCCATCTTTATCGAATGAGGAACCGGTTTTTCACTTGTTCATAATCGGACACATATGGCCCAGAAATGCAACAACAATGGAGAAAAGAATTCTCTGTCTGTCTACGTCTCTTTCAGCCATCCCGCTCTCCCATCCACTATTTGTAAAATCAACCACAAATAGAATTCCAATAGTTCAAAACCTAACCATCACGCTTCCCCAGCAGGTCCTCAATAATCCTAGAATACTTACCTGGTGCCCCAACCCAATCTTCCCCCTCTCCGTATCCCACTTCCAGGAGCAATTTTTGTTTGCTCTAGAGAAAATGATGTACCATACAGTACATGACACGTCAGGAAGAAAGAGAATGAGTGTCTGACAAAATAAAGTGGATTTCCTACATGTTACTGACGTGTCCTGTAATGTATTGATAAGAGCACCATGTCATATTTTTTATTGGAGCAAGCAATAATTACTCTCTTTCACATTGGTTTTGCAGTGTCAAACATTCTTACGGACTCTCGAGAAGTTGTTTCCCACTTTAAGAAGAAGAAAAAGAACATCATACATAAATATTCCAGGCCACACAACTGACATTAGAACGATCCCACTCACAACTTTTTGAACTTTTCGCTTGTCATTGCAGAGAGAAATGATGTCTGCTAGAAAACAATATAATCGAAGGACTTTTACCGATTGTAATGCGTGTGCGCGCGCACACATTCCATTCCTCAAAAAATAAATGTGGGCACTTTGTTACCTTTGACAACCAATAGTCGAAAACTGATGCTCATAGACCTCGCGGTTACAAAAAGTGGATGTTACCTCTACTAATAGTAGGACTGCAACTCGGGCGGGCTGGGCGGGTTGACACCCTTGTCCAAGCCCAAGCCCGAGTTCTGTCAGGGTTGCCCAAGCCCAGCCCAGCTCGGGTTACGAGCATCGCCAACCCGTCCAAGCCCGAATTCGGGCTAGCCCATTAAAATAATAAAATAGCATAATTTTCACATTCAACTCAATTAAAATTGTGCCCTTATAGTTAAGTTAATAACTTACATATAAAAATAGATACTAAATGTAGGTACTTCAATTTTTTTTATTTAAGGCTAAACAAGAATGACTATATATTGTTAGAATGAATTTAAAAATTATCCGTTTATACAAGACAATACTTAATATTTTGTGAAAAATTTATTAGTTAAGAACATAAACATCATTAAAAATATTACTAATATTTAATAGAAAAATAATATACTCTTGATAAAAATGCAATATAATACTCTCCAAATATATCATTTGTAGGTAATGAGTATACAAATCGGGCAATTCGGGCTAGCCCGTATTTTAATATCCGTACCCAAGCCCGACCCTAGTTGCAATTCGGGTTAAGAATTCTTGCCCGAGCCCGTCCAAATTACTCAAAACATGTGCCCAAGCCCGACTTTAGTCCGGGGCTGGGTTCGGGTTGGTCGGGTTCAACCCGTCCAAGTTGCACCCCTAACTAATAGAACTCTCTTTATATAAATTTGCCCAAATTTGATGTTAGAACCACATGTTTATATAGGGGCTAAACGATCTAGCAATTAGGTCAAGAGAGGAAAGAGTGTCCAAGACTTGTAAGAAAATTACGACAAAGAAGTCTCCTAATCGAGAAATGATCTATTTGCAATTGTTTGCTCACTTTGCCGATAAGAATAATATTTCTGAAATGAAAGAGGTCCAAGTAAAAGTTCCGGACACAATTCAGTGTGTAGTAATAGAGCATACACTGACATGTGACAATAATTTATTGTATCCTTTCATCATACGTAGTTGTCTCATCCATATGAGAACTTGGGAGAGACCACCACCACCACCAACAACAACAATAATAATAACTATTATTATAATTTCAAGCTACACAAGTGATACCAATAATAATGATGATAATACATGCGTCACTGTAGATATTACACTCATAGGGAACTAAAAATAATAAAAATGACGGTGGTGATCATAGAGATAGATATATCTTCTTAAGCTACACAAGTGATGAGAATTGGCGAGTCGACGAGCTGCACATTAACTCTGCAGGGCTCGTGGGCTGCTTCTTCTTCCACCTTTGCGCTGCTTTTCTCATTATTCTTCTTTTTCTCATACTCTTTTCCGTCGCCATCCATTTTATGACCAATTTGACCTCCCATCGCCGTTTTATTTGCATCATCAGACTTCTGGTTTACTTGCTCAGGCCCCTCTAATATCACAATGTTGATTACACCTTCCTGCGGCTTCTCTTCTTCTTCTTTTTCTATTGAGATTTCCTGCTTTTTTGCTTTTCTATAAATTGCATAAAGAATCATTTGAACTAACCCCAGTACGAAACCAAATACATTTGGCAGCTGATGGTGAAAAATAAGGAGTTAGATTCGATAGAAATCAATTAATAACTGGTTAATTGGTGTAGAAAGTCCCGATTAATTAAACTCACCGCAACGTGCACATCCTCAATGGTCAGACCGTACGCGAGCCACATGACTGCGCTAAGCGTTAGCCAACCAGACAGGCCAATAGGCATGAACTCAACGCTCTTTGTTCGTATAACCTGGACCTGTAAAAGCAGCAAAATAATATTCATTCATTTATAAACTTATTGTAACTTCTTTTTTAATCTATCTATACTATATACTATTTGAGAATGCATTCTCCAGCTTTGCCTCAGGAATTGTCACGTGGAAATTACAAATTACAAATAATTAATGTAAAAATTATTTTCCATATTTGGTAGTTCTTTGTAGGAGATTGTTGTAATATTTAGTACATTTAAAAGTTTTCCTTTAATCACGATGATTTACTATTAAAAATTTATTGATTACCTTATTTTAAAATAATTGTTAATTCCTATTTCTTTTAACTCTATTCGTCTTGTTCTACATATAATCAGTAAATCATAGTCAAATTCATGAGTGTCATGTAGTCTTTTTATTCTTAGTGTTGTAGTTAATAGTTATACTATTTACTTCTTTTATGTGAGTTATTTATAAGAAGTCCAGAAGGAATAAGGTTAGTCATCTTTTTTCTTGCTCTGATAATTTTTACTTTTTATTTATTGTGATTGTTTTTAAGAAGTTCAAGAAACGTGAATTTCAAATTAAAATTGCAGATATATAATTCATCCCATCCATCATACTTAAAACATGTATGCTGTTTTTTTCATACTATGTGGCCACATGGTCTTTTTAGAAAGTTATTATGTATTTTTTTAGGAACGTTATTATGTATTTTTTTTTACTAAGTCATTCTCATATTGAAGTTCCTCAACTGAAAAAATGGATGTGGTCGTGGCATGGTAACTTCCTTTTTTTTTTTTTAGAAATTATTTTTTCGTCAATTGGGTTTGAACCCAAGACCTCATGCAGGGGCTTCCAATGCTCTACCACTTGAGCTACCAACCTAGCTGCCCCAATTTTTTATTATATCTTAATGTACAGGAAACTTTTTTTGATATGCAATTACCGTTTATTATTAAATAAATGACCATGAAGACTCTTTTGATTTCATAAATACATAATTTTATTATATCTTAATGTACACGAAATTTTTTTGATATGCAATTATCGTTTATTATTAAATAAATGACCATGGAGTCTCTTTTGATTTCTTAGATACATAATCGTTGTTAAAAGGTAATTTCCTACATGGACAGAGTTTTTTAAGAAATTCCGAATTTGATAAAAACTAAAATCCACTAAGGAAGAGTGAGCCTTTTGTTTTGTGTATGTACATATGAAAAAAGGGCAATGATATATTACAAAATTGACAATTCAATTTGCTCGAGATTACCAATCTAAATATTTATGTGCAACATGTGTGTGTACATAAACAAATGAAAATGTATAAAGCTCTAGATGGTTTCTTTGGCATCAGAATTGATTTTCACCCTTATATTTGTTTATTTTTTATTTGTTTCTTCAGATACCTGAAAATGTTGTCTATAGAGTGAAGAAAAAAGTAACAAATTAAATTTTTTGAAGAACTTGAATGTTTTAAAATCGGTCACTTAAATCTAACAATCAATCATCCTATCTAACGAGAATTTTTTATATGATGTAGCCAAAATTGTGGTATGTAACTGACAATACTACACAAAATTAGTAGACTTTTTTGTGTGAGGATTGTAGAAAAAAAAATGAGTTATTCTTCCGCATTCACTATATATTAAAATTCATAAATCAAATAGTCGGTACATTAAGGAGATCAAGTATTCACAACTTGCAACATATGTCGTACTAAAATCATGTTAAAAAACAATTAATTTTTAGAAACTTTAAAATTTAAACAATAAGTAGATTATTATTTTGAAATCTCAATATTAAAAGAGCGTAAAGTAGTTCAATATTATTATCACAATCGATTATATTCTCCCAATAAAAAACCACATATACATGAAAGTGTTCTAAAATATTGAGAACTGCACTGCCAAATAAATTAAAGAAAATAATTTATAATTTTTTTTTCATCAACTAAATGTATCAATAAATTTAATTAAATATAGTCTAGATTCAGTAAAAATGTAATAAACATTTAAGTAAAGTTAGCATATAGATTGTTTGCTTAATCATATATTTCAATTAACCCTATATAAAATAAGTGAAAGCATACGACAAGAAAAAAGTGAAAGCAAACGTGTGGGTTTATTTTGTTTTTTAAAAAAAAGAGATGAAGCTCAGATATTTGAAAGGAGGATGGGAATGAAACATTGTTTCACCCATAGTTTTAAAATCCGGACCGGACCGGCTGGTTCGACCGGTGAACCGGTGGGTAATCGGTCCGGTTCGAGTATTAGACCGTGGATGCAGGGAACCGGTCAAAACCGGTGGTTTTCGCCGAACCGGTGAACCGGCCGGTTCTGACCGGTTTTGCCGGTTTTTGCAAAAATGATTGAAAATCCAGAAGCCATCTATCTTCCACCACCACCGCCGCCACGGCCAATTTATCGCCGCTGCGAAGGAAACCAAAATCACCACAAATAGATCTTGCAGATCTGGACGAAGGACAAGAAGTAGGTGAAGAAGAGGAAGAAGAAAAGGTCGGGGTCGCAGACATAAGCTATGTCCGTCATCTCTGTCGTCCTCGTCATCTCAATCGTCTCCTCTCTGTCCCGGCCACCTCTCTCCCTCCCTCACGCCGTCCTCTCTCTTTTTCCCTCACGCCGTCCTCTCTTTCTCTCTCTGCCGTTCTCTCTTTCTCTCTCTCTCTCGTCTATGTGTGTGTGTAATGTGAGAAGGAGTAGGTCACATAAGCGTTGGAGAGTTGGTTGGGGAAAGGGTAATGTGGTAAAATTGATTAAAAATTTACTAAATAGTGAAAGTAGGAATAAGAAGGAGAAACATGTTATTTTTGTAGGTTTGTTTAGAAATTATGTTAAAACATTTTTATTTAACATAATTTTGTTATTTTTTGTGTTTTTTATTTTTAAACCATAATTTTTACTTCAAATTGAAACATTTTAAGTCTTTTTACTTGCTATCTCCCATTATGTTTTCTATTTTGTGTATAAAAAATATATATTATTAATAAACAAGCGATTGAACCGGTCCGACCACCGGTCCGACCGTGAACCGGTGCCTCACCGGTTCGATGGCCGGTCCGGTTTTTAAAACTTTGGTTTCACCATATAACTAAAGTGTGCACTTTCTTTTGCTATAAAAAAAAGTGTTAGCTTTGGATAAGTCTTGGAAGCATAACTTACAATGATTCATCATGAGAAAAAATGGTTAAGTTGAAATATTTGAAATTTTCAATGATAATAATACAAGTATTGCTAAAATCCATTTTATTAAAATTTTATGTATCTAACCAGAAAACTACTTAGACACAGGTTTATAATAAAATTTAAGTACTTCTTTTTAAGAATTAGTTGTATTCATTCTAAAAAGAGGATTAGTTGTATTCACATGTACACTTTTTTTCGGAGAAATGTACACACTTACACTTTTGTCCCAAAGCAAGGAGGTGCGAATTTAACCCTTGATAAGTTTTGTGAAATATTTAATTTATTTCTAACTGTAAAAGATACATTTAAAAAGTCTACATTCCTACAATTATTTTTTGAGGGAACATTCCTACAATTACCATCACAAATAAATTAATGAAGCAATATATTATTCATGCATCGCACAGGTTAAAAGCTAGTTTTCCACTATTTCCTCATCCAAAAACCAAATTAATTAGATGCTTTTCTTTCTCTTAATATTAATAATTTAATGAAAACGAAATAATAAAAAATTGTGCACCTTTTGATAGTAATCACTAAATTACTTACCACAACGCTTAAAGGTGCTGCAAAAACACCGATAGAAATGGCGACACCAATCCATCCCACAACATCAGTCCGAGATGAGTCTTTAACCAAAAACTGGGCGACAAAAATTATGGCAGAGAAGAGTGCTACATTTAAGCAACCAAGTAGCTTGGACGTGTGCTTCTGAATGAAAAATTAATACATTGTTCCAAAATAACAAATCTTATTCGTACTTAGAATGAATCTTTTTGAAGAAAATTAATTAAGTTGAGTACATACTCTAGCCTCCTTTGTAGCGTAGGTGAGAAAGATAACGATGTAAATTGTCTCAACCAGACAGCCAAATGAGTTTATGGTGATAATAAGAATCGCGTTTCCTTTGACAAGAGCGTAGTACATCCACACCATAGAGCTAAAGAGCGCAACCACATAGGGTAGGGATTGGAATCCCAATATTGATTTATTTCGGTATATTTGGATGAACGTTGGCCTGTAAACCAAAAAATATATCCTTAAACATGATTGCAAAATTCAAAGTAAAAAAAAATTCGGAGATATGAGATCAAGGTCAGAAATTAGCTTACAATGGGGCAAGGTAGACAACGAACGATACAAAATTACCTACAAGAATTGAGATAGGAAAAGTTTTAACAATTTTGTTATTGTTTTCAAGTTATCAAAAACCATGAACTTCAACTATTGATAATGACATTTCTCATGTAATTAGTTTGAACATGTATGAGCTAGTACGCTATAATTGATATGTGGTACATGTAAGAGCATCCACAATAGACTAGTTAAAGGGAAGTTATTACCAACTAGATAGCGAGTTTTAAGAAAATATGACTACAGTAGACTCGCTAATTCACCTACTATTTTGGTCTCCTACTTTTTTACTTGCTAGATCAGGCGAGTAGATTATTGTAAACAAAATTATTTTTTCAAAAATTCCACCCACGTTCATGCCTCTTAAAATCTCTCCCGCGTCCTTCTACATGTATATCATTTGCACAACGTCATTTTATCATAGATAGAGTCATGTAGAGTTTTAAACACTTAATTTAATTTTGTACAATTTTAAAAGATGTAAACTCTAAACGTTTTAGATTTATTTTTATTTTTACGTACAGGTAAACAGGGTTAGCAAACTTTTCCTTTGAGAAGTTCAAAGATAACACTTTTTTTTTATTTTTTTTTATAGAAAAAACTGAAGATAAACACATCAAAGATGTATGCAATATTTCTTAAAAAAAAAGATTTATGCAATATTTCCTCAAAAACAAAAGATTTATACAATGCATGTGACGTGTCTATTGGAGAAAAAAATAATACACACATAAATTCAGGCACTAAATAAAAAAATATATATATTATAAATCATTTTAAAAAAAACTACTGGGAAAAAGTTGAATAGTACTATTGGAGCAAAACTTGAAAACAACCCGATCCAAAATAGCAATAGGAATAGCTAAGTAGTGCATTACACTATTGTGGATGCTCTAAGTGTTTTACTCGACATGACGTGTGCCGAATATTAAACATGTCAAACGCCATTGTTTCCTTCACAACAATAGACAGTAATGTGACAGTAATCAGTAGAATACTGCAATCACATAATCTCACTGAAACACTGTAAATAGCAGTTAAACTCAATATTTATGACAACTTTTTCACCATTCGACCTTCATGAAGATAGATAGATAGATAGATAGATAGATAGATATAGTTAGATAGATAGATTCCGGGAGAAATTACCTAAGACCCCTAAGGTGAACGACAGTGGGTGACCAGGATCAAAGGCGGCCATATATGCTTCACTGCAGCTCTATGCTCACAAGCTGATTGAGTTCGGCTGAGGGTCTCTGAAGAACCCTAGCTTCACTCTAGCTATTACAGGTAAAAGTAGTTTTCACAATCTCATCTAGCTTGTGAGGAAATGGGAATGTATGGGGTGCTCTTTTATAGGGAGATGCCAAGACGAGAGAGTGTTCACATTAAACTCCATCATCCTATTATCACACGACAAACAAGTGGAGTGGTAACACCGTAGATGGTACGTTCAAAATTACTGGAGTATTATACAGCCCAAACACATTATTTTATCAGTGACACGTGATTGATCAAAGGCTTCACTATTAATTTTCAGAAGCTAGAGTAGGAAGTTCGGATGTTTTACAAACATATGTAGTTTTCGATCACGTCTTAAGAAAGTGCTAAAAGTGGGAAAAGTTTATTCTTTTAAGAAACTGTAAAAGAATAGCCATCGACGTCATTTGAGCAAAATGAAAATTGTACTTCAGGAGCTAGTTAACATGAACCGCTCATATATGCTTCAAATTACTAGACGTATTGGGTAACATTGTGTATATTTTTAATTCACTTGAGAATATACTCACTTTGTCCCAAATATTTCTTCAAATAATTTCTGTTACGTATTTTTGGATTACTATTTTGCTTGTAAAATGATACTAGAACTTTACAATGTTTGCGTCTACATTCAGCCATTTATATCTTTAAACTGAAACATGCCAACAGAATTCTAGTTGTAACAAAAAAAAAAAAAAAAAAAAAAAAAAAAAAACTATTTTAATACATTCAAACATCTATATCTTTTCATGTAGCTCATAGCTACAGTAAAATAATAGGTAAATTATAGATAAGTGATATGTGATTTGAGTTCAGTTCAGTTCGCTTAGCAAGTCCATAATTAAAAATTACATGTAAGCGACATGTAGTTTTTCGCGCTTCAGATGATTTTTTCGTCCATTTTTCAAATGAACAGTTAATTGCATTTTGTTCCCTGAGATCAATTGCATTTCTGCTCCCTGTGATCAAATTTACTTCCGGATCCGGTGTGAAAATGTTAAATTATTCGATTCCTTCTTTTTGACAACCAGCACTCTGGTTTAATAAAATAATTGTACTTAGTTTCAGCTTTTAGCAAAAAAAAAACACGTCAATCCAAACATGGCCTACGCAAAGAATCTTGTGGAGGGAATGATTTGGAGGCCAGGCACTATTGAGGTGGAGAAATGTTAAAATCAAGAGAAGTGGACAACAACAAAAATAATTGGTAGCATTTTCTAGTCGGTTGCCATAGTATTGTGTGAGCTTTTTTTGATGACATATATTGTGTGAGTTTGATATAGCTTAGGGCATCTCCAACCCTATGGGGGGAAGGGAAGTGGAAAAATAGTATAAAAATATAGCCCATGTTCAACCATATTGGGGGGGGGGGGGGGGGGGTGGGGGAGGTGCTATGGGGAATTTTTTTGTCTTGGGTGTGACATGGTTAGGAGAAAGTATTCATTAGGGCTAGCCCCACCACTGTGACATGTCTGTGTGGTGTGGAGAATTTTTTTGCCTTGGGTGTGGCATGGTTAAGAGAAAATATTCATTAGGGCTAGCCCCACCACTGTGGCAAGTCTGCATATTTGTCAAAAGCTGAATGCTGCGTTCCACCACGCAGACATGCCACGGTGGTGGGGCTAGCCTCAATGAATACTTTCTCCATTGTTAGGGGGTATTTCCCCCTGGACATCCCCTACCCCTCCCCCTACATGGAGTGATAAATTAATTCAATATTTGACAATATTAGTTACATTTAGTAAACTTTTATGATTATATCATATATAGTTGTTATGATTAATCAATTTTATTTTATTTTTATCATTGATAAAAAATAATAATTTATTCACGATTGTTGAAAAGTATATTTACGAAAAGTCATTGCTATCTTATTTTGTTCAAAATTTAATAAATTTTCTCTTTTATGCAGTTAACAATTATAATTATTAAATTTAAAAATACGATTAAAAATGTCACATTTATTGAATCACAACGATACAAAAATAGTATTCAGATACAAAGCAAATATTACCACTTATTGTGCATAACTATTTTTCTTAGCATTAATAATTTATTTTTAAATTATTAAATAGATATTAAAAATTATTTTTGTTTGGTGGGGGGAAAGAAATGGGTTAGAAATGAGTAGTTGTTTGGGGGAGGGGGAGGGGGAGGGGGAGGGGGAAAATGGTGGGCCCCTAGGGGGAGGGGGAAGGGGAAGAGGAGGTGAGGGGATGGGCAAAATGTCATGGGTTGGAGATGCCCGTATAGACCCGCTTACAAGTCAATTTTATATTTAAATAATATTTAACTTAATTTTCTAGAAATATTTAATTCGCTTACAAATAGGGTTTAGAGTCTGACCTATAAGCTGAAATTGTCGATTTCGACTTATAAGTCCAAAGTGTTAAAAACACTTGTCGGAAATGTTGAGATTTGATTTTTTTAACGTATTCAACAAAAATATACAGCCATCTCTCTTTTCTCTTTATATATCGAAAATATTTTAACATAAATTTATAAGTAAATTTAAACTAGAAATAAGTCAACCAACTCACCCTATATGAAACCCAGGCTACCTAGGCCAGAATTTAGGGATGGAAATTCAGTTAGTTGTTTGGTTACAGAAGGAGATAGGCTAGCCAGACCAAAGAGAGGAAAAATAATAGAACAAAGGGCAAACAAAGGTAGATAAAGTCACCTGAGTGTCACCGAGTATTATTCAATCTCGCATGCTGCAGCAAACGGGTGCAAGCTCAATGATAGAGCCTTTGAAGTCCTTGCATGAGGTCCTTCGTACCCGGCTATTACATAGTTAGCTAGGTAGCTCCGGTTGTGTCTCTCAAAATTCTTAAGAGTTAAGTAGGGGCTGCATCAGAAGAGTATGTTTGGTATCCGTTTAAAAAAAATAAAAATACATATTAAAAAAATATTTTTAAAAACATAATCAGAAAACAGTTTCGAATGTAGCTGAAAATTATTGTTTAAAATACAAAACTCATTTGGCAAAACTTTTAAATTTCATTGTTAATTTTCTCTAACATAATTTTGTACATACAATGGCAAAATATAATTCTTGTTTTATGCATTCAGTAAGAGTAGAAATTTAACCAGCAAAAGTTTAAAAAAATATCAAAGACACCATTTTTATAAAGACGTTCTTCAGCCTTTTCTTTTCTTCAGCCTTTATCCTTTTCTTTTTAAAAGGATAAAAAAATATACATTTTTTTTGTTTAAAACAGTGATACAAAACAGGCACTAAATCTTCGGATAAAGATGTCAACCATTGGCTGTGTTCCGAGGAAACTGCGAAAGATCCGAACACGTCTACAGGAGCTGATGGCCAAACGGCCCTCTCGATCAATAGTTGAGCAGATTCGTTCTTTACGGGCTGAGTATAACACTGTTTTGAAGGAGGAGGAGGTTATGTGGCATCAACGTTCCCGGGTTTCGTGGCTCAAACTGGGCGACCGTAACACCCGGTATTTTCACCAAAAGGCCTCAATGCGCCGGGTAAGGAATTCTATTCTCGGACTTGAGGATGATTCGGGTATGTGGGTCGACGATGATGACGGCGTGGTTCGAGTCCTCTCTCAGTATTTCTCGGAGTTATTTACAAGCCGCAATCCTTCGGACGCTGAGATCGAAAGGGTGGTCGGGTTCGTTCCCTCTCTACTCACGGAGGAACACAAGGCTTTACTAGCAGCCCCATACACTCCCCTGGAAGTCTTTGAAGCCCTTAACATGATGGGGGCTCATAAGGCCCCCGGAATTGACGGATTCCCACCGGCCTTCTTCCAGAAAATGTGGCCAGTTGTGGGATAGAAAGTGACCGAAACATGTCTCGACATCCTAAACAATGGGGCTGAGGTTCGTTCTCTTAACCACACCCTTATTGTTTTGATTCCTAAGGTGAAACAGCCTAGTCGCCCGGCTTACTACAGGCCTATTAGTCTGTTCATGGTGCCATACAAAATCATTATGAAAGTGATTGCGAATCGCCTTAAGGAAGTTATGGATAATATCATCTCCCCGAATCAGAGTGCGTTTGTGCCGCGCCGCCTCATAACGGATAACTTTGTGATCGCCTACGAACTTATTCATACGATGGATACGCGGATGAAGGGGATGAAGGGTATGATGGCCCTAAAAGCGGATATGAGCAAGGCATCCGACAGGGTGGAGTGGAAGTACCTTAGGGCTATTATGGCAAATATGGGTTTTGATATTAATCTTTTGTCCCTGATTATGAGATGTGTCTCCACTGTACGTTATTCTTTTGTCCGGAACGGGGAGGTGGTTGGTAGTATTACCCCACATCGGGGACTGCGCCAGGGGTGCCCTTTGTCTCCATACTTATTTTTATTATGCACAGAAGGACTGCCTCACTCTCTTTTAAATGCTAGCAGGATGGGGAGTATCACACCTATTCGAGCTTCCAGAAAGGGTCCCTCAGTGTCACACCTGTTATTTGCTGACGATAGCATCTTTTTCACAAAAGCTGACCCTTCAGAAGTGCAGTCCCTTCTTGGTATTTTACAGGATTACGAGAAGGCGTCGGGACAGCAAATTAATTTGCAGAAATCTGCTGCAATGTTATCTAGTAATGTGCCGCAACATAATCAGGAGCTGCTATGTGATATTGCGGGGGTTCAGCATGTTCTGATGTTCGATAAGTACCTGGGGCTTCCTTCCAAGGTTGGGAGATCGCGGATCACGCCTTTTTCAGGTATATTGAGAGAATAAGCAAGAGATTGCAAGGATATAAAGAGAAGTTCCTCTCAGCGGCGGGGAAGGAGGTACTCATTAAAGCTATTATTCAAGCTATTCCGAGCTACACTATGTCCTGTTTTCTCCTGCCACTTACACTTTTTGAGAAAATTGAAGGTCTTGTTCGGGACTTTTGGTGGAATCGGAAAGAAGGACGGGGAATATGTTGGTTAGCCTGGGATCGTATTAAGAAACCGAAGTGTTTGGGTGGTATTGGATTTCGCGATTTTCACGCTTTCAATATTGCACTCTTAGCGAAGCAAGGTTGGCGGATCGTAACTAAACATGACTCATTGCTTTCTAAAGTCCTAAAGGCTAAATATTTCCCCACGTCGGATTTTTTGGATGCGTAAATCGGTACAAACCCGTCTCAAGTTTGGTGGGGTATTTGTGCCTGGCGAACTGTGTTGAACAGAGGGATGCTGCAAAATGTGGTGGATGGCTCTTCCATTAGTGTTTTTAACGGACGATGGATTCCGCGGCTGTATAGCTTCAAGGTGTGCTCTTCGGTTCAAGCCAATTCCCAGCTTCGGGTTTGTGATGTCATTGACAACAAAACCAAGCAATGGCGTCTGGAAAGCTTACAAGCAACCCTAAATCAAGTGGATGTAAAAATAGTTAAGCAGATTTTTCTCCCTTCCACTCCACAGTCTGATTCATGGTATTGGTATTTCGATCCAAGTGGCTGTTACTCGGTTAAATCGGGTTACCAAATCGCGGCAAACTTGACGACAGGGGTCAATGGAGAGTGCTCCAGTCCACAAAATGAGTCCTTCTAACAACTCTGGAGTACAAAGGCTCATAGCCGTGCGACTATCACGATTTGGCGTGCTGTTCACAGGGCCCTTCCAACGAATGTTAATCTTTGCAATCGAGGGATCCATGTACCAACAGTCTGTTCGTGGTGTGGAAGAGGTGACGAGGCAGAGACTCATCTATTTCTCCGATGCAAAAGAGTGAATGAGGTCTGGAATCGTGTATTAGGCGAGCAAATCCTTTAACAAGCAACACTATGATTTGAGGGACTGGCTTCAGGAATCAATGGCTAGTCTGAAAGCAGAGGAAAGGTCACGCCTGGTGGTTACCATCTGGCTAGTGTGGCGGCACCGAAACCTCAGGGTTTTTGAGGGGAAGTTTTTTGGTATAGATGTTTTGGTTGAACACATCCCGACAACGACCAGCGAAGTTACAACAGCCGCGGATACCCAAGTACCCCCTCTGCGGGGTCTCTCATCGGACCCTCCGGCTTGACAACCGCCTTCGGTGGAATGGGTTAAGCTTAATAGCGATGGTGCGTGGAAGGAAGACGATGAGAAAGCGGCGATGGGAGCGGTGATTCGCGATAACTCCGGCAGCTGTGTCGCGACTTTGGCGGGAAATCTGCCTTGGGTTCCTTCTCCCCGCATTGCAGAAGCACTGGCTTTTCGCGAGGGGCTTCAGTTAGCATCCAAGTTGCATTTACATAGGGCTCATATAGAAGTGGATTTGAAAATGCTCGCCGATAGATTCTTGGAAACAACGATGGCGGTGGTTGATCGATCTCCGGTAGGCATCAGTATGAGGGACTGTCACACACTGGTTCAATGATTTGCTTAGTTCAAGGTAGCTTGGAGCCCCCGATTGACGAATAAATTAGCTCTTTGCTACGCTCAATTCGGGTTAGGTCTTTCTGAGACTAAAGTTTGGATGGGAATGACGCCCCACTGGGCAGTAGATTGTACTTTTAATGATTTGGTTCAATTGAACCCACGATAATGAAACTTACCCATTCTCAAAAAAAAAAAAAAAAAAAAAAAATCTTCAAATAAAACCCTAACTAGCTAGGCCAAAAGGTTAGAGTTGTAATTTGCGTCTTCTTTCAAAATCCCTAATGAGTATTTAGTAGGTGCAGCATCATAAATCTTCAAATAAAACCCTATCTAGCTATGATAAAGTGCTAGAGATGGAAAATTCAGTTGATTTACATTGGTTAGTAGATTGGAAATACAGGTAACCCTTATTTTCACTATTTATGCAAATTGTCTTTAATGAAATTTATATACGCATATGATTAATTTTCTCATCATAACGTTAATTTTTTTCATACTCCTTATGTCTCTTTGTTTATTCTTCAAACAACCAGACGAAACTAGTTTGACTTGCGAAACTTGCATTAATAACTTTTTTATAGAGTTGTAAAGATGCTATTACTTTATAACTTTATAGAAAAATTGACAAATTTTGTTATTGTTTGACTAGTTGGAACAAGATGAGTCAGAATGTGTTCAATTTCCACAAAAATTCTTAGTGTTTATCAATTTAGGACAAAATAACTCAGATCATGTAATGCATTGTATATGATTATTATCAATGACCTGAGTCTCTTTATTTAGATACTCTGTGGTTCTAGGCAATTCAGGCTCCTTGAATGTAGTCCAACAAGTATTCATCAGATATCTTCAGTAGTGTGATCATTGGGTTTCAAGTATTTTCCTAAAAACTTCTGAATCATTAAGATTATTCATGTAGCAACAATCCATGTGTGTTTGGACTAAACTGTGAATATTCCAGAAGGGAAATGATCAAAGCAGAAAAATCTCTGTCTGGAGCGCCTGGGGCATGCGAGGGTCCCTAGGAGCCTCCCAAGCCGGTGGTTCAACTTCCCTGGCCGATGGTTGGTGATGTAGGAGCGAATGATCCGGATGAAGACGAATATCAAACGCGACTAATTTGGCGCTTCTCTACCACGAGATGGAAGATAAGCGCAAGGGACGGAAGAAATTGCAGCTTTTTGTGTCGCCGCACTGTTTGGGCCGTAACTTTGGCTACAGGCATCAGAACGACGCGAGCCACCCAAATTCGGAGAGCTCTCAACGAGATGCACGAGGGCCCCATTAATCTAAAGGGGTCCGTCTTCATCCCCAAATTCCGCTGTTTGACTAGTCATACGAGCCTTTTTACTTTTTTTTTTTACTATTTTTGGTAATATTTCCATTACTGATTAGGACCTCAGTTCTAACCCGTTTTGCGTCAAATTTCGCGTACGTATTTCTTTCAATAACGCTTAACTGTTGGGTCAATTTTGGGATTTTGCCATTTTTGGCATATTTAGGTTTCAGCTATATAAGCCCGGCTTGTGGGCAGAATTCGTCAGTTCTCGAAATTATTGAAATTGTTCAAAATTTAGAGAAGTTCTTCTCTTGGTTTGTGCCTTTCCAATCATTTTTTTGCTGCGTTGATCCCACGTCTTGATCCAGTTCGGCGTAAGGTTGGTATCAGAGCTCACTTCGACGTGGGAGGAAGATCATCATCGACGATGCCTCGTGAACGTCCTCGCGGTCGTGGGCAGCCTCTGGCTAAAGATGCCCCCCCAATGGGAACACAACGTTGAAGAAGTGATGATGGTAGAAGATCTGCAGCGACAGAAAAGGTTTTTGCAGAGGCAGGTAGCAGTGCGGACACGGCGCCTAGCGGCGCAAGATCTGGATGACCAGGAAGACCCAGACCATGAATCAGTGGCATCGTTCGAGAACCCATACCACCACAAACCACGTTTTACATAGTACCATGGTCGTGGCGCGGAGGTATAGGATTCAAGGTCGAGATCTTAGTTATTTCGGTACCCTTCAGGCTGATGGATTCATCGATTGGCTGAATGAGGTAGATCAGATCTTTGAGTATAAGGAGGTTTCTGATCGCAAGAAAGTGAAACTAGTGGCTATCAAAATTAAGTGAAGAACTTCAACATGGTGGGAGCAGTTGCATCGTTCCCATGAGAAGAAGGGTAAGCCCAAGATCGCTGATTGGGAGAAAATTGTATTGTCACCACGACGTGAGGGGTCCAATCCAACTTCACTACTACCCTTCTAATTTTCTTAATAGGTCCAGATTCTTGGAAGAGATTGAACGGATAAGGTTGTGTATGCTTTGATTCCTTCTGATAGTAGTGCACGTGACGAGGATAATAATTTACCTCCGGAGGTGCAACAGTTCCTGGATGATTTCTCTTACTTGATGCCAGAGGATATTCCTCCTGGTTTGCCGCCAATGAGAGACATTCAGCATCAGAATGGCATAGTTCTAGGCTGAAGTCTGCCAAATAGACCAGCCTCATCCCCAAAGAAGCTGAAGAGTTACAACGGCACGTTGTTGATCTACTTGAGAGAGGCTACATCAGGGAGAGCATGGGGCCATGTGTTGTTCCTGCTCTGTTACTTCCAAAGAAGGATGGTTCTTGGCGCATGTGATTTGACAACATAGCAATCAACCGAATTACAGTGAAGTATAGATTTCCCAATCCGCGGCTTGATGACATGCTGGACCAGCTATCTGGCTCTAAGATCTTCTCCAAAATTGATCTTAAGAGTGGATACCACCATCTTTGGATCAAGTCTGGAGATGAGTGGAAGACAGCGTCTAAGACGCAACACGGGCTTGTATGAGTGGATGGTAATGGCTTTTGGGCTGTCCAACGCGACAAACACATTTTTGCGGTTTATGCATTAGGTTCTAAGGCCTTTTATGGGGAAGTTTGTGGTCGTTTATTTCGACGACATTTTTATTTACAGTCCAACTTGGGCTTCTCATTTCGATCATCTCCGAGCTGTGTTTGAAGCACTGAAGGCGAAGAACCTATTCATTAACATGAAGAAGTGCCTTTTCTTTACTACCTATGTGCAGTTTCTGGCATTTATAGTGTCTACTGATGGTGTTCACGCAGATCCATCAAAGATTGAGGCAATCGTTGATTGGACTAGAACAAATACTCTGCACAAAAGCACCTTGATTGCACCCTTCACTTGGTGTCTCAAGGGGCGTGATTTCAAGTGGTCCAATGAAGACGATGCCAGTTTTGAGCAACTGAAGAAACGGCTGAAAGATGCACAAGTTCTATCATTCTCGGATTTTTAAAAGTTGTTCGAGGTTAATTGTGATGCATCGGGTATTGGCATTGGAGGGTCCTTAGTTATTCGAGGCGTCCAATTTCCTTCTTAGGTGAGAAGCTGTCAAGGTCCATGAAGAACTACTCGACTTATGATCTGTAGTTATACGCCATCGTTCAGTCACTGAAGCATTGGCGTCAATTTTTAATACATAAGGATTTCACCCTATTCACTGATCATGAGGCGTTGAAGTACATTAATGAGAAGAAAAATCTTAGCAGGCGGCATGCCAAGTGGGTGGCATACTTGCAGGAGTTCACCTTTGCGCTGAAGCACCAAGCATGCGGCTTGAACCGTGTGGAAGATTCTTTGAGTCGTTGCAACGTGTTTCTCTCCACCATGAGTAGCCAAGTGACAGGATTGGAGGCGTTCGAGGACATGTATGAGGCTGATCCTTCATTCGGGAAAATACTTAAGGAGGTAACTAATAGTCAACGCCGTGATTTTATTTTACACAAGGGTTATCTATTTCGAGGGCAGCGGTTATGCGTTCCAGATTGTTCCTTGCGACAAAATATTATCAACGAGCTTCACAATGAAGGACACTTTGGCCGATATAAGACATTGGCTCTTGTATCAGATGACTTTTACTGGCCAAATTTGAGTAGTGACGTGGCCCATTATGTTGATCGTTTCTATATGTGTCAATCGTTGCTATGTGTGTCACCATTCCAAGGGATTTCTCACTAATGCAGGTCTTATACTCCATTACCTATTTCTGAAGCTCCTTGGTGTGATTTTAGCATGGAATTTGTACTTGGCTTACCCCGCACGCAAAGGGCAGCAGATTCTATCCTTGTAGTTGTTGACGGGTTTTCCAAGATGGCGCATTTTGTACCATATAGGAAGATGATGGATGTTGTGCGGTTGCATGGGTCCCTCGTTCCATTACCTCAGACCGTGACACGAATTTCATGAGCCAATTCTGGAAGAGTCTTTGGGAGTAGCTCGGCACTCGGTTGAATTTCAACAGCGCCTATAATCCTGAGACAGATGGCCAGACCGAGGTGGTGAACCGCAACTTGGGCAATCTTCTTCGGTGTTTGGCCGGATCTAAACCGAAGCAGTGGGACTTGGCTCTTCCTCAAGCAGATTTTGCCTACAACAGATCGAAGAACATGACCAATGGCCTGAGTCCATTTCAGATTTTCTATGGCAGAATCCTTCGGGGGTGCTGGACTTAGCCCCTATTCCATGTGTGGGTCGCATTCATCATAAGGCCCAGGATATGGCAGAGCATCTGAGAGGCATTCATGAAAGGGTGAAAGACAAAATTGAGGAGAGTAACAACAAGTACAAGGCACGGGTGGACAAGCATCGTTGTCAGGTACTATTTGATATTGGTGATTTTGTATGGCATGTATTGACTTGTGATTGTTTCTCTGTTGGCGAGTACAATAACCTCCAGGATCGGAAGATTGAGCCTTGTGAGATCATGCACAAGATAAATGATAATTCTTACAGGTTGCGGCTTCCCAGTAACCTGAAGACATCCGACGTGTTCAATGTGAAGCATCTCTCTCCTTGCTTTGTGGATTCTGAAGACAGCGCTTTGAACTTGACGACAAGTTTTTTCCAACCTGGGGTGACTGATGCAGGAGCGGATGATCCGGATGAAGCTAGACTATCATACGTGACTAATTTGGCGCTTCTCTACAATGAGATGGAAGAAAAGCGCAAGGGACGGAAGAAATTGTAGCTTTTGGTGTCGCCGCACTATTGGGCCATAAATTTGGCTAGGGGCATCAGAATGACGCGAGCCACCCCATTTAGGAAAGTTCTCGACGAGACGCATGAGGGTCGATTGATCCATCAAGGTCTGTCTTCATCCCCAAATTATGTTGTTTGACTAGTCATAAGATCGTTTTTAGTTTTTTTTTTTTTTTTTTTTTTTACTATTTTTTGTAATATTTCCATTATTGAGTAGGACCTCAGTTCTAACCCGTTTTGGGTCAAACTTTCGCGTACGTATATCTTCCAATAATTACAAATTGTTGGGTCAATTTTGGAATTTTTCCATTTTGGAATATTTTAGGTTTCAGCTATATAAGCCCGGCTTGTGGGAAGAATTCGCCTGTTTTTGAAATTATTGAAATTATTCGAACCCTATAGACGTTATTCTATTGGTTTGTGCCTTTCCTATCATTGTTTCTGCTATGTTGATCCCACGCCTTGATTCAATTAGGCGTTAGTTGGACTTCCCTGCTCCCTGCAGCGACGCTTCAGCTTCCCTCAACATCGATTCTTCATCAGAAGTTGTTGAAAACTCTTCATGTTCCAATCCAGGTAATCTGATATAATTTTTCATTGAGTCTCTAGATTAATCTTCGTTTATTGATCCACAATAATCTTTCTATCAGTTTACCCTGTATGTAGAATCGAGTTCTTATTTTTAAGAAAATCAAAGTTTTTCAATTTTAATTATTAGTTTGATTTTGCGTCAAATATTTGTTTTAGACGGTCTCTTCTTTATAGATGTCTCACAGAATCTGAACACTATGATTGCTCTCTCAAACTACCCTAGTGTCTACTTTGTTTCCACATCTGTTATCCTGAATTGTCATACTTGGTGCTGTCATATCTAAAGTTTGTTCTTCCTCTTTGGGACGTCTAGAGTCAAACATAGTGTTTGTATGTGTATCAGTTAGGTCTAGTATTCGTTAGCGTTGTCTAGACTCTCCTATGTTACATGTTCAGATTGTATCTTTCTTACAGAGTTATTCACTCACGAACTAAACAACGATAGAGTTGTTCACTTGAATAACTACTGGAGGAAAGTTACTAGGTACACGCATGTACGAGGTGCACCGTGTATTTAGGTTACTAGCTCGAGGATTTAGTGTGCTATCACTGACTAGTTTCAAGTGGCGCTTGGATTTCCATTGGCGTGGGGGACTACACAAGAGATTGCAGAAACTAGGTAGGCAAAGGTAATGTAGTGAGTAGATGGTCTGATTCTTTATCTATCTTGTATCAGAAGTTTTGTCCAAGAAAGTGTCTAGCACTTGTTAATGCCAGCAGATGGGGTTTCACTCCGAAGTGTCCTTCTGAGGCGGAGAACACACTGAAAGTTTCCAAAAGGTAAAAATATCGTATGTCGCGTCTTTTAATTTTTGAATAGTTTTTATAACTGCTAGATTAGTTCTACGTTGAAGCATCTACTTTATCTTTTCGCAGTTTTAGTATTTATAATAGATTTTTTTTTTAGTCTTATCTATCACTCGATCCGTTGAACTGTCATACAAGACTCTTTCCAATTGGCTCTAGGTGTTGGACTGATTCAAAGTCTACAAAAATTAGGAAAATGGGCAACATGAGGACATGGAGAAGGCTGTAGCATTCGGGTTCAGACCTACTGTAGCAGGTCGTGAGACGTACTTCTGGGCTAGCAGCTTTTGGATTGTTTCCTACGTTTTGGCATTGCTTTGGGCACAAGTCAGGCCCCTTAGGTGTTTATAAGGGTATAGAACGCGGGTAGACTTAGTGTGGTGTATCGGGGTGGCCGACGTGGTCATGTGGCCACAGTGTGCGTTGTAATCGGGTTCTCTCTCAATAAAGTTAAGGTTTTGGTCGTGCATGTAGCTAGCGGATTGGTTATGAGATCCGTTAGTGAACCATGTTAGATTTTCTCTTGTTCTTCTTATTGTTTCATCGTTCTTTCTCGAATACCCCCAGGTTATGACAACCTGGTATGATAGTCTGGTTCAACAACCCGGTGGAGCCAAGAGCTCGGGATTTCCCATTTTTATGGAACTCAAAGCTAAGGCTTAGCGATTCAGAAGGAGCAGGCTATCCGGAGGTTAGGTTTTGAGATTCTGCCAAGAAATATATCTGGTATGGCGATCAAGTTTGATCTGTTCGTGATGAAAAGCAGGTTTCGTTCGTTCGCCTCTAAACATGAGGTGCAAGTACACCCACCATCTGAAGCACATGGGGGGCTATCCGGGATCTTATTGGAGCAATCTGGCACGCATCTAATTAGGCGTGCAAGGGATCTGGCTAATCCAGCACGCATTCGTTATGTCGCAAATGTGGCATTCACATGCATCCGACGTTCTGGCGATTGGCGGTCATGCGCAATCCGGCTCCCGACGTGAGCATCTTGCATGTGAATTTAATCTCGTCTGGCTCATGCCTTGCAGGAAATCGTTGGAGTTAGAGCAACGTCATGAAGAATCTGGAACATGATACTTCTGACACGTGATTGGTTCTGGCGCTCATTATGCGCGAGTATGTTCTAGCATGCATTTATTTTGTTTTTGGGCTTGTGCTGCTAACTCTGTATTTAGAGTTATATTTGATATTTTTCACTACCGTTTTGCTTGCGTTTGGGTGCATTTTTATGAGATTTAGGCCAACTCTTGTGAGAAAATGAGAATAAATGACCATTTCAACATAAAAGTGTAGTCCAGTCATTTTTATGCATTTTTAGATGTTATTTGTCAAATATAATCGCTTGGTATGGTTGTTCATTTTTTCTTGATAGGAAAGCATGCTAAACGATTGTCAGGAGGCATGAAACGAACTTTATAAGTAAAGCAAGCTCAAGAGGAAGCAAGAGAAGAGAAGTTTGAGGATTAACACTGACCAACTTTCACTATCACGATGATATCGTGAATTCTGCAACGAATTTCGGAGTGAGACTGATGGAAAATGAAAGTAGACTCAAAGAGGTTTCCAACAATAAATGACAGAGCTAAAACAGAGATCGGACGAGAAAGATATGGAACATCGAAGTTCGAGCCAGAATGTTGAAGGCTATTAAAAGTCTCCGCAGCAAAGTGGGAACAAGTTTGTACGAACAGAACCCGGGTCACCGTATTTTGGGAGAAAATTGGTAATTTTGCATAGTTTTGATGAGTATTAGTCCTAAAACTATATAAACAACTTGGGGAAGACTAATTAGAATGTAGGTACACATGTGTAGACCACGTTTGGAGCTAGGAGCTTGCTTGGAGCTTGGAGTAACATCGTTTGAGATCTTCTCTCCTTATTTTCTTTGTTTTTGCTCATGATCACACAAACTCTTGCTATTGTGATCGTGAGTATGAGTAGCTAAGTTTCTATTCGAGATTTCTCCATGGTAGCTAGGGATTGAAGCCGTTTTGATGAATTGTGGATTGTGATTCATGTTTTTAATTTAAATTGATGATGAACTATTTGCTATGTTTGATTCATGCTCGTACTCTATCTTTTTATTATTTGAGGTCACAATAGGAAGATCATAGGTAGTGATTGTTAGAGGAATCGAAAATTGCTGCCCGGAAAAGTGAATCTAGCACTTATCCGCACGTAGGTTAGAGGAATCAACCAAATTGACTAAGAACGTGAGTAGATCATATGAACTTAATGTGTGTCTTAGAGAACGTTAGTTATAGGAATCGATCTGCGTAATCCTAGACATAGGCTGTGCTAGAGGAATCGGTAAAAAGTAATGCTCGTTTGGAAAAAGAATCAGCATCTTTGTTTCATAAGCACAATTCGTTAGCGGTAATACCCTAGTGATCCAAGAGAATATCCCGATACTCGTTTATTATCGTAGCTTCAACTTGTTAATGAATCTTGTCTTTAAATTTATAGTGTTAGAAACAAATCCAACTATTTCGCACACAAGGTTAACAAATACTAATTGATTTACAACAAGCCCCTTGGGTACGATAAACTCGGATTACTTAGTATTACTACACGTGAAAGTCGTGCACTTGCGGTTGGAATGTGTCATGTGCCATAACACGCGGCTGGCTTGCATCAGACACGATTTGTTTCCATGCAAGCAATTGGGCGCATAAGAGGCAATCGGGGCGCATCGGGCATGACAACTGTTGGGGCACCCATCACTAAGTGCAACGAGCCTATTGTGATATACGGACATTCTGTCACGGTGAAACCGTATGGCGCAATTGGGTGCATCGGGAATGTATTCAGCCCCGCTCATTCCATACATTCGAGTCTGGTTCTGGGTGGAGCACTTGTTTCTGTTTTTGCAAGTGCATCCACATTCAACGCATTCGTTGCAGGGATATCATGGAAGTTAGAGAAACGATTTGGCGATTCGGGTTTCGGATACAAATGCGGAATATTTGTTCGGGGAGGCGTGCTCATTTTTGATTGAGCGAGATGGATCGGTTCAGGTTTGAGGAGGGAAACACCATGTTCTGGTTTTGGGTGGTTGAGAGGATTCGAAACAAGGTGGAGCTTTGTCTTTAATCGAAGCAACCAAGGCTCGACGATGATTCAGGTTGCTAAGAAGTTTGAATCAAGGTGGATATTTGTTGCAATGATTCAAAGTCTAGCAAAATCTTGTAAACGGGCAGCAAGAGGACCAGGAGAAGGCTGCAACATTCGGGTTCAGGACTAGGTCTTCCGACCTACTTTAGCAGGTCGTGCGACCTACTTCGGGGCTGGCAGCTTCTGGATTGTTTTCTAATCAGTTTTGGCAGTGTTTTGACATTTCTTTGGGCACACGTAAGCCCCCTTAGGTATTTATAAGGGTATAGAACGTGGGTAGACTTAGTGTGGTGTATCAGGGTTACCGTCGTGGTCATTGCGGCCACGATGTGCGTTGTAATCGGATTCTCTCTCAATAAAGTTCAGGTTCTGACCGTGGATGTAGCTAGCTGATTCGTTAGGGGATCCTTAATGAACCACGTTAAATTTTTATATATTTTTTTTCTCATCGTGCTTGAATACCCCTGAATTATAACACTACGATTATAGTCAGTTGTGTCGCATAGTGTCGCGAATTGAGGGGCATAAAAACTGACACACTCAAACTCGTGTAATTACTGTCTGCGCATGTGCTGCCATCTCATTTTCACCAGTTAAATTAGTCCCTCAAATGCTTAGGAGAAAAGATCACCGACACATAAAAACATACATAAGGAGAATGCATTACTATAACAAACTATTGCTGCATTTTGCATATACTATTGGAGATGCCCATCTCCAATAGTATATGCAAAATGCAAAATATAAAGAATATGACGAAAAATTGACCTCCAATAGACAATGCATAGGCCCATGTATTTTGCAAATCATGCATCCTCCTCTCCATTAATAGCTAGCAAGAAAGTAGGCATGCAAAATTTTGTGTCTATCTTTCTCCTCTCATGCATCCTTAATATATATATTTTAACTTCTCATAACCACAAATTGTATAAATTGCAATTTACTGCTGGAGCAAAACTACAAATGCATGTCATGCAAAATTTAAAACATGCAAAAAATGCCTACTACTATTGGAGATGCCCTACCTCTCCCTTTATGTGGACCTCCGCTTTTTGGTTCGACACCTTTTAGCTATTTTGGCCAAAATAAAGTATCACACAGAACTGTTTCGAAACCTTTTCCCACTTAGAAAAAAACCGTTCAGATGAACTATAGCGTGTCATGTGGCGTAACCAAGACCCAACTTACAACCGCGATCGGGGCCAGCCATTATTTGGTTGGTGGGTTTTTAAAACGGAAAGTGAATGATAAGATGGTGGGTGTCATAATTGTCATCTTCCTAATTATAATTGAACCTAATAATTAGTAGTAATAGGTAAAATTACGGTGGAGTTATTCATATTTTTGTTTTTTGCGTGAATTTGGTATTCATATTTCAAAATCGTACAGTTACAGTATCAAACTCTTAAAAACAGTGCAGTCAGGTACCAATGAGTGATTTCCGTTAAATTTTTTGGATGGAAATTGTCATGCGACTCATTAATGGGTTTTTTAACCAAAATAAATTTTAAAAAAAATGCAAAAAAATTATGGAATTTCAAGGAAATCACTTTAATCGTTTATCTCTTTCTTCCCCTTTACATCTGGATCTGCGATTAGATTCTTGATTATTTCGATAGGTCAGAGATTCATCTTTCTGTTTTTTATTTCGTGTTCTTAAAACTTCGGTCGAGACGAAATTTTTACATACCTATCAATTTTGTGTTTGAATTTGAATTTGTGTCAGAGTCGAAAGAGTAGTCGCCGGAGGTTATAGATCTGCCGCCGCAGTAGCAGCCGAAGAGTTACTGTAATACCGGGTACGATTTCCTTTACCAACACTCAATAAATTCAAGATAGAAGACTCGACTTTTATGACAACTTTTTTTAATTTTTGATGTCAATCCAGTCCCAGATTAAGGAATTGATTTTTGTTAGAGCATCTTCCACAGTTTATATCAAATTTTACATCAAATCTTATATTTGGTGGAGAAAAATGGTTTGGTCTCCTACAATTAACCCTCAAAAACACCATTTCATCATTTTTATAGAAAAATAGCACTTTTGGTCTCTCACAGTTTTTACTAATTTTTACATCAGATAGTTATTTCACCATTTCATCAAATTTAGAAAATGATATTTTTGGTCTCCCACAACAAATCATCAAATTTATCACCAAATCATGAATTCCGTAACTATAAAAATAAAAAATATATTTTATTGCCAAAACAATGTTACACGAAATTACAAAATGATTAAATAACACTTCAAAAAATCTAATTGTCCAGTCTAATCTATTTGATCATAATTATCCCAAAAGTGTGCAATAATTTTTTTCAATAATGCATTGTTCTTGTCGTCATTTTTGTTTATATTTATTTTCTATCACTAAGATTAACTATATTAGTCGTCAAAAAGAATTTTTAACACTAATCAATTGTAAAATAGGACATTATGTTTCCAATTATATAAAAGTAGTGTAAAAACTTGCCCTAAACACTTATCACAAATTTGGTGTAGATTACACCAAATCCTATTTTCACCATCTAATTTGATGGTAAAAATAGAATTTGGTGTTATAGGATAGGATTTGAGGGTAGTGTGGGAGATGCACTTCATCATTTCACAAAAGCTACACCAAATATATGATTTGGTGATTTGGTGTCTTTTTGGTCAACAATTGTGGGAGGCCTACAAATAAATCACCATTTCATTGGTGAGTTGATGATTTGGTGATTTGTTGTGGGAGGCCGAAAATACTAAAATTTACCATCAAATATAGGATATGGTGCACTGTGGAAGATGCTCTTAGACTTCCTTTGAAATGGGCTTGGAGAGCGTAGTGGAGATGGACGCGACTTAGTGGTGCAAACTGTTTGTGCTGAAACTATAAACCAAACCGAATACATCAGTTTACTAATTACAATAACCAAACCAAACCATTTAAACAGATGAACCCAACCAAACCAAACCGGAAAACCTCGGTTTGGTCCGGTTCGATCGATTTGCTAAACATTCTTGATTAAGATAGAGAGGATTTACTTGTGTTTATCTATTTATAAATTATTTCATATACTTTACACAATATATATTTTAGTAAAAATAAATTAAGCACATACTGGTTCGGTTCGGTTTGGTGCAGTGTGATTTTTTTACAAACCAACCGAACCGATTAGACCGGTTTGTGAAAAAAATGAACCGTTCATAAACCAAACATCCATAAAATCCGTCCAGAACACTGACATTCGGTTTGGTTTGGTCGATCGGACCGGTTTATTCGGTTTTCCTTACAGCCTTAAAACGCGTAGTGGATGAGAACGTCGAAGACAGGTTTCGGTACTTTGGTCGCGGAGGCATCAACGATTCTAACGGTAGAAATGGCGACTCTGGTGGTGATGAGTGTGAAAATGAAAGAGAAAAGGAAGATGATTTGAACAGAGAGAATTCTAGATGTGCAAGGAAAATTTTATTTTTTATGGGTTTTTTTTTTTTTTGTCTAAAGGCAAGAACTTCATTATTAGGGCAAGCAAATTAAAAGATACAAGCCAGCTTCAAGATACACCAGTTGAAGGAGCTTAAGGAAAACATAGCTAACAAACATACAAGCCAAACCTATTTTTAATTTTCAAAAAAAGAAAAAAAAAACTGTTTTTACAAACTGGAGATGCCAACAGAGGCTAGAAGACTATACAAACTATCCACAAACTAGATACACTCAAGACCCCTGATATTTAACAACCAAAATTTGGGAATTCAGTGCGGATATTAGTGTCGAGGGGCTGTTTTTTGGAGGATGCGGCAGTCGCGAGCCTATGCGCTGCTTTGACTACCAACCTGGGGACTTTCTTAATTACACAAACTTTGATATTTCCCAGCTCCTTCTTGATATTTTCCAAAATAGGTGCATCTTGGTATGAAACACGATCACTCCCCTGCAAAATGTTATACGGCGTTAGACAGTCGGTGTAAATAATAATAAAATTGTAGTGTAGAGTGGTAGCATAATGATAACTCCGTTTTTGGAGTTACTTTATTACTTGTTTTTCTGCATTTTGCGTACTTAACATAGAGAATTTGTCGTCTTTTTGAGTGAATTGTGCTTAAATTGGAAATCTCGAGTTTATGTGCGTTCATTGTCGAATCCGCCCGTTTCTCATATTTTTTGATGCTTTTATTGTAATATGATTGCGGGTTCTTGTTTAATGTTGTGGTTGGAAGGAAATAGGACGCTAGGATCGAAGAGGATGGAGAGACGAACTTCGGAAACGAGGAACTCAAGGACAAAGAGCCAAGAATATTCAGCATACAGACTCTTCGCACGAAGAGAAATTCTCTTCGCACGAAGAGAAAGACTTAGTCAATTTTATAGGAAGTTCCAGATGTCTTCTTATACATGCTTGCAGTCCTGAAATACAAAGGTCTTCGTGCGAAGATTGAATCTCTTCGCACGAAGGACTGCGCCCGAAGAGATTTTGCCTTCGCACGAAGAGAAGGCCAGGAGCAGCAGATTCATTGGGGTCTTTGTGCAATTACTTGAAACTTTATCCTATCTTTTTGGAAATGTACTAGAACGAGTTAGGGGGATTGTATCGGTATCTTCGACCTAGAGAACACGTTTTTGGGAGCTTGGGAGCATTGTGGAAGCTTGGGATCATTCGTGTGCCTTCTAAACTTCATCTCTTCTTCTGTTTTGGATTATGATCAAAGAAATTTGTATTTTGATCATGTGTTTACGTAGCTAAACTCTTATTTTGGGATATCTCGTAGGGAACTAGGGTTTGATCACCACGGTTTGTGGTTTATTGATTTGATTTCATGCTTTTGAGCATAATAGATGATTTTTTTTTAGTAATGCGTGTTTTATGATCTTTATCCATCTTTCTTATTGTTAGACGTATCAATATGATTGATTTAGGTTATAAACGTTAGAGGAATCAACGTTTGTTGCCCGGAAACTTGAAACATGCACTAGCCGTATCTAGGGTTGTATAATCTTGCTAGTTAGCTAGGAACTCAGTGTAGACTAATGATTATGATGCATGCTTAAACTTGATTAGGCTAGAGGAATCAGATATGAGAGTTTAAGTATAGGTGTTGGTTGAGGAATCTTCAACATAGTTGTTCTCATATAAAGTATAATTGTGTTATCAAAACGTAAATCCAATGTGGTGTGAAATCCTTAGTGACCCATAGAGATATCTTGATTTTGTCAACTTAGTGAGAAACCAACAAAAAATCAATTTTGTTAATCGCGAAGCAATTCATTCGGTTAGTTGGGATTTGTGTTCTTTTCACTTTCAGTAGAATTAGTAAAACAAACCACTGCGCTTTGCCCACATAAAGATTGGGTCTAGTAACTAATTTATGAAGAAGTCTCTTGGGTTCGACAACCCGAATTTCCGGAATTATAACTACATTGACAACTGTACACTTGCAGTTGGAACGTGTCAAGTTTTTTGCGCTGTTGGCGGGGACTTCGGCTAAATAAGCTATTATTTTAAACCTTAGGGATTTTATTTTTCTATTAATATTTGTCGCTCACCTACTTTTTTTGTGCTGTATGTGATTTCAGGTTGATTGTCACGGTGCATGATCCGTTCTCGAGAAGGAACTTTGTACCCATTACTTGAGGACCCGAAATCTTTATTGCGCACATGACGTAGAGACTTGAGGAATAAAAAAACTCAGCTCCTATGGTTGATTAGGAGAGAGATGAGTTGGAGAGGCTCCACAAGGGTGCGGAAGACATAGCAGCCGCCAGACGAGAAAATGAGGAGCTTAGAGCTCAGATGGTTGAGATGAAGGCGAAAATGGCTCGTTTGAAACAACCACTTCCTTGTGTGGGGGTACAAGAGGGGAATAATGGAGGACCGAATGGTGTAAACATGTATAGTAATACTCTAGAAGGTGGGGGGGGGGGGGGGTTGAATAGAGTATGCTAGCTTTTGCCAAAACTCAAGTTTTTGAATCTTTAGTAGAAAAATCTGTTGATATCTCAAAGATTTGAAAGAGATTTCAGAAGCTTAAAGATATAGCAGCAGAATATAAAGGCTCCAAAGCTTTGAGACTTGGAAAGCTCCAAAGCTTTGAAACTTCCACTTTAAACTGTAAGTAAATGCAACAAAAGTAAATAGCAAGAACACGGAGATTTCACAGAGTTCAGTTACAATTGGACCTAGTCTCTGCCTGAGGGATCTAATCCCTCCAGGATTCAAACACAACTTCTTATTAGTCACCCAAATTTAGCCGTAGATCTCAAGCCTAAGTGAGCTACCTTACACTTATACATCTTGTGGTTCCAACCTATCTAGTTACAGGAACTACTAAGTTTAGTGAGGTTTTAGAGATGAAGAATAAATGATACAACTAAGTACAAAGAGAAGAACTCAGAAAGAATAAACTGTTTAAAGCCTGGAAGAGTTCTTCTGGATTTGAATGATCTTCAGGCTGCTTGAATTGAATCTTTGAATGATTTGAAGAGCTGTATGTAATTGATCTTACCAGATGATTGCCTCCTTCAAAATCACGACCTCTCTGTCTGTAATAAGTCTCTGCAATTCAAACTTAAGTAGCTATTCTCAGTCTGCAACTAACTTGAGAGATTTCAGGAACATTATTCCTAAAATATCTCCTATCTGATAAGCTCCTGTTAACAGCTCAATTTGAATACATTGCTGATCTGTTTATGGACGTTGGATAGTCCAACAAACCTGCAGATACTTAGAAAACAAAACCAAACAAATAACAATACAATCTATCAAAAAGATCTGCTTGAAACAGCAGGTACCCATTAAAGAGAAAATTATGCTAGACTTGTCTGCTGATAGTTCTGAGTTAACAAGTATATTCAACGTCATGAATATATCAAGTAATCAATATAAAGTCAAATAGACAATAAACAGCATGTAACAAGATCAAAGTAACACTGAATCCATCTACATACAGAAAGATGGTTAGTAGAACTTAGCAGTAAAGAGTGACTAGAATATCTCAAAGCTTTGAAGCTTTGCCTGCTAGTTTCACCATAATGTATATTGGATTTTCAATCCAACTTAATCCTGCAGTGATCATCTTAGAACATAGATTGCTGAATATAATTATATAACTAAACCAATCATTATAAAAATATAACCAAAACCTGCACAAAATAGTTAGATAATACAGCAAAAAGGGACTGCTACAGTAGCTCAAAGCTTTGAAGCTTTGGTACTTAGCAATTTCTTATGCTTGTGTTTCTGGCTTTCATCATCAAGGAGCTAAACTCTCTGCCTGTATTTTTATATCATAACATCCATGAGCTTCAGACTTATCAATCTCCCCCTTGATGAAAGAAAAAACACATTATCTGAATATTGATATCCTGCAGCTTACAAACAACAGTAAATAAATCACATAACATAAATCCAAAAACCACAGAATTGCATAGATAAACATCTACCAGATCCATAATTTATTACACACCATAAAAGTAGATACTAAACATCATAAAACTACTAAAAGCATTAAAATAACCATAATCTAACACATAATCTTCTCCCTGTTTTACTTTCATCAAAATGGTTGAAGAAAATATTGGATATGTTCAGAGTTTGTAAAAGAAAATAGGAATAATAACCTAAGCTTCAGTACTGAAAAGAGTAGAAAAAATAGAGAGATAAGGTTCAAGGCTTTGAATATCCAGTAGACTTTGATGTTCCTTTGCCTTTTCCCTGAGTCTCTTGTTCTTCTTCTTCTGAGCCTTCTGCATCTTCAACCTGTTCCTCAGCTTGCTCTCCTTGCTCTTCAGCCTTATTTCCATGACCTTCCTCATTTTGCATCTTCTCAACAACCTCATCAACCAATTTTTCTAGATTAGCAGCTTCCTCTTCAGCTTTTTCTGCAGCAGTTTCCTTATCATCTGAATCCTCCTCAGACTGATCAAAAAGATCCTTTGATGTCAGAACAACAGGAATACCTTTCTTCTTCTTCTTCTTCTTCTTCTTCTTCTTCTTCTTCTTCTTCTTCTTCTTCTTCTTCTTCTTCTTCTTCTTCTTAAGAGCTTCTCCCAGAACTTCTTCTGAATCAATGCTGGTGTCTCTACTTTCTGAAGAAGTCACTTTCTCTACATCCAAACCTTTGATGATCAGGTCAAGCTTATTAAGCACCAAACCTTTGAACTTAGTCAGATCATTGGACAAGTCAAACAATCCCTATCTCAAATCCTCCACACCATCTTCCAGAACCTCAACCCTATCTATAATCTGTGAGAAATCCAGATTACCAGGCACCGTAGGGGTTGAAGCAGCTCTAGGTTTGATGAACTCCTTTTCCTTCAGCTCCTTAGCACTCAACTCTGAATAGAACTTCCATTTTCCCTTAGCAGTAAACACAATCCCAATCCTTTGAAGGGATCCTTCATCAACTACCCCAAAACTAGTAGTCATCTTCTCTTCATCCTTCAAAGACACTCCAAAATGTTTGAAAATTAGTGGTAAAACATTGTCATAGGGTAGAGAGTGGTTTCTAGTCCTAGTCCCACAGTAGACCATGTGTTCCATCACCACAGTAGGAAGGTCTACCTCAAATTCTTGACAAATCAAGTACACCAGGATTAAAACATTGTCTGTTACCAACTCTTTGGAGTATTCCCTGGGTACCACACACTTCATGATAATGGAAAATAGGATTTTGGCTTCACAGTTGAACACATAATGTTTTAACTACTTGGGTTCAGAAGTGGTTCCCTCCAAGAAAAAAATAGCTTTGGCTTTCTCTAGGATCTCTTTTCTATCAGGATAGTCACCAACCTTATACTTCTTAGGCACTACCAAAACTTTGGAGAACACCTTGTGATCTAACCTAATGTCCACTCCATCCACCTTTGAGGTTAGGATATATCTATCACTATCATCAAGCTCTTGAACCAGATTCAAATAGAACAGTCTGGTTAACCTAGGGTAGGCTTCAGAGGGTGGGTTGAACATACTTCCAAAAGATGAACTTCTCAAGTTCTTAATGTATTCTAAGTCTAAAATCTCCAATAAATTAGAATTTATCATACTACAAAAAGACACCTTTGATGATGCATACCCATCCATCCATACCTTCTTGACATCAGTATTAACAAACTAAAATTCAGGCAAGAGATTCTTACCGAAGTTTGTGGCTTTCTTGGTTTTCATTGCACTGTGTTTAACCCTCTTCTTCTCTGTGGTTTCTTCACCCTTATTCTCTGGGGTTGCTTCTGTTTTCTTGTCACCAACCTTCTTCTCCTTTGTAGAAGTTACATTCTTCTTTTCTTTCTCAACAATCACTTCTTTATTCTTCTTGCCTGACTACTCCTCCTGATCCTTGTTTCCCTTTTCTTTCACCACCTCCTCTGTTGAAGATTCTGAATCTGACCCAGCCCTAGTTTCTTCCTGAACTTCATTCCCTTTCTTGGTCTTCTTTGAAGGGGGTGAAGTCTCATGAACACTAGCCGTGTCTTCTGATTCTGAACTGAAAGTGTGTAATGTAGACTTAATACAAGATCTAAATACTCTAGAAGGGGGGGGGGGTTGAATAGAGTATGGAAACTTTTTTGCAAAACTCAGATTTTACTAATTGGCTTTGTACGAAACTCAAATCTCAAGGCCTTCAGATTTTAGAAAACTGTCAGAAACTTTCAAAGGCAAAATAGAAAGCTTCAAGGCCTTGAACTATTATCAGTTCTAAACACCTTATAAACCCTAGTTTGACTTGAGTTGTGTGCAGCAGAAAATAACAAAACTGTAAAGTAAAGAACACAAAGCAATTTACAGAGTTCAGTCCCAATGGACCTAATCTCTTCCTGAAGGATCTAATCCCACCAGGATTGGGCAAACACTTCTTATTACTCACACAGAAACAGCCCTAGATCTTCAAGCCTAAGTGATATCCGTTACACCTATACGGCTTGTGGTTCCAAACCTATCTAGTATTAGCTACTAACTGTTGAGCTAACAAGAACCTATTGTTGTTCACTTGAACAACCAACCACTAGGTTTAGTGAAGTTTTAGATATGAAAAAAATAAGAAGATTACAAAACAGATGAATAACACAGTAGAAGAATAAGCTTGTGAAACCTGGATGTGTTCATCTGGAAACTGGAATGATTGATCTTCTGAAATCTGGAATTGAAGCTTGAATGTCTGTGTGTTTGAATGAATGATCTCCCACGGATTTTTCACACTTCTCTCAATATTTTGCAAGCCTCCTCTTCTTTCAAAATTCAAACCATTCTCTTATCTACCCACTGAAACTGAATGAGAGATTTTAGGATCTTAGTTCCTACAAATCCTCTTTCTGTTTTCAACTGAAATTCAAACATCTCTGAGTAGATATCCGTTGGAGTTTTTTGAGATTGTATTTGCACGTTTAACAAACTTGCAACAACATTAAAAAAAAGCAACAACAAAATCCATAAATATAGCAGTACTAAGACTGTTTGGTTTTCCAGTTTCTGATAAAAACTGGTTAAAAGATTAGAACAATAATCTGATTAACTTCTGACACATACAATTCATGATAAACCAATTTAAGACTCTTAGAATTCATTAAACAATCACAATAGTAAAGAATAAAACCCTGCAAGAAAGAATCAAATTAGTTCTGTAAAACTGTCAGCAGCTCAAGGCACATCTCAAGGCCTTGAAGCTCTGAACATGCTTCACAGTTTTTTCAAAGTTAAGTCCAGAAATCTTTGATTCTCTCTGATCAGGACATCTGCAATTGTGTTAGATATGTAGACAATGTAAAACAAGTGTATATGCAGCAAATCTCTGATCTATATAATCAGGTAGCCAATCTGCAACACAAGATTGTTATAACAATGAGCACAATAAAAATTACTCTCAAGACTTTGAAGCTGTGTCAAAATATCAAGGCCTTGGAGTATCAGAAATGCTTTGCCTTTGTCTTTGTCTTTCATCACTCAAAACAATTACTTCTCAAAACACACTCAAGGTTCTTTGAGTCAACAATCTCCCCCTTGGTGAAAGATAAAACCCATAATCTTGTGTAGATATTCCTGCAACTCCTTGTAAGAATTAGATAACCACATATTGCAGATACAATAGACAATAATACCAGTCAAACCAATCTTAACACAGATAATCAGCAATTCACAGATAATCACATAATCACAGTAATACCAGAACACAACTGATTAACCAAAACAACTGATTATGATTATTCTAGTAACTGAAAGCAACATAATAGCCACAGAACAAACATAATTTCTCCCCCTTTTTTACTTTCAACAAATAAATGTGAAGAAATGTTGGATCATTACTCAGAGTCTTTAAAAAAAAATCCTAAAAAGTGAAGGCCTTGAGAACAGAAAAGAAGAAAAGAAATAGATAGAAGGAAAGGTTCAAGGCTTTGGTCTTCTGTGATCTTCATTTCTTCTTTGATGTCTGGCCTTTCTCTGAGCCTTCTCCAACTTCTTCATCACTTTCAGCATCATCAGCAGACTGATTCCCCTCTTGTTCAGTTTCCACTTCTGCAACTACTTCTTCAATGATCTCATCCACCTTCTTGTTCTTAACCTGCACTGAATCCCCCTCTGTAGCTGCATCAACACCTGTGTCTTCACCAGCATCTTCTTCATCAGTTTGCTCATACAAATCTTTTGAAGTAAGCACCACTGGAATTGGCTTCTTTTTCTTCTTCAAGAAATCACCTAGCCTTTCATATGAGTCCACACTGGTGTCATGACTAGTAGCAGAAGGTATCTTCTCCAAGTTCAAACCCTTGATGACAACATCCAATTTTCCATTCGTCACATTCATCAAGCCCTTGAACTGGTTAAATTCAGAAGACAGATCAAATAACCTTTGTCTGAGATCTTCAATCTCAACCTGCTGATCTTCAAATTTCTCAACTAACAAAGAATAATCCTCATTGGCTTGTCCTTTTCCTGATGTAGTCCCCTTTGTCTTAACAAACTCCTTCTCTCCAAGCTCATCTTTTGACAATACTGAATAAAATTTCCAATGACCTTTCCCAGTTTGAACTACCCCAATCCTCTGTAAGGCAGTTTCATCAATCAACCCAAAACCTCCAGTAATCTTTTCCTCCCCTTTCACAGATACATCAAAATGCTCAAAGAAAAGAGGTAAAAGGTTGGCATAAGGAAGAGGATAGTTTCTATTTCTGGTTGCACAATAGATCATATTCTCCATAACAACTGTTGGCAAGTCTATCTCAAACCCTTGACATATCAGATACATCAGTATGAGAACTTTATCGGTAACCAAATCCCTTGAGTTCTCCCTAGGAACAACACTCCTCATCAGAATTGTAAACAAAATCTTAGCTTCACAGTTGAGCACAGAGTGTGTCAACTGCTTTCGACCAGAGGGTACACCATCAATGAAAAACATTTCTTTTGCCTTTTCCAGACACTCCTTCCTATCAGGGTAATCTCCAACATTATACTTACTAGGAATGCCCAAGACTTTCGCAAAAGTCCTATGATATAACCTCAAATTTATCCATGCCCCTTTTGAAGTTAACACCATCTTATCATCTCCTTTATGAACCAGATTCAGATAGAATAATCTAGTTAACTTAGGATAGGCTTTTGAACTAGGATTTAACACCTTCTAAACTGTAGTTTCTCCTAATTTTCTCATACAATCAACATCCAGTTTATCCAATAACTCCTCAGAAACCATACTACATAAAGCAACCTTAGAAGAAGCATAACCTTGCATCCACACAGTCTTAACTTCAGAACTAACAAACCAATCTGAAGGAAGTGCATTCTTACCTTGATAACCCTTTTTGGTTGCATCAGCAACCTGCTTAACCCTTGTTTTCTTCTCAGTGGATTTGCCCTTCTCTTGTTCTCCTTCAGTTGACTTCTTCTTGCTTTGTTGAACAGATTTCCCCTTTTCTTCTTCTCCAGCCTTTTTCTTCTCCCCCCCTTTTGTCTTGTCTGACCTAGGTTGATCACCACCCTGAGTCTCTGTCTCCTTCTGTGGATCAATGCTTGAGCCTTCATATCCCTTTTATGTTCTGGTCTTCTTTGCAGGAGGAGTGTCCTCATGCAAACTCTGAGTATTTTTTGAATCCGAATCAGAAATCACAATCTTCTCCTTCTTATTTGAACTCTTCTTGGATCTGCCTAAAGGCTTCCCCTGCTGTTGAATTCTGGCTGATTTGCGCTCCATTGTGGGTTTAGGGTTTTGAGAAGAGAATGGGATTGAGAGAAATTGGGAGAGATTATAGAGACGTAGAGAACTGAGAGAGAATGAAGAAAAATAAGCCCTGACTTTCAGTTTAAGTAGGTTGAAAAGGATGAGCCATGAAAGAACTCTACTAAAATCAACATGCAAAAAGGATCTTGAAAAATATTTTTGGATATTTTAGAAAATTCTCTGAGTAATTCAAATATTATACAATTATCTAAAAAGATAAGATATAATATTTGTGATCCATTTTAAAAAAAATACAGATGTTTCAAGACCTGGAGAACAATCTCAAGGCCTTGAGATTTTCTGCAGTTTGAGAAACTTCAAAGCTTTGAGCTATACTTCCAAGGCTTTGGAAAGTATAATCTCAAGGCTCTTAGAATTCAACACATAAACACATGTAAGTACCAATACTCCCCCTAAAACAATGCATCCTTGTTTAACATCCCCAATTCAAGCCTTAGGGATGAAAACCTATCATCTGGAAAAGATTTAGTAAAAATATCAGCAATCTGCATTGAAGTAGAAATAAAAGATAAAACAACATCACCTTGTTCTGCATGATCTCTAAGGAAGTGATGTCTCACATCTATGTGCTTGGTTCTAGAGTGCTGAACTTGATTCTTAGAGATTGAGATAGAACTTGTGTTGTCACAATGAATAGGCACATTTCTAAAATTGTAGCCAAGATCTCTAAGTTGCTGAGAAATCTATAACACTTGTGAACAGAAAGCTCCAGCTGCAATGTATTCAGCTTCTGCTGTTGATAATGATACATAATTTTTCTTTTTAGAATGCCAACTGATCAATGAAGATCCAGGAAACTGGCAACATCCAGAAGTACTTTTCCTGTCTACTTTATACCCTGCAAAATCTGCATCTGAATAACCACTCAACATAAAATTAGATTTCCTTGGATACCAAAGCCCCAAGTCTCTGGTTCCATTCAAATATCTAAAAATTCTTTTGACTGCGGTTAAATGAGTTTCCTTAGGATCTGCTTGAAATCTAGCACACATACAGACACTGAACATAATATCAGGTCTGCTAGCAGTTAAATACAAAAGTGATCCAATCATACCTCTGTATTCCTTTTGATTCACACTCTTACCATTTGAATCCTTGTCTAATGAGAGTGATGAACTCATAGGTGCACCTTGGACTGTGACATATTGTACTTGTTCAATAAGTCATTGGTATACTTTCCTTGATGTACAAAAATTCCTTTCTTCATTTGTAAGATATGAAGTCCAAGAAAGAAATCCAGTTCTCCCATTAAGCTCATCTCAAACTCCCTGCACATCAGACTAGAGAACTCTTTTGAAAGAGCATCATTAGTAGCACCAAATAGAATATCATCGACATAGATCTGAACTACTAACAAATCACTTTGATGATGTTTAATGAAATGAGTTTTATCAACTAGACCTCTCTTGGTATTGTTGTCAAGTAAAAATTTTGACAACATCATCATCATCAGACTCATGCTTGTTCAAATCTAGATCTGCAAAACTTTCACTCAGAGAATCCTTAGTACATTCATAAAAAAATCACATGAATACTCTCTTCCACAATATTGGTTTTTCTATTGTAAACTCTATAAGCTTTGCTAGTTTGAGAATATCCAAGAAATACACCTTCATCACTTCTAGCATCAAATTTACCAAGATTGTCTCTACCATTATTATGCACAAAACAGATACAACCAAAATGTTTGAAATATGCAAAGTAGGCTTCCTACCTTCAAACAGTTCATAAGGGGTCTTTTTCAAAATTGGTCTAATCAAGCATCTATTCAGCACATAATTGGGAGTATTAACAGCTTCTGCCCACAAGAACTTTGGCAAATTACTTTCAAGAAGCATAGTTCTAGACATATCCTCAAGTGTCCTATTTTTCCTTTCAACTACTCCATTTTGCTGTGGAGTTCTAGGTGCAAAAAAGTTGTGTGATATGCCATGCTTTGCACAAAACAAATCAAAGTCAAGTTGATCAAATTCCCTACCATGATCACTTCTAATAGATGCAACAGGTAAATTTTTTAAAGTTTGAAGCTCTTTGCAGAATCTAGAAAATTCAGATAAGGCTTCAGTTTTGTCTCTAATAAACATCACCCAAGTAAATCTAGAATAATCATCTACTATAACAAGCATATACCTCTTACCTTTTGGGGTCTGAACTCTCATAGGACAACACAAGTACATATGCAATAGTTCTAAGGGTCTCGAAGTACTTACAAAGTTCTTTGGCTTAAATGAGCTTCTGGTTTGTTTACCTTGTACACATGCCTTGCACACCTCATCATCTGACAATTTCTGTGATGGTAAACTTCTTACCAAATCCTTTGAGATGAGTTTATTTAAGGTGTGTATGCTAATATGCCCAAGCTTTCTGTGCCAAAGGTTTGAATCTTCCTTCAAGGCCTTGAGGCATTTTAGCTTGTCACCTGCAACACTATTAGTACTCATAGCATATAGATTATATGATCTGGGAGCAGTGAGTATGCAATAAGCAGATTTCTCATCTTGCACCACACATTTCTCCTTGTCAAATATAGCTTTATAACCTTTATCACATAACTGAGAGATACTAAGAAGATTATACTTAATTCCATCTACAAGATAAACATCAGAGATAGAGTTAGTCGAACCATTACCAATACTACCTATACCAATAATATTTCATTTTGCTTTGTTACCAAGTGTGATTGTTCCTCTTGATTTTTTTGTAAGATCAGTAAAGAGAGACTTCTTTCCACTCAAATGTCTGCAACATCCACTGTCTAATATCCACTTCTGATCTTTCAAGGCCGTGGTGACATCCTGCAAAAGTAAATCATTGCCTCAACAGGCTGTTAGACCAAGTGCAGAACTTTGAGTCATACTCAGAATCATCCATGTTTGATGGCTAATTCCTTTTGGAACCCAAATCTGCCTAACCTGTCCCTTAAGCTGATAAGGATAAGTATTCCTCATAATTTGAGGTTCCGATCTTCTGAAGGGACAAGCTAATCTGACATGGCCAATTTTTCCACAGTAATGACATTTTGGAGAATGTCTGCTACCAGATTCGACAAAAGTAGTTTGGCTTTTCTTTGGAAAATTTGGATTATAGCCAATCCCACTTTTGTGCATTGATTTCAGACTTCCTCCAAAAATGAGATTTAGATTATGTTCCGAGCCTGTATAACTAGCTAGGACCTTCTTATACTCTTCAAGTTTCTCAGTCAAAGAACAAATTTGTTATTCTAAATCCTCAGAATGAGTCTTTAGATCATCATATCTTTCAGTCAAAAGAGTGTTTTGATCAACAATCTCTTTTATCAGTGCCTTCAAGGCTTTGAACCTGCTGTCCAAGGCCTTGAAGTCCTTTTCAATTTTTGTCTTAGAAACTTCAGCAGTTTTGTTGGTAAAAACTAGGTCCAGGTTTTCTTTTACCTGCTCGCGAATCTTAATCTTTAAAGCAGAAATCTCATTTTTATAACTTTCCACATTTAAAAAAAATACTCTTGAGAATTTCAGGAAGTACATCAGAAGGACTAGCAAGAAGATTTTTTTTTACCATTTCTTCAATATGTCTGTCTGATGACTTTTCTTCATCATGTTTGGCCATGAAGCACAAGTTTGCTTGATCTTCTTCTGTTTCTGAGTCACTTGATGAATCAGAATCACTCCAGGAAGCCATCATGACTTTCTTCCTTCTGTTGTCACTATCTTTCTTCTGAAAGTTCCTGTTCTTCTTCTTTTGTGGACAGTCCCTTACTAAATGATCTGCATCACCACACTCAAAATAGTTCATTACTTTAGTTTTATGTGACTGTGATGAAGATTTACCCTTTTAGTCTTTGCTTCCCGAAAGTCTTGATCTCTCTCTATTGTAGTTCCTGTTACCAGAGTATCTTTTCTTCTTAAGAATCCTGGCCAAGGCATTGGAGATCAATGCTAAAGCCTCTTCATCATCATGCTCATCTTCAGTCTCAAGGCTTTGAGACTTTTCACTGTCTTTGGCCTTAAGTGCTAAGTTATTGATGTTTTCACTCACATCACCTTCTACACCTTCATTGACATTTCATGAGTGAGAATCTTTCCATGTAGATCACCTAGCTGAAGATGACTTAAATCCTGAGCTTCCTCAATGGTTGTTGTCTTTTGCTCCCACTTGGATTTTGGCAAGCTTCTCAGAATTTTCCTGACCTTTTCCTCATTTGAGAACTTCTTTCCCAAAGACTCCAGATTATTCACCACATCAGTGAATCTTTTGAACATCTCCTTGATGGTCTCATCTGAGTTCATCTTGAACAACTCATATTGCCTCGGAAGTATGTTGATTTTGGTTTGCTTAATCTGGCTTGTTCCTTCATATGTCACAACCAGTTTGTCCCATACTTCTTTGGCACTCTTTCAATTGGACACTCTGTTGAAATCATCTACATTAAGAGAACAGTATAACAGATTCATAGCCTTGTAATTTTTTGATACCTTTTCCAGTTCAATAACTGAGAGATATTCCTTAGACTTGATACATCAGACTCCATCAATAGTAGTGTAGTACTCATGAGGACCATTATGAACTATTGACCACAGTTCCATGTCTTGATCTATGATGAAAATCTTCATCAATGCCTTCCAGTGCATGAAGTTATCACCACAGAACAATGGAGGTCTGTTGGCTGCCCTTCCTTCTGAGAATCCACCATCTACTACATTACTCATAGTCACAAGATTGTTAGATCTATATCAGTGACCCAAGCTCTGATACCAATTGAAAGTGTGTAATGTAGACTAAATACAGGACCTAAATACTCTAGAAGGGGGGGGGGGGGGTTGAATAGAGTATGGAATTTTTTTTACAAAACTCAGATTTTAACTAATTGGCTCTGTATGAAACTCAAATCTCAAGGCCTTGGGATTTTAGAAAACTGTCAGAAACTTTCAAAGGCAAAATAGAAAGCTTCAAGGCCTTGAACTATTATCAGTTCTAAACAGCTTATAAACCCTAGTTTGATTTGAGTTGTGTGCAGCAGAAAATAACAAAACTGTAAAGTAAAGAACACAAAGAAATTTACAGAGTTCAGTAACAATGGACCTAGTCTCTGCCTGAGGGATCTAATCCCACCAGGATTGGGCAAACACTTCTTATTACTCACACATAAACAACCCTAGATCTTCAAGCCTAAGTGATTTCTCTTACACCTATACAGCTTGTGGTTCCAAACCTATCTAGTGTCAGCTACTAACTGTTGAGCTAACAAGAACCTATTGTTGTTCACTTGAACAACCAACCACTAGGTTTAGTGAGGTTTTAGATATACAAAAGATAAGCAGATTACAAAACAGATGAAGAACACAGTAGAAGAATAAGCTTGTGAAGCCTGGATGTGTTCTTCTGGAAACTGGAATGATTGATCTTCTATAATCTGGAATTGAAGCTTGAATTTGTGTGTGTTTGAATGAATGATCTCCCACGAATTTTTCACACTTCTCTCAGTATTCTGCAAGCCTCCTCTTCTTTCAAAATTCAAACCAGTCTCTTATCTACCCACTGCAACTGAATGAGAGATTTTAGGATCTCAGTTCCTACAAATCCTCTTTTGGTTTTCAACTGCAATTCAAACATCTCTAATAAGATATCCGTTGGAGTTTGTTGAGATTGTATTTGCACGTTTAACAAACGTGCAACAACATTAAAACAAAGCAACAACAAAATCCAAAAATATAGCAGTACTAAGACTGTTTGGTTTTCCAGTTTCTGATAAAAACTGGTAAAAAGATTAGAAAAATAATCTGATTAACTTCTGACACATAAAATTCATGATAAACCAATTTAAGACTCTTAGAAGTCATTAAACAATCACAATAGTAAAGATTAAAACCCTGCAAGAAAGAATCAAATTAGTTCTGTAAAACTGTCAGCAGCTCAAGGCACATCTCAAGGCCTTGAAGCTCAGAACATGCTTCACAGTTTTTTCAAAATTAAGTCCAGAAATCTTTGATTCTCTCTGATCAGGACATCTGCAATTGTGTTAGATATGTAGAAAATGTAAAAAATGTGTATATGCAGCAAATCTCTGATCTATGTAATCACGTAGCGAATCTGCAACACAAGATTTTTAGAACAATCAGCACAATAAAAACTACTCTCAATGCTTTGAAGTTGTGTCAGAATCTCAAGGCCTTGGAGTATCAGAAATGCTTTGCCTTTGTCTTTGTCTTTCATCACTCAAAACAATTACTTCTAAAAACACACTCAGTCAACATGAACCATGAATGGTGATCTTTCTGTTAGCTTTTCTCTTCACCCTCTTGTTTGAGGTCTGACCTAGCTGCTTGATCCTTTCGAATTTTCTCTCCATTTGGGTTCGCGATTGAGAAATTGAGAGAATGGAGAGAGAGAGAGAGAGAGATAGAGACGAAGAGATTGAAGTTGAGAATGAGATAAAATAAGTCTTGAAGCCGGCTTAAGTAGGTAGGTGAGCTTGACTAAAAGTAGGAGATTTGTATGCAAAAAGATTTCAGAAGATTTTCAAGATATTTGTAGATATTTCGATCAAATCTCTGAACATTTGAAAATATTATGTAATTATCTAAAAAGATAACACAAAATTTTTCATGATCCTATTTTTTAAAGATAATGCAAATCCACTCATCACAGCAGTGACGCAGTAGTTCAAAGCTTTGAGAAGTTTCAGAGCAATAAAGAATCTTCAAAGCTTTGAGCTATATTTTCAAGGATGCAGAAAAAATAATCTCAAGGCTTTGAAATCACACAGATAATACACATAGTAACTGATTACTCCTCCTAAACCAATGTCACCTTTTTCTGTGTGATCTCTAAGAAAATGATGTCTCACATCTATATGCTTTGTCCTTGAATTCTGTACTGGATTATTTGATATTGAAATGTCACTTTTATTGTCACAGTTGATAGGCATATTTCTGAAATCATATCCAAGATCTCTTAGCTGCTGTGCAATCCATAAAAACTGTGAACAAAAAGCTCCAGCTGCAATATATTCAGCTTCTGCAGTTGACAGAGCCACTGAATTGTGCTTCTTTGAATGCCAACTTATCAATGAAGATCCAAGAAACTGGTAGCATCCAGAAGTACTCTTTCTGTCTACTTTGTATCCTGCAAAGTCTGCATCTGAATATCCACTCAACAAAAAGTTAGTCCTTCTTGGATACCAAAGCCCCAAGTCTTTGGTTCCATTCAAATATCTAAAAATTCTTTTCAGAGCAATTAAATGACTTTCTTTAGGATCATCCTGAAACCTTGCACACATACACACACTAAACATAATATCTGGTCTACTAGCAGTTAGATACAAAAGTGAACCAATCATACCTCTATATTCTTCTTGATTTACACTCTTACCAGTTGTGTCCTTGTCTAAAGATAGTGATGAACTCATAAGGGTCTTTACAACCTTGGACTGTGACATGTTATACTTGCTTAACAAGTCCAGGGTGTACTTTCCTTGATGCACAAAAATTCATTTTTTCATTTGATGTGCATGAAGTCCAACAAAGAAATTCAGTTCTCCCATCAAGCTCATTTCAAATTCCCTGCACATTAGACTTGAAAAATCTTTTGAAAGAGCATCATTAGTAGCACCAAAAAGAATATCATCTACATACACATCTGAACAACAAACATATCTTTTTCCTGATTTTTGATAAAAAGAGTTTTATCAACCAGACCTCTCCTAAAATTATTTTCTAACAAAAACTTTGAGAGTCTGTCATACCAAGCCCTTGGGGCTTGCTTAAGTCAATATAAGGCTTTGTCCAGCTTGTAAACATGATAAGATGTCATTTTCAAAACCTCGTGGTTGAGCAACATATACTTATTCTTGTAAATAACCATTCAGAAAAGCACATTTGACATCCATTTGAAAAAAAAATATGTGATTATGTGATGCAAATGCAAGAAGTATTCTGATAGCTTCTAACCTTGCAACAGGGGCAAATGTTTCCTCATAATCAATACCTTCCTCTTGATTGTATCCCTGTGCAACCAGTCTTGCTTTGTTTCTCACAACCTTAAATTTTTCATCAAGCTTATTTCTGAACACCCATCTTGTTCCAATCACTGATTGATCCTTTGGTTTAGGAACCAAATTCCAGACCTTGTTCCTTTCAAAATCATTCCTCTCATTCTGAATTGAAATGATCCCGTCTGCATCCTTTAGTGCTTCCTCTGCATTTTTGGGCTCAATGAGTGATACAAAAGCACTGAATGCACATAGATTTCTCAATTGACCTCTTGTATGAGTTCCAATTTTTGGATCTGATATAATATTCTCAGCAGGATGATCTGAGAGATATTTGAACTTCTTTCTGGGTGTCCAAGTGTATGGACCTTCAAGGCTTTTAGTTCTTGATACAGTAGAAGGAGCATCATATTTCCTGTCAATCTCTGTCTCAAGGCTTTGAGATTTTGGCTCAGCAGGGGGTTCAAGGCCTTGAGATTCTTCTGAAGGTTTTTGATGCTTAGTTTTGCTTTTGCTAACTTCTCAAGGTCTTCATCAGCCTCATATTTATTCAAACTAAGATCTGCAAAACTTCCACTCAGAGAATCATCAATACTGTCATAAAAAACCACATGAATACACTCCTCTACAATCTTAGATCTCTTATTGTAAACCCTGTAAGCTTTGTTGGTTTGAGAATAACCAAGAAACACACCTTCATCACTTCTAGCATCAAACTTACCACGATTATCTTTGCCATTGTTATGCACAAAACAAGTACAGCCAAAAGGCTTAAAGTAAGCAACACTAGGCGTCCTGCCTTTAAACAGTTCATAAGGGGTTTTCTTCAAAATTGGTCTGATCAAGCATTTATTGAGCACATAGTTGGCAGTATTAAAAAAAATTCCCACAAAGATTTTGGCAAATTACTTTCAAGTAACATGGTTCTAGACATGTCTTCAAGAGTCCTATTTCTCCTCTCAACTACACCATTTTGCTGAGGAGTTCTAGGTGCAGAAAATTTGTGTGAGATGACATTCTTTGCACAAAATATATCAAAATCAAGTTGATCAAATTCCCTTCCATGATCACTTCTAATAGATGCAACAGGTAAGTTTTTCACAGTTTTAAGCTCCTTGCAAAGTTAAGAAAATTCAAATAATGCTTCAGACTTTTCTCTAATAAACATAACCCAAAAACTAGAGTAATCATCAACTATAACAAGCATATATCTCTTACCTCTTGGTGTTTGAACCCTCATAGGAATACACAAGTCCATATGCAGCATTTCTAAGGGTCGGGAGGTACTTAAAATTTTTTTTTGGCTTGAATTAGCTTCGGGTTTGTTTATCTTGAGTACATGCCTTGAAAAATTCATTATCTTTGAATTTAAGGATTGGAAATCCCCTTACCAGATCTTTTGAGACGAGTTTATTCAAGGAATGCATGCTTATATGACCAAGCTTTCTATGCCATAGTTTTGAGTCATCCTTCAAAGCTTTGAGACACTTCAGACAATCACCTGCAACTTTGTCAGTACATAGTGCATAAACATTATGTTACCTAGGAGCAGTGCGAATGCAATTGCCTGATTTTTCATATTGCACCACACATTTCACCTTGTCAAAAACAACCTTATTACGCTTGTCACAAAGCTGAGAAATACTCAACAAATTATCCTTAAGACCATCAACTAAATAAACATCAGAAATTGAATATGCAGAATTGTTACCAACACTTCTAATACCAATTATGTTGCACTTTGCTTTGTCACCAAGTGTGATTGTTCCCTCTGATTTTTCTTTCAGTTCTCAGAATAAAGATTTCTTCCCACTCATATGTCTGGAACATCCACTATCTAATATCCATTTCTGATCTTTCAAAGATTTGGTGACATCCTGCAAAAATTAATCAATTCATTAACTGGCTATTAGACCAAGTGTAGAATTTGGATTCATACTCAGAGTCAACCATGTTAGGTGGTCTAAATGATTTTCGAACCCAAATCTGTTTCACTTGTCCCTTAAGCTGATAAGGATAGGTGTTACTCATTATGTGAGGTTCTGTCCTTCTAAAGGGGCAAGTTACTTTTACATGTAAAATTTTACATCAATAATGACACTATGGTGAATGTCTGCTTCCTGCTTTCACAAATGTGATTTGGCTTTTTCTTGGAAAATTTGGATTATATCCAGTTCCACTTTTGTGAACAGACTGCAGACTTCCTCCAAGCACGAGACTTAATTTTTGTTCTAAGCTAGCAAAAGTTGAAAGAATTTTATTGAATTCTCGAAGCTTACTATTCAATGTAGTGTTTTGCTGTTCTAAATCATCAGAATGATTTTTTTGGATCAACAAACTTGTCAGTTAAAATAGTATTTTGATCAACTACTTCTTTGACTTGTGATTTCAAAGCTTTGAATCTACTGTCCAAGGCTTTGAAGTCGATGTTAATTTTTAACTTAGTAACTTCAAGACATTTATTCTGAAAAACCAAATCTAAATTTTCTTTTGCCTGCTCATGAACCTTCATTTTCAAAGAATCAATCTCATTCCTGTAACTCTCCTCATTTAAAAACATGCTTTTGAGGATTTCAGGTAACACATCAGAAGGACTAGATAAGATATTTTTACCATGTCCTCAATTGCCTTCTCAGTGGAATGGTCCTCTTGATGTCCAGCCATTAAACAGAGATTGGCTTGCTCATCATCTGAGTCTGAGCCTGAAGAGTCTGATTCACTCCATGAGGCCACCATTGCTTTCTTCCTTCTGTTGTCATTTTCCTTCTTTGAAAATTGTATGTTCTTTTTATTTTTAGGACAGTCTCCCACCAAGTGATCCACATCTCCACATTCATATAAATTCATAACTTTAGGTTTATATGATTGTGAGAAGACTTACCTTTCTGATCTTTGCTAGTTAAGGATATGAACTTTTCTTTGTTGTAATCGTTGTTCCCAGAGATCCTCTTTTTCTTGAGAATTTTGGCCAAGGCTTTGGAAATCAAGGCTAAGGCTTCCTCATCATCATCATCATCATCATCATCATCATCATCATCATCATCATCATCATCATCATCATCATCATCATCATAATTTTCCTCTGGTTCAAGGCTTTGGGATTTTTCATTGTCTTTTGCCTTGAGTGCCAGATTCTTTATGTTGTCACTCAGTTCACCGTCAACCTCCTTCATAGAGATCTCATGAGTGAGTAATTTTCCTTGCAGATCATCCAGTTCCAGAATGCTTAAATCATGAGCTTCTTCAATGGCAGTAGTTTTGGGCTCCCATTTGGATTTAGGCAAGCTTCTGAGAATCTTCTTGACTTTTTCTTCATTTGAGAATACTTTTCTCAAAGATTTCAAGTTGTTCACAATGTCTGTAAACCTTTTGAACATATATTTGATGGACTCATCAGAGTTCATCTTAAACAGTTCATAGTGTCTCAAAAGGATATTAATCTTTGTCTGCTTGACTTGGCTAGTTTCTTCATGGGTAACTGTAAACTTATGCCAGATCTCCTTTGCATTCTTGCAGTTGGATATTCTGTTGAACTCATATTCACTAAGAGCACAATATAATAAGTTCAAAGCTATGTAATTTTTTGATACCTTTTCCAGTTCATTAACTGAGAGATCTTCATCAGGTTTGACAGTTCTAACACCATCAACAATAGTATATAAAAGGTTTGTCCCATTCACAATAATAGACCATAGTTTCATGTCCTGATCTATGATGAACATTTTCATCAATGCCTTCTATGCACAAAGTTATCACCACGGAATAATGGAGGTCTATTAGATTCCCTTCCCTGTGAGAATCCTCCTTCACCTACAAAACTCATTGTCACAAGATTGTTAGATCTTTAAACTGTCACTCAAAGCTCTGGTACCAATTTAAAGTGTGTAATGTAGGTGTAAACAGATATAATAATACTCTAGAAGGGGGGGTTGAATAGAGTATGCTAGCTTTTGCCAAAACTCAAGTTTTTGAAACTTTAGTAGAACAATATGTTGATATCTCAAAGCTTTGAAAGAGATTTGAGAAGCTTAAAGATATAGCAGCAGGGTATAAAGTCTTCAAAGCCTTGAGACTTGGAAAGCTCCAAAGCTTTGAAACTTCCAATTTAAACTGTAAGTAAATGCAGCAAAAGTAAATAGCAAAAGCTTGAATCCATGACCTTTGTAATTAACGACATGCAACCCCCATCACAGTTAAAGCCCAGGGGTAAGTTACTAGAAGATGAGAGTCAGGGGTATGATTGTGGTGTTGAAGATGTGATTTTTATGGGACAGTAGCAGTGGCCTAATACATACCATCCCAACAACCACAACCATCCAAATTTCAGCTATGCCAACCCAAAACAGTGGACTTTATGCACCTTGACAGTAGCCTACTTCCCAATATCAATCTTAGAGGCAATTTCTGCAGCAGCAGGGACAGCAAAAGCCAAAGCCAGACATTTACATTATGTTGGAAAAAATGAACGAGAAGCTTGTTTCTATTGAGGCTACAGTGAAAATCCATGAGACACAGATTGGGCATATTGCCAATTAGAACACCAAGTCCACTAGGTATACTTCCGGAAAAGACTATCACGCCTAATGAGCAGCTGAATGCGGTCACAACTAGCAGTGGCATCACTACTGAGGATCCTCCATATCCAAGCCACGCACGAGCAGAGGAAGCTAAGGCCACTGAAAAGGCATTGGATGAAGAAATTATCGTGCCCACCATGAGTCCCCAATGAAAGGACGCGGTGATGAATTCGGAGGAGAAGAAAAATCCCAAGGAAGAGTATAATATGTGTGTGCCATACCCGCATAGGTTGTATAGCCAAGAGTATGCAAAGCACTTCAAGAAGTTTGTGGATATCTTCAAGAAGTCGAACATTAATGTGCCCTTTGCGGAAGCCATATCGCAAATGCCAAAATATGCGAAGTTTCTCAAGGACTTCCTGTCCAATAGGAGACGCATGGATAATTTTGAGACTGTGACCCTGAATCAGGAATGTAGCTCCGTGGTGCAAAAGGTGTTGCCTAACAAAATAAAGGATCCGGGTGGCTTCATCATTCTTGTGACACTGTGAGATGGCTTTCATGGTAGGGCATTGTGTGTTCTTGGTGCAAGCATCAACTTGATGCCCAAATCAGTTTTTGAGCAGCTTGGTGTGGGAGATTCAAAACCCACTCGGATGTGCTTGCAGATGGCTGACTGCACCCTCAAACGCCCAAGGGCGTGTTGGAGGACGTACTTGTAAGAGTCGAGGGACTCATCTTCCCCGAGAATTTTGTGATTCTAGACATGGAGGCCGATGATGATGTCCCACTCATTTTGGGACGGCCATTCCTTGCCACAAGGAAGACGATCATTGATGTTGCCAATTGGGAGTCGACAATGCGGATCAACGACGACAAGGTGACATTCAATGTTTTTTAGGCTATGAAGTTTCCCGCATATGCGGTGAGGAGCAGTGCTTTGGTGTAGAGGCATACACACCAGATGAGGAGGATATACTATTGGAGCAGCTGTATGAGGAACTTGCTCTGCTTGATTCAAGAGAAAAAGAGCAAGCGATGGAGGCTCCTAGGCGCAAGAACCTACCCCTTTTGATGAGGGAAGCATGAAGATTCTTACTCCTTCTCTTATTACTATTACTGTATTAGAACTGAAGCCTCTAACTGCTCATTTAAATTATTTGTATTTGGGATCTGATGAGACTTTGTCTGTGATTGTGTTTGCATGTTTGGAGAGGGAACAAGAGGAGCAGCTTCTCAAAGTATTGCAGGGAAGGAAGGCAGCTATAGGATGGACCATAGCAGATATCAAGGGGATCAGCCCCATAGTTTGCCAGCACAAGATATGGCTCATGGAGGACAAGAAGCTGCTAGTTCAATTTTAGCGCCGCCTCAACCCTCATATGCAGGAGGCGGTGAAGAAAGAGGTGCTTAAATGGTTGGAGGCGGGCATCATTTATCCGATTTTCGACAGTACATGGACTAGCCCGCTGCAGTGTGTCCCTAAGAAGGGAGGTATTACTGTAGTGGAAGGGAAAAGGTGATATTATTTCCACTCGTACTGTTACTGGGTGGAGAGTTTGCATGGATTACCGCAAACTCAATGATGCCACACGGGAGGATCACTTTCCCCTTCCATTCGTTGATCAGATGCTTGATAGGCTGGCACGCCATTCTCATTACTACGTTCTGGATAGATACTCCGGGTACAACTAGATAGCGATTGAGCCAGCAGACCAAGAGAAGACGACATTCACTTTTCCTAATGGGGTCTTTGCTTTTAGACGCATGCCCTGTGGGTTATGCAAAACACCTCCTACTTTTCAAAGGTGTATGATGTCGATCTTCTCATATTTGATGGGGCATAATTAAGAGTTATTCATGGATTATGTTTTTCTCTATGGTGATGGATTTAAAGATTGCTCGCAGCAGCTAGCCCGAGTTCTTGACAGAATTGACACCAACCTAGTGCTCAACTGGGAGAAGTGTCATGTCATGGTGACCGAGGGGATAGTAATGCGGCACAAGATTTCAAGCAAACTCTTAGAGGTAGACCGGGCCAAGATTGAGTTTATTGAGAAGCTCCATATCCTACGACTATCAAAGGGGTAAGGAGTTTCTTGGGACATGCAGGGTTCTACCGGCGGTTCATCAGATATTTCTAGAATATCACAAAGCCTCTATCAGGTTTGCTTGAGAAGGATGCATACTTTGATTTTAGTGCAGAGTGCAAGTCAGCTTTCGATGTGCTCAAGGAGAAGCTGATTAACGCGCCTATCATTGCCACCCCTGACTGGACCATGCTGTAGGAGCTCATGTGTGATACTAGTGACTATGTGGTGGGAGCAGTTCTGGGACAGAAGAAAGATAAGTTAGCTCATGTCATTTACTATGCTAGTCGGACTCTTAACAATGCACATGTTAGTTATGCTACCACGGAGAAAGAGATGTTGGAGATTATCTTTGCGTTGGAAAAGTTCGTCCATTTCTTGTGGGTTCTCAGGTGACGATTTTCACAGACCATGCAACCCTCAAGTACATTCTCACCAAGAAGGAAGCCAAGACAAGATTGATCCGGTGGGTTCTTTTGATGAAAGAGTTTGACATTTTGATCAAAGATAAGAAGGTGGTAGAGAATGTTTTTGCTGAACATTTATCACTTCTCGAGAATGAGAAGCATGAAGAGGTGCAAATCAGAGAGGATTTTCCATATGAGCAACTCATGGTTGTGGTCGCAGTTGTACCTTGGTTTGCTGCTTGGCAAATTTCAAGGCGCTCAACGTTGTTCCTAAAGACATGACCTCCAACTAGAAAAAGTCTTCGCAGGTGCCCGATGATATTTTTGTGATGATCCCTATGTACTGATTGGGAGCAGATAATGTATTGCGAAGATGTGTAGCGCCACCGGATACATTGGAGATCCTCATACATTGCCATGATTTGAACTGAAGGGGTCATTTCGGCAAGACGCGCATTGTAGCCAAGGTACTTCTGAGTGGTTTCTATTGGCCTACATTGCATAAGGATGCTCATCTATTTGTGCAGCAGTGTGACAACAGTGTGACCGGAGTTAGGAACCGGCAATATTTCCAACCGAAATGAGATGCCTCAGATTTTCGTGTTGGAGGTAGAACTGTTTGATGTATGGGGTATTGACTTCATGGGGCCATTCCCCTCTTCACTTGGTAATCTTTACATATTGCTGGCAGTTGATTATGTGACCAAGTGGTTAGAGGCGGTAGCATGTCTCAATAGTGATGGCGCTACAGTTGAGAAATTCGTGCGCAAGAACATATTTACGCGGTGTGGAATGCCCAGGACCATCATTAGTGATGAGGGGACACATTTCATGAACAAAGTCTTTGTTAATGTTTTAAGAAAATATGGGGTGAAGACACACAAGATATCACAGGCCTGCCATCCGCAGTCAAATGGGCAAGCCCAAGTTTCAAACCGGGAAATAAAGGGAATTCTAGAGAATAGTGTCAATCCGGGACGCAAATATTGGTCCCTACACTTGGGTGACAGTCTATGGGCATACCGGACAACATACAAGACTCCCCTGGGCATGTCCCCTTACCAGCTGGTATTTGGGAAATCGTGCCATCTTCTGGTAGAGCTTGAGCACAAGGCCTTTTGCGCATTGAAGAAGACCAACTTGGATGCTAAGCTCTCAAGTGAGCAAAGGAAACAGGTGTTTCTAGAGCTTGAATAGTTTCGGTTGATGGCTTATGAAAGTGCGAGGATCTATAAAGAGAGAACTAAACAATGGCACGACAAACACATAATACCGTGGGACTTTAAGGTGGGGCAGAAGGTATTGATATTCAATGCACGTTTGAAGCTGTTATCGGGCAAGTTGAAATCGAGGTGGAGCGGTCCATTCACGATTACCAAGGTCTATCCATGGGGATCACTAGAGGTTGAAGCTGAAAACGGTAATTGATTCAAAGTGAATGTACAGAGAGCGTGGACGGGAATTTTATTGGGGAAATTGAGCGCCTCAACGCAATTCTCGCTATTTGAGCTCTTGTGAGGTAACTGGGTCGGGCCGTCGACCTTTAATTACAAGCGCTTGTTGGGAGGCAACCCAACCTATTTATTAATTTAGTGTAGATTTTAATATTGTCTTGTACATTATATTATGTTTGATTTGTTTGAGAGGTGAGAGAGAGGGGGACTAATATTTCCAATGAGTGTGTGTAGGAATTTTAGGTGAAATGCCTATTTCGGATCCCCCATCTTGATGCGCGTGTGAAAAATGTCATGAAAATCAAGAAAAAGCAAGCCAAAATGTGTATCGAGATCAAAAATGAAGAAATTGATGGATGAAGCCATTCTTACACTCACTAAACACACGCACCTGGGGAAGAACGCGTATCCGGACTCCCAGTCTTGATATACGTGAAGAATGAATTGCATAATTGAAAAAGCTAGCAGAATGGCACGGATTACGAGGAAGATTTTTTCATAAGTTATTGTGAGCGGAATTGAAGGGTGCCATTGTGTGGGGGAGTGTGAGAGCTTTCTGTAGCCAGGTGGATCGCGCACATCGGAGTCCGGATGAGAAAGTTATGTCCAAAAGGATGCTCAAGTGGAAATGCAATACGAGCCTTTGGAAAGCGTAAATTCGAAGAATAAAAGATTCCCCGGAATTTGTGAATTTTCTAATACATAAAAGGAGTCTCGAGGTCGAGGAGATCCTAAGGAAGGCAAAGGCACAATCAAAGAAGCGAAAATGATGAAAATCAGATGTTTTTGGCCAAGTCCAGGACCTCTTCGTGCGAAGAAAGGACTTAGAAAAATTTCCAACAAGCTAAAAAGTCTTCGGGAGCTAGCTCTCGGTCTTGAAATAAGAAGACCTTCTCACAAAGAGGAACAGTCTTCGCACGAAGGCCTTCGTACGACCCGTTTGACAGCGTAAACCTATCTGCTTTTTCGCAAGTGTACGATCAAGTAATATAGAGTATGTATTTGTGACTCTGGTTGTCGAACCCTCGAGAACAGTTTAAGTTTTACTTCTTAGAAATAGAACTAGACACAAAGCTTGTAAAAAGGAGGAAGGTTGGGATGTGATTCTACTCACTAATTTGCAGTAAATAAAGCAATATTTAGAAAAGCTTATTTTGTTTCTCGTTTAAGTAATTTTTAGGAATTGTGGTAGTTGTAAAAATTGATAATTCTAAGAATCTAGGTCCCAGGATCCCCTAGGGTTACTTTCCAGCTTGCCTGGTGTATTTGATTTCAGAGACACACAGTAGTTTTGTTTATGCCAGCATACCAATAGTACAATCTCCTCTCGGTCTCATGCACCTGTCACTCTCCTGCAGATTTTCAGGTCCTCTGGGTCCACCTAGATCTGCAGGTTCGTTCTAAGTCTGCTAGGGTTACATGTTCTCCTCTCGGTCTCCCCCTAAACGTCTAGCAGTTGGTCTAACGCTTCTGGGCTAGTCCCCTGATTCTTTTCACCTCTCGGTCCATCAAGGCAGAGTACTAAATCCTGTCTTTTCTTACTAACTCTCACTGGTCACTCTCGCGCACCAGGTCCTGTCTATAACACTCCTGGGTGATCAAGCCATTCATGTATTTACATAAAATCAAAGACAAGATAATAAACAATCCATCCTGTATTAAGACTTCAACTAGTCCTGCATCTGAAAATAAAAAAAAACCAGTCTGCTGAATTCATAAACCCTAGGTTCACCAAGAACCTAGGAAAAAGGTTTAGCTAGATTGCATTATTGAAAAACACTGTTTCATAAAAGAGAGAAAAGATCAAACAAGTTTATGGCTGAATACTGAAAAACTGCTCCAATCCTGCTCTGCTCCAATCCTGACGGCTCTGAAACTGGCTGCTGTGATGATGATTGTAGATGTGTGAGTGTAACCCTAATTCTGTGCTGGGACACCTCCTTTTATACTGCCACATTCTCCAAAACTGATGCACAAAATTCCTGTTCTACCCTAAAAAAAACCCGTCCTGGAAGCTTCAGGAAACCACACTTGCGTTCGAACGCAACTCCCCTGCGTTCCAACGCAGTGCGTCTGAACGCACATCTCCTGCGTTTGAACGCATGCCTTAACCAATTTTCTCTTCTGTCTTCTGGCTTCTCGGACTTGTGCGTCTGAACGCAGCTCCCCTGCGTTTGAACGCACAACTTGGTTTTTCTGCACTTCTGGAGTCGAGTCCTGCGTTTGAACGCAGGTCTGTGCGTCTGAACGCACAGACTTAGCCTATTTTCTTCCGTTTTCTTTCTTCTGCCAAGTTGTGCGTTTGAACGCAGCTCCTCTGCGTTTGAACGCACAACATAGAATTTTCTGCACTTTTCTGCTCAGCTTTCCTGATACGCTGCCTCCAAATCCAAGTCAATCCCATGCATTTCTCGGCACCTGTTACCTGCACATCATAACATGTACCCGCGATCATATCCCACAAACACAATTATACATGAAATTACTCCAATCTTACAATCATATCTTATAATTCTCTGCCTCGTATCAAGTGGAAAATAAGCTGAAAATGGGCAAACTCAACTCTCACAGGGTTAGAACCAATGGTAAAAAGATGTCCCAGACTAATCCCATTTTCAAGCTATCAAAATACCCCCACACTAAACTCTGCTCGTCCCGAGCAGACCCTTGCATACTGCCTTGCAGACCCTTCTTTTGCATACTACAATTGCATACTTCCCCCCCTCCATCACAGATTCATGCTACAGACCAAAAGACTCAACAGATTACTGACTCAGACACAGAATATACACAAACTGACTCAAGACACAACAATTTTTTTTTTTCTGAGATTGGGCAACCTCTCTATCATAAACTGAACTTATCAAATCCTCACAAGCTCACCTTGAAATTCCACAACACGTAGCAAGAAATGGTATAAACTGATCCTGTGCACAAACTCACTAAGGTGTCCCCAAACATCCACCAAACCAAACCAAGATAAAGCACGTCTTTTGACTTAGAGGGCCCAGGCATCTTAAGTCACTAGATAATTTTTCTTCGCCAAGTCATTTGAGGTTTTCAGACCCTCTTAGCCGTTATTGCTTTTGAATTGCAAATTGTCCCATTGCTGGGAGACACAGCTCCTGTGTAATACGGCTTGACTTTAGTTTCCCTCTTAAGCTCTAAATTGGATTGAATCCAAATTTTCCGTGTGAACGGAAGCACATTATGTTGTTCCTCCTTTAAGCACAAAAATACTTATTTGTCAGATTGTTTTTTTTTTCAGATTGTTTTTTTTATAAACCTCCTATGTTTTTTACAACTGTGCAGTAGAGCTTTAAGAGTGCGGGCTTTTTAGGATTTTCTCTTGGAACCACCTTAAGGGATGGTGGTGTACATTCCCCAACTTCGCTTAGGCCGAAGACTTGTACCGCATAAAACCGACTCTACACGAAGGTCCACCCCAGATTCCAAGAGTCCACAAGTTTCCACGGGAAACGAAATAATCAACTATCTCAAGACCAAATCCACCTAGCACACTAGAGAAGCCAAAAGTATGTCTGTTATCTACTTTCACCATTCCTGAATACCCGGGACATCCTGTCGCGAGACTTGCGCACAAAATACTAAAATTTGAAGTATCCCTACTACGGTGCTTCCTACTCTCATGAGCTCTTTCATTGGATTCTCTTCAGTTTCTAGGTCCTAAGTTGCCCTTTCTCAAAAGTTTTTAAATATTTTTATTTTTTTTTCGTTTTTATTTTTTCCTTTTTTTTTGTATTATATTTATTTTATACACATATGCAAGGTCAGAAAAGTCGGTGGGTAGACTCAACATAATAAACGTGCTGACTCAAAAATAAAACAAAATTAAAATAAAATTGACAAAAATATGCTGACATGGCTATGCAGGAGGACACGATTCCCCACCCCCACACTAGAGGTGGCGCGTCCTCGCGACACTACTGATCTGCCTGTAACTAGAATCTGTGTTCTCCGGAGTAGACTGGTCAGTCGGCTCTGGAGATGGTTCTGGGGTTCGCCCTCTGGGGCGTTTCCTCGCAGAATGTCGTGCTGTGGCAGCGGTACCAGCGTGGCTGGCACCGGGATGGGCACTGCTGGCCCCTGGGTCTGCATGCTGCCTAGGTGGGTACTTGGTACCGGGTCTGCCGGGGTCACCAACACTGTCTGTGTGTTCTGGTCTGGGTGTGGGGTCATGGCCAGAGAAGCTGTCATATGGCCTACTATCCTCCATTGTCCAACTGGGACGGTTAAATTTCTTACCACGCATGTTGCTCTGAATTTCAGCTAGTGCCGCCTCATGAGCTCTCAATGCGGCTGTGTTAGCGTGGTAAATATGCTTCTGGGTCTTGAACAACTTTCCAAGACCCCTGGCCATTTTCTTGACCGTCCTTACCAGGTAGTTTTGCATTTTTTCTTGGGCCTTAATTTTCTTCCTGACCCATTCCTCATGCTCAGTCCTCTCCAGGCGCCCAAAAGAACTGCGCCTGGCCCCTCTGCTGGAATGCCCTAGGTCGGGCTCGGTCTGCCTGTGTTCACTGGAACTAGCAGATCGTGGCAGTCGAAGGGGACCTGGTAAGGCTGGAAAACCCCCATCACCGGGTGGAGGTGGCGGTGGCATGACATCACCCCCACCATGAGGCGGAGCACCATCATCATCATCGTCATCATCGTCCACTTGGACATATTCTGGAGGCCCATGCAGAGCCTCATGCAAAGCACATCTCATGTTTCGGTACTTGCGTACCTGCACAGGTCGGATATCTCTCAGCTCACCAGGAATGACCACCTGATAATCCTGTGCCATTTTAGTCAACATCCCCAGAAGACCTAAACCCTTCTTACTGTGGGACTCTCTTCGTTCCCGGAAAAACTCACAAATAATCTCCGGGAGGCTCACAGGCTCTCTGGCCATCAGACAGTGCACCAAAAGGGAAATATTATAATCTATACGGGTAAAGTGTTTAATACCCACAATCCTGTTGTTGACCCACTCAGTCCACCATCTCGCCTCTCGAATCAGATAGGTAGCAGGGAGTTTCCGGTAGGAAGGACTCCGGTGAGGGTAGTACCAAGCAACGCCTGGTACACCCGCACACAAGGTGTTTAGGATTTGTTCGCTAAGCTGTTCAGAGGGATGACGCCTCAGTTCCTGAAACTGACAATCATCCAACACTAATTCCAGACCCAAACTCTCTCGAATACTCTCTGGGGTGATCCGAATCCATCTCTTTCTGCAGTAAATCCAGTCAATTGACTGGGCTTCACTGTTCATGCACTGCTGGAGATTACTGAAAATCTCCTTAGCCAGCACAGAACTGACTTGCAGATTGGTAAAGCCGGTAAACAAGTCCCCAAAATGATCCTGTCCAGTATAGTTGAACAGGTCGTCTCCCATAGCCACTCTATCACGAGGAAAAGTTCTCTCAGCGGGTATGTCATACCTAATCTTTTTGTCTTGCAGAAAGAAACGGTGAGCCTCCATATTGACAAACCTATAGTCGCAGAAATGGTCAACCCTAAGCAGTCTGCAATCTATGATGTTCAAGGGTGCGATCGCCCTATCAGGCCTCATATAGGGTCTGTCCTCATCCATTTCAAAGATTCGAACAGAAAAAATGGAAATCTTCAAAGAGAAGGAAAAGGTAGAACCTGGCTACCCGGAGTGAATCTTACGGGTACGGATCTGGAAACTTCTCTGTCAAGCGGATCTGTAGATGTTTGGATCGGATCTGGAACCTGGCTACCCGGAGTGAACCTGGCTACCCCCACAGTGTTTCTGACTTTCTGGTGTTCCTGCGGTGGTCGTCGGAGATTGCTGGCGGCTGACTGCTTCTGGTGGCTGCTAGGGCAGAGAGAATTTCTAGAGAGAGAGTTGAAAACTGGTTGACAGGAGTGAAAATGAGTCACTGTCATCCGTACAGTATATATAGGCAAACTTTCAGAAATTGCAGAATGGCCCCTGAAATTCAATTTTTTTCAAATTTTTCAAAATTTTCTGTTCCCGCTTGGTCGTGCGTTTGAACGCACCCTGTGCGTTTGAACGCACTGCTTCACTTTTTCTGGAAATTTGAATTTTTCTTGGTCTGCGTTTGAACGCACTGCTTGAAGTTCTATGAATATTCTGGGTTTATTGAACTGCGTTTGAACGCACATGACTTGCGTTTAAACGCACTGCTTATCTCTGCAATTTTTCTGAAGAGTTGCGTTTGAACGCACACTGTGCGTTTAGACGCATGCCTTCTCTCTAGAAATTTTCTGCTGATTGGTTTCTGCGTTCAAACGCTCCCTCTGCGTTTAAACGCACGTCCTTAGGCTTTTCTAGTCCATCTTTTCCTCTTGCGTTTGAACGCATCTCGTGCGTCTGAACGCACATGTGTTAGCTGGAAATCTTCATGGTAATATCTGCGTTTGAACGCAGGTGATCTGCGTTTGAACGCAGAAGTGTTAGCCATTTTCAGTGTTTTTACGGTTGGGTGGCGGTTCTGCGTTTGAACGCAAGCTGTTTGCGTTTGAACGCACGCGTGCGTTTAGACGCACGTCTCCTGCGTTTGAACGCACGCCTCTGATTCCTGAAACACTGAATTCAATATTAAACCCCTCTTTCTCACTTTTCTCTCAAATTATGAACATTTAAAATATATATATATATATATATATATATATATATATATATATATATATATATATATAAACAACTAACCTATGTTGGGTTGCCTCCCAACCAGCGCTTGTGATTTACAGTCGACAGCCCGACTTTGTTACCTCTGTTGTGATCAAGGAAGGTCATGGTAGATTGCCTCTACCTCTATGATCTCGTGAGGATCTCTGTATGGCTTGACTCTGTTCCCATTCACCTTGAAAACTGTATTGTCCCTTGGGTTCTCCAGCTCCACCACTCCGCATGATGTAATGTCTTTCACAACAAATGGTCCAAACCATCTTTAGCGCAGCTTCCCTGGATAGAATTTCATCCTTGAGTTGTAAAGGAGAACCTTCTGGCCGATTTCTATCTTCTTTGGTAGAATGCGATTGTCATGCCACTTCTTCGTTTTTTCCTTATAAATTTTGGCACTCTCATAAGCAGTTTTACGGAATTCCTCTAGTTCGAGGAGTGCCATCTTCCGTTAGTTTCCCGATAAACTGTGATCCATATTCAGCAGCTTGATTGCCCAGTATGCTTTGTGCTCCAATTCTACTGGTAAGTGACATGCTTTTCCAAACACCAGCTGGTATGGGGACATTCCCAGCGGGGTTTTGTAAGCAGTTCTGTATGCCCAGAGCGCATCATCCAGTTTTAACGACCAGTCCTTGCGTCCAGGATTCACAGTTTTCTCCAGTATGCTCTTTATCTCCCTGTTGGACACCTCTGCTTGCCCGTTTGCTTGAGGGTGATAAGGCAGTGACACCTTATGGATAGACACCCCGTACTGCTTTAGAACCTTGGCGAAGACCTTATTGATAAAATGGGAACCTTCATCACTGACCATGGCCCTTGGCGTTCCGAATCTGGTAAAGATATTACGTTTGAGGAATCTTTCCACGACTGCCGCATCGTTCTTCTGACAGGCTATTGCTTCCACCCATTTTGACACGTAGTCCACTGCCAGTAAGATGTAGAGATTTCCCAGAGACGAAGGGAATGGACCCATAAAATCAATACCCCAAACGTCAAAAGGCTCGACTTCCTGCCAAAGTGTCATGGGCATTTCATTTCGCTGGGAAATATTTCCTGTCCGTTGGCAGCGATCACAACTCTGCGCATAATCATGGCAATCCTTGAAGACTGTTGGCCAGAAAAATCCTGACTGCAGCACTTTGTGGGCTGTTCTCGGTCCGCTGAAGTGCCCTCCACATTGTGCTGAGTGGCAGTGCTGAATTACCTCCAAAATCTCGTGACATGGGATGCAACGACGGAGAATATTATCTGCCCCTTGCTTGAATAGATAAGGATCGTCCCAGAAATGTTGCCTGCATTCTGAAATAAACTTCTTCTTCTGCCAAGGAGTGATGTCTTCAGGGAGTGCTCCATTGACCAAATAATTGGCTATGGCATAATACCAGGGCCGTCTGTTGGTCTTGATCTTCATAATATGCTCATCCGGAAAATTTTCTCGAATTGGTACCAATTCTTCTGTAGGGTTTTCCAGGCGAGATAGATGATCAGCTACCACATTTTCAACTCCCTTTTTATCCCTGATTTCGACATCAAATTCCTGCATCAGCAGAATCCAACGCAGCAGCCTTGGCTTTGCATCCTTTTTCTCCAGCAAGTATTTCAATGCACTGTGATCTGTGAATATGATGACTTTTGAACCTACCAGGTAGGATCTGAACTTATCCAGAGCAAAAACGACTGCCAGCAGCTCCTTCTCTGTAGTCCCGTAATTAATCTGTGCCTCATTCAAGACCCTGCTGGCATAGTAAATGACACTGCACACTTTATCTTTTCGCTGTCCCAGTACTGCGCCCACTGCGTAATAACTTGCGTCACACATGAGCTCGAATGGGAGGGTCCAATCTGGCGTTGTGATAATGGGCGCAGTTGTCAGCCTGTCTTTAAGCACGTCAAAGGCTTCTTTGCAGGCTTCGTCAAATATGAAGGGCACATCTTTTCCCAACAAATTACATAGTGGCTTTGTAATTTTTGAGAAATCTTTGATAAACCTTCTGTAAAATCCTGCATGGCCCAAAAAGCTCTTGATTGCCTTCACTATGGTTGGATATGACAGCTGCTTGATCACCTCTATCTTTGCTCTGTCTACTTCCAATCCCTTGCTGGAAATCCTGTATCCCAGAACTATTCCTTCTGTAACCATGAAGTGGCATTTTTCCCAGTTGAGTACCAGGTTAGTTTTTCTGCAGCGAATCAGAACTCTGGCCAGATTGTATAAGCAATCTTCAAAGCTGTCCCCAAATAACGAAAAATCGTCCATGAAAACTTCCAAATTTTTCTCTATCAGGTCAGAGAAAATGGCCATCATACATCTTTGGAATGTTGTTGGAGCATTGCACAATCCAAATGGCATTCGTCTAAAGGCAAATGTTCCGTATGGGCAGGTGAACGTCGTCTTTTCTTGATCTTCTGGATTTATATAGATCTGGTTGTAGCCAGAATACCCGTCAAGGAAGCAGTAGTAAGCATGGTGGGCCAGTCTGTCCAACATCTGGTCCATGAATGGCAGCGGAAAGTGGTCCTTCAGCATCGTTCAGCTTCCGATAGTCCATACAGACTCGCCAGCCAGTGACAGTGCGCTGGGCGATCTGCTCCTGATCAGCATTCTTTACTACTGTAATACCCCTTTCTTTGGTACACACTGGACAGGACTGACCCAGGTACTGTCTGATATGGGGTATATAATCCCTGCTTCTAGCCACTTCATGACCTCCTTACGTACCACATCTTTCATAATTGGGTTTAGTCTCCGTTGAGGCTGGATGACTGGCTTTTTCCCTTCTTCAATTCTTATTTTGTGCATGCAGTAATCAGGGCTGATTCCCTTTAGGTCCGCAATTTGTTCCTGTTCCTGAGATAAAAGAGACGAAAAAATTACTGGCAGAGTATTATTTTCACCAATAAAAGCGTACCTGAGGTGGTCTGGCAACTGTTTCAATTCCAGGACTGGTGGTTCCTGAAGTGATGGGACCAGTGTCATTTTCTGCTCGCCTCCTTCATCCTTATATAGAGTGACCCAGCTCTCTGTACCCATGATCTGCTCAGCCTGGTGCTCCTCTGTTTCCTCTGGATACATGTCGTCAAATTCCTCCCATAAATTTTCCATCTCCTCACTCTCTAGATCATCAATTACTTCTACTTCAAAACAGTTTTCATGCCCATAATGGTCAGGAAGTTGGAGAGATTTGAAGACGTTGAATTTCACTTTTTCTTCATTGATTTTCATGGACAGCTCTCCACTTTTGCAGTTAATAATGGCTTCACCAGTTGCTAGGAAGGGTCTTCCCAAGATTAGCGTGACCTCTCCGGCCTCCATATCCAGTATCACAAAATCTGCTGGAAAAATAAGCTCTCAAACTTTTACCAGGATATCTTCAATTACTCCATAGGCAGGTTTCACAGATCTGTCAGCCATTTGAAGCATAATTCTTGTTGGACGTGGTTCTCCGACTCCCAGACTTTTGAAGATGGTTAGTGGCATCAGGTTGATGCTGGCACCCAAGTCGCATAAGGCTTTTCCTGTGTATGCACTGCCCAGAGTTACTGGAATAACAAAACTGCCAGGGTCTTTCTTTTTCAGTGGTAGACCATTTTTCACACAACTGCTCGCTTCTGCCGTCAGATTCACTGTTTCGAAGTCGCTCATTCGCCTTCTCCCATACAATATGTCTTTGAGAAATTTCGCATATTTAGGCATTTTGGCAAGTGCTTCGGCAAAAGGTTTGTTTATCTGTAATTGCTTGAATACCTCCAGAAATCTGGCGTAGTCTTTGCTGTCATCTCTCTTACGTGTCTTCAGAGGGTAAGGTACTTCCTTAGAGATTGGCACTGTTTCTGGATTACCCTCATTAGTCTGCTCTGCTTCCTGCTCGACCGAACCCCTTTTCTGAGGGTTAGCGGTTGAACTGTTTTCCCTGTCAAACACTTCGTGCTCAATGATCTTTGACTTCTCTGCACGTGCATGACTGGGATACGGTGGATCCTGCAGTGCAATTCCACTCCGAGTTGTGATAGCATTGATTTGAGCGCGTGGATTGTTCACTGTATTTGACGGTAAATTCCCTGGGGCTCGTTCTGCCTGGTTCTGTGCAAGCTGACCATTCTGTACCTCCAAGTTGCGGATAGCAATTTTTATTTGGCTTACATCGGCAGTTAATGACTCCATCTGCGAAAATCTAGCTTCCCACTGCTTATTGAATTTCTCCATATAGGACTCAAAATGTTGCTGTGATAAATTTAGCTGTGGTGGTGCTGCTGGTGCGTGCTGTGCTGGGGCTGTCTATTGTGCCTGTGGCCTGTGCTGGAATCCTGGCGCATAAACTGCTGCATTGGGGTTTCCGTAGCGAAACCCTGGATGGTCACGTGTGCCTGGTCTGTAGCGACTAGGAATCTACTGCTGCTGAACATAGTTGGCATCTTCAGTTTGAAGCTCCAGAATTGCTGCGTCGAGGTCAGGTTCATCCACTGATGCCACAGGCTTCTTCTCGGTATACACCTTTTTAACTAAGTCTCGTACCACTTTCGTGAGATTGTCAATCCTATCATCAGCCACTGGTTCTGCTATCGCTGTGAGCCTGCGGTCATCAAACAGACGAGTATCCTGTTTGGCTAATTGTTTCATCAGTTCATATGCTCCATCCTTATCCACATGGTATAGAAAGTTACCCCCAGCTTCCCTATCAATCCTGTCAGCATTCTCCCTGTCAAGAGCATGGTAAAATACCTGCAGAATTTTTGCGTCCCCGAAGCCATGATTGGGGCATTTTTTGACGAGTCTCATCAGCCTGTCCCATGCGTCTACCACCGTTTCACCCATCTTCTGTTTGAAAGATAAGATCTCACTCTGCAGCTTGATAACACGGGATGCGGGGTAGAATTTTGCCAAAAAATCAGTAACACACCCCTCCCAGGTAGTGATAGACCTCAGTGGTCTTGCTTCCAGCCAGTCTTTTGCTGTACCGAACAAGCAGTATGGGAATAAAATTAGCTTTAGCGTATCCTCTTCGACTCCTCTATACTTAATCTTGTTGCAGTAGTCTTCGAACTTTCCAAGGAAGTCGTTTGGATCTTCATCTGCTTTCCCATTGAAAGGACAATGAGTCTGGGCGGTCTGAATGGTGGATGATTTTAGATCGAATTGCTCTGCTGTAATGGGTGGCACCACGATAGCTGGTTGATGTCCTCCGGTTGGGTAATTTTCGACTATCGCCCTTCCGGACCTGTTGTAAGTCCTCTGATTGTTCCTGGCAGCAAAGCCTGCTGCTATCAGCTCCTCAATGTAAAGAGCCATCTGTGCTGGAGTGCGTTGCTGCTGTCCTGTGGGTGTTCCTGCTTCGGTTGGCGTGTCTTCTCCGTGCTCAGACATCGGGGCTCGGTGTCTGCGACTTTGCTCTCTGAAAAGTTTTTCGGGATCTTCATGTGGTGATACCAGTTTGCTAGGCAATCTGGACATATACTAGAATAGCCTGAAAATCAGAATTCAAGAGCAATAAGTCAAAAGAAAATAAACGTAAAAGGAAAAGAAAAAAGCTTTGAGACTTATTCTAATGTCTTTTTAAGAAAAACTGTAACCGTTCCCCGGCAACGGCGCCAAAAACTTGACAGCGTAAACCTATCTGCTTTTTCGCAAGTGTACGATCAAGTAATATAGAGTATGTATTTGTGACTCTGGTTGTCGAACCCTCGAGAACAGTTTAAGTTTTACTTATTAGAAATAGAACTAGACACAAAGCTTGTAAAAAGGAGGAAGGTTGGGATGTGATTCTACTCACTAATTTGCAGTAAATAAAGCAATATTTAGAAAAGCTTATTTTGTTTCTCTTTTAAGTAATTTTTAGGAATTGTGGTAGTTGTAAAAATTGATAATTCTAAGAATCTAGGTCCCAGGATCCCCTAGGGTTACTTTCCAGCTTGCCTGGTGTATTTGATTTCAGAGACACACAGTAGTTTTATTTATGCCAGCATACCAATAGTACAATCTCCTCTCGGTCTCATGCACCTGTCACTCTCCTGCAGATTTTCGGGTCCTCTCGGTCCACCTAGATCTGCAGGTTCGTTCTAAGTCTGCTAGGGTTACATGTTCTCCTCTCGGTCTCCCCCTAAACGTCTAGCAGTTGGTCTAACGCTTCTGGGCTAGTCCCCTGATTCTTTTCACCTCTCGGTCCATCAAGGCAGAGTACTAAATCCTGTCTTTTCTTCCTAACTCTCACTGGTCACTCTCGCGCACCAGGTCCTGTCTATAACACTCCTGGGTGATCAAGCCATTCATGTATTTACATAAAATCAAAGACAAGATAATAAACAATCCATCCTGTATTAAGACTTCAACTAGTCATGCATCTGAAAATCAAACAAACCAGTCTGCTGAATTCATAAACCCTAGGTTCACCAAGAACCTAGGAAAAAGGTTTAGCTAGATTGCATTATTGAAAAACACTGTTTCATAAAAGAGAGAAAAGATCAAACAAGTTTATGGCTGAATACTGAAAAAATGCTCCAATCCTGCTCTGCTCCAATCCTGACGGCTCTGAAACTGGCTGCTGTGATGATGATTGTAGATGTGTGAGTGTAACCCTAATTCTGTGCTGGGACACCTCCTTTTATACTGCCACAGTCTCCAAAACTGATGCACGAAATTCCTGTTCTACCCTAAAAAAACCCGTCCTGGAAGCTTCTGGAAACCACACTTGCGTTCGAACGCAACTCCCCTGCGTTCAAACGCAGTGCGTCTGAACGCACATCTCCTGCGTTTGAACGCAGGCCTTAACCAATTTTCTCTTCTGTCTTCTGGCTTCTCGGACTTGTGCGTCTGAACGCAGCTCCCCTGCGTTTGAACGCACAACTTGGTTTTTCTGCACTTCTGGAGTCGAGTCCTGCGTTTGAACGCAGGTCTGTGCGTCTGAACGCAGAGACTTAGCCTCTTTTCTGCCGTTTTCTTTCTGCTGCCAGGTTGTGCGTTTGAACGCAGCTCCTCTGCGTTTGAACGCACAACTTAGAATTTTCTGCACTTTTCTGCTCAGCTTTCCTGATACGCTGCCTCCAAATCCAAGTCAATCCCATGCATTTCTCGGCACCTGTTACCTGCACATCATAACATGTACCCGCGATCATATCCCAAAACACAATTATACATGAAATTACTCCAATCTTACAATCATGTCTTATAATTCTCTGCCTCGTATCAAGTTGAAAATAAGCTGAAAATGGGCAAACTCAACTCTCACAGGGTTAGAACCAATGTTAAAAATATGTCCCGGACTAATCCCATTTTCAAGCTATCACCGTTCTCTTCGTGCGAAGAGACTGGTGAAAAGTCTAAAAAACGACCAACAAAGAGGTGATATGAAGGGAGTTTTAGGGGCATATTTGGTACATCATGTTGAGCGTCTAAACGCACCCGTTGACCTGACGAAGAACTATGTTCTTCATTTGTTTCAACCCGTTCTTCACTCTTTCTCTCCTCAAGCTCTCCAAAACAATCAATTCATCAAAAAAATTCCAAATTTTGAAAGAAAGGGTAGTTTTGATCGCACGAAGGAGAGGAAGAAGGTCAGTTCTGGGGTTTTTGACTCATTCGAGCTCCAAGGAGGCGTTTGGTGAAGAACAAGTCTAGGGCTTCAATTCCTAGATTTGCAAATTGGAGCATTTGGAGGGGGATTTGAACAAAAGTCCACGAACAAACATCGAAGGGGACGAAAAAGAGAGTAAGGAAAGCTAAAAATCTTTCATTTTTCCAGAAATTTTTCAACGGTTGAATTTCCAGCCCGTCTTGTCGAAAATTTCTCGGAAACAGCACTCGTAAGAAGGGAACTCTGGGTGCCTTAGGTACTTTCTTGATCTAGCAATTAAATTTATCGCATCTAGGCGCATTGAGTAAAAGCCTAAGTTATTTTTTGTCGCGTAGTCACGATTTGGGGGCGATTGGCTAGTGTCGTAGGGCTATTTGTTGAATTGTTACGTGCTTTACTTTCATTTACACTCCCTGCCATAGTGCACTTTTTTGGCTAGTTTTTTTATTTGCTTGCATTCTAAATGAAATCGAAAAAGCGAAAAACTGGAGAGGGTACGTCTGGGGAGGCTTCTGGTTCGGGTGAACCTCCCATTGAGGTGGCGGAATCGCCAAAGTATGCTATACTTGCGAATCCTTTACCAGCAAAACTCGGAATTGTGGGTAGGCGAGGGGCTAAAATCAATATCAAAAATTTAGGTCCGGGGAAGTTTGATTCTTATCACCTTGTGACACACGACGCTCACCTAGAATACTACCATGACACCTACTTAAAAACACCAGGACATCCCGAGAAGATCTTTGAGTATGATGAGGATATGTCTCAAGAAATGAAAGACATATATGAGAGGGAGAAGCTACTCAAGTGGTTTGACTTGGTGGTAAATCTAGCTCGAGCATAGCTAGGGAATTTTTTGTCAACCTTAGATATGCTAAGAAGGGAGAAAGCCAAGACCCGAGGGTGTATATTTTAGAAACAAGTGGATAGTCTTCACGCTAGAAGCTACTCGCTTAGCACTTAAGTTCCCATCTCTCGACCAACCATGTGCTTATTCTGGTATTGTGTCAAGTGAGGGAATTTATGAAAGGGTCAACAGGTTTTGCTTCACTAAGGGTAAGGACCCTTGGGATAGAAAAGGGGAGATGCTTAAGTGGAAAGTACCGAGGGGTGAGCTTAGGTCGCATGCGGGATGAGTTTGTGAGCTTTTAGAAAACTGGGTTTTGGGAATCACCTCGAATCCCGCGTATTCGTTGAAACTCTGTGCCATGGCCATGCGTGTTTTTTGGGGGAGAGGATCGATATCCCTATGTTTATTTGGTTTAATATCATGGATATGATTTCTTGCGATAGCAAATGGCACCCAGACACACTTTTTTGCTCGCACACTTGGCCGTCACTTCTGATGCGGTGGTTCCCAAGCACGACAAAGATGTGGAGGTTTTTGCTAAAAGAGAGTGGTCCAGGTTCGACGCAAGGTGAAAGACTTGAAAAAGAACAAAGGTAGAAAGTTTATCAAGAGAGTGCTACGGAGCTAGTTTTGATGGAGAGGCGGCCTACAACAAGTTGAGAGCTGTGATGGCGGTTGATTGAGAGGAGAGAAGGCGTCAATTTGATTGTCTTAGGAGTAACCAGGCTCAGTTGGGTAGTTTGACCCAAATGGTTGGTGCGTGGGTGCTCTATTCTAGTGACGTGCCTAGGGAGGACTTTGTACCGGCTGTTACCACCGCTAAGAAGTGGTACCAGGAAGCCGGGTACAAGGATCCGGTCCCACCCAGTGAGGATGAGGAAGAAGAAGGAGATGAGGATGAAGAAGGCGGAGACTGGAATTTCTCGGACTTCAATGAATATGAGGATGAGGATGAGTAGAGGAGAGAGCCCTTGCACGAGGAGTGTTGAGTCCTCATCGTATCGTTGAGGACAACGATGCATCCTAGTGGGGGGGGGGGGGGTGGAGGTACCTTTTACTAGCCAGTTTATCGAGTCTTGCATCGCCTGTTACATATAGATAGTTTTGGTTATGTCCTTATTTTTCTATTTATTAGTCATGATTCTGTTTGCACGTTTACATTATTGAGTCCCCTACCCATATCGAGTCTTTAATCAGGTCGATCGTTGCATGTAGTGTGTAAAAAAGAGGAATGAAAAAGGCATAAAAACTTAAAAATTTGAGAAAGGGCAATCAAAGGAGGCTTAAAACTAGGTAAAATCGAGGAGTGTGAGTACTTTAGGCATAGGGCGTGACTTGCGACCAAGAAAGAAAATGTGCCTTAGTACGTATAGAGAGACTTTTTTTACGGGAGTGCCTGCCTAGTTTTATACACTTACTTGATTTGCAAATTCAAAGTGTGTGCCGCGTTTTCTTACAAGATTTGAGCTAGGTGTGAGATAAACGAGCCGAACGTTCATTTGTACTTCTTAGGTAGTCACTAGACCGCCTTGTAGTGGCACACAGAACAGCTCTGCGAGGATGCGAATTAGAGCGCTCACTGATCGTAGATATCACCTTGTAGGACCACAAGAAAACTCGATTTGAACCTTGGTTTGTTTGCTAGCATTTTAGCCTAGGGTGGCGATTCTTCGCATTCATCACAAATCGTTTAGAATCACTACTTTAGTGCGTCACGAGAGAGTTGTAGACGAGGGGGTTCGATGAGGTAGATGTTCATTGCATATGCTTGTGAGTTTTCCAACATCGCATGTGCGTTAAATGATATTTTCGAGGGGATGCGGTGTGCTTTTTTTCCAAACCAAAATCGAACCGATTACACCGGTTTGTGAAAAAAATGAACCGTTCATAAACCAAACATCCATAAAATCCGTCCAAAACATTGACATTCGGTTTAGTTCGGTTTATTTGACCGGTTTATTCGGTTTTCCTTACAGCCTTAGAACGCGTAGTGGATGAGAACATCGAAGACAGGTTTGGGTAGTTTGGCGACGGAGGCATCGGCGATCCTAGCAGGGGAGATGGCGACTCTGGGGTGACAAGTGTGAAAATGAAATAGAAAAGGAAGATGAATTGAACATAGATAATTCTAAATATGCAAATATAATTTCATTTTTTATGTTTTTTCTTTTTTTTTCTATGAAGGCAAGAACTTCATTACTAGGGAAAGCAAATTAAAAGAACAAGCAAGCTTCAAGATACACCAGTTAAAGGAGCTGAAGGAAAACATAGCAAACAAACATACAAGCCAAACCTATTTTTACAAACTCGAGATGCCAACATAGTCTCGACGACTAGACAAACCATCCACAAACTAGAAACACTCAAGACCCCTAATATTTAACAACCAGAAGTTGGGAATTGAGTGCAGATATTAGTGCCGATGGGACTGTTGTTTGGAGGATAGGGCAGTCGCGAGCCTATGCGCTGCTTTAACTTCCAACCTGGGTACTTTCTTAATTACAAAAAATTTAATATTGCCTAGCTCCTTCTTGATATTTTTCAAAATAGGTGCATCTTGGTAGGAAACACGATCACTCCCCTGTAAAATGTTATACGTCATTAGACAGTCAGTGCAAATAATAATAAAGTTCTAGTTTAGAGTGGTAGCATAATGATAACTCCGTTTTTAGAGTTATTTAATTACTAGTTTTTCTGCATTTTGCTTACTTACGATGGAGAATTTGTCGTCTTTTTGAGTGAATTGTGATTAAATTGCAAATCTTGAGTTCATGTGCGTTCATTGTCGAATCCGGGCGTTTCTCGTGTATTTCGACACTTTTATTGTGATAGGATCGTCGGTTCTTGTTTAGTGTTGTGGTTGGCAGGAAATAGAACGCGAGGATCGAAGAGGATGGAGAGACGAACTTTGAAAACGGGGAACTCAAGGAAAAAGAGCCAAGAAAATTCAGCATACACACTCTTCGCACGAAGAGAAATTCTCTTCGCACGAAGAGAAAGATTTAGTCAATTTCAGAGGAAGTTCCAGATGTCTTCTTATACATTCTTGCAGTCCTGAAACAAGAAGGTCTTCGTGCGAAGACTGAATCTCTTCGCACGGAGAGATTTTGCCTTCGCACGAAGAGAAGGCCAGAAGCAGCAGATTCGTTGGACTCTTTGTGAAATTACTTGAGACCTTATCCCATGTTTTGGAAACGTATTAGAATGGGTTACGGGGATTGTATCGGTATCTTTGACCTAGAAAACACGTTCTGGGGAGCTTGGGAGCATTGTGGAAGCTTGGGATCATTCGTTTTCCTTCTAAACTTCATCTCTTCTTGTGTTTTGGATTATGATCAAAGAACTTCGTATTTTGATCATGTGTTTACGTATCTTAACTCTTATTTCGGGATATCTCGTAGGGTACTAGGGTTTGATCACCACGGTTTGTGGTTTATGGATTTGATTTCATGATGTTGAGCTTAATGGATGATATTTTGTTTAGTTATGCATGTTTTATGATCTTTATCCATCTTTCTTATTGTTTGACGTATCAATAGGATTGATTTAGGTTATAAACGTTAGAGGAATCAACGTGTTGTTTCCCGAAAACTTGGAACATGCACTAGCCATATCTAGGGTTGAGTAATCTTGCTAGTTAGTTAAGAACTAAGAGTAGACAAATAATTATAATGCATGCTTAAACTTGATTAGGCTAGAGGAATCAGATATGAGAGTTTAAGTATAGGTGTTGGTTGAGGAATCTTGAACATAGTTGTGCTCGTTTAACTAAGCAAAGTATAATTGTGTTATCAAAACGTAAATCCAGTGTGGTGTGAAATCCTTAGTGACCCATAGAGGTATCCTGAATTTGTCAACTTAGTAAGAAACCAACAAAAAATCATCTTTGTTAATCGCGAAGCAATTCATTCAGTTAATTGGGATTTGTGTTCTTTTCATTTTCAGTAGAATTAGTAAAACAAACCACTGCGCTTTGCCCACATAAGGATTGGATCTAGTAACTAATTTATAAAGAAGTCTCTTGGGTTCAACAACCTGGATTTCCGGAATTATAACTACACCGACAGCTGTACACTTGCAGTTGGAGCGTGTCACATAAGAAATAGCATAAATTATTGCTAGAAGCTCCGTTTGAAGTGGAGTGCTGGCTGTAGTAGATATAGTTAGCGGGGAGGTCTCTTGTGTTCCAATGTCTTCAAGGAGAATTCCAAGTCATGCTTCATTAAGGTCAGCGTGCCATGATCCATCAACTTTGATAGTGCAGCAACTTGTAGAAGTAGGTGGCCATTATGAAGCAGTTCCTTTTGAAAGAAAGGGGGGGGGATTTCTTGGAATGAATTGATAGTTGTTCCTTGAGGTTTAGAGCTTCGAAGGTGCTAATCTCCTTTCTCGTCCGTTGTTGGTAATCTTGAAGAAAACCAATACTGAAACTTTGGTTCTGGAAGACGATCTTCGTACCTAGTACCCAAATTGACCAAAGGATAGAGATAGCATCGTTCAAGCGGTGATCTCTTGGGAGGATGAGGCCTTTTAGTAGTATCTCAAAATTGGTGTTCGTAAGCAAGTTTCCTAGGTTTAAATCAGTCCATAAATGAGATATGCATGGGCAGTGGAAGAAAATGTGTTCAATAGTTTCGAGTTGTTGGTGGCAGAAGGTGCAAGCTGGATCAGTTGAAGGGATTTTAGTTGATTAAAGGGAATTAGTTTCAAGAAAACCATGAAGAAGCTTCCAAAGGAAGAAGCTTCCAAAGGAAGACTTTGAGTCTTTCTAGAACCTGAATGCTCTGTAGATTTCCCCACAAAGGGCTAGATGAATCTTCACGAGAGTAGAAGTGGTCTGCTAGATAGTGCATTGGGTTATCCAAATACTCGAGGAAGCGATAACCGGATCGGCTAGTGTAGTAGTCGTTCTTAGTGAAAGGACAGATAAGTTTATCTTTAGTTGGATGTTGCGGCAGTTGTATTGACATTATAATGTGAATGAGGAAAGGGGTAAGATACTGAGAAAGTTTATTTTCATCCCAACTTTGATTTGGTCCATTTCTGGTGATGAAGTTGGAAACATGAAGATGGTTAAGGGATTGGGTATTTAGGAAAATATGTAGAGGCACTCAAAGTTCGGGAATCCATGGGTGGAGCCCCAAATTAATAAGAGATCCATCGCCTATTTGCCAGTAGACTACCTTCCGTAGGAGAGCTGCACCATGGAGAATACTTTTAAAACTCCATGAAGCTTGTTTTAAGGTTGGTGGTGAGTTAGGGTCAAGGAGGTAATTGGTGGATAAAATCGAGTTATATATTTTTCGAAGAGCCGTTGTTGTGAGGGTTTCGTTATGGATGATTCTCCAATATGTATTTTCCAGTAATGCTTGGTTGCTCTAGATTTGATTCATGATGCCTAAACCTCCGTGCAATTTTGATTTCTATAAGATATCATTAGGAACGAGATGCAGCGGTCTGGTGGAGTCTGGGTTTCGTCAGAAATTGGTAGGTTTTGCATTGATTTATGAAGAGTAGTAAGGGGTAGATGGAAAGAAGAGGCGAAATAAACTGGTAGGGAAGAGAGAACTGTACATAAGCATAGTGTCAGTAGGCGTATCCAACGTGAGGGGAATTTTATTCTTACGAGTGTATACTACAGAAAATCCCAGTTGACCATGTCAAACGCCTTACTCATGTCTAGCTTCAAGGCTCAAGATGGATTCCTAACCATGTCGACTTAATTTTTTAGAATAGCTCGTTTGCGAGTAGTATGTTATGAGAACTCGCTCGGCCAGGAATGAACGCAGCTTGATTGGGGGAGATGATGTCATGAATGATTAGTTTGAGTCTTTTTGCTAGGACTTTTGAGATAATTTAGTATGTTGTATTGCAGAGGAAAATCGGTCTGTAGTCGTCTGTTACTATGGTAGGTCGGTCTTTCTTAGGTATTAGGGTAATATGAGTGTGATTAAACTCCCGTAGCATGTGCCCAGAGTTGAGAAAAGATAAGACTGCATATGTGACCGAGTTGCCAATGCGGGGCCAACAGTGTTGGAAGAAGATAGGCGGTAGTCCCACGGGGCCTGGGGCCTTGTATGGATGCATGTGGAAGAAATCTTGACGAACTTATTCAGCGCTGAAAGGTTGCATTAGAATTTCAGTATTCGATGCGGAGAATGTTGTATTGAAGTGCTCCCATCCCGTCCATGAGTGAATTTGAGATCGAGGAATTAATTTGGGGCAAAAGAGATCCTGAAAGTAATTGTAAAAGAGGTCCTGGAGGTCAGAATTGGTTGTGACAGTTTGCCCCGTGGGTGCTGTGAGAGAGGAAATGCGTGAATGGGCTATCTTGGCTCTGTAACAGGATTGGAAAAAACGGGTATTTCTATCACCCTCCAGGATCTATTTGTTTTTAGCTCCTTTAGCCCACAATGTTTCCTCTTGTTGTAGTAAAGATTCAAGTTTTAGGCGAGCTGAGTGCTCTAACTCCACCCATATTGGAGTTTGGTGGTTATTAGCAGAGTGGATGCGCATGAGGTGATCTTGGGATTTTGCAATATGATCTTGCAGTGGGCTTAAGCCATCTTTGCACCACATTTTAAGGTGCTGTTTCAACATACAACACCAATGAACAAGGCAGTATGATGGGTATCCTGACACTGGTATGCGCCAAATTTGATCAATAATTTGATGGCAAGTCTGGTATTGTAACCATTAAACTTTGAATTTAAAGCTTCGATGCTGATTTGGTGTTTTTTTGGACACATATAGAATGCATGGTCTGTGGTTAGAGGAGACGATGGGCAAATTCAGTAAATATGATGATGAGAAAGTAAGATTCCAGTCGGGGTTCACAAAACATCTGTCAAGGAGCTCATAAGTTTGATGCGAACCTTCTCTATTATAGGTCCATGTAAAGAAAGAGCCACTATGAGGCAGTTCAGAAAGATTGCAATTTTGAAGAAACTCATTAAAGTAATGAGATCAAGGAATGGTTTGGGGGATTAATTTCCCATTCCTTTCATGCTGATTTAGGATCTGGTTAAAATCCCCAAAAAAAAATTAATGGGCCTTGAACTTTTGCTAAGATGTCCTGAATTCGACTCCATGTGGGAGCACGCATTTGGAGCGACGGAGCAACATAAATGCAAGCAAAATACCAAGATCCTATGTTACATGTTTAATGACCTAGGATGATGTTGGGATCTTTGTATACAATTTGGAAGCAGATAGAAGGCTTCCAAGAGACAAGAAGGCCTCCTTGGGAGTTAAAAGAACTAACTCCATCAGCCAAGGGGAAGCCCCATATGGAGGCTAAAGAGATAGCTTTGGAGATATGACATTTTGTCTGCGAGAGGAAGATAAAAGAAGCTTTATAGTTGCCAGAAAATTTCTTGGCGGTATGAAATTTGAGGGATTTCCCCAAACCTCGACAGTTCCACGCCATTAGAGTCACTGTTCCTGCCGTGACTATTGTGGGACAGTCATGGAGAACCCTTTCGAGTAAAACAATCTCTTAGTGGTATGGAGCAGGTAAGGAGAAATATGAGTTATGAAAGGAGACTGAGATGCATGTAATAGACTGGAAGGCGGAAAATTATGCAAAACTAAACATTACCATTTAAGAGGGTGGATAGGAAGGCTTCATCAGCATTGCGTTTCCGACCTCTCTGTGTAGTCCCTGAGTTGGAGGGAGCCTTTGCCTGGGAGCTCTCCATGAACTTCCGCTTTTTCGCTGGGTAAGTTGATGGCCCATATTTTCTTTTAATTCCCCGTGGTTATGAGAGATCATCACAAGCCACAGAGAACTCAGAGAAGTGAGAGGAGCCGATGATGGAGTCAGAATCGTTGTCAAATTCTACACCTGGGCTGAGACCATTTTGTCAGAGATCGGTGCGGAATTGTCTGTCAAAACCTCACCTGAACCCCATCGCAGTTGCGTTGATGTAGCTCACTGGAGATGGTGGCGGAGCCATAACGGTTGGGGAGATGGGGGTTGGCGGTCTGATTTTGTGCCTTTGGGCTTAGAGCAAGAAGGCTAATCAAGGAGCCCATGAAGACAGAGAGAGAAGAAAAATCTTTGCTGAAAGAGTTGCGGAGGATAAAGAGTTGTTGTGGGATGAAATCAGCTAAATACGCAATGGGTTATTGAAAAAGCCCTTAGTAATGAAGCCCAAAGTGAAATATTTGTGTCCATCATAATGTATAGAACAGTATTTAACGAAAGGAAATTCAATGCATTTACGTGGCATATTAGAAACGATGTACCGTGTGAATGTGTGTAGAAAGATAAAGTAACAGACCAATCATGAAGGTAAATATGCTCATTAATAGTATTGAGTTTTCGTGTAAGAAAAGAGAAGGAAAGGAGTTGACCTATGGATTGAGGGGAATCGGTGTCTCCACGTGGCGCTGTCTTGGCCGACGACGGAGGGGTGGAAGGGTAGAAGCCCGAGGTGTCATCATCCATATTCTCTGTATCACTGTCACTCATATTTGACAGCGAACCACGTGGCTCCCTTGCATGGATTGGGGAAGAGGAGCTTGCAATACCACCGTCTGGTTGCTGGGGTCCAACGTCATTGGAACCATAGTTTTAAAAATCTCAATAAATGTTGGGTTTTGACGTAGGTAGCGCAGCGGAATAAAAAATTTTATCACTACTCAAATCCCACCAAGGATCACAGGAAGAGACATCATAACATGATGAGAGACATAGAAGATGTGTACCTTTGTGATTTAGGAGATCACACGAAGAGTATTTTCCACGTCTCTACAGTTGATCCACGTCTAGAGGTGAGATATAGATTCTTCCTTCTCCTAGTGCTAGCTTGAATCAGAGGAAGAGGGAAGAATGAATCACGCAACGAAGAACAAGAGAGGATCCTGTTGGAATAGATGCCCTAGAGGCAATCTAGTTTAGTATGAATTTGTATATGGCTAGAAAATTCATTTATTATTTATTGGATATTTAATATAATGAAGTCCTTAGATTTACAATCGTGTTGTTTATCTTAAATATCCCTAGTCAAGTATAATGATTAATGGGACAATCATCTATAGACTAGTATGGGGTTGGATTGATATGGAGATATCACGATCCAACACATAGGTGTGCATTACGGAATGTTGCACTGGATTGACACATCTCCGAGAAGGCTACATACATGTTATGTTGCTTCACAAGTGCTTCTCGCGGTGCAATGGTATTGTCATCCTTAGACTTGAAGTCACTACATATTCTAGTTGTGGATCATTGTGATCTTGGTAGCGTTAAACGCTACACCGTGACTGGGTAGTTATAAAGGCGTGTACTGGATACAATGAGAAGCAAGCTTAGAGATCGTAGTGGACGTAGAGAGGATTTGCCCCTCCCACATAACGGGAGAAAATATCCTAGGCCACTCGAGGGATAGTGCTTATAGAATGTCTCGCAAGACTCAAATAAATCAATATATGGGATATTGATGTTATTTGCACGAATAAGGCTATTCCCATGGATCGAGAAACTATGGATTGGATATACGAGTGTGACTTGTATGTCTCGTGTCCAATCCGGATATGGAGGCAAAGGGATGAGACAATTACTTGTACAAAGGTTGTCAAGATGACTATTCTATTAGTTGGCTAGAATGGATGTTTTGCTCGAAACCGCTCCATATTAGCAAATAGTCGCTACCAACTAGATAGAACCTATGGGGTCACACGCTATATAGAGTTGAACTATATTTGGGAATTAATTAATTGGATTAATTAATTAGAAGGATCACTTTGCAAACCCTTGCAAACTTAGTAGGGACTAATTTGCAAGGAAGGGACTAAATTGAATTCTAGTTGGACTAGAATAAGTCCTTTAGGTAGTTTACAAGGAGTTGTTGGACTACATAAAGGACCCTCCTTCCTTCCTTCCTCATAACTTATGCTCATTAGTGAACATAACAAGAGTGGGAGAGAACAAAGGAGAGAGAGCAAGCAACAAGGAGGCCGAACCCGACCCCCTTGCCGCCGCCCTCACCGCGTCGGCCAAAAAGAGGGCCGAAGCCCCTCTTTTGTCTCGTTTTGCGTGATTCCTTCACCCTCCTCTTATTCCGGGCTAGCACCAAGGAGTTTGGGAGATCTAGGATCAACTCTAGGCGTGGATCAACTATAGAGAACGTGACACTATTCGCGTTTGAAGTCATCAAGGAGAACCCAAAGGTGTGTTTATGATTTCTTACCTTCACTATCGTTATGCATCTAGACTTGCGATCCTTGGAGGGTTTTGCATGGCTATTTGTTTGATTATGCTTCCGTTGCGCGATCCATGAATCAAAACCCTACAGATCCGCCTCCTCTCTTGTGGCCGACGGGTAGGGGACGGCTAAAGGGGGCTTCGGCCTCCTTTGGCTTGTCTCTTTCTCTCTTTCTTTCTCTCCCACTCACTTATGTTATGAGAATGAACATTAAGTGGGAAGGAAGCTAGAGCCTCCTTTATATAGACCAGCAACACTTGTTAGTTTTCATAAAGGCCCCTCCTAGTTATACATGAACTTAGATTAGTCTCTTCCTTTCAAATTAGTCCTACTAAGTTTGCAAGGTGTTGCAAAAGTGATCCTTCTATTTAATTAATCATATTAATTAATCCCTAATCTAGTTCAACTCTTTTGACGTGTGACCCCATAGGTTTCTACTTAGTTGGTAGCAACTCATTACTGACATGGAGCGGTGTCTAGCAACACATCCATGCAACCCAACTAATAGAAATAGTCAATGATCCCGACAAACCTTTGTGCCCAATATCTCATATTGTATTATCCCTTTGTCTTCTTATTCGGATTGGACACGAGACATAAGAGTCACACTCGTATCTCCATTTTGATTTATCTTAGTCTGGCCAGACATTCAATAAGCACCATCCCTCGAGGGGCCATGGATATTTTCTTCCATTATGTGGGAGGGACAAGTCCTCTCTACATCACTACGATCTCTAAGCTTGCTTCCTATCATGCCCGATAGCTATCTTTATAGTTTCCCGGTTAAGGCACAACGTTGAATAACATCAAAACATGATATTTCACAGCTAGAGTATCTAGTGACTTCAAGTCTAAGGATTACTATATTATTAGCACTACGAGAAGAGATTGTGACTTTGACATAATCTAATGTATCCTTCTCGTTGTGGGTCTATCCAGTATGCCATTACTTCTAATGCATACCCATGTGTTAGACTTGATATCTCTATATCAATCTACACACATGCTAGTCTATATTTAATCGTCCTATTAATAAATATAATAGACTAGGGAAATTTAAGATAAACAACACATTGTATCTAAGGACTTCATTATATTAAATATCGCAATAATTAATAAATGAATATTCGAGACATTACATCATTCATACCAAATATAGATTGCCTCTAGGGAACCTATTCCAACAGTCTCCCACTTGCACTAGAGCCAATCTGGTGCATCTTGTATGCCTATAGATCTAGTGTGCCCATCATGCTTACGCTGCGCAAGTGGCTTTGTGAGCGGATCCGAAAGATTTTCATCCGTTGGTATCTTCACATCTTCACATCTCCTCGATCGATCATATCACGAATAAGATGGAATCTCCTAAGTACATGATTTGATTTCTGGTGTAATCTTGGTTCCTTGGCTTGTGCGATTTCCCCAGAATTGTCACAATACAAATCCATGGGATCCACAATTCTAGGGACCACTTCGAGCTCAGTGATAAACTTCTTTATCCAAACTTCCTCCTTTGCTGCTTCCGCAGCATCAATGTACTCAGCTTCACTTGTAGAATCAGCAATTGTCCCTTGCTTGTAACTTTTCCATCTTACAGCTCCTCCATCTAGGCAAAACACATATCCAGACTGCGATCTGTAATCGTCTTTGTCGGTTTCGAAGCTTGCATCAATGTAACCAATTACACTCAACTCTTCCTTTCCTCCAAATATCAAGAACGCATCCTTAGTCCTTCTCAAGTACTTTAAGATGTTTTTGACAGCAATCCAGTGACTCTCACACTGATTGGGTTGATATCTTCTCACCATACTCAACGCGTATGATACGTCTGGTCTAGTACACAACATGGCGTACATGATAGATCCCATGGCTGAAGCATAGGGTATTCTACTCATGCGGTCCTTCTCAATCTCATTGGAAGGACAGTCATTCTTAGAAAGAGTGACTCCATGCGATATGGGCAAGAATCCCTTCTTGGAATCTTGCACGTTGAACCTCTTCAAACCTTGTTTATATATGTACTTTGAATTATTCCTAGCAGCCTTCTAGATCTATCCGTATAGATCTTTATACCAAGTATATAGGCTGCATCTCCCAAGTCTTTCATTCCAAAACACTTTCTTAGCCAATCTTTAACAGATTGCAAAATAGAAATGTCGTTTCCAATTAGTAGTATGTCATCCACATACAAGACCAGAAACACAACAGAGCTCCCACTAACCTTCTTGTAAACACAGGGCTCATATTCGTCCCTGGTGAAGCCAAACTCTTTGACCACGTCATCAAAACAGCGATTCCAACTCCTAGAAGTTTGCTTTAATCCATAAATGGATCTTTGCCGCTTAAAGAATTTATCGGCATTCTCCGGATCCTCAAAACACTCAGGTTGTGTCATGTACACATCCTCGAGAAGATTCCCATAAAGGAATACTGTTTTGACATCCATTTACCAAATCTCGTAGTCATAGTATGCTGCAATGGAAAGTAGGATTCGAATGGATTAGTCATGGCGACTAGTGAAAAGGTCTCATCATAGTCAATAACATGAATCTGTCTATACCCTTTAGCCACCAATCGCCCTTTATAGGAAACTACCTTGCCATCCATGTCGGTTTCTTCTTGAAGACCCATTTTCACCCTATAGGCCGAGCCCCTTCAGGTGGTTCCACCAAAGTCCATACTTTATTGGTGTACATGGAATCCATTTCGGATCTCATGGATTCTAGCCACTTCTTGGAGTCTGGGCATTTCACGGCCTCTCCGTAGGTTGTAGGCTCATCATCCATGAGTGGTATGTCATCGGGCTTAGTCACGGGAAGTCCGTACCTCTCTGGCTCATGACGTACCCTCCCTGACCTACGGAGTTCATGTGTTACCTCAACAGGTTCTTCCACAACTACTTGCGGTTCCTATTCATGTTCCATTATCGGTTCAGTGTTTTGTGGTTCTCGAATTTATTCGAGCTCTACGGTCCTCCCACTTGCTTCTTTAGAGACTAGCTCTCTTTCTAGAAACACGCCGGTCCGAGCTACAAAAACTTTGTTCTCGGTTGGATTGTAGAAATAATATCGTTTGTTTCCTTAGGATATCCCACAAACTTAAACTTATCCGCTTTGGCCCCGAGCTTGTCTGATTGTAAATGTTTTACATAGACGTCGCAGCCCCAAATCTTCATAAACGACACTATGGGACGCTTCCCAGTCCATATCTCATATGGTGTCTTCATGACAGATTTGGTTGGAACACGGTTAATGGTAAAATCTGCAGACATAGAGCATGTCCCCAAAATGATAACGGGAGACCGGTTTGACACATCATAGATCGCACCATATCCAATAGTGTGCGATTCCTCCTATCGGATACACCATTCCATTGTGGTGTTCCGGGTGGAGTGAGTTGGGATACTATCCCACACTCTCTAAGATATTCGTCAAATTATTGGCTCAAGTATTCTCCTCCACGATCCGATCGCAATGCTTTGATACTTTTACCAAGTTGCTTCTCTACTTCATTCTTAAATTTCTTGAATAATTCAAAAGATTCGGATTTAGCCTTCATAAGGTAAACAAATCCATATCTACTAAAATCATCAGTGAATGTAATGAAGTAGGTGTAACCATCTCTGGCCGGCGTGGGAAACGGCCCACACACATCGGTATGTATGAGTGCCAATAACTCACTAGTCCTCTCACCTTTCTATTTGAAAGGGGACTTCGTCATTTTTCCCAATAAACAAGATTCACATGTCTCATATGATTCCAAATCAAATTGAGTCTAGAAGTCCATCCTTATGGAGTCTAGATATGCGTTTCTCGTTTATATGCCCTAAACGATAATGCCATAGAAATTTAGGATTTAAATCATTAATTTTTATTCTTTTTAGTATTTATGTTATAGATGAAATTATTTAGATCAAGGATATAAAATCAATTAGACAAATGCGCACTACAATAGTGCATACTATCAAAATAAATGGACCAACACTTGTCCTTTATTGAAATAGAAAAAACCTTCTCGTCCAAACAAGAAACGGAAATAATGTTTCTGCTCATAGCAGGCACATAATAGAAATTGTCTAATTCTAAAATAAGTCCAGAAGGAAAAGATAGTTCATAACGCCTATAGCTAATGCAGCAACTCTAGCTCCATTCCCAACACGCAGATCTATCTCTCCTTTAGCCAATCTTCTACTTCTTTTCAAATCCTGCACATTTCGACAAATGTGAGATCCACGTCCAGTATCCAATTTCTCCTCCACTGACCCGGCTGGCTACAGTAGTGACAATCACCTTTAGCCACGCTCCCACTATGCTTAAGAGCTCCCTTGGATTTTGCAACTTTCCTGCGCTTTCCTTTAGAAGTAGAGGCAACTCCTTTGCCCTTCTTCTTATTCACCATCAATATTGCTTTGCCCTTTCCTTTGTTGACGCTCTGTTCAGCGGTCTTTAGCATGTTTAGCATTTTGAACGTTTTAACTACATTTAACAATGGCTAGTTTATCAAATATATCTCCCACTATTTTTCTCAGATTAATAGCCCTCTCCATTAATGCGGAAAATATCTTATATATTTTCTAGTGAGTCCAAGATCCATATTTCACTTATTATTGAGCTTGCTTTGGCAAGTCACCCAAGAATTGGTTATTTAGGTAGGAACCATTACAATTGCATCCAATGCAACTCTTGGTCCAATTAGGTGAAAAACCCTTTATTCTTTATCCTTTAGATAACTCCTAATTGTCATGCCTCTAGGCTCATCAATTCAATTGATCTCACCTAGTTGCGCCCAACCACTTGCTTCAACAATCACGCATTACTTGCTTGTGTCGCCGCAACACACCAAGATGAATTAAATCGCCTTGCTTTGGCAAGCCCGAATTTAATAGACCTTGATCATGAAGGGTGTTTAGGAAAGAGAAGGCAAAACGCAATATTCTATTTGAGGGATTTAATTCTCATTAATTGTTTGGTTGATCCCATCAACATGGTCTACTTAGTTGGATTGGGCAATCGACAATAAAAGACCAACTTTATTTATTATTATCTTGTTAACGTTTTGCATGCATCAACCATACATCAAAAATAAATAACAAGACATAAATAATAAACATCCACAAAAAGAAAAATAACGTGGCATGGGTATGGCCCATAGACTAAGATATTGTCAAGCCAATGATAATATATATATGCCCTAAAGTGACAAGCTCATCTCCATGTGCTCCACCATAGCCGCACGCCTAGGATAGGGAGTCTTCATTGTCTTTGGGCTTCTTGGTTCTCCGGTCTTCTTCTCCATGCTCTTGGCTATCATCTAAATGTTTCTAATTCTAGCATATTATCTAGAATAAATAAAATAAATAAAAGCCTCACATGTCGAGGAGAAAAACGACTCATAGGCCGTAAAACCTAATTAATTATTACATTAATATGATCGGCTTGCAGGCCGTAAACCAAACCACAAAACATAAAACATCCACAACCTATGCCATATCCATCCACCATGCAACAAGTCACATAATACAGTTAAAACCAATTTTAACGCGCTTGTTTAATTTTAGTTTGAAATTGGGTAATTAGGGTCAAAAACTTTCCAAGGAGGCTACCATCCACATGGTCGAACCACCCAAAGGACCAAGGCTAGGCCTTGGGGGGTTGGCTGAGCCCTACACACGGCTAGGCCGCGTGCTAGGCCGGCCCAACCCTTGGCCGAGCACTAGATTGGGCGGCAAGGCTAGAGGGACGGTCCCTTATGGGGCCGAACCTCCGTATGGAATTGTTTCCAAAACATTTCCTTGCCTTGTTGCCCAAGTCTAGTTGTTTCCATAAAGTTATTTCCATAATTTGAAAAACCCCTTTTCCAAACCATGTGCCCATGAACCCTAATTTTTCAAGAACCCAATTATTCACATCCTATGTGATTAAACTCACTAATTTACACATCCAATTTTAAATTAGATCTAATTTATTGAATCTACTATGCCAATTAGTTTCAGTTTCGCGTAATATGAACTAAAACGGTGTAAAACTGAAATCATAACACATAAAATCATGTTATGCACTACGACCTGTGGCTCTGATACCACTGTTGGGTTTTGACGTAGGTAACGCAGCGGAATAACAAAACTTATCCCTACTCAAAGCCCACCAAGGATCACACGAAGAGACATCATAACATGATGAGAGACATAGAAGATGTGTACCTTTGTGATTTGGGAGATCACACGAAGAATATTGTCCTCGTCTCTACGATTGATCCACGTCTAGAGGTGATATCTATATTCTTCCTTCTCCTAGTGCTAGCTTGGACCGGAGGAAGAGGTAAGAATGAATCACGCAACGAAGAACAAGAGAGGATCGGCCTCCTCTCTTGTGGCTGACGGATAGGGGACGGCTAAAGGGGGCTTCGGCCTCCTTTGGCTTGTCTCTTTATCTCTTTCTTTCTCTCCCACTAACTTATGTTATGAGAATGAACATTAAGTGGGAAGGAAGCTAGAGCCTCCTTTATATAGACCAACAAAACTTGTTAGTTTTCATAAAGACCCCTCCTAGTTCTGCATGAACTTGGATTAGTCCCTTCCTTGCAAATTAGTCCTACTAAGTTTGCAAGGTGTTTCAAAGTGATCCTTCTCTTTAATTAATCATATTAAGTAATCCCAAATCTACTTCAACTCTTTTGACGTGTGACCCCATAGGTTTCTACTTAGTTGGTAGCAACTCATTACTAACATGGAGCGGTTTCTAGCAACACATCCATGCAACCCAACTAATAGAAATAGTCAGTGATCCCGACAAACCTTTGTGCCCAATATCTCATATTGTATTGTCCATTTGTCTCCATATCTGTATTGGACACGAAACATAACAGTCACACTCGTATATCCAATCGATAGTTTCTCGATCCTGGCAATATGCTTATGCAAGCAGATAACATCAATATCTCCATATTGATTTATCTGAGTCTGGCCAGACATTCAATAAGTTCCATCCCTCGAGTGGCCATGGATATTTGCTCACATTATGTGAGAGGGAAAAATCTTCTCTACATCACTACGATCTCTAAGTTTGCTTCCTATCATGCCCGATAGCTATCTTTATAGTTGCCCGGTTAAGGCACAACGTTGAATAACATCAAAGCATGATATTCCACAACTAGAGTATCTAGTGACTTCAAGTCTAAGGGTTACAATATTATTAGCACTACGAGAAGCGATTGTGACTTTGACATAATCTAATGTATCCTTCTCGTTGTGGGTCTATCCAGTATGCCATTACTCCTAATGCAAACCCATGTGTTAAACTTGATATCTCCATATCAATCTACACACATACTAGTCTATATTTGATCGCCCTGTTAATCAATATAATGGACTAGGGACATTTAAGATAAACAACACATTGTATCTAAGGACTTCGTTATATTAAATATCGCAATAATTAATAAATGAATATTCTAGCCATTACATCATTCATACCAAATATAGATTGCCTCGAGGGAACCTATTCCAACAATACCACCTTCATTTTCAAGAAAAACCCGTCTGCCAGAATGATCGTAAGTGGCTGGTGATGGTGGTTGAGACCGTGGCATGGGGAGAGGAGGGAATTCCATGTCATGCGATGGTCCGGCGTTAACTTTCATTGCTTGGTTTTCTTGGGAACCCAGAACCCTGTTAATGGAGGGAGATGGTGCCACTTGGTTGTGTGACTGTACATGGCGTGAAGTCACTGACTCCGGCGATGAAACATGTAGTGAGTTTGCAAGGGAGGAGGAGGGGAGAGATCTCGCGAAATACCATCGGTATGCTCCACATCCCTCCTACTTCCAGTCAACTCAACTCGGGCCTTCAACATAGTTGACAAAGATTCTTGTAGTCCGATCAATACAAGAGTTGGTGATCTTTCAGAGATTTTTTATGTACAGAGCCCTGTTGGGATAGTAGTGGACTAAATTTATGAAACTAAATCGGGTGACCAGATGATCCATCCTGATTTTGTGCTCATGCATGGCTACAAAGTGTGTTAGCAAACAATAATACTCTGAATTACCTATCCTTCCATAGCGATAGCAAATTATGTAGTTTCATCATAACTAAACTGTAGGAAGGTTTTATCTCCGTTATCCATAAGGAGAGTAACCCCTGGAAGTAAATTTTGGTGGATTTGGAGACGAACAAGAAATCTGATGGAGCACTGGAGGAGATTTTTCTGCGTATCAGGGTGAAAATCAAGAAATTCTCCAACTAGAGAACCCAAGTTATTACCTAACTGAGGGCTGATGTAGTCATATGGTACATTGTGTACAGTTACCCAGATAAGTGCTTCATCAAAGAGGTTCATGGTATAAGATGTGTGGGGCTGCCATAGAAGAACCAGGAGTAGAGCTCCAAGAACATTCAGTGATCCAATACCTGCTTTGTCTTCTCTGTCCTCATCATTCAGAACTTCGATCCAGAAAAATCCTCGCTTTTCCCACTGGCAGACCCGAACTCCTCCCCATGACAGCTTCCAGTAAGTGTTCATGGCTTCCTGAAGTTGCGCGACTGTGATGTTACGATCTTATTTGACAAAAGACACCATGGTATTGCTCTTTTTGAGCCTGCGTTCATCATGGTTGTTGTCGGAATCGACATGCAAACCCGGGGTAATCAGGTAGTGGGTGTAGGTAGGATAGAAATCCGCTTGGAAATCAGAGTAGGCATCCATGGAAGAGGATGATAATGGTTTGAGAGATATGTTGTAGATATGTTTGAGGATTTTTTATTACAGCGAAAGTAAGGAATAATATGTGGATGACTGAAGGATGAATTAATGGTATTGATGTTGAAGTGGTGTGGTTGACTAAGCTGCGATTTGGACAGAGGGGAGAGAGACTAGAGAGAGAAAAGTCATATGACTCCCATTGAAGACTCATCAACCTTTATGTTTTTTATATGGTGTGGTTATATGGCTTGAAGTGTTAAACTCAAAATTTGAGGAGTGAATCTAAACAGGGATGTAGTAAGCAAAATAATAAAATTTGTATTTAAAACATTTCTCTGCGCGGTGCGGTTTTTTCGGTTTTGTCAGTTCGGTCTAGTTTTGTTTGGTGCCCAATTCGGTTCCCAAAATAGTAAAACCGTTCTTTAAGAAAAATTTTTATTGAACCATCGGTTTAGGTACGGTTCGGTTTAGTGCGGTCCGGTTTTGCCGGTACGGTCGGTTTATGAACACCCCCGAGGGTTACCTACTCGGTAACACTCCAAGTTGAATCCTGATAAATAAAGCATCTACATGTTGAAAATTAAGTTCTTGAGGCTTGTTCCGTTGATGGGAAGTGGATTAAAGTGTTATTGTAAAGCAAGCAGTGTTCAAGATTCATGTGAATAAAGTGTTGTTGTAAAATGTAAAGCAATCGTTGTTTCTTTAAGCTACACCTACTCAATTTGAATTTGTTATTCGTGTGAATTTGACAATCGAAGAGGTCTGATACGGGTGATCTGTTTTACTATAATTATGAATATTAATTATTTAGTATTGGTTGTTAATTATTTTATTATGTTAGTAGTTTATTTATTTAGTTGTTTATCTTATTAGTTTGTAGGACCGAGCCGAGCCCATTATGTCAAATCGTCTAGTTAGGGTCTAGCTATTTTTCTATTTAAACGTTGTAGTTTCATTATTTTTATCAAGCAATCAAGAAGAATATTAAAAAAGTGTGTTTTAGTGTGTGTGGAGAGCGGTAGCCTCTCGAATCACGGTCACATGTGGAGATCGTAGCTTCTTGAATTGCTACGCATTAGGTAAACCCTAACAACTGGTGCTTTCATTATCTTTTCGCCACTCAACTGGTAAATCATGACTACGGAAGAATCGATTTCACCAGTTCTTGGTGAAAAACTGCTTGGGGCATTCTCACGGCTAGAGGCGCGTGTTGATACACGAATCGGCGATCTTGAGACTCGAATCGGCAGTCTTGAGTCTCGAATCGCTGCCTTGGAAGCACGCCACCAGCAGCCACAAACGCCAGTCGGCCTGGAGGCCATTGATGACCGGTTGACCGCTGTCGAATCCTCTGTTGCCAACATCGCAGCGCAAGTTCCCAATTTGCAGAGTTCATTCGCTGCCCTAGAGGCTAGGTGTCAGCAGCAACAACCAACACCACCTCTGAACCCGCTGGTCGCAGCTACCGTCGCCGACCACGAGCTGCCGAATTCCCACACGCCTCAGCATATAGTCGCCACAGCGCCGGGAGTTGCAGAGCCAGCATCGCCGCTGACGCCGAAAACCTAGCAAGATCCCCGCCGTCCTTGCCGTTCGTCACAACACCTATCCATTCGCACAACCAGATGGCGGTGACTGTGGGTGATTTCCGCCGTAGGTCCAGTTAAATGACTTGTCAGAAGCATTGTTTGTGAACATAATCATTATTATTACCAGACAATTCTGGAAGAAACCACTATTTCTCATTTCTCCGTCGTCTCTATTTATATTTTTTTGAAAAATGTTATGGGTTGCTGCTTTTTCTTCACCACATAGGCGATGTCGTGTGGTTCTCCAGTTGGTTTTTTTCAGAAAGAAATTATGGGATAAATATAACGAATTCTCGCAATGGTGAAATTTTAGAGGAAAATTTCAGAAGATGTAAATTCGGGTAATGGGAGAGAATTTGTACATTTTTCTTTATTGAATATCTGCAAATTTTAATCTCACAACATACTTTAACCAGTGAGAAAATCATGGTATACTTAGTGTTGGGTATCATGTGTGAGCGGTTTGTCCCACATCGGGATGGTGGACATAATGTCCATGGTTAATATAGTATGATTTGGGCCCTAACTCACAAGGTTGGCCTTTTGGCTAAGTGGGTGTCCCGAATCATACTATGGTGCTCCTCTCTCGCGGTGCATAATCTCCCTACAAGTGGTATCATAGCCAGTTTACTATCCGGGTAAAGCACACGACAAGAACAGAGACGAGATTATAAAGTTTTCGACAACGAAACTTTCGGCGAGCGGCGATTGGCGTCTTGGAGAACCCACGGCGACGGGGCGTGTCGCGCTTGGGTAGAGAATAAAAAGAGCAGCCGCGTGAGCAAGAGGGCAGCGAGGAACTGAGTAGCAGGGGGACGAGGGTGAAGGAGATCACATCGGCAAGGGTTCTTTTGTTCGTTGTTTTGTTCTTACTTGGGCAGCAAGAATAAAAATCAAGGTAACTTAAAAAGGTTCTAATATTTAATTAGTAATTATTAGATATTGGTGGGTTTGTTGCTTTGATTGCTAAAAAGCACGAAGTGGTGCTGGTAGTGTTGCTGCTATTCACGTGGGGAAGAAAAGAACAGCAGCCGGTGGAGTGACTGTTGGAATAGATGCCCTAGAGGCAATCTAGTTTAGTATGAATTTATTTATGGCTAGAAAATTCGTTGTATTATTTATTGGATATTTAATATAATGAAGTCCTTAGATTTACAATTGTGTTGTTTATCTTAAATATCCCTAGTCCAGTATAATGATTAATGGGACAATCATCTATAGACTAGTATGGGGTTGGATTGATATGGAGATATCATGATCCAACACATAGGTGTGCGTTAAAGGTAATGGCAACTGGATTGACCCATCTCCGAGAAGGCTACATACACGTTATGTTAAGTCACAAGTGCTTCTCGTGGTGCAATGGTATTGTCATCCTTAGACTTGAAGTCACTAGATATTCTAGTTGTGGATTATTGTGATTTTGGTAGCGTTAAACACTACACCGTAACTGGGTAGTTATAAAGGCGTGTACCGGATACAATAAGAAGCAAGCTTAGAGATCGTAGTGGACGTAGATAGAATTTGTCCCTCCCACATAACGGGAGCAAATATCCTAGGCCACTCGAGGGATAGTGCATATAGGATGTCTGGCCAGACTCAAATAAATCAATATGGGATATTGATGTTATTTGCACGAACAAGACTATTCCCATGGATCGAGAAACTATGGATTGGATATACTAGTGTGACTTGTATGTCTCGTGTCCAATACGGATATAGAGACAAAGGGATGAGACAATTACTTGTACAAGGTTTGTCGGATGACTATTCTATTAGTTGGCTAGAATGGATGTTTTGCTAGAAACCGCTCCATATTAGCAAATTGTTGCTACCAACTAGATAGAGCCTATGGGGTCACACGCTATATAGAGTTGAACTACATTTGGGAATTAATTAATTGGATTAATTAATTAGAAGGATCACTTTGCAATACCTTGCAAACTTAGTAGGACTAATTTTCAAGGAAGGGAGTAATTCGAATTCTAGTACGACTAGAATGGGTCCTTTAGGTAGTTGGCAAGGATTTGTTGGACTATATAAAGGACACTCCTTCCTTCCTTCCCACACTTATAACTTTATTGATCATAACTTGAGTGGGAGAGAACAAAAAAAAAGGAGAGAGCAAGCAATCAAAGGAGGCTCGCCCGCCCCCCTTGACCGCCGCCCGTCCCCGTCGACCCACATGGAGGCCAAAACCTCCTTGTTGTCTCGTTTTGCGTGATTCTTCTTCATCTTCCTCATTCCGGGCTAGCACAAAGGAGTAGGAAGATCTAGAATTCAAATCTAGGAGTGGATCAACTATAGAGAACGTGACACAATTCGCATTTGAAGTCATCAAAGGAGAAACCCTAAGGTGTGTTATTGATTTCTTCTCTTACCATCGTTATGTCTCTTGACTTGTGATCCTTGGAGGGTATTGCATGGATTATGTTTGTTTTTTCGTTGCGCATCCATCATCAAAACCCTACAGTGGTATCAGAGCCTGGTTGTAGTGCATAAACGTGGTTTATGTGTTACGTTTTGATAGTTTACACCTTAAATTTATTGTTTATCACGTAAAAAAAGACAAATCAAGCATATGATGAAATTTGTCAGTAATCTATCATAACAAGACCTAGTTTTTTCATTGGATGCATGAATTAGTGAGTTTGAGAAATTTTATGATCTTAGATCTAGGGTTTGGGCATCCTTTTGGAAGAAGGAGTTCTTCCCATACAAGGAAACAACCAAACTTGGGCACCAAGCAAGGGAGTTGTTTTGGAAACAACTCCCAAAGGAGGTTCGGCCCCCTAGGGGACCGCCCCTCCTTGCTTGCCTCCCAAGCAAGGCTCGGCCTAGGGGCCGGGGCAGCCCTAGTTCGCGGCCTAGCCGCGTGGGCTAGGGGCCGGCAGGCCTAAGGCCTTTGCGGTTATTTTTTGGGGCCCGGGCAATTTGATTTTTGGGCCCCATGAACCGTTTTAACCCTAGAATATCCTAAAATCAATTAAAATTGACCAAGTGCGTTAAAATTGGATTTTAACTGTTTATGTGCAAATCGCATGGTGATTGGATATGGCCTTACGATGTGGTTTGATGTGAATGTTTAATTTTTTTGGTTTGGTTTACGGCCTGGGAGCTGATCAATTAATTGTAATAATTAATTAGGGTTTTATGGCCTGCGAGCCATTTTTTTCTCAACTTGTGAGATTTATTTTATTTAGTATAGTTGTTAGCTAGTGCTAGATAAAGTGGATTGTTAGCCAAGATTGAAGAAAAGAATCCCAAAGCCAAAAGGAGCTACAAAAGATGGAGCATGGAGCATTCCACATGACTATGAAGGATGGACCAAAAGATGAAGACGCATGGAGATGTGTTTGCTTTTAGGGTTCATAGATAATTCCATTGGCTTGTAATTATCTTAGACTAGAAAAGGCCATATTCACATCACGCTTTATTTTGTTTTGTGGTTGTTTATTTTATTGTCTTATTATTTTGTGATTGGTGTATGGATGATGCATGCAATTAGGATAATAAGATAATTAGACAACCCGGATCTATTATTTGGAGTTGTGTCCAAACTCAAATAGATAGATTAGTTGATATTGATCAACAAAACAATTAAAAATTGAATTTAAAATCCCTCAAAATTCAAATATTGTGTTCTTTTCTTGCCTTCTCGTTATTTAAACACTCATTATCATCATGATTTATCAAGTTCGTGTGTGCCAAAGCATGGCGAGTTGGTTCATAATGATGGAATGTGATGGCACAAGCTAGTAATGTGCAGCTGTTTAAATAAGAGGTTGAACACAACTAGGTTATTAATATGATTAAAACCTAGAGGCAATCAATTGGGATTATCCATGAGGATGGATGAATAAGGAGTTATTTTGAACCAAGAGTTGCATAAGGGATGCAATTGGAAATTATTCCTACCTAAAGTAGTCAAATTATGGGTGACTTGCCAAAGCAAGCTCATAAGGAGATGAAACATGGATCTTGGCCCACTAGAAACTATAAGGATATTTTCCGCATTAATATCTTGAGGGTTATTAGTCCGTAGAAAAATTGTGGGAGCTATATTTGATAAACTAGCCATTATTGAATATAGTCAAAAAATTCACAAATACTAAAACTTGCGTAGTTTCCTTTTGTAGAATTCTAAATGGCAAACAACTCATCGAGTTCACAACATTCCCTACGATCTGTCCTTGAGAAGGACAAGCTCTCTCGAACCAACTTCCTTGATTGGTAAAGATACTTGAGAATCGTTCTCAAGCAAGAGAAGAAACTGTACGCAATAGAGGAGCAAGTTCCAGCAGGTCCAGAGAACCAAACACCTGCAGCCCTAAAGGCGTATCAAAAGCGTGTCGATGACGCTAATGATGCGGCCTGTCTTATTCTATGCACCATGAATTCTGAGCTTCAGAAGCAACACGAAAACATGAATGATGTCGATATGATCGAGCATCTGAAGCAACTCTTCCAAGAGCAGGCAAGGGTTGAGAGGTATGAGGTCTCTAAGGAATTGTTCAAGTGTCATCTAGCAGAAGGGAACCCGGTGGGACCCCATGTACTCCGTATGATCGGGTACTTGGAGAATCTCGCCCAACTAGGGTTCCCGGTCGGCCAAGAGTTTGCAACCGATCTCGTGTTGCAATCGTTGCCCGAGAGTTATGGACATTTCATCATGAACTATAACATGAACGAGATCGTGAAACCACTGCCAGATTTGCTCAACATTTTGAGGACAGCTGAACAAAGAATCAACAAGGGTAAGGGCAAGGCCATTATGATGGTGCAGAAAGGAAAGGGCAAAAGGTTTGCCTCATCCTCCAAGGGAAAAGGCAAGTCAGTTGCCAAGTCCAAGGAACCTGCCCTTAAGCCTGTTGGTGGCATTTCCAAAGGTGTGACTAAAGGTGAATGTCACTACTGCAGTCAGCCTGGACACTGGAGGAGGAACTGCCCAAAATATCTAGAGGTCAAGAGGCTTGGAATAGTGATTCCACCACCACCAGCTATTTTTGTTGTGGATGTCAATTTAACTGTCTCTACATCATGGGTATTAGATACTGGATGTGGATCTCAAATTTGTCAAAATGTGCAGGATCTAAAGAGAAGTAGAAGATTGGCTAAAGGGGAGATAGATCTGCGCGTTGGGAATGGAGCAAAAGTTGCTGCGTTGGTCGTGGGCGTGTGCGAGCTATCTCTGCCTTCAGGATTAGTTTTAGAATTAAATAATTGCTATTTTGTGCCTGCTATGAGCAAAACATTATTTCTATTTCTTGTTTGGACAAGGAAGGTTTTATTATTTCAATAAAGAACAATTGTTGTTCCTTTTATTTGAATAATATTCACTATTTTAGTGCGCAATTATTTAATGGACTGTATGTCCTTGATCTAAGCAATACTGTCTACAACATTAATACCAAGAGGATTAAAATAAATGAGTTAAATCCTGCTTACTTATGGCACTGTCGTTTAGGCCACATAAACGAGAAACGTGTATCTAGACTCCATAAGGATGGACTACTAGACTCATTTGATTTTGAATCATGTGAGACATGTGAGGCTTGATTATTGGGAAAAATGACAAAGTCCCCTTTCAATAAGAAAGGTGAGAGGACTAGTGAGCAATTGGCGCTCATACATACTGGTGTGTGTGGGCCATTTGCCACGCCTGCCAGGGGTGGTTATGTCTACTGATAACTCCGTTTTGGAGTTATATTATTCCTTATTTTCGCTATGTTTTGCGTGCTTATCATGGAGAATTTGATCGTCTTTGAGCGTTTTGGCTAAAATTGTGAAAATTGAGTTCTTGAGCGTTCATCGTTAAATCCGGGTGTTTCTCGTATATTTTGTTGCTTTTATTGTGATATGATCACGGGTTCGTGTTTGGTGTTGTGGTTGGCAGGAAATAGGACGCGAGGATCAAAGGTGGTGAAGAAACGAGCTTTGGAAATAAAGAAGGCAAGGAAAACTCAAGAGAAGGAGCCAGAAAAAAAGCTCATGAACTCTTCGCACGAAGAGAAAAGGTCTTCGCACGAAGAAATGACTTAGCCAAAAATCCATTTCTCTTCCTGTGACATGATGCTGTCTCAAAGTAGGAGGAATTTTGCAGGAAGAGTTCAGACAGAGGGGACAATCTCTTCGCACGAAGAGAAAGGGTCTTCGCACGAAGAGTTCGCCCAGAAAGCTAGAAACGTCTGGGGTCTTTTTGCAATTATTAGAAACTTTGTTTTATCATTCTAGGAACGTATTTAAGTGTGTTAGGTCGACTTTTTGAGTAGTTTTTGACGTGAGACACATCTTTTGGAGATCAAGGAGCTATTGGGAGAGCTTAGGAGCTTTGGATCATCCGTTTAGATTCTCAACTCTTCTCTTTTCTTGATTTTTATGCTTAAACTCATGAGACTTGTCGTTTTGAGTATGAATATGAGTAGCTAAACGTTATTTGCTGGGAATTCTCGTTTGGTGTAGCTAGGGTTTGATCTAAATATCATGTTTTGATGATTGTGATTCATGTTTTAGCTTAATCTCGCGTAATCTTTTATTATTATGGATTATTTACGTTTGTAATCATATTATCTTTGCGAGTAGCTAACGTAGAGATAAACTTAATTAGTTTTCACGCGGTAACTCCGTGAGAATTAGTCGGTAAATTGAATAATCCACCTAGTCGAATCAATGTTTGGTAACTCGACATCGTTAACTAGGATCGTTAAAGTAGAATTGTGGTTTTAATGCATGCTTTAAGCTAGAATAGACTTGGTAACTCGGTTTGTTTTGGTTTAAAGTATAGTAAACTTACTTGGTAACTCGGTGAGTTTAATATTGCTTGATTGATAGTGAAAGATACGTGGTTGTTTTACAAGTCAAAACATAAATTTAGCTCAACCTAGTGAACCTAGAGAATTCCCGGTGTTTTTCCCTTATATTACAAAAGCCCTAAAATTCATTCTTTATTAATCGTGAACTATTTCACTTGGTTAATTGAGAATATTGCACTTTTATTTTAGCAGAATTAGATCAAAACACAAATTGCGACGTACCCACATAAGGTTAGAATAATAATTAATTTAAACAAAGTCCCTTGGGTTCGACAACCCGGATTTCCGGTTTATTACTACACACGACAGCTGTACACTTGCAGTTGGAACGTGTCAAGTTTTTGGCGCCGTTGCCGGGGACTCCGGCTAAACTAGGTATAATTCCTAGCCTTAGGGATTTTAATTTATTGTTTATATCCGTTACTCACCTACGTTTTGCGTTTTTCGTGATTTCAGGTTGATTTACACGGTGCATGACCCGTTCTAGAGACGAGCCTTTGTATCCAACGTTTGAAGACCCGGAATCCTTTTTAAAAGCACAGCGTAGAGACAAGAGGAATTCAAGCTCAGTCGTCATGGATGAAGAAACGAGAGCTGAGATTGAGAGAATCCGCAAAAATGTGCAAGATGCGGAAGCAGCTAGAGCAGCAGTTGTAGAGGAGGCTGCAAACATAGCCGCGGAATCTGATCAACTTAGGGCTCAAATGGCTGAGATGCAGGCCATGATTGATCGCATGACCCCTCCGAATCCACAACAACTTCCTGGTGCGGAAGTAGTTGGCAGAAATAACGGTGGCAATGGGAATAATGGGGGTAATAATCGGAACAACAACGGTCGGAATGTGGTATAGAAAGTCAACAATGCTGAGGAGGATGAGCGTCCTTTGGTGGACTACTTCAGGACTACACCGGAGGGATATCAGCCCACCATTGTCAGGCCTCAGATCAATGCAGCCCATTTCGAAATCCGCCAACCGTTGATCAACATGGTTAGGGATGAGTGCTTATTCACGGGAGCCCCGAGTGATGATCCACATCAACACTTGCTCAATTTCGAGCAGATCCCTTCTACCATGTATGATCAGAGAGTTCCACTCGAGACGATAAAGCTCATGCTTTTCCCCTTCTCTTTATCAGGAAAGGCAAAAACATGGCTTATGGAACTTCCAGCAGGCAGCATTGTTACATGGGCAGATTGTAGCAGAGAGTTTCTCAGGAAGTATCTTCCACCATCCAAAGTTGCTCAACGGATGGCTGATATAACAAAATTTACACAGCAGGAAGATGATTCGTTGGGAGACACGTGGAGAAAGTTCAACCAACTCCTTCGCAGATGCCATACTCACGGAGAACCATGGTATAAACTTCTCCACTACTTTTATAATGCTTTGGATAGAGAGACTGCTAGTGAATTGGACATGATGGCTCAAGGAAATTTTATGGGAATGGGACTACAGAGATGTCGTGATTTGCTAGATAATGTAGCCAAACGCGAATCCACGAGGTCCGAGACTCGTAGAAGCACGAAATCAGATGGGGCATTGGTTAGTAAGATTGAGTCCATGGTGGAACAGAAATTTGAACATCAGATGGCAGTGATGACTTCGGCTTTCAGTAATTTGAATCCATCGGCATAGGTGAAGTCAGTGGGAGAGATGGTAGCAGATTCAAATCAGGGATATGGGGATGGTATTGAAGACGTGAACTACATGGGTCAAAAATAGCAGCAATGGCCAAACACCTATCATCCCAACAACCGCAATCACCCCAACTTCAGTTATGCCAATCCGAATAGTGGACTATATGCGCCAGGTCAAAGGCCAAATGTTCATTATCAAGCTCAGAGACAGGCTCCGCAGCAACAGGCTCCTCCACCACCTCCATCTTCAGAAGAACAGGACACAAACGCGTTGTTAAAGAAACTGTTAGCTATCAATGATAAGATTGAGAGCAAGATTGTCGCGATAGAAGCCTCAATAAAAAGTCATGAAACACAGATTGGGCAAATAGCCAATCAAAATACTAGACTTCCACCTGGTATGCTTCCGTCCAACACTATTACTCCAACTGAGCAGTTGAAGGCTATTACTACTCGCAGTGGGACCACTACTCAGGATCCCCCATATCCTACCCATGGGCGAGCTGAGGAGACTAAGGCCACTGAAAAATCCTTGGATGAAGAGATTCCCGTGCCTACCGTGATTCCCCAATCAAAGGACACGGTGAGGAAGTCGGATGAGAAACAGAAGCCAAAGGAGGAATACAGTGTTCGAGTGCCATACCCGCAGAGATTGAAGAGTCAAGAGGATGCAAAGCATTTCAAGAAGTTTGTGGATATCTTCAAGAAGCTGCACATTAATATTCCTTTTGCGGAGGCCATTTGGAAAATGCCTAAATATGCTAAATTTCTCAAGGACCTCCTATCTAATAGGAGGCGCATGGATGATTTTGAGACTGTGACCCTGAATGAGGAGTGTAGTGCCGTGGTGCAAAAAGTGCTACCCAAAAAGATGGAAGATCCGGGTGGTTTCATTATTCTTATGACATTGGGAGATGAGTTCCATGGTATAGCGTTATGTGATCTTGGCGCAAGCATAAACTTGATGCCTACATCAGTATTTGAGCAACTTGGTGTAGGGGATCCAAAACCCACTCGTATGTGTTTACAGATGGCTGACCGTACTATAAAACGACCACGGGGTGTTTTGGAGAATGTGCTTGTGAGAGTCGAAGGACTCATCTTTCCCGCTGATTTTGTGATCCTAGATATGGATGCTGACGATGATGTCCCACTCATATTGGGACGGCCATTCCTTGCTACGGGAAAGACGATTATAGATGTGGCCAAAGGAGAATTGACTATGCGTATTAACGATGAGAAGGTGGCATTTAATGTCTTTGAAGCTATGAAATTCCCTGCATATGCAGTGAGTGAGCAGTGCTTTGGTGTGGAGGCATACACACCAGACGAGGAGGACGATATATTATTGGAGCAGCTGTACGAGGAACTTGCCTTACTTGATTCGAGTGAAAAGGAACAGGCTATGGGAGACAGCTGGCGTTCACCCCTACCCCTCTTTAATGAGGGAAGCATGAAGATTCTTACTCCTTCTCTTATTACTGCTGCTGATTTAGAATTGAAATCGTTACCTGCTCATTTAAAATATTTATACTTGGGATCTGATGAAACTTTACCTGTTATTGTTTCTGCTTGTTTGGACAAGGAACAGGAGGAGCAGCTTCTCAAGGTATTGCAGGAGAGGAAAGCAGCTATGGGATAGACCATAGCGGATATCAAGGGGATCAGCCCCACAGTTTGCCAGCACAAGATCCGGCTCATGGAAGACAAGAAGCCGGTAGTTCAGTTTCAGCGCCGCCTCAACCCTCACGTGCAGGAGATGGTGAAGAAGGAGGTGCTTAAATGGTTGGAAGCAGGTATCATCTATCCGATTTCCGACAGCACGTGGACTAGCCCGGTGCAGTTTGTCCCTAAGAAGGGAGGTATAACTGTGGTGGAAGGGGAAAAAGGTGATCAGATTGCCACTCGTACAGTTACTGGGTGGAGAGTTTGCATGGATTACCGCAAACTCAATGATACCACTTTGAAGGATCATTTTCCCCTCCCATTTGTGGACCAGATGCTTGATAGGCTGGCACGTCATTCGCATTACTGCTTTTTGGATGGATACTCTGGGTATAATCAGATAGCGATTGAGCCAGCTGACCAGGAGAAGACGACATTTACTTGTCCTTATGGGACGTTTGCATTCAGGCGCATGCCTTTTGGGCTCTGCAATGCCCCTTCCACGTTTCAGAGGTGTATGATGTCTATCTTCTCAGACATGATGGAGCAAAATTTCGAAGTCTTCATGGATGATTTTTCGCTTTATGGTGATGGTTTCGAAGACTGCCTCCAGCAGCTAGCTTGGGTACTGGACAGATGTATTGACACCAACCTAGTGCTTAACTGGGAGAAGTGCCATTTCATGGTGACCGAGGGGATAGTGTTGGGGCACAAGATCTCCAGTAAAGGCTTAGAGGTAGATCGGGCAAAAATTGAGGTGATCGAGAAGCTTCCTTATCCTACATCTGTCAAAGGGGTACGGAGTTTTCTGGGACATGCAGGTTTCTACCGGCGCTTCATTAAAGACTTTTCGAAGATCACAAAGCCTTTATCTGGGTTGCTTGAGAAAGATGCCGTCTTTGATTTCAATGAAGAGTGCAGGACAACTTTTGATTTGCTCAAGAAAAAGCTGATCAGTTCTCCTATTATAGCCACCCCAGACTTGACCTTGCCGTTCGAGCTTATGTGTGATGCCAGCGATTATGCGGTGGGAGCAGTACTTGGGACAGCGGAAAGACAAGGTAGCTCATGTAATTTACTATGCCAATCGTACTCTTAACACTGCACAGGTTAATTACGCCACCACGGAGAAGGAGATGTTGGCTATTATCTTCGCATTGGACAAGTTTCGTCCATACCTTGTGGGTTCTCAGGTTACTATCTTCACAGACCATGCAGCCCTCAAATATCTTCTTACTAAGAAGGATTCGAAGCCTAGGTTGATCCGATGGGTGTTGCTAATGCAAGAGTTCGACATAGTGATCAAGGACAAAAAGGGAGTAGAGAACGTTGTTGCAGACCATTTGTCACGACTGGAGAACGAAAAACAAGAAGAAGTGCCAATTAGAGAAGATTTTCCAGATGAACAACTTATGGTAGTGGTAGCAGCTGTGCCTTGGTTTGCGGATTTGGCAAATTTCAAGGCGCTCAATATTGTCCCAAAAGACATGTCTTTCCATCAGAAAAAGAAATTTTTCGCAGATGCACGACACTATTTCTGCGATGACCCTTATTTGTTCAGGTTGGGAGCTGACAACGTGTTGAGAAGATGCGTAGCTGAGCCAGACACTTTGGATATTCTTAGACATTGCCATGAGCTAAATTGCGGAGGGCATTTTGGCAAAACGCGCACTGTGGCAAAGGTATTGCAAAGTGGATTTTATTGGCCTTCTTTACATAAAGATGCTCATTTGTTTGTACAGCAGTGTGATCAATGTCAGAGAACTAGAAATATCTCCAACCGAAATGAGATGCCTCAGAATTTCTTGTTGGAAGTAGAGCCCTTTGATGTTTGGGGCATTGATTTCATGGGACCATTCCCGTCTTCGCTTGGAAATCTTTATATACTGTTAGCTGTGGATTATGTGACCAAGTGGGTAGAGGCAATGGCTTGCCCTAAAAACGATGGAGCTACTGTAGAGAGATTCGTGCGTAAGAGCATATTTACAAGGTTTGGGACTCCCAGAGCCATTATTAGTGATGAAGGATCGCATTTCGTGAATAAAGTATTTGCCAATGTCTTGAGCAAATATGGGGTAAAGACGCATAAGATATCACTAGCTTATCATCCGCAGTCAAACGGGCAAGCAGAAGTTTCTAACCGAGAGATAAAAGGTATTCTTGAGAAGACAGTCAACCTGGGACGCAAGGATTGGCCTCTGTATTTAGATGATAGCTTATGGGCATATAGGACTGCTTACAAAACCCCCTTAGGCATGTCTCCCTATCAGTTAGTATTTGGGAAGTCATGTCATCTTCCGGTGGAACTTGAGCACAAGGCATGCTGGGCTTTGAAGAAGATCAATTTGGACGCTAAGCTCTCAGGTGAGCTACGGAAGCAAGCACTGCTCGAACTTGAAGAATTTCGATTGATGGCGTATGAAAGTGCGAGAATCTATAAAGAGGGGAAAAAACTGTGGCACGCCAGGCATATCATCCCGAGAGACTTCAAAGTAGGACAAAGGGTGCTGATCTTCAATGCCAGACTAAAGCTGTTTCCAGGGAAATTAAAATCTAGATGGAGTGGTCCGTACACAATTACCGCAGTTTATCCGTGGGGATCTCTTGAGGTAGAGGACGCAAATGGGAACAGGTTTAAGGTGAATGGCCAGAGAGCGAAACCGTACGTGGACGGGAATTTCATTGGAGTCATTGAATGGCTTCATGCAACTCCCGTAATTTAATTAATCTCTGAGGTAATTGGGTCGGGCCGTCGACCTTAAATTACAAAGCGCTTGTTGGGAGGCAACCCAACCTATTTATTGCTGTAGAGTGGGTTTTATACTGTTTTGTAAATTTTTATTCTGTTTGATTTACTTGAGAGGTGCGAGAGAGTGGATTTAATATTTCCAATGAGTATGTGCAGGATTCCGAGGTGAAAGGCCTATTTCGGATCCCCCGTCTTGATGCGCGCGTGCAAACCAGAGTGAAAATTGAAGAATTGCAGTCCAAAACGCGCATCGGGATCCGAAGTGAAGAAAATGAAGAATAAAGCCGTTCCTGCGCTTACTCAACACACGCACCTAGGGAAGATCATGTTCCCGGACTCCCCGTCTTGATACGCGCAAGAATTTGATTGATGAACGGAGAAAGCTAGCACGTCGGCACGGATTACGAGGTGAAATTTTGAAGAACATATCGAAAACAGAATTGAACAGTGCCAACGTGTGGGGGTGGTCGAGATATTTCTGTGGACGGGTGGATTGCGTAAATCGGAGTCCGGACGAAGAAGTTAGGCCAAAAAGGATGTTACGCGGGCAAAAAGGCGTCGAAAAGCATCCGGAATTGCCAAACGGGTCTTTGGAAGGGTAAAATTGAATAATAAAGGATTCCCCGGACATTGGGAATCTTTTATAATGCAAAAGGAATCTCGAGGTCGAGGAGATTCATGAAGAAGCAAAGGCACGAGTAAAATGGCGAAAAAAGGATGTTCGAGCGGCTTAAAACATCCGGAAATTTTCAACGGATCTTCGAGAGCATGAATTTGAAGAATAAAATATTTCCCGGACTTTGAGAATCTTTTATCATCTATACGGGATCTCGAGGACGAGGAGATTCATGAAGATTCGAAGAAACGAGTAAATAGTCGAAGGAAATCAAGCAAAAGAGGAAATTTTTAAAGCACTGTCAGTTCTCTTCGCACGCAGAGAAAAACTCTTCGCACGAAGAGTTTGTACTTAGACAAAAAAAAATTCTTCCTGTGACAGTCTTCTGTCTCAAAACAAGAAGACTGTCACAAGAAGAAGAATGAGGCATTCTGGACATTCTCTTCGCACGAAGAGAAATTCTCTTCGCACGAAGAGAATGCCCAGAATGCGTGAGAGGTCCAAAATGCCCGTAATAATGCAAAGAAGGATGGATTTCAGGAGGGGTATTTGGGGCAATTCATCGATAGGGTATTTAAACCCAGTTGACCCGATTATTTCATCAGTTCTTCATTCTTCTTCTTCAACTCACGAACAGAGCCCTCCTCCTCCATAGCCGCACGACACGACAAAGCTCCATCACCTTGTTTCTTCGTCAAATTCAACAACCAAGTAACGGTTTTGCTCGCGACAGAGTGGAGAACAAGGATTCAAGGGTGGTTTTGAGTGAGAGTGAGAGACGAGAGATAAATCAGAGGAGGAAGAACTAGGGTTACGAAGTTCAAATTGAAAAATTGTACCACTTGGAGTGTGATTCATCTTACGGTCATTAAGGAAACACTAACGGGGACTTCACAAGGAGTACAGAGCATCAAACAATTCGGAGTTTCGACAATTTTTCTCGGCAACCTCAAAACAGCTCGAATTGTCAAATTTCTGCGATTTTTGTGCCCGTAAGACTTGCTCCGGGCACGTAGGTACACTCTCAAACTAGTTCTTTCATTATTCGAGTCTTATGCACAAATTGATTAAAAGCCCAATTTACTTTTTGTTGCGCTTAGAAGCGCGCTTGGGGGCGATTGCTTAGAGTCCTAGGAACTACGTGCTTGCTTGCTTACGTGTTTAATTCTGTACACACTTCCTGTCACGGTGCACAGTTTAAATTTTCATCGAATTTGCTTGTATTGCTAAATGGCCTCAAAGAAGAGAAAGACGGGTGAGGGGTCGTCTATGGAGGCGTCCGGTTCTGCTCCGCCTACCATAGAGGCGCCCGAGTCGCCCAAATATGATTTGTTAAAAACTCCGTTCCCTAACCGACCCGTGATGAGACAACGAAGAGAGGGGAAGGTGAATGTGAGGAGATTGACAGAGTCGAACTTTGACTCGTATCGCTTCATGACTCACGAGGCACATTATGATTATGACCATGACCATTACCTTACCAAACATGGACAACCCGATAAAGTGTTCGAATTTCACTCGGATATGCCCCCACCTATTAAGAGCATTTACGATAGGGAAGGGCTTCCCAAGTGGTTTGAATTAGTCGGAGTTTCGAGCGCACCCATTGCTAGAGAGTTTGTTGTCAACCTTAGGTATGCGTTGGACGGTGAGAGTCGCGACCATAGGTTGGTGTACTGTTCAAACAAGTGGATAGTCTTCACACCGGAGTCTATCGCTTTTGCACTTAAATTCCCACCTCTAGCGGATGCGTGTGCCTTTTCTCGGGTTGTGTCGGACGAGAACATTTATGACAAGGTCAACAAATTTTGTTTTCCGCCGGGTAAGTCTCCATGGGATAGGAAGGGGTCAATGCTTAAATGGAAGGTTCCAACTGGGGAGTTAAAATCGGAGGCTCGATGGATTTGTGAGTTATTGGAGAATTGGGTTTTGGGAACCACCTCAAACCCCACATTCTACTTTAGACTTTGTGTGATGGCGTTGTGTCTTTGGGGGGGGCAGCGAATTGATATTCCTCGCTTCATATGGGGTAATATCATGCATCGAATTTCTAGAAACAACAAAATGGCCCCCGGACATACTTGCTTGCTCACCCACTTAGCCGTTGTTTCTGAGGTGGCGATTCCAAACTACGACAAAGTCATTCCCGTCTTCCCTAAGAGAAAATGGTCTAAGTTTGACGCCACGGCCAAAGCTTTGAAGCGAAACAAGGGTCGGAGGAAGAGTATAGGGGGCAAAGAGAGCTTTTTTTGATGGTGAGGCCGCCTTCAACCAGTTGCGAGAGGAGATGAAAGTGGATAGGGAAGAGAGGAGGCGTCAGTTTGAGTGCTTGCAAAGTAACCAAGCCCAATTGGGTAATTTGGTTCAAATGGTTGGAGAATGGGTGCTTTACTCGACTGAAGTGCCTAGAGAGGAGTTTGTGCCACCTGTCCCTACCACTGAGAGATGGTATCAAGGGGCCGCGTATGAGGCCCCACCTGATGAGAATGTAGACGAGGAAGTTGGGGATGATGAATACGGAGGCGAGGAGGCCCCGTACTCTGAAGAGGAAGACGAGTAGTGGAGTTGGCCCTCTTGCTAGGATTGTTGAGTCCTCGTGTGATCGTTGAGGACAACAATGCATCCTAGTGTGGGGGTGGTGGTACCCTTTTTACTAGTCAGTATTGCGTCTTTGCATTGCCCGTGTCAGCATTTAGTTAGAGATTTTTGGTTATGTCCTTATTTTTCTTTTTATTATTCATGTTTTTGCGTGCATGTTTTGGTATTATTGAGTCATCCCGCCAAAGTATCGATTCATTAGTCGAGTTGGCCGTGCATGTAGTATATGTAGGGTTTTGATTCATGGATTGCACAACAGAAGCATAATCAAACATAAAACCATGCAAAACCCTCCAAGGATCACAAGTCAAGAGACATAACGATGGTAAGGGTTAGAAATCATAAACACACCTTTGGGTTCTCCTTGATGACTTCAAACGCGAATAGTGTCACGTCTACGGTTGATCCACGCCTAGAGGTGAGATCTAGATCCTCCAAATCCATGTGCTAGCTAGGAAGAATGGAGGAGGAAGAAGGAATCGCCAACAATGGAGTGCCAAAAGGTGGGGCGGCTCCTCTTTGGCCGACGGGTAGGGGCGGTCCCATAAAGGGGTTCGGCCCTCTTTTTGGGACTTGCTCTCTCCTTGCTTTATTCTCTCATTTCTTCTATCAAATAGATGTGTAGTGTGTAGAGAGAAAAATAAGCTAGGAGTGTTCTTTATATAGTCCAACAACTCCTTGTCCTACTACATAAAGAACCCATCATAATCCTACTCAAGTTCGGATTAGTCCCTTTTGCAAAATAATCCTTATCATGTCAATACATGGATTAGTTCTATTTGCAAATTAATCCTAATCATGTCTCTACATGAATTAGGCCACCTTGGCAAATCTTAATCATATCCATACATGGATTAGTCCAACTTGCATATTAGTCCTACTAAGTTAGCAAGTTGTTGCGATTTGATCCTTTTAATTAATTAATCATATTAATTAATTATTTCCCATGTCTAGTTCACCCCTATATGGCGTGTGACCCCATAGGTTCTATTTAGTTGGTAGTAACAATTTACTAATATGGAGCGGCCTCTAGCAAGACATCCGTTCTAGCCAACAAATAGAATAGTCATCATGACAAACCTTGTACAAGTAATTGTCTCATCCCTTTGTCCCAATATCCGGATTGGACACGAGACATACAAGTCACACTCGTATATCCAATCCATAGTTTCTCGATCCTGGGAATAGCCTTATTCGTGCAAATAACATCAATATCCCATATTGATTTATTTCAGTCTGGCCAGACATTTTATAAGCACTATCCCTCGAGTGGCCTAGGATATTTGCTCCCGTTATGTGGGAGGGACAAATTCTATCTACGTCCACTACGATTTCTAAGCTTGCTTCTTATTGTATCCAGTACACGCCTTTATAACTACCCAGTTACGGTGTAGCGTTTAACGCTACCAAGATCACAATAATCCACAACTAGAATATCTAGTGACTTCAAGTCTAAGGATGACAATACCATTGCACCGCGAGAAGCGCTTGTGACTCAACATAACATGTATGTAGCCTTCTCGGAGATGGGTCAATCCAGTATGCCATTACTCCTAATGCATACCCATGTGTTGGATCATGATATCTCCATATCAATCCAACCCCATACTAGTCTATAGATGATTGTCCTATTAATCATTATAATTGACTAGGGATATTTAAGAATATAACACTTATATTCTAAGGACTTCATTCATGTTAACATATCTCCATATCGATAACATAATGAATCGTAAATCCATAAATGTCACAATTAATTGATTGCCTCTAGGGCACAATTCCAACAGTCTCCCACTTGCACTAGAGTCAATCTCCTGCATCATATGCCTATTGATCTAGCGCGGCCTTCCACGCTTACGCTGCGTAGGGGGCGAGACAAATGCTGGCACCTTGCAAATATTCACATCTCCTCTATCAAAAATTTGATTGAGATTGAATATTCTGAATAAATGCATCTTATGCCCCAATTTACTCAGTCCTCTATGTTAGAATCAGTGACTGAATCTTGCCTGGAACCTTTCCAGCTCACAGTCGCTCCCACTAAGGCAAAACTCAAAACTTGACTTATAATCTGAAATCTTCTTTGTCAGATTTGAAGTTCGCATCACTGTAACCCATTACAGCAAACTCTTCATATTATCTATTTATCAATAATTCATCCTTAGTGCTTCTCAAGTACTGAAGGATAATCTTGATATTTTATCCAGTGACTCTCACCCGGATATGACTGGTATCTTTGTGTCATGCTTTATGACACGTCTGGCCTAGTACATCTCATGGCGTATCTCGTGAATCTAATTCATACGGTCCATTCCCAATCTAATTGGAAAGACAATTAGCCTTCCAAAGACTAATTCCATGTGACATGGGTAAGAATCAATATTCTTTTCACGTTGAACCATTTCAACACCTTTGTCAATTTGTGTACTATGACCTAAGCTATACAACCATCTTGATCTACCTCAATAGATCTTCACAAGTTGCTTCGCTTAAGTCTACCATTAGAAAGTCAACTCCCTAGTCAATCTACGTAAGACTGCCAAGTAGGGGCAACATTCCTAATGATTAAGTATGTCTCCACATACAAGACCAGAAAAATAACTGTGCTCCCACTAACCTTCTTGTAGACACAAGTCTCATCTTCAATTTTGATGGAATCAAACTCCTTTGATTACATCATTCATTTGAAGAGTCCAACTCCTAGAAGCTTGATCCAATCTATAAATAGATTGCTACAAGCAAGATGCGAATGGATTTAAGCATCACAATTGGGGAAGATTTCGTCATAGTCTATATTATGAACTCACATGAAATCCCTTTCCTGCCAATTTTCCCTTAAAGGTAATCATATTACCATCCATGTTGGTTTCCTCATAACCCACTTGCACCCTATGGGTCCTACCCTTCAGGTGGTTCCACCAAAGTCTATACTTTGTTGGTATACATGGATTCCATATCGTATCTCATGGCTCCAAGCCATTTCTGAGAGTATGGCCACACGTGGCCATCTCATAGGTTGTAGGCTCATCTCGATGAGCAATATATCAGGGGTTATGAGAAATCCTTATTTCTCTAGTCCCTTGACATATCCTACCTGACCTACGAGGTTCTTGTGTTATCTGAGTAGGTTGCTCCACAACACCTTGTGATCCTGCTCATGTTCCATCAAACGGATCAATGCTCTATTGTGGTTCTTGAACTTTTCAAGTTCTACTATCCTCCCACTGTTTCTCTTAGAGACAATCTCTACCTAGAAACACTGTGGTACGAGAAAACAAACAGTTTGTTCTTGATTAGGTTGTAGAAATAATATGCTTTTGATATTCCACAAAACATTTATCCGACTTGGGTCCAAGTTTTAGTAAACTCTTTTACATAAACTTCATAACCCCAAATCTTTATGAATGACATATAAGGACACTTCCTAGTCCATATCTTATATGGTGTTTTTCATAATCTATTTTTGATGGAACAAGGTTAAGGGCGAAATTTGTTGTAATTAGAATCATAGTCCCAAAAGCAAACTGGAAGTTCTGTTTGACTCATCATGGATCGACCCGTGTCCTACAAGGTCGTAAATCTCCTCTTAGACACGCCAAACCCATGTGGCGTGCTAGGTGGAGCGAGTTTTGGATCATATCCAACACTCCCATAGATTCTTGTCAAACTCTTGGCTCAAGTACTTTTCTTCTATGATCCAATCGTAGAGTCTAAATACTTTTGCCAAGCTGGTTCTCTACTTCATTCTTGAATACTTTGAGCAATTCAAAGGATTCTGACTTGTTTCTTCATAAGATACACAAATCAATATTTACCTGATCCTATCAGTAAATATGATGAAGTATTGAAAACCATCTTTAGCATTTGTGTTTAGCGGCCTTCATACATCAATATGTATGATTCCCAAAAGATCATATCTTTGCTTAATAAGTCTTACATGTCTCATATGATTCAATAATCAAATGAGTTCCAGAAATCCATCCTCATGGAGTTCTAGATATGTATCTCTTATTTATGAGGCCTAAACGATAATGCTAAAGACAAGTGAAGTTCATATCATTATATGCGAACCTCTAGGTATTAATGTTATAGATGAAATTATCATGATCATGGATATAGAATCCACTTAGACAAAATTGCATTACAATAACGCATACCATAATAAATGGAACAACATTTGTCCTTTTATAATGATAAGGATATTTCTTGTCCAAACAAGAAACTATGATAATGGTCCTACTCATAGTAGGGACATTATCGCTTTTGTCTAATTCATGAACAATTTCTTAAAGGTAGAAATAATTCCCTACGGCTTTTCAGCAACCCTTTGCTTCATAGCCCCACGTGTAGGATTATTTCTTCCTTATTCAATTGTCTTCGTCTCTTGAGATCCTCCACATTTCTATAAATGTGAGATCCTCATCTAGTATCATATACTTACGATAATGAGATAGACACATTGATTTCTATAACAAAATACCTATATTGGAATTCATAATTCCTTTATTATTTACTTCCAGTTACTTTGGGTAGTATCTCTTCCTCTACACCATCTATGGGACTTCAAGGCAACTTGGTTCTAGCAACAAGCTTGCTTTATACCCATGGGGTTGGCGCAAACTATTTTGCCCTTACCCATGTTGTTATCCATTAACAACTTTGCCCATGCCCATTATTAGTGTTTTGTTTAGTGATTTTTCAATCATATTGAGTAAATCAACCTTTTAAACAAAACTATAATTGCATCCAATGCAATTCTTGGTCCACTTGGGTGAATAACCGTTTATTCTTTATCTATCTCATAGATAATGCATATTTACTAATGTTTCAATCATATTGAATTAGTATATTTTCATAACCCAAAGTAGAGCAACACTTCAAACCTTTCATGCCTAGCTCCCTAGTTTGAAAGAGCTTCTTTCAATGTATGATCATATCATACTTCTCCATGTTACTCATCTTGCTTCCAAAGCTCAGAGTTCATGGCAGCTAACATGAGGCAAGTCACATCCAAAGAACCATTCTTTGATGTCCCTTCCATTAGATTTTAGTGTGTTTTGGTAGTTGGTAGGAAGAGATCTTTATGTTCTACGATGTACAACAATTTCTCTTTTATTTGAGAACATTTCTCAATTTTATACCAGTCTAGGAAATAGATAGAGTCGCGTTTTTATTTGTTTAATGCCATGGGTATTCAACATAATAGGTTTATGCAAAGTTTGTGACGTTTAACTATATTCAACAAGGATTTAAATTGTCAAATATAGCTCCCACTATTTTACTACGGATTAATAACCCTCAAGATATTAATGCGGAAAATATCCTTATATTTTCTAGTGGGCCAAGATCCATGTTTCATCTCCTTGTGAGCTTGCTTTGGCAAGTCACCCATAATTTGACTACTTTAGGTAGGAACAATTCCAATTGCATCCCATATGCAACTCTTGGTTCAATTGGGCAAATAACTCCTTATTTATCCATCCATATGGATAATCCCAATTGATTGCCTCTAGGTTTCTTAATCATATTAATAGCCCAGTTGTGTTCAACCTCTTATTTAAACAATTGCACATTGTTACGTGCCATCGCATTCCATCATTATGAACCAAGTCGCCCTGCTTTGGCACGCACGAACTTGATAAATAATGATGATCATGAGTGTTTAAATAACGAGAAGGCAAAAACACAATATTTGAATTTTGAGGGATTTTAAATTCAATTTTAATTAATTTGTTGATCAATATCAACTAATCTATCTATTTGAGTTTGGGCACAACTCCAAATAATAGATCCGGGTTGTCTAATTATCTTATTATCCTAATTGCATGCATCATCCATACACCAACCACATAATAATAAGACAATAAAGTAAACAACCACAAAACAGAATTTAAACGTGATGTGGATATGGCCTTTTCTAGACTAAGATAATTCCAAGTCAATGGAATTATCTATGAACCCTAAAAGCAAACACATCTCCATGCGTCTTGATCTTTTGGTCCATCCTTCGTAGTCTTGTGGAATCCTCCATGCTCCATGTTCCATCTTTTGTGGCTCCTTTTGGCTTTGGGATTCTTTTCTTCAATCTTGGCTAACAATCTACTTTATCTAGCACTAGCTAACTTCTATACTAAATAAAATAAATCTCACAAGTTGAGAAAAAAAATGGCACGCAGGCCATAAAACCCTAATTAATTATTACAATTAATTGATCAGCTCGCAGGCCGTAAACCAAACCACAAAAATTAAACATCCACATCAAACCACATCCTAAGGCCATATCCAATCACCATGCAAATTGCACATAAACAGTTAAAATCCAATTTTAACGCGCTTGGTAAATTTTAATTGATTTTAGTATATACTAGGGTTAAAACGGTCCATGGGCCCAACAATTCAATTGCCCGGGCCCAAAAAGGTGAACCGCAAGGCCCTAGGGCTGGCCGGCCCCTAGCCCACGCGGCTAGGCCGCGGGCTAGGGCTGCCCCGGCCCCTAGGGCGGCCTTGCTTGGGCGGCAAGCAAGGAGGGGCGGTCCCCTAGGGGGGCCGAACCTCCTTTGGGAGTTGTTTTGGAAACAACTCCCTTGCTTGGTGCCCAAGTTTGGTTGTTTCCTTGTATGGAAAGAACTCCTTCTTCTCCAAGGATGCCCAAACCCTAGATCTAAGATCCTAAAATTTCTCAAACTCACTAATTCATGCATCCAATGCAAAAATTAGATCTTGTTATGATATATTATTGACAAATTGCATCCCATGCTTGATTTGTCTTGTTTTACGCGATAAACAATCAATTTAAGGTGTAAAACGACTAAAACGTAACACATAAACCACGTTTATGCTCTACGACCTGTGGCTCTGATACCACTGTAGGGTTTTGATTCATGGATTGCACAACGGAAGCATAATCAAACATAAAACCATGCAAAACCCTCCAAGGATCACAAGTCAAGAGACATAACGATGGTAAGGGTTAGAAATCATAAACACACCTTTGGGTTCTCCTTGATGACTTCAAACGCGAATAGTGTCACGTCTCTACGGTTGATCCACGACTAGAGGTGAGATCTAGATCCTCAAAATCCATGTGCTAGCTAGGAAGAATGGAGGAGGAAGAAGGAATCGCCAACAATGGAGTGCCAAAAGGTGGGGCGGCTCCTCTTTGGCCGACGGGTAGGGGCGGTCCCATAAAGGGGTTCGGCCCTCTTTTTGGGACTTGCTCTCTCCTTGCTTTATTCTCTCCTTTCTTCTATCAAATAGATGTGTAGTGTGTAGAGAGAAAAATAAGCTAGGTGTGTTCTTTATATAGTCCAACAACTCCTTGTCCTACTACATAAAGAACCCCTCATAATCCTACTCAAGTTCGGATTAGTCCCTTTTGCAAAATAATCCTTATCATGTCAATACATGGATTAGTTCAATTTGCAAATTAATCCTAATCATGTCTCTACATGAATTAGGCCACCTTGGCAAATCCTAATCATGTTCATACATGGATTAGTCCAACTTGCATATTAGTCCTACTAAGTTAGCAAGTTGTTGCGATTTGATCCTTTTAATTAATTAATCATATTAATTAATTATTTCTCATGTCTAGTTCACCCCTATATGGCGTGTGACCCCATAGGTTCTATTTAGTTGGTAGTAACAATTTACTAATATGGAGCGGCCTCTAGCAAGACATCCATTCTAGCCAACAAATAGAATAGTCATCATGACAAACCTTGTACAAGTAATTGTCTCATCCCTTTGTCCCAATATCCGGATTGGACACGAGACATACAAGTCACACTCGTATATCCAATCCATAGTTTCTCGGTCCTGGGAATAGCCTTATTCGTGCAAATAACATCAATATCCCATATTGATTTATTTGAGTCTGGCCAGACATTTTATAAGCACTATCCCTCGAGTGGCCTAGGATATTTGCTCCCGTTATGTGGGAGGGACAAATTCTATCTACGTCCACTACGATTTCTAAGCTTGCTTCTTATTGTATCCAGTACACGCCTTTATAACTACCCAGTTACGGTGTAGCGTTTAACGCTACCAAGATCACAATAATCCACAACTAGAATATCTAGTGACTTCAAGTCTAAGGATGACAATACCATTGCACCGCGAGAAGCGCTTGTGACTCAACATAACATGTATGTAGCCTTCTCGGAGATGGATCAATCCAGTATGCCATTACTCCTAATGCATACCCATGTGTTGGATCATGATATCTCCATATCAATCCAACCCCATACTAGTCTATAGATGATTGTCCTATTAATCATTATAATTGACTAGGGATATTTGAGAATATAACACTTATATTCTAAGGACTTCATTCATGTTAACATATCTCCATATCGATAACATAATGAATCGTAAATCCATAAATGTCACAATTAATTGATTGCCTCTAGGGCACAATTCCAACAGTATAGGTAAAAAAAAAAACTAAAAAATGTGAAAACCCAAAAAAAATTAAAAATTTGAGAAAGGGCAATCGAAAGAAGCTGAACATTCGGTAAAATCGAGAAGTGTGAGACTTATAGGCATAGGGCGTGAATTGCGATTGAGAGTGACAATGTGAGTTTCCCTTAGTAAGTATAGAAAAGCTTTCTTTACGGGAATGCGTGCCTATTTTACACACGGACTTAATTTTTCAAATTTATAGTGTGTGCCTAGTTTTCTTACAAGAGTTGAGCTAGGTGTGAGCTAAACAAGCCGAACGTTCTTGTGTACGTCTTAGGTAGTCGCCAACCCGCATCGTAGTGGCACACAAAACAGCTGTGCGAGGTGTGTATTAGAGCACTCACTGCTTATAGAACTTACCTTGTAGGACCACTAGTAAACCCTGTTTTGAACCTTGGATTCTTTGATAACTTGTGGACTTAGGGTGACGATTTTTGGCCTTCATCATTGATTGGTTAGAATCACCGCTTTAGTGCATCACGAGGGTGTTGTAGTTGAGGGGGTTCGATGGGGAGTACTTCATGCTATATTTGTGTGAGTCTTACGTATCGCATGCACTTCATTTGTGATCTTCAAGGGGAATGCGAGGGTGATTGAGAGTAGGCTTGCGCACTTCGGTGTGGCGGTGTTCCATGACATTACAACATGGACACGAGTGAGGAGAGCCGTGAGTGTGTACCATCTAATACACACAAAACTTGGGTTGGGGGAATTTAATAGGTGGATCGTGCTAGGTACCGGATCTTACTCATCATGGTGTAGGAGGTTTGGTTGGATTAGGCACGAGACATATATGTGATTGGCTACTTGAGAGGGGACAGGATTACATTCGAGTGTGGGGGTGTCGACATTTGACTTCGGACATCGAGATTGAGCTTGCGACGACTCCATCCCCACATGTGCTTTATTGTGTTAGCGGCTTCGTTGGTTACACCGAGGATTTCATCGAGTTAGGGGGAGAGGCATTTACTTGTGTTTCATACGTGTTGATCGTGTTCTTTTCTCCCCTTATTATCATTTTTAGCTTGACACTTGGAAGACCACTCGAGACGGATATTGAGGAAATTGTGCAGGAATTTGAGAAGTTTAAAAAAAAACAGAGAAAAATAAAAGAAAAGAGAGGAAAAAAAAGGAGAGGTGAATAAAGGAAAAATGAGAAGCTTTGAGGAAGAACGAGTGGAGAAGCAACTAGTTCACGAACGGGAAATTTTGGCTTATACATCATTCATGACAATAGCCGTGGGGATCGTAATTGTACCGGGGTGTGAGGGGATCGAGGGCCGGAGATGGTGAGTTTCGGGCTTGGATTCTATCATTGTTGTGAGGGTGTGTGAGATGTGGTATGTTTGAGAATGTGACGCTTTTGGACTCGTGCTTGATTATTTACCTATTTGTCCCTAAAGCCTCATCATTCTAAACCCGTTAGCGGATTAGGAGCTCGGACCTTGAACGTGGCTTAGCCTAGCGTAGCCTCTTATTTTGTGGCACACATGAAAAGGTATTGCGTTCTTGTACTTAGTAAAGCTAGGTTCTCTATACTAGCTAGGGGGAATTCGTGTTGTCAAGTTTGATTTCAATTCATTCCTTGTATCTAGATTTCTCATCGCTTCGTGTGAATCGGTTTAAGCTAATGGAGATTGCCCAATCTCGCAAAAGAAAAGAAATTTTTTTTGTTATTTCAATACTTGCATTGTGAATATTGCATTTGCATATAGGTGCAGTGTATATAATCGAGTCGTGTCGACTAGTAAAAAGGATGGTTTGTGAATTGATCTACTCGGACTCGTATGCAATTGGTAATGGTTAAGTATGCAAATGGTGTGTGATAAGTATGCAATGGCAAATGTGGTATGTATGCAAAGAAATTTTGGAAATCGGGAGAGATTTTGAGGAAGTGAGATGAGATCGTGAGAGTTGGTTTGAGGATTTGCTCGGGACGAGCAAAATGTAGTGTGGGGGTAGTTGATAACTCCGTTTTGGAGTTATATTATTCCTTATTTTCGCTATGTTTTGCGTGCTTATCATGGAGAATTTGATCGTCTTTGAGCGTTTTGTGCTAAAATTGTGAAAATTGAGTTCTTGAGCGTTCATCGTTAAATCCGGGCGTTTCTCGTATATTTTGTTGCTTTTATTGTGATATGATCGCGGGTTCGTGTTTCGTGTTGTGGTTGGCAGGAAATAGGACGCGAGGATCAAAGGTGGTGAAGAAACGAGCTTCGGAAATAAAGAAGGCAAGGAAAACTCAAGAGAAGGAGCCAGAAAAAAAAGCTAAGGCAGGAACTCTTCGCACGAAGAAAAGACTTAGCCAAAAATTCATTTCTCTTCCTGTGACATGATGCTGTCTCAAAGTAGGAGGACTTTTGCAGGAAGAGTTCAGACAGAGGGGACAATCTCTTCGCACGAAGAGAAAGGGTCTTCGCACGAAGAGTTCGCCCAGAAAGCTAGAAACGTCCGTGGTCTTTTTGCAATTATTAGAAACTTTGTTTTATCATTCTAGGAACGTATTTAAGTGTGTTAGGTCGACTTTTTGAGTATTTTTTGACGTGAGACACATCTTTTGGAGATCAAGGAGCTATTGGGAGAGCTTAGGAGCTTTGGATCATCCGTTTGGATTCTCAACTCTTCTCTTTTCTTGATTTTTATGCTTAAACTCATGAGACTTGTCGTTTTGAGTATGAATATGAGTAGCTAAACGTTATTTGCTGGGAATTTTTGTTTGGTGTAGCTAGGGTTTGATCTAAATATCATGTTTTGATGATTGTGATTCATGTTTTAGCTTAATCTCACGTAATCTTTTATTATTATGGATTATTAACGTTTGTAATCATATTATCTTTGCGAGTAGCTAACGTAGAGATAAACTTAATTAGTTTTCACGCGGTAACTCCGTGAGAATTAATCGGTAAATTGAATAATCCACCTAATCGAATCAATGTTTGGTAACTCGACATCGTTAACTAGGATCGTTAAAGTAGAATTGTGGTTTTAATGCATGCTTTAAGCTAGAATAGACTTGGTAACTCGGTTTGTTTTGGTTTAAAGTATAGTAAACTTACTTGGTAACTCGGTGAGTTTAATATTGCTTGATTGATAGTGAAAGATACGTTGTTGTTTTACAAGTCAAAACATAAATTTAGCTCAACCTAGTGAACCTAGAGAATTCCCGGTGTTTTTCCCTTATATTACAAAAACCATAAAATTCATTCTTTATTAATCGTGAACTATTTCACTTGGTTAATTGAGAATATTGCACTTTTATTTTAGCAGAATTAGATCAAAACACAAATTGCGACGTACCCACATAAGGTTAGAATAATAATTAATTTAAACAAAGTCCCTTGGGTTCGACAACCCGGATTTCCGGTTTATTACTACACACGACAGCTGTACACTTGCAGTTGGAACGTGTCATCTACTTCATTACATTTACGGATGATTACAGTAGATATGGATTTGTGTACCTCATAAGGGCCAAATCCGAGTCCTTTGAAGTGTTCAAAGAATTCAAGAATGAAGTGGAGAAGCAACTTGGCAAAAGTATCAAGGCTATACGATCGGATCGTGGAGGAGAATACTTGAGCCAAGAGTTTGACGACTATCTTAGAGAGTGTGGGATCGTGTCCCAACTCACTCCACCCAGAACGCCACAATGGAATGGCGTGTCTGAGAGGAGGAATCGAACCCTATTGGATATGGTTCGATCTATGATGTGTCAGACCGATCTGCCATTATCATTTTGGGGTCACGCTCTATTAAGTGCAGCTTTCACCATTAATCGTGTTCCATCCAAATCAGTCATGAAGACACCACATGAGATGTGCAGTGGGAGGCGTCCCACACTGTCGTTCATGAGGATTTGGGGCTGCGATGTCTATGTAAAACGTTTACAATCAGACAAGCTAGGGCCAAAATCGAATAAGTGCAAGTTTGTGGGGTACCTAAGGAAACTAAGGGTTACTACTTCTACAATCCAACCGAGAACAAAGTGTTTGTTGCTCGGACCGGCGTGTTTCTAGAAAGAGAGTTTGTCTCTAAAGAAGCAAGTGGGAGGTCTGTAGAACTTGAAGAATTTCAAGAACCACAAATTACTGAACTGATTATGGAACATGAACAGGAACCACAAGCAGTTGTGGAGCAGCCTGTTCAGGTAACACAAGAGCTTCGTAGATCTAGTAGAGTGCGCCAGGAACCCGAGAGGTATGGACTTCTCGTGATCGATTCCGGTGACACGATGCTCATAGATGATGAGACTACTACCTATGAAGTGGCCATGAAAGGCCCAGACTCTCAGAAGTGGCTAGAAGCCATGAGATCCGAGATGGAATCCATGTATACCAACAAAGTATGGACTTTGGTGGAACCACCCGAAGGGGCGCGGCCCATAGTGTACAAGTGGGTCTTCAAGAAGAAGATTGACAGGGATGGTAATGTGATTACCTATAAGGTCCGATTGGTGGCTAAAGGATTCAGACAGATTCATGGTATTGACTATGATGAAACCTTTTCACCAGTCGCTATGACCAAATCCATCCGAATCCTACTTGCAATTGCAGCATACCATGACTATGAGATTTGGCAGATGGATGTCAAAACAGCATTCCTTAATGGGAATCTCCTCGAGGACGTATATATGATACAGCCGGAGGGTTTTGAAGATCCAAAGCAATCCAACAAAGTCTGTAAGCTGCAACGATCCATTTATGGATTGAAGCAAGCTTCTAGGAGTTGGAATCGACGTTTTGATGAAGTAGTCAAAGAGTTTGGCTTCATCAGAAACGAAGATGAGTCTTGTGTCTACAAGAAGGTTAGTGGGAGCTCTGTAGCTTTTCTGGTCTTCTATGTGGATGACATACTACTCATTGGAAACGACGTTCCCATGCTGCAATCTGTTAAAGATTGGCTAGGGAAGTGTTTCTCAATGAAGGACTTAGGAGAAGCAGCCTATATACTCGGTATTAAGATCTATAGAGATAGATCTAAGAGACTGCTAGGCCTAAGTCAAAGTACATATATTGACAAGGTGTTGAAATAGTTCAACATGCAAGATTTCAAGAAGGGATTCTTGCCCATGTCACATGGAATCACTCTTTCGAAGAGTGGTTGTCCTTCCAATGATATTGAGAAGGAACGCATGAGTAGAATCCCATATGCCTCGGCCATAGGATTCATCATGTAAGCCATGTTATCTACTAGACCAGATGTGTCATATGCCTTGAGTATGACAAGCAGATACCAATCCAATCCGGGTGAGAGTCACTGGATTGCAGTCAAGAACATCCTAAAGTACTTGAGAAGAACTAAGGACGCCTTATTGATATTTGGCGGTGAGGAAGAGTTGCGTGTAAGGGGTTACACTGATGCAAACTTCCAAATCGACAGAGATGACTTTATATCACAGTCGGGATATGTGTTTTGCCTGAATGGCGCAGCGGTGAGCTGGAAAAGTTCCAAGCAAGAGACGGTAGCTGATTCTACAACAGAGGCTGAGTACATTGCTGCAAATGGCGCAGCAAAGGAAGCTGTTTGGATCAGAAAGTTTGTTTCTGAACTTGGTGTGGTTCCTAGCATTGCGGATCCAGTTGAGTTGTACTGTGACAACACTGGGGCGATCGCGCAATTAAAGGAACCCAGGTCACACCAGAAATCCAAGCACGTGCTCAGGAAGTTCCATCTGATTCGAGCTATTATCGATAGAGGAGACGTTCGGATATGCAAGATTCTTACAGATGAGAATCTGTCAGATCCACTTACAAATTCGCTCGTGCAGTGGAAGCATGAAAGGCACACTAGGAGTATGGGCATACGAGATGCGCCAGATTGGCTCTAGTGCAAGTGGGAGACTGTTAGAATAGATTCCCTAGAGGCAATCTAGTTTAGTATGAATTTATTTATGGCTAGAAAATTCATTGTATTATTTATTGGATATTTAATATAATAAAGTCCTTAGATTTACAATTGTGTTGTTTATCTTAAATATCCCTAGTCCAGTATAATGATTAATGGGACAATCATCTATAGACTAGTATGGGGTTGGATTGATATGGAGATATCATGATCCAACACATAGGTGTGCATTAAGGGTAATGGCACACTGGATTGACCCATCTCCGAGAAGGCTACATACATGTTATGTTAAGTCACAAGTGCTTCTCGTGGTGCAATGGTATTGTCATCCTTAGACTTGAAGTCACTAGATATTCTAGTTGTGGATTATTGTGATTTTGGTAGCGTTAAACACTACACCGTAACTGGGTAGTCATAAAGGCGTGTACCGGATACAATAAGAAGCAAGCTTAGAGATCGTAGTGGACGTAGATATAATTTGTCCCTCCCACATAACAGGAGCAAATATCCTAGGCCACTCGAGGGATAGTGCTTATAGAATGTGTGGCCAGACTCAAATAAATCAATATGGGATATTGATGTTATTTGCAGGAATAAGGCTATTCCCATGGATCGAGAAACTATGAATTGGATATACGAGTGTGACTTGTATGTCTCGTGTCCAATCCGGATATAGAGACAAAGGGATGAGACAATTACTTGTACAATGTTTGTCGGATGACTATTCTATTAGTTGGCTAGAATAGATTTTTGCTAGAAACCGCTCCATATTAGCAAATTGTTGCTACCAAGTAGATAGAACCTATGGGGTCACACGCTATATAGAGTTGAACTAGATTTGGGAATTAATTAATTGGATTAATTAATTAGAATGATCACTTTGCAATACCTTGCAAACTTAGTAGGACTAATTTGCAAGGAAGGGACTAAACCGAATTCTAGTGGGACTAGAATGGGTCCTTTAGGTAGTTGGCAAGGATTTGTTTGACTATATAAAGGACACTCCTTGCTTCCTTCCCACACTTATGACCTTATTGATCATAACTTGAGTGGGAGAGAACAAAAAAAAAAGAGAGAGCAAGCAATCAAAGGAGGCTCGCCCGCCCCCCTTGACCGTCGCCCGTCCCCGTCGACCCACAAGGAGGCCGAAACCTCCTTGTTGTCTCGTTTTGCGTGATTCTTCTTCCTCTTCCTCATTCCGAGCTAGCACAAAGGAGTAGGAAGATCTAGAATTCAACTCTAAGCGTGGATCAACTATAGAGAACGTGACACAATTCGCGTTTGAAGTCATCAAAGGAGAAACCCTAAGGTGTGTTATCGATTTCTTCTCTTACCATCGTTATGTTTCTTGACTAGTGATCCTTGGAGGGTATTGCATGGATTATGTTTGTTTACCGTTGTGCATCCATGATCAAAACCCTACAGTGATCCAGTGAGTTGCGCCTACGGTGCTCCAGAGTTCAAATCGCGCGACGTGTGGTCCAAATTGTTTTGGACGTATTTTGGGTTCCAGGAACCCATTTGACTTGAAACAAGAGTCAAAACCTAGGTTTTTGGACGTTCCCGACGCATTGGCGTGGTCGGATTCTGCAGATTGTGAACGAAAATTTTCATATTGGTGTGATGGCGGTGAAAATTTCTAGTTTCGTGATTGAACAATTCAACGACCACAACGATTTCACACTATGGCAGCAACGAGTGAAAAATATGTTGACGAGGGAAGGTCTTATCAAGGCTCTCACGAAGAAGAAGACCGAAAAGCCGGCGGGTGTGACAGATGACAAGTGGGAAGAGATGCGAGAGTTGGCGAATAGCACGATTCAGCTATATCTCGGCAACAGTACACTCCGGGAAGTCATCAATGAGACGGATCCCTATGATCTGTGGACAAAGTTGGAGAGCAGGTATAAGTCCAAGTCATTGACGAGTCGACTGTCCTTGAAGCAACAGTTGTATGCGCTGCATATGGCCGAAGGGAAGGATTTTATGGAACACTTGGATGAGTTCAACAGGGTTCTAACATAGCTGAATGCGGTCGAGGCAAAGATTGAAGAAGAAGATCAAGAAATTCTCTTGTTAGTTTCCCTACCTCCTTCGTACGAGCATATCAAGACTACGTTCATGTATGGGAAGGATACTATCAAGTTAGATGAGGTGGTTACTACTCTTATTTCCCATGAGTCGGTAAGAAAAAAGGAGAGCGACAAGACGCAACTTGATGGAATAATGGCTACATACGAGGGAAGTCAAGATCGTGGAAGGAGGCAACAGAAGGAGGCTCATAGGAGGGGACGCTCCAAACCCAGAGGTGATGACTACAATCCGCGATGTTACTTTTTTTGTCAAGAAGGCCATATTCAAAAGCATTGTGAGAAGTACAAAGCGGCGAGGGAGATGAATCAACCATCAGAGGCAGCAGTCATTGAGAAGTCCGACAATGATGAAGATCCAGTGGATGTGATGACAGTCACTTCAGGTAATGAGAAGTCAGATTGGATTTTAGATTCTGGATGTTCGTTTCACATGTGTGAAGCCAGGGAGCAGTTTGAAACTTATCAAGCTTGTGATGGGGGTACTGTCAAGATGGCTAACAACTCGACTAGTAAAGTTGTTGGTATGGGTACAGTAAGGTTTCGTAAGCTTGATGGGAGGATCTTGGCGCTGACGGGGGTGAGACATGTGCCAGACTTGAGGAAGAATCTGATCTCATTGGGGATGTTGGATAGTAAGGGTTGTAGAGTCTCAATTCAAGGTGGAGAAATTGAGGTTATGTCTCGACAGACAAGGCATTGTTGCATGGGAAATTGGTTGATGGTCTATACAAACTTGTGGGGAGTGTTGTGACATGTGGATCTTGTGTCACACAAGAGACAAGGAGTATACATCGGCGAGATACGCATGGGGGCGTATGAATGAACAAGGGAATCAACTAAGAAGATGCACCGGGAACGGACGCGAATGAGCACAAGGTGGACGTGCAAGGGCGTTCAAGCACAAGAAGGAGAAGGTGCAGGCTACACAAGAGTTGCAGGTTGTTCAAGGAGGTTGTCCAGTTAAAGTGATTGAGACGCATATGAAGGTCGACGATCCACCGTTGATGAGAACATCGATGAAGAAAACTTCTGCAGAAGTGAAGAGGAAACGAGTCTCATTTTCACTTTATCTGGATGGTGGTGGTCTCTCCAATGATGTTCGAGCAGGTGGAGCGGGGGAGCCACTCCGCTCCCCAAAGTAGCAGACTTTGGGACGCACCCATGTCAGGGGTGCGAGGAGGCGCCCCAAGGAGGGGGCGCGAATGGGAGCATCTCGGTGGAGGTGCTGTGAGGGGCCGTGCATGACGAGCATGGAGGATGCGCAGAGTTGACATCAACAACGGAGTTGGCTGAGGAATTTGCTGGCGCTTGCAGAATTCGAGCCATGGTGGAGTTTGTTGGGTTTTTCTCGAATTCCGCACGACATATTGCTGTACCCGGTGCGTCTGATTTCTCTTATGAGGAGGTTATAGTTTGGGCTTGGTGGGCTTTTCCACCTCCTAGTTTAGTATAAATAGATGTGCTAGCTATTGTTTTATTTATAAGTTCAACTCAGAGTGGCACACAAGTTGAGTGTGTAGGAGAGTTGAGAGACTTGTAGAGAGAATTGTGAGTGTACGGTTTTTCGTACTAGTGAAAATTCTTTCTTGCCCCATGCACGTAGGCAATTTGCCGAAGAACGTTAAATATTGTGTTCTATATTTTCCGTCTCCATATCACGTGTTCGTGTAGTGATCGTGTTTGATTTTCCGTTGCGTGGGATTTCAACGTGATAAATCCCAACAAGTGGTATCAGAGCCGATGGTTCGTGCGGGCTGCCATGGTGAATCAAGGGTGAGATGTGCGGTGTTCTCATGGATGGGTCTTCCATGAATGGTGGACCAGGTGTTCCTGCAGACGGTCAAATTCCTGTGTTGTACCAGCAGGTGGTCTGGCAGATGGTGGTCCGGTGCACTCTCACAAAGGTGATTTCAAGAAATTTCGGCGAGTGCTTCCACGCGAGGGGGAACATGTGAAGGGATCACACATGAAGGAGGAGATTGTTGGGTATCATGTGTGAGCGGTTTGTCCCACATCGGGATGGTGGACATAATGTCCATGGTTAATATAGTATGATTTGGGCCATAACTCACAAAGTTGGCATTTTTGGGTAAGTGGGTGTCCCGAATCATACTATTATGCTCCTCTCTCGTGGTGCTTAGGGCTAGTTTGGGAATGCTGTGCGATGCTAGAAAGCTGCTGTGTGGAAACACAGTGGAAAAGCTGCTGTGAGTTCTTGATGAAATGTTGTTTGGTAAATATTACGTAAAAGTTGCTGTGAAATATTGATATAGCAATTTTCTGTTTGGTAAAATCAACTGTAAAGTTGCTCTGAGAGGGTAAAATGACAAAAATATATGACACGTGTCATTTCCGTAAACATAACTATTGATATTTTAAAAATTTGTAAGGTTAAAATCGGTTGTAGATAAATTAATCAAAAGCACTTTGTGGAAAAGCATCTCCCCCCTTGCTTCCTGAAAACTGCTGTGGAACAGCAGAAACTGTCCGGAAAAGCATAAATTTTATTTTTACCAAACACAATAAAACTGTTTCTGCTGTCAGAAAGCAGCTGTGCTGGCAGCATAAGCATTCCCAAACTCACCCTTAATCTCCTACACTTAGGTGAGATGTCCGTGTCGACTAACTCGTGTATAACGTAGTTCTTGCGAATCATGTAACATAATGGAAATCATGTTCATTTCTTCCTTCTTTGATCGATGATGATGATGCAGCATTAATCATTTGAGGTTGTTCTGATACTACCATGTGGTTAGCTCCAGATTCTTCTGACAAATGTTCGGTACTTGTCTTTGCTATTCTGCCACCATCCATGATGTGATTCGTATATCTGTTCTAGACCATTCATTTCCTTATTAGCCCAAATCACTCACAAGCATGTACAACAGCCTCTTCTAATAAGGATCTGCCAAATCAGGGAGGGCGACATTTGATATGCCCCATTTTTCATGACATGCTATTCTTTTCTGGGATACACACACTGGAAATTTAAAACGATGGCGCACAACAGCCACACATGCATTGCACTTGGACACCTTCGACATGTGAAACCTAATGTGTTCCTCTACCACACATATTTGGAAGTTTCGAAAGATCCTACAGTTGTCAATCGACCAGCTTAGTGAAATTTGTGGAATTCGTATTTCGTAGTACTAGATTGAACCACTAACTTTTTTGGTCAAAGTAGAAAACAAGGTACTTTAACAAAGAAAATGGATTCCGCAAGTTACGTCGACTTTTATGAATGAATTTCGTGTTGGAACTCAACTGAACATTTCACATTTCTAGAGTCGTCTTGGCCACAATCATATTTATTCAGTTATATTGAAGTTGGCAAGTCTCTTTTTACACTTCAAAATTGTCGTGTCACTCCTGTAACTTCCAGACAGCAGTGTGGTATGTACAAGCTCTCCCTTGTAAGTTCTAGACAATGTGGTTAGTACTTACAAAAAAAAGCTTCTCCTGATGGCACCTTCTGGTGCAGGGAAATTAGTCTAAGTAAAAAGTTAGTTGAAATACTCCTAGGCATACATATAATCGCATGGAATCAATTAGGGTAAAAATCGTTATTGCGTAATTATACACCAAGTCTGGTCCTTAGTTATTGATTTACTCATTCTTACATTTGTTTCTTCTTCCTAATCTCCGAGTCGCGCATTTCAATTAAAATTCAAAACTCCAAAGACAAACTATGAAAATTTCAATGATCCTCGAAGAGAACTTCTCCTTGAGCTAAGTTCACCACGGGACTAACCCCAAATAATTTCCACCCCTAGATTTCATTAGAGAAAGGAAAGATCAAAAGAGACTGTTGCATCTTGCATGCGAAATGGAAATTTTCAAATATGCAAATAAGTCTCTCTCTTTTTTTGGGTAATAATGCAAATAAGTCTCTTCCGTTGTAGCATAATCTTTAAAGAACCAAATGCAGTTTCACATAACTGGGTAGATAATTGAACTCTTTAAGTGTGGTGTTTTAAATTTAACAATGTTGCTGGCGTAGGGAGGAAGACTTTGTTGAAAGAGGCAGAACTCACATTGGCTGCAAGATATGAAAACTAGTTTGGTGACCTCTTCATTTTTTGAATGATACACACACATATTGAGGAGCATCGTATGGGATAATTACCCGATCATGTGAAGTAATATGAGTATTTCACTTACGGGTAATTTTCACCTACACCCCTTAGTTTTGGTTTATCCTCACTTACACCCTTTTTAGTTTGAAAAACTTCACTTACACCTCATGTTGTCATTTTCATCAGTTAGTTAATTTTTCTAATTCAATTCTCCGGACTAACTTCTTAGGTATTTGAGAAACATTCCCTTGCTGCTGGCATACCCTTTCTTTCTTCCATTCGCAAGGGTAGGAATTGCATGCATAGTTAGGACAAGATTGGAAAAAAAATTCCCTTACGTAGGAGGTTGCAAAGGTCAATCCATCCCAAATTTTGTAAACCATGCCTCGAATCTGTCCCAACTTTTGCTTGTGATAGTTGTGTCATTGCACCATGTTCAGAAAAACATACGAAGCCTGCAATCTTTGCACATGTTAAGAATACACATCGGGGTGGTTTGACCTTTGCAGTCTCTGTAAGGATAAATCTGTCCGAAAAAATGAATTTAAAATGTTAACCCACCAACTAGCATAGTGGATACACAGAGGGGTGTAGAATTTTTCCGAACAAAAAGGGGTGCAGTGAAAATCAAACAAAAGTTAGGGCGTGTAAGTGAATATTACCCTCTACTTATTTATTTATTTACCAAACACCACCAACCACTTTCCCTCCCGCGATGTCTTTTTTCTCTTCAAGCATTTCGTGCTCCTCCCTCCCTCTCTCTCTCTCTCTCTCTCTCTCTCTCTCTCTCTACATTTGTCATTCGATTTGAGTCCACCAACCAACCAACCAACCAAAAATGGCAACGAAGGCGGTGCACGTCTCGGACGTACCCAATCTCCTCCAGCTAATGCCTGAAAACGCCGGCATTAGCCTCCTCAACGGCTACGGCTACGAGAGGCTAGCCGAATTGGCGTCGTCGGTGTCGAAATCGGGGAAGAATCTGGTGGTGATGGGGCACAGAGGTTGCGGGATGAACTTGTTGCAGTCTCCGAATCAGAGGATGAAGGCGATTAAAGAGAACACCATCCTCTCCTTCAATGCCGCCGGCAAATTCCCCCTCAATTTCATTGAATTCGACGTTCAGGTGAGACTACTTGAATATTAAGGCCTAATTTTGTTTGAATAATTGAAGTTGATTTTTGTTGAAACACAATGCATGTTGGCTAATTGTATTTCCAATACCCAGAAGAAGAAAATAATTGGGTGTAATTATGGGTTTACCAACACATTTTCTGTTGATCCGGGTTGAGACCTAACCGTGGTTATCTGACCGAGAAACCCATGGCCCTGTTTGGATGAGCTTAAATATGATGAAATTATATCAGCCTATTGGAATTGGATTGAGTGTTGCCTCCCTCCTCACCTCAACCATCCATTCTAATAACCTGATATAATTTCATCTTATTTAAGCTCGTCCAAACACACCCCATTTGTGATAGGGAGATTGGGGTTTATCCCACAGTGGGAGGGAGGATCTCACCCTTTTGATCTAGCTTTCTTTTGGGGTTGAGAAGATTCGATACCAGCTATCTAAGGAGTCTAAGGACCAAAGTTCGATAATGTTGTGCCTTCATGAGCTGCACTTTGGCAGCTTGAATCTTAATGAAATTGATAGAAGATGGGGCCAATTAATGAATACCCTACAATTCCGCACATTGTGTTAAATAAATAATGTTACAAGTATATGATTAAGCGAATGAGTAACATATTAGTCTTGAGAATTTTTTGTTGTGGCCATTGATTTCATTGTTACCAAGATATAGAATGTTTGAAACTGATCACCCTGATCATGATTGCATTAATTTTGAATCTTAAGTAAATGTAAGCATATGCGAGTGCTAAATTACATTCATATACCCTTTTGTAACTTGTCTCAACTGAATATTGAATCTCTCCTTATGTTGAGTGGTCTCGTGAAATTGGATTTGTCAACTGTGATGTTCATTTTTTTTTTTTCTTTTTCTTGTGAAGTTCTTTGTAACACATTTCTTTTTACATCCTTATTGTCTTTGCCTGTCCAAATGGAAGTAGTTCATTTGTAACCCATCAGTTTTTACTTGTTTAGTAAACATAACAACTTTGTGCCATTTTGAGTTTCATTTTGAGTTGTGAAGTTTGATTTCTTTGGTTTCTGGGAAATTACAGTTTTGTTTTTACTTTTTTTCCCAATTAATATATCCCTCAAACTTTGTCATGGTTACGGAAATTGGGACAATTGATAATGCTCAAAAGTGGGAGATACTTCGCGAACATTCTTTATTTGTCGTTATGTACGCTATTGTGGATCACAAAGTGAAAAGTTTGATATCTTCTTTCATCGGCTAATCTGCAAGTGTAACAACAAATCTGACTTTAATGACTCACTCATGGCTTGTTTTTTTGTTGCTTGTTTGCTATGTATACTATGTGTTATTTCCACAACATGTTTTACGTTGTCTTTTCTTCATTTTGATTTCATTTCCTTTCTCTGTCCGACTTACTGATATGTTTTCTTTTCCCTGCATATCTTTTTTCTTTGTGTGTGTTAAATGAGAGAAGAAGAACATCGGCAAAACTGTAAATCAACCCTGTTTTTGCAGGTGACCAAAGATGACTGTCCGGTCATTTTCCATGACAATTTCATCCTTGTTGAAGAGCAGGTTAGCCGACGACCAACCTTGCCTACAGTTTATCTACTGATATGAGTATATAAACATGATTCTATTTCCATTTTTTCCCTCCAGTCTAAATACGGTTAGAAATAATTCAGGGTTCAATAATTGAAAAAAGAGTAACTGACCTTACCTCAACCGAGTTCCTCTCATACGGCCCCCAGAAGGAAACTGATGAGGTAAAGACCGTTATTTTAACACTTCTCATGTAACTTTGAGACTCACTTTGTGGTGTAAACTTATGCTACAGGAGGCAAAACCTTTGTGGAGGAAAACAAAAGATGGAAAACTTTTCGAATGGAAGGTTGAAAATGATCATCCTTTCTGCACCTTAGAGGAGGTGTTTGAGAAAGTCGATCATGCACTGGGTTTTAATATTGAACTGAAGTTTGATGACAATCTAATCTATAAAGAAGATGATCTCGTGCACACTATTCAAGTAGTTTTTAAGGTATGGGATTTTGTGACACTCTTCTTTTATGATTTCATCTTGCCCATAATTGATAGTGGGTTTATTATGTTGGATAGGTTGTGTTCAAGTACGCCAAAGACAGGCCTATCATCTTCTCGAGCTTCCAGCCTGATGCTGCACAGATGATCAGGAAGCTACAAAACACCTACCCTGTAAGAATTTGGACAGCATCAATGCTATTGTGTATGACAAGAGTTTGAGCAGATTTTTTTCACAACATTTTCTACCAAACAGAACTAGTCAAAATCATCTAATACATTTGGTTTTCAGGAATTAGAAGTATTAGCTGGGATTGGACTGAACATAGTCCATATATTAGTTTATACAGTGCTCGGTAATTCTGACTAATTTTAATACCGCTACCAAATAGTGAAAAGATGGTGTTTAATACCCCGAATTAGTCCCCTCTTGCATGAGAGGATTAGCTTGATTGGACCATCTGTGCATTAATACTGAATTAATGCTGCACAAAACCAAACACAGTATTAATTATAATTTAGCTAATCCGATCCAATCCTACCTGGAAAATCTAATCTAGTCAGTCCTATCCGTCCGGAAAACAAACGTGTACACAACATATTGTATGTCCAAAAGGATCATATGCTATTTCACTATGAACTGTAAGGTTATACTTTGTGGAATAAGGAGCTAAGCAAAAAGAGTATTGAAATTTCAAATGGAGTGATGTAAATGGAGCTCTAGCCCTAAAAAGGAGACTTTTGCAATTTGTCTGATGAGTTTCCATGAACTTTTTATAGTTTCATTTCTGATGAGTTCCTACGAACTTTTATAGCGTGAATGTAGTCAAATATAATTTGGACGAGTTGATGTAGCATCTTCAAACAGTTTCTAGATTAATGATAGTGCTCTTGTCGTGATGTTGTAATATTACAGGTCTATTTCCTTACTAATGGAGGATCAGAAATTTACGCCGACATCAGAAGAAATTCCTTAGATGAAGCGATAAAGCTTTGCTTGACTAGTGGCTTACAAGGAATTGTTTCCGAGGTTAAAGGCATCTTGAGAAATCCAGGAGCTATAACAAAAATCAAGGAGTCAAATCTCTCCCTCATAACCTATGGCCAACTGAAGTAAGTTGATTCGTTCTTTTTCTGCACAAATAAAAAAAATGCACTTCATCAAATCAATCTTTTACGATTATTCAGAGATCTCTCTCGTCATACCATAGAAATCTGATACACGAGTGCATATTTGGTTGTTAGGTTGAGCTGAAGACTATCATATGCTCATTAGACATGAGGAAGGATACACTATACCAGTGAGATAAATTCAGATGGGAAAATTCTACATATTAGGGTAACTCCTGGTTGAATACTTTGCCCATTTTGGACCAAACAAGGGTAACGCCTGGATGAGTACCTTGTTAGGTTAAGTCCATGTTGTTGGAGGGAGGGGCTGGTGCTCCTATTTTGGATGACAGGGCACTTCTTGACCTATATAAGACCCATCTCACCACCCAGCAAACATTTTCTGTTTCATTCCCCTATATCTATCTCAAATTCTCAACCAATTTCAGAAACTATTACATGTTGATCAAATTTGGGATCTCAGAAAGTAGTGTGTTAGAAATTACTAAAAAGACTGAAAGATACGTAGAATGGTCTTGAGTTTTGGATTGTGTGTGTGTTCTTTTTTTCATTTTGGGGCTGTCTGCAGCAACGTGGCGGAGGTGGTATATGTACAACATTTGATGGGTGTTGAAGGAGTGATTGTTGACTTGGTGGAAGACATTACTCAAGCACTCCGCAGTCTCATCAAACCAGTCAAGACGAACGAAGAGGACAAAGAGAAGGTAGCAGAAAAGGAGAATTTGTTGGAGCCACAACTGCAGGGAAAAGCAACAACGGCTCATCTGTCGCAGCTGGAACTCTCGTATCTTTCAGAGCTGGTATCCACATTGGTTCAGAATTCAAGCAAATGACGTTAAACTAGTTTTCCAATTGACCTAGCTCTCAATAAGTTCATCAGACTTGCTGAGTCAATCATTCCATCAATGTACTATATATGTTGTATGTATGTACATTAGTGTATGTGTCTGTTACTTTGAAGGTTTCTTTTCCCTCAGGAGGTGATGATGATTTGGTTCCTTTTTGCAACAATAGGTTAATTAGTTTGGGCTCTGCTGTTACATAGCCTTCAGAAGTTAGGTTAGCTAGCTCAAACTGGACACTCATGATTTGTTTGTTCTTTTTTGCTTAAATATGAGGGATGGGTAGTACTGGGACTAGCAGGGCCGGCCCTAAGGTTTTGGGGGCTAGTGACAAAAGTAGAATCGGGGGCCCTGTACTTGAAATAAAAATTGCTCTATCAAAATGTTTATATATCATTAAACTACTACATCATGAGCTAAAATTCAATAACGCAAAACTGTAAGTGATTGGTATCACAAGATTATTTGTATCCTGTTGATTTCATAAGATACATGTCAATAACTATAAAAGAGCCATTTTTTGTGATGTAAAAAATAATAAAATAATTAATAGCTAGTTGCAATCATAACCTGTACATAAGTACATTTAAAAAATGGGGCCATACCACGACAAGAGGCCCGATGCGGGCTACTCACTTTTGGGATGGCAATATGATCCGATCCGATCTGAGATCCGAGCGATTCGAGCTGAATGGATCATATCCGAATCCGATCCAATTGAAAGGTGATTGGATTTGGATCCGGAAAGCCAGACTCAAACAGTTTTGGATCTAGATTTGGTTCTGAGGGCTGATCCACCGGGTTCCAACTCGATCCGATCCGACGTATATGTGTGCTTTACAAATATACCCCAATTACCTCCTCACTTACACATACAAGAAGAATACTATAGTAATTCCAACATAAAAAATTATTTCTTTTATTTTTTTTGGTTTCATAACTTACGAACATTTAGCATATGAAATAGTGTTTATTTTCTTATGTTATTTTTTCTATTTTATTGCAAACGCCATTCGGATAAGATTTGGATTAGCTGAATGAAACCCGATCCGATCTTATCTGAATCCAGTGATGATCCGAACGGATATGGGTTCCATTTCTCCTGGTCGGATTTGGATCGAGAAGGGCCTGATCCGATCCGGATCCGACCCGTTGCCATCCCTAACCCACTTGTCTTATGGTTGAGCCAGTCCTAGGGACTATAGTAGTGATGCGGCTGAGTGACTTTTTTCAGGACTATGTGAAATTATAACATAAATGACAAATATACCCTCAGTTATGATAATATGAGTAGAGTGACTTCTAGCGAGCTCTATAGGATTTAGGGGTATAATTGTCAACAAGACGAAGTACAATTAATACCTAGGCACATACATGGGCATACCGGTATGAATAAGCCCCGATTTGAAGGCTTGGTGGTGGGCCACAAATTAAGCAAGTTTTTCTTAATTTTACTAACAAACAATAAGCATTTATTATATGGGCTTGCTAATTCCATACTTGATTCGTAAGAGAAAAATCAAACAGGCCCTCATAGACCATATTGGGCAAATGTAGCATCAAGTAACTGACTAGTACTGGGCTTTATATATTAGGGGTACCCAAAGTATGTTCTGGATGGCAATGAACACCTGAAGCAAATAAGTTGTCAGATTATTTTCGGTTAATATTTCCATTTTGTCAACAACATATACCAAATGGTTTAGAATCTGCACTCACAAAACTAAGGTTATCTTTCCGAAACTGTAAGACCCTTTTTATTCTCTTATGGTAGATGGAAAATTTTGAACTTTTTTTAATTTATTTTTTGAATTGAATTGAAAAGGGTAAAAGAGAAAGAAGAGAAAAATGGGAAAAAAAGGTTTATAAAGAAGGTCTTTTGATGCTCTAAAGATATAAAGAGGTGGGTATCAAACTTGCTTCAAAGACAAGAATCCAATATAAGAAGAATCCATTCCATGGAGCAATTGGAAAATCTCTGAAGTTCAATAAAAGGCTTCTTCTTCACATGATATCTCTCTCCTCTAAATTTGTTGTTATGCATACATCGTGCATGCATGCGATTTACTTGCTTTAGAGGAAGCTTCTTCCATGTGCGGTTCCCAATTGTAAAAGTACAACATCATGGTTCCATTATTATTATTATTATTATTATTATTATTATTATTATTATTATTATTATTATTATTATTATTATTATTATTATTATTATTATTATTATTACGGACGGACCCAGAAATATAGGGGTGGCCGTTAACATATAATTATGAAAATGCTCATAAGTACTAAGTCAATTTTTGTTATTTTTCAAAGTGTAGGGGGGGGGGGGGGGGGGGTCTGTTGCATTGTACATAGTTTTGTCCCTGATTATTATTATTGTTGTTGTCGTCGTCGTTGTGGTTGACTGCAGACTCTTATAAGTTATAACCATGATCATCTCAGTTTGGTTGGCAAAAAAAAAAAAACTCAGTTATACATATGAAATATTCTCTTTTTATGGGACTCAGGTTTCTTAGTGAATATCGCATTGCTCAAATTTTTCACTCTAAATTGTTTCATTTATTTTTTGTGTTGTAATAGTAGTATATACACACAAATGCAAATAAGGATCTGATGACATTGTATTATGGTACATGTGTAATGTGTATAGAGATATTGGTGAGAATGTCAGCTTGACAGCTACCACCGATGGGTTGCTTGAAAATGAAGAAAGGCAGCTATCTACTTATAAGGTGTGCTCATCATCATCTACCTTTACATGTTATCTATTCTATGTAATAGTATTCATTAAAAATATAAAAAAATATTTATTATAGATATTTAAAAAAAAACATATATTCCCTGTTATGCTAGTCTTTGAAGCATCCTACTTACTTAAGGGGATTTTGACAAAAACAACAACATAGCTTTAATTTGAAGAAATAAAAGAGCTGCAAAGCCAGCTATCTCTTTCAATTTTCAAAGAACCAAGTTCACAAGGTATCTAAATCTCTGCTGATCTTTTCTCCTAAAGTAGAGGGCATTTTCCTTTTTATCATCATTAAAAAAACACTTGAGGTCAACCTTTGCATCTAGTACCTTTGAATGTATGTATACACTTATCTTCAATTTCTCGGTCGTTTTTTTTTTCCAAGGCATATGTTTGCTTCTTTATGTTATGTTATTAATAATACATGCATCTTTGTCAGCTCGATTTCTTTATAATTAGAAATTAAACAAAGGCCAGAATCACACACAACAACTCTATACATATTTAGATACATTTGCTAAAACGATACGTTACTGCAAATAGATTCATGCTAATCACGACGCCTTCTTGGGACAACAACGAGTAATGCAAGGTTGATCATCAAATTGAATATTTGTAGTTACTATATTTGTGATGTTAAATCTGATCTTACGAGTTCCTGAGGGCTAATAGCGTGATCACGAGCTGGAAATTAATACTAGCTTGTGCAATCATCGCAACTTATTTCTTGAATCTTAATCTTAAGTAACAGTTAAATTATGGTCATATATAGAGAGAGAGACACACACGGCACACCCTATAAGTAATCCATTGGTCGGATTTAGATTACTAGTATCCATTTATTTTATGCCTGCCATGCGTGTGGATTCAAATTTATACAGAGGAAAATGATGAATTTACCAAAAAAAATAATGATGAATTTTCAAGAAGAAAAATAGAGCATAATAAGGAAATGATTGGCACATGAGGAAATTGTTTCCTCTTCCCCTTTTCCTAGCCCATTTTCAAGGAAATGATTACATAAACAATACTTAAATATCATAGACTTTTTAATGTCATAACTGTTCGGATTTTAAAAGTCCGAGTTTCACGGAACGGATGATCAAACAGATCACAAAACAAACGTACGATATAGAAGAACGAGAAAATAAAGCAAGTCATCTACATGCACGGAGAGAGAAAGAAATTTTAGTAGAACGATAAGTGTCATCTACATGCACGGAGAGAGAAAGAAATTTTAGTAGAACGATAAGTGTACATTCACAATTCTCTCAACTCTAATACACACTGTTGATGTGTGCCTCTCATGAGTTGAGTCGGCATATCTAAAACAATACCTACTAACCCCTATTTATCTGATCTTCAGGCTTTCCCTCTCCATAAGACAAAAGTGTTCACTAATCACTCATATATCTTTTGCCCTTAATAGAAGCATCCAATTCAACGATGTCATAATTGAAGTGCCATGTTTTTACCTGTTTTCAACAGTTGTGAGGTTGATTTATATTGGTATCTTTTGTTCAACTTTCAGCTCTACAATTAAACCTCACTTTGAAAAATCTTTTCTCCCGATCTTCATGTGGAAATGTGGGGTGCTTGTGAATTGTGATATCATGTTGATTGACTCGTGCGGTGTTGAGATGCTTCAATTAAGGTTTACATGGTAACATTGTCAATGTTCAAGCATTTAGAAATACAAAGTTATTATTCATTTACACTAAATTTTGCTGACGACAAAAACAGTTTTTGCAAAACAAAAAAAGTATGGTCTGATATGTTAAGTATCGGTTTGGAGCTATTCAAGACGCTCCAGTTCTCCATCACATGCGAACACGTGAACACACTTGGACTTGATATTGATAATAAAAATCGTGAAACTACAAGTGTTTAAATATAAAATACTAACCCTAACTAACCTTAACAGTTCGACCCACTTAATACGGCCCGGGAAAATGAACATTTAATGAAAAGTCGGTCCAATTATTTAACTGCATAACGAAATAAAATAAATAATTAAAAATTAGTGCTAAATAAATAATTGTAATGAATATTGACTTGAAGATGAAGATACTCAAAGGAGCGCGAAGAAGTGAAGCCCAGGGGGTTTTCGCACGAAGACAAAGTGTCTTCGCACGAAGACTCCATACTTAGCCAAAATCAGAGAGTCTTCGCAGAAGAGCTCTCAGTCTCAATCCAGGAAGGTCTTCGCACGAAGACCAGGATTTCTTCGCACGAACACTCTTCACACGAAGACTTGGTCCATCGCACGAAGACAATCCGGGAGGAGGAACACCAATGATGGAATTGTTTCCTTAAAAGGATCTTTTGGGGTTGTATGAACATATGTTAACATCTTTGGTCGTTCCTACTCATTGAATAAATGTCTTTCTTCCCCGTGGACGTAGTTAGCATACTTTGTGCTAGCTAACCACGTAAATCTTGTGTGATTGCATATTTTTTTATCGTTTGTGAGGCGTGAGTGATAGTGAGAGGTATAACAAACTGGTATTAGAGCTTAGTTTGTGATTACTCCACCAAGAACGATGTCCGGATCGATGTTGAAGATCGACAGGTTCACAGGAGGGAACAACTTCAGGTTTTGGAAGATAAAGATTGAGGCCTTGCTTAAATCGCAGGGTTTGTGGGCACCTTTGACCACGGACAAGGGAGCCATGGATGTCAATACATCGGAGTTCAAGGCGGTGGAGGAGAAGGCACACGCAACGATTATGGTGTGCTTATCGGATGACGTGATCATCGAGGTCGCAGATCATAAGCAAGCAGCAGGGCTTTGGCTCAAGTTAGAGGGTCTCTACATGACGAAGAGTCTCACTAGCATGTTGATGCTAAAGAAGAGGCTCTTCACTTTGCGGATGCTCAAATATACGGCTCTTAAGGACCATCTTGATCAATTGAATACAATTCTTTTAGATTTGCATAATTTGGCGAGAAGGTGGGCGATGAGGATGCCGCACTCTTGTTATTGATCTCGTTACCTCCATCATATGAGAACTTCGTTCAGTCATTCATTATGAACAAGTATGACTTATCTCTAGAGGAGGTCATATCGGCGCTCCATGCTAGAGAATTGCTCCATAAGGGTTTAGGCATAGGTACAGAGGACCATGCTTCCGGATTGATGGCGTCGGGGGAAAGCAAGAAGGGTAAGAAGAACAAGAAGAAGCAATTCTCGGGTTCTATGTTACCCAAGGATGTATGTGCCTACTGCAAGGAGAAAGGGAACTGGAAGAGGGATTGCCCTAAACGAGGACAACATGGACAGAATGGCTCTGCAGCCGTGGTAGAGAAGGGGAATACATCTGAGGATGATTTATTTCTACTGGCGGATGATGTCACGCATTCACCCAATGCATGGTTTCTTGAGTCAGGAGCTTCTTATCACAGATGTTCTAACAAGGAGCTATTTTCAAGCTACAACCGTGCAAATGGAGGATCTGTTCATATGGCAAACACAGCTATTTGAAAGGTCATAGGAAAAGGCTTAGATAGGTTCAAGAATGTGGATGGGAAGACATGCACATTGAAGGAGGTGAGACACGTACCACTTATCACAAAGAATCTAATTTCTTTGAGTCTACTCGAAAACAAGGGTTTCAGTTTCAAGGGTGATGGCGGAGGCTTATGCGTCTAGAAGGAATCGAATGTGCTACTCAAGGGGATCAAGGATGGGACTTTGTATGTTCTACAGGGTTCAGCTATCACAGGGTCTATCGGAGTTTCCTCGGCCGAGGTTAAGGAAGTTGATCTAAGTTATGACATATGAGACTCGGTCATAGGTGAACGTGGAATGCAGGAACTTCACAAGAAGGGGTATCTCGCCGGGCATGCGCCCAAGAGCCTAGGATTTTTTTGAGTACTGCATGTATGGGAAGCTACATTGTATCAAGTTTCCTAAGGCGGTTCATAGAACGAAAGGCACTCTTGATTATATCCATTCGGATTGCTGGGGTCCATCTCGAGTCGATACGATTGGTGGGTACAGGTATTTTCTGAGCATCATAGACGATTACTCCATGATGAATTGGATATTCGTAATGAAGCCAAGAGTGAAGCCTTCGCAAGATTCATGGAGTGTAAGACGCTGGTAGAGAATCAGGTGGGAATGAATGTGAAGAGGCTGCGCAGAGACAACGGCTTACAATTTTGCTCATCAGAGTTTGATGGATTTTGCAAGGATTAGGGAATAGCACGCCATCGCACCGTTCGACACACACCGGAGCAGAACGGTGTAGTCGAGAGAATGAATCAAAAACTTTTGGCGAAATCGAGGTGCAAGCTTTCATATGCAGGTCTTTCTAGAGGTTTTTGGGGAAAAGCAGTTTCCATGGCATGCTATCTCATAAATCAGAGCCCGCACACAGGTATAGGATGTAAGATTCCTATGAAAGTCTGGTCCGGTAGAGCAGTTGATTACTCGGATTTGAGATTTTTTAATTGTGTTGCCTATTATCACGTTGATTATGGCAAACTAGAACCAAAAGCTAAGAAGAGAGTATTCATGGATTTCGGAACAGGTGTGAAGGGATATAAGAAATGGGCATACGACAAGATTATACTTAGCTGAAGTATGGTCATTGATGAGTGTCATATGTTGAAGAACTTTGTGGAGGTGGAGCTTGGATATGCAGAGAAGAAGGTGGAGGAAGAGTTGGATGTTATTGATACTAAGGATGCCGAAATCTCTAAACCGCCGCCGGAAGCCGAAGAGGAAGAAGCAGACGATTCTGATAGTGGGGATGCGTCTACACTAGAGAAACCAATTGATCAAAGTATTGCTGAACGAAAACCAACGAGAGTCATAAAGCCTCTGGCGAGATAAATGAATGATGGTATTGTGGTATATACATAACAGGTAGCGGAAGAGGTAGAGGATGATCCATCCTTCTACAAGGCCGCTATATCTAGTTCTGAGTCACCACAATGGATTTCCGCGATGGGAGAGGATATGGAGTCTCTTAGCAAGAACTCGACTTGGGACCTTGTTAACTTACCTGCGGGAATATCACAAAGAATCTAATTTCTTTGAGTCTACTCGAAAACAAGGGTTTCAGTTTCAAGGGTGAAGGTGGAGGATTATGCGTCTAGAGGACTCGAATGTGCTACTCAAAGGGGTCAAGGATGGGACTTTGTATGTTCTACGGGTTACAACTATCATAGGGTCTGTGGGAGTTTCCTCGGCCGAGGTTAAGCAAGTTGATCTAACTAAGTTATGGCATATGAGACTCGGTCATATGGGTGAACGTGGAATGCAGGAACTTCACAAGAAGGGTTATCTCACCGGGCATGCGCCCAAGAGCCTAGGGTTTTTTTAGTACTGCATCTATGGGAAGATACATTGTAGCAAGTTTCCTAAGGCCGTTCATAGAACGAAAGGCACACTTGATTATATCCATTCGGATTGCTGGGGTCCATCGCGATTCGAGGCAATTGGTTGGTACAGGTATTTTCTGAGCATCATAGACGACTACTCCATGATGACTTGGAAATTCGTAATGAAGCCAAGAGTGAAGCCTTCGCAACATTCAAGGAGTGTAAGACGCTGGTAGAGAATCAGGTGGGAAAGAATGTGAAAAGTTTGCGCACAGATAACGGCTTACGGTTTTGCTCATCAGAGTTTGATGGATTTTGCAAGGATTAAGGAATAGCACGCCATCACACCGTTCGGCACACACCGGAGCAGAACGGTGTAGTCGAGATAAATGAATCAAACAGTTTTGGCGAAAGCGAGGTGCATGCTTTCGTATGTAGGTCTTTCTAGAGGTTTTTGGGGGAGAGCAGTTTCCATGGCATGCTATCTCATAAATCAGAGCCCGCACACAGGTATAGGATGTAAGATTCCTATGGAAGTCTGATCCGGTGGAGCAGTTGATTACTCGGATTTGAGATTTTTTTAATCGTGTTGCCTATTAACACGTTGATGATGGCAAACTAGAACCAAAATCTAAGAAGAGAGTATTCATGGATTTCGGAACAGGTGTAAAGGGATATAAGAAATGGGCATACAACAAGATTATACTTAGCTGAAGTGTGGTCCTTAATGAGTGTCCTATGTTGAAGAACTTCGTTGAGGTGGAGCTTGGATATGCAGAGAAGAAGGTGGAGGAAGATTTGGATGCTATTGATCCTAAGGATGCCGAAATCTCTACACCGCCGCCGGAAGCCGAAGAGGAAGAAGCAGAAGATTCTAATAGTGGGGATGCGTATACACTAGAGGAACCAATTGATCAAAGTATGATGAACGAAAACCAATGAGAGTCATAAAGCCTCCGGCGAGATAAAAGAATTATGGTATGGTGGGATATACATAACAGGTAGCGGAAGAGGTAGAGGATGATCCATCCTTCTACAAGGCCGCTATATCTAGTTCTGAGTCACCACAATGGATTTCCGCAATGGGAGAGGTTATGGAATCTCTTAGCAAAAACTCGACTTGGGACCTTGTTAAATTTCCTGCGGGAATATCACAAAGAATCTAATTTCTTTGAGTCTACTCGAAAACAAGGGTTTCAGTTTCAAGGGTGAAGGTGGAGGATTATGCGTCTAGAAAGACTCGAATGTGCTACTGAAGGAGGTCAAGGATGGGACTTTGTATGTTCTACAAGGTTCAGCTATCATAGGGTCTGTCGGAGTTTCCTCGGTTGAGGTTAAGGAAGTTGATCTAACTAAGTTATGGCATATGAGACTCGGTCATATGGGTGAACGTGGAATATAGGAACTTCACAAGAAGGAATATCTCACCGGGCATGCGCCCAAGAGCCTAGGGTTTTTTGAGTATTGCATGTATGGGAAGCTACATTGTATCAAGTTTCCTAAGGCGTTTCATAGAACGAAAGGCACTCTTGATTATATCCATTCGGATTGCTGGGGTCCATCTCGAGTCGAGGCGATTGGTGGGTACAGGTATTTTCTGAGCATCATAGACGACTACTCCATGATGACTTGGATATTCGTAATGAAGCAAAGAGTGAAGCCTTCGCAAGATTTAAGGAGTGTAAGACGCTGGTAGAGAATCAGGTGGGAAAGAATGTGAAGAGGTTGCGCACAGACAGCGACTTACAGTTTTGCTCATCAGAGTTTGATGGATTTTGCAAGGATTAGGGAATAGCACGCCATCGCACCGTTCGGCACACACTGGAGCAGAACGGTGTAGTTGAGAGAATGAATCAAACACTTTTGGCGAAAGCGACGTGCATGCTTTCGTATGCAGGTCTTTCTAGAGGTTTTGGGGAAAAGCACTTTCCATGGAATGATATCTCATATATCAGAGCCCGCACACAGGTATAGGATGTAAGATTCCTATGGAAGTCTGGTCCGGTAGAGCAGTTGCTTACTCGGATTTGAGATTTTTTAATTGTATTGCCTATTATCACGTTGATGACGGAAAACTAGAACCAAAAGCTAAGATGAGAGTATTCATGGATTTCGGAACAGGTGTGAAGGGATATAAGAAATGGGCCGACAACAAGATTATACTTAGCTGAAGTGTGGTCCTTGATGAGTGTCCTATGTTGAAGAACTTCGTGGAGGTGGAGCTTCGATATGCAGAGAAGAAGGTGGAGGAAGAGTTGGATGCTATTGATCCTAAGGATGATGAAATCTCTACACCGCCTCCGGAAGCCGAAGAGGAAGAAGCAGAAGATTCTGATAGTGGGGATGCGTCTACACTAGAGGAACCAATTGATCAAAGTATTGATGAACGAAAACCAATAAGAGTCATAAATCCTCAGGCGAGATAAATGGATGATGGTATGGTGGGATATACATAACAGGTAGCGGAAGAGATAGAGGATGATCCATCCTTCTACAAGGCCGCTCTATCTAGTTCTGAGTCACGACAATGGATTTCCGCTATGGGAGAGGATATGGAGTCTCTTAGCAAGAACTCGACTTGGGACCTTGTTAAATTTCCTTCGGGAATATCACAAAGAATCTAATTTCTTTGAGTCTACTCGAAAACAAGGGTTTTAGTTTCAAGGGTGAAGGTGGAGGATAATGCATCTAGAAGGACTCGAATGTGCTACTCAAGGAGGTCAAGGATGGAACTTTGTATGTTCTACTGGGATCAGCTATCATAGGGTCTGTGGGAGTTTCCTCGGCCAAGGTTAAGGAAGTTGATCTAACTACGTTATGGCATATGATACTCGGTCATATGGGTGAACGTGGAATGCAGGAACTTCACAAGAAGGGGTATCTCCCTGGGCATGCGCCCAAGAGACTAGGATTTTTTGAGTACTGCATGTATGGGAAGCTACATTTTAGCAAGTTTCCTAAGGCGGTTCATAGAACGAAAGGCACTCTTGATTATATCCATTCGGATTGCTGGGGTCCATCTCGAGTCGAGGCGATTGGTGGGTACATGTATTTTCTGAGCATCATAGACGACTACTCCATGATGACTTGGATATTCGTAATGAAGCCAAGAGTGAAGCCTTCGTAAGATTCAAGGAGTTTAAGAAGCTGGTAGAGAATCAGGTGTGAAAGAATGTGAAGAGGCTGCGCACAGACAACGGCTTACAGTTTTGCTCATCAGAGTTTGATGGATTTTGCAAGGATTAGGGAATAGCACGCCATCGCACCGTTCGGCACACACCGGAGCAGAACGGTGTAGTCGAGAGAATGAATCAAACACTTTTGGCGAAAGCGAGGTGCATGCATTCGTACGCAGGTCTTTCTAGAGGTTTTGGGGAAAAGCAGTTTCCATGGCATGCTATCTCATAAATCAGAGCCCGCACACAGGTATAGGATGTAAGATTCCTATGGAAGTCTGGTCCAGTAGAGAAGTTGATTACTCGGATTTGAGATTTTTTAATTGTGTTGCCTATTATCACGTTGATAATGGAAGACTAGAACCAAAAGCTAAGAAGAGAGTATTCATGGATTTCGGAACAGGTGTGAAGGGATATAAGAAATGGGCAGACAACAAGATTATACTTAGCTGAAGTGTGGTCCTTGATGAGTGTCCTATGTTGAAGAAATTCGTGGAGGTGGAGCTTGGATATGCAGAGAAGAAGGTGGAGGAAGAGTTGGATGCTATTGATCCCAAGGATGATGAAATCTCTACACCGCCTCCGGAAGCCAAAGAGGAAGAAGCAGAAGATTCTGATAGTGGGGATGCGTCTACACTAGCGGAACCAATTGATCAAAGTATTGCTGAACGAAAACCAATAAAGATTCATAAAGCCTCAGCGAGATAAAGGGATGATGGTATGGTGGGATATACATAACAGGTAGCGCAAGAGGTAGAGGATGATCCATCCTTCTACAAGGGCGCTATATCTAGTTCTGAGTCACCACAATGGATTTCCGCGATGGGAGAGGATATGGAGTCTCTTAGCAAGAACTCGACTTGGGACCTTGTTAAATTTCTTGCGGGAATATCACAAAGAATCTAATTTCTTTGATTCTACTCGAAAACTAGGGTTTCAGTTTCAAGGGTGAAGGTGGAGGATTATGCGTGTAGAAGGACTCGAATGTGCTACTCAAGGGGGTCAAGGATGGGACTTTGTATGTTCTATAGGGATCAGCTATCATAGGGTTTGTGGGAGTTTCCTCGGTCGAGGTTAAGGAAGTTGATCTAACTACGTTATGGCATATGAGACTCGGTCATATGGGTTGACGTGGAATGCAGGAACTTCACAAGAAAGGGTATTTCCCCGGGCATGCGCCCAAGAGCCTAGGATTTTTTGAGTACTGCATGTATGGGAAGCTACATTGTAGCAAGTTTCCTAAGGCGGTTCATAGAACGAAAGGCACTCTTGATTATATCCATTCGGATTTCTGGGGTCCATCTCGAGTCGAGGCGATTGGTGGGTACATGTATTTTCTGAGCATCATAGATGACTACTCCATGATGACTTGGATATTAGTAATGAAGCCAAGAGTGAAGCCTTCGCAAGATTCAAGGAGTGTAAGACGCTGGTAGAGAATCAGGTGGGAAAGAATGTGAAGAGGCTGCGCACAGACAACGGCTTACAGTTTTGCTCATCAGAGTTTGATGGATTTTGCAAGGATTAGGGAATAGCACGCCATCGCACCGTTCGGCACACACCGGAGCAGAACAGTGTACTCGAGAGAATGAATCAAACACTTTTGGCGACAGCGAGGTGCATGCTTTCGTACGCAGGTCTTTCTAGAGGTTTTTGGGGAAATGCAGTTTCCATGGCATGCTATCTCATAAATCAGAGCCCGCACACAGGTATAGGATTTAAGATTCCTATGGAAGTCTGGTCCGATAGAGAAGTTGATTACGCGGATTTGAGATTTTTTAATTGTAATGCCTATTATCATGTTGATGATGGCAAACTAGAACCAAAAGCTAAGAAGAGAGTATTCATGGATTTCAGAACAGGTGTGAAGGGATATAAGAAATGGGCAGACAACAAGATTATACTTAGCTGAAGTGTGGTCCTTGATAAGTGTCCTATGTTGAAGAACTCCGTGGAGGTGGAGCTTGGATACACCGCCGCCGGAAGCCGAAGAGGAAGAAGCAGAAGATTTTGATAGTGGGGATGCGTCTACACTAGAGGAATGAATATCTTTTCTTTTGCAATAACTCAGTACAGGAAAATGAATAACAGGAATAAAAATAACTTATATGAAACAAAAGATCAACTGAACTTCTCTTCTTTATTAAACTTCTTTCTTTTATAACATCCAAACCTCAGAAAAAGTTGTATTATTAATCTGTGTTGATACGGGGAAGATCTACTATACTATCACTAGCAGCCATGACCTTAAGTGCCGGCACCCCCCTAAGACTACTTGCGGCCAGAGAGGTGAGTACATGGAGCGACCCGGCAGGTAGCGACCGGGTTAAAATAAGCGGGTCGAGTGAACGAAGTCAACACGACCAATCTAGATAAAAGTAATCACAACGATCCCCGCACAACTCTTTCCACTTTAATTAATTATGCATTAATGTTATTCGTGTGACAGTATTAAAAAGAACAACTTCCAAAAATGTAAGAACATCACAATGTAACATGAAAATAAACAATAAATATTTTGAGACGAATATAAAAGTTAAATTGAGACACGAAAGGAACTAGGCTCGCAAGACTTGGCATGTTCACTTACCTTACTTTCCGTATCAAAAGCACGTCCTAGCAGTGGCTCGGGCCTACAAAGACGTCACCTACAAATCGTGTCTTCTACATCAATAATTACTCAAATAAAATGCTATGAGTTCTAAGGAGTATTTTCTTTATATCAACCCAAACCCCGCTATTTAAATTTCTATCATTTTATTACCTAGTTATAATTTTCTATAAACGAAACAACTCTTCTATTTTTAAACGACTATTATTATTATTATTTTTATTATTATTATTTAAAAGTGACTAATTAGATTATTAAAAATATGAGCTAAAGATAAAATTATACTTAGGAACTATTTATAACGATAAATGATTTTCGACTATTATGTTTTTTGGAAAACTCTACACGATACTATAATATTTAGAAAAGTCTAATTTTACAAGTTAACAACCAATGTTATGAGCTAAGTAATTAAACAGTATTTATTAAAAGTTTTTAACAAAAACGTTTCTGTTTTAGTTTTAAACAACCCGCTTACTATTTCTTTACCCGAATCAATTTTCCGAGACGAGGACGAAAACTTCTAGTTTTAGAAGTTATTGTTAATCCAAAATTATTATTATTTTTATTTTTAACTAAAAGTGTAGTTTAATTATATAAACCCTAAATTATATTTAAAATCAACAAATACCCTATTTATTTCCCAAAACAGTTATGTTAAAAGACTATAGTCACCCCCTAGTTTCTAAAAATACCAAACAGTCCCCCCCTTTGTCATGTTAACAGGTTTATGAAAATTACACTTTCACCCCTTTTCAAGAACAAACTCGATTTAGCTCCTCTAATCATGAATCTAGCTATCAAGTTTTGATTTTGATTGCGTATAACAACTAAACAGAGAGGGTAGAACGTACCTAGTCCAAAAATGGCCGGAAACAGTGAAGATATGAGTCGGGTCGAAGTCTCAAGTCGGAATCGCCGGAGTTGAAGCTCACACGCCGACTTTAATGGCTTCTTTGGCCGGTTCTGAACCTGCTGCTGACTTGATCGGGGCCTTAGGAGCTTAATGGAAGCACTGGAAGGGACTGGGTGGCACTGGTTGTGACGGACTGAGTTTTCGCTGGAATTTTGGCCGGCAACAATGGTGGTCGGGGTTGGCAGCGACTAAGGCTTCTACTGCTGCTGTTGTTGCTTCCTTGGGCTCTGCTCTAGGTCAGAGAGATGTAGAGACGAGCAGAGTGGGTCGGGGAAGACAGAGGAGATGAGTGAGAAAGTAGGTGTGTTTGCTCGAGCTTCTTGCCGCCGGAAGTAATGGTGGCAGTGGTGGAGGGGTGGCTGCTGCCACTCTTCTTCTGCTGCTGCTGTCTCCTGGTGGCAGATAGGTAGAGAGGGAGAGAGATAGATGAAAGTGGTGGTGGTGGTGGCTTTTTCCGAAGCAACAACAATGGTGGTGATGACGATGTTAACGGCGAAGAGGGAGGTGGTGGCTGCTGGTGATGGTGAGGGTGGTGGCTGGTGAGGCTCTTAAATAGGTAGAGTTGCTTGGTGGCCAAGTACTTAAGGGCGGTGGTGAAGCCTCCCGAAGGTTGGGGCGGTGATGAGAGTTGTTTTGCCGTGAAGGCAAAACTTGGTGAAGATGAGAGAGAGGGAGGAGTTGTGGTGTGTAGGTGGAGTACTATTACTTCTAGCGATTGGGTGTGACAAGCTCACCTAGTCTCGCGGTGGTCGGGTATGCGTTAAAACTACAATTTTAACTAAATTTATGAAACGTCAACGTATTAATTCACGACTTCTAAACTAATATTTATTCTAAAATTTTCTACAAACAAACTCAAAAATCTATTCAAATATTATTTTGTCAATAAAATTATTATTGTGCTACTATATTGACCATTTTACCCCTGCTAATTAAACGGGGTATTACATCCTTACCCCCTTAAATAAAGCTTGTCCTCGAAGCTAAAATCAAACAACTAATCATGATACTCAGATAATCTAACAAGCAAGTATCTAACAGGATTAGTATCACATGGTTGACAAGTAATTTCACGTAACAAATAATAGCAAGTAGCCATTTTAAGATATACGTAATGCAACACGTAACACCAAATAAGGTCGTGGTCACATCTATCTAATTAAGTGGTCTCAGTATCATTCGGGTTCTAAGTCCCAAGGTCAAACGTATCTCAAAGGTATTTAAACATATCTCAAAGGTACTTAAGACGTGAAAATAGCAGACCAAGAGAAAATAGCGGACTAAGACGTAATAGTATCAAACAGAGGGTTGCATCCTCTCCCCCTTAGAGAGTGACGTCCCCGGAACTCCACGTACCTCATTAAATAAGTGCGGGTACTTCTTTCTCATCTCTTCCTCAGCCTCCCAAGTTGCTTCTTCCGTTTGGTTGTTGGTCCAAAGGACTTTGACCAATTTGACACTTTTGGTACGCGTGTCTCTCGTCTTGGTGTCTAGTATCTTGACAGGTTGCTCTTCGTATGTCAGTGACGGGTCAAAATCTACTAGTTCCGGATCCAACACATGGGACGGATATGGTACATATTCTTTAGCTGGGATACGTGAAAAACATTGTGTACTCGCCCCAAATTCGATGGTAGATTCAGCCGGTACGCAACTTCCCCTATTTTCTCAATAACATCGTATGGACCAATAAATTTAGGACTTAACTTTCCTTTCAGGTTGAACCTGGTTACTCCTTTAGTAGGTGAGACTCGCAGGAACGCCGTTTTTTCCTACTTGGAACTCCAATGGCCTTCTCTTTTGATCCGCGTATGACTTCTGTCTGTCTTGAGCTGCTTTCATTCTTTGCTGGATGAGTCGTACTTGGTTTGTCATGTCTTCGATCATTTGTGGGCCAATGACCACTCTCGCTGATGTCACTCCAACACAGTGGTGACTGACACTTCCTTCCATACAGGGCTTCGTACGGTGCCATCCCGATGCTAGCGTGATAGCTGTTGTTGTAGGAGAACTCTATTAACGGTAGTTTATCGACCCATGACCCTTGGAAATCCATAACACAGGCTCTTAACATATCTTCCAGCGTCTGAATATTTCTCTCCGTCTGACCGTCTGTGGCTGGGTGGAAAGCAGTACTGAACTTCAGTTGAGTTCCCAGTGCTTCTTGAAGCGCCTTCCAGAAGTAGGAAAGGAAGTTAGGGTCTCGGTCTAAGATTATCGAACTCCGAACCCCATGATATCTCACGATGTCTCTGACGTACGCATCTGCCCTTTGCTCCATGTTCCACGTGTCTTTCATTGGAATAAATCGCGCCGTCTTTGTTAATCGGTCTACGACTACCCATATCTGGTTGAGTCCATTCTTCGACGTAGGCAAAGTTGTGACGAAATCCATTGATATGGAGTCCCACTTCCAGACTGGAACATTTAACGGTTGGAGTAAACCTCCCATCCTCTTATGCTCGAACTTCACTTTCTGGCATGTTAGGCATCTGGCCACAAACTCGACTACCTCCTTCTTCATATTGGGCCACCAGAATGTCTTATTCAGATCCTTGTAAAGCTTATCGCCTCCAGGGTGGACAGAGTATGGAGTGTTGTGTGCCTCCTGCATCAGCTTCTTCTTAACCTCTGAACACTTATGTGGCACGCACCATCTACCTTTTTAGCGGATGCTTCCATTTTCGTGAATCTGAAATTCCTTGGCCTCTCCTGATGCAATCTTCTTCTTGATCCTTTCGAGCTTCACATCCCTTGCTTGACTGCTTCGTATTTCTTCGAAGAAGTCTGGTACTGCCGTCAGGCTTCCGAGCAGCTTCTGTACCGTTCCTTGTTCCACCACTTCGATTTTGAGCTTCCGGAACTCGTGACATAACCAGTCTGATAAGATTACCATAGCGTTCACCGCGTGGCTCGACTTGCGACTTAGCGCGTCAGCGACGACATTAGCCTTCCCTTCGTGGTACTGGATACGTAGATCGTAATCCGTGATAATCTCCAACCATCTTCGTTGCCTGTTGTTCAATTCCTTCTGTGTGAAGAAATACTTCAGGCTACGATGATCTGTGTAGAGCTTGAAAACTGCCCCGTAGAGATGATGCCTCCATATCTTCAATGCGAACACTACTGCTGCTAGCTGATGGGCAATTCAGCGTACTATTCGCAAGTATACGAATCAAGTAATATAGAGAGTATTTTCAACTCGGATTATCGATCCCATATGGACTTTGCAGGTTTTTCTAGTAATCAGTTTTAACGAACAGAGTGTAAAAAGGAGGAATAATTTGAGGTTTTGATTACGAACTAAGTACTAAAACTAAATACTAAAACAATAAATCTTTTTGTGAAAGTTTTCTGAATAATGCTAAGGTTGTAAATCTAGGGTTTGAGATACTAGGTCCCGGGATCCCCTAGGGTTCTTCAGATTTTCGTTCTTTGTTTGACATGAAAACACACAGCACTCTCGTTATCCGTGCCACGTACCAATTGTGCAGTATCTTTTCTTTTCCTGCACGTTATCACAATCCTGCAGACTGTCGGAGTCCTGTTAAGCTGCCTAAGTCTGCAGTCTCGTTCTAAGTCTGCTAGGGTTTCTAACCTGTCCTGATGGCCCGGGTCAGATTCTCTAACAGTTGGTCTCAACGATTTCAGGCTAGTCCTAACTCCCCTTCTCTGGTCAGTCCATCGGGGTAAGGTGCTAAATCCTGTCTTCTCTTCCTAACCCTAACCAGACGTTTTCACCTACCGACTCGGGTCTGTAGCAATCCTGGTTAGCTACTCCGATCATGCATAAAAAATAAAATTGAAAGACAGAATAACGAATAAAGCTGTTGAATTAAGATAGTACGATCATGAATTCATAGTCAAAACGTAGAACTAATCTCTGAAAACGAAACCCTAGGTTCACCGAGAACATAGGTAAAAAGTTTAGCTACTGAAATTCATAACGAAATAACACAGTTTTTGAATAAGAGAGAAGAAGAGCAAACGGGTGTCTTGAATCTGGATTCGCGTTTCCGTGCTCTCCGGGGATGCTCCGACTTCTCCGTGGATGTGTTCTGTTGTGTGGTGATGTGTTTTTAACTGCGTAGTTAACTGCGTTTTTAGCTGCGTAGTTAACTGCGTTTTTAACCGCGTAGTTAACTGCGTTTTTAACTGCGTAGTTAACTGCGTAGTTAACTGCGTAGCTATTTCTGGACTTGCGTGCTTGGCTCCTCGGGGTGCGTGCTTAGCTTCTCGCGGTGCGTGCAAACTGGTGACTGAATCTGGGAGACATAATCTGAACTTGACTCCGGAAACCCGGGCCCGGTGCCAAAATGACCAAAATACCCCTAGGCCAAAACTGTCCCGGAAATTGTCACGAACATGAAACAGCTGATCGCGATTCCGGACACCGGGACCCGAGACTCCTACTTGGGCGTGGCCTGTCTGGGACCCACACTTGACGGGAGTCGGTTTTTCGGTCGGACTCCGTTTCAGCATTATAACCTGTTTTCGGAAAGCCATTGACGTCTCCGTACTTTTTCCCCTGGTTTCACTTCAAAATTCCAAGTCAAGCTCAAGATATTGTCAACCGAGCGTATCCCGGACATTCTCGATTTTAGCGTTTTCTGCTTCCTCGGTCGGTTTTTCACAGCCCATTTCTCCTCCAGTCTTTCCGTTTCTGTTCCGCTCTCCCTTTACCAGTGTCGGTCAAATCCTGCTCCGAGCATTTTCTGCACGTCTCCGAGGCGATCCCGGTTCTGTCTCGGCACGCATCCCAATGCACTTCCCGAACCTGTTCCTGTAAAAACAAAATGAAAAAACCCGCGATCATATCCAATAAAAGTACGAAATATGCAGAAATTTACGAAGAGCAAATAAACATCTTGTTCCTATTTTCGAGGCTTTCTGGGGGTGAATTCTGGCTAAAACACGGCTTTCTAGCACACATACACATCTTTTCAGGCTATAAGATAACCCCTATTTGGGCGTTATCACTAGCTCCAGGTCATGCGTGGCATAATTCTCCTCGTGTGGTTTCAGCTGTCTAGACGCGTAAGCAATCACCCTTCGGTCTTGCATCAGCACACAACCAAGCCTTTTCTTTGACACGTCGCTATATACTTCTAACTCGCCAGAGTCATTTGGCAAAGCTAATACTGGTGCCGTAGTCAGCTTCTCCTTCAGAGTCTGGAACGCCTCTTCACAGCTGTCATCCTAGTGATACTTTACCTCCTTCTTTGTCAACGTTGTCAACGGCCTGGCAATCTTCGAAACATCCTTCACGAAGCACCTGTAATAACCGGCTAAGCCAAGGAAGCTTCGAATTTCGGACACGTTCTTCGGCGTAGGCCAATCCTTAACCGCTGAGATCTTCGCTGGGTCAACGGATATTCCTTCTTTGGAGATGATGTGGCCTAGAAACGGCACACGATCCAGCCAGAAATCACACTTTGAAAGCTTGGCGTACAGCTGCTCTTGCCTCAGGGTCTGCAATGCTGTCCGGAGATGTTTCTCGTGATCCTCTCCGCTCTTCGAGTACACCAGGATGTCATCGGTGAAGACAACCACAAACCGGTCCAAAAATGGCTTCATCACGTGATTCATTAGGTCCATGAAAAACGCAGGTGCGTTGGTCAAACCGAACGACATAACTGTGAACTCGTAGTGACCATATCTTGTGCTGAAGGCCGTCTTTGGAATTTATTTCTCGGCTACGCGGAGTTGATGATAACCAGATCTCTGATCGATCTTGGAGAAAACACTGGCTCCTTGCAGCTGGTCGAATAAATCGTCAATCCGGGGTAGCGGATACTTATTCTTGATAGTGGCACTGTTTAACTCCCGGTAATCGATGCACAACCGCAAGCTTCCGTCCTTCTTTCTGACGAACAGTACTAGTGCTCCCCAGGGTGACACACTAGGTCGTATGTAGCCCTTCTGTAAAAGTTCTTGTATATGTTCCTTCAGCTCCTTCAATTCCACTGTGCCATCCGATACGGCGCCTTGGAGATGGGTGCAGCCCCATGTGCCAAGTCTAGAGTAAACTCCACTTCTCGATGAGGTGGCATTCCGGGAATCTCGTCGGGGAATACATCAGGAAACTCCCTCACGATCGGTATCTCATCCAGCGCATTTTCCTTCTTGGTTACGTCTTGGACATAACACAAGTAGGCAGAGTTGCCTTTCTTCATTTGGTTGATTATTGCCAGATCTGACACTAGTCTAATCCGAGGCTCTGTGGGGATACCCCGGTAGGTGATATTTTCCCCTTTGGGTCTCCTTAATCGGACCTTCTGGTCGTAGCAGTTGATAACCGCCCGATACTTCCCCAACCAATCCATTCCTAGGATCACGTCTATGCCTCCTAGATTAAATCATATTAAATTGGCAGGTAAGACACTGTTTAGGATTTTTAGTTCCACCCCTTCATATACAGTGTCACAAACCGTTATTTGGCCATCAAATGTTGCTACTGGGATAGATATGCTAGATGAATTATGTAAACCCAGCTTATCAACAAATGCAGACGAAATAAAAGAAAATGATGCGCCAGAATCAAACAGTACGAAAGCAGGGTGCTCATAAACAGAAAAAGTACCCGTAACAACTCCATGTGCAGCCTCTGCCTCGGTCTTGGTCATCACAACAATTCTTCCCACGTTTGCATTCTGAGTTCCTGCTCCTCCTGCTCCTGCCCCATTGTTGTTGTTTCCGTATCCAGCGTTACCATTTCCGATCCTGGTTTGACCTCCGTTCGGACCTACATTGCCTGGGTTGTAGTTCTGCTGCCTGCCATACCCATTGCCCCCATTGTTCTGGTTGCGATTCCCGTTCTGCTGGTTCCCAAACTGCTGGTTGCGGGCAATGTTATTCTCGTTCTGCTGGCGGTTTCCCTGATAGTTGTTCAGCTGTGGCCTCCCAAAATTGCCGCCTTGGATTATTTGTTGGTTCCCAGCTGGTTGTGAACAACATTCATAGGACCGATGCCCCCTCTTACCGCAGTTGTTACAAGTGACAACATTTCCTGCGCAATCCTCTCATGGATGGTTCCGTGGGCACCATTTACAGAAATATCGCCGAACTTTCTGAGTCCTAGAGTTTTGCTGGTTGCCACGGTGCTGCCCTTTGTTACCTCCTCCATTGTTAGGCCCGAATTACTGAATTCCCTTGGAAAATTTGTCGCTTCCTCCGGCCTCCTTTAGCTTGCGCTTCTTGCGTTTCTCTTCTTGAGTGACACGAACCCGCCAAATGTCTGCAGCTCTGTCGTAGGCTTCGTGAAGAGTGGAGTAGGTCCTGTTCAATAGAGACTCTTGCAGCCTCTCGTGCAATCCACCGATGAATCGGGAAACTTTAGATTCCTCTTCAGGCACCATGTTCCCCACGAACCGTGTTAATTCAGTAAATTTCTAGAAATACTCTGTCACTGAGTCGTTTCCCTGCTGCAGGTTCTGGAATTCGTGTTCCTTGCTCCTCTTCACATGGTGAGGGTAAAAACGGGCTGTGAGCGCAGTTTGAAGTGCTTCCCAGTTGAATTTGGGATCAGCCTGGAGTGTTTCTCGTGCATTCCTCCACCAGAGGTTTGCTTCACTCTTCAAGTAAAAGACCGCGCAGGTTACTTTCTTATCATCGGGGCATTCTATCGTCTCCAGAATTTTATCCATTTCCACGATCCAGTCTTCTAATTCGACAGGATCTTCTCTCCCAGTGAACTCCATTGGTTTCATCTCAGCTACTTTCTTGGCCCAGTTAGTACCTGTCTGTCCCCCATTGTTCATCATCTGGGTTATTTGGGTGAAGAATTTCTCCATGGAGATGTTATCAGCCATTTGTCCTGTTCAAACTTTCCTATATAGTGATAATGAAGTGGTCTATTAGTCATGTCCTATGGTATCATTGGTTATGGTCGCGGGAACCTCAATAATCACGTCATGTGTTCACAACAAATAAATCCAGAATAAACATAGAATAACACGCATAGCATAGCAATTCTATAATAAGGCACATAATGCTCATGTCTGTAACTTATCCAACATAATTCAAATTCTGCTTTCCTCCTTTTCACTATAATGATCAAAGATAGTAATAATAACTCATGAAACTTGCAAAACATGATGTGGGTGGGCGGGAATACTCAAGACCAATCTCCTAAGCTACCCATAACCCGAACGGCTTTCCAATTTTTATTTATCTTTCCCTATGTTCATTTTAAGTTGCCCTACAAGTTTTTAGTTCCCTTTTTATGGATTGACTGCTCTGATACCACCTGCAACAACCCCCTTATCCGGCTCGGACAAGACCGGGAGGGCGATGCTAAAAGTAACGGCGAAAATCAAAAGCGTAACATCCCAACTTATTTATTACATAATATTAAACATCCAAAAAGTCATTAGATATTACATAAGTCTTTCCAAAATTACTACATAAGGGTGAACTAGCCAGCTACGTCACTACTCGTGCTGATAACCGTCTACGTGAGTCCCGTACCCTGCTATGCCATAGTCCTCAGCTCCTAAGCCTGCGGTGGAAAGGAAACAGGAACCGCAGTTTCAAAGTCAGTACAAAAGACTGAGCAAGTGACACCCAAGCATGTAAAACAGATGAAGAATGAATATCTTTTCTTTTGCAAGAACTCAGAACAGGAAATGAATAACATGAATAAAAATAACTTCTATGAAACAAAAGCTCAACTGAAACTTCTCTTCTTTATTAAACTTCTTTCTTTTATAATATCCAAAACTCAGAAAAAGCTGTATTATTAATCTGTGTTGATACGGGGAAGATCTACTATACTATCACTAGCAGCCATGACCTTAAGTGCCGGCACCCCCCTAAGAAACCTCGCGGCCAGAGAGGTGAGTACATGGAGCGACCCGACAGGTTGCGACCGGGTTAAAATAAGCGGGTCGAGTGAACGAAGTCAACACGACCGATCGAGATAAAAGCAATCACAACGATCCCCGCACAACTCTTTCCACTTTAATTAATTATGCATTAATGTTATTCGTGTGACAGTATTAAACAGAACAACTTCCGAAAATGTAAGAACATCTCAATGTAACATGAAAATATACAATAAATATTTTGAGACGAATATAAAAGTTAAATTGAGACACGAAAGGAACTAGGCTCGCAAGACTTGGCATGTTCACTTACCTTACTTTCTGTAGCAAAAGCACGTCCTAGCAGTGGCTCGGGCCTACAAAGACGTCACCTACAAATCGTTTCTTCTACGTCAATAATTACTCAAATAAAATGCTATGAGTTCTAAGGAGTATTTTCTTTATATCAACCCAAACCCCGCTATTTAAATTTCTATCATTTTATTACCTAGTTTTAATTTTCTATAAACGAAATAACTTTTCTATTTTTAAACGACTATTATTATTATTATTATTATTTAAAAGTGACTAATTAGATTATTAAAATTATGAGCTAAAGATAAAATTATACTTAAGAACTATTTATAACGATAAATGATTTTCGACTATTATGTTTTTAGGAAAACTCTACACGATAATATAATATTTAGAAAAGTCTAATTTTACAAGTTAACAACTAATATTATGAGCTAAGTAGTTAAACAGTATTTATTAAATTTTTTTAACAAAAACGTTTCTATTTTTGTTTTAAACAGCCCGCTTACTATTTCTTTACCCGAATCAATTTTCCGAGACGAGGACGAAAACTACTATTTTTAGAAGTTATTGTTAATCCAAAATTATTATTATTTTTTAATACCCCGTTTAATTAGCAGGGGTAAAATGGTCAATATAGTAGCACAATAATAATTTTATTGACAATATAATATTTTAATAGATTTTTGAGTTTGTTTGTAGAAAATTTTAGAATTAATATTAGATTAGAAGTCGTGAATAAATACGTTGACGTTTCGTAAATTTAGTTAAAATTATAGTTTTAATGCGTACCCGACCACCGCGAGACTAGGTGAGCTTGTTACACCCAATCGCTAGAAGTAATAGTACTCCACCTACACACCACAACTCCTCCCTCTCTCTCATCTTCACCAAGTTTTGCCTTCACGGCAAAAAAACTCTCATCACCGCCCCAACCTTCGGGAGGCTTCACCACCGCCCTTAAGTACTTGGCCACCAAGCAACTCTGCCTATTTAAGAGCCTCACCAGCCACCACCCTCACCATCACCATCAGCCACCACCACCCTCTTCGCCGTTAACATCGTCATCACCACCATTGTTGTTGCTTCGGAAAAAGCCGCCACCACCACCACTTTCATCTCTCTCTCTCCCTCTCTACCTATCTGCCACCAGGAGACAGCAGCAGTAGAAGAAGACTGGCAGCAGCCACCTCTCCACCACTGCCACCATTACTTCCGGCGGCAAGAAGCTCGAGCAAACCCACCTACTTTCTCACTCATCTCCTCTGTCTTCCCCGACCCACTCTGCTCGTCTCTACATCTCTTGACCTGGAGCAGAGCCCAAGGAAGCAACAGCAGCAGCAGTAGAAGCCTTAGCCGCTGCCAACCCCGACCACCATTGTTGCCGACCAAAATTCCGCCGAAAACTCAGTCCGTCACAACCAGTGCCACCCAGTCCCTTACAGTGCTTCCATTAAGCTCCTAAGGCCCCGACCAAGTCAGCAGCAGGTTCAGAACCGGCCAAAGAATCCATTAAAGTCGGCGTGTGAGCTTCAACTCCGGCGATTCCGACTTGAGACTTCGACCCGATTCATATCCTCACGGTTTTCGGCCATTTTTGGCCTAGGTACGTTCTACCCTCTCTGTTTAGTTGTTATACGCAATCAAAATCAAAACTTGATAGCTAGATTCATGATTAGAGGAGCTAAATCGAGTTTTTTCTTGAAAAGGGGTTAAAGTGTAATTTTCATAAACCTGTTAACATGACAAAGGGGGGACAATTTGGTATTTTCAGAAACTAGGAGGTGACTAGAGTCTTTTAACATAACTGTTTTGGGAAATAAATAGGGTATTTGTTGATTTTAAATATAATTTAGGGTTTATATACTTAAATTACACTTTTAGTTAAAAATAAAAATAATAATAATTTTGGATTAACAATAACTTCTAAAAATATAAGTTTTCGTCCTCGTCTCGGAAAATTGATTCGGGTAAAGAAATAGTAAGCGGGTTGTTTAAAACTAAAATAGAAATGTTTTTGTTAAAAACTTTTAATAAATACTATTTAATTACTTAGCTCATAACATTGGTTGTTTGTAAAATTAGACTTTTCTAAATATTATAGTATCGTGTAGAGTTTTCCTAAAAACATAATAGTCGAAAATCATTTATCGTTATAAGTAGTTCCTAAGTATAATTTTATCTTTAGCTCATATTTTTAATAATCTAATTAGTCACTTTTAAATAATAATAATAATAGTCGTTTATAGAAAATTATAACTAGTTAATAAAATGATAGAAATTTAAATAGCGGGGTTTGGGTTGATATTAAGAAAATACTCATTAGAGAACTCATAGAATTTTATTTGAGTAATTATTGACGTAGAAGACACGATTTGTAGGTGACGTCTTTGTAGGCCCGAGCCACTGCTAGGACGTGCTTTTGCTACGGAAAGTAGGGTAAGTGAACATGCCAAGTCTTGCGATCCTAGTTCCTTTCGTGTCTCGATTTAACTTTTATATTCGTCTCAAAATATTTATTGTTTATTTTCATGTTACATTGTGATGTTCTTACATTTTCGGAAGTTGTTCTGTTTAATACTGTCACACGAATATCATTAATGCATAATTAATTAAAGTGGAAAGAGTTGTGCGGGGATCGTTGTGATTGCTTTTATCAAGATTGGTCGTGTTGACTTCGTTCACTCGACCCGGTTATTTTAACCCGGTCGCAACCTGCCGGGTCGCTCCATGTACTCGCCTCTCTAACAGCGAGGAGTCTTAGGGGGGTGTCGGCACTTAAGGTCATGGCTGCTAGTGATAGTATAGTAGATCTTCCCCGTATCAACACAGATTAATAATACAGCTTTTTCTGAGTTTTGGATATTATAAAAGAAAGAAGTTTAATAAAGAAGAGAAGTTTCAGTTGAGCTTTTGTTTCATAGAAGTTATTTTTATTCCTGTTATTCATTTCCTGTTCTGAGTTATTGCAAAAGAAAAGATATTCATTCGTCATCTGTTTTACATGCTTGGGTGTCACTTGCTCAGTCTTTTGTACTGACTTTGAAACTGCGGTTCCTGTTTCCTTCCCACCGCAGGCTTAGGAGCTGAGGACTATGGCATAGCAGGGTACGGGACTCACGTAGACGGTTATCAGCACAAGTAGTGATGTAGCTAGCTAGTTCACCCTTATGTAGTAATTTTGGAAAGACTTATGTAATATCTAATGACTTTTTGGATGTTTAATATTATGTAATAAATAAGTTGGGATGTTATGCTTTTGATTTCCGCCGTTACTTTTAGCATCGCCCTCCTGGTCTTGTCCGAGCCAGATAAGGGGGTTGTTGCACTGCATGTATGGGAACCTACATTGTAGCAAGTTTCCTAAGGCGGTTCATAGAACGAAAGGCACTCTTGATTATATCCATTCGGATTGCTGGGGTCCATCTCGAGTCAAGGCGATTGGTGGGTACAGGTATTTTCTGAGCATCATAGACGACTACTCCATGATGACTTGGATATTCGTAATGAAGCCAAGAGTGAAGCCTTCGCAAGATTCAAGGAGTGTAAGACGCTGGTAGAGAATCAGGTGGGAAAGAATTTTAAGAGGCTGCGCACAGACAACGACTTACAGTTTTGCTCATCAGATTTTGATGGATTTTTCAAGGATTAGGGAATAGCACGCCATCGCACCGTTCGGAACACACCGGAGCAGAACAGTGTACTCGAGAGAATGAATCAAACACTTTCGGCGAAAGCGACGTGCATGCTTTCGTACGCATGTCTTTCTAGAAGTTTTTAGGGAAATGCAGTTTCCATGGCATGCTATCTCATAAATCAGAGCCCGCAGACAGGTATAGGATGTAAGATTCCTACGGAAGTCTGGTCCGGTAGAGCAGTTGATTACTCGGATTTGAGATTTTTTAATTGTTTTGCCTATTATCACGTTGATGATGGCAAACTAGAACCAAAAGCTAAGAAGAGAGTATTCATGGATTTCGGAACAGGTGTGAAGGGAGATAAGAAATGGGCAGACAACAAGATTATACTTAGCTGAAGTATGGTCCTTGATGAGTGTCCTATGTTGAAGAACTTCGTGGAGGTGGAGCTTGGATATGCAGAGAAGAAGGTGGAGGAAGTGTTGGATGCTATTGATCCTAAGGATGCCGAAATCTCTACACCGCCGCCGGAAGCCGAAGAGGAAGAAGCAGAAGATTCTGATAGTGTGGATGCGTCTACACTAGAGGAACCAATTGATCAAAGTATTGCTGAACAAAAACCAATGAGAGTAATAAAGCCTCCGGCGAGATAAAGGGATGATGGTATGGTGGGATATACATAACAGGTAGCGGAAGAGGTAGAGGATGATCCATCCTTCTACCAGGCCGCTATATCTAGTTCTGAGTCACAATAATGGATTTCCATGATGGGAGAGGATATGGAGTCTCTTAGCAAGAACTCGACTTGGGACCTTGTTAAATTTCCTGCGAGACGGAAGATAGTCAGTTGCAAGTGGGTTTTCAGAAGAAATGAAGGAACAACATCTGGAGAGGGCATCAATTATAAGGCAAGGCTAGTTTCAGGAGGGTTAAGTCAGATAGAGGGAGTTTACTACAACGAGATTTTCTCACCAGTAGTCAACATACTTCTATCGGGGTGTTACTAGCTTTAGTGGCACAACACGACTTAGAGCTTGAACAATTGGATGTCAAGACAACTTTTCTACATGGAGAGTTGGAAGAAGAGATATACATGAGCCAACCGGAAGGGTTCCAAGTTCCCAGAAGCGAGAGTTATGTCCGCAAGCTGAAGAGATCTCTCTACGGACTTAAGCACTCGCCGAGACAATGGTACAAGAGATTTGACAGCTTCATGTTGAAGATTGGTTACCACAAGTGCGAGTATGATTGATGCGTATATCACAAGGAGTTTCTTGGTGGATCACGTATTTACCTAGTTTTGTATGTGGATGACATTCTGATTGCACCTCAGAATATCAAGTACATCAGAGAACTGAATAGGTCCCTTAGCGCGGAATCGAGATGAAGGATCTGGGAGCTGCTCGGAAGATATTGGGTGTTGAGATCTATAGAGACAGGAAGAAGAAGCTTTTCTTGTCATAGTAGGGATACATCAAGAAGATCTTGGCAAGGTTCGGGATGTTATCAGCTAAATCATTAGATACTCCTATGGCAACTAACAGCAAGCTAGAAATTTATACCGTTCAGACTGAGGAGGAGAAGGATTACATGTCCAATGTTCCATATGCTAGCGCACTTGGAAGCCTGATGTATGATATGGTCTGTAATCGACCAGACATAGCATTCGCTGTTAGTGTGGTTAGTCGTTTTTATGGCTCATTCGGGTAGGGACCATTGGCAGGCGGTGAAGCGGATATTCAGGTATCTTAAAGGTACGTCAGACATTGGCCTATGCTATGGGGCTAATGAAGAAATCTTGGTAGCTGGGTTCTCGGATTCAGACTATGCAGGGGATGTTCATAGTAGGAGATCTATGACTAGCTATGTGTTTACTCTTGGAGGTTCTATTATGAGTTTGAAGGTTACGCTACAGCCGATGGTGACCTTGTAAACCACGGAGGCAGAGTACATTGATCTAATGTAAGCAGCAAAGGAGGTAGTATTGCTTAAAGGTATGGTTAATGATCTAGGCCTACATCAAGATCAGGCGATAGTCAACTATGACAACTTGAGTGCGATTCGCTTGACTAAGGACCAGGTTCATCATGAAAGGACCAAACATATCGACGTCAGATATCACTTTTCTGATAAACGAGAGCAAGATCAAGGTGAATAAGGTGGGGACAGCTAACAACCTCGCGGATATGTTCACCACGCCGGTTCCATAGGGCAAGTTCCGTCATTTTATGGAATCACTCAACATCCTGAGCCAGTGAGCCCTTAGCGGCATGTCAGATCCGGCGAGGTCCAGTGAGTCTTCGTGACGGGAGACATCAGGAGGGCAGAAGACAAGATTTTTTCAGAAGGAGGATGAAGCTTCTTTGCAGACGAGCGACTTCAAGTCAAGGCGGAGAATTGTAAGGAATAGTGCCTTGAAGATGAAGATACTCAAAGGAGCGCGAAGAAGTGAAGCCCAGGGGGGTCTTCGCACATAGGCAAAGTGTCTTCGCATGAAGACTACATACTTAGCTAAAATCAGAATGTCTTTGTAGAAGATCTCTCAGTCTCAATCCAGGAAGGTTTTCGCACGAACACTCTTTGCACGAAGACAGTCTGGGTGGAGGATAATAAGGATGGAATTGTTTCCTTATTTATTCGGGGCAGTTTCGGGGGCTATAAAAGAATCCTTTGGGTTCCTATGAACATATGTAAACATCTTTGGTCGTTCCTACTCATTGAATAAAGGTCTTTCTTCCCCGTGGACGTAGTTAGCATACTTTGTAGTAGTCCATGTAGGCCGAAAGCGATCCTCTACATTCGGTAATGGGTCGTCGTAGTAGTCCGTGTAGGCAGACGCGGGTGGAGGACGGCGAGCAGCCCCAATTTGTTAGCGGCGAGGTGTATGCGGCAGCCAAGTGACATGATTGTACTCGTAGTCGATGTCCAATCGCCTGTGTCACGGTATGAAGTCTCGTGTTTCTTCATTCTGCTGCGCGCATGGGCGCTGACGAACTCGGTGAAAAACCCAGTCCGTGTGCGGACGTGCGATTCGAGTCGCCTGATTGGGTCTTGGATCCGGGTGGCGAAACCCATGTCGGGTTCGTGGCTCTTCATCAAAATCACATGTTGTGTAAGATTTCCTTCTTGTGTTGTCTTCATCAAAGCCTTCAACGAAGAAGACTCTGCGTGGGTCATCCCCAAGCGCGACTTCCACTGTCCCGTCAGGTTCCCGAGAATTGAAAGCGAAGGCTGAAGCTCCTGGCCGACGCACTTGGTGGATGAAGTCGCGGGTCTCGTTGGTGATGGCCTAGATCGCACCTTGGAGCTGTTCGCTTGGTGGTGGAGCCGGCTATGCGGTCTGCTAGGCAAAAGGATCAGGCCACGAACTGGGTAGGAACCCAGAGTTGGGCTGCGCCGACGGTGGCGGGTGATGTAATCATGTCTGTGGAGTTCCCAACGTTGCGCAAACCGGTAGTGGTGGCTGTTGGGAGGCGGCCACTAGTGCTGGCGGCGCAAGAGGAAAAATTTGATCTGGATCTGCGCTTCTAGGGTTGCAACTGAGGGTTCGACGCCGTTTATTGGTCATCAATGGTCCCAAGGGCGGTCGATAGTGGCTTGGGCAGGTTCGCCGGCGGTTGGGGCTGCTGGTGGCGTGCTTGCAAAGCGGCGATTCTAGTCTCAAAATCGCCAATTTGTGTATCAACACTGACCACAATCAATTGTTCACCAAGAGAAGGGGAAACCAATTCTTCTATCATCGTGATTCACCAGTTGCGTGGCGAAAAGACAATGAAAGCATCACTTGATACGTTAAGTACCGGTTTGAAGCTATTCGAGACGCTCCGGTTCTCCAACACAACGAACATGTGAACACACTTGAACTCGATACTTGGATTGATAATAAAAAATACTGAAACTACAAGTGTTTAAATTGAAATACTAACCCTAACTAATCCTAACGGTTCTGCCCACTTAATACGGCTCGACAAAAGAACCGTTAAGAAAATTCGGTCCAATTATTGAACTACATAATGAAATAAAGTAAATAATTAACAACTAATATTAAGTAAATAATATTAATAATGATAATAATACGGTTGACTTGTAACACAATCTCATAGACAGTAGCGGAGTCAGAAACTTGGAACAGCCAAAGCACATTTTCTTTTGAGTATTTTCCGCAGGGTAATCGAGATGATACATGAGTATAGTTGGGATAATTATGTATTCCTTACAAATTTATTGGTGTTGCAAAGTTATAATACACTTGGTATTTGTAGGATTATTAATAATAGCTGGAATCGGATTAATGTTGAAATTGTGTGTAATTTTTCAAAATAAAAAAGATTAAGAGTGAACTTTGTAATGTCGTGGTTGCGTACACAATTTGTTTTCTGAAATTACGTCATTACGTAATTTAATGCTTATAAAAAATCTAAAATTATAGGACAAAAATACTCCCTCCATGAGGATGCGAATGTGATTTGGAGAGAGGGGTCATGGGAGATCTTACAGTATCTTACGGAGCAATATGGGGCATTTTATGCTTTGGACCAGCCAAGTCTTGAGAAGACGGAGAAGATCTTACAAGATATAATGCAGCTTTGCTCTGAGGAGGGAAGAGAGTTTTTAGAGGCAGATCAGACGGAGATAGAACTTTGGATGGCCCTAAAATCCATGCATTTGCACAAGACCAAGGTACTGATGGTTTTCCATATTTATTTTATCAAAAAAAATGGAATTTGGTAGGCAATGATGTTATTGCAGAGTGTTTAAGTATCCTAAATGGCAACAAGGAGACAGGAGACCTCAATAGTACACTTATTACGCTTATTCCTAAAGTCAAAGATCCGTAAGAACCATCATATTTTTGACCAATCAGTTGTGTACAATTATCTGCAAGATTATAGCCAAAGTTGTTGCTAAAGATTCAAATAAGTTCTCCCTGCTCTCATTGGGGCAGTGTGCCTTTGCCAACCAGACAGATTAAAGACAATATCATGGCGGCTTTCAAAGTTATCCATACAATGAAGACACGAGTTAAGGTGAAAAAGGTCATGTGGCCTTCATAGTCGATATGTCAAAAGCACATGATAGGGTGGACTGAAATTATCTTATAGCTGCACTACGACACATGAGCATTGGAGGTAACTTTTGTAACGTCATTCGTAAATGTATCAGATCAGTCCGTTTCTCGTTTATTTTTAATTGTGAAGTAAGATCAAATATTGTTCTTGAGAGGGTTATTCGGCAGGGATGCCCGCTCACCCATTATCTGTTCTTGATTTTCAGCGAAGGTTTGTCATGATCTCTAGAAGTGTCTTTCTTGTCAATACAGTTGTGCGGTGCTCGGGCTTTGAGGGAAGGTCCAGAGGTGTCTCACTGTTGGAATAGATTCCCTAGAGGAAATGGTATATTTAGTATGAACATTGTTTTGGCTAGAATATTCATTTATTATATATTGTGATATTTAATATAATGAAGTCCTTAGATACAATTTGTTGTTTATCTTAAATATACCTAGTCTGAAAGTGTGTAATGTAGACTAAATACAGGACCTAAATGCTCTAGAAGGGGGGGGGGGGGTTTGAAAGAGTATGGAAACTTTTTGCAAAACTCAGATTTTAAACAAATTGGCTTTGTGTGAAACTCAAATATCAAGGCCTTGAGATTGTAGAAAACTGTCAGAAACTTTCAAAGGCTAAATAGAAAGCTTCAAGGCCTTGAACTATTACCAGTTCTAAACAGCTTATAAACTCTAGTTTGATTTGAGTTGTGTGCAGCAGAAAATAACAAAACTGTAAATTAAAGAACACAAAGCAATATACAGAGTTCAGTCCCAATGGACCTAATCTCTTCCTGAGGGATCTAACCCCACCAGGATTGGGCAAACACTTCTTATTACTCACACAGAAACAGCCCTAGATCTTAAAGCCTAAGTGATTTCCCTTACACCTATACAGCTTGTGGTTCCAAACCTATCTAGTTTTAGCTACTAACTGTTGAGCTAACAAGAACCTCTTGTTGTTCACTTGAACAACCAACCGCTAGGTTTAGTGAGGTTTTAGATATATAAAAGATAAACAGATTACAAAACAGATGAAGAACACAGTAGAAGAATAAGCTAGTGAAGCCTGGATGTGTTCTTCTGGAAACTGGAATGATTTAATCTTCTGAAATCTATAATTGAAGCTTGAATGTCTGTGTGTTTGAATGAATGATCTCCCACGAATTTGTCACACTTCTCTCAGTATTCTGCAAGCCTCTCTCTTTCAAAATTCAAACCAGTCTCTTTATCCACAAGCTGCAACTGAATGAGAGATTTTAGGATCTCAGTTCCGACAAATCCTGCTTTTGTTTTCAACTGAAATTCAAAAAGCTCTAAGTAGATATCCGTTGGAGTTTGTTGAGATTGATTTTGCACGTTTAACAAACCTGCAACAACATTAAAACACATCAACAACAAAATCCATAAATATAGCAGTACTATGACTGTTTGATTTTCCAGTTTCTGATAAAAACTGGTTAAAAGATTAGAACAATAATCTGATTAACTTCTGACACACATAATTCATGATAAACCAGTTTAAGACTCTTAGAATTCATTAAACAATCACAATAATAAGAATCAAACCCTGCAAGAAAGAATCAACTTAGTTCTGTAAAACTAACAGCAGCTCAAGGCACATCTCAAGGCCTTGAAGCTCTGAACATGCTTCACATTTTTTCACGTTAAGTCCAGAAGACTTTGATTCTCCCTGTTCTGAACATCTGCAATTGTGTTAGATATGTAGATAATGTAAAACATGAGTATATGCAGCAAATCTCTGATCTGTATAATCAGGTAGCCAATCTGCAACACAAGATTTTTAGAACATTCAGCACAATTAAAAAACAACGCTCAAGGCTTTGAAGCTCTGTCAGTATCTCAAGGCCTTGGAGTATCTGAAATGCTTTGTCTTTGTATTTGTCTTTCATCACTCAAAAAAGTTACTTCTCAAAGCACACTCAAGGGTCTTTGAGTCAACAATCTCCCCCTTGATGAAAGACAAAACCTATAATCTTGTGTAGATATCCCAGCAACTCCTTGTAAGAATTAGATAACCACATATTGCAAAAACAATAATACCAGATAAATCATAATAACACAGATAATCAGTAAACTACAGATAATCACAGTAATATCAGAAAACAATTGAGAATGCAACTGAGAATACTACTAATTAACAAAACAACTGATTATTATTCAAGTACTGAAAGTAACCAAAGTAAACACATAATTTCTCCCCCTTTTTTACTTTCATCAAATAAAGGTGAAGAAATGTTGGATCATTACTCAGAGTCCTAAAAAAAACTTAAACAAAACTTTATTCCTAGAAAGTCAAGGCCTTGAGGACAGAAAAGAAGAAAAGAAATAGATAGAAGGTCAAGGCTTTGGTCTTCTCTGATCTTCATTTATTCTTTGATGTCTGGCCTTTCTCTGAGCCTTATCCAACTTCTTCATCACTTTCAGCATCATCAGCAGACCGGTTTCCCTCTTGTTCAGCTTCCACTTCTGCAACAACTTCTTCAATGATCTCATCCACCTTCTTGTTCTTTTCCTGCACTGAATCTCCTTCTGTAGCTGTATCAACACCTGTGTCTTCACCAGCATCTTCTTCATCAGTTTGCTCATACAGATCTTTTGAAGTAAGTACCACTGGAATTGGCTTCTTTTTCTTCTTCAAGAAATCACCTCGCCTTTCATCTGAATCCACAGTGGTGTCATGACTAGTAGCAGAAGGTATCTTCTCCAAGTTCAAACCCTTGATGACAACATCCAGCCCTTGAACTGGTTAAATTCAGATGACAGATCAAATAGCCTTTGTCTGAGATCTTTAATCTCAACCTGCTGATCCTCAAACTTCTCAACCAACAAAGAGTAATCCTCATTGGCTTGTCCTTTCCCTGATGTAGCCCCCTTTAGCTTAACAAACTTCTTCTCTCCAAGCTCATCCTTTGACAATTCTGAATAGAATCTCCAATGTCCTTTCCCAGTCTGAACTACCCCAATCCTCTGTAATGCAGTTTCATCAATTAACCCAAAACCTCCAGTAATCTTTTCCTCCCCTTTCACAGGTACATCGAAATGTTCAAAGAAAAGAGGTAAAAGGTTGGCATATGGAAGAGGATGGTTTCTGGTACTGGTTCCACAATAAATTATATGCTCCATAACAACTGTTGGCAAGTCTATCTCAAACCCTTGACATATCAGATACATCAGTATGAGAACTTTATCAGTAACCAACTCCCTTGATTTCTCCCTAGGAAAAACACTCCTCATCATAATTATAAACAAAATTTTAGCTTCACAGTTGAGCACTAAGTGTGTCAACTGCTTTGGACCAGAGGGTACATCATCAATGAAAAACATCTCTTTTGCCTTTTCCAGACTCTCCTTCCTATCAGGGTAATCTCCAACATTATACTTACTAGGAATACCCAAGACTTTGGAAAAAGTCCTATGATCTAACCTCAAAAGTCTATCATCCCCTTCATGAACCAAATTCAGATATAATAATCTAGTTAACCTAGGATAGGCTTTTGAACTATGATTTAACACCTTCCAAACTGCAGTTTCTCTTAACTTTATCATACAATCAATATCCAGTTTATCCAATAACTCCTCAGAAACCATACTACAGAAAGCTACCTAAGATGAAGCATAACCTTGCATCCACACAGTCCTAACTTCAGAACTAACAAACCAATCTGAAGGAAGTGCATTCTTACCTTGATAACCCTTTTTGGTTGCAGCAGCAACCTGCTTAACCCTTGTTTTCTTCTCAGTGGGTTTGCTCTTCTCTTGTTCTCCTTCAGTTGGCTTCTTCTTGCTTTCTTGAGCAGATTTCCCTTTTTCTTCCTCTCCAGACTTTTCTTCTCTCTCCCTTTCTTCTTGTCTGACCTAGGTTGATCACCACCCTGAGTCTCTGTCACCTTATGTGGATCAATGCTTGATCCTTCATCTCCCTTTTCTGTTGTGGTCTTCTTTGCAGGAGGAGTGTCCTCATGAAAACTCTGAGTATTTTCTGAATCCGAATCAGAAGTCACTATCTTCTCCTTCTTATTTTCCCTCTTCTTGGATCTGCCAGAAGGCTTCCCCTGTTGCTGAATTCTGGCTGATTTGCGCTCCATTTTGGGTTTAGGGTTTTGAGAAGGGACTGAGATTGAGAGAAATTGAGAGAGAGAGAGAGGAGAGACGTAGAGAATTGAGAGAGAATGGAGAAGAATAAGCCCTGACTTTCATCTTAAGTAGGTTGAAAAGGATGAGTCATAAAAGGACTCTACTAAAATCAACATGCAAAAAGGATCTTGAAAATTATTTTTGGATATTTTATAAAATTCTACGAGTAATTCAAATATTATACAGTTATCTAAAAAGATAAGATATAATATTTGATGATCCATTTTTTTTTAAAAAAAATACAGATGTTTTCAAGACCTGGAGAACAATCTCAAGGCCTTGAGATTTTCTGCAGTTTGAGAAACTTCAAAGCTTTGAGCTATACTTTCAAGGCTTTGGAAAGTATAATCTCAAGGCTTTGAGATTTCAACACATAAACACATATAAGTACCAGTACTCCCCCTAAACCAATGCATCCTTGTTTAACATCCCCAATTCAAGCCTTAGGGGTGAAAACCTATCATCAGGCAAAGCTTTAGTGAAAATATCAGCAATCTGCATTGAAGTAGAAATAAAAGTTAAAACAACATCACCTTGTTCTGCATGATCTCTAAGGAAGTGATGTCTCACATCTATGTGCTTGGTTCTTGAGTGCTGGACTGGATTCTTAGAGATTGAGATAGCACTTGTATTGTCACAATGAATAGGCACATTTTTGAAATTATAGCCAAGATCTCTAAGTTGCTGAGCAATCCATAACACTTGTGAACCGAAAGCTCCAGCTGCAATGTATTCAGCTTCTGCAGTTGATAATGCTACAGAATTTTGCTTTTTAGAATGCCAACTGATCAATGAAGATCCAAGAAACTGGCAACATCCAGAAGTACTTTTCCTGTCTACTTATATCCTGCAAAATCTGCATCTGAATAGCCACTCGACATAAAATTAGATCTCCTTGGATACCAAAGCCCCAAGTCTCTGGTTCCATTCAAATATCTAAAAATTCTTTTGACTGCAGTTAAATGACTTTCCTTAGGATCTGCTTGAAATCTAGCACACATACAGACACTGAACATAATATCAGGTATGCTAGCAGTTAAATACAAAAGTGATACAATCATATCTCTGTATTCCTTTTGATTCACACTCTTACCATTTGAATCCTTGTCTAATGAGAGTGATGAACTCATAGGGGTTTTAAGCACCTTGGACTGTGACATATTGTACTTGTTCAATAATTCCTTGGTATACTTTCCTTGATGTACAAAGATTCCTTTCTTCATTTGTAAGATATGAAGTCCAAGAAAGAAATTCATTTCTCCCATTAAGCTCAGTAAAGAGAGACTTCTTCCAACTCATATGTCTGGAACATCCACTGTCTAATATCCATTTATGATCTTTCAAGGCCTTGGTGACATCCTGCAAAAGTAAATCATTGCCTCAACAGGCTGTTAGACCAAGTGCAGAACTTTGAGTCATACTCAGAATCAGCCATGTTTGGTGGTCTAATTCCTTTTGGAACCCAAATCTGCCTAACCTGTCCCTTAAGCTGATAAGGATAAGTATTCCTCATAATGTGAGGTTCTGATCTTCTGAAGGGACAAGTTAATCTGACATGACCAATTTTTCCACAGTAATGACACTTTGGAGAATGTCTGCTACCAGATTTGACAAAATTAGTTTGGATTTTCTTTGGAAAATTTGGATTATAGCCAATCCCACTTTTATGCATTGATCTCAGACTTCCTCCAAGAATGAGATTTAGATTATGTTCTAAGCCTGTAAAACTAGCCAGGACCTTCTTAGACTCTTGAAGTTTTTCAGTCAAAGAACAAATTTGTTTTTATAAATCCTCGGAATGAGTCTTTAGATCAGCATATCTTTCAGTCAAAAGAGTGTTTTGATCAACAATCTCTTTTATCTGTGCCTTCAAGGCTTTGAACCTGCTGTCCATGGCCTTGAAGTCCTTTTCAATTTTTGTCTTAGAAACTTCAACAGTTTTGTTGTTAAAAACTAGGTCCAGGTTTTCTTTTACCTGCTCATGAATCTTAATCTTAAAGCAGAAATCTCATTTCTATAACTTTCCTCATTTAAAAACATACTCTTGAGAATTTCAGGAAGTACATCAGAAGGACTAGCAAGAATATTTTTTTTACCATTTCTTCAATATGTCTGTCTGATGACTTTTCTTCATCATGCTTGGCCATGAAGCATAAGTTTGCTTGATCTTCTTCTGTGTCTGAGTCACCTGATGAATCAGAATCACTCCAGGATGCCATCATAGCTTTCTTCCTTCTGTTGTCACTGTCTTTCTTCTGAAAATTTCCGTTCTTCTTCTTTTGTGGACAGTCCCTTACTAAATGATCTGCATCACCACACTCAAAACAATTCATTACTTTAGTTTTATGTGAATGTGATGAAGATTTACCTTTGTAGTCCTTGCTGCCTGAAGGTCTTGATCTCTCTCTACTGTAGTCCCTGTTACCAGAGTTTCTCTTCTTCTTGAGAATCCTGACCAAGGCCTTGGAGATCAATGCTAAAGCTTCTTCATCATCATGTTCATCTTCAGTCTCAAGGCTTTGAGACTTTTCACTGTCTTTGGCCTTAAGTGCTAAGTTCTTGATTTTTTCACTCAAATCACCTTCTACATCCTTCATTGACATTTCATGAGTAAGCATCTTTCCTTGTAAATCATTTAGCTGAAGAAGACTTAAACCCTGAGCTTCCTCAACAGCTGTTGTCTTTGGCTCCCACTTGGATTTTGGCAAGCTTTTCAAAATCTTCCTGACATTTTCTTCATTTGAGAACTTCTTTCCCAAAGACTCCAGATTATTCACCACATCAGTGAATCTTTTGAACATCTCCTTGATAGTCTCATCTGAGTTCATCTTGAACAACTCATATTGCTTCAGAAGTATGTTGATTTTGGTCTGCTTAACCTGGCTTGTTCCTTCATATGTCACAACCAGTTTGTCCCATACTTCTTTGGCACTCTTGCAATTTGATACTCTGTTGAACTCATCTGCATTAAGTGAACAGTATAACAGATTCATAGCCTTGTAATTTTTTGATACCTTTTCCAGTTCAGTAACTGAAAGATTTTCCTCAGACTTGATACATCTGACTCCATCAATAGTAGTGTAGTACTGATGAGGACCATTCTGAACTATTGACCACAGTTCCATGTCTTGATCTATGATGAACATCTTCATCAATGTCTTCCAGTGCATGAAGTTATCACCACAGAACAATGGAGGTCTGTTGGCTGCCCTTCCTTGTGAGAATCCACAATATCCTACATTACTCATAGTCACAAGATTGTTAGATCTATATCAGTGACCCAAGCTCTGATACCAATTTAAAGTGTGTAATATAGACTAAATACAGGACCTAAATACTCTAGAAGGGGTGGGGGGTTGAATAGAGTATGGAAACTATTTGCAAAACTCAGATTTTAAACAAATTGGGTTTGTGTGAAACTCAAATCTCAAGGCCTTGAGATTGTAGAAAACTGTCAGAAACTTTCAAAGGCTAAATAGAAAGCTTCAAGGCCTTGAACTATTACCAGTTCTAAACAGCTTATAAACTCTAGTTTGATTTGATTTGTATGCAGAAGAAAATAACAAAACTGTAAAGTAAAGAACACAATGCAATTTACAGAGTTCAGTCCCATTGGACCTAATCTCTGCCTGAGGGATCTAATCCCACCAGGATCAGGCAAACACTTCTTATTACTCACACAGAAACAGCCCTAGATCTTCAAGCCTAAGTGATTTCCCTTACACCTATACAGCTTGTGGTTCAAAACCTATCTAGTTTCAGCTACTAACTGTTGAGCTAACAAGAACCTCTTGTTGTTCACTTGAACAACCAACCACTAGGTTTAGTGAGGTTTTAGATATATAAAAGATAAACAGATTACAAAACAGAAGAAGAACACAGTAGAAGAATAAGCTAGTGAAGCATGGATGTGTTCTTCTGGAAACTGGAATGATTTAATCTTCTGAAATCTGGAATTGAAGCTTGAATGTCTGTGTGTTTGAATGAATGATCTCCCACGAATTTGTCACACTTCTCTCAGTATTCTGCAAGCCTCTCTCTTTCAAAATTCAAACCAGTCTTTTTATCCACCAGCTGCAACTGAATGAGAGATTTTAGGATCTCAGTTCCGACAAATCCTGCTTTTGTTTTCAACTGAAATTCAAACAGCTCTGAGTAGATATCCGTTGGAGTTTGTTGAGATTACTTTTGCACGTTTAACAAAACTGCAACAACATTAAAATACAGCAACAACAAAATCCAGAAATATAGCAGTACTATGATTGTTTGATTTTCCAGTTTCTGATAAAAACTGGTTAAAAGATTAGAACAATAATCTGATTAACTTCTGACACACATAATTCATGATAAACCAGTTTAAGACTCTTAGAATTCATTAAACAATCACAATAATAAGAATCAAACCCTGCAAGAAAGAATCAACTTAGTTCTGTAAAACTAACAGCAGCTCAAGGCACATCTCAAGGCCTTGAAGCTCTGAACATGCTTCATAGTTTTTCAAAGTTAAGTCCCGAAGACTTTGATTCTCCCTGTTCTGAACATCTGCAATTGTGTTAGATATGTAGATAATGTAAAACATGAGTATATGCAGCGAATCTCTGATCTGTATAATCACGTAGCCAATCTACAACACAAGATTGTTAGAACATTCAGCACAATTAAAAAACAACGCTCAAGGCTTTGAAGCTCTGTCAGTATCTCAAGGCCTTGGAGTATCTGAAATTCTTTGTCTTTGGCTTTGTCTTTGTATTTCATCACTCAAAACAATTACTTCTAAACACACTCAAGGGTATTTGAGTCAACATAGTCCACTATATTGATTAATAGGACGATCAAATATAGACTAGTATGTGGGTAGACTGATATGGAGATATCAAGTCTAACACATGGGTATGCATTAGGAGTAATGGCATACTGGATTGACCCACTACGAGAATGATACATTAGATTATGTCAAGTCACAATCGCTTCTCGTAGTGCTAATATAATTGCAATCCTTAGACTTGAAGTCACTAGATACTCTAGTTGTGGAATATTGTGCTTTGATGTTATCAAACGTTACACCGTAATTGGGTAATCATAAAGATAGCTATCAGGCATGATAGGAAGCAAGCTTAGAAATCGTAGTGATGTAGATAGGATTTTTCTCTCCCACATAATGGGAGTATATATCAACGGCCACTCGAGGGATGAGGCTTATTCAGTGTCTGGCCAGACTCAGATAAATCAATATGGAGATATTGATGTTATCTGCTCGCATAAGCGTATTCCCAGGATCGAGGAACTATGGATTGGATATACGAGTGTGACTATTTATGTCTCGTGTCCAATCCGGATATGGAAACAAAGGGAAAGTTCAATATAAGATATTGTGCACAAGAGGTTTGTCGGGATCACTGACTATTTATATTAGTTGGGTGGCATGGATGTGTTGCTAGACACCCCTCCATGTTAGTAAAAGTTACTAATAACTAAGTATAAACCTATGGGGTCACACGTCAAATAGAGTAGAGCTAGATTTGGGATTAATTAATAATGATTAAATAATAGAAGGATCATTGTGCAACACCATGCAAACTTAGTAGGACTAATTTGCAAGGAAGGGAATAATTCTTTTTCATGTAGAATTGGGAAACACCTTTATGGAAACAACAAGGAGTTGTTGGAGTATATAAAGGAGGCTCTAGCTTCCTTCCCACTTAAATGCTCATAACATAAGAGAGTGGGAGAGAAAGCAAAAGAGAGAGCAAGACAAGACCTAGAGGTCGAACGCCCCTAGGCTCGTTCGTTCCTTCCCGCCGGCACAAAGAGGAGGCCGAACCTCCTATTGTCCTTGTTTCTTTGATTCTTCTTCCTTCTTTCTCCGGTTCAAGCTAGCACTTGCAATAAGGAAGAATCTAGATCTCACCTCTAGACGTGGATCAACCGTAGAGACCAGGACATCATTCTTCGTGTGATCTCACAAATCAAAAGGTACACAATACTATGTCTCTTATCATGTTATGATGTCTCCTCCTCACGATCCGCGGTGGGCTTTGAAGTAGGATTAATTTTGTTATTCCGCTGCGTTACCTACATCAAAACCCAACAGTGGTATCAGTGCCACAGGTCGTACAGCATAACATGATTTTATGTGTTACGATTTCAGTTTATACACCGTATTATTGTTTATTAAGCGAAAACTGAAAATAATTGGCATAGTAGATGCAAATTGAATTTGATTCAATATAAACAAGATCCAATTTAACATTGGATGTTAGAATTGGTGAGTTTAATCACATAATATGTGAAAAATTGGGTTCTTGAAAAATTAGGGTTCATGGGAACATAATTTAAAAGGGGTTTTCTATTATGGAAACAATTCCATAAAGGAAACAACCTTGCTTGGGCAACAAGGAGGAGGGAAGGAGGCTAGGGCCGAAACCCTAGCCGTCCGCCCCCTCCTTGCGCGCCAAGAAAAGTCCGCGGGCCACAATGGGGCGGCCGGCCTTGAGCCGGGCCTAGTGGCGGGCGGCGGTCCTAGGGGTTCGGGCCCCATGTTGGCTTGAACTCCTTGGACCGTTGTAACCCTAAATACCCAATTCAATTAAAATTGAACAAGCGGGTTAAAAATTGGTTTTAACTGTATTATGTGCTTTGTTGCATGGTGGATGAAAATGTCATCGGATTGTGGATGTTTATTGCTTTGTGGTTTGGTTTATGGCCTGCGAGCTGATCAAATTAATGTAATAATTAATTAGGTTTTACGGCGTGCGAGTCGTCTTTTTCTCCTCGACATGTGAGGATTTTGTTATTTATTTATTCAAGATGTTAGGCTAGAATTAGAAATATTTAGATGATAGCCAAGAGCATGGAGAAGAAGACCGGAGAACCAAAGGAGCCAAAAGACAAAGATGACATCCCCTAGGCGCGCGGCTATGGTGGAGCACATGGAGATGAGCTCGTCACTTTAGGGAAATTGGATATTATCATTGGCTTGATAATATCATTAGTCTAGGGCCCATATACATGCCACGTTTTTTTATTTTGTGGATGTTTATTATTCATGTCTTGTTATTTAATTTTTTGTGTGTATGGCGATACTAGCGAAAACGATAACAAGATAATAATAAACAATGTTGGTCTTTTATTGTGGATTAACCAATAAAAACAATTTGACCATGTTGATGAGATCAACCAAACAAATTAAGAAATAAGAATCCCTCAATTAAATATTGCGTTTTGCCTTCTCTTGCCAAAACACCCTTCATGATCAGGGTTCATTAAAATTTGGGCTTGCCAAAGCAAGGCGATTTTAATTTACCATGGTGTGTTGCGGACGACACAAGATAGTAATGTGTGTATGTTGAAGCAAGAGGTTGGACGCAACTAGGCAAGAATCAATTGGATTAATGAGCCTAGAGGCATGACAATTAGGTGTTATCCATGGGATAAAGAATAAAGAGTTATTCACCTAATTGGGTCAAGAGTTGCATGGGATGCAATTGGAATGGTTCCTACCTAAATAACCTATTCTTGGGTGACTTGCCAAAGCAAGCTCAAGAAGTGAAAAAGGGATCTTGGACCTACTAGAAAATATTATGATATTTTTCGCATTAATGGTGAGGGCTATAATTCGAGAAAAATAGTGGGAGCTATATTTGATGATCTAGCCATTGTTGAATATAGTTAAATTGTTCAAAATACTAAAATTGCACATTTCTCGTTTTGTAGAATTTCAAATGGCAAAAACAACGCATCGACTTCATCCCTACGATCTGTCCTTGAGAAGGATGAACTGTCTGGAACGAATTTCCTTGACTGGTACAGAAACTTGAGGATTGTCCTTAAGCAAGAAAAGAAGTTGTACGTCTTGGACACTCCAATTTCTGAACCACCACAAGATGAGTATCTTATAGCGGAAGTGAGGGCACGTCAGAAACATATTAATGATTCTAATGACGTGACTTTCCTCATGCTTTGTGCCATGAATCCTGAGCTTCAGAAGCAACATGAAAATATGGAAGCCTATGATATGATCATACACTTGAAACAATTCTTTCAGGAACAGGCAAGGAAAGTGCTTTGCAATGAAGGACTTAGGAGACGCAGCCTATATACTTGGTATAAAGATTTATAGGGATAGATCTAAATGGTTGCTCGGCCTAAGTCAAAGTACATATATAGTTAAGGTGTTGAAGAGGTTCAACATGCAAGATTCCAAGAAGGGATTGTTGCCCATGTCGCATGGAGTCACTCTTTCTAAGGGCACGCCAGATCCGCTCACAAAACCTCTTGCGCAGCGAAAGCATGAAGGGCACGCCAGATCTATAGGCATACGAGATGCGCCAGATTGGCTCTAGTGCAAGTGGGAGACTGTTGGAATAGATGCTTTAGAGGCAATCGTATATTTAGTATGAACATTGTTTTGGCTAGAATATTCATTTATTCATTTATTATATATTTTGATATCTAATATAATGAAGTCCTTAAATACAATGTGTTGTTTATCTTAAATATCCCTATTCCACTATATTGATTAATAGGACGATCAAATATAGACTAGTATGTGGGTAGATTGATATGGAGATATCAAGTCTAACACATGGGTATGCATTAGGAGTAATGGCATATTGGATTGACCCACAACGAGAAATATACATTAGATTACGTCAAGTCATAATCTCTTCTCGTAGTGCTAATATAATTGCAATCCTTAGACTTGAAGTCACTAGATACTCTAGTTGTGGAATATTGTGCTTTGATGTTATCAATCGTTACATCGTAAGTGGGTAACAATAAAGATAGCTATCAGGCATGATAGGAAGCAAGCTCAGAGATCGTAGTGATGTAGATAGAATTTGTCCCTCCCACATAATGGGAGTCAATATACACGGCCACTCGAGGGATGAGGCTTATTGAATGTCTGGCCAGACTCAGATAAATCAATATGGAGATATTGATGTTATCTGCTCGCATAAGCATATTCCCAGGATCGAGGAACTATGGATAGGATATGCGAGTGTGACTATTTATGTCTCGTGTCCAATCCGGATATGGAGACAAAGGGAAAGTGCAATATAAGATATTGGGCACAAGAGGTTTGTCGGGATCACTGACTATTTCTATTAGTTGGGTGGCATGGATGTGTTGCTAGACACCCCTCCATGTTAGTAAAAGTTACTACTAACTAAGTAGAAACCTATGGGGTCACACGTCAAATAGAGTAGAGCTAGATTTGGGATTAATTAATATTGATTAATTAATAGAAGGATCATTGTGCAACACCTTGCAAACTTAGTAGGACTAATTTGCAAGGAATGGAATAATTCAAGTTCATGTAGAATTAGAAAACACCTTTATGGAAACAACAAGGAGTTTTTGGAGTATATAAAGGAGGCTCTAGCTTTGTTGCCACTTAATGCTCATAACATAAGAGAGTGGGAGAGAAAGCAAAAGAGAGAGCAAGTCAAGACCTAGAGGCCGAACGCCCCTAGGCCCGTCCGCCCCTTCCCGTCGGCACAAAGAGGAGGCCGGACCTCCTCTTGTACTTGTTGCTTTGATTCTTCTTCCCTCTTCCTCCGGTTCAAGCTAGAACTTGCAAGAAGGAAGAATCTAGATCTCACCTCTAGACGTGGATCAACCGTAGAGACGAGGACATCATTCTTCGTGAGATCTCACAAATCAAAAGGTACACAATACTATGTCTCTTATCATGTTATGATGTCTCCTCCTGACGATCCGTGGTGGGCTTTGAAGTAGGATTAATTTTGTTATTCCGCTGCGTTACCTACGTCAAAACCCAACACTCACCTCTTATTTGCTGATGACAGTATTTTCTTTACGGGTTTGATACTCAAAATATTACGCGGGTTATTACAGATTATTTCTGATTATGAGGAAGCTTCAGGACAGAAAATGAATCTATAGAATTTAGCCGCCTTATTCTCAATAAATATAAAGACAATTATTTGTGCCAGCTTAATTAATATTTGTGGGGTCCCTGAAGTTAATTAGCACGACAAGTATCTCGGCCGACCAACGGCGATATGGAAGAATAAAAGTACTACTTTCAATTACATCATTGATAGAGTTCAGCATAAGGTTAAAGGATGAAAAGAAAATTATCTCTCGTCAGGAGGAAAAGAGTTTCTTTCGAACGAAGTGGTCGAAGCTACCCATAATTTTTGCATGAGCTGTTTCCTCCATCCCTAGGACACTTGTCAGAAAATTGAACAACATATGAGGAGGTTTTGGTGGAGCCAGTCTGGCAGAAGAAGTATTTTCTTGATGGCGTGGGACAAGATGAAGCCCAATAAGTGGTATAGGCTTTAAGGATATACAAGATTTTAACAGAGCTCTTCTAGAGGAAAAAAAATGGTGGCACCTTTTGAGAAATCAAAACACTCGCATAGCGAGAATCTTTGAAAGTAAATACCATAGAGAATGAAGTACCCATGCGTCCAATAGGTAACAATCTGTCTTACGCTTGGGGAAGTCTCATGGAAGGAAAGAAATTGCGTGCTCGAGGATTGGTGAGGCAGATTGGAGACGGACTACCAACTCATGTTTTCTTCGATCCATGGATTTAGCGAAAAGTCAGCTTTCGGCTCTACTCATGCAAGTACTAATCTCACGGTTAGTAATCTTTTTTATGCTGATAATAGGAAATGGAATGCGAATCTCATGAGAAATTATCTTGGGGACACAGATGTAAACAATGTTTGTAAAATCCTTAGCCCCGCGCGGCCAGATTAATTGCTGAGTTTGGCACTTTGATGATTCAGGCAACTAATCAACGAGGAGTGAATACAAAATAGCTAGGGATATGGCCCGAGCAGAGAATGCACACTATGGCACCTCAGAAGTAGTTGAAGAAAAACGGTTTGAGTATATGTGGAAATTAAAATCCTTGGAAATTTAGATATTTGGCATGGAAAATCACTCATAACATCCTTCCTATGTATGCTAATTTGGCAAAAATAAACATCCCCATCGATCAATAGTGCAAAGCTTGTGGGTGTGATATAGAGGACTTAAATCATATTTTTCTTCATTGTCCTGAAACAACACGATTTTGTGATATAATTGGGGCAGCCGACAACCGAGCACCAAGAAGGTTCAAAGATTGGTTTCGGGGATTCTTCATTAGAAGCTCAACTCCAAATTGTGAATCCTTTTTTATTGGGCTGTGGACTCTGTGGGTAAATCGCAATAAACAAATATTCGAAGATAAGGGTCAATCAACATACATTCTTGTGAGAGAGTTTTTCAGAATTAAAGCTTCTATCCAAAGCTCTTACCAGCAGGTTTCCAACCCCTCTGATCATCAGAGTGCTCCGACGGTTGCTTCGGGCCAGTGCCCGTTTCTTTGATGCTCGAAACACGTTTGACAGGGCATGTTCTTATCGTCTTCGTACCGCCGGTGTCAGATGTGTCATCTGGAACCATCACATGGGTATAATGGAGGTGCAATCGAGAAGACTATAGTGGGGGGATTCTGCTATGGAAGTGGAGGCTCAAGCGTTGGAATCAGGGCTGAACCTAGTCTTAGAAGCGCAGATCAAAAAGTTGTTTTTCGAAGGAGACGCTCATGTCCTAATCGAGATGCTTCAAGAAAATTGTAGCAAATACCAGCAGAGAACGATTGTTAAAGTTCCGCTGGTAAAATATGATTTAGTACAGCATAACTTTGAGGTCCTCCAATGGCGATTTCTACCAAGAGAGGAGAATACTCCAGCGCATTTGCTTGCTCAGCGAGCCCTCTCAATTGCAGATTCCGAGTTGTGATGTAAAGACATAGGAACATGAAAAATGAACGGGTTTAAGTGAAAGTAGATATCTTTTAATTCTGGTTCTTTTGTCTTTTGTTTTTCCAAAAAAATAAAATAAAATAAAACCTAGAGTGAGATTTCTATTAAAATAAATAAATAAATAAAAGTGACAACCAGATAAAATAAACTTTCACTCCATCTGGTTTGATTACCCTTCTAAATTGGAAAAGGATACATTCACTCCTTTAGTGTGTCAAACTCCATGGAACTTACGACCCTTCTTGAGCGTCGTTTGTCTGGAGTTGGGTTTTATATTTTTCTTTTGTGAGTTCTATCTCTAGAAAAAGTTTTTGGGACAAATTCACTGCCATATCACGCTAAGTATAGTGGTTACCCAAGAGTATAATAGACTTTATTCAAGATATTGAGGGTAAATTCGTCCACAAAACTACTTTCAAAGGCGGTCCGCACCCTGACTAACGGTGTCACAATTAAGAGATGCAAGTTACTTGAAATTCGACACGCTTAAGGGATGTGAGTGCCCTTTCCCAAATTGAAAGGGGTGCAAGTATCCTCTATCAAACAGGAGGGGTTGAAAGTGTCTTTTGAGCAAATTATTTTTTTATAACATCATCAAATTTTTTTACTACTTTTATTTTTGGAATAAACTTTTTACTACTAGAGTACTACCACTCCGTCTCAGCTCAAACGCACCATTTTGACTTTTTTCACCCGTAACTGGGTCACTTTGACCCGGTGATTTGGATCACAAAATGATACAATTTTTCGATATTTTTTTATTGTCTTGTAGAATAAGAGTTACTCTACAACACTTCGAAAAAATTGTCTAAAAATTGTAAAGTTTTTTTATCCAAATTATCGGGTCAAAGTGACCCAATAAATAATAGTAAAAGTCTGAATGGTGCAAAAGATGTGGGACAGAGTGGTACTAGTAATATGTACTTGTATCAATCATTTTTAACTTGAAGCGCAACGATGGCAAGCTTTGAAGTTTCTTCCCATGAAACCCTATTCAAAATCCTCACCCTCACGCAACAACATTACCTTTTCTCACTTCTTCACAACATCACAACGGATATCTCGGACAAAGTTTTCTCTCTTTCCCATGCCCCTTCATGTGCACAAGTGGGTGCGTGTGTACATATTTACATTTACACTAATTTAAACTTCTCTTTTCACTTCAACGTTTTGCTTTTCTGTTACATGAAACTAATTATATGCTAGTGGAACCCTTCCACATTGGTATTTTTCTCACTTTGGTATACTCTTGTTTTCCAGTTGTTGCACATACGATGTACGAATGAGGCAACGCGAGTTTCAACAACATTTTCCTTAAGAGATGCAAGACAACATACGGTATTGAAACATAAAAAATTGAGAATCTCATTGAATTGGAAGCAAGGATGACAATTGGACCTCGATTCAATATAATATCATATCTGATCCATTTTAAAATGAACCAAAAATGAATAACATATTTTGTCGCTCACAAAACCCGATCCAAACCAATACTATACCTATTAAATTCAATTATACACATGTACTGATGTAGCAATACATATAATATTTACTATCATTACTTTAAAGAACATCAAAATTGATAATTTTATACTTGTAAAACGTAAATTAACCTAAAGTTAAAAAGAAGTCAAATGAATTACAAATATTATTTGTTATAATATGATCGATAAACCAATTCAAATCCAAGAAAATATGAATCCAAACCGACTGATCCAAACCCTATAAATATGATCTAGGTATAGATACATCATATCCAAACCAAGTCCGTTGTCATGGGCGGTGAGTTCTTACGAAATTCTCAATGATATCCGATTTTGAGAAGTGTTTTTCAATAGTACCATGTATTACTCTTTACTAGACTCGGAGCTTATGCAGCCCTATCTTCGGATTAGTTCTAAAGAAAAAAAAGAAAAAAAAAAGAAAAAAAAAAAAAAGCTATCTCTCAATGTTAAAATGGGTAAAGGTAGTTTGATGAGGTGTGTGTGTTGTGGGTTTGGTAACACTCAAGCCCCCTATATGGGCAAAAACCTAACTACTCTGTCCCTCTTTTGCAAGCATCCTCCTCCTCATATTACTCTCATTTCATGGGGGGTTTATGATACTAGTACTATTGTACCTTTCTGTTTCCAAAATCTTTTGATTATTGGAAGGCACCTCCATAGTTGTGAGCATGATGACCTGCATGATCTTGGGTGACATAAACTGACATCACTCCCCTCTAGAAAATTTCAGAAGGATATATTTGGAAATTTAATGATAGCAGTTACTTATTCGTCTCAAAACGGGTGTCTTTTTATTTTGAAGATGTTAATTGATAGTAAAACGATATAAGAACTTGTTAGTATTTTTACAATGCTGCCAGAGTAAAGTTAATTCAAGGCCATTATAAAAGGCCATTATAAAAATGAACTTCTCTCTGTAGAATATAGACAAACTAAACATTTGATACTGTTGGTAAAACAAATCTCTCTCCAAAGGAGAAAAAAATCAATCGGAAAAATAGAAGAAAAAGAAAGGGGATTGAGTCGAGTTTACGCCAAACATCTCATCTCATCTCATCTCTTCGTCGTCGTCTATGTGGAGTATTAGTATTCTTATTATTCTAAAGTTGCCCACCCTTCCCTCAACACCATCTTGGTGGCTCTATTCCTCTATAAAGAACATCTTCACCATCAAAATACTCTTCACTCACAAATTCTCTCTCTCTCTCTCTCTCTCTCTCTCTCTCTCTCTCTCTCTCTCTCTCTGTAGACTTTGGAAGATCACAATTGGGGTTGAAGTTGATATGGGAGAGAGATTAATGGAGAAGGTCAACTCTGTGACTAAGAATGGTGGTGTGGTGAGGTTGCCTCCTGGTTTCAGGTTCCACCCAACAGATGAAGAGCTCATTCTTCACTATCTCAAACGCAAAGTCTTCTCTTTCCCTCTCCCTGCTTCTATTATCCCTGAATTTGATGTCTGCAAATCTGACCCTTGGGACCTGCCAGGTACCTACCTAATACAAATCTCTCTCTCTCTCTCTCTCACTTGTCAAAAATTATTTCAATGCCTTCAAAATGGTAAATGTGGAACCAGATGTTTATTCCAGTAACAAGGACCTTTGTAGACAGTTCATCAGGTTTCAAGTTTAAATCTCCCTCTCCTCCTTGCATTTTATATTTATGGAGTAGAAAAACACAATAAATATCGTTATGGGTCCTACCTTCAACCTGCTGCACGACTTGATAATGCAACAATTTAATTTTCAGCATTTAACTGAGTCATCGTTTATCTATCCACAAATGTATACTCCTTCTGTCCCGTTCAATTCTTGAATTTTGTCTTTTTGAAACGTTCCATTCAATTCTTAAAACTTTCCTAAAATGAAAAGTTTATACACCCTAAAATACAATTTTACCCCTAAAATGAATATTAATGTTCTACACTTCAATTCTATTATTAATGTAACCAACACAAAGCTACATGACAAGTAACACGAAGACACTATCATAGTAGTAGTACTCATTTGTCTTTATGTATAATCCCAACAGGTGTTGAGTTGGAGAAGGAGCGGTACTTCTTCAGCACTAGGGAATCCAAGTACCCAAATGGGAACCGGTCCAACAGAGCAACCGGTTCAGGCTACTGGAAGGCGACCGGAAAAGACAAATTGGTTTTGACCCCAAGGACCAACCAAGTCGTAGGTTTGAAGAAAACACTCGTGTTCTACCGAGGAAAGCCGTCAAACGGCTCAAGAACCGAATGGATCATGCACGAATATCGCCTTGTTGGCGCTGACCAAGCACTTCAACATCATCATCACCACAAAATGGTCCCAACCCATGTAACTAACTACACTTTCCTTAAATGCAACAAATCATTTTGCCAAAATTGTCTTTTGTAGTTATGTTAATATCATTTAAGGAAAATGATTCTTACGAAGCAGAAACTGATTCTTACAAAGCCACTAACATCATTTGCACAAAGGAAAATGATTCTTACGAAGCAGAAAATGATTCTTACAAAGCCACTAACATCATTTGCACAATTGTGCAAATGATGTTAGTGGCTTTGTAAGAATCATTTTCTGCTTCGTAAGAATCATTTTTCTATCATTAATTAGTACTAATTGTTTTATCTTTGCAGATGGATATGGGGAATTGGGTACTATGTCGCGTGTTCATGAAGCGAACGATTGCTAAAAATGACAATGAGGTCGCGAAAAGTTATGATTGTGGCGGCAGAGTGACAAGAACCGTGTTGCTATACAATTTCATGGGATCACAGAGAGCTACAATGTCTTCATCATCATCGGCGTCATCAACTAGTGGAATCACAGAGGTGTCTTGCTCTCAATCCGAGGATGGTGAAGGAAACAGTACTAGTTCGACGAATAGCTCATCAGCTTTCAGAAGAAAAGATTAAAGATTAGCTTCTTAGATATGAAGACTAGTACATCTAGCATTAACTAGTAGTAATTGAGATTAATTCAAGAATAACCCATGTCAAATAATGGTGTTTGTTTCACTTTTTAGCTCGTTCTTCACTGTTTTCTGAGATCTCAAAGTTGTATGAAATTAGTTAAAATTGACTTCTTCTACTTTGGGCTCTTTCTTTTTTTTTTCCTTCCTTTTTTTTTTAAAAAAAAAAACAAACTTTATGGAAAGCTACTTGGTTTGGTTGGAATAAGAGAAAAAAGGAGGGCACGCGGCTGAAAAGAAAATAAAAAGAAACAAAAAGAAAAGGGTATGCATATTAATTTTAGTAAATGTTTTAGTACTTTTTAGTTATGTCAAAGAGAACCCATTCTTTTTTGGAATGAGCATATATGAATAAGAACAAGATGTTTGCGAGAAGACATCTCTTCAAGAAACTTCACTGATACTAAGACCTCATCCTCAAAGAACAAAGTCATTGATGCTTTTTTTTTTTTTTTTAATATTCGTGAAATTACTTATTTTGATGGGAACATAAATTTTAGCCTCGTCTAAGATTGAGTGCAGGTAAGACTCTTTATGGCGACATTCTTCTCTGCTAAAAAGCTGATTTCGACTGTATGGGGCGACGAGGCGATAGGTTATATTTTTCAGAAATGTTAGAAACCTGAACTCCTTTTCAAATTTTGCACGTGGTATTCGAATTGAAGAATAGTATGGTGATCAGCTCACAAACTTATCTTAATCCCTTCTTCATTGTCCTGATTGGCATGATGTACTGCTATGAATAATATGCTTCATATCAAGTTTCGAACTTCCCTGAATATGATGTGTCATTTTCACTACTTCCGCTCCTTCACCAGCATGGCAGTGTATTGAAATTGCATTGACATTTAGGTTGCAACTTATATGTCGTTGATTATTTTCTCTATTAAGCATGTATATGCTGGAAATGACACGAAACACTTATAATTACAAGCGGATCATTGCTCACACGAAACATTATACATTCCTATACTAGTATATAGTCATTGTCATCCCAAATCAAGCATGAAACATCAGGATTTCCTTCCTTTTTCCTAATACCTGAATTTGATAGATTAGTTGGTGGATCGAGAGGCAAAATGTATGGTTGATGTCGGTGTATTGATTCAAACCCTAGCACGGTTGCTGATTAAGCAAAGAAGCAAGGACAGGCAACATAGGAGCAAAACGAAGCATCTGGAGTTTTCTGCCCATTTATACGAATGAGCTCGACCATTCGTGTGAATGGCTCTGGGTTGGGGCGGCTTATTTCGTTTCCTTGTCCGATTTTGTCTCTTTTCCTTGTTTCTTCGAGTTTCTTTGGGCACAAGTCAATGAGAAAATAACCCGTAATGCTTAATTTTATTTACCACAATGATATTGCCTATATATACTGAAACAGACTATACAATTAGGGAAATAGAATTAGGAAGGAGTAATTCAGAATATTCAGCTTGACTCTAGAATGATTGATTGGTTACTGAAATTTTTGGGTCAATGGAAATCAATCCATGTTTGGAAAGATTGCCTTAGATGCTCTTGATCATTGCCCCTTGATTATGCATCTGATTAGATTGCCTACAGCTTCTCATAATCACTTCCAACAGATTGTGATTCTTCCTTTTTGATGAATATTCCTTCCTTATCATGCCCCCTCAAGTTGGTGACGGAATGAAAATGAAGTCCCAACTTGCTGCGAAGGAAGAGAAATGGGGATCGTAGTAAAGGTTTTGTGAACAAATCAGCAAGCTGTAGCCGGGATGGCACATATCGGGTAACAAGGGTACCCATAGCAACCTTTTCACGAACAAAATGATAGTCTATCTCCATGTGCTTTGTCCGAGCATGAAATAACGGATTGATAGACATGTACAAAGCACTGAGGTTATCACAAAATAGTTGTGGTGGTTTCAGCAATGGAATCCCAATGTCACGGAGTAAAAATGTAAGCCAAGTTAGCCCAGCTGATGTAGATGCCATAGAGCGATACTCGGCTTCGGAACTAGAACGGGAAATAGTTGGCTGCCTTTTGGAACACCATGAGATGCAGTTGGCTCCTAAAAATACACAAAAGCCTGTTGTGCTTCTCATGGTCATCTGAAAGTCAGCCCAATCGGCATCCGAAAATCCATATAGAGATAATGGAGAACTGGAGATATAACGCAGACCAGACTCTTGTGTGCCCTTGAGGTAACGAAGGATCCTCTTCAAAGCCTTTAGATGCATCATTGTAGGATGATTGAAATATTGGCACGCTCGATTCACCTCATAAATAATATTCGGCCTAGTAAAAGTGAGATATTGAAGAGCACCCACGATACTACAATAAAAGGAAGTATCAACAGGATGATCATCACGAGCATTACACTTATCTTTCAGAGCCATTGGAGTGGCATTTGGCGTACTATCAATCATCCCCGTGCGAGAGAGTAAATCTTTTATATATTCAGCTTGTGAAAGAAATATCCCTCCCTTGAACGATTTAATCTCAACACCTAAAAAGTAACGCAGAGCTCCCAAGTCTTTAATCGCAAATTCAAAGCTCAACTGTTCTACAAGGGTATTGATAAAGGAAATATTATTACTCGTTGCAAGAATGTCATCGACATAAATGAGAAGCAGCACAATGGTTGAATTTTGACGATAAACAAAGAGGGAGGAATCTGCCTTACTGCAATAGAATCCAAGATGAAGTAAAAATCGGGAAAGGCGGTCAAACCACGCCCAGGGAGCTTGCTTAATACCATAGAGGGACTTCTTCAGTAGGCACACATGGTATGGCTTATGAGGATCAATAAAACCAGGGGGTTGTTCCATATAGACCGTTTCTCTTAGATTTCCATTCAAAAATGCATTTTTCACATCAAGTTGCCGCGTGCACCAATTAAGAGAAGTGGATAGCGCAATTACCAATCGAATGGTTGTGTGACGAATAACAGGGTTGTATGTTTCATCATATCAACACCAAAGACCTGCGTGAAGCCACGAGCTACAAGGCGCTTTAAAGCGGTCAATAGAACCATCGTCTTTTTGCTTTACCCGATATACCCATTTGGAACCTATTACATTAACATCAGATGGGCGACTTACCAAAGACCACGTGTTGTTGGATTTAAGAGCTTGGATTTCTTTGTTCATAGCATCGACCCAACGAGGATCTTTAAGAGCAGAGCCCAAAGTTTTAGGCTCACTAGGGATTGGTGCTTCAGCTAAATTACACTTGTAATCATTCAAATAAGAAGGACGACGTCGTTCTCACTGGGGGCGCGGTGAGATGGCTGCATCAATATTGTTTTGAACTTCCCTGAGAGTAACCCCTGAGTCACTAGTTGGTGATTCATGACTGTGAGACAAGTTTACACCAGAATGGGTGTCAAAGGATAGGTTCTCAATATTAGTAGTTGCACCATTATTCTGAGAAAATGGGTCAGGATGAGAATCCACGTTTGCATCCTGATCATCAACTCGAGCTCCGTCACTTTCTAACCCGACATGCTCACTTGAAGGATGAAACTCACTACTTTCATTAACTTGGGTCGTGTTGATGAGATAAATTCTTGCATCAGGAGGACTAGAATTTATAACATGTTATTGAACATGACTTACTGTTGAACATTCAGGTAAAGCAGTCTTATGTGATGTCCTTGTCCATTCATCAATTGATGGGAATTTTGTAAGCTCCGGAGTTGCTACTTCCTCAGGTTCTGTTGGCTTAAAAGGATATTTCCCTTCCGTGAAATGTAGACTCGTTTGGTCTGTGGGTCCAAATATCGGTAACCCTCATGAATTGGGTTGTATCCGATAAATACACAGGGGCATGTTTTCTTTGTGAACTTATTGCCTCCTTGATGCCGAAGAGATAGAAAACATAAACATCCCAGCACCCGCAAGCAATTATAGTCTTGTTCCCTCTGATATAACTTCGAGTATGGAGTTTCGTTGTTTAATACTGAAGAAGGCATCCTGTTAATTAAATAAGTAGCTGCAAGAAATGACTCACTCCACAGATATAATGGTAGATTGGCATGAAACATCATAGTGAGCCCCGTCTCAATAATATGGTGATGTTTTCTCTCCGCTACTCTGTTCTGTTCAGGTGTACCAGGGAAAGATACTTGCAACTGAATTCCACTAGCCTCAAGATGATTATGAAATTCACCTGAGTTGAATTCTCCACCTCCGTCACATTGAAAGATCTTTATTTCCTGTCAAATTGGTTTTCGACAAGCCTTTGGAACTTTAGAAAACAAGAAAAGAAGTCTGACTTTCTTCTTAACGGGTAGAGCCAAGTGAACCGTGAGAAATCATCGATAAAAACAACATAGAATCTGAAGGCTTGATTAGAGGCAGCTGGAGCAGGCCCCCAAAGATCACAAAGCATCTTTTGTAGAGGAGAATGTGAAACTTTATTATTTAAATTGAATGGTAGCTTACAACTCTTTCCCGTCTGACAACTAACACATATAGATGGTTTAGTTTTCCAGCTTATGACATCAATTACTTTCCTTCCTTTTAAAAAAGAGATGACCCTTGAACTAGGATGACCGAGTCTTTGATGCCACAATGAGAATGAGCCGCTACTCTTTATTGCTGCTAATGCTTCTTGAAAGCCGGAATCCAGTGCATAAAGTTGTCCTTGCCTACGCCCCTTCAATACCACCTTCTGATTTTGATCCTTAACAACAAATTCAGACGATGTGAATTCAACTGTACAAGCAGTATCAGAAGTGAATTTGCTTACAGACATCAAGTTCTTTTTCAGTTCAGGAACTACAAGGACATCTTTCAGATTCAACTTTCCAACACGTGCATCACCAATATGTGTAATATGAAGTTTATTTCCATTTCCGACATAAATAAAAGCATCTCCTTTTATAAGGTTTTGAATGAGATAGCATACCTTCGTCATTTGTCATATGCGCAGTCGCACCCGAGTCCACATAAAAGGAAGAGTCTTCCTTATTCAAGGTTAAGGCAGCGAGGGCTTGTGGAAAATCCTCGGATTGATGGGAATAATCAAACCTGTGCCAGCAATCAAGAGCAATATGATTCAGTTTTCCACAAATTTGACAAGCTACCTTACCACCCTTTTCTGTGAATTGGTTCTTTCCGGTTTCCTTCCCTTCCTTTGAAGAACTCGGGGTAAATCTTGAGTAGTTAGTGGCTCCATTCTGACTGTTGTACCGATCAGCTGGAGTGAAACCTCTTCCTTTGGAATTGAAAATGCCTCGACCTCCTCTACCAGCACGTCCACGGCCACGTTGGGTGAAGTATGCCTGGGCATGCTCAATATAAACCTTATCTTCTTCCTTGTGAGCAGCCGTATTTTGCTCATACCCTTGGAGAGCGAGTACAAACTGATTAAATGTAGGATATGGTGGTTTTGTCACCATGGCTAGCCGAAAGTTTTCGTATTTCGCACCTAGGCCGCGAGCAAACTGGAACACCTTATCCAAATCTGAGACGGGCTTCTTTATGGTAGCAAGGTTATCACATATTGACTTGAACTCTCTGACATATTCTTCCAAGGAACGTGAGCCCTTTTTGATTGTCATGAGCATATGTTTCAGCGATCCTTCTTTCTCAAAGGTTATTGGAAGAAATTCCTCTTCCAACGAACTCCAGAGTAAATAGGCCGTTGAATCCTCGTCAATAGACGGATGAGCTTCTTCTTTTATTGTACTAAGAAGCCATGATATGAGTAATCCGTCATTGGTTACCCATAAAGTGTAGGCTGGATTCACACTCTTATCTTCAAGCAAAGCACTTGGTTTCTCACCATCATTTTCAAGATGATGAATAATTACAAGGCCACGGGCAAGATGAAGAATTTGTGAACGCCACATGAGGTAGTTATTTGAGCCTAGCTTGATTGACACCAAACTGGCACATTGGTGGAAAGACTGGATTGTGAGTTTTGGCTCTTCCATGGACTTTGATAGGGGGGAGTGAAGGTGGTGTTGGTGAGGATTATGATTTCTGAAAATGGTGTTTAGGCTTGCAGGTTTATAGCTCTGATACCATGAGAAAATAACCTGTAATGCTTAATTTTATTTACCACAATGATATTGCCTATATATACTGAAACATACTATACAATTAGGGAAACAGAATTAGGAAGGAGTAATTCAGAATATTCAGCTTGACTCTAGAATGATTGATTGGTTACTGAAATTTTTGGGTCAATGGAAATCAATCCATGTTTGGAAAGATTGCCTTAGCTGCTCTTGATCATTGCCCCTTGATTATGCATCTGATTAGATTGCCCTCAGCTCCTCATAATCACTTCCCACATATTGTGATTCTTCCTTTTTGATGAATATTCCTTCCTTATCAGTCAATACACTAGTATATATAGGTGCTAGCAGGGGATGGGCCAGAAGTTTGGATAAGTGGGGGCTAAAAAACTTCAAGAGTTTCAAAAGTAATATTTCTTTGAGCAAAATGTTAAAGTTTGGGGTTAAATTGTAATTTTAATGGGGGCTAATTTGATCAAAACTGAAAAACAGAAGGAAAAATATGTAATTTCTAGACAACGAGTGGGGGCTATAGCCCCCACAAACCAAAGTGTAGCTCCGCCTATGGGTGCCAGTGTCATGACTTTTTGTATGCTGGAAAACTATTCAAACTTGCAAGAAATTGAAAGAAATCTTATAATTATACTTATTCTTTTTAATTTCATTTATCAAAAAAATATTCTTTTTAATTTCCTTTTGATTTCTCAAAATATTAAATAGTTTTCCGGTATCCATCTTAGAGCAACCATCAATAAGAGATTTAGGTTCATGTTATAGGAAATTTTTTTAATTACTTCAAGAGAACCATCGTCAGTTTCAAATGTATGTGACTCATAAACGTACTGACTTGAAGTCCACGAAAATTCAAGGTTACAACGTCAGTGTAATGTGGTTTAGTCCCGCGTCAGGCATGGGTCAAAACTGGGATGAGCTAAAAACTAGAAGTAAAGGAAGGTAAAGTATGACTTTTTTGTCAAACCTCTTCAAATTCCTTAAAAATCTGGAATTTTCAATTTTTGGCTGGGATTCTGGATTTTTTAATAAGTACTTCCGATTTTTTATTTCGGGGGGGGGGGGGGGGGGGGGTTGTGGAATTCCGAATGTACAAAAAAAATCATGTGAATTTGAAAAAATATATACATACATATATATATATATATTAATAATCTAAAATTATTTATAATATCTAAACACTCTAAATTAAATGAGTTTTTTTTTTAACGAAATTGCTCAATTATTATAACTCATCCAAACAGTCGTAGACTATAGTCGCCAAATTGATTGTTTGGTCACTTGCCTATGTTGGGCTCCGATAAGTGGAATCTTGATAGGGAGAATCCTCTCACTGTCCTCCAATAGCTCACTAACTAACTTGGACCTAATGAACTGAAAACATTACTTTACTCTTCATTTGGTTATCTAAATTAGCGTTTCTTTTGTAAATTTAAGTAATGGTTCCTAGTTGAACTTTTCTTATTTGTGCCGTACACGCGTCCAACATGGAAAATAGTCACGATTAGGATTTTCTTTGACTCAAGCATTATACATATTTGATTGGAATTTCATATTAGGAGATCAATTGATCATGATTAAATTTGAAATCCCGTAGTCTATTTTTTAATGAAACCCCTAGCTAGTTTTGGCGTCACTTACCCTTTTTGTGATCTCATAAGGCAAAGCATGGTTGATTGGTATTAAGTCATAATCCTCTAATAAAGCTCCAAGTGGAAGAGATAGCAATGAATGGCGGCATTAAAAGCCTAATTAATCATGTAACTATTAAACAAATTGAACTTTTAAGTACTGATGATGATTGCCATAACTAGGACGCAATTCAATTATATGGATAGTAATTAAGAACTGGAAATAGCGATATAAACAATGCCGACTGACTATAAGTTATGACGACTCTTGACGGTGGTTTGCGATCGCAGACAGGCTATAATTTGGGTTCTAAGATTGCGAAATAGGTGAACAGAGAGAATAGATAATATTGTCTTAACATGTGTCAAGTTCTCAGAATTAGTTTAGTCTTAAATAAGGTTCAAAAAGGAATCATAGAGCTCTAAATGATTTTTGTATGGTGGGAAAATTCAGTTCTTCTAAATGAAATGATTTGTGTTGCTTGCCGATCTACCATAGAGTGTTGAAAGTTTTTTCTTTTTCCCACGAAGGGAATTAGAATTTGTTGGAAGTTTCTGTTGGAGAATTAGTCGCAAGATATCAACGACGATAAAAAGTAGAGAAGAAGAAGGAACACAACTGAAAATAAATATTGAATATCTTACTTGTATATTAAGGCGTTGCTCATATTTGATGTGTTGAAGGTCGCACGTAAATTTCAGAGACGATTTCGTGTATTCACACGATGTCCTTAAGGCTTTATTCGTCCACCCATTAAGTGCTCACGGTATCCAAACGAATATCCTCTCAGGATAATATTCCCTCTACCTACACGAGTCGGTAAACAATTGCCTCTCGTGCCCATCGAACATAATTGTGTTATGATATCTATCTTGGAAGGCGTATAAATAAAATCCGAATAGTGATGGAAGTCTCAAGTTTGATTGCTTGAGGAACTTGTGACTGTATGACAGCATAGTAGAACGTTAGAAGAGTATGATGAATGTTGGAATAAATTAAATGTGTGGAGAAGTCATCTATCTATTCTATAAAAATCATGATTTGACGTTTAAAATGACTTTTCAGCCTTTAGATTAAAACAACCTCAGCCCTTAGATCTCATCACCTACCACCCACTAATAGTTTGAATTTCCAAAATTTTAAGGATGGTTTTAAAACTCACGTTTTTATCACTTTTAGAACCCCACTATATGTAAAAACAACTACCCACTACTTGGAAACTTGTCTTCTCAAGTTCAAAAAAAAACTTGTCTTCTCTCTCAAAAAAACAGTCGAATTAAAGGCTAATGACCATACATATTTTTCATGTAATAACCATACATATTTTTCAAATAATCGATTAAAGGCTAATAACCGTTGAAGAATAGAATTAATTTTCATTTGTGCTTTGCTCATAAACAGATTAATTTTTCCATCTTTCTCCGGGTGCTCTATAGTTGGTGAACCATTGTAATCTTGTTCTTTGAGGGAAGTGTCCTCGGACACGGGCTATCCCTATAACAGAGTAGATGACTCTTCAAAGGGGTGTGGTCTTTCATAGTGTAACTACCAATAACTAACATTGGTCGATAACTAACTTTGGTTAGTAACTAATAAATTTATTAGTAATTCCGAAACAGCCCCTACTAGTTACATAATTACTCGTTTGGGACTATAGTTAATATCGCACCCATAGCTGAGTTGCGTCCATCAAATGACCTATTTGTACATCCATATCTAACGACAATGTTCATTTATCAATTACTTATTTTAGTCAACTACGAATTGTAGAATTAACTTCTTGGAATGAGAATTAAACCCTTACATGATTTAAATGTCCAAAATTCAAAGTTCTCCAACAATTCCCCACATGAATGACAAATTGGCATAAGAGCCGGAATAATCGAAGATGAGATTTAGAGATACGAAATAGAAAGATATCAAGCGGATAGTAACCACATAGAGCAAGGTGGGCAAGGACCTTGAACCTTCCTCTAGTGATTCAGTATAGGATATACTGGATTGTCAGTGAGCGACACGCCTTGAACTGCTTTTCGCGGTGTATACCTAGTCAATAGTATCCCACACAAATATTATTCTAACACAGTTAGTTCTAATTGTTGTGTCCTTTTTGGCCATAGAACACTTATTCCTGGTTTCATGAGTAGACTTAGAGGAGTATAGACATTTTGTTGTCCTAGAACCGACCCGTTCCTAGTCACATACGTGAGACATATAACGAGTATCCTTCATACTCTTCTTTCATATATGGTCTCATTAAAAGCCTTTGTGTTTACCCTGTTTCTATCACTCGATTTTCGCCCTAGGAATGGTTTTGGTAGTTAGGTTGTCCCTTTTGAACTTAGTTCTTGGGATCTCAAGTTACATAGGTCGGGTTTGCTGCTACGTGCAACTCTTACGAGATTGACATCAATCCATTTCCCTTGACGAACTTATAACTTGCTCCTTAGGGTACCCATTTAATAAAATTTAGATCAATTTTATAATATCTTATTTGAAGCAAGTATTTAATAAAAATATGTATGCGATATTCATAAACATATTATCATGTCGATTTATGACTAATAAAGTCTTATTGGATCATCGAAGTGGCCAGATTCTGCACCCATTACAGACCTTCCAAAATTGTTTTCATGCTGTCATAAAATCAATCAAATATATCACACATTCAAAATACACGATTGTATTTTAATGATGTACTCAAAAGACTAACTACAAATTCCGTACTCCACATTATTCACCATTTTTTTTAACAAAATCTCAATGAGCGTCTGAAACCAAATTATGAGTAAAGAGATCATAGACTATTAATTATGTGAGATCTCAATTGAACTCTTACTATTTCAATATAACACACATTAGTTCGTATTGACCTAAATGCACTAACCCATCTTCAATGAGTTGCAAAAAGCATGTCTATTACATAAAAAATTAATATCAATACATAATATGACCATTCCAACAATCATTTTATTTCCTAAACAAATCTCTATGAATTAAAATTGACGCATTTATAGTTCTTGAAGAGATGTGAGATGGAAGCTTAACTATTCTTTTTGAATTTCTCAAGAATCTTTCCAACACGCTTGAGATAACGAGTATCCTTTTATCGTTCTACATATTTTCATCCCTACAATAACATCCGCGATACCCATATTTCTCATATCTAACTTTGTTTTCAATATATTATCAACATAACCATCATGAGTAATTTTTTACAAACTCGTATGTACAATTTATTCATATGAATGTCATTTGATATCATAGTGTTAGCAAATTTGAGATGCTAGTATTTCGGTGCTTGCTGAAGCCCGTAAAGTCAATTAATCAATCGACATCCATTGTTTTCTTGTTCTTGGACTATGAATTCTTTCATTTTTTCTATGTTGATCTCTTCATTCAAATCACCATTCCACAAGGAAGATTTCTCTCTATTAGGTGAATTTAAAATTATTTGTAGTGACAACAAATGTACGCAATCCTTATAACATATAATATGTCTATATGCCTTTGCTAAAAGTCTAGCATTGTACTTGTGAAATGAACTGCTCGGTTTAAGCTTTTTTCTTAACAATTCACTTACAACCCATGCACTAATATTTTGAGAATATCCGATTGGAAGCACAATCTACCATTTTCCGTCCAACTTTCACATTTAAACTGCGCTAGACACCCGCACATTTGAGATATATATATCGAATTGTGTCATTTCTATAAATTATATCTAGTTTTGCTAACATTTTTCGAGGCATCATGTTAAGGATATGGTTGGCTATTAATAGGTGTAAGTTCAAAGTTGTTTTCAAAGCCTTGAAACTTCACATCATGAACTAAGGGGGAAATTTTATTCCTATCTAATCTCCTGCACTCGATCATGTTATATTATATGATGAAAGACAAACTAATTATGTGCTATATCATGCTTTGATCTTATCATTTGTCTAAGATATTTTGCAGTGGTTGTTAGTGTAGGATTTTGATCATGGATATGCAGCGGAATAACAATAAATTTATCAGATCATAACCCGTAAAGGATCACAGGAATAAAAATCATGACGATGGTAAAGGATTTGTGTGAATTACCTTGTGAGTCTCCTTGATGACTTCTAACGCGAAAAATATCACGTCTCTACGGTTGATCGACGCCTAGAGGTGAGATCTAGATCTTCTGGACGCCTTGTACTAGCTAGGAGGAATGGAAGAGGATGAAGAAATCACGCAACGGAGCACCAAGAGAGAGGGGCGACCCTCTCTTGTGGCCGACGGGTAGGGCGGACGCAAGGGGGGCTTCGGCTTTCCTTGTTGTCTTGCTCTCTCACTCCTTCTCTCCTACTCAATGTATGTTAAGAGCATGAGTTTTAGGGAAGGAATCTAGGAGCATCCTTTATATAGTCCAACAACTCCTAGTTACTACATAAAGACCCTCTCCTAATCCTACTCAAGTTCGGATTAGTCCAACTTGCATATTAGTCCTACTAAGTTACAAGTTCTTATGATTTGATCCTTCTAATAATTAATCATATTAATTAATAAATTCCCAAGTCTAGTTCAACTCTATATGGCGTGTGACCCCATAGGTTCTGTTTAGTTGGTAGTAACTATTTACTAATATGGAGCGGCCTCTAGCAAGACAACCATTATAGCGAACAAATAGAAATAGTCATCATGACAAACCTTGTGCAAGTATTGTCTTATCCCTTTGTCTCAATATCCGGATTGGACACGATACATACAAGTCACACTCGTATATCCAATCCATAGTTCCTCGATCTTGGGAATAGCCTTATTCGTGCAAAGAACATCAATATCATATATTGATTTATTTGAGTATAGCCAGACATTCTATAAACACTATCCCTCTAGTAGCCTAGAATATTTGCTCCCGTTATGTGGGAGGGACAAAGTCTATTTACATCACTACAATATCTAAGCTTGCTTCCTATTGTGTCCAATACGCGCCTTTATGACTACCCAATCACGGTGTAGCATTTGACGTTACCAAAACACAATATTTCACAACTAGAACAACTAGTGACTTCAAGTCTAAGTATAACAATACCGTGTCACCGCGAGAAGCCCATGTGACTTTACATAACTTGTATGTAGCCTTCTCGGAGTTGGGTCAATCCAGTATGCCATTACTCCTAATGCATACCCATGTGTTGGATCATGATATCTCCAAATCGATCCAACCCCATACTAGTCTATAGATGATTGTCCCATTAATTATTATCATTGACTAGGGATATTTAAGATAAACAACACAGTTGTAAATCTAAGGACTTCATTATATTAAATATCCAATAAATAATACAATGAATGTTCTAGCCAATTTATTGTTCATACTAAACTAGATTGCCTCTAGGGCTCCTATTCCAACAGTATCCCACTTGCACTAGAGCCAATCCGGTGCATCTCGTATGCCAATGCTCTTAGTGTGCCCTTCATGCTTGCGCTGAAAAAGCAGGTTTGTAAGTGGATCTGACATATTCTCATCTGTAGGAATCTTGCATATCCGAACGTCTCGTCCTTCGACAATATCTCGAATAAGATAGAACTTCCTGAGTACGTTCTTGGATTTCTGCTGTGACCTGGGTTCCTTCGATTGCGCGATCGCCCCGGTGTTGTCACAATACAACTCTATTGGATCCGCAATGCTCGGAACCACACCAAGCTCAGTAAAAAACTTCTTAATCCAAACAGCCTCCTTTGCTGCGCCATTCGTAGCAATATACTCAGCCTATGTTGTAGAATCAGCCCCCGTTTCTTGCTTGGAACTCTTCCAGCTCACGGTTGCTCCATTCAGGAAAAATACAAACCCCGACTGTGATCTGAAATAATCTCTGTCGGTCTGGAAGCTTGCATCCGTGTAACCCTTTGCACGCAACTCTTCATCACCTCCAAATATCAAGAACGCAGCCTTAGTTCTTCGCAAGTACTTCAGGATGTTATTGACCGCAATCCAGTGACTCTCACCTGGATTTGACTAATATCTGCTTGCCATACTCAATGCATATGACACATCTGGTCTAGTACATAACATGGCGTACATGATGGATCCTATGGACGAGGCATAGGGTACCCTACTCATGCGTTCCTTCTCAATCTCATTGGAAGGACAACCACTCTTCGAAAGAGTGATTCCATGCGACATGGGAAAGAATCCCTTCTTGGAATCTTGCATGCTGAACCGTTTCAGCACCTTGTCTATATATGTACTTTGACTTGGGCCGAGAAGCATCTTACGTCTATCTCTATAGATCTTTATACCGAGTATATAGGCTGCTTCACCTAAGTCTTTCATTGATAAACACTTTCCTAGCCAATCTTTAACAGATTGCAACATAGGAACGTCGTTTCCAATGAGCAGTATGTCATCCACATTCAAGACCAGAAAATCAATAGAGATCCTACTAACCTTCTTGTATACACAAGACTCATCTTCATTTGTGATGAAGCCAAACTATTTCACTACTTCATCAAAACGTCGATTCCAACTCTTAGAAGCTTGCTTCAACCCATAAATGGATCGTTGCAGTTTACAGACTTTGTTGGCTTGCTTTCGATCTTCAAAACCCTCGGGTTATGTCATGTACACATCCTCGAGGAGATTCCCATATAGGAATGCTGTTTTGACATCTATATGCCAAATCTCATAGTCGTAGTATGCTGCAATAGCAAGTAAGATTCGGATGGATTTGGTCATTGCGACTGGTGAAAAGGTTTCACCATAGTCAATACCATGAATCTTTCTGAATCCTTTAGCCACCAATAGGCCCTTATAGGTAATCACATTACCATCCATGCTGATCTTCTTCTTGAAGACCCACTTGCACCCTATGGGCGAGCCCCTTTGGGTGGTTCCACCGAAGTCCATACTTTGTTGGTATACATGGATTCCATCTCGGATCTCATGGCCTCAAGCCAATTTTGAGAGTCTAGACCTTCTACGACATCTTCATAGGTAGTAGCCTCATCATCTATGAGTATCGTGTCACCAGACTCAGTCAGGAGAAGTCCATACCTCTCTGGTTCCTGGCGCACTCTATTAGATCTACGAAGCTCTTGTATTACTTAAACAGGTTGCTCCACAACCTCTTGTGGTTCTTGTTCATGTTACATAGTAGGATCAATGCTTTGTGATTCTTGAACTTCTTCAAGTTCTACAGTCCTCCCACTTGCTTCTGTACAGACAAACTCTCTTTCAAGAAACACGTCGGTCCAAGCAACAAACACTTTGTTCTCAGTTGGATTGTAGAAATAATATCCCTTAGTCTCCTTAGGGTATCCCACAAATTTGAATTTGTCCGAATTAGGCCCTAGCTTGTCTGATTGTAAACGTTTCACATAGACATCGCATCCCCAAATATTCATGAACGACACTGTGGGACGCCTCCCACTCCACATCTCATGTGGTGTCTTCATAACTAATTTAGATGGAACGCGGTTAATGGTGAAAGCTGCACTCTATAGAGGATAGCCCCAAAATGATAATGGAAGATCGGTTTGACACATCATAGATCGAACCATATCTAATAGAGTTCGATTTCTCCTCTCAGACACGCCATTCCACTATGGTGTTCCGGGTGGAGTGAGTTGGGATATTATCCTACACTCTCTAAGATAGTCGTCAAACTCTTGGCTCAAGTATTCTCCTCCACGATCCGATCGTAGAGCCTTAATACTTTTGCCAAGCTGCTTCTCTACTTCATTCTTGAATTCTTTGAACCTTTCAAAGGACTCAGATTTGGCCTTCATAAGGTATACAAATCTATATCTACTGAAATCATCAGTAAATGTAATGAAGTAGACATAACCACCCCTGGCAGGCGTGGCAAATGGCCCACACACATCTGTTTGTACTAGAGCCAATTGCTCACTAGTCCTCTCACATTTCTTGTTGAAAGGGGACTTTGTCATTTTCCCAATAAACAAGCCTCACATGTCTCATATGATTCAAAATCAAATGAGTCTATAAATCCATCCTTATGGAGTCTAGATACGCGTTTCTCGTTTATATGGCTAAAACGACAGTGCCATAGATAAGAAGGATTTAAATTATTAATTTTAATCCTCTTAGTAATAATGTTATAGACATGATTGCTTAGATCAAGGATATATAATCCATTAATCTAATAGTGATTGCTTAGATCAAGGATACATAACCACCCCTGGCAGGCGTGGCAAATTGCCCACTATAATAGTGTATACTATCAATATAAATGGAACAACAATTGTTCTTTATTGAAATAGTAAAACCATCCTTGTCCAAAAAAGAATAGAAATAATATTTCTGCTCATAGCAGGCACAAAATAGCAATTATTTAATTCTAAAACTAATCATGAAGGCAGAGACAGCTTGTACACGCCTACGACCAATGCAACAACTCTTTCTCCATTCCCAACGCGGATGTCTATCTACCCTTTAGACAATCTTCTACTTCTCTTTAGATCCTGCACATTTCGACAAATGTGAGATCCACATCCAGTATCCAATACCCATGATGAAGAGACAGTTAAGTTGACATCTATAACAAAAATACCTAGTGGTGGTGGAATCACTATTCGAAGCCTCTTGTCCTCAAGATATTTTTGTCAGTTCCTCCTCCAGTGTCCAGGGTGAGTGCAGTAGTGACACTCACCTTTAATCACACCTTTAGCAATGCCACCAACAGGTTTAACGATAGCTTCCTTGGGTTTGGAAACTGCTTTGCCCTTTCCCTTGGAGGTAGAGGCAAACCTTTTGCCCTTTCCTTTCTGCACCATCATTACGGATTTGCCCTTACCCTTTTTGATGCTTTGTTCAGCCGTCCTCAACATATTGAGTAAATCTGGCAGAGGTTTCACGATCTCATTCATGTTATAGTTCATGATGAACTGTATATAACTTTCAGGCAACGATTGCAAGAAGAGATCGGTGACCAACTCTTTACCCACCGGAAACCCTAGGCGGCCTAGGCTTTCTAAGTAGCCAATCATGCGCAACACGTGCGCCCCCACGGGGTTTCCCTCTCACAGATGACATTTTAACAATGCCTTGGAAACTTCATACCTCTCAAACCTACGCTGCGCTTGGAAGAGCTACTTCAAGTGTGCGATCATATCGACTGCATTCATGTTCTCATGTTGCTTCTGAAGCTGAGAGGTCATGGTGAAAAGCATTAGGCAGGGCGCATCATTAGCGTCATCAACACGCTTCTGATACGCCTTTAGGGCTGCATGAGTGTTGTTTTCCGGACCATCAGGAACTTGCTCCTCTAGAGCGTACAATTTCTTTTCTTTCTTGAGAACGATTCTCAAGTTTCTGTACCATTCTAGGATATTGGTCCCGGACATCTTGTCCTTCACAAGGATAAAGCGTAAGAGTGAGATGAGTTTGATGAGTTGTTTGCCATTTGTATTCTTCAAAAAGGAAAATACGCAAGTTTTAGTATTTGTGAACAATTAATTATATTTAATAATAGCTAGATTATTAAATACAACTCCCACTATTTTTCTACGGATTAATAACCCTCAAGATATTAATGCGAAAAATATCATTATATTCTCTAGTAGGCCAAGACCCATATTTTACTTCTTTTGGGCTTCCTTTGGCAAGTCACCCAAAATTAGTTATTTAGGTAGGAACAATTCCAATTGCATCCTTATGCAACTCTTGGTTCAATTGGGAAAATAACTCTTTATTTATCTATCCCATAGTTAATCCCAATTGATTACCTCTAGATTTTTAATCCTTATTAAAATTACCTAGTTACGTCCAACCTCTTACTCCAACAATTGCAAACTATGTGTGCCATCGCACCACATGATGATGAATCAAGTCGCCCTTCTTTGGCACGCACGAACTTGATTAATCGATCTTGTGATGAGTGTTTAAGTAACGAGAAGGTAAAACGATATATTTTCTTTTCAGGAATTTTTCTTGTCAATTTTTAATTATTTTGTTGTTCCATATCAACTGATCTACTTATTTGAGTTTGGGCACAACTCCAAATAAAAGATCCGGGTTGTTAATTATCTTATTATGAAATAGCATGCGTCAACCATACACCATCAACAATAATAAGACAATAAAGTAAACATCCACAAAATAGAAATTAACGTGATATGGATATGGCCTCCTAGACTAAGATATTCCCAAGCCAATGAGAATATCTATGAACCCTAGAATGAAAAACGCATCTCCATGTGCCTCCATCTCTTGGTCCATCCTTCGTAGCTTTGTGGAATGCTCCATACTCCATGTTGTGGCTTCTTTAATTATTTATTTTCTTCAATCTGGGATATCTATCTATTTTATCTAGTACTAGCTAAAATATATACTAAATAAAATAAATTTCACAAGTCGAGAGAAAATACCGGCTCGCAAGCCGTAAACCTTAATTAATTATTACCTCAAATTGATCAGCTTGCATGCCGTAAACAAACCACAAACTAAAACATCCACAACAAACCACATCTAAGGCCATGTCCAATCACCATGCAAATTACACATAAACAGTTAAAACTAATTTTTAACGCGCTTAGTCAATTTTAATTGATTTTGAATGTGCTAGGGTTAAAACGGTCCATTGGATTCACTATCAATATAGCTGAGCTGTCGAAAAAGGACCAAGGCGCGGCCTTGGGCCGGTCGGCCGAGCCCCACCCGCGGCGGGGCCGCACGCTAGGCCGGTCCGAGCCCTTGGTCTTGCCCTAGCTTGGGCGGCAAGGCAAGGGGGTCGGTCCCTAGGGGGGCCGAACCTCCTTAGGGAGTTGTTTCAAAAACAACTCCTTGCCTTCTTGCCCAAGTTTAGTTGTTTCCATGTTTGAAAAACCCCTGTTTCAAACATGTGCCCAAAACCTAGCTCTTAGATCCAAAATTACTCACATCTTATGTGATCAAACTCACTAATCTACACATCCAATGTTAAAATTAGGTCTTGTTTGTCTTGAATCAAATTCAAGTTGCATCTAATATGTTTAATTTATCGTATCCACGGAATAATCAACAATTATAGGTGAAAAACGACAAAACGTAACACATAAACCACGTTATGCTCTACGACCTGTGGCGCTGATACCACTGTAGGGTTTTGATCATGGATACGCAGCGGAATAACAATAAATTTATCCGATCAAGACCCTCCAAGGATCACAGGAAGAGAAATCATGATGATGGTAAAGGTTTTGTGTGAAGTACCTTGTGGGTCTCCTTGATGACTTCTAACGCGAAAAGTATCACGTCTCTACGGTTGATCCACGCCTAGAGGTGAGATATAGATCTTCCAAACGCATTGTGCTATCTAGAAGGAATGAAAGAGGATGAAGAAATCATGCAACAGAGTACCAAGAGAGAGGGGCGGCCCTCTCTTGTGGCCGACGGGTAGGGCGAACACAAGGGGGGCTTCGACTTTCCTTGTTGTCTTGCTCTCTCTTTCCTTATCTCCTACTCAATGTATGTTATGAGCATAAGTTGTAGGGAAGAAGCTAAGAGAATCCTTTATATAGTCCAACAACTCCTTGTTACTACATAAAGGCCCTCTCCTAATCCTACTCAAGTTCGGGTTAGTCCAACTTGTATATTAGTCCTACTAAGTTAGCAAGTTGTTGCGATTTGATCCTTCTAATTAATTAATCATATTAATTAATCAATTCCCAAGTCTAGTTCAACTCTTTATGGCGTGTGACCCCATATGTTCTATTTAGTTGGTAGTAACTATTTACTAATATGGAGCGGCCTCTAGCAAGACATCCATTCTAGCCAACAAATAGAAATAGTCATCATGAAAAACCTTGTGCAAGTATTGTCTCATCCCTTTGTCTCAATACCCGGATTGGACACGAGACATACAAGTCACACTCGTATATCCAATCCATAGTTCTTGGATCCTGGGAATAGCCTTATTCGTGCAAATAACATCAATATCCTATATTGATTTATTTGGGTGTGGCCAAACATTCTATAAGCACTATCCATCGAGTGGCCTAGGATATTTTCTCTCTTTATGTGGGAGAGACAAATTTAATCTACATCACTACGATATCTAAACTTGCTTCCTATTGTGTCCAATACGCGCATTTATGACTACCCAATCACGGTGTAGCGTTTGACACTACCAAAACACAATATTTCACAACTAGAACAACTAGTGACTTCAATTCTAAGTATGACAATACTGTTTTCCCTGCGGTAAGCACTTGTGACTTTACATAACTTGTATGTAGCCTTCTCGGAGTTGGGTAAATCCAGTATGCCATTACTCCTAGTGCATACCCATGTGTTGGATCATGATATCTCCATATCAAGCCAACCCCATACTAGTCTATAGATTATTGTCCCATTAAATATTATAATGGACTAAGGATTTTTAAGATAAACAACACATTTATAAATCTAAGGACTTCATTATATTAAATATTTAATAAATAATACAATGAATTTTCTAGCCAATTTATTGTTCATACTAAACTAGATTGCCTCTAGGGCACCTATTCCAACAATTAGCTAACTCTGTATTCCAGGTTTAGCTGAAGTTTCCTTATTTGTAGGATTGTAGAATTGGTAATCAAGGCCTGCAGATTGGTATTAATCTTATGAAAAGTTGTCTGGACTTACCTTAGGCTTACAGATTGAAGATCAAATCAAATTAATTGAGAAAATCATGCAGCTAGCCGTTAGGAGAAAGTTGTTGAGAGTCAAGTATCTGCAAGAGAATTTTTAGGGATTTTTGTTGAAGCTTCTTATATAGTCTGCAATTCAATTTGACATAATAAAAGAGATTCAGAGAGATTGAGAAGTAAAGAGCTTCACACAAAGCTTCATACAATCTCTCGGATTGACAAGAATCATTGAATAATATCATTCATCAACTCACATTATTCTTGTAGAACACTTCAAGCTTCATTGCTTCATTGTCTTCACATTATTCTTCAAGTTGATATTAATTTGCATATCATTCTTTTTTATTACTTAATCATCGGTTAGAGTTAAGTTGTTCAAGAGGACCAAACGGTATTCTTATTGTATTAGTTAGCTAGGGCTGTAACTAGATAGGTTAGGAAGATCCACGCGTTGAAAAAGAGTAAGACAATTCTCTTGGCCTGAGATCTAGGGCTTAGCTTTTGATAAATAAGAAGTTGTTAAAATCCTAGAGGGATTAGATATCTCAGGCGGAGAGTGGGTCACTTGGGACCGAACTTCGTAACAAAGCACTGTGTTCATTGTCTTGCTATCCTGTTCTTTACTTGTCTTCAAAACTGCTTCAAAACAAGTTTATGTTTTCATAGCTTTGGAAATACTCTTTCTTCCAAATTGTCTGTTTTGGTTTAAAAGCCTTGAAACTGAGTTCAAATCTTTGAAATACTTCAAGTTCTTCTTATTTTGTTTTAAAACCACACTTTTAGCAAAATTTGTCATACTCTATTGAACCACCCCACCTTCTAGAGTATTTAATCATGTAACACCATACATACATACAATCGTCAATAGGGCTTCCCCCCAAAAATTATGTGGTAATTCATAACTTATGAGAAATTAATTTAGCATCTCTTTTAAAGTCATATTCCTCCTCTCGAAAATGTCATTTTGTTCAGGCGAATAGGGTGTCGTAGTTTGGAGAACAATTTCATTTTCTAGGCATATGCCTTTAAATGGTGATTAACATGTTCCTCCATCATTTTAATTTTATTTCCCAATGAATTTATCACTTTAATTTTATAGGGTTTCAGCATGCCAATTGTTTCGTCTTTACTTGTAGACATAGCACTATCTCGTACCAACACAAATAAAGTGCCAAAGTACTTTTACAAACTTTTTAGTTGAAGAAGTTTCAACCCGAATAACCGTTTGGATTAATTCAAGATTTGTAGTGGTTTTATTCTCAATTGGTCGAAAGGGGTGTCGAAATACAAGTTATTTCATGTAGGGTTTTGATGCAAGATGCACATCGGAAATACAATTAAAATTTCCTGATCTAATCCCTCCATGAATCGCAAGTTAAGCCATAATAACGTGATAAATGAGATATTTTTTACCTTGTAGGTTTGTGTTATCACAACGAATAATAGTTTCCTCGTCTCTATCGGCATCCACACCTTAGGATCGCCAACTTGAATCTTCTTTACGGGTTGTGCTAGCAGCATAGAAGAAGAAATCGCCAGGTGCTTGATCAAATCAAGTGGATCAAGCAAAATGAGGAAGAGACCGAGCCTGTTGGAGCCGCCAGGCAGGAGTGCCGTGCGCCCCTCTACTATTTCTCCTTGCTCTGATTATTTCAATTAATGACCACTCATATGAAATAATAGAGCTAGGACTCCACTTTTATAGTTAATAACTCCTTATTGACTACAAACTTGCCACAATACTAATCATGTCCATACACGGATTAGTATAATAGCTCAATCATGTTCATACACAGATTAGTCAAATAGCCTAACCCGTCCATACGCGTATTAGTCTTATAGCCTAATCATGTCCATTCAAGCATTAGTCTAATTTACAATACAGTCCTACTAAATTTGCATGCTGTTGCGTTTGATCATTGATCCTTTTAATTGTTAATTAGTCCAACTAATTAACATCCATATCCAGCTTAATTATTTTGGTGTGTTACCATGTAGGTTTCTATTAAGTTGGTAGTAACAATTAAAAACAATGAGCGGTGTCTAGCAACACATCATGAGTACCCAACTAATAGAAATAGTCAGTTATCTGACAAACCTTGTTCCCAATGTTACAGTTTTGTGTATGTCCATTTGTTTCCATATCCAGATTGGACACAAGACATAAATGTCACACTCTTATATCCAATCCATAGTTTCTCGATCCTGGGAATTGGCTTATCTGTTCTGATAACAATAATATCACATATTGTTTTATCTGAGTCTGTCCAGACATTCCATAAGCACTACCCCTGGCGTGGCCGTGGATATTAGCTCCCATTATGTGGGAGGGACAAATCTTCTCTACATCACTACCATCTCTCAGCTTGCTTCCTATCATGTTCGATTACCGCCTTTATAGTTACCCAATTACGGTGTAATGTTTGACGGGATCAAAACATGATAATTCATAATTAGAGTATCTAGTGACTTCAAGTCTAAGAACTACAACACCATTGTCACTACGAGAAGCACTTGTGACATTCACATAATTTATATGTAGCCTTTTCGTGGTGGGTCAATCCAGTATGCTATTACTTCTAATGCATACCGATGTGCTAAACTTGATATCTCTATATCAATCTACCTACATAGTAGTCTACATGCATATGATTGTCCTATTGATCAATATACTTGACTAGGGATATTTAAGATAAACTACAATTGTAATATAAAGACTTTATTATATTAAATATCTCCATATATAATAAAAGAATATTCTAGCCAAAACAATGTTCATATTAAAATAAGTTTGCCTCTCGGGAATCTACTCCAATAGTCTCCCCCTTGCACTAGAACCAATCTGCTGCATCTCGTATGCCTATTGATCTAATGCAGACCTCATGCTTTCGTTGAGCAAGGGGTTTGGTAAGATAGTCTGCAAGGAAGTAATCTATCGATATGTTACATATCTTCACATCTCCTCTATCGACAATCTCTTGAATGAGATGGAATCTCCTGAGTATGTGCATTTAATGCAGTAATATACTCAGTCGATATTGTAGATTCGGCAACTGTATCTTGCCTGGAAGCCTTTCCAGCTCACAGTTTCTCTATTAAGGCAAAACACATAACCCGACTGCGATCTGAAATCATCTTTATCGGTTTGGAAGCTCGCGTCAGTGTAACCTATTACACTGTGTTCTTTCTCCCCTCCATATATCAAGAATGCATCCTTAGTTCTTATCAAGTACTTAAGGATATTCTTGACAGCAATCCGGTGACACTCACCCATGTTGGACTGGCATCTAATTTCCATACTCAAAGCGTATGATACATATGGTCTAGTACATAACATTGCGTACGTTATAGATCCAATAGCGACGCGTATGGGATCTTATTCATGCGGACCTTCTCAATATAATTGCAGGTACATTCTGCCTTCGTGAGGGTGACTCCATGCAACGTGGGCAAGAATCGTTTCTTCGATTATTGCATGTTGGACAGTTTCAACACCTTGTCTATATATGTAATTGACTTAAGCTGAGCAGGATCCTCGATCTATCCCTATAGATCTTGATACCAAGTATATAAGCTGCATCCCCTAAGTCCTTCATTGAGAAACACTTCCCTAGCCAATATTTAACAAAATGCAAGGTAGGGACATCATTTCCAACGAGTAGTATGTCATCCACATACAAGACCAAAAAAAAAACATAAATCCCACTAACCTTCTTGTAGACACATGGTTCATCTTCGTTTTTTATGAAACTAAACTTTTGACCGCATTATCAAAACGTATATTCCAACTCCTAAAAAATTGCTTTAATCCATAAATGGATCACTGCAATTTAATGACTTTGTTTGCATTCTTTGGTTCCTCAAAACCCTCTAGCAAAATCATGTACACATCCTCAAGGAGGTTTCCATAAGAAACGCTGCTTTGACATCCATCTGCCAAATCTGATAGTCGTGATAAGCTGCAACAAATGGATTTGGTCATCGCGACTGGGGAAAAGGTTTCATCGTATTTAATACCATGAATCTGTCTGAGCCCTTTTGCCACCAATCGGCCCCTGTAGGCAACTACATTGCCATCCATGTCGGTCTTCTTCTTGAAGACCCACTTGCACCCTATGGGCCGAGCCCTTCGGGTGGTTCCACCAGAGTCCATACTTTGTTGGTATGCATGGATACCATTTCGGATCTCATGTCTTCAAGCCATTTCTTAGAGTGCGGCCCCTTTACGACCTCTCCATAGGTAGTAGGCTCATCATCCATGAGTTGTACGTCACCGGGCTCAGTCACGAGAAGTCTATACCTCTCCGGCTCTTGACTTACCCTAATCGACCTGTGAAGCTCTTGTGTTACTTGAGCCGGTTGTTCCACAAAAACTTACGGTTTCCGCTCATGTTCCATTGTAGGATCAGTGTTTTGTGGTTCTTGAACTTCTTCAAGTTGTATTGTCCTCTCACCTTTCTTATTGAAAGGGGACTCAGTCATTTTTCTCGATAAACAAGATTTACATGTCTCGTATGATTCATAATCAAATGAGTCTAGAAGTCCATCCTTATGGAGTCTAGAAATGTGTTCCTCGTTTATATGGCCTAAACGACAATGACATAGATAAGTAGTTTTTAAATTAGGGCCAATTACTGGTTACCAACCTCAAGTATGATATAATAATCCATATCCTACCTCCATTTTGAAAACTGCCTAATTACTACCTAACATTTATTATTGTTTGCATTTAACAACTGGGGTGAAAATCCAATAAAATGAACGGCTAAACGTCTCTTTCTATGACCTTTGTGTCCTTTTGTTGAGTGTCATTTTAGTCATTTATAATTTAATTAGACAACAATTATCTATCATTTTTTTTCAAACAACAATTATCTATCATTAACAAACATAATCTTCTCTATTTCCCATCCTCAGACTCGGATTCATCCAGATGAAGAGAACCTAACCCGCTCACCAGCAGAGATTTCTCGGAAAGATGAAGCACGAACAAATGAATCGTCGGAGTTTCTGATCAAGGCCGCCCAAAATAGATCTGGCAATCGGCGAACAAACCGCGTCGACATTCATCTTCAAAATCCCAATTTTTGGTGGCTTCGTCTTTCTCTCACTCTTCTCTTTCGTTCTCTCTCTTTCTCTCTATGAAGGTGGTATGATGTACAGTAAAGTTTGAGAAAGAGATTGACTAAGAAGGGTGATTGGTAGAAGCTCCTTCAATTAGGTTTGATTCAAGTGAGAGAATCATCAAATGGGGCAGCTCAATATGTTTTAATGGAGATTCAGTTATCGAGGTTTTGGGTTGAACCATTCCCCAGTTTTAATGGAGATCCGGCGAGGAAGGCGTCGGTGTTAGAGTTCAATTTTTGGGTTTTGTGATTGATTTGAAGAGGTAGTTTTGATTATGTGAGGTGGCAGAGGCAATTGTAGTTGTTGGTGGTGGTTTTGATGAAGAAGACGAATTTGGGATTGTGTTGTGGCGATGGAGATTGTTCTGTTCTTGGTGGGGTGGAAGATTATGTTGGAATAGATGCCCTAGAGGCAATCTAGTTTAGTATGAACATTAATTGGCTAGAATATTCATTGTTTTATTTATTGAGATATTTAATATAATGAAGTCCTTAAATTTAAAATTGTGTTGTTTATCTTAAATATCCCTAGTCCATTATACTGATTAACATGACAATCATCTATGGACTAGTATGGGGTTGGATTGATATAGAGATATCACGATCCAACACATGTGTATGCATTAGGAGTAATGGCATACTGGATTGACCCATTTCCAAGAAGGCTACATACATGTTATGTAAAGTCACAAGTGCTTGGTGACAACGGTATTGTCATCCTTACAAATGAAGTCACTAGAATCATCTAGTTGTGGAATACTGTGTTTTGGTAGCGTCAAACGCTACACCGTGACTGGGTAGTCATAAAGGCGCGTAATCGGACGCAATAGGAAGCAAGCTTAGATATCGTAGTGATGTAGATAGAATTTTTCCCTCCCACATAACGGAAGCAAATATCTATGGCCACTCGAGGGATAGTGCTTATAGAATGTCTGGCCAGACTCAAATAAATCAATATAGGATATTGATGTTATTTGCACGACTAAGGCTATTCTCAGGATCGAGGAACTATGGATTGGATATACGAGTGTGACTTGTATGTCTCATGTCCAATCTGGATATTGTGACAGGATGAGACAATACTTGCACAAGGTTTGTCGGATGACTATTTCTATTAGTTGGGTCGTATGGATGTGTTGCTAGACACCACTCCATATTAGTAAATGGTTACTACCAACTAAGTAGAAACCTATGGGGTCACACGCCATATGGATTGAACTAGACTTGGAAATTAATTCATATTATTAATTAATTAGAAGGATTAAATCGCAACAACTTGCTAACTTAGTAGGACTAATATGCAAGTTGGACTAATCTGAACTTGAGTAGGATTAGGAGAGGGCCTTTATGTAGTAACAAGGAGTTGTTGGACTATATAAATGATGATCCTAACTTCCTTCCTACATACTAATGCTCATAAAATAAGTTTAGTAGGAGAGAAGCAAGGAGAGAGAGCAAAACAAAGAAGGCCGACCGACCCCCTGTTGGAATAGATGCCCTAGAGGCAATCTAGTTTAGTATGAATTTGTATATGGCTAGAAAATTCATTTATTATTTATTGGATATTTAATATAATGAAGTCCTTAGATTTACAATCGTGTTGTTTATCTTAAATATCCCTAGTCAAGTATAATGATTAAATGGGACAATCATCTATAGACTAGTATGGGGTTGGATTGATATGGAGATATCACGATCCAACACATAGGTGTGCATTACGGAATGTTGCACTGGATTGACCCATCTCCGAGAAGGCTACATACATGTTATGTTGAGTCACAAGTGCTTCTCGCGGTGCAATGGTATTGTCATCCTTAGACTTGAAGTCACTAGATATTCTAGTTGTGGATCGTTGTGATCTTGGTAGCGTTAAACGCTACACCGTAACTGGGTAGTTATAAAGGCGTGTACTAGATACAATGAGAAGCAAGCTTAGAGATCGTAGTGGACGTAGAGAGGATTTGCCCCTCCCACATAACGGGAGCAAATATCCTAGGCCACTCGAGGGATAGTGCTTATAGAATGTCTGGCCAGACTCAAATAAATCAATATATGGGATATTGATGTTATTTGCACGAATAAGGCTATTCCATAGATCGAGAAACTATGGATTGGATATACGAGTGTGACTTGTATGTCTCGTGTCCAATCCGGATATAGAGGCAAAGGGATGAGACAATTACTTGTACATAGGTTGTCTAGATGACTATTCTATTAGTTGGCTAGAATGGATGTTTTGCTAGAAATCGCTCCATATTAGCAAATAGTTGCTACCATCTAGATAGAACCTATGGGGTCACACGCTATATAAAGGTGTACTAGATTTGGGAATTAATTAATTGGATTAATTAATTAGAAGGATCACTTTGCAAACCCTTGCAAACTTAGTAGGGACTAATTTGCAAGGAAGGGACTAAATTGAATTCTAGTAGGACTAGAATAAGTCCTTTAGGTAGTTAACAAGGAGTTGTTGGACTATATAAAGGACCCTCCTTCCTTCCTTCCTCATAACTTATGCTCATTAAGTGAACATAACAAGAGTGGGAGAGAACAAAGGAGAGAGAGCAAGCAACAAAGGAGGCCGACGCCCCCCATTGCCGCCGCCCTCGCCCCCGTCGGCCAAAAGAGGGCCGAAACCCCTTCTTTTGTCTCGTTTTGCGTGATTCCTTCACCCTCCTCTTATTCCGGGCTAGCACCAAGGAGTTTGGGAGATCTAGGATCAACTCTAGGCGTGGATCAACTATAGAGAACGTGACACTATTCGCGTTTGAAGTCATCAAGGAGAACCCAAAGGTGTGTTTATGATTTCTTACCTTCACTATCGTTATGCATCTAGACTTGTGATCCTTGGAGGGTTTTGCATGGCTATTTGTTTGATTATGCTTCCGTTGCGCGATCCATGAATCAAAACCCTACAGTGGTATCAGAGTCACAGGTCATAGAGCATAAACGTAGTTTATGTGTTACATTCTTGTTGTTTTACACCTTAATTTGATTGTTTATCGCGTAAAACAAGACAAATCAAGCATGGGATGCAATTTGTCAATAATTAATCATAACAAGATCCAATTTTTGCATTGGATGCATGAATTGGTGAGTTTGAGAAATTTTAGGATCTTAGATCTAGGGTTTGGGCATCCTTGGGGAAGAAGGAGTTCTCCCAAAACAAGGAAACAACCAAACTTGGGCTCCAAGCAAGGGAGTTGTTTTGGAAACAACCCCCAAGAGGAGGTTCGGCCCCCTAGGGGACCGCCCCCTTGCTTGCCGCCCAAGCTTGGCCGCCCTAAGGGGCCGGGCGGCCCTAACCCGCGGGCCTAGCTTGCGGGTTTTGGGCCGGGCCGGCCCTAGGGCCTTGTGGTTCACTTTAATGGGCCCGGGCAATTGGATTGTTGGGCCCATGGACCGTTTTAACCCTAGAAATCCTAAAATCAATTAAAATTGACCAAGCGCGTTAAAATTGGATTTTAAATGTTTATGTGCAAATCGCATGGTGATTGGATATGGCCTTAGGATGTGGTTTGATGTGGATGTTTAATTTTGTGGTTTGGTTTTACGGCCTGCGAGCTGATCAATTAATTGTAATAATTAATTAGGGTTTTATGGCCTGCGTGCCATTTTTTTCTCAACTTGTGAGATTTATTTTATTTAGTATAGATGTTAGCTAGTGCTAGATAAAGTAGATTGTTAGCCAAGATTGGAGAAAAGAAGCCCAAAACCAAAGGAGCCACAAAAGATGGAGCATGGAGCATGGAGCATTCCACATGACTATGAAGGATGGACCAAAAGATCAAGACGCATGGAGATGTGTTTGCTTAGGGTTCATAGATAATTCCATTGGCTTGGAATTATCTTAGTCTAGAAAAGGCCATATCCACATCACGTTTATTTTCTGTTTTGTGGTTGTTTATTTATTGTCTTATTATTTGTGTGGTTGGTGTATGGATGATGCATGCAATTAGGATAATAAGATAATTAGACAACCCGGATCTATTATTTGGAGTTGTGCCCAAACTCAAATAGATAGATTAGTTGATATTGATCAACAAAATAATTAAAATTGAATTGAAAATCCCTCAAAATTTTAAATATTGTGTTCTTGCCTTCTCGTTATTTAAACACTCATTATCATCATTATTTATCAAGTTCGTGCGTGCCAAAGCATGGCGACTTGGTTCATAATGATGGAATGCGATGGCACGTAACAATGTGCAATTGTTTAGATAAGAGGTTGAACACAACTAGGCTATTAATTTGATTAAGAAACCTAGAGGCAATCAATTGGGATTATCCATATGGATGGATAAATAAGGAGTTATTTGCCCGATTGAACCAAGAGTTGCATATGGGATGCAATTGGAATTGTTCCTACCTAAAAGTAGTCAAATTATGGGTGACTTGCCAAAGCAAGCTCATAAGGAGATGAAAAGATGGATCTTGTCCCACTAGAAAATATAAGGATATTTTCCGCATTAATATCTTGAGGGTTATTAATCCGTAGAAAAATAGTGGGAGCTATATTTAATAAACTAGCCATTATTAAATATAGTCAAAATTCACAAATACTAAAACTTGCGTATTTTCCTTTTGTAGAATTCCAAATGGCAAACAACTCATCGAGTTCACAACATTCCCTACGATCTGTCCTTGAGAAGGACAAGCTCTCTGGAACCAACTTTCTTGATTGGTACAGAAACTTGAGAATTGTTCTCAAGCAAGAGAAGAAAATGTACGCAATAGAGGAGCATGTTCCAGAAGGTCCAGAGAACCAGACACCTGTTGCCTTAAAGGCGTATCAAAAGCATGTTGATGACGCTAATGATGCGGCCTGCCTAATGCTTTGCACCATGACCTCTGAGCTTCAGAAGCAACATGAGAACATGAATGCTGTCGATATGATCGAACATCTAAAGCAGCTCTTCCAAGAGCAGGCGAGGGTAGAGAGGTATGAGGTCTCAAAGGCACTGTTCAAATGTCATCTGGCAGAAGGGAACCCGGTGGGACCCCATGTACTCCGAATGATCGGGTACTTGGAGAATCTCGCCCGGCTTGGGTTCCCGGTCGGCCAAGAGTTGGCAACCGATCTCGTGTTGCAATCGTTGCCCGAGAGTTATGGACAGTTCATTATGAACTATAACATGAACGAGATCGTTAAACCACTGCCAGATTTGCTCAACATGTTGAGGACGGCTGAACAGAGCATCAACAAGGGTAAGGGCAAGGACATAATGATGGTGCAGAAAGGAAAGGGAAAAAGGTTTGCCTCTTCCTCCAAGGGTAAAGTCAAGTCAGTTGCCAAGTCCAAGGAACAAGCCCTTAAGCCTGTTGGTGGCATTGCCAAGGTCGTGACTAAGGGTGAATGTCACTACTGCAGTCAACCTGGACACTGGAGGAGGAACTGTCCAAAATATCTGGAGGACAAGAGGCTTGGAATAGTGATTCCACCACCACCAGGTATTTTTGTTGTAGATGTCAATTTAACTGTCTCTACATCATGGGTATTAGATACTGGATGTGGATCTCATATTTGTCGAAATATGCAGGATCTAAAGAGAAGTAAAAGATTGGCTAAAGGGGAGGTAGATCTGCGCGTTGGGAATGGAGCAAAGGTTGCTGCGTTGGCCATAGGCGTGTGCGAGCTATCTCTGCCTTCAGGATTAGTTTTAGAATTAAATAATTGCTATTTTGTGCCTGCTATGAGCAGAAACATTATTTCTATTTCTTGTTTGGACAAGGAAGGTTTTATTATTTCAATAAAGAACAATTGTTGTTCCTTTTATTTGAATAATATTCACTATTTTAGTGCGCAATTATTTAATGGACTTTATGTCCTTGATCTAAGCAATCATGTCTACAACATTAATACTAAGCGGATTAAAATAAATGATTTAAATCCTGCTTATTTATGGCATTGTCGTTTAGGCCACATAAATGAGAAACGTGTATCTAGACTCCATAAAGATGGATTACTAGACTCATTTGATTTTGAATCATATGAGACATGTGAGGCTTGTTTATTGGGAAAAATGACAAAGTCCTCTTTCAATAAGAAAGGTGAGAGGACTAGTGAGCAATTGGCGCTCATACATACCGATGTGTGTGGGCCATTTTCCACGCCAGCCAGGGGTGGTTATGTCTACTTCATTACATTTACTGATGATTACAGTAGATATGGATTTGTGTACCTCATGAGGGCAAAATCCGAATCCTTTGAAGTGTTCAAAGAATTCAAGAATGAAGTAGAAAAGCAACTTGGCAAAAGTATCAAGGCTCTACGATCGGATCGTGGAGGAGAGTACTTGAGCCAAGAGTTTGACGACTATCTTAGAGAGTGTGGGATCGTGTCCCAACTCACTCCACCCGGAACGCCACAATGGAATGGCGTGTCCGAGAGGAGGAATCGAACCCTATTGGATATAGTTCGGTCTATGATGTGTCAAACTGATCTTCCATTGTCATTTTGGGGCTACGCTCTATTAAGTGCAGCTTTCACCATTAACCGTGTTTTATCTAAATCAGTCATGAAGACACCATATGAGATGTGGAGTGGGAAGCGTCCCACACTGTCGTTCATGAGGATTTGGGGCTGCGATGTCTATGTAAAACGTTTACAATCAGACAAGCTAGGGCCCAAATCGGATAAGTGTAAATTTGTGGGGTACCCTAAGGAAACTAAGGGATACTACTTCTACAATCCAACCGAGAACAAAGTGTTTGTTGCTCGGACCGGCGTGTTTCTAGAAAGAGAGTTTGTCTCTAAAGAAGCAAGTGGGAGGAATGTAGAGCTTGAAGAAGTTCAAGAACCACAAATCACTGAACCGATTATGGAACATGAACAGGAATCACAAGCAGTTGTGGAGCCACCTGTTCAGGTAACACAAGAGCTTCGTAGATCTAGTAGAGTGCGCCAGGAACCCGAGAGGTACGGACTTCTCGTGACTGATTCCGGTGACACGATGCTCATAGATGATGAGCCTACTACCTATGAGGAGGCCATGAATGGCCCAGACTCACAGAAGTGGCTTGAGGCCATGAGATCGGAGATGGAATCCATGTATACCAACAAAGTATGGACTTTGGTGGAACCACCTGAAGGGGCGCGACTCATAGGGTGCAAGTGGGTCTTCAAGAAGAAGATCGACATGGATGGTAATGTGATTACCTATAAGGGCCGATTGGTGGCTAAAGGATTCAGACAGATTCATGGTATTGACTATGATGAAACCTTTTCACCAGTCGCTATGACCAAATCCATCCGAATCTTACTTGCAATTGCAGCATACTCCGACTATGAGATTTGGCAGATGGATGTCAAAACAGCATTCCTTTATGGGAATCTCCTCGAGGACGTGTATATGATGCAGCCGGAGGGTTTTGAGGATCTAAAGCAAGCCAACAAAGTCTGTAAGCTGCAACGATCCATTTATGGATTAAAGCAAGCTTCTAGGAGTTGGAATCGACGTTTTGATGAAGTGGTCAAAGAGTTTGGCTTCATCAGAAACGAAGATGAGTCTTGTGTCTACAAGAAGGTTAGTGGGAGCTCTGTAGCTTTTCTGGTCTTGTATGTAGATGACATACTACTCATTGGAAACGACATTCCCATGCTGCAATCTGTGAAAGATTGGCTAGGAAAGTGTTTCTCAATGAAGGACTTAGGGGAAGCAGCCTATATACTCGGTATAAAGATCTATAGAGATAGATCTAAGAGGTCGCTAGGCCTAATTCAAAGTACATATATTGACAAGGTGTTGAAACGGTTCAACATGCAAGATTCCAAGAAGGGATTCTTGCCCATGTCACATGGAATCACTCTTTCGAAGAGTGGTTGTCCTTCCAATGAGATTGAGAAGGAACGCATGAGTAGGATTCCCTATGCCTCGGCCATAGGATCTATCATGTACGCCATGTTATGTACTAGACCAGATGTGTCATATGCCTTGAGTATGACAAGCAGATACCAATCCAATCCGGGTGAGAGTCACTGGATTGCTGTCAAGAACATCCTAAAGTACTTGAGAAGAACTAAGGATGCTTTCTTGATGTTTGGCGGTGAGGAAGAGTTGCGTGTAAGGGGTTACACTGATGCAAGCTTCCAAACCGACAGAGATGACTTTAGATCACAGTCGGGATATGTGTTTTGCCTGAATGGAGCAGCGGTGAGCTGGAAGAGTTCCAAGCAAGAGACGGTAGCTGATTCTACAACAGAGGCTGAGTACATTGCTGCGAATGGCGCAACAAAGGAGGCTGTTTGGATCAGAAAGTTTGTTTCTGAACTTGGTGTGGTCCCTAGCATTGCGGATCCAGTGGAGTTGTTCTGTGACAACACTGGGGCGATCGCGCAATCAAAGGAACCCATATCGCACCAGAAGTCCAAGCACGTGCTCAGGAAGTTTCATCTGATTCGAGATATTATCGATAGAGGAGACGTTCGGATATGCAAGATTCCTACAGATGATAATCTGTCAGACCCGCTTACGAAGCCTCTCACGCAGTGGAAGCATGAAGGGCACACTAGGAGTATGGGCATACGAGATGCGCCAGATTGGCTCTAGTGCAAGTGGGAGACTGTTGGAATAGATGCCCTAGAGGCAATCTAGTTTAGTATGAATTTGTATATGGCTAGAAAATTCATTTATTAATTATTGGATATTTAATATAATGAAGTCCTTAGATTTACAATCGTGTTGTTTATCTTAAATATCCCTAGTCAAGTATAATGATTAAATGGGACAATCATCTATAGACTAGTATGGGGTTGGATTGATATGGAGATATCACGATCCAACACATAGGTGTGCATTACGGAATGTTGCACTGGATTGACCCATCTCCGAGAAGGCTACATACATGTTATGTTGAGTCACAAGTGCTTCTCGCGGTGCAATGGTATTGTCATCCTTAGACTTGAAGTCACTAGATATTCTAGTTGTGGATCGTTGTGATCTTGGTAGCGTTAAACGCTACACCGTAACTGGGTAGTTATAAAGGCGTGTACTGGATACAATGAGAAGCAAGCTTAGAGATCGTAGTGGACGTAGAGAGGATTTGCCCCTCCCACATAACGGGAGCAAATATCCTAGGCCACTCGAGGGATAGTGCTTATAGAATGTCTGGCCAGACTCAAATAAATCAATATATGGGATATTGATGTTATTTGCACGAATAAGGCTATTCCATAGATCGAGAAACTATGGATTGGATATACGAGTGTGACTTGTATGTCTCGTGTCCAATCCGGATATAGAGGCAAAGGGATGAGACAATTACTTGTACAAAGGTTGTCTAGATGACTATTCTATTAGTTGGCTAGAATGGATGTTTTGCTAGAAACCGCTCCATATTAGCAAATAGTTGCTACCAACTAGATAGAACCTATGGGGTCACACGCTATATAGAGTTGTACTAGATTTGGGAATTAATTAGAAGGATCACTTTGCAAACCCTTGCAAACTTAGTAGGGACTAATTTGCAAGGAAGGGACTAAATTGAATTCTAGTAGGACTAGAATAAGTCCTTTAGGTAGTTAACAAGGAGTTGTTGGACTATATAAAGGACCCTCCTTCCTTCCTTCCTCATAACTTATGCTCATTAAGTGAACATAACAAGAGTGGGAGAGAACAAAGGAGAGAGAGCAAGCAACAAAGGAGGCCGACGCCCCCCCCCATTGCCGCCGCCCTCGTCCCCGTCGGCCAAAAGAGGGCTGAAACCCCTTCTTTTGTCTCGTTTTGCGTGATTCCTTCACCCTCCTCTTATTCCGGGCTAGCACCAAGGAGTTTGGGAGATCTAGGATCAACTCTAGGCGTGGATCAACTATAGAGAACGTGACACTATTCGCGTTTGAAGTCATCAAGGAGAACCCAAAGGTGTGTTTATGATTTCTTACCTTCACTATCGTTATGCATCTAGACTTGTGATCCTTGGAGGGTTTTGCATGGCTATTTTTTTGATTATGCTTCCGTTGCGCGATCCATGAATCAAAACCCTACACCCCTTCTCCGCCCCCTACCCGTCGGCCAAAGAGAGAGGCCGAACCCTCTCTTTTGGTCTCTGTTGCGTGATTTCTTCTTCCTCTTTCATTCTTCCTATCTAACACAAGGATTTGGAGGATCCAGATCTCAATCCTAGGCGTGGATGAACCGTAGAGATACAACAATATTTGTGTTTGAATTCATCACAGGAGACCCACAAGGTACTTGTCATGAATCCTTTACTATTGTTATGAATTCTCTTCCTGTGATCCTTGGAGGGTATTGAATGGATAGATTATTTTTTATTCCGCTGCGTATCCATGATCAAAACCCTACAGTGTTGGGTGTTTAACGAGGAAGATAGAGTGAGAGGGTGTTGGGTTGATGAAGATGTTTTCTTCATGTAAACACGAATAGCCATGCAAACCATTAATTAAAATAAATAATAAGAGTATTTGAAATAAAACAACTCTTTAACTTATCAACTCGACAATCAACTTCTTTTTCCTTCCTTTATACTTGCCAAAATACTTCCTTCCAAGATGTTCTTATTAATATTTTCCAAGAAAAAGAACATATCCTTAAATAAATAGTATGTTGTACTTTGATTTGTTATCTGGAGAAGAGTAATCAACATCTATAGAAGCTTAGCAACCCAGACCTTAAGTTTCGACACCCCTAAGACTTCGTGCGGCCAGAGAGTTGAGTACAAGGGGCGACGCGGGTCTCATTAACGACCGAGTATCCATGTGACTGGAGTCAGCACGAAAACTGCTATTCGAGTGAACATAGGCCAAAAGAAGATAAGGCTCAAGGCTTGGCATATCAACTCGCCTTGAATCACGAGCAAAAGAAAATTACTCCCTAGTAATACTCGACGTATCCTTCGTCAACGAAAACGTCTCCAACAATTAATAAAACACTAATCAAAACAAAATACTACAAATAGATAAACAATGCCTACTTAACCAGATAATGACTCTACAATATTCTGTATCAAGTCTCTAGATCACTCCTTGATTCATGCTCCAAACTACGTTTCAACACTTGCTCCAAAATCCCTCGACTAATATGCACACAACCTAACCTAACTTCACTAAATATTACTCCAACTTTTCAAATAGATCTTGACTCTATAATTGTCTCATTAGATCCAAAACTAAAAAAGAAGTTTAGAATTAAACGGATTCGAATTCCACTTCCCCGACCGACATATGTGCTCACTTTAACTTTGTAGTCACATTCTGCCAAAACGGCGGTTTTTACCCGCTGCCAATAGTAAAATTCAGGATTTCTACATAAGTTAAGATCCAAGACATCTAATTAATCATATCGTCTTCTACCTAAATTCAATGTACAATGATTACCCACTTCAAATCAAGTTATTATACCCACATTCCAGGATTATTAAATCACCCAAAACAATTAATTTAACATCCCCTCCATAACTAGGGTTTTGCCCATAACCTATGAACACAATTAATACCAATACTTGATTATTGATCCTATGACTTCATGAATGATGAGACTAACAATATGAATCTAAAAATTTAAATATTATGAAGAAGAATTGAACTAGGTTTTGATCTATATATCGGTAACAAGATTGGAACTGATCTCAACGGAATAACTGAAAATCAAACGTCACAACACAGTAGTTTATGCAAGAAGCCCTTAATTGTGACCATATTAGAGATTAGAGAGTATTGATATTGAGATATAGATAATAAGAGAATAGAAAATAAAGAACTCATCAAAACAAAAGAGAAAAAGAAAGCCAACAGGAGCCCGACGACGGCATTGGGTCCAAGGCACGGGAGAGAGAGAGAGAGAGAGATAGAGAGAGAGAGAGATGGTGCTCGGGAGAGAGTGAGAGAGAGTAGGGCACATGTAGGATCTGAGGAAAAGTATAAAGAAAGAAATTAAGAAGAACAAGGAAAAAAGAATAATAGTAGGAAAAGAACTCTAGGGTTTTTTTGAAAAATCCCATTGGAAACTAAACTAATTCAATTTTGTCTGAACTAACTTTCTACTACTTCTCCAGAAAGTCCTCAACTTCTAATTAATTGACAGTAACTCCCCCACAATAATCTTTACTCATAATGCCTCCCCTAAAAGTCTCTAAATACTTTTTTAACCCAATAATAAAAAATGGGGCATTTAGGTAATGATTGATACATCCGCACCATTCACAAGAATACACAAGTCTTTCGTGCTTGTAATCAAGCCACACCCGCTCACCTAGAGCTTTAAAGAAAGCTCCTCGGCTTAGTGGTTTGAGTATGTACATTTTCATCCTTACACGCATATAATCCCCCTAATCCCTCGTCATGATTCATTTATCGGTCTCCATCACTACCCTACCGGAGACACAATCTTATGAACATCTTACTCCGTACGGAGGATTATAGGCAAGTTACGTATTTGCATCCAGACCACCATGGATTCAAAACTTGAAATAGCTTGTCTATTTAAAGGCCTTGAAACAGCTTTCAACTTTGAAACTGACTGAGCTTTATATGCATGGACTTAGGGGGAGTTTCTGATCTTAATCCAACTTCTAAACCCCCGTTCATGATTAGTTGATACTTGATGTTGAAAGGCAAAGTATTTTAACACAGTTTGTAGGATCTAACATCATCTGTTTGACTCAGTTTTTACAGGGAATTTTGTTTCCCATTTTATAGGAACCTATTTCCAAACCTATGTTTTGCAGATATGGTAACTGCTTGATGATTGATTTTGTGATCAATCTGCTGTGTTTAAAAGCTTCCCAACATACTTCCAACAAGATCAAATCAGTATCCCTAAAAATACTGAGCTACTAGCCGTTGGAAGAAGCTGTTAGAAGAGTCAAGATTTGAAGCCAATTTTCAGGAAAGTTTGTTGAGAATATTCTGAAGATCTTATGTTCAAACTGGGTGCTTAAAAAGAGAATTGCTGAAGGATTTCGCATAAGAAACAACAACACAAGGCAATTCAAAGATACACTAAAAACTTTTAAGGATTGACCACAAGCTGTAAATGAGTAAGGCACCTCTATGTGCTTGAGATCTAGGGCTTAGATGTGGAATAATAAGAATTGTGTTGAAAATCCTACAGGGAGAAGATCCCTGAGGTAGAGACGTAGGTCCAAGTGGACTGAACTCTACATATCTTGTGTCTCTTGCAATTACTTTTCAGTTGCATACTTAGAACTTTTGCAGCATTCAAAACAGTTTCATTTCAAGGGTTTGAAACTCATTTCAAGGCATTTAAATAGACTTATTCTTTCCTTACTCTAAATGTTTTCATTCCGAGGGCTTGAAACTCATTTCAAGGACTTGAATCTCTTTACAAATCTTTTGAACCCACTATTCTTGCAAAGTTTAGCAAAAGTCTGCATACTCTATTCAACCTCCCCTTCTAGAGTATTGCTCATGTATTTCTACCTACTGTATACCCCTTCAATTAGTATCAGAGCTTGTATCACTGCATAGATTTAACCATCTTGTGATTATGAATACTGTAGGTGATGGTGGTTACTCTCAGGGTAGAGCTGGAAACAGACCTCCTCTCTTATGTGGAGACAATTTTGTCCACTGGAAAACCTTGATGAAAATGTCATCATTGATCAAAATATGGAACTCTACACTATCATTCAGAATGGTCCTCATACTTTCTACACAAAGAGAGATGGGATTATAACTCCCGAATGTGAAGACTCTCTTCCTTCATCTGAGTTAGAACAATTTTCCAAAAATTATAAAGCTATGAATCTCTTATATTGTGCTTTGAGTGCATATGAGTTTAACAGGATCTCAGGTTACAAAACTGCCAAGGAGATATGGGATAATCTTGTGGTAAATTTTGAAGGAACCAGCCAAGTCAAGCAAACCAAGATCAACATATATCTCAGGCAAGTTGAGCTATTCAAGATGAATGGAGATGAGTCAATAGTAGACATGTTCAAAAGATTCACTGACATTGTCAACATCCTTGATTCATTGGGAAAGCACATTTCCAATGAAGAAAAGGTTAGAAAGATTCTGAGAAGTCCTCTAAAGGCAAAATGGGAACCAAAGACTACTGCTATTGAGGAAGCTTAAGATCTCTCATCACTTCAACTTGATGACCTACAAGGGAAGCTCCTTACACATGAAATATTCATGAATGAAGTTGATGGAGAACTACCATAAGGTGTCAAGAACCTAGCTCTCAAGGCAAAGGAGAATGAGCCATTTCAAAGCCTTGAAAGTGAAGATGATGATGAAGATCCATTTGCTTTGATTTCTAAAGCCTTGACCATAATTCTTAAAAATGAAGAAGAACTTTGGAAACACGGACTTCAGCAAAGACAGACACAGATCCTCTAGTAGCTAAGACTACAGAGGTAAATCTTCTTCACATGGTAATAAGCCTAAAGTCATGAATTGCTTTGAGTGTGATGATGCAGGACACTTGATCAAAGACTTTCCACACAAGAAGAGCAAGAACTTTCAGAAAAAAGATCAAGATAGAAGAAAGAAAGCTGTGATAGCTTCATGGAGTGATTCAGAAACCTCAAGTGACTTTGAATCTGAAAATGAACATGCCAACCTATGCTTTATGGACAAGCATGATCAAAGTTCTGAAAGGAACATTGAGGTAATGGTAAACTACTTGATTTGAAAACCAATATAAGACCTCTCTGATTATCTTAGAACCATGCTTTTAAATGAAGAGGACTATCTGAAAGAAATTAGAGTTTTGAATGAAAAAGTTCATGAGCAAGCAAAAGAAAACTTGCATCTTGTTTGCCTGAATCAGAATCTTAAAATCTCTCAGAAGAAAACTGACAGTGATTTCAAGGCCTTGAAAACCAGTTTTAAAGCCTTGAGAACACAAGTCAAGGAAGTAGTCACTGAGAACTCTCTCTTAAGTGACAATATTGTTAACCTAAGACATCAATTTGATGAATTGGATTAAAAAAAGACTACTCTGACAGAGAAACTTCAAGAATCTGAATTTGTCCAAAAAAAAAAAAACTTGCAAGCTCAGAACACAAGTTAAACTTGATTCTTGGATGTAGCTTAAAGTCTGTTCACAAAACTGGTATTGGATACAATCCAAATTTCCAAAGAAGAACGATACCAGATTTGTGAAAGCTGGAAGCAAAACATCTCCTAAGTGCCACACAATAAGATTGGTCATGTTAAAATGACTTGTCCTTTTATAAGAAGAGACCCTCACATAATGAGGAACAAATTTTCCTTCCAACTCAAAGGACAAGTTAGACATATTTGGGTTCCTAAAGGGGTTAGAACACCTAATATGGTTGAACCTGAATATGAATCTAAATTCAATACTTGGTCTAACAGCTGAGTAAGGCAGTGAATGGTGTTTGCTGGTTGTCACCAAGATCAAAGAGCAAAAATGGTTTATGGACAGTGGTTGCTCAAGACACATGAGTGAAAAGAGATCTCTATTCTCAGAACTGAAAGTGCAATCTAAAGGATCAATTACACTTGGTGACAAAGGCAATTGCAGCATTCTTGGTATGGGTAAAGTTGGTACAGATTCTGAAAACTCCATTTCTCATGTATATCTAGTTGATGGTTTGAAATTTAACTTGCTTGGTGTATCTCAGCTTTGTGATAATGGCAACAAGGTTATCTTTGACAAATAGAAATGTGTTGTGAAAAATGAAAAATCTGGTAATTGCATCCTCACAGCCTCTAGATCAAACAATGTTTATAATTTTCAAACTAACAAAGTTGCAAAAGAAAACTTGAAGTGTCTCAAGGCCTTGAAAGAAGATTCAAAGCTTTGGCACAGAAAGTTGGGACACATTAGCTTGCATACCTTGAACAAGTTAGTTTCCAAAAACTTAGTAAGAGTTCTACCCTCTATCAAGTCCAGATATGAAGAATTATGCAAGGCATGTGCACAAGGCAAGCAAACTAGAAGCTCATTCAAGTCAAAGAACTTTGTAAGTACTACTAGACCCATTGAACTATTGCATATGGATCTCTGTGGTCTTATGAGAACTCCAACTCCAAAGGGTCAAAAGTACATGCTTGTTATTGTAGATTATTTCCCTAGATATACTTGGGTTATGTTTCTTAGAGAAAAATCTGAAGCTCTCACTGAATTTTCAAAGCTTTGTAGAGAACTTCAATCCTTGAAAGACCTACATATTGCTTCAATCAGGAGTGATCATGGCAGAGAGTTTGATCAACTTGAGTTTCATGTATTCTGTTCTAAGCATGGCATCTCTCACAACGTTTCTGCTCCTAGAACTCCTCAACAAAAAGGATTTGTTGAAAGAAAGAACAGGAATCTTGAAAATATGTCAAGAACAATGCTTATGAAAAACAAGTTGCCAAAGTATTATTGGGCAGAAGCTGTGAATACAGAAAACTATATTCTTAGTAGGTGCTTGATCAGACCTATTCTGAAGAAGACCCCCTTATGAGCTGTTCAAAGGAAGAAAGTCAATCATTTCTTACTTCAAACCATTTGGTTGTACTTGTTTTGTCCACAATAATGGTAAGGACAATCTTGGTGAGTTTGATTCAAGAAGTGATGAAGGTATTTTTCTTGGATATTCACAGAAAAGCAAAGCCTATAGAGTTTATAATAAGAGAACCATGCTTGTTGTAGAAAGCATTCATGTTATTTTTTATGAAAGCTATGATGGTTCTTTGAGTGATGGTTTTGCAGATCTCAATTTGGACAAGCATGATTCAGATACTGAAGAAGAAACCTCAAAAGGATCCATGGAAATGCTAAGGAACAAGACAGGCATTTTCAAGGCCTTGAAACCAAAGTTCAAAGCCTTGAAACAGAGCCTCCAGAGAAGACAGCAGAACAAGCTACTACTTCAAGTTCTAAGAGACTTGAGAAGCAAACTGGAGAGCCTGAACCATGGAAACCAAGGAAGATATTTAAATATCTGTCATCTCATCCTGATGATAACATTATTTCTGATCCAACCACTAGTACACAAACTAGATCACAGTTGAAGAATCTTTGTGCTTTTAATGTTTTTATCTATCTTGTAGAACCTAAAACTGTGACTGAAGCATTAAAATAAGCAGACTGGATTATAGAAATGCAAAGTGAACTCAATGAGTTTGAAAGGTACAAGGTCTGGAATCTAGTTCCTCCACCAAGAAATCAGTCTGTCATTGGTACCAGATGGGTATTCAGAAACAAGTTAGATGAGAATGGAAAGGTAATCAAGAACAAAGCTAGATTGGTAGCTCAAGGCTAGAATCAAGAATAATGTATTGACTATGAAGAAACATTTGCTCCAGTTGCCACTTTAGAAGCAATTAGAATTCTACTTGCATTTGCATCTCACAAGAACATGAAACTCACTCGAATGGGTGTGAAGTGTGCATTTCTAGATGGCTATTTGCAAGAAGAAGTTTTTGTTTCTCAACCTCCAGGTTCTGAAAATGATAAGTTTCCAGGTCATGTTTACAAACTTGACAAAGCTCTTTATGGTTTGAAACAAGATCCAGGAGCTTGGTATGAAAGATTGTTAAAGTTTCTACTTGAAAATGATTTCAAAAGAGGATTAGTAGACAAGACCATTTTCATAAAGACTCATAAGAAAGACATGCTTATAGTTCAAATTTATGTTGATGATATTCTGTTTGGAGCTACTAATGATCTTCTTTGCGAGGAATTCACAAGTCTTATGAGCAGAAAATTTGAAATGATCTTGATGGGAGAATTGAACTTTTTTCTTGACTTCAAATTCATCATATGAATAAAGGCATATTCCTATATCAAAGCAACTACAAAAAGGACTTGCTAAACAAGTATGATATGTCTCAGTCCAAAGAGATTAAGACCCCCATGAGTTCTACACTGTCTTTAGAGAAGGATGAATGTGGTACGAGTGTAAATGTGAAAGAGTATAGAGGTATGATTGGATTATTACTCTACCTCACAGTTAGTAGACCTGATATCATGTTCAGTGTGTGCATGTGTGTTAGATTTCAAGATGCTCCTAAAGAATCACACCTGAATGCAGTTAAAAGAATTTTTAGATATCTCAATGTTACCAAAGACTTATGGCTTTAGTATCCTAAACATTCTAACTTCTCTTTGTGTGGCTATTCAAATGCTGAATTTGCAGGATATAAAGTTGATAGAAAGAGCACATCAGGATGCTATCGATTTCTTAGATCATCTTTAATCAGCTGGCATTCAAAGAAGCAAAACTCAGTTGCACTATCAACAGCTGAAGCTGAATACATAGCAGTTGGAGCTTGCAGTTCACAAGAGTTATGGATAGCACAATAAATGAGAGATCTTAGATTTGATTTGAGAGATATACCTATCAAGTGTGACAACAAAAGTGCAATATCAATTACAAAATTCTAGTTCAACATTCCAGAACAAAGCATATTGATGTTAGACATCACTTCATCAGAGATCATTCTGAAAAAGGTGATATTGTTCTTAAATTTGTTTATACTAACATGCAATTTGCAGATATCTTCACTAAACCATTGCCAGATGAAAGATTCTCAGTCTTAATATTGGAATTGGGCATGCTAAATAAAGAAGCATTGGTTTAGGGGAAGAATCAGGTAATTTTTATGTATTTCAAAGGTTTGAACTGATTTTCAAAGCCTTCAAAATATTTTCAAAGCTTTGAGTATATGTGTATTACATCATACAGCTTTTCAAGGCCTTGAAATCCATTCCAAAGCCTTGAAAATAAGGCTGCATGCTAGTTAGTCAATAAGTTGAATTTTTCAATATTGGGTGTTATCTTTGTAGATAATTGTTCAATGTTGCCCCTCAATTTTTCAAATACCCTTTTTAGCTTAAATAGTATTATATCTTTTATTTCCAACGGCACACACAAAATTTGAATCTTTTTGATTCAGCAGATCTTTAAAGATTAGAGAGAATTTCTAGTTTCCTTTTCAAACTGAAACTCTCTTCTATTTATCTTCTTCTCTCTTTCTCTCCTTCGTATATATCCTACCTCTCTCTTCTTCTCCCCAAACCCTAATGAGAACTAGAAGAGCCTCTGACAGAATCAAGATGGCTGGTGGTTCAAAGGCTGCAATGGAGAAGAAAAGAAAACCTACTATGGAAGAGAATCATACCATCAGTAGAGACTCCAGTTCAAAGACTCCAACAGCAGAAGACATGACACCTCCTCCTCCCAAGAAGAAGGCAAAGAAAGATCAGACACCAATTTCTAACATGAAGAAGAAGGCAGTGGAGTCTGCACCAGAAAAAACATAAGGGAATTCTGATTGGTAGCCCTAAGAAGTTGAAGAAGAAGGCTGAAAAAGCAGACAAATGCAGAAGAAAAGAAAAGGTTACAGAGGATGAACCAGAGGAGAACATTGAGAAGGCACTACAGATCTATTCAAATAAGAAGAAATCATTTGGTAAGAAATCAGCCCTTGATAATTCATGGTTCATTACTCATGTTTCTAGAGGTCAATGTCTTGATGGATTTGCTTCTAGATCAGTTGCATATTGTAGTATGATCAGTGTTCCTATGATACATGGTATAAATCTGAAGTGTATCAAAATGTTGAAGATAAGCTCTCTTTGGTTTGTTCTAAACCCTCCAGAGTTAGCCTACCCCTGAATCACCAGATTCTTTTACCTAAACATGAAGCAACTCAAGAAAACTTCAAATCTGGTGATTCAAACCAAAGTTGTTGGGATTGATATGGAACTAGATCACTCTGAGTCTGCAAATATTCTAGGTTATCCCAAGTGATATGACACCAGTAACTACCCTCCTAAGAGTGAAGCCCTGAAAAAAGAAGTGTTCTTTCTACCCAATACCCCTACCTCATCTAAGAAGTTAACACACTTTGTGCTAACTGTTGAAGCCAAGGTTCTGTTTACTATCTTGATGATATGTGTGGTACCAAGGGAATACTCAAAGGAACTGGTTACTGATAGTGTGTTGCACTGAATGTATCTGGTTATGCATGGTTATGAAATTGATATTTCAAATCTTGTGATGGAACACATGATATATAGCCAAACCAATCAGAGAAAACACCAGTTGCCATATGCCAATTTGCTCACCTCTTTTTTCCAACACTTTGAATCCCAACTGACAGGAAAGAGACTATCACTACTGGGTTTGGTATGCTTAATAAGAAGGCATTTGAGAAGATTGGTGTGGTGAAAACCAGTGCTAAGACTTCGAAACTATACTCAGATTTGACTGAGAAAGAGTTAAGCTCCAAGAAGTTTCTCAAACCTAAGAACTTGACCCCTACTTCAAGTGAAAACTCTCAATCTCAAGATAACCTCTTCACTCTCCAGATGCTGAAATAACTTCATATGGGCATTGATGAAGTAAAGGAAAATCAACATGGGTTTGACAATGACCTTAGACAGGTAAAGTACATGGTTGAAAACATGTTCAGAAGCATGACCGTGTTTGATGTGCCTGAAGAAGTGTCTCAAGCTGCAAAGAGTACCAATAAGGTTGATTCAGAAGAGGATTTTCTCAGTGAACACTCATTTCAGGAAGAGGCTTCTCATGTTAAAGATAAGGGAAAACATGTGGTTGAAGAACCTGCTGCAGAACAAGCGAAGATAGTTCAGATTCAGGAGCACTGCTGATAGACCTCAAGAAGAAGAAATCTAATAAGACAGATATTCCAAAAATTGTGACTGTTGCTGATCTGTTTAAGGGTGAAGGTGAAGCTGATGTTGATGTGGCTCAACAAGAAGAAGAACAAGCTGATGATGATGAGGGAAATAGTTAGGAGGAAGATGCAGAGCAGGAAGGAGATGAAGAACCTAACCCTTAAACTCTTGCCTACTCTTTCTTCTCCTTTTCAAGGCCTTGAAATCTTTTTCAAAGTCTTGAAAATTCTATCTTTTCAAACAACCTTTTAAAAATATTTCCAAAAACACTGATCCAACATATTCTCATTCTTTTTTTATGAAAGTAAAAAAGGGGGAGAAATTTTTAGGTGTTATTTGTTTTATCTGTTCTTTAGGTTACCTGGTTTTAGGTCAGTAGACTTATGTGAACTTTGATGTTATTTTCAGAAAATTAATAAGTTGGATTTATTTTGGATATTTTTTGCTATATATATTTGAATGTATGCTAATAAGTATTTTTTGCAGAATCACAGTATCAAACAGATTGTGGTTTTGTCTTTCATCAAGGGGGAGATTGTAATTCAATGAAGGTTCAAGACTTCAAATAGATTGTCTATTTCAAGGCCTTGAAACAGCTTTCAAAGCCTTGAAATTGACTGAGCTTTATATGCATGAACTGATGGGAAGTTTCTAATCTTAATCCAACTCCTAAACCCCTGTGCTTCATTATCAAATACTTGATGATGAAAGAAAAAGTATTTTAACACAGTTTACACTATCTAACATCATCTGTTTGATTAAGTTTTGCGGAATATCGTGTTTCCTATTTTATAGGAATCTGTTTCCTAACCTGTGTTTTGAATATATGGTAATTGCTTGATGATTTGATTCTATAATCAATCTGCTGTATTTAAAAGCTTCCCAACGTACTTCCAACAAGATCAAATCATTATACCTAAAGTTACTGAGCTACTAGCCGTTGGAGGAAGCTGTTAGAAGAGTCAAGATTTGAAGCAAATATTCAGGAAGGTTTGTTTAGAAGATTCTGCAGATCTTCAATTAAAAATGGGTGTTTAAAAGGAGAATTGCTAAAGAAATTTGAAGACATAACACTGAGCAATTCACAGAGACACTCAAAGACATTCAAGGATTGACAAGCAACAAAGAAGCAGTTTCATTTCTCTCAATCCGAGCTTTAGAAGAACACTGCACACTCACCGCATAATCATATTCTGTGTTCTTCTTTTCTGAAATTCATTTGTATATCATTTTGATAATACTTATAGTTCTCATTCTCAATGATTGTTAAAAGTGAGAAATATAGAATTCTTAGTTAATCAGATAGCTAGAGAAGGTACTAGATAGGTTAGTGAGAACCACAAGCTGTAACAGAGTAAGACATCTCTCTGTGCTTGAGATCTAGGGCTTAGTTGTGGATTAATAAGAGTTGTGTTGAAATCCTACAGGGAGAAGATCCCTGAGGTAGAGACGTAGGTCCAAGTGGACTGAACTCTATATATCTTGTGTCTCTTGCATTTACTTTTCTGTTGCATACTTAGAACTTTTGCAGCATTCAAAACAGTTTCATTTCAAGGGTTTGAAACTCATTTCAAGGCCTTGAAATAGACTTATTCTTTTTATAATTTATCTTTTTTCATTCCAAGGGCTTGAAACTCATTTCAAGGCCTTGAATCTCTTTACAAATATTTTGAAACCACTATTCTTGCAATGTTTGCATACTCTATTCAACCCCCCCCCCCCCTTTAGCGTATTGATCATGTATTTCGACCTGCTGTACACCCCTTCAGAATGTATACTCGTAGAAGAAACAAAAAGAAAGGCAAGGAAATAAGCTCATATCAAAATCAGAGACTATACAACCAGCTACCAACATGTGCATTTAAAATTGATTTTTTAATAATTTTTTGATAAACATAACAATTCACTAAGAAATTAGTTCAAGTAAACTGAATCTGCTTGATATTGACTATCACCTCCACTGTCGTGGTTATGTTATCCAATGCTGGCTTGGTGATACTAGTTTGTAGTCCTTTTTTTTCAGATGGGCATGGTCTAGCTAAACCAAAATATTTTCCATCTTACTTAGATTACAAGACCCATAAAAAATATTTAGCTCACAAGCATATTACAATTTTTTACCCAAACATATGTCAGGGTAAGGCCAGGACACTTGAATGTATCATACCATATCGGAGCCGACTTGCTGAATTCACTCAAAAAATATTGTACAAGGTTTCTGATTTACAATAATTTGGTTCAAGCCTCTCATAGAAAAAATTAGTTTGATATATTACGAGTGAGCTTGAATGTTGGTGCATTTCCATGTTGGTGCATTTGCAGAGTCCTGACATTTTTAGATGTTTTGAATTATAAAGTCAACAACCCAAGTTCTAATTGGCATTAACTTTTTTTTGGCTAACTATTCAAATTGTACAACTGATATGATCTCTTGCATCACGGGACATGGAAGACATGAGAGACTGCTATGACAATATTCTTTCTCTAGCATCAGCAACAGCTAACAGTGCCTATGGTATCTAAACTGTTGTAATTTTCTATTTTCAGTTGCTGATGTTTTCTTCACGTATCAAAACATTGAGGGATGAAGAGCTATTTCATTACAACTCACTCACCCTACCTAAAGTCATCTGCATTACACCTTGTAGAAAATACTACATGATTATTTCAAATCAAGCACTATTGTTTATATCATCTTATTATTATGTGTGAGTGTGTGTATGTAACTATGTATACATATATGTTATCTTATTGTTGAGTAAATGAAAGGGACAAACTATCTAGTTAAACAACATATAAGTAGAGCGGTCTTAAAGTTTGCTTCGGTCTAGCTAAACTACAGGAAAGTGCTCAGGTTAAACCCCATCACGCCATTTGTAAATTAATTGTTATGTAGGTGAAGACATGCGGAGCGCTTATTTTGAATATTTAACCAATTAACATCATTCATAGTGCCAACTAATCAAAATAAATGTCCAACATGGAAAATGACTCATCAAGTAAGCCCCACATTTGTATTTATTATTCAATTGCTCAATTTTACTTCTAATGACAACAACTAACTAATCTGATTATATGAGTTACTAAATTTTCTATGACAAGTAAAATCCAAATTTTATATATAACTATAAATATTACATTATCAATTCCATAATACATGGTTTAATCCCTTAATGGTACATCATAGAACTGACTTGATAAAATTGATGTCCGAAGAAGAAAATGCTTGGCCAATTACGTTGAGCAAATGATGTGAAATAATTAAAAATGAATTTTATTTCAGAAAGAAAAAGAAATTATTATTGATTACACAAGAGAAATACCAATTTTATATGTTGAATAAAATTTCGAATTACCAATAGATATTTATTTATTTTACACGAAAATATGATCACTTATATTAAATATAAAACTTGCATCAAAAATTTTAATATACATTTCTTTAGCAATGTAAAAAATTAAACAATGTGATGAAAAATATAATAATTGATAATACTCTCATTCCGACTCCGCACAACAACTGATAAATGAAACTGAGAATAAAAACGTATAACCGTGGCACCGTTACGACTCTGCACATTACTACAAGTGACTATGATATATTGATGGCTTACAGTTACACTTTCTTAGTATTTCACTGTAATTAAATAATTTACTTTATTGATTAAATCATTCTTTTTTTCATTAAAGTATATATATATACACATAAATATATATATATAGCTTATATATATATATATGTGTGTGTGTGTGTGTGTGTAAGTTTAAAAATCCTTGACATAGTCTACAAAGTGTGCTGAAGATAGGTACAATGAAAAAGAAACATGTCATCGTGGTACCACTGCGACGCTCCACAATGTAACATGTTTAACTGTTTGTATAGTGATGATCTATAGTTAGATTTTCTCAGTATATTGTAATAATTTTGGTATTCATATCATCGCTTTAATACTGTTATCACTTATAATGTTCTATCCAAAATTAATTTTAGATGATCGTTTTCTTAATAATCTGTAGACATATCATCGTTTGCTCTGCTCTGGCAATATTCTGATGTGTTTGGTTTGCTGCTTGGATAAACTTATGTCATTATTATGTAAGTTTATTATTATTAACATTACAAATCCTGTAATTGCAAAACATTATCCATTCTCATTTATGTTTATAAGTTTGCTGTAATTTTCTTTTAAAGTGACTATCCAATTATTTTAATTTTTGGTTGACACTTCTGTAAAGGCAGAAAATAGTATCACTGGATAATGTGAAGTTTATCAAAACACAACTTTATATTCTTTTTCAATTCTTAGCAGAGCAAAATAAAATCCATATCCTAAGTTGTTGTTAAATTGTAGGATCTTATCAACGTTCATGAATGACAAATCATAGATGCACCATTGAATCATATTAAAGTATTCCAAATATATATACTTAGTTCACGAAGTGGAGATAAAACTCAGAGTGCTCACACTCCTCGAAAGTTAAACTATCATATCTAGGTCCCAAGACTAAGAGAACTATGGTAAGTGATTTCTATGAATGATGTTAGAATATTCAACCACGCTCTTACGTGAAATCACGTCGAATGTGAAAAAAATGATAAAAAGACCCCTTTGTTGTTAAAAAGATTTCTTTGAAAGACATTTTGCACCCTCGTTAGATGGGTTATATACGAAAATCCCCCTGTTGTTCGGGGATATACAAAAACCATCCCTGTCGAGACAAAAAGCCCCCTGCCAGTTGACGGACGTTGGACAAATACCACCCTTCTGTTAATGTCAAAAGAGAGGAGGGGTGCAATCTGACTTTTTTATGACCATTTTATCCCTATTTGTGTTTTTTAGTTTATTTTGTTCATTATCATGGTGTTCTTGACCACCACTCTTGGTGTTCTTGAACACCACTTCCACCACCACCACAAAATTCCCACCAGCACCACCCACAAATCAATTTTTACATCTAATTAAGAAAAACTAGAAACATTCACACAAAAAAAATATATATATATATAAACATCACAAGAACACACACTCCAAGTCCCAGATTCAATCTTCACTGCACAGCCACATCAAGCAATCAATTTCAAAATAGAATTGATGAACAAAAATTGAAATTCACGCAATGGTCAGAAATTGAAAACCATTGCAGTGCTAGCCAAAGAAATAATAGTATTCTCCAGTACCAAACTAGAGCATTTGGACACCACAAACAACTGTTTGTTCCTGATGGAGCTTTTGATTCCCAGTCTCTCTGCTCTCTGTCAATAGCCTTTGGTACTGATGGAGTTTTGATGTACCGTGCCATTTCATCGAAAAGAATGCTTTGTTTCACACGCGGGTGTGCTCTGTAGTCCGGTCAAAGATGTCGCCGGCGACGGAAACCTTCGCGTTGGTTACTTTTCTGCTCATTTCAGTGATAACCCAGTTCGATTCGAGCTCCAATTTTATAGATCCGGGGGTTGAGAGGATCGATGAGGTGGGAATCGGTTCTGGGTCGAGGACAGTGATAAGAGAAAACGAAACGATTCAGAGTGGAACGGAACCTTTGAGTTGGGGTTCTTCAGTACCAATGGTGATTTGGAGGGCCGGTGGTATTTGGGGATTCGGTATGCTTCGATTCCCTCTACGGCAAGGAATCGGTCGTTGGCGGCAACAGTGATTACAGCGGAAGGGAAAGTAGCGGTGGAATGTTGTGGGCGACAGGGAATGAGATCGCCGCCGTTGAAATGAGGCTTTTGGAAGAAGGGAATTTAGTGCTTCTCGCCGGAAACAGTGAGGTGGTGTGGCGGAGCCGGCGTCTTCGTCGTCGGTTGGGTGGAGTCTTCGTCGTCCTCTCTTTCTCTCTCGATATTCTGTGGTAGACAACGTTGAAGAGGACGTCGAAGGAGGACGGCAGCACTCGGAGTGGAGATGGCAGTGATGGTTGTTGTGGAGATGGTGGTGGGTTGTGTGTGGGTAAAGGAAGGTTGAATGTGAAAGGGGAAGAGAGAGAGAGAGAGAGAGAGAGAGAGAGAGAGATTTAGGGTTAGAAATGAGAGGAGATGGAGAATACTTGGTATTTATGTGGTGTAATTTACTTTGATTCGAAGGGTATCTTTATCTTTTCACATCTCCGTTAGTTTCCGTTAGTAACCGTTAACTGACATGGTGGTTTTTGTATATCCCCGAACAGTGAGGGGTTTATTTGTATATAACCCATCTAACGAGGGTGCAATGTCTTTTACCCTAAAAAAGAAAATTTAAATGAAATTTAATGTTCTTCTGAATCTACAATTTCACTTTTTCATGTAAAAGTTGCAACTTCCCGACTCTTTTAGAAACTTATTATTGTTCATCTTTCACACTTTTGGCTAAGGTAAGAACGAAAACTCTTATTGGCATATTCTTCATTCTTGTCTAAAATTGGATGAGCTGATTTGCACATTTTTAGAATATTGAGCGGATTTACTTTTAAGTAGATATACTTTGTTATGAACATGTGGTTACTATTTTATAAATATTAAATATAAAAAAATATTGATTCATTATATTTCTAGGAGTTACATATGAGAGAAATTATAAATGCGCGTGAATTTAAAATTGCTTATAACCTTAATTGTATTTAAACGATAGATTTTAATTGCTATTAAATAAATATAGAACAACATCTCAAATATTCTTATTCTATTTAAGAGGAATGTTAATATCATTTGTAACTCATAATGAAAAAAAGAACGTGAAATAAAAAATTATAATTAAATGATTTGAAGTACATTTTTTTCTCCCTATAACTTGTTTTATTCTTTATGAACGTCGTCTTGACAATCAGTCGTACGTGATCTCTCAGGAAAAATTCGCTGTCCACATCATAATCATCATTGAGACTCCACGAGTAAGAAATTGTTAATATGTTTTTTTACAAAGATCTAAATTTTGAGCAACATAGATCAACCATTTCGTAAAATATTTGAAGTCATGCCTTTTTAGAATGTCATTGGTTTGATTTCTCTCCCTATGATTTAATACATCAAACCACATTGACAATAACACAATTTACCATATTATTTTATTATTTTATGTGAAAAATATGGATCACGATGTGCTTAGTTTTAACTTTAACGTTTCTCTTAGTGGTATTCGGAAATTTCATGTTGTTCAGAGACAAGACACGAAAAGTATTTTATAATACGTAATATAAAATTTCATTTGAAAAAAATGAAAATAATTGCATTTATTTGACAAAAAGCATTATAAAGTAAGAAAGTTTCTTAGCTCGAAAAAATTAAACAATAATGCCTCAAAATATAAGAAGATTAAATAAAAAATGTTTGATATTTTTGAAATAGATTTGTCATTGAATGAATGTGATTTTGTAATAAATAATTTTTATAATAGTTTAAATTTAATTAATTTTCTTATATGTATACTCGATCATGTTATGATTTTCTTTACTTCTTCCTACTGAGATTCAATTAGAGTTCAATTCTAGAAACATGATTGGTAGACTAATTTTTAAATGCTCTTCTTAGAGATTACTACCCAGGAATTCTGGTCAAATGTGTTGCATTTTTTTTTATTAGATTTTACCTAATACAATTAGATACATTTAATATCGTTATTATCTTCTTACAACTTCACAAATTGAACTTATGGCTGACCCGCGCATCGCGTGGGGTATCACCTAGTAAGTTATTAATGGCAATTGTCATAGAGGTACATAACATCTAATTAGTGTAGGCTATAGAAGTATACCTACACTCTTCCTTAGCTTTTTATGGTGGTCTTTCGAATTCCAGAATCTAAAGCTATCATTATTAATACAAGGAAAAATGTATATGTTCCTCACGTGACATGCATGTGATCTTCTGTAGTTGCAATTCTTCTTCATAAGTTTTGCTCAAGATTGTCTTTTTGACACCAACTGTCGATCGCTTAATTCACGTGTGGACTTCTTGCTTCCTTCTGTATGTACTTTCCCTATCTCCTCTCTTTTTACAAGCTTCTCTGTAGAATTTAGAGAACACTTGATGTTTCATCCCAAGGATTTCCACTTTCACACTAGTTAAATCATGTACAACTTTTCAGCTTCTTTGTGGAAGGTTGGAAGGTGTTTGATTGGGTCTAACCACAAACTCTAGGGAACCAATTTCAAAGGTTTAATTCTTTTTGTATTGGTTGAGCTTGGAAGGAAGTTTAGGGAGCAATATTGGGTTGATCACTTGACTTTTACAACCATGGAGGAATTAGCGAGTTTTTCAGGGGCAAGACGAGTGATAGTTGAAAAGAACATACATAATAAATATGTTTTTACCCATGGGTCCATTTGCTACTTTAGTCATAGCTAACGAAATTCATAATTCCCATCTAACATGTCTATAATGTATTCCAATTTAGAGGGGGCTAAACATTAATTTATAATAATCATTATGTGTCCCTGCTTTGTTTATTACCAATCAATCATTCCTCTTGTGTTCAAACTTACCAAGTACGAATCTTTTCCAACCCTACGCAAGCTTCAGTTTCACCGTACGGCATCTTTGTGAACTTTGAAGTGATAGAATATGAGAGGAATGATATTAAGAGAGTGTTTAATAATAAACAAGTACAGCGAGCCTATAGATAGGCGACCAGTACTTGGTCAACAAGAAACATAAACTTAACTAGGCAATAGAATAACCCTAACTAAGAAATACAATAATATAACGACCTAATATAGAAACTAAATAACCTAATATGTGTCACTTTTTTTATGAAAGTGATAAGCACATAAGCTAATAACTTGTCGAATGGGCACACCAGATTCACCTTTTCAATTCACCTTATGTATTGATGTGCAAACATCTTAAGTCCTTACCACTCACTTGTTGTACACTCATTGCACAATTGGCAACTAATAGAGTTTTTGAAAGAAAATTTTGAGGTTCTATAGGAATTTATCAATCAGTACATAGGTCTCTGGAGTTTCATGCATAAGGGGACACCAGCTAAAGTGAATTCTTAGAAACCCGTACTCAAATTTAAACCAGAGTGCGGATCTTCTGTTATCCTTTGCTGAATTGAGTACCGCATTTTTTCAGTTGTTCATTGCTGGTACTAACTACTTAGTACATACATTCATGATTTGGTAGGTTTGTTCCAGCTTTTGAATTTCCACAATCTCTAATCGAAGAATATCAACTTAGTGAATTTACATACCAATAATTGCTTTGGTAGATTTGTTTCAGCTTTTGAATTTCCGAAATATGTAATTGAAGAATATGATCTGGGTGAATTTCTAAACCTATAATTAGAAATTTAAATTGACGGTCTTATAACTCATGTGCATCTAAGTTTCACTTGTCAAACGGTTGTGTGACCATGTGAACATATGTTCCTTCTATTTTCAGAATTATTGGAGTCATTAAGGGACATGGGTACCTGTCTTCTTGAGAAGGCTGTATCAAATGAAGACAAAGAAAGTGGTATGTGAATGGGAACATGTATTAAATTTTTATACGAATGATGTATGATAGAATAGACCATCTTTTCTGACCTTTATATGAAGTCCAAAGTCTATTTCTCCCATTTTTCTTCGATAACAATGTATGCAGTGAGTTTTAAGACAAGTTTTCGGATATCATCCTATATTTAACTTAAAATAATCACATATTTTAGTTTTCATGCGTCTGAGTTTCAAATGTATTTTAAACAGCCTTTCTTGCCTTTCATGTTCTTGGTTTTTTTCCCTGCAAATACCAAAGTTCAGTTACTACATACTATATTGTACTTTTCTCTTCAAATAATAGTGGAGAGAGTGTTCAAAATTTCGAATTATCTTTCATTTGAGAATGGAATATCGTTAATTTTAGTTACAAAGATTTCCATCATCAATGGTCTTGTCTAACCCTATGAGTATAGGTAGAATGTGCAATTTGTGAAACTGTCACTTCTTTTTTAGATTCATTGATGGTTTCTTATACTTTTTGATAACTCCTTAATAAGATTTATCCTATTTATACTTTACATTGTTATTTGTGTGCATTTCGGTGCAAAGTGATGAATTTCAGGCTTATTTGAAGAGAAAATGCGTTTTCGGAGCTTGAACGTACAATCAGGGCGTTTCTTATTGGTTTTGAGTATGAATTGAACGATTTATCACATTTGATTTTCGTGGTAGTGTTTGTGTTGTTGTTTTATAGGAATTAAGCATGCGGGAATTAATTGGATAGAAGAAACGAACTTCGGAATAGAAGAAAAGCAAAATGGATGTAAAGCAACTAAGGAAATTCGAGAGCTTAAGGATGTCTTCGTAGGAAGACAATTTATCTTCGTACGAAGACAATGCCTTAGACAAATTTTCAGAAAAGAAAAAAGTCTTCCCAGAATAGCTTGCTGTCGCAAAGTAGGAAGATCTTCCTACGAAGAAAAAAATCTCTTCCTACGAAGGTCTCGTACAAAGACGATTTCTGTTTGTACGAAGACACTGGGAAGGTCGGCCGAAAATAAGGAAACAATGCCTAAAGCTTTCCTAAATTACCCGCGACTCTTAAGGAATGTACATAAGGCATATTATGTCGTATTTTCATAGGGGAGACGCAGAGAGCAATTTGGAGCTAGAGTTCGTCGTGGAAGCGATGATTCATCTGTTTGATCCCTCTACTCTTATCTTTTCGTTATTTTTATACATTATCTCACAAGCTATTTTATTTTTGATCATGAATATGCGTGACAAAACTTCTTAGATTAGGACCCGAGTTTGTAGTTAGGGTTTTCCCATTGATTGTGTGTTTTATGAATTGAGGTTCATAATTTGATAAACCTAATTGATGATTTTGCGTTTTCTATGATTTTTTTTTTATCTTCATCCCATCTAGTTAATTGGAGACGTCTTGTTAGCTAGAATTTAGATTGTAATTATTTGGTAACTCAGTAATTGTAAAACCGAAAAAGCAAACAATCACCCATTCTTAGTGAAAGCAAGAATTTTCATAGTAGGATAAATCGGTGAGTTAGTATTGCTCGATTAGCAAAGGGAACTTTGTCTGTTTTTCACAAGTCATAGAATGTTGTCAATAAGGAGATCCTAGCAATCCCCCAAACGAGGTGTCCTGGTTGTTTCTTCCATATTAAATCTCAATATTTAAATGCTTGTTTTGTCTTTTCAATTATTTTGTTTAGAAAATTCTTTCAATTTCTAGCCCACACAAAGTTAAACAACCTAATTAATTCACGAAAATTCCTCTAGGATTTGACAATCCTCTTTATCACATTATTACAAGAGCGATAGCCGTACACTTGCGGTAACTCGTCATCAAGTTATTGGCGCCGTTGCCGGGGACTTCGGTTGAATTAGTTAGAATTATTAGTTTTAGGGATTTGACTTTTCTGTTTATTTATGTTACTCACCTACTCTAGTGGTGTTTATGTTTTTAGTTGACTCTCTTGGTGCGTGACCCGTGCTCAAAACGAGGCCTTGTACGCACAATTAGAAGACCCAGAATCACTTTTGCGCAACGGCGTAGAGACAAGAGGAAATCAATTCCAATGTGTGACCAACAGGGAACCGAGTTGGAAAGACTCTGCAAAGCTGCGGAGGATGCATAGGCTGCCAGACTCACAGTTGTGGCTCATGTGGCCAATCAGGCATGAGATATTGAGCAGCTCAGAGCTCATTTAGCTGCACTACAGACAACCGCCAACCCTCCGATCCCACGATCACCACCTAATGTGGGAAACAATGAAGGAAATGGATGAAATCAAGTGGTACCAAGGAATCAGAAAAATGTCGTGCAGGAGGAACGCCCTATGGTTGATTATTATAGGTCCGCTACAGCAGGATAACAGCCTACCATTGTGCTACCACAGATTAACGCCGTTTACCTCGAGTTGTGCCAGCAGATGATTGATATGGTGTGTACTGAGTGCTTATTTACTAGAGCTTCAGGAGATGAACCTAATGCGCACTTGCTAAAATTCGAGTGAATCACCTTGACGTTACATAATCGGAATGTTCCAGATGAAACAGTGAAGTTGATGCTGTTTCCCTTCTCTTTATCAGGAAAATCTAAAACACGAATCCTCTAATTACCAGAAGGCTCGATTAGTACATAGGATGAATGTTGTAAATAATTTCTGAGGAAGTATCTGCCGCCATCCAAGGTTGCTCAGCTGATGGCTGATATTACGAATTTTACTCAGCAAGAGGATGATTCTCCAGAGGATAGTTGGATGAAATTCAACCAACTTCTGCGCAGATTCCCTAATCATGGATAAAGATTGTACAAACTCTTCCACTAGTTTTATAATGCTTTACACAGGGAAAGTGCAAATGAGTTGGATATTCTAGCTGGAGGTAATTTTGTGGGCATGGGAGAACAGCGAGCTCAAGATTTGCTGAAAAGGGTGGATAAACGTGATACTACGAGTTTTAACATTCGTAGTTCATGAATAATGAGTGGGGACGTAGAGAACAAGTTTGGAGAGCACAACTGGAGTCGTAGTGCGTCTTGGAAGTGAGAATTCTACCATTTGATCTCTTCTCTCTCTTATAATTTTATTGTTTTGTCTCATGATTATGAAAGCTCTTGTAATGGTGATCCTGAGCAGTAGCTAAGTACTTACTATCATATTTCTCAATGGTAGCTAGGGTTTGAAGCTGTTTTTGGAAAATTATGGATTTGATTCACGTCTTATGAACTTAATTGATGATGTTCTTGTTTAGCTATGTTTAATTCATGTTCTTAACTTATCTTCATATTGTTAGGCAAGCGGTAGGAGGATCATAGGTAACTGGATTGTGGAAGCAACAAATTTCCCGGATAATTGAATTAAGCACATAGTCACCGGTTAGAGGAATCAACCACATACTGTGATCATTGAGTAGATTAGAAGATCATAATGCCTGTTTAGACGTACGTAGGCTAGAGGAATCAGTTATGTGCTTCTAAATATATAAATTGGTCGAGGAATCTTCAAATTACCCTTGCTCGTTGAGCAAACTAAGTAATCATCTGTGTTTCAGAACCTAATTCGTAAACGGTGGAAACCTAGTGAACGTAGAGAAAATCCTGATACTTGTCTCATATTTACTCTCAAACTGAACAATTAGCTTGTTATTTCAGTTTCTTAGTTATCATAAAATCAACATTTATTTCCCACATTAAAGTTAATCATCCTAATTGATTCACAACAAATCCTTCGGGATTCGACAACCCTTTCTTCCATATTTATTACTAGAGCGATAACTGTACACTTGCAAAAATCGTATCAAGTTTTAAGGAATGATGATTTTTGGTTTAATGGAGAACAAAATCAATAGTGAAAGATGCATGTACGGTTCTTAAGGGATACAAGTTTACCCTCATCATGTTACTTTATCAAGAAATATCACTTTTTAGGCCAATAAGTTGATGGTAGATTTTGGATCAACTTATTAGTCATGTAGTATTTCTCAGACTCTCAGTATTAAGGATGATATAATGATGCCATATATCTTTGGTTCTTATAAACTCCCTTTGTATATTGCTTTGTGTATCTATTATCAATCTAGGGCTGAAGAGAAGATTCCGTCAGAATAATTTTTTTTCATGATCTCCCCTCTCTCTCTCTCTCTCTTTAATGAAAAGATGAGCCGAGAACATACCAGATAGGTATGAAAACGAGTAGACTTGGTAAAAGCACAAACAGGGTTGAAGCTCGGCTCGTGAATTGAGTTTCTGGTTTAGCTTTATCGCAATGCTAATCTTCAAAGATCACTGTCTGTTGTTATTTCGCCATGATCGACAATATGTTGTTGTTCTTTCGCCATGATGTGACATAATGTTCTTCCTCTTTGGTGCTTCAGCCACCCTGGCCACGCTTGGAGTTTTTGTCGCCTGAGAAACTGTTGAAAATATCTTGATTTGACATTGAGAAGTTCACTTATAAATTAGTAAAACAGTAAATGTGTTTTACAATATTTTGTTTTCTCAACTTGTACTTACTGAAATTTTCCGTTACGAATATGTTTAACTTGCCTTTTCACTGAATCACATAAAAAATGATTAAGAAAGTGCATTGGCATATAGCATGATTAACCGAATTAAGAACTTAAGTTTTTTTCGAACATACAGTATGTTCGATAGATTTTGATTTTGGCTCAACCGGATCTAACCGGACTTTTCACATCCCTATTTATAATGAAACAGTTTTCATTGCAGTTTGAAAAAAAGCAATTTCCATTGCAGAAACGTAAATGAAAACATGAAATCTATCACATAAACAAAAATTAAAAATTCAGAAAATAACAAGGCAAACCCAAAATCGTTCATACAATGAATGAGTGCTAGCTCAATAGTAGAGCGTTTGAAACCTCTGCATAAATTTTTTAGTGCCCCAAAACACACCACCTGATGCTCTACAACCAATGTTTGTATGTCAATCATTAATCATTGGCAGTCTGTTTAAGTGTTGCACTTTAATAGGTTGTAGAAAGCCACGTAGTGCTCTGTTGGAGCACTAAAAAATTGCTCCGTCCCGTGAGGTATCAGGTTGGAAACCGACTATATGATTTATGAGAAATGCTAAGGAAATTCACCTTATGCACTCTCTTTAGAAACTCTCCACTAAAATGTGCCACGTGTTCTCATTTTCTCACACAAAAACAACACATGTTGGAATAGATGCCCTAGAGGCAATATTATTTAGTTTAAACATTACTTTTGGCTGTAATATTCATTGTATTATTTATGGAGATATTTAATATAATGAAGTCCTTAGATTGCAAATATGTTGTTTATCTTAAATATCTCTAGTCGATTATATTGATTAACAGGACGAGCAACTATAGACTAGTATTGGGTTGGATTGATATGGAGATATCACGATCCAACACATGGGTATGCATTAGGAGTAATGGCATACTGGATTGACCCATAACGAGAAGGCTACATACAAGTTATATAAATTCACAAGCGCTTCTCGTAGTGACAACGGTATTGTCATCCTTAGACTTGAAGTCACTAGATCCTCTAATTGTGGATTATTGTATTTTCACATCGTCAAACGCTACAACGTAATTGGGTAGCAATAAAGGCGTTCGTCGGATACAATAAAGAAGCAAGCTTAGAGATGGAAGTGGCCTAGATAGAATTTGTCCCTCCCACATAAGGGGAGTCGATATACACGGACACTCGAGGGATTAATCTCATAGAATGTCTGGCCAGACTAAGATAAATCAATATAGGATATTGATGTTATGTGCATACATGAGACTATTCCTAGGATCGAGAAACTATGTATTGTTTATACGAGTGTGACTTGTATGTCTCGTGTCCAATCCTGATATACAGACCATGGGATGAGACAATACTTGCACAAGGTATGTCGGATGACTATTTCCATTAGTTGGGTAGCATGGGTGTCTTGCTAGAGGCCTCTCCATGTTAATAAATAGTTACTACCAACTAAGTAGAAACCTATGGGGTTACATTTCCTATAGATTAGACCGCACTAGAGAAGTAATTAATATGATTAATTAATAAGAAGGATCAATACGCAATAGCTTGCAAACTTAGTAGGACTAATTTGCAAGAGGGACTAATTCGTACATGAGTAGGATTAGGATATGGGCTTTTATGCAGTCAATAAAGAGTTATTGGACTATATAAAGGCACTCCTAGCTTCCTTACCACATAACTTATGCTCATAACCCAATGAGTGTGAGAATGAAGCAAGGAGAGAGAGAGCAACAAAGGGGGCCGAGCCCCCTTTGCCGCCCCCTACCCGTCGGCCTAACAAGGAAGGCCGCCCCTTCCTTTGTCTCGTTTTGCGTGATTTTTGATCTTCTTCATCGTCCTCCTTCAATCCTATCAAGCACAAAAGGTTTGAAGGATCCGGATTCAAATCCTATGAGTGGACTAGCCATAGAGACGTGAACACAATTTCACGTGAAAAGTCATCAAAGGAGATCCTAAAGGTATTTGATACTAATCCCTTACTATCGTTATGTAGTCTCTTCCTGTGATCCTTAGAGGGTCTTGATCAGATAATTTATTGTTTATTCCGATCCGTATCCATGATCAAAACCCTACTGTGGTATTAGAGCCACAGGTCGTAGAGCATAACGTAGTTTATGCGTTACGATTTATGTTGTTTTACACTTTAATTTGTTGTTTATCTCGTAAAACGGAAAAATCAAGCATATTGATGCAATTTTTCAGTTATATAACCAAATAATATCTAATATTACATGGGAAGTAATGATTAGTGAATTTGAATCACATAGGATGTGAATTTTTGGATCTTGATGGCTAGGGTTCGGGCACATGCTTGGAAAAGGGGTTTTGCAAACATGGAAACAACTAATCTTGGTAAAAAAATGTAAGGAATTATTTTGGAAACAAATCCATAAGGAGTTTCGCCCTCTATGGGAATGCCCCGCTTGCCTTGCCGCCCAAGCTAGGGCATAGCCAAAGGCTCAGGCCCGTCTAGCGTGCGGCTTGGCCGCGCGTGGGCCCGACCGACCGGCCTTAAGTCGTGCCTTGGTCCTTTAGGGTTTCTTCCAAAGCCATGCATAACCCTATTGGAATATTTTTAACCCTAGCACATCCAAAAACAATTAAAAATTGACCAAGCGCATTAAAATTGGATTTTAACTGTTTATGTACTTTTGGCATGGTGATTGGATATGGCCTTAGGCTGTGGTTTGTTGCGGATGTTTAATTTTGTGGTTTGTTTACGGCCTGCGAGCTGGTCAATTTGATGCAATAATTAATTAGGGTTTACGGCCTGCGAGCCGGTATATTTTTTCTCAACTTGTGAGATTTATTTATTTAGTTTAGATGCTAGCTAGCACTAAATAGAATAGATAGCCAATATTGAAGAATGGAAGCCCAAATAATTAAAGGAGCCACAACATGGAGCATGGAGCATTCCACAAGGCTATGGAGGATGGACCAAAAGATGGAGGCACATGTAGATGAGCTTGCTATTTTTCTTAGGGTTCATAGATATTCTTGGCTTGAGAATATCTTAGATTAGAGGCCATATCCATATGACCTTATTTGTATTTTGTGGTTGTTCATTTTATTGTCTTATTATTTTGTTGGTGTATGGATGATGTATGCAAAATTGATAATAAGATAATTAACAACCCGGATATTTCATTTGTGAGTTTGCCCAACTCAAAATAAGTAGATCAGTTGATATGGATCAACAAAAAAAAATAAAATTGAAAGGAAATATCCCTCAATTAAAATATAGCGTTTTTGCCTTCTCGCTATTCAAACACTCATCATATTCATAATGTCTCAAACTCGTGCGTGCCAAAGCAGGGTGAATTGATTCATTACGATATGGTGCGATGCCACAAACTAGTAATGTGCAACTGTTTGAGTAAGAGGTTAAACGCAGCTGGGTGATTTTAATAATATTAAAAACCTAGAGGCAATCAATTGGGATTATCCATGGGTTGGATAAATATGGATTTATTTTCCCAATTGAACCAAGAGTTGCATAGGGATGCAATTGGAATTTTTCCTACCTAAATAGAGGATTTTGGGTGACTTGCCGAAGCAAGCTCAAAAGAAGTGAAATATAGATCTTGACCCACTAGAAAACATAATTATATTTTCCGCATTAATATGGAGGCTTTTTAATCCGAGAAAAATAGTGGGAGCTATGTTTAATAATCTAGTCATTATTAAATGTAGTCGTTTGTTCACAAAATACTAAAGCTTATATATTTATCATTTTGTAGAATTCCAATGGCAAACAACTCATCGAGTTCATCACATTCCCTACGAGCTGTCCTTGGGAAAGACAAGATTTCTGGAACCTACTTTCTAGATTTGTACAGAAACTTGAGAATCGTTCTCAAGCAAGATAAGAAACTATACGCTCTAGAGGAGGAAGTTCTTGAGGTTCCGGAAAACAATACCCTTGCAGCCCTAAAGGCGCATCAAAAGCGTGTAGATGACGCCAATGATGCGGCCTGCCTTATGCTTTGCACTATGATATCTGAGATTCAGAAGCAACATGAGAACATGAGAGCAGTCAATATGATCGAACACTTGAAGCAACTCTTTCAAGAACAGGAGAGGGTTGAGAGGTATGAAGTTTTTAAGGATTTTTTAAATGTCATCTGTCAGAGAGAAACCCGATGGGACCTCATGTACTCCGTATGACCGGGTACTTGGAGAATCTCGCACGTCTGGGGTTTCCAGTCGGCGATGAGCTGGCAACTGATCTCATTTTGCAATCATTGCATGAGAGTTATGGACAGTTCATTATGAACTATAACATGAATGAGATCGTGAAACCTCTGCCAGAATTACTCAGTATGTTGAGGACAGGTGAACATAGCGTCAAAAAGGGTAAGGGCAAGGCCATAATGATGGTGCAAAAGGGGAAGGGCAAAAAGTTTGCTTCTTCTTCCAAAAGGAAAGGCAATGCAGTTGCCAAATCCAAGGAACCTGCCCTTAAACCCGTTGGTGGCGTGGCCAAGGGATTGACTAAGGGTGATTGCCACTACTGTAGTCAGCCCGGACACCGGAAGAGGAACTGCCCAAGGTATCTGGAGGATAAGAGGCTTGGAATAGTGGTTCCACCATCACCAGGTATTTTTGTTATAGATGTCAATTTCACTATCTCTTCATCTTGGGTATTGAATACTGGATGTGGATCTCACATTGTCGATATGTGCAGGATCTAAAGAGAAGTAGAAGATTGGCTAAAGGGGAGATAGAACTGCGCGTTGGGAATGGAGCAAATGTTGCTGCATGTTATTTCTATTTTTTGTTTGGACAAGTAAAGTCTTAATATTTCAATAAAGGACAATCGAATCGCGCAATTATTTAATGGATTATACATCCTTGATCTAAGCAATCATGTCTATAACATAAATACCAAGAGGATTAAAATAAATGAATAAATCCAGCTTATCTATGGCACTGTCGTTTAGGCCATATAAACGAGAAACGTGTATCTAAACTCCATAAGGATGTGTTTCTAGACTCGTTTGATTTTGAATCATATGAGACATGTGAGACTTGTTTATTGAGAAAATGACAAAGTCCCTTTTCAATATGAAAGGTGAAAGGGCTAGTGAGAAATTGGTACTCATACATAATGATGTGTGTGGACCATTTGCCACGCCTTCCAGGGGTGGTTATGCCTACTTCATTACATTTACTGATGATTTCAGTAGATATGGATTTGTATACCTTATGAGTGCCAAATCCGAATCCTGTGAAAGGTTCAAAGAATTCAAGAATGAAGTAGAGAAGCAACTTGGCAAAATTATTAAAGCTCTGCGATCAGATCGAGGAGGAGAATACTTCAGCCAAGAGTTTGACGACTATATTAGAGAATGTGGGATAGTATCCCAACTCACTCCACCCGGAACGCCTGAGTGGAATGGCGTATCCGAGAGGAGGAATCGAACACTGTTGGACATGGTTCGATCTATGATGTGTCAAACTGATCTTCCATTATCCTTTTGGGGATACGCTCTATTGTGTGCAGCTTTTACCATTAACCGTGTTCCATCTAGATCGGTCATGAAGACACCACATGAGATGTGGAGTGGGAGGCGTCCTACAGTGTCGTTTATGAAGATTTGGGGCTGCGATGTCTATGTAAAACGTTTAAAATCAGACAAGCTCGGGCCTAAGTCGGATAAGTGTAAATTTGTGGGATAACCTAAGGAAACTAGAGGGTATTATTTCTACAACCAACCTGAGAAAAAAGTGTTTGTTGCTCGGTCAGGCGTGTTTTTAGAAAGAGAATTTTTCTCTAAAGAAGCAAGTGGGAGGACTGTAGAACTTGAATAAATTCTAGTACCACAAATCACTGATCCCACTATGGAACATGAACAAAAACCACAAAGTGTTATGGAGGAGCCTGTTGAGGTAACACACGAGCTTTGTAGGTGGAGTAGAGTGCGCCAGGAACCAGATAGGTATGAACTTCTCGTGCCTCAGTTCGGTGACACGTTGCTCATAGACGTTGAGCCTACTACCTATGGAGAGGCCATGAACGGCCTGACTCTCAGAAGTGGCGCAAAGCCATGGAATCGGAAATGGAATCCATGTATACCAACAAAGTAAGGACTTTGTTGGAACTACCCCAAGGGACGCAGTCCATAGGGTTCAAGTGGGTCTTCAAGAAGAAGACCGACATGGATGGTAATGTGATTACCTATAAGGGTCGATCGGTGGCAAAATGATTCAGACAGATTCATGGTATTGACTATGATGAAACGTTTTCACCAGTCGCAATAACCAAATCCATCCGAATCCTACTTACTGTTGCAGCTTACTACAACTACGAGATTTGGCAGATGGATGTCAAAACAACATTTATATACGGAAACCTCTTCGAGGGTGTGTACATGACAAAAACTGAGGGTTTTTTAGATCCAGAGCATGCAAATAAAGTTTGTAAGCTACAACAACACATTTATGGATTAAAGCAAGCTTCTAGGAGTTGGAATCGACGTTTTGATGAAGCGGTCAAAGAGTCTGACTTCATCAAGAACGAAGATGAGTCTTGTGTCTACAAAAAGGTTAGTGGGAGCTCTGTTGCTTTTCTGGTATTGTATGTGGATGACATACTACTCATTGGAAATAATATTCCCATACTGCAATCTGTGAAAGATCGACTAGGAAAATGTTTCTCAATGAAGGACTTAGGGGAAGCAACTTATATACTTGGCATCAAGATCTATAGGGATAGATCGAGGAAGCTGCTAGGCCTAATTCAAAGTACATATATAGACAAGGTGTTGAATCGGTTGAACATGCAAGATTCCAAGAAGGGATTCTTGCCCATGTCACATGGAATCACTCTTTCGAAGAGTGATTGTCCTTCCAATGAGATTGAGAAGGAACACATGAGTAGGATACCATATGCCTCCGCCATAGGGCCCATCATGTATGCCATGTTATTTACCAGACCAGATGTGTCATACGCCTTAAGTATGACAAGCCGATACCAATCTAATCCAGGTGAGAGTCACTGGATAGCGGTTAAGAACATCCTAAAGTACTTGAGAAGAACTAAGGATGCGTTCTTGATCTATGGAGGGGAGGAAGAGTTGCGTATAAGGGGTTACACGGATGCAAGCTTCCAAACCGACATAGATGATTTCATATCGAAGTTGAGATTCGTGTATTGCCTGAATGGAGGAGCTGTGAGCTGGAAGAGTTCCAAGCAAGAGATGGTTGCTGATTCTACAACTGAAGCTCAGTACACTACTTCAAGTGACGCAACAAAGGAAGCTGTTTGGATTAGAAAGTTCATCACTAAACTTGGTGTGGTTCTTGGCATTGTGGATCCAATAGATTTGAACTGTGACAACACTGGGTCGATCGCACAATCAAAGGAACCCATGTCACTCTAGAAATCCAAACACGTACTCAGAAAGTTCCATCTTATTTGAGACATCATCGATAAAGGTGAAGTGAAGATATGAAAGATTCTTACATATAAGAATATGTCAGATCCACTTACAAAGCTTCTTGTTCAGCGCAAGCCTGAAGGGCACACTAGGAGCATTGGCATACAAGATGCACCAGATTTTCTCTAGTGCAAGTGGGAGACGGTTGGAATAGATTCCCTATAGGCAATCTTATTTAGTTTGAATATTACTTTTTGCTAGAATATTCATTGTATTATTTATTATGATATTAAATATAATGAAGTCCTCAGATTGCAAATATGTTGTTTATCTTAAATATCCCTAGTCGATTATATTGATTAACAGGATGATCAACTATAGACTAGTATGGGATTGGATTGATATCGAGATATCATGATCCAACACATGGGTATGCATTAGGAGTAATGGCATACTGGATTGACCCATAACGAGAAGGCTACAAGTTATGTGAGGTCACAAGCGCTTCTCGTAGTGACAACGGGATTGTCATCCTTAGACTTGAAGTCACTAGATCCTCTAGTTGTGGATTATTGTATTTTGACATCGTCAAACGCTACACCGTAATTGGGTAGCAATATAGGCGTTCGTCGAATACAATAAAGAAGCAAGCTTAGAGATGGTAGTGGCATAGATAGAATTTTCCCTCCCACATAATGGGTGTCGATATCCACAGACACTCGAGGGATGGTGCTCATAGAATGTCTGGCCAGACTCAGATAAATCAATATATGATATTGATGTTATCTGCATGGATGAGACTATTCCAAGGATCGAGAAACTATGGATTGGATATACGAGTGTGACTTTTATGTCTCTTGTCCAATCCGGATATAGATACAATGGGATGAGAAAATACTTGCACAAGGTATGTCGGATGACTATTTGTATTAGTTGGGTAGCATGGATGTCTTGTTAGAGGCTGCTTCATGTTAATAAATAGTTACTACCAACTAAGTAGAAACCTATGGCGTTACACTCCCTATGGATTAGACCGGACTAGAGAATTAATTAATATGATTAATTAATAAGAAGTATCAATACGCAATAGCTTGCAAACTTAGTAGGACTAATTTACAAGAGGGACTAATCCGTACATGAGTAGGATTAGGATATGGGCTTTTATACAGTCATTAAAGAGTTATTGGACTATATAAAGGCACTCCTAGCTTCCTTCCCACATAACTTATGCTCATAACACAATGAGTGGGAGAAAGAATCAAGGAGAGAGAGAGAGCAACAAAGAGGGTGGAACCCCCTTTCCCGCCCCCTACCCGTCGGCCGAACAAGGAAGGTCGCCCCTTCCTTTGTCTCGTTTTGCGTGATTTTTGATCTTCTTCCTCTTCCTCCTTCAATCCTATCTAGAACAAAATGTTTGAAGGATCCGGATTCAAATCCTAGGAGTGGACTAGCCATAGAGACGTGAACACGATTTCACGTGAGAAGTCATCAAAGGATATCCTAAAGGTATTTGATACTAATCCCTTACTATCGTTATGTAGTCTCTTCTTGTGATCCTTGGAGGGTCTTGATCGGATAATTTATTTTTTATTACGCTGCGTATCCATGATCAAAACCCTAAAAAACATGTCTAATTAGTGGGAGAGAGTACTAGGAGAGAGTAAGTGGGTTGATTCCTACGTCCACACTTTTAATGCTTATCTCATATTCAGAGTTTATTAATTTTTTAAGCCATTGCATACAATTCATTCGGCTACCATCCCCTAATCCTAATATCTATCATTTTACTAGAAAGAAGTTACCTCAACGGGAAGATGACTAAAAGAAAAGAGTGAAGTTGTATTATTTAGAGGCAAATCTACTTGTCACTGAACTAATTATTTCATAAGTTAACCCAAATTTTTTCTACAAAAAGCTACTTAAAATTAAATTGGAACGAAATACTATTACTTTTCCCCAGTCATGATATGTGAAGTATTTAGTTTTCGGGCATAAATCGTTACATAAATTGGTTTGCTACGTGAGCCAAACTTTAACTAAATGGTAGACATAAAAGTTGAAATTTTCCTTATTTTTTTCTGTTATGGTTAATTAGAAAGTGTTTATAGTAAGAAATAGAGGACTTCAGGGGTTCCAAAGTGTATGCGTCTATCCAAAATTGTTCATCCTTCTCCCAGTAGAAAAATGATCAATAATCGTACTTTTATATCTATTTATAGAAAACCTGATTCCAAACTATATATAATAAAGATGTGCTCTATTAAGATGGAATACTACTATTAACAGAGAGCAATACTCGTGTTTGATTTGAAAAAAATAGTATCAATTTACTCTAAAGCCAATTTCCTCAATCTTCAGAACCAGTTTGATCAAAGTTCTAATGTTTGTTTGTTCAATGTGTGTGTGTGTTCAATTTCAAAGAGAGTTTGATGATGTGAGAAGTTGGCGACGGTGGAAGTCAACGATGCTGGAGGTGGTGAATTGTCTGTGGTATTTAACTACGAGAATAGGCGGTTCAATTCAATGAAAATTGTCCGACTTGGAACAAGATAGAGGTGTCCATTATTTAAAATTCTCCAATTTTAAAAAGATCATTTGTAAGCAAATTGGAGGAATTAATCTATTCAGTTTAATTTGTTGAAATGGCAATGGGACTAATTAAATTTATAATGTATGTAAGTAAATAACTAATTAAATTTATAATAGATGTGTGTTATATTTAAGAGGAGAGCCGAATGTATTATATACAATGGCATAATACGTAAATTATAATTCAAAATGTGGTCAAATAAAAAATTAATAAACTCTAAATATAAGTTTAACATTAAAAGTGAACGTGGAAATTATCACACTTACTCTCTCTTACTAATTAGGTATATCTTATTTTGGTGAGAGAAAATGAGAACACGTGGCACACTATGGTGGAGAATTTCTAAAAAGAGTGCATAAGGACAATTTCCTTAGCATTTTTATTTTTTGTAATAATTCTAAAAAATAGAAAAGAAAATTCGTTCATAACTTCATATGATTCGATTCGTTTTTCTCGTGCTTTCTCAGAAAATTGTTTCTCTTGTTCATGGAGATGTTCATGGAGAGAGCGTCTGAACCGGGGATGGAAATAATTGATCAAAAATTTTGTCGTTTCATCCATGGAGATTGTTCTCTAGGTTTCCACTATTCAATGATCTTTTAATTTTAGGTCCTTCACAGAGCATTCTACAGTTCGATTTTCTCTCTCATCTCCGGAGACAACGAAGATGAGAACGTCGTGGAGGAAGCTGCAGAAAGGGTTCCTCAGCCGGCACGGCGAGGCCAAAGAAATAAGAGAACGTCGTCTACGGGAATCGATGGGCCAATCCGACGAGCTTACCCGTGCTTATCAGGTAACCCTCCTTTCATGCTCGTATTACCACAATTTCATGGCCAAACAACATTGCAGATTACGATTCCGATATCAATCTTTGCTCTTGTATGATTTATGCTAAATGCTTGTATTGTTATGAATTATGATTGTTGTATTTGGCAATATCTATTTTCTTGCATAAACAACAATATCCTTATAAAAGTAATGCTTTAATATTTCTCTATGCCATGAACAAACTATGAGATCATTATGTTTTTCTAAATTGTGCATGACCTTTGGAACTTTGAGATCCACTACAATGCAGTGCATATCCCAAGTGACAGAAATCATGAATCCTGCGGGCGAAATGGTGAACACGTGAATTATCGAGTTTACTATCACTAAAATATAGACTAGGTTCCCGTACTACTTCTATACTTTTCGATATACGGTGAAAGATGTTAATGTGGTGCTTAAAAGTGGAGAATGGATTTTAGTAAATAAGTTGACGTTATTATGTTTATGTCTCTAGTTCTCAAAGGGCTGATACTACTTACATTTTCACATCCTTCACAAATATTTATCATTTTTTTTTACTAAAATTAAATGGTTAAAAGATTTCTAAACTAACAGATTTTGCTTTTACCGAATTTTCGAAAGTAGACCTGGATATCCTCTTACAGTCATGATGCTCATGAAGAAGATTTTCTTTAGAATAATCTCTCTATAGCATGTAGCAAGGTTGGGATCTCTGTTTCATATAAGATATAATTGATTATTGAAAATCATGCAACTAATGAAGGTATGCTCATAGACGAAATAACAGGAAATGCAAGGAAATAAGTTCGGATTAAAATCAGAGACTATACAACCAGCTACTAAAATGTGCATTTAAAATTGATTTTTTAATAATTTTGTGATAAACATTAAAATTAACTAAGAAATGAGTTCAATTAAACGAATCTGCTTGATATTTGATTATCACATCCACTGTCGTGATTATGTTATTCAATGCTGGTTTGGTGATAAACATTCTTTTTCAAAATATATTTTTTAATAATTTTGTGATAAACATTAAAATTAACTAAGAAATGAGTCCAAATAAACCGAATCTGCTTGATATTTGATTATCACCTCCACCGTCGTGGTTATGTTATTCAATGCTGGTTTGGTGATACTAGTTTGCAGTCCCAGATTTTTTTTTAATGTTGAGGTAGGAATGGTCTAGCTAAACCAAAACAGTTTTCCATCTTAGTTAGATTACAAAATCCATAAAATAATAGAGCTTCCGTCAAACACCCCCCCCCCCCCCCTCGTAGTATCAATTCGTTGACAGTAGGCTACAACAGTTTGAGTTTTGCCACATAACCCCCTTGCAGTATGCATTTCGCTAACATCACACACCAAACTTTTTAACGTCGTGAGTGGATATGGATTTCCCTAAGTGGCGTGGCATTGCAGTATGGAAATTGACACATAACCCCCTTGCAGTATGAGTTTTACTGACATCGCGCACCAAAAATAAAAAATAAAAAATCGTTTCTTTTCTAAATAAGTTTATTCTTTTTAATTTATTTTTTAATAATAAAATAGAATTATTTATATATTGGAAATGCAACATAAAAAATTATTTATTTATTTTTATTTTAAGTTTAAAGTGTCTTTTAGCCTTTATTATAGAGGTATGACTGTTTTCTTTTTAATCTTTTGTATTAAACAAATAACACGTCCAAAGAATAAGATGAGAAAAGAATAAATAGAAAAAGAAATAGTTTTATTGATGCTTTTAATACTTTCTAAGCATTTTCTTTTTCATTTGATCTGTCCCAAGAAACTTTTCTTAGTTAAGAAATATAAATGTTTCATAAAATTATCTTTTTCAACCGTCATTTAATATTTTTTCTTTTGCATTAAATAAATAGCAACGATCTATCCAAAAAAAAAAGATGAGAAAAGAAAACACGCATAGAGAGAATATATATCTTTTATGCTATTAATACTTTCTAAAAGTTGGTCTTTTAACCGTAAAAAACATATTAATATTTTATATTTTGAAATAAAAACATTACAAATATTTACTACAAGAAAATGATATATTTTGTTTAAAATATTCTTAACTATCTAATGCATACCTCCGCTATAGCGAAACTAACACATTGCAATTCCCATTTTTAGGTTATGCTAATTACATCCCTCATTTGTGTTAAATCATTCTTATTAAATTTTTCGCAGTACTTACTGAAACTAGTAAACTAGTCCACCCAAACACCATCTATTAAAGGAGGGTATAGTTGTCAATAAAAAATAAATTTATATTTAAAAAAATTAATATAAAATAAATAAAATGAAAATAATTACTCCTATAATAAATAAGATAAGGACCGCAATAAAAAAAATGAAGGATTATGTTAAGAATAACAAGAAGGTGAAAAGACGAGGACGTCAAGATGAAGATTTCTCCACCTGCAAAAAAAATGGTATCTCCGGAGGCGGGTGTGGCTGTGATCGTTCAGTTAGGCTTGTGGCGGCGTTGACTAGTTAAAGCCATTGATTTGCTCTCTCTCCGTCGTTCTTCTCTAATTTGCTCTCTTCTTTCTCTCTCTTTGATTTAGATCCGTATGAGGGGTTCGTCGGTTGGGTTTGGGTTCGGATCTCTACGGCGGCTTCAATGGGGTTGGAGGGCAGTGGTGCTTCGCCGACTTCGAAACTATTTTAATGGGTGTTCAATGGTTGAAAATTTTCATTATTTGTTTGCTTCTTCTTCACACACAAAGAAAGAGAGATAAGAGGTGAATCAATTTGTCTTCAATGTTGGTTCTTTAATCCGTCTCCCTCTCTTAAATTCTCTGAAACAATTTGCGTCCTTTATCACGTTTATGCGCTCTTCCATTTTTTTTGCTTTTTCTCTGTTCTGCAATGCCTAACATTTATGTTCCATCTTCACTTTCACAAATTGATTCCAGATATTTGTTCGGCTCCTGAATTGAGATATATCGATTTTTTTTTTTTTTTTTTTTTTTTTGTTTTTTGTTTTTGACGGAGGATGAGTTAGAATGATGTGAAGGTAAAGGTAGTTGTACTCTCCTAGTCCTAGTGTGATAGTGTCAATTTAGTTCTGGTTTTCTCTTTGTTGTTTTGATGTATCTCGATCTATGTGTTGCTGAGAAGATTTGAGAGGATTAAGTTATTAAGTGGAAGAAAATTGCTTGATATTTTTTTGGGATTGGAGAGAAGAAGAAGATGAAGAAGGTGCCAAAACTTGGGTTGAGAGTAGCCAGAAACCTGACTGCTTAGGATGGCGATGGCAAAGGTTAAAGGTGTGTTCATATTTTTAGGGGGTGGACCATTTTACCCTAAAAAAATGACTTGTTTGTCAACTAACGGAATATTCCGTTAAGTATTGGATGGATTTTTTTTTTTACCAATTTGAACAAGTCACATGTTTTGCAAATGGGAGATGCAATCGACCTATTTTTAAAGTGGGGGTTGCAATAAGTTAGTTTTGCTATGTCGAGGGTATGCCTTAAGTAATTAAGTCTTTAAAATATTACACTTTTTACTTGAAAAAAAATTATAATTTTAAAATAAATTTATGTAAAAAATATATATTTTTTTTAATTTTTGGTGCGCGATGTCAGTAAAACCCATAGTGCAAGGGGGTTATTTGTCAATTTTCATATTGTAGTGTCACATCACTAACGGAAATCCATACCCACTAGCGTCGTTAACTAATTTGGTGCGCGATGCCACCGGAATACATACTGCAAGGGGTTATGTGTCATAACTCAAACAGTTGGTAACGCAGTGTCAGCAAGCTGATACTGCAACGCAATGAGGGTTTGATGTCGAAAACTCTAAATAATATTTAGCTAACAAGCATATTACAATTTTTTGACCAAACATATTTCAGAGTAAGGCCTGGACACTTGAATGTATCATACCATATCGGAACCGACTTGCTGAATTCACTGAAAAAAATACACTACAAGGCTTTCGATTAACCATAATCTGGCACAAGCCTCAGATATAAAAAATAGCTTGATATATTAAGAGTACGCTTGAATGTTGGTGCATTTCCACGTTGGTGCATTTCCAGAGTTCTGACTTTTTTAGATGTTTTGAATTATAAAGTTATGATTTATTCCCACAACCCAAGTTCTAAGATTTCATTGAAATTAACTTTTTTTTGACTAAATATTAAAATTGTACAACTGATATGGTCTCTTGCATCACAGGACATGGAAGACATGAGAGATTGCTACGACAGCATTCTTTCTGCAGCTGCAGCAACAGCTAACAGTGCCTATGGTATTTAAACTAATGTAATTTTCTATTTTCAATTGGTGATGTTTTCTTCATGTATCAAAATATTGAGGAATGAAGAGCTATTCCATTACAACTCACTCACCCTACCAAAAGTCGTCTGCATTACATCTTTTAGAAAATACACCACTATTATTCCGAAGCAAGCACTACTGTTTTTATCATGTTAGTTATTATTTGTGTGTTTGTGTGTATGTAATTATGTATACACATATGTTATCTTATTATTGAGAATATATTAAATGAAAGTTACAAACTATCTAGCTAAACAACATAGAAGCAAAGCGGCCTTCAAGTTTGTTTCTATCTAGTTAGTTATTAATGGCAATTGTTATAAAGGTACATAAAATTCATTTAGTTTAGGCTATAGGAGTATACCTACCCTATTACTTAGCTTTTTATGGCGGCCTTTCGAATTCCAGAATCTGAAGCTATCAATATTAATACAAGGAAAAAGTTAGATGTTCCTAACGTTACATGCATGTGATCTTCTGTAGTTGCAATTATTCTTCATAAGTTTTGCTCAAGATTGTCTTTTTGACACCAACTATGTCGATCGCTTAATTCATGTGTGGCCTTCTAGCTTCCTTCTGCATGTACTTTTCCTATCTCCGATCTTCTTACAAACTTCTTTGTAGAATTTAGAGAACAATTGATGTTTCATTCCAAGGAGTTCCAATTTCACACTAGTTAAAGCAGCTAAAACTTTTCAGCTTCTTTGGTGGAAGGCTGGAATGTGTTGGATTGGATCTAACCACAAACTCTAGGGAATTAATTTCAAAGCTGTAATTCTTTTGTATTGGTTGAGCTTGGAAGAAAGTTTAGGGAGAAATATTAGGTTGATCACTTGACTTTTACAATCATTGAGGATTTAGAAAATTTTCCAGGGGCAAGACGAGTGATAGTTGAAAAAACAACACATAATAAGTATGGTTTTACCCATGGGTTGATTTGCTAGTTTAGTCATAACAAAGAAACTCATAATTCCCATTTAACATGTCTATAACATATTCCAATTTCTAGGAGATTAAACATTAATCTATACTAATTATTATGTGTTTGTGCTTTGTTTATTACCAATCAATCATTCCTCTTAAGTTCCAACTTACCAAGTAGGAATCTTTTTGAACCCTACGCAAGCTTCAGTTTCACTGTGCGGCATCTTTGTGTACTATGAAGTGATAGAATGTGAGAGGAATGAAATTATTGAGAGTGTTTCATAATCAAGGAATACAACGAGCCTATAAATAGGCGAGCGATACTTGGTCAACAAAAAATATAAACTGAACAAGGTAAAAGAATAACCCTAACTAGGAAACACAAAAATATAACGACATAATATAGAAACAAAATAACCTAACCTGATCACTTTTTTGATGACAGTGATAAGCGCAGGTAAGCGCTAAGCTAAGAACTTGTCAAAGGGGCACACACAGAATCACCTTTTCGAGTCCCCATCTGTATTGATGTGCAAGCCATTCGAAGTCCTTACCACTCACTTGCTGTAGACTGATTGCACCGTTGGCCACTAATAGAGATACTGAAAGGAAAATTTGAGGTGTAATAGGTATTTATCAACCAGTACATAGGTCTCTAGAGATTCATGCATAAGCGGACACCATCTGAAGTGAATTCTTAGAAACCCGTACTAAAATTTTAAACCAGAGTGCATATCTTCTGTTATCCTTTGCTGAATTGAGTACCGCATTGTTTCAGCTGTTCATTGCTGGTACTGACTACTGAGTACTGACATTCATTAAAGAATATGAACTTTGTGAATTTACATACCTATAACTTGGCGGTCCTGTAACTCATGTGCATCAAAGTTCACTTGTCAACGGTTGTTTGACCATGTGATAATTTGTTCCTTCCATTTTCAGAATTATCGGAGTCATTAAGGGACATGGGTACCTGTCTTCTTGAGAAGACTGCATCAAATGAAGACGAAGAAAGTGGTATATAAATTTTATAACTGTACTTTTTAAGCTCATTTATATTTAAATTATTGTTGGTAAGTCATAAAGGAGGATCCCTCGAGCTTGTAAAAATTTGAGCTCGAGTTGTCATTCACTCTACTCACGAGCTGTGCCCGTGCCATGCCTAAACATGTTATATTTTGTGTGACCCGAGCTCGAGCCGAGCCTACAAAACTGAGCGAAAGCCCAGTCCGAGCCTGCCAGATGCTCTAGACAGCTAGCAAAGCCGGGGGATACTCGGCTCGGCTCGCTTACCCCCTTTGATTTCATAACATGGTTGAAACTTGTGAATTAACATTCTCAATCTGAGCATGCCTTTTAGTTTTAGGTTTTTGTAGTTTTTTTTTTCATTTATTCTAATGACGTCTTACTTGTGTTGTAGGTAAAGTTTTTCTAATGCTGGGGAAAATACAGTTTGAACTTCATAAGCTCGTTGACAACTATGTGAGCCCTTGCATAAGTATATTCTTCTGGCTCTTTATTATTCAAAATGTTATGATTTCAAAAGGGTAATGAAATTTCGTATGCCAGCGTTCTCATATTTTCCAGACAATCACGGTCCCTTCCGAATCCCTTCTAAGTGAACTTCGAACAGTTGAGGTTGGTATTTAAGCTATTTTATGCAGTCATACAAACTGTTGTTTGCATTGCTAATTACTAGTAGTATTCAACTAAAATGTAGCGTATGATTTATTTCATTATCTTGCTATATCATATTTGTGATTTCTTTCTTCATTTGAAGGTCTAATTAATGGGTAATATTCTCTTACTTTATCATTTTTTATCCTTTTCCATTAATGCAACTACTTTTGACAAAAAAATATTAATGCAACTACAAGTGGGAAATTGTAGATTAAGAAAGCATTTTCATGTAATTTGAATTTTGAGGTGACGGTTCTATTCGAAGTGGTAAAACTGTTGAGAATAGGCTAATCGGAGTAGATGTTGTAACTCTTAGGCTTAATGCAATCTTTTTTTTACTAGCTGATTGCACTCTCCATTTACAATCATGCCGACTTGTTGCAAATAGCAAATTAAAACCGTTACATATATTAAGGAACATTCCGTTAATTACCAGATGTGTCCCTTTGTTTTAGGGCAAAGTTGACAATCCACACTGTAATGTTTTCACACTCAATCGACTAACCCCCCCCCCCCCCCCCCCCCCCCACCAACATCACTGTTCGTTCCCGGGTTCTTTGTTCCTAAAAATCCCCAAATCGATCGAGACTGTTGAAGATGTGGAATAGCAATATCCAACGGTGTAAAATGGTTGTCCGACGGTCTGCGGGTCCTGCACAATCCGAACTTCCAACGGGGAGAGACTGCGTCTGTAAAAGGGGACGAAGAGATAGTTGATGACCAGTTGAGGTTTCGGTAAGTTCGAATCACCTATGTACAACTGAAGTCGAGATTGTTGGGTTGTTATACGAAAGAGACCGTTGTTTACATTGGAGTAAAAGATTAGCTTTTCATTTCTAAAAAAAAAAGGATTAGCATTTCTGAGATCGAAAGAGACAACTGTTGTTTTCATTGGTGTCAAAATTTGCACTGTGGATTACTTCATTCAGTTTATCTCTACTTTATCAGAATTTGATTTTCTTTTTGGGTATTGAATCTCTTTGTTTCTCAACTTTTGGGGTGTTAATTTGCTAACTATTTTCATTGAAGTAAAAAAACACCATTTTCCTACGGAAGAAACCGTGTTCTCATACAAAAGAAACTGTGTTTCAGTTTAGGCAACTCTTCATCAATTTTCTCTGTTGGAACCAAATTAGACACTATAATAGCGACTTCCATGTTGCAGTTCTGGAACACCATAAAAAAAAATAAAAAATAAAATAAAGCTTCGATCACCTTCAACCTCACCTTAGATGTTCTGCAATTTGGTTTTATAAATAGTCATGTTTATCCATTTAATGCACAGTTGGCAGTTTTTGACTTTGTCCGGGCAAAAATACCCTTGGACTCAGTTACTCACATAACGGTGTTAATTCCCCCATTTGCAAGAAGCCCGTATAATCGCCAATGGTGAGTGCAATCAGCCAATAAAAAAACGGGGTTGCAATCAGCCAATTATGATAAACTGGGGTTATGCAATCAGCAATTAAGTCTAACTCTTATTTCTGTACTTCCTTTTTTCTGAATGGAATCTCAGCTAGCCTAAAATGCAAAATTTAATGTTAAATTTTTGTTGGCAAGTGTATAGAGTAGGCCAACTGGAGTTGAGGAGTAACTCTTATTTCCGTCTTTTCTTTTTCTGAGTGTAATCTCAGATAGCCTAACATCCAAACTTTTATGTTAAATTTTTGTTGGCAAGTGTATTTACCTTAACTTGTAAATATCTATTATGGTCTTAATATAGTCTTATAAGTTGAATTAATCAAATTCCAACTTGAAAGCTGTTCCTAAGACTAAGACCCATCAACTTGTTTTTCTCTTATACAAGAATCAAAATAATTTATTTTGGGGTTTGGAAATGGTGCTAGCTCGATGGAACCTTTTAGTAAATAGCTGATGTTTGAAGAAATCAATTGAGCAGTCTCTTTAGGGGATGAATGCATTTTTTTCTTTCTTAGAAGTTCCATTTTTGTAGCAACTTATGTAAACTACGAAGGCAATCTTTTGGGGCACTTTTGTCTTCAAATGAAGTTGTGGCATGAAAGATGTAACTTCAGGTTCATGTCAGAATCTTGGAACATTTTTTTTCCGATTTCTTTTTCCAAATGCTGTCGCGAGTTTTTTGTAATATTAGTATAGTAACATTAGTTTGATGCTATGAGTATTAGTCTGGTAGCTTAGAGTTAAAACACCAGATATTGCACGGTGATATCTCTGTATTGATTTACTTGTCCTCTTTAACTCTTTTACATAGTTTATCCACACCAGAATCTTCAACTGTAGTTCTAAGAATGCACTTCACTATTTTTCATGGTGGTTTAATTGTTTCCATCAACGTTTTGTCATAAATGCATAATCTCTATATTGCCATACCCAATCATTTTATAATCGTTGTCTCTGTTGATTCAGGAGATGAAGAGGCAGTGTGATGAGAAAAGGTCGTACCTCTTTTATTTGTTGTTTGTGCAATGGACACTCTGAAATGCTTGTATGTTAACAATGGGTGTGTGCTTACCAGATACGTTTATGAATACCTAATGAACAACCTTAGACAGAAGGGGAGGCCCAGAAGCAGTAAAGGAGACATGGAATTACAAGCAGCACATAATGACTTCGAGGGTTTGGCGAGCAAAGTTGTTTTTCGTGTGGATTCTCTGAAGAAAGGACAATCTCGAAGTCTTGTCACACAGGCAGTGCGACACCATGCTGCTCAGGTTTGATTCTAGTTCATTTAGTGTCAGATTAATATTACTACTTCTTTGTTCGATGATGGTGATGTGCTAGCTTTCATACTTTGAACCAGTTATGTTTCTTCAAGAAGGCTTTCAATTCTCTTGAGACAGTTGAGCCACATCTTAAGTTGATCACTGAACAACAACATATAGATTGCCGTTTCACCAGTCGTGAATATGATGACAGTGACGATGATGATACAGACGAGGACGATGATGTTGGCAATCAGCCCAAGAATGAGGAAAATGTGAATAACAGCACTGAGAATGATAGCGCCAGCAAACATGCACATGATAGTCTTCAGCTGAGTTCTGAATATAGACAGAACAAGGGGGATACTGTTGTTTCTGCTCCCAGAAGCTCAATGGAGGTAAGGAACATTTTGACCCTACCTGAGACAGTCTTTCTCTTTCCAGAAAACCGGGTCTCGACACACTGTTCTATGAAATGTCATTCTTTGTTATCTGGTACTTTTAGCTTTTGTGTCCCTAGAACTTGGCCCCATCTATATTCTAAGGGAAGAGGGAATTTTACTGATCAAAAGAGAGTTCTGTTAGAGATCAATGGCAAAAAAACACTAGACTTTACGAATTAACCAATCACTCTCACTCATCATATTCATTGTTCTCTTCGATATAGTGCCCATAGGCACGGGCTTGTGCACTAGTTGCCACTATTACAGCTTCTACGAGTCTGTTAAACCCTTCTATTTCCCGGATCATTCAACTCACGATTGTGGTTGCATACCAATTTATGTATTGTGTTTAGCTTTAACAAACTGACTTTGTTTCTCTCTGTATTTTGCAGTTCGATTGCATGGACCTGCCATTTCGGAAAGCTGCTACAATCAACATAAGATCTGCATCAAAGGTACGGACATGAAATCTGTTAACATCATCAGGCTTGTGAATAAGCATGGTGTTCATTTCGTACACGTAGGGTGCAGTTTGTTCTGAAGTATCTGTTGGGTCAAATGAGGGCGGGTTCGGGATCTGTCAGCAGGCTGTACCAATGTGGGCCGTAGACTGGAGGTCATGGGCTTAGAGAGTTCTGTTCTTGTGGGCAAGACCTGTCCTGAGACATAAACAGTTATTTGTATGGAATTTCTCTTATATATTCGGGAAACCTACAATTATTAATAATCAATACTTTTTTATCAAACGAAGAAGCACAAATGTATATATGGAAATCGATATAACATGACACAGTCACATGGATATGGTAAACCAGAAAAAAGCCGGAGGCAGACCAAAATGGGCATCGATATTTAGAGTAAAGATTAATATGTCTTGTATTCTTATAAGAAAATTATCTCGCTTTTTTCCCTAACATGACATGTATTTCTACATCTATCATAGCTAAAAAGTGGGTTATTTTGCACATTGTACCGACTGAAAAGAAATGTGCCCTGAAGTTGTTATTTCTCAGTATTGTGGCTCCTCACTCCACCTTTCATCCTGAAACAAGAAACATTGAACTCCACCAAATCTGTTTCCATCCTCAAATTCACCAACACTGCATGGTTAATTTATTTAGGTAACTAAAAATGTAGGCCTCAGGGCTCCATACATAGATACTGCATATATCTAACTTTACGACTATAGATATACTAAATAGGGTAAATTAAGAAAACTGATTCTTTCATTGATTTAGCGAAATCATCTCAAAGGTGCAGTGAAAGAAACAAACTGTTATTGATTGGCTGATTGGTCAGTTGAAGGAGATGGTTGGCGTGGTGCTTTTGGTATTGACTGTAGTGCGGCTTGAGGGCAATATAGTCTCCAAGCCAAAGCCAAAGCCCAGAGATGGATCTCAAGTGGCTCTAAAACAAATCAAACCTTCACACATTCAAAGATCAACACATCTCAAAATGGTTAGTAGATAGTAATAATCATATATGAATCTTAATTAAGTGGTTAGTGACATCTGTTTTTCTGAAATTCAGTGATATGTTGAACGGACACTCCATCAGGGGCGTCATTTGGGTTTTGAAATTTGGAAACATCTCCCTATCTCCCTAACTTGGACACTCCTGCAAACATCTCCGAAACTCCAATAGGTGTTTCGGTGACGAGAAAAAATCACCTGAAAGGAGCTATGGAGATGTCTCTCTTTCAGGAATACAAGGAGAATATCGAGAGAAGCCGTCAGGGAAAAATAAATTGCTTGGGGTCTCTTAAATTTTTAAAAAACTTGTGGGCTGATGTATAAACAAGCCGTCTCATTTCCACTAACCACAGCCGCATCACTTTACTTTGTGGAACGACTTTGAAGCTAGTACATTGGAAAAACCATGGTCACTTCATGGTAATGTGTCATATTTATTTATTTGTCAAGTGGTCATTTACATTAAAATAAGTGTACATGTTGGCGTAACAACTTGTCTGAATTATTTAACCGGTAAATTTTGGAAATTATACATTACCATCCGAAGCAAGACTGACACCTGGATGAGTGGATGGTGAGTGCCTGGAGGTTCCAGTAGGCAGCATGATGTCTGACATACCTTATTGAAAAGTTTCGCACTTCTTAAATGACTACTCATGGTCTTCGAATTGTGTCTCACCCTTTTAATGTTCAAATGATAAGACAGGGTCGGAGGGCGGTCTAATATGGTGTTGAATGTTTGCCAATAGACTCGGTACTGGTTGCTGGGAAATGATGATATAGACACAAACTTACAAAGGAAATCCCGCTTCATAGCTTTTAAAAATGATGTGAAAATCATTCAGATGTATATTCTTTTGTTTTTAGTAGAGAGCAGGTTGGATAAAATGGACTGCATTACTCTTACCTGCTGATGTACCTTCTAAATTGGAGCTTAAATGAATTTCATTAGCACAAGCCTTTTTTAGTATATCTGACGCTGAAATATGTACCTCTGCTTTCACATTCTTGAAGGAAAATCTTGACAGAAACTATGGTGAGGACGCCTCTCCTTCCCTGAGAGAATTGGAATCCAGGAGCCAATCTTCACCACTCTCAGCACGGAAGACCTTTGATCCTGCCGAAAGGTTTAGACTGCTAAGGCCATCATTTGGATATAAATTCAACTCTTATGCACTCCCAACGCCAGCTCAAACAAAAGGTTTGGCTTCTACTGGATCGGACACTGATCTTCATGTAGCAGAGCAGAGAAGCCTAACCAAGGTTGCTCGTACATCAAAGCTTTCATCTCCCTTAGAACTGTCAAAGAGTGATAACATATCAGAGAATCAGAAAGTGACTGGACCTTCTGCTCTTAGTCAGCCGCCAGCCCTGAGAGATATAAATGATTTGAGTGCTTGGGAACTATCAGCACAGCGGCTCGATCAGATTGTTGCTTCTGAGACTGAGAGATTCCAGAGACAGGCTTTCTCTGGTCCCTTGACTAGTAAAGGGTATGTAACGAGTCCTATTGTATCAGAAGCAATGCCGAAACGTTTCTCTGCACCTCTTTTGCATACTCATATGCATCGAGCGTTGTCATCCCCAAAACTGTCTCAAAGTGATTCCCCTACTAAAATCAGTGAACTCCATGAGCTTCCTAGACCGCCTACTAGCATCCGTTCCAGACTTTCGAGCAAAGTTGGTTATTCAGGTCCCTTGATGTCGAAAGGTCAAGGGAGTTTTGCTGCTGGGAAATTATCGTCTACTTCAGCATCACCACTGCCGACACCTCCTCGGAAAGTGTCTCGTAGCTTTTCCATACCTTCCAGAGGACAAAGAGTTACTGTCTCATCTGTGTCCCCGCTGTCAGAAGGCGAACAGACTCTGGAGATGGACGAAGAGACTGTTACATCACCTGCTTCAAAAAATTAGAGGTAAATCGTTCTGTAATTTCCTTTTGATTGCAACTTTAGTTGTTCCATAAATGAATTGGCCGTGTACTCTTCTTCTTCGAATGTGATTATTTTAAATATTAAAAATATCGAGGATATACCCTTTTTCTTTAAGTTTGATGGTAATTGATCTCAAAATATTTCTGGGGAGTTGAGGTTTGAAGTACGTTTGGGGTGCAAAATGGATGATTTTCTTGTGTCCCAAGGAGGTTGAGTTCTTGAGTTGATGGTTAAAATTCTCAAACCGGGTTATCTCTGATTGGTGATGCTTTACTGAAATAGCTTGTTATCCATATTAATGCTCTGTATTCTAAACTTGTAAAAACCAGTGAAGTTCTTCATTCTCTCAGAACTTTATGCACATAATTTCTGTTTTGGAATTCCATGATTATGATAGGCAATATGAGTATCTGCAGATAAATGTCATTTCTCGTGTTTTGTGATTACTGCGCACACATTATGTTCTTTTTTCTTTTGAAGCTGCTTGAGGCAGTCATAAGTGTTTTTATAGAAAATCTGTGCTTGATCTGAGCGATTTCCCCCCTCCAATGAACGCAGGATAACAATTTTATCTGACTCTGAAGTCCATTTTTTTGCGGGAGAAAGGTTGCAGGATGCACTCACTTCATGAGCTGATCTGTAGATAAGGTGATCGACCTTTTTTTTATTTTTTTTTTCTTTTCTTCCAATCTTATTCTTTATCAGATCCTAATTAGCAAAATACATCTAACTCCGCAAATTACTTCATCATTTGTCGGATGAGTTGTTTCATAAACATACGTGTCCACCAGTTCGGTTTTGTTCTGCGTAAAAAAAGAGAATTTTGTACCGCTCTGCTGCAATTGTCCAACTGTTGTGATAAGAAGCAGTTATAAAGTACAGTTGTTCTTCGTTTCTATTATTGTTGTTACTGATTCAGCGTACAATGAGATCATGCCTTTTCTAAGCACTCGAAGCTGTTGAAATTAAACAGTTTTTGGAACAGAGATTACAAAGCTCAAATCTCTAACTCTACATTCTCGAAAAAACTCACTGGAAATGGCGAACTCCGTTGTTCATCTTCTCCAACATAACTGGTTTCATAACACAATATCCCATTTTTGAACACGAACCCATTGTCCCTCTCCGAAACTCGCCACCGCCACTCGTGTCCAGAACTAGTCTTCTCCTCTCCATTTCGAGTCTCTCAGCCCTCTTCCTCACCGGGTTTGGCCTCTTAACTCCAGAGCTTATCATCTTTTCGTTCTTTCTGTTCTTCTTCCGTGCCGGAATCGGCATAGCATCAAGACCCATCAGCTTCGCCACCACCCCTGGTTTGCACCAAATCACGCTCTCTCCGGCGACTACCGGCGGCAACACCGCCGGAGCCGCTGCTTTCTTTAGTGTCGAACCAAACCCGTCTTTGTTGTTTCGGAAAGTAGACCGGTACATGGCATCCTTGCCGTCGAGTGAGAACCTCGGGTACTGGTTCAGGGCATTTCTCGCGGACCGTAGGATATCGGAGTTGTTGACGCAGGACATTCGGCGCCGTGTCTCGCCGTACTCGTCTAGCTTTGCTTTTCTTGCTAGATTCTCTTCGTGTTCCAACTGCATTATCATCTCCTCTAGAGTCCGAGGTTGCTGTGGAATTGTTTCGTTGTTGTGTTCCAAGTAAGGCGAGGCGGTGAAATGCTCGGTTTCGCGTTGGTTGAGGATGGAGGTGGAGCCGTCGCCGTTGCAGAAGCTTTTGTAGCCTTTCTTCATTTTCGCTCCGAAAGCGTTCTTGAGGAGAAAGAAAGAGAAGTCCTTCATTGAGAGAGAGAGAGAGAGAGAGAGAGAGAGAGAGCATAAGGGTTCTAGTTTTAAGTGATAGAGAAGAAGAGAGTTAAAAAGAGTGAAAAGAACGTGAACGAAGTGAATTGGAGCGGTGTGATTTTCTGAAGAGTGGAGTAGTAGTTGGAAAAGCTTTAATGGCGATCACAGGAAATAGAAAGCATTCACAGGTATTCCTTACTGCTCGCTTTAAAGCAAATGCTTTGGGGTTTAATAACATCATGTTCTAGTATCAATAAACACCAGATGAACACAATGTAGGTTTAACTTTTTTCCAGAAAACATCGTAATACATGCATATATAACTGAACATGTTACAGGTAATATAGTGAAGCATATGGCAAAACATAGCGTTACAATACGACAAGGAAAGATCCATACCAAATCGTAACTGCTGCGCACTCTCTATAGCTTGAACCAATGATGAAGGTAAAAGAGAAGAAATGATGGATCAAATTGCTCGACTTATAAGTTTAGATTGAAACACGTCATTAGTGTCAGATTGCAACAACTTGTGCACATTCTATTAATCTGCTAACTGAAAATAAAACGTTGAATCCCGACCCTGATGGTTCCTCACTACTGTCACAGGAATAGTGGAGGACATAAATTGCAAAATATGCCTCAGCGTGATAAGAAACATATAAATATAGCAAGAAGATTGAATATGAATCAACAGATGATGAAGACGAAGAGAAGATTCATAGAATAGATATCGGATTCCATTGATGATTCATGAATTCACACCGTTTAAGGGTTACAGAGGGTGTATTAGTACTGATAATCCAAACGGCACAAATTGTGACCGTTGGATGAAATGTTCTAGAAGCTAAACACACGGATGCCACAGAAGTTTACACCCATATTCATTCTAGTTCAAGAGTATTATGAAATGACCTCAACACTTCTTGTCTTCATATAACATCTCATCTTTGGCATATGCACTTTAGCCCTTAATGCTTGTCTTGATTTCTCTTATTACCCTCCTTCAAACTCATGGTGGTCCTGGAACCATGAGTTTGTCTTTATGGGAGTGAAAGTTGTAGTTGAGGCCTCCCTTTGTGAATATGTCAGCAACCTGGTTCTTTCCTGCAACAAAAGAAACTTGAATAAATTTTTTCATAACTCTTTCTCTAATAAAGTGATAGTCAAGATCTATGTGTTTTGTTTTAGAGTGCAGAACTAGATTGGCATACATAGCAATAGCAGACATACTATCACACCAAAAAGTTGGAGCATGAGGAATTCTAATGCCAAGTTCTTTGAACATAATTTGTATCCAGCTAATTTCTACTGCAGTTGTGGCTAAGTCCCTATACTCAGCTTCAGCTGAGGACCTAGCAACTGAGGATTGCTTCTTAGAAGCCTAGTGAACTGGATTCTGGCCCAGAAAGACAACTAAACCAGTGGTGCTTCTCCTATCAGTAAGGTTTCCTCCCCAGTCTGCATCACTGTAAGCTTGTATAGGGAGATGTCCTTGTTGATAGAAAAGACCATGGGTATGAGTACCCTTTAGATATCTCAGAATCCGTTTTGCAGCAATTAAATGTATGTCAGTAGGAGCATGCATGAATTGACACAAGTGGTTAACAGCAAAGCAGATATCAGGTCTTGTAAAAGTAAGATATTGTAAAGCTCCTACTAACTGTCTATAAGGAGTAAAATATGAAGAAGTGTACCATCATTGATGTGGAATTTTGTACCAGTAGAGATAGGAGTGTTGCAAGGTTTGCAATGAGACATATTAAATTTGTCAAGCAAGTCATGCACATATTTGGTTTGATGCACAAAAATTTCTGAAGAAGATCTTCTAATTTGCAAGCCCAGAAAATAGGTTAGGCTGCCAAGATTTTTCATGTCAAATTCATGATTTAGTTTCTGAACTAGAGATGTAATGAAGGTAGAATCACTACCTGTAACTATGGTATCATCAACATAAAGTAAGAGAAGGGTAAGTTTGTTACCAGAGTGTCTTAAAAACATAGAAGAATCTGCTCCTGAAGCTTTGAAGCCAAGAGATTGTATGTAATAGGTAAATCTTTCAAACCAAGCACGTGGTGCCTGCTTCAAACCATAGATAGATTTCTGTAACTGACAAACATGATGAGGAAAAGCAGGATGAACAAAACCTTGAGGTTGAGTCATATAGACAGTTTCTCTTAAGTGACCATGCAGAAATGCATTTTTGACAGCAACTGGATGAGAGGCCAATTAAAAGAAGCAGCAAGATTGAGAATGATTCTAACAGTTGTGTGTTTTAGTACTGGACTAAAAGTTTCGTCAAAGTCAATCCCAGGGTTTGATGAAACCCCTTTGCAACAAGTCAAGCTTTGTATCTAGCAACAGAACTATCATGATTGTGTTTGGTTTTATAAACCCATTTGTTGCCAACAATATTGGAATTTAAAGGAGGTTTAACAAGAACCCAAGTATGTTGTCTTAAAAGACTGTCAAATTCATCTTTCATAGCAAAGATCCATTTAGGATCTTTCTTTGCTTCAGTAAAAGAAGTAGGATCCTTGGTAGAAGTTATAACATTAAAACCAATATTTCTTTTAGAAATACCAGACTTACTCCTTGTTTGCATGGTGACCCCCTCCTATTGTGGGAGCTTGATTTGTGTTTTGGGAAGAAGGCACCTCAGAGTTGTTTTGAGTTTCAGACATGGATGCCATGCCTGGACTGGCCTGATCTCCAGAAGTGTGTATCATTTCTACCCTCACAGGACTGGAGGTAGTACCAGCAGTCTGCATCACTTCTTTTCTGGGACTTATTCTCATCACAGGTGGTGTAGTATCTGTAATCAGAGGCTCCTCAGACACAGGTGTAGGAGGGGGTGGGGGGTTGTAATGTGAGTGAGCAATGCCTGAAATGTCAGAAAAGGAAGCAGCATTAGTGAAATCATTATGATCAACATTAGAAGACCCAGAGTATGGAAATACAGTTTCATCAAAAATAACATCTCTACTGATATAAGTTCTTTGAGCTTTTCTATCATAGCACAAGTAGCCTTTATGTTGTGTTGCATATCCCAGAAACACACACTGAGTAGTTCTAGGATCAAGTTTAGAAGTAGTATAAGGTCTCACGTAAGGATAACAAGCACACCCAAAAATTTTGAGATGATCATAACTAGGTTTATGTTTAAAAATAAGTTCAAAAGGAGATTTGTTGTTTGTGACCTTGCTAGGCATTCTGTTGATAAGATAAGTTGCAGTATTAACAACATGATGCCACATAAACTTAGGCAAAGAAGCTTGTTGTAAAAGTGTCACAGCAGTTTCAATGATGTGTCTATGTTTTCTTTCTGCTATACCATTTTTTTGTGGTGTGTGTGGACATGACATCTGGTGAGTAGTTCCACTTTCAGAGAGAACATTTTGAAACAGATAAGAGACATATTCACCACCACCATTAGATCTAATAACACTGATCTTATGACCAAGAATGTTCTCAATTTGAAGTTTAAATTTAGGAAATAGAACTGCAACATCATATTTGTTGCTCATACCAAATAGCCAGGTAAACCTTGAAAATTCATCAATAAAGAGAACATAAAATTTATAACCAGTCAAAGATTTGCATGAGGCATGACCCCACATATCAGTATGCAGCATTTGTAAAGGATTGACAGTTTTAGTTGTAGATAATTTGTAAGGCTGTCTACACATTTTGCCTTCCAGACAGTGTTTGCAAAGAGACTCAATACAAGAAGAAGAAATAGCAGGAAAAATAAGTTTCAAAATAGCATCACTGGGATGCCCTAATCTAGAGTGCCAGAGAGGTGAAGAGACTATGTTTCCCAAATGTGCAGACACTTGACTCTTCTTAGGAAAACACCGAGAGTGGATAGGGTAAAGACCATTGCTACTCTGACCCTTGTAAGGAGTTTGACCCGTATCGTTGTCCTGGATTAGAAAGGAATGAGCATTAAAAACAAATTTGCAGTTGTGTTCAACACATAATTTATGAACAAAAAGTAAGTTTGTAGCTAAAGAAGGTACTAGTAAAGTATTGGAAAGAAGAAAATTATGGTTCTCAGTGGAAAGCAAGGCATTACCAGAATGAGTGATAGGAAGGGTGTTCCCATTACCAATAGCAACTTGATCAGATCCAGTGTAAGACTCAGCAGAGGACAGATTGTAAAGATCAGTAGCCATATGGTTGGTAGCACCAGTATCAGAAAGCCAACAGGTAGAGGGGTGATTTGGTGAAGAGTTCCCATTTGCAGCAGTATAAGCAGTCAATTGATTTGAGGGAAGCTTTCCTTGGTAAGAGTGATCCATCCTAAACAAGCAATCTATAGCAGAATGGTAGTCTTGGCCACAAATTTGACAATTAATGGGTGTACCATTTGGGTGAAAAGATCCACCCAGTTTACTTGATCTCCCTCTATGGTTTTCACCCCTACCACCACCACGACTAGGGAAAGGTCTTCCAGGTCTAGGGCTAGAGTCAAAACGACCTTCAGGTGGTCTATACCCCCCTCTTGAGGAACTACCCCAAGTCCCTCGATGATTAGGGTTACGGCCACCTCTCCCTCGGCCTCTAGAATTGTAAGTGGAGTAGGAAGAGGTACCAGTGTTCAAGGAGGCAAAAGCCACATTCATTTCATCAGTGTTAGAACGATTATCATGCATTTTCTCTTCAGCTTTAAGTAAAACATGAAGTTCTTCAAAGGAAACAGGTGTAGAACGAATATTAAGAGAGGATTTGAAGGGATTATATTCAGCAGGTAGACCACAGAGAGTAAACAGCAACATATCTTCATCATCAACAGTCACAGAGGCAGCAAGGAGTTTATCACGAATGGTTTTCAATTTTTGCATATAGAGATCAATAGAATCTGACCTTTTCTTGATGGTTTGAAGATCACTCCGTAATTGTAAGATGTTGGCACGAGTCAGAGAGGCATACCTGCGGTCCAGAGCGGACCAAGAAGAAAACGCAGTAGGCTGACCTATGACATGGATGAGGGCGTCTTGAGAAAGGGCGGCGTTGATGAGGGCTTGAATGGCCTGATCTTGTACAACCCAGCTTGCATGTGCCGGATTTGGGGTGGTAGGGCCATCAGGAGCGGTGTGAAGCAACGGCGGTGCTGGAATCGAGCCATCAACATAGCCATACACCGATTGGGTGCGAAGAACAGCAGAGATCTGGTGTTTCCAGATCACATAGTTGTTGTTGTCGAGTTTGAAGGGTACTAGATTGTTGATATTTTGTAAGAGATAATGGGGATTGTTAGGGTTTGAAGCAGAAACAGTAGTAATCGACATGATTTAGGGTTGATGGGAAAAGGGAATGAAAAAGGGGAAGAAAAAGAACAACAGCAGAGCTGAAACACGGATTCAATAACCCAAAAGCTCTGATACCATGATAAGAAACATATAAATATAGCAGGAAGATTGAATATGAATCAACAGATGATGAAGACGAAGAGAAGATTCATAGAATAGATATCGGATTCCATTGATGATTCATGAATTCACACCGTTTAGGGTTACATAGGGTGTATTAGTACTGATAATCCAAACAGCACAAATTGTGACCGTTGGATGAAATGTTCTAGAAGATAAACACACGGATGCCACAGAAGTTTACACCCATATTCATTCTAGTCCAAGAGTATTATGAAATGACCTCAACACTTCTTGTCTTCATATAACAGCATCTCATCTTTGGCATATTTGCACTTTAGCCATTTAATGCTTGTCTTGATTTCTCTTATTACAGCTAAGGTGCGTGAGCTGTCAATTGATGGAGATTGAAACGAGGTCGTGCGCCTAAATTCTCGATTTTTTCACAACCACCACCACATTATTCACTAGACCTGGCGAAATGGACGGGTTGGTCGGATTTGGTTTGGACTTTATTTAGTTTGGTCGTAAATAGTTAATGCCCATGTAAGACCATTAATAAGTGGTTATAATTTGACTGGTTATTTATGGGTTAGATTTATATGGTTTACCTATTTAAAACTAATTATCAGTTACATTATTTACAATAAATAATCACGACCCGGACAATTTATTAGCTGGTTAATTCGGTCGGCCCAATGGTCGAAAGCCTATTTTGCCAGGTCTACTATTCAGGCTCTTTGCCAGCTGAGCAATGCGTGCTCAGTGTGAAGTGAACATAGTAGATGCATAGATTTATTTAATCTCTAGTGAACTTGTACTGCTGAATATCATATGGCTGCCCAATATCATTATTGAAAGGGAAATGCTAAACGTCACCCTTTTTTCTTCACTTTTCAAGTTCATCCTTTATGTGGATGTTTTTGATTGGTGGTGTGATTATAGAAATATCTTAAATAAATAGTATCACCAATCATATCTTGACACGTAGGAGGTGAACTTGAAGGATGAAGAAAAAAGGGTAAAGCATAACAGCCCTCTTATTCAAAGGTCTTTGATAAAATTATAAAATGCGACATGAAATCCCATTATGGGTTGCCCAAGTAGTACATCAGTGTATGTTGATAACTTGGAACACTTTCCTCTTCTCGAAATCACTCTTGTACTGTAATCAACAAGACTTAGACCATGAAAAAGTCCCAACTTTCCGGCCCAAAAAAGTTAATCTTATGTCAGAGCCGACTCTATGGGCAAGCAGCCGGTGCGGCAGCTTTAGGCCTCCGGGCCGGTATGGACCCATTTTTATATAGGTTCTTCACATTGTATTTACATACATTTAATATTTTTATGCATAGTTACAATAAATTGTACATTAGTTCAGTGGTAATTAAAATTTTTGCCACAAACTTGACAAAAGTTCAACTCTTCTCGAGGACGTATGTGTGTGTGTCATAGTTGTAAAATCCGTTCCGTTCCGGTCCGGAACGGCCGGAGCGATCCGTTTTGGAGGAAAAACGGCACGGAACAGCTCCTGATTCGTATCGGTTAAAAACCCGGTCGGTTCCGCCGCGTTCCGGTCTGTTTCGGAGATTCCGGCTGATTCCGGGTTTATTCGTCTGTTCCGTTCCGGGCAAAAGTCTGACTTCTAAAAATAAATTTTCAACCAAAAAATGACCCACAGGTATCAGATGAACCATGAGCCGATTGCAACTGTAGTTGTCTCTGTCCCTCCTCTGCGAAATGGATCAGACCCAACCAGATTTGTACCGGAGTGAAGAGATATGAAGATGGAGAGAAGAGATGAAGACAGAAGGTATGATTTAAGAAAATTTTCTCTGATCAAATAATATTTCGACCGGTGAGAGAGAGACTTGAGAGAGAGGCTTGGTCCGTTTGAATTTGTTCTGAGGTGATATAGATGAAGACAGAGAGAGAGAGAGAGTGATAAAGGGAGTAGATAAGATCTGTACCAGTAAGGAAGTAAAGAGTCAAGAATGCTAACTGTTTTCATTGAAGTAAAAAAATCACCATTTTCATACAGAAGAAACCGTATTCTCATACAAAAGAAACTGTGTTTTCAGTTTAGGCAACTCTTCATCCATTTTCTCTATTGGAACCAAATTAGCCACTTCCATGTTGCAGTTCTGGAACGCCATAACTTTATCACCTTCCTGTTCAATAAATAAATAAATAAATAAAGCTTCGATCACCTTCAACCTAACCTTCGATGTTCTGCGATTACTGATACCTTCGTGGTTTTATAAATAGTCATGTTTATCCATTTAATGCACAGTTGGCAGTTGTTGACTTGGTCCGGGCGAAAATACCCTTGGACTCAGTTACTCACATAACGGTGTTAATTCCCCATTTGCAATGAGCCCGTATAATAGCAAATGGGGAGTGCAATCAGCCAATAAAAAAAGGGGGTTGCGATCAGCCAATTATGATAAACTGGGGCTATGGAATCAGCAATCAAGCCTAACTCTTATTTCTGTACTTCTTTTTTCTGAATGGAATCTCAGCTAGCCTAAAATGCAAAATTTTATGTTAAATTTTTGTTGGCAAGTGTATAGAATAGGCCAACTGGAGTTGAGGAGTAACTCTTATTTCCGTGTTTTCTTTTTCTGAGTGTAATCTCAGATAGCCTAACTTCCAAACTTTTATGTTAAATTTTTGTTGGCCAGTGTATTTACTTTAACTTGTAAATATCTATTATGGTCTTAATATAGTCTTATAAGTTGAATTAATCAAATTCCAACTTGAAAGTTGTTCCTAAGACCCATCAACTTGTTTTTCTCTTATACAAGAATCAGATAATTTATTTTGGGGGTTTGGAAATGGTGCTAGCTCGATGGTACCTTCTAGTATAGCTGGTGTTTGAATGCATTTTTTCTTTAGGGGATGAATGCATTTTTTCTTTCTTAGAAGTTCTATTTTTGTAACAACTTATGTAAACTATGAAGGCAATCTTTTGGGGCACTTTTTTCTTCAAATGAAGTTGTGGCATGAAAGGTGTAACTACAGGTTCATGTGAGAATCTCGGAACATTTTTTTTCCGATTTATTTTTCCAAATGCTGTCGCGAGTTTTTTGTAATGTTAGTATAGTAACATTAGTTTGATGTTATGAGTTATCCATGATATTAGTCTGGTAGCTTAGAGTTAAAACACCAGATATTGCACGGTGATATCTCTGTATTGATTTCCATGTCCTCTTTTAGATAGTTTATCCTTACCAGAATCTTCAACTGTAGTTTTAAGAATGCACTCCATTATTTTCCATGGTGGTTTAATTGTTTCTATCAACATTTTTTCATAAATGCATAATCTCTATATGGGCATATCCTATCATTTATAATCATTGTCTCATTTGATTCAGGAGATGAAGAGGCAGTGTGATGAGAAAAGGTCGTACCTCTTTTATTTGTTGTTTGTGCAATTGACACTCTGAAATGCATGTATGTTAACAATGGGTGTGTGCTTACCAGATACGTTTATGAATACCTAATGAATAACCTTAGACAGAAGGGGAGGCCCAGAAGCAGTAAAGGAGACATGGAATTACAAGCAGCACATAATGACTTTGAGGGTTTGGCGAGTAAAGTTGTTTTTCGCGTAGATTCTCTGAAGAAAGGACAATCTCGAAGTCTTGTCACACAAGCAGTGCGACATCATGCTGCTCAGGTTTGAATCTAAAGGATTGACAGTTTTAGTTGTAGATAATTTGTAAGGCTGTCTACACATTTTGCCTTCCAGACAGTGTTTGCAAAGAGACTCAATACAAGAAGAAGAAATAGCAGGAAAAATAAGTTTCAAAATAGCATCACTGGGATGCCCTAATCTAGAGTGCCAGAGAGGTGAAGAGACTATGTGTCCCAAATGTGCAGACACTTGACTCTTCTTAGGAAAACACCGAGAGTGGATAGGGTAAAGACCATTGCTACTCTGACCCTTGTAAGGAGTTTGACCCGTATCGTTGTCCTGGATTAGAAAGGAATGAGCATTAAAAACAAATTTGCAGTTGTGTTCAACACATAATTTATGAACAAAAAGTAAGTTTGTAGCTAAAGAAGGTACTAGTAAAGTATTGGAAAGAAGAAAATTATGGTTCTCAGTGGAAAGCAAGGCATTACCAGAATGAGTGATAGGAAGGGTGTTCCCATTACCAATAGCAACTTGATCAGATCCAGTGTAAGACTCAGCAGAGGACAGATTGTAAAGATCAGTAGCCATATGGTTGGTAGCACCAGTATCAGAAAGCCAACAGGTAGAGGGGTGATTTGGTGAAGAGTTCCCATTTGCAGCAGTATAAGCAGTCAATTGATTTGAGGGAAGCTTTCCTTGGTAAGAGTGATCCATCCTAAACAAGCAATCTATAGCAGAATGGTAGTCTTGGCCACAAATTTGACAATTAATGGGTGTACCATTTGGGTGAAAAGATCCACCCAGTTTACTTGATCTCCCTCTATGGTTGTCACCCCTACCACCACCACGACTAGGGAAAGGTCTTCCAGGTCTAGGGCTAGAGTCAAAACGACCTTCAGGTGGTCTATACCCCCCTCTTGAGGAACTACCCCAAGTCCCTCGATGATTAGGGTTACGGCCACCTCTCCCTCGGCCTCTAGAATTGTAAGTGGAGTAGGAAGAGGTACCAGTGTTCAAGGAGGCAAAAGCCACATTCATTTCATCAGTGTTAGAACGATTATCATGCATTTTCTCTTCAGCTTTAAGTAAAACATGAAGTTCTTCAAAGGAAACAGGTGTAGAACGAATATTAAGAGAGGATTTGAAGGGATTATATTCAGCAGGTAGACCACAGAGAGTAAACAGCAACATATCTTCATCATCAACAGTCACAGAGGCAGCAAGGAGTTTATCACGAATGGTTTTCAATTTTTGCATATAGAGATCAATAGAATCTGACCTTTTCTTGATGGTTTGAAGATCACTCCGTAATTGTAAGATGTTGGCACGATTCAGAGAGGCATACCTGCGGTCCAGAGCGGACCAAGAAGAAAACGCAGTAGGCTGACCTATGACATGGATGAGGGCGTCTTGAGAAAGGGCGGCGTTGATGAGGGCTTGAATGGCCTGATCTTGTACAACCCAGCTTGCATGTGCCGGATTTGGGGTGGTAGGGCCATCAGGAGCGGTGTGAAGCAACGGCGGTGCTGGAATCGAGCCATCAACATAGCCATACACCGATTGGGTGCGAAGAACAGCAGAGATCTGGTGTTTCCAGATCACATAGTTGTTGTTGTCGAGTTTGAAGGGTACTAGATTGTTGATATTTTGTAAGAGATAATGGGGATTGTTAGGGTTTGAAGCAGAAACAGTAGTAATCGACATGATTTAGGGTTGATGGGAAAAGGGAATGAAAAAGGGGAAGAAAAAGAACAACAGCAGAGCTGAAACACGGATTCAATAACCCAAAAGCTCTGATACCATGATAAGAAACATATAAATATAGCAGGAAGATTGAATATGAATCAACAGATGATGAAGACGAAGAGAAGATTCATAGAATAGATATCGGATTCCATTGATGATTCATGAATTCACACCGTTTAGGGTTACATAGGGTGTATTAGTACTGATAATCCAAACAGCACAAATTGTGACCGTTGGATGAAATGTTCTAGAAGATAAACACACGGATGCCACAGAAGTTTACACCCATATTCATTCTAGTCCAAGAGTATTATGAAATGACCTCAACACTTCTTGTCTTCATATAACAGCATCTCATCTTTGGCATATTTGCACTTTAGCCATTTAATGCTTGTCTTGATTTCTCTTATTACAGCTAAGGTGCGTGAGCTGTCAATTGATGGAGATTGAAACGAGGTCGTGCGCCTAAATTCTCGATTTTTTCACAACCACCACCACATTATTCACTAGACCTGGCGAAATGGACGGGTTGGTCGGATTTGGTTTGGACTTTATTTAGTTTGGTCGTAAATAGTTAATGCCCATGTAAGACCATTAATAAGTGGTTATAATTTGACTGGTTATTTATGGGTTAGATTTATATGGTTTACCTATTTAAAACTAATTATCAGTTACATTATTTACAATAAATAATCACGACCCGGACAATTTATTAGCTGGTTAATTCGGTCGGCCCAATGGTCGAAAGCCTATTTTGCCAGGTCTACTATTCAGGCTCTTTGCCAGCTGAGCAATGCGTGCTCAGTGTGAAGTGAACATAGTAGATGCATAGATTTATTTAATCTCTAGTGAACTTGTACTGCTGAATATCATATGGCTGCCCAATATCATTATTGAAAGGGAAATGCTAAACGTCACCCTTTTTTCTTCACTTTTCAAGTTCATCCTTTATGTGGATGTTTTTGATTGGTGGTGTGATTATAGAAATATCTTAAATAAATAGTATCACCAATCATATCTTGACACGTAGGAGGTGAACTTGAAGGATGAAGAAAAAAGGGTAAAGCATAACAGCCCTCTTATTCAAAGGTCTTTGATAAAATTATAAAATGCGACATGAAATCCCATTATGGGTTGCCCAAGTAGTACATCAGTGTATGTTGATAACTTGGAACACTTTCCTCTTCTCGAAATCACTCTTGTACTGTAATCAACAAGACTTAGACCATGAAAAAGTCCCAACTTTCCGGCCCAAAAAAGTTAATCTTATGTCAGAGCCGACTCTATGGGCAAGCAGCCGGTGCGGCAGCTTTAGGCCTCCGGGCCGGTATGGACCCATTTTTATATAGGTTCTTCACATTGTATTTACATACATTTAATATTTTTATGCATAGTTACAATAAATTGTACATTAGTTCAATGGTAATTAAATTTTTTGCCACAAACTTGACAAAAGTTCAACTCTTCTCGAGGACGTATGTGTGTGTGTCATAGTTGTAAAATCCGTTCCGTTCCGGTCCGGAACGGCCGGAGCGATCCGTTTTGGAGGAAAAACGGCACGGAACAGCTCCTGATTCGTATCGGTTAAAAACCCGGTCGGTTCCGCCGCGTTCCGGTCTGTTTCGGAGATTCCGGCTGATTCCGGGTTTATTCGTCTGTTCCGTTCCGGGCAAAAGTCTGACTTCTAAAAATAAATTTTCAACCAAAAAATGACCCACAGGTATCAGATGAACCATGAGCCGATTGCAACTGTAGTTGTCTCTGTCCCTCCTCTGCGAAATGGATCAGACCCAACCAGATTTGTACCGGAGTGAAGAGATATGAAGATGGAGAGAAGAGATGAAGACAGAAGGTATGATTTAAGAAAATTTTCTCTGATCAAGTAATATTTCGACCGGTGAGAGAGAGACTTGAGAGAGAGGCTTGGTCCGTTTGAATTTGTTCTGAGGTGATATAGATGAAGACAGAGAGAGAGAGAGAGAGAGTGATAAAGGGAGTAGATAAGATCTGTACCAGTAAGGAAGTAAAGAGTCAAGAGAGAATGGAGTAGTCCATCGGGTTTGGTGGAATATTGATTTGTTCAAGAAAAAAGTTTGGACTTTTTGATCACATTAATGTCTTGTTCTTAAAAGTAAATTTGTACTAATACAGTAGTTGTGTAACTTAATTTAAATCGTGGCCATATTAAAGGTTCAAATGAATCTTCTTTTTTAGGCAAGTTTCATTTGGTACAGTGTATATAATATGTATTCTTAGACTTAATTTTATATTTGTTCTAGAAAAAATACTTAATTTTATATTATTTCCCCTAAAATACACGTGTATTGTACTAAATGTATCATGATTAAAATGTCAATCAAGATTGTATATTTTAAGAAAAATTATATATGTATACCCATATATATATACATATATGTATATACAAGTGCGGTGAATCCGGAACGCATCGCCGTTCCATTCGAATCCCGAATCGTTCCATCCCATAAGAGCAAAACGGAACGGGGACCGGAACGGAATTCACAACTATGGTGTGTGTGTGTGTTTTTTTTTTTTTTTTTTTTTTTTTTTAATATATAAAAAGTTGCAAGGCTATTGATTGAGTACTAATTAAAATCAACAAAGTATATTCTCTACATTAATAATATAAGTATTGCAACTCTTATGTTTTTTTTTTTTCTTCTATAAAACCATTTTATGTGTACGTTTTTTTAGGCCTCAATTTTAGTAGCCGCTTTAGGCCTTCAATTGTCTTGGGCCGGCCCTGTCTTATGTTACTTAGCTTTCTAGCCCATACACAAACTGTTTTTGTTCTTTGTTTACCCCCTACAAGGACCTGAAACATTCAATCAAACTATAACCGATACCTCCAGAACCAATCACAATGAAACAGCACACACTAGGAAGAGGGATAGAAATAGTGCACATACTAGGACGGTCGATAGAGAAAGATGAAGAAACAGATGGATTCTCATGGTACATGCAAAGAAATTAATTATTCCCTATCGAAACAAAACCTGTGGATACAATAGGTTGTGTTTATCCAGAATCAATTTTCCAAGGTTGTCTGTCAAGCTCTTGTACTAAACCATCTAAGAGATATATGACACATATGACACTGGACCTCTGACTTCTTGATTGGAGTAAGTTGGAATATTATCTTGTTGAACGCCAGAAAAGCTAATGGGAATTGATGTCAACGGGTTAACCAACCCGAAAGAGAGCAGATTCTTCATCCCCGTACTTGCAAAGGTCAAAGACTTTGCGATACACATGTTTGATGATATCAAAAGATACGAAAACAACGACAGCTCCATGACATTATCGAATCAGAAATCGATAGAAAGACGCACAGAAGATTAGATGAACTAAGCCAGAGTTACCAGAAATCGCCCAACAGGTGCGATTCTGATTGCATGATCCCAATTAAGGGTCGTTCGCGGTCCATATCGTTTGTTATGGCAATCCCTCCCTACTGTAAAAGAGCTATTTTTTTTAAATTATTACTCTCTTGCCCCATAATTTCATCAAATAATTCACCTCTTTGTCTCAAGTTTTTTTTTATGATGGAAGTCTCTACAAAATTTTACCTGATAACAAAGTCAGTATTACTACAAAAAGGCCAGCTATGCTTCACCCTTATTTTTCGCCATTGTTTTTCACTTCCTATGTGACAAAATATGGTCGTTGGTAACTATTTATTTCAAAATCTTTTTAAAAATAGGCGGCGTTTTGCATTTTCCACCTAAAAAAATGTTAAAAAGTTATACTTCAAACGAGACAAGCGAATCTAAATCCAACTAATCGATCTGGAGAAGCCTACTGGTGACAAAGTGCATTCCTACCATACTGCGTACTGCGTTCCCGAGCCTGTTCCGCGTACTGCAGCATTCCGTGATCATGTTCCGCGCACTGCAGCCTTCCGCGATCTTGGTTGCCTTGAACTAAATGACCTTTGGACAAAGCCAAAGAGCAGATCAGATATAAACATTCCCAGATTGCAGGACGCGTTCACCAAAAACATGACCCAAGATTACATATTCCATGCCAACGTACATGACACATAATGACCCACTTGTATGTTGACAGTGGTCTCCATATCCACCCGAAATCCATGTATAAAAGGGACTCGAAACAATGCCTAGCTTCAGCACCACAAACACAAGAGATTTCCCGGTTAAAGTGGAAGGGGAGTCTTACATGAAGATGTAGAGTCTTGTTTGGTAGCCAGGGATGACTTGCCTAGAAATCATACAAACGACATGCATTGCTCAAAATTCGATCCGCGGAAAGGTGAAAATGTCCGTGTTTGGTTACTAGGCAGGCTCCCTGGTTAGAATGACAGATTCTTGTCTTTCATGTTTGACCCACACTTTCTGCACCAACCTGGTTTTATTCGCTCGCTTATGATTAGGAGCCACAGGCCTCATCAACATTCCTTCAAATTTCTGCTGAAACATGTTTTATTCACTCACTTACGATTTCTGTAACTTATCCCCGACTTTGCAGTTCATCATACACGGGATGGCACTGAGGCACTGACCAGTATAGACCTGAATTGACTAATTCCTACGCTTTCTCTCTTTTTTCCTTGTTTGATTTTTTCATCCGTATCTGAGTCACTTTGACCAGGTGGTTTAGATAGCAAAACAATGCAATATTTTTTTTTGTAATTTTTTCATGGTGTTATAGATTAAAGTGTACTTTATAACACCGAAATATTACCGAATTCTCGCATCGTTTGCTAATCAAATCAGTGGATCAAAGTGATAGGGTGAATAGTGGGACCAAGAAGAAAGAAAGAAAACAGATGAAGTAACTACAGAGATGAATGAAATACCTGGTCAACATTGTTCTTCAAAACCATCAATCAGGGGATTGAGTAATTTCATAAAGCGGAATCATGCTATATTTCACTGCCATAATGCTTTAATACTTGAGATCATGCTTTGTTGATTCAATGAAAGCTACTTCTTCTCTCCATCTTCTAATAACTGGTTCGCTTTGTGTCAATTTTGGGGGGTTTCATCAGAAACTTTAGCTGCAGCCTGCAAGGTAACGGCTGGCCTTCATGTTAACTATGCCATAACATATATTTGATTGGTTATTACTTATATGCTATGAGAACAAATTGCCTGCACGAACAGAGGCGGATACAAGATTTTGCCTCACTGGAGACTAGATTTTAAAACAATGACATTTTGATAAATAAACTTACCTGATTTCAGTATGAACTAAACTGAAATTAATGAATACTGACAAATAAGCCAAGACTACAATTTCAAAAAACTTGAGTGGGGGTTGTACAAATATTCCTTATTTGGATCCGCCAATAATTACGAATGAATTTTGCATTAAGGACGTGGTTCCCCGCAACATAAATCGAGGTCTTACACTTTCGACATTATGATCACCAAGCCCACTTTTAGATTGAAGGTGGGTTTGGTATGACTTATTTCCAGCTTTTAATCCACTTTGGACTTTTAATCTGTTTTGAGCTTTTCTGAAAGGTTTGGTATGACTTTTTCAGTGTTCAGCTTTTGGATTTTGGCTTTTGTCTTGTAGTGTAAAAATGAGTTCTGAAAAAAGTTGGGTTTCATGAACTTTTTTTGGACTTTTTTCTTCCTAAACAATAACAATGACCAATTTACCTCTACTTTTTTTTGTACAAACATACTATGACATCTAATTAGACCTACTATAATTTTATTCGTCAATATAAAATTTATAAAATGATAATTTTCACTAGCAAACAAAAATGTTGCATCCTAACTTTTTTACAGCATAACTTTTTTCACCAAACTCATACATCTTTTTTCATTAACTTCTTTGTCACGAACTTTTTTCACAACAACTTAAAAGTTGACTTAAAAGTTCAAAAAGCCATACCAAACCCACCCTGAATCATCTATTGACCATAAGTGACTCGAGGCCGACAGGTTAGTTTGGATTTTCAGTGGGCCTCTACGTGTAGGTATTACCAAGACTAGGCAGCGGCCCACAGGATTCGCTCGACCAACCTGGCTAGTAGTTAGGTTTGGATTTGTAAATTTCAGCCCATTAATGGCTAGGCCCGAAAAGAACCCAAATTAGTTTTGAGCTTTGATAGGAATCTATTGTTGTAGCCCAGTCCAACTCAACCCGATAATTTATTATTTTTGTTATAGTTTATTCTATTGTTTTTGAAAAAAAAAAAAAAAAATCACCACTCAAAGAAAACAGATTGCATGTAATATGATTGGCTTAATCAGTGAACTGGGCTGGCTGACTTGGGCTCCCTATTCTAAATATCATGCCCGACCCGGCCGACAGCCTTAGGTGGAACCATTTAGCAAGCCAAGTATGGAATTGGACTAGTCGGGTTGGCAAGTGACAGCTGAACTTTTCTTCATAAATATAGTACCACTCCGTCCCACCTCCTTTGCACCACTTTGACTTTTTGAACCTGTAGTTGGGTCACTTTGACCCGGTATTTTGGATCGTAAAATGATAGAATTTTTTGATAATTTTTTTTTATGATATTATAGAATAATAGTTACTCTACAACACTTCAAAAACTTATTTAAAAATTGCAAAGTTTTGCCATCCAAATCACCTGGTCAAAGTGAACTAGTGAATAGTTGTAAAAATCCAAATGGTGCAAAAGAGCTGGGATGGAGTGGTACAACTCTTGTGCAGTGAGGCCAATCTCAACACGAACAAAATTCATTAGAGGTATTGCTGATCAAGAATAAGATGTAGGCTGCTGGAGTTTTTGTAGGCTGCTATATATATAGGGTAATTGACACTAAACCTACACGCAAAATGCATTTTGGGACACAAAACCCCCTGCACTTTCAACTTCTCACTAGAACCCCCTGCAATATACATTCGTGGGACATATAACCCTCTGCAGTTTCAATTTCTCACTAAAACCCCTACAATATACATATGCGGGACACTTAACCTCAAATTGATAACGAGGGTCAAACTCTAACGAAAAATTATCACGTGCTAATGACGTCATGGCCTTTGAAGTTGTTTTTTCTTCATTCATAGAGCTATAAAGTGAATAGCGCGCAATGAATTTCCGTTAGAAATTTGATCAATTTGGGGTTAACCGTCCCACAAATGTATATTGAAGGGGGTTTAGTGGGAAACTGAAACTGCAGGAGATTATTTGTCCCACGGATGTATATTGCAGGGGTTTGTAGTGGAAAATTGAAAGTGCGGGGGGTTTTGTGTCCCAAAATGCATTTTGCGTGTAGGTTAAGTGTCTATTACCCATATATATATATATATATATATATATATATATATATATATATATATATATCACACAAGTGAAAAAAGTACTTCTAATATGGGAGAAAGCAATTGAAAAAAGTACTAAGACTAAAAACAACAATTCCTCATGGAGAGAGTCCAACAACCCATGCCACCGAGATATGTTTCCTTCATGGGTATATAGCCAGGGATGGAAATTGGGTCCGGTCCGATCTGATATCTAACATAATCCGACCCTAATGGAGCATCTGATCCGGTCCGTTTACAAATGAATCGGATATGGATCACAAGTTTTATGATCCGTAAAATCCGATCCGATCCGATTATGTTATTATTTCTAATAATTTCAATAATATACATTAACTAATATAATTACACATATAATTTTTCCTATGTTTACTTCAGATAACGTCCTCAGTTTGATATATCTATATTTTCTTGTGAATAAATCGATAAAGTGTATGTTAATCCAATTTTGATTCTAATATACAATAATGTTAGGTCAGATGAACTAAAATACTGTTCTCCATGATCCGATGGATAATTCGATCCAAATCCGGTAAAATCCGGTCATAATCTGATCCGATACTAAAGTTTATGGATCGGATCTGGATTTAGGCTGATCCGATCTAAACCCGATCCGTTGCCATCCCTAACATAGCTGTATTATTAACCGAAGTCCTCAAGCCCAGTCCAATGGTCAAAACCCAAGTTCAGAAGTTGAAGTCCTAGACAGCTTCGAAGCCCATTGTCGGAGCCCACTCTCTTTTATAGCCGAAGGGTCTTATCATTATTGGCTCTATTCTAGAAGGACCTTTTCTGATACTATTTATTAGGGTTCTTTGAACCGCTGTCTAGTATCTCCATCGGTCATCTTGTTAATCGAAAGGTCATAAATTAGAGCGTTTGTAATCCATGTATTTAGTATCTTGATTGAATGAGAAATCTTAACGTCGTTTTTATTTTTTGTTGGTGTTATTCGTTTTTGTTTCTGAAAGCTCTGTCGCTCTCAATGAAACCCTAGCTGAGTTTTCATGGTATCAGAGCCTTATGCTCACTACCACCACCACCACTGATCTATCTATGGCGACTAACACCGCCCAAAATCCTTTTCTTCTTTTACCCAATATCCATAATTACATGCCCTTTAAGTTAGATGGCTCCAACTATGTTCTCTAGAAACACCAGATCTCTGCGATCTTCCGAACCCAAAATTATTTAGGTATACTAATGGTTCCACCGCCTCGCCGCTGCAGTACATCTCCGATGTAGATGACAACCCTAGCGACGTCGTCAATACGGCTTATCAAGTATGGCTGAGTCATGATCAGGCGCTTCTCACTCTTATCAACGCGACCTTGACTCAGGAAGCATTAACTAATGTATTGGTCATGATTCTTCTCGTTCTGCTTGGCTTGCGCTGGAAAGGAGGTCTACCACTCTAACTTGTTCCAATATTCTCTAAATGAAACAAGATCTGCAGTCTACTCGAAAGGGATATGATAGTATTGATGTTTACATGCACAAAATAAAATCTATCCGTGATAAACTGATTGTTGCTATGGCTCCTGTACATTGTGAAGACATGCTTCTCTATGTGTTAAATGGTTTGCCTACTGGGTATAGCGCCATTCGCTCATCTTTACGAACTAGATCTGAATCCATTTCTCTTGAAGATTTACGTGTTTTGTTTAAAGGCGATCAACACATGCATGAGTCCCAATATGTTAAATGTGTTGATATGATGAATCCTTCTGCTTTTGCTGTTAACACTTATGGCCGTGGTCATCGGGGAGGTCGTAGTGGTGGTCGATGTAACCCTAACTTATCTGGCTACCAGAGAGGAGGTGGAAGGTCTTATTCAGGTAGAAACCCTAATTTTGGTTACCCTAATTATGGGTACCAAAGGGGAAGAGGAAACCCTCGTATTGGTAATTATGGGCGTTCTTATTGTGGTAGAGGTAGAAACTCTAATAGAGGTTATGGTCAATCTTCAAATGCTCATGTTAATTGTCAAATATGTGGGTATGATTACCATTCAGCCGTTGATTGTTGGCACGAAATGGATCATTCATATCAAGGCAAGACTCCACCTGACCAATTATCTGCTATAGTTGTTGCTTAAACTCCTCATTTTCCAACTCAATACCCCTCTGATTTCTGGCTCTCTGACATTGGTGCTTCATCACACATGACATATAACATGAAGAATCTGACTTTCTCTGAATATCAAGATTCAGAACAAGTTGCTGTAGGGAATGGTAACACACTTCCTATTTCTCACATTGGTACTGTCTATATTCCTACAACATCCCATTCTTTTCAAATTCCTAACACTCTTCATGTTCCAAATCTTTCAAGAAACCTTTTTTTCAGTTCATAAAATGTGGAAGTACAACAATTGTAAATTTATTTTTGACTGTGACTCCTTTTCAATTCAGGAAAAGGATTCGGGGAAACTACTTTATCAAGGAATTTGTCAAAATGGTCTTTATCCTATATATCCCACACACTGGTTCTACACACATCGGTCCTCATCCATTTTATACTACAGCTGCTTACCTTGGAAAGAAGATCACTTCTCCCTTATGCATTCAAGACTGGGTCACCCTACTGATGAACTTTTACATAGAATTATTCCTGTTTCTATTTCTGAAAACACTCTCCTACTACTTGTGAGTTTTGTTTGGTTGGAAAAAGGTCTAAGTTACCTTTTAAATTATCTTCATCTAAAAAAGTGGTCCTCTTCATTTGATTCACAGTGATGTTTGGGGGCCCTCTAGTGTTAAAAGTTACAATGTTTATAGATATTATGTCTTGTTTATAGATGATTTCTCTAGATTTAATTGGATGTTTCCTTTGTGTCACATATCTGGTCTTGCTTCTTTGTTTCCTATCTTCAAGTTGCAAGTTGACAAACTTTTGGGCAAATGCATCAAAATACTTAGATCTGATGGAGGTGGAGAGTATATCTCTTATGTGTTTCAAACTTACCTTGCTGATCATGGAATTACACATGAGAAATCTTGTCCACATACACCTCAACAAAATGGGGTTTCAGATAGGAAGCATAAACATATTGTGGACACTGCAATTACTTTAATGCAACAAGCATCTCTACCTAAATACTTCTAGTATCATTCTCTTACTACTGATGTTTACTTAATCAATCTTATGCCTTATAAAACTACAAATTACATGTCTCCCTGGGAATTGTTGTTCAAAAAGAAACTTGCTTATGATTTTTTGAAGATTTTTTATTTTTCTTACTATCCTTGCTTAAGACCTTATGCACATTCTAAAGTGGATCCTAAAACAAAGCAATGTGTTTTCCTTGGATATGCATCACAATATAAAGGATATATGTGCTTTGATAGAACAACTCAAAAATTTTATGTGTTAGGAGATGTGATCTTTGATGAAACTGTTTTTCCTTATGCAAAATTATATGTCACTTCTGATTCATCACCATCTAATAGTTCTGCAGTTCAGGTTATGACACTTCACCTATGTTACACACCCCTATGATGCCTTACCCTGGATATATGATGATATTGCAGTTGATGACACTTCTTAGGTTGCAGGTTCTCTCACTCCATATGGGTTGCAGTCTGCTAGTTAAGACCAAGGCACTCAAGAACATTCATCAGAGGAACATATATCTTCAGAACAGATACACACTTCTCCTGAGCTGCAGCCAACTAGTTTAGATATGGCTCCAAAAGGAACTGAAGAATCTGCACCTCCAACTTGTCATTTTATGCAAACCAGAAGGAAATATGGAATATTCAAAAAGAAGAATCTTGGATTTGCAGCCTCTTCCAGTAAATCTGATCCTCACTCTTCTCACAACATTACCAAGAACACTATGAATTCTTTACAACTTTGTGTTAGTAGTGTTCCTATTACTGATCCAACTTGTTTTACTGTGGCTAAGAAATATTCTCAATGGAATAATGCTATGATTGATGAATTTCTTAGCTCACCCAATAGAACACAGGGAATTTGGTTCCTAAACCACCCAATGCCAATGTAGTTGGTAATACATAGGTGTATAGAACTAAATATAACCCTGATGGTTCTGTGGCTAGATACAAGGCTAGACTTGTACCCAAAGGGTTTCACCAAACCCCTGTAATTGATTTTGATGAAACTTTTAGTCCTGTGGTGAAACATGCTACTGTTAGAACTATTTTAACTCTTGCTGCATATTTCAAATGGCCTTTACAACAACTTGATGTCAAAAATGTTTTCTTACATGGCTATCTAAAAGAAAATGTGTATATGACACAGCCACTGGGATTTATTGATCCACAAGTCCCACATTCAGACATCATCACTCCCAGGTTACTCTTCTTTTACTTTTTGTTGATGACATCATATTCATGGGTAATGATTCCAACTTCATTTCTACACTTTTGCAATCTCTGAACTCCGAATTTCAATTGACAAATCTGGGTAACATATCTCTTGGGTTTAGAAATTAAATACACTGCTTCAGGTTTATTTATTCATCAGCCAAAGTATGTTATTGATTTATTGAAACGATTTAATATATCCAATTGTAAATTTGTCCTACTCATATGGCTATTGGAAGCAAATTTCATTTCTTGGATGGAACTCCTCTGCCTAATCCTACAATTTTCAGATCTTTGGTTGGTGCTCTCAAATATTTAACATTTTATAGACTTGATTTTTCCTTTGTTGTTAATCACCTTTGCTAGTTCATGCATGCTCCTACAAATTTGCACCTTATAGGTGCTAAAAATGTCTTAAGATATCTTCACGGTACTAAATCTCATGGTTTGTATTACCAATCTGGGTTTCTCTTTTCTTATTCTTCCCTTGCCGTCTTGTTTCTCCACGAACAGTCTTTTCGAAAATTGATTGGTCTATTAGGGCATAGATGGAATTACCCTTGGTATGCGTGTTAAACTCGTTCCTGTAGCTTTTCATTCCAAACTAACCATCTTGGTTTTTGGCTTCATTTTACAAATCCGCGGAGAGATTTCATTGTGGGCTTGTCGTATTGTTATGTTGGCCTTGCCTTCCTTCTTCCTTCTTATTGGCATTATCTTCTGGGCCATTATGTGATGGGCTTTTACCGGGTTTCTTCCTCACTTCCTTTTTCGGAAATACCCAATTCGAATATTCTTCCTTCAAAGTTTTGGTATATACATTTATCGCCCTTCTATGATAGACAGAACCTTTAGCGATTGTTGCCTCCTTGATGTTTCCATCCCTATTCCCTGTAGTTTTCTTGTCCGAATCCTCAGCGGTAGTTTCCATTCTTGTCTGCTGCTCCCTCTCCGATTCTGGGGGGCCTGCCGGTGATCTGAATGGAAAGTTTCCCTTTTTTCCTAATTTATCATGTTACAACCAAATGAGATTCAAAGACGCTTCCCAAGGGCATTCTAAAGTATATTAGAGATGTTGCATTAAAGTGCTCTCAAGGGAGCCCCGGGAATCTCAACCAAATCGCTGTTAAGATCGACATGGCTTGCGAAGAAGAAAAATTGGGTATCCATTTACGGATTGTGAGGTATTGATATAGGTCCATCAGTATAGACTCTTAGGTTGTGTTCTTCAGAATCAAACTTAATATGAAAATATTCGCCCCAATTTCGAAGTCATCATAATTTTCTTTTCAAGCCCCAAAGGCTTTTCACTCTGTTAGTTAGAGCTTTGTAACCAATGTATTTGCTCAGTAATTTAGACAATGAGTCAATCTTTCAATTTTCCGTTTTAATTTGTGTTTCAGATTGTTCGAAAACACCAATTCCAAAATTTGTTTTATATCGTCAGAATTTCCCCTTCTTCCTTCTCAGTTTCTTCATCGGAGAATTCCCCTTCAATAGGGATACAATCATTAGAGTCATCAATTAGGGCTTCACTACCAAAGAAACCCTTTTTTTCATAGCTCTACTTAGAGCTTCTTTGAACAACTACATTTTGACTTGAAATTTATCAATTGCCCGTTTTTCTTTGTGAGAAGTAAGAAAATCAGCAATTTTAGATCCCAAGTCAAAAACTTCAGTGTTCATGACCAACTGGTTAACAGTAGCAGGGAGATCTAGAACTTTAAGTATCTTTCCCTGATGATCGTAACTTTTATCTGGGCTAATCAAATGTGGGAACTTATCAATGGTATTCTCAAAAATACACATTGGGTCATGGAGAGAGTTATCATTCATTTCGTCGTCTTCGATTTCGACGATGGTTGAGGCTTCCTCCATAGTCGATGCCATGGAGTAAGAGGGATCAGCTCTCAGCACGAAAATTGTTAGCATTTATTATTGTTGGTCTTAATTAGCGTGATTTATGTCGTTTCCTTCCTGTGTATATGTGTATATATAGCTGATCCATTGTATCGTCTAGCTTTGTTTAATGATATAATTCTTCTTCCCATTGGTTCCTCTATTCTCTTCTATCATGGTATCAGATCCCTAGGGCTTTCTCAGTCTTTCTTCTTCCTCCCGGGATCACCGAAGTTCTGCGTTCCGAAGTCATTTAAGTTCTGTGTTAAGGTATTTGTGGGAGTCACTTGCAGAACCTTCATCACCGTAAAAAAAGGGCTTTGGAATCCAACAAACGAGGCTACTGGAAATTTCTCAGTCGACAGTCTAAAATTTCAGATAGATTGTTATTCGGGATCTGGAATTTCTCGACCATCTGAAACGTTCTTTCCGATCCAGGTGCCTCTGGCCCAGTTTGCTTCCGCTCCGGAGACCACAAGCCAGTGAGCGCTGCAAGAATGTTTGCGATCTACTCGTCTCCGTTCGCTGCAACAGTAAGTCTTGACACCAGCACTATCTCCATCAACTTTACCTTGAGATTCGTTGTGAATACTGATTCCGGACTGAAATCACGCCGCCAACTTTGGTACCTTTCTTCAACAGAGGCGTGTTTACACAAATTTCCCTTTAATTTAGGGAAAATTGTCTCCCTGGATATTTTGAGCTGCTGCGCTCGTTTCTCAGCTCTGTTTTGCATACTTTCAGCCCGCAAACACACTTTCTGGGCTTGGGAATTTTAGTGGTCAGTTTCATTGGATCATTCCGAGGGATGTTGCTAATATTGTCATGCATTTGGTCACAAACTTCTACATTGTCCAGTTCGGTATTGTCGTTTTTGTGGACAGAAGCAACCATGGCACTACCTATCTGATTGTCCTCAACACCCTAATTCACAGTCCAAGCCCGCTCCTCCTGCATCTCCACCAAATATTGCATCGCTCTCTGGATTGGTGAAGATTCTTAAGCGTGCCATTGAGATAGCTCGTGAACGGCCTTGTTCGACCTCTCTGTCTACCACCTCAGGTAACTGTTCGTGGTACTTTGACTCGGGATCCTGCAATTATATGACTTCTAATGCTCAGATATTTAGTACTTTTCGTGATGCATCCTTCGTTCCTAATTTCACACTGCTGATGGATCTCGTATGCAATTTAGTCATACTAGACATGTTTCACAAGATAATTTATCATTGCAGGACACGTTTTTAGTTCCTGATATCACAATTAATCTTGTATCAGTTGGGAAAATTTGTGAACTTGTATTGGATGTTATATTTTCCTCCAATGGGTTTCATATGCAGGATCCTTAAACGGGGAAGATACTCGGTGTTGGCCGTAAAGTTGGACGTCTACATGAGCTGACAAGTCTGACCCTTCCATCTCCCACTTCAATTGCTTCTATGACTTCATCGGTATCTTCCTCCCTTGGTCTATGGCATTCTCGACTAGGCCATGCTTCTATTGGCCGTGTTCGTTCTCTTGTCTCGAGTGGTAAATTGGGTTATGTTGATGACGATCATGTTGATTGTATCCCATGTCAATTGGCTAAGCAACATGCATTGCCAATCCCACACAGTACATCCTCGTCTTCAGCACCTTTTGATCTAGTACACTATGATGTTTGGGGACCTTCTCCCCATGCTACAATCAGTGGTTCTAGATACTTTGTCATCTTTTTCGACGAATTTACTTGCTATTCATGGTTATATCTCATGAAGAATCGATCAGAGTTGTATCATATTTATTATGATTTTGTAGCGATGGTTCAGACTCAGTTTTCGCGTTCAATCAAAATCTTCAGGTCTGATAATGCTATGGAGTACAAGTCTTCTTAGTTTATTGATACTATTCACAAGCATGGAACTCTTCCTCATAGATCATGTCCCAACACATCTCAATAAAATGGCTGTGCTGAACGCAAGCATTGTCATATCGAGTTCCTGCTCCTGTTATTCAAAATATGACACTATATGAAAAGCTATATGGTACATCCCTTGACTATTCTTCTCTTCGTGTTTTTGGCAGCGTTTTTTTTGTTCTTCTTCAGCCTTATTAGCATAATAAATTGGAACCGCGATCACGTATATGTTGTTTTCTTGGCTATGGTATTGAACATAAAGAATATCGTTGTTGGGATCCAATTTCAAAGCGTCTTCGTGTTTCTCGTCATGTGATTTTTGGGGAACATAAGTTGTTTTTTGAGGTTTCTTCTTTCGATGCTTCAACTACAGTTGATCTTCCTGCTCTCAGTGATCCATCTTTCGACCCTTTTCTTAATGGAACTTATATTGATTCTTTTGAGCCATCACATGGTCTCACTCCACACGCAGTACCAGATCCTGTGACTATTCCTGATGATCATGCTTCATCTCTCGATGATAGTGTTGTTGTTTCTAATGATCATGCTTCGTCTCTCGATGAAAGTGCCCCTAGAAAAACAACTTCTACCGATACTTCCTCAGCTGAATTGGTTCCTAATGTTGAGGTATCATCCATACCTAGCAGTGAGTCTTCTACCATATATTTTCCTATTCGTCGGTCCAACAGAGAGCGCACTACGTCTACCTGGCTTAGAGATTATCACTGTTGTTATGCAATCATTCAGCATCATGAGCCTCGCTCTTACCGTGAGAGTAGCACTAATCCTTTCTGGAAGGAGGCAATGTCTGAGGAACTAGATGCTTTGGCTAAGACTCACACATGGGATTTGATCACTTTACCACCTGGTAAAACACCAATCGGCAGTAGATGGGTCTACAAAATTAAGACCCGACCGGATGGATCGATAGAGCGCTACAAGGCTCGATTGGTTGTTGGGAGATATACGCATGAGTATGGGGTTGACTATGAGGAGACTTTGCTCAAGTTGCCCGCCTTAATTTAGTTCGTACTCTACTTGCTGTAGCAGCTATTCGTCGCTGGTCTTTGTTTCAGATGGACGTTAAAAATGCCTTTATTAATAGAGATCTTTCTGAGGAAGTTTACATGCAGCCTCCAACTGGTCCAACTGTCTTGCCATCTTAGGTTTGTCGCCTTCGTAGAGCTCTGTACGAACTTAAGCAAGCCCCTTGAGCTTGGTTTGCTAAGTTTAGTGCCACAGTGCTTCAGTTTGGTTTCTCCTCCAGTCCTCATGATTCTGCTCTTTTCATTCGACACACTGATCGATGCATTATTCTCTTGTTAATATACGTGGATGACATGATTATTACTTGTGATGATCTTTTTGGTCTTTCTGAACTTAAAACATTCCTGAGTCATCATTTTGAGATAAGGGATTTGGGACCTCTTAGTTATTTTCTGGGACTTGAGGTCACTACTAGTTCTGACGGGTATTCTCTCTCTCAGAACAAGTATGCTTCAGATATCATCGCACGTGCAGGTCTCACCGATCAAAAGACCGCATCTACCCCATTGGAGGTCAATTTGAAATTGACTCCTCTTGATGGAAAGCCTTTGTCTGATGCTACTCTTTATCGACAACTTGTTGGTAGCTTGGTATATCTCACAGTTACTCGTCCTGACATTGCATATGATGTTCATCAGGTGAGTCAGTTCCTGTCTGCTCCACGCTCTACACACTACTCATCCGTTCTTCGAATTCTTCGTTACGTGAAGGGCACCTTGTTTCATGGTCTATGTCTTTCTTCCCTCTCTACTCCAGTTTTACACGGTTTTGCTCATGCTGATTGGGCCAGTGATCCTACTGACAGACGTTCTACTACTGGTTATTGTTTCTTTTTGGGAAACTCCCTCATTTCATGGATTAGTAAGAAGCAGACTGTCGTTGCTCGTTCTAGTACCGAGGCTGAGTACCATGCTTTAGTTGATGCTACTCAAGAGCTTATTTGGCTTTGTTGGTTGTTAGCAGACATGGGTATGCCTCAATCTCCAGCTAGTACGATTTGCTACGACAATCGTAGTGCCATCCAGATTGCTCATAATGATGCATTCCATGCACGCACCAAACACACTGAGATTGATTTCCATTTTAACAGACATCAACTTTGTTCTGGGACGGTTCATCTCTGATGGGTTCCTACGCTAGAGAAGACTAGTGATATCTACACAAATCGCATCCTCCTGGAAGTTTCTTGGATCTTGTATCCATACTTCATCTCGTCACTTCCTTACCAGCTTCCGTTTGAGGAAGGGTGTGTTAAAACAAGAGCTAACAAGAGATACACAAGTAGAAAGTGTTGAGAAAACCTGAATGTGTATTATTGAAATGAGAACAGCCTTTATATAGGCAAGTGCATCAACAATAAAAGCTAAAAACTAGGATCTGCCAGCTATGCCAACTACTAGCTAATATTAGGAAAACATGGGATAATTGCTATACTAGCTAACAACTCCTACATACTAGAACTTAGATGGAACAAACTAGGACTAAGTCATAATATGTTACATTTATTTTAACACCCTCCCATAAACTGAAATGTCGCTTTTCAGTTTATTGAGGTTCAAAGACTACTTCTCCAAGCTACAAACACCAAGTAACTTCCTTAACTTGATGAATGTAGGAAACTTGAGGGGCTTCGTCATAATATCAGCAACTTGATCTTCACTTCGACAAAATAAAAGATCAGTTGTTCTATTACGCACGAGATCTCGTAGGAAATGATACTTCACATCAATATGCTTGCTTCTTTGATGTAGAACCGGATTTTTTGACAACTTGATGGATTACATGTTGTCACAAAAGATTGTAGTGGCTACTTCTTTCTTGAATTTCAGTTCTTCAAGAGTCCTCCTTAGCCAAATAGCTTGACAAGCACAAGCTGTAGATGCAACATTTCAGCCTATGTGCTTGACAAAGTAACAATTGGCTGCTTATTAGATGACCACGAAACAGCCCCCATACCCAACATAAAAACATAGCCAGAAGTGCTTCTTCTATCATCTTAATCCCCTGCATAATCACTATCCATGAAACCAAACAAGAATGATCGGTCACCTTTCTTGTAGAGCAAAAATCCTTAGTGCCTTGCAAGTAACGAAGTATTCTCTTGGCCGCCAAAAGGTGCATCTCTGTTGGATTCTCCATGTATCTGCTTATGAGGCTCACAAAGTACATGATGTCTGGTCTTGTAGCAGTTAGATACATCAAACTTCCAACTATCTGCTTGTATATGGTACTATCTACCTTCACCCCTTCTGGATCTTTGTTTAGCTTCAAGAGAAACTCTGTTGGAGTGTTCACAGGGTTGCAATCCTTCATTCGAAACCTCTCCAACATTTCTCGCACATACTTCTTCTGGGAAATGAAAATCCCATCATTTGATTGCACTACTTCTATGCTAAGAAAATAATGCATCTTTCCAAGATCATACATTTTGAACTCATCCAGCATACACTTCTTGAACTCTTTCAACATCCTTTCAAAATTTCCAGTGAATATGAGATCATCAACATATAGGTAGGCCACGAGAATTTTTCCTTTATCCCCAACTTTGACAAATAGTTTATGCTCGTACGGACATTTTTGAAAACCCACTCTCATAAAGTAAGCTTCAATGCGACTTTACCAAGCTCGTGGAGCTTGTTTGAGTCCATACAGTGCCTTCTTCAATTTGTAGATCTTATGCTCGCTTCCACTCTTGACATAGCAAAGAGGTTATTCCACGAACACTTCTTCCTCCAAGTTCCCATGCAGGAACGCTGACTTTACATCCAATTGGAAGATAGGCCATGAATTTTGTGCTGCCAATGCAACTACTAGTCTGATTGTGTCATGCCTTGCAACTGGAGAAAAAACTTCTTTGTAGTCAACGCTGAATTCTTGCTTATAGCCTTTGGCTACTAGACGCGCCTTGTAACGATCAACTTCTCCATTTTCTTTCAGCTTGGTCTTATAAACCCACTTCACTCCAATGGTCTTTTGCCCTTTAGGAAGATCTATTAGCTCCCAAGTGTTATTCTTCTCAATTGATGCAATCTCATCATCCATTGCCTTTCTCCAACTCAACTCTCTGGTAGCATCTTCAAATGCTACTGGATCACAATATGAAAATAGAGCAAAGTGTGTAAGTGGATTTTCTGGATCATCCAACCCTCTAACTTCATAATCTTGCATCCATGCTGGCCTTCTTGTAGTCCGCTGAGGACGAGCATCTTCATCGAGATCGTTGTTGGATCCTGCTGCAATTGGAGTTGGAGGAGTTCCGAGTGGTAGAGGTGCTTCAGCATCATCATCTTCTGCTTGGTGAGGTGTGTCTTCTTCCTCATTTTCAAGACTTGTTGGAACTCGTTGTTGAACGCCATGATCGGTCCAATTCCAGGTCTTTTCCTCATCAAAAGTCACGTCTCGACTTAACATAACTTTCTTGGTAATAGGTTTTTACAATTTATACCCCTTTGACTCCTCACTAACTCCAAGAAAAATGCATTTCTCCGCTTTGTCATCAAGCTTTCTCCGCTTCACATCGTGAATATGAGAAAATGCAATACAACCGAATATTCTGAAGTGATCGACTGATGGCCTATGCCCGGTCCAAGCCTCTTCAGGAGTTACAGTTTGAACTGCAAATGTTGGACTTCGATTCAATATGTGAATACTCGACTTCACTGCTTCAGGCCAAAAACTTTTCGGAAATCCACTCCTCAATAGAAGGCTACGAACCATATTCATAATGGTGCGATTCTTCCTCTCACACACACCATTTTGCTGTGGTGTATATGCCATTGTAAGCTGCCTCTTAATTCTTTAGGACTCACAAAAACTTTCAAATTCATATGAGTTGTATTCTCCACCACGATCCGTGCGAAGAGTCTTGATTTGACATCCCGTCTCTTTTTCAACAAGCATTCTGAAACTCTTAAAAGCTTATAAGGCTTCGGACTTCACCGCCAAAAATTACACCCAACATCTTCGAGTATAATCATCAATGAAGGTAATTAGATACCTCTTACCACCATTGGAAATTGGCGTGATTGGACCACAAATGTTGGAATGAACCAACTCCAATGCTTTTGTTTCCCTCCATGACTTGCCTTGCGGAAATATAATACAGGATTGTTTGCTAACAACACATTCTTCACATACACGGGAAGAAAAATTCGTTTGAGGAAGTCCAGTAACCATGTTCTTCCTTTTTAGCGTCTCCAATCCTCCAAAAATCAAGTTCCCATAGCGGAAATGCCATCACCATGCTTTCTCCTTCAATCTCATCAAAAAGCATGAATGACTGGTGTGGTCCAAATACAAGTGGAACATTCGATTACTTGTCATGTTCACTTGGGATATCAAACCCAACCTCTCATCTTGAATTCTACAAACACCGTCTTTGATGGATGTCTCATATCCCTTTTCTTGAAGTTGACCAACACTCAACAAGTTGGTTTTCAAGTTAGGAACAAAAAGAACATTTGAAATGCTCTCGGTAGTACCTCTCTTGCTTCGAATTACTACCATTCCTTTACCCATAACGGATACTTTAGAGTCATCAGCAAACTTCACACTATCACGAAATGAATCATCTAACTCCGAGAACAAAGACTTGTCACCACACATATGGTTGCTGCAACCGGTATCGAGATACCATAGATTCTTGTGGGTGTATTCATTTGAATTGCAAACTATCATCAAGGAAATCTCTTCTTCTTTCTCCTTTGTTTCAGCAAAGTTAGACCTCTCTCCGTGAATTTTCCTCAAATTGGTATGGCACTCCGAATGATAGTGTCCATGCCTATGGCATCGGTAGCACTCCACATTTGACTCGTCTCATTGCTTCGACTTGTTTGAATGACTTCCTCCTGGGCTTGAATGATGTCCTCCTCTACATCTTCCTCTTCCTTGAAATTCGTTGGATTGATTTCCTTTGTAACTTTTGGATTGGTTGTTCCGGTCATTGTTTCCTAGGCCTCTACCTCGGGCCCTTCCTCTATTTGCTGCTGAAAATAGATTATTGGTTGAGGCCTTCAAAGCTTGTTCCTCCTTGTCCTGCTGGACTATCTTTTGTTCATGGATAATCAACGATTTTTGCAACTTGTCTATTGAAAGAGTATCCACATCCTTCGCCTCTTCAATAGGACATATAACAAAGTTATACTTTGGTAGCATTGATCGGAGTATCTTTTCAACAAACGTGACATCCTCGAGCTTCTCTCCATGAATACACAACTTTTTTGCAATGGCCATCGTCCTAGAGAAATATTCTGAAACAGATTCACCAGTCTTCATCCGTAGCGCCTCGAATTCACCACGAAGAGCTTGAAGTTGCAAACGTTTCGCTCTTGCATTTCCTTGGTACTTCTTCTTCATTGAGTCCTAAATTTGCTTTGAAGTCTCCTTGCTAAGAATCGTTTCCAAGAATGAGCGATCAATTGCTTGAAAAATATAATTTTTTGCCTTCAAATCCTTCAACTTGTGTACATCCAATTCCTTTTGTTGCGCTTCGGGCAACACCACTCCACTAACGGGTTCGCTATAGCCACCCTCCACAACGGTCCTGTACTCCTTGGAACGCAAAATATTCTCCATAAGCATGCTCCAATGGTCCTAATGACCATCAAAACGAGGGATGGCTGCACAAAATTCTCCGAGGCCATGATCTCAATTGCGGGTGCAAAAGAACTTTAATTTGTGGTTGAATCGGGATGAAATTGTCTTGCTCCACCGAAACGTCGCTGCTGCAATGTTTCGGTCGCTGTAGGAGTCGTCGTTAAACTTGCTACTACAGATTCTGGACGTCCGTCGTTGCTGTTGTCGCCGTTGAGGTTCTTCTGCGACGCTTCTGGTTCTGCTACACTAGCCTGTCGCCTTTTCTGTCGCTGTTCTGGTGGTTCTGCGACGATTCTGGTGCTGCTGCACTGGTCTGTCGATGTATAGGACCTTCTGCGACTCTCCTGGGACAACGAACTGCTGCTGTCGACTTATCGCCGCCGCTTTGCCGCCTTCTTTTTCGTCTCCGGTGGCTGCTGCCGCCTTTCGTCACTGTTGACGCTGGAGCTGCTGTCCAGATTATCGCCGCCGCTTTACCGCCTTCTTCTTTATCTCCGGTGGCGGCTGCTGCCACCTACGACTCTCCCATCACGGTGGCTCTGATACCACTGTTAAAACAAGAGAGACACATGTAGAAAGTGTTGATAAGATCTGAATGTGTATTATTGAAATGAGAACAACCTTTATATAGGCAAGTGCATCAACAATAAAAGCTAAAAACTAGGATCTGCCAACTATACCAACTACTAGCTAATATTAGGAAAACATGGGATAATTGCAAGACTAGCTAACAACTCCTACATGCTAGAACTTAAATGGGACAAACTAGGACTAAGTCATAATCTGTTACATTTATTTTAGCAGGGTGTTAGCATTTATTATTATTGATCTTAATTAGTGTGATTTATGTTGTTTCCTTCTGGTGTATATGTGTATATATAGTTGATCCATTGCATCGTCTAACTAAGTTGAATGATATAATTCTTCTTCCCATTGCTTCCGCTATCCTCTTCTATCAGAAATCACGTAAGACACATTTGCGAATGAATTCAATCTTTGCTTAGTACTGCATTGCTTTGCTTGGCAGCTGTCCTGCTGTTCCTTCTAAATCTACTACAATTTGGGACTTTACATAAGAAACCTATATGCATGTAAATGTATTTGCATATGCTATTCTCTATAAAAGCTGAACATAAGTTTGAATTCCCTTATATAAGGTAAAAGATACTTTCACCCTCTCAAGATTAATATAAAGACACTTTCACCCCTTCTAATTTGGGAATTGACACTTTCTACCCTTTATTGTGCCGAATTTCATGACACTTACTTTCCTTCATTGCAGGTTGATTGTGATGCCGTTAGTCTAGGTTTGGGGTTCCGTCATAGATAGTTGTTTTGGGACAAATTTGTCTTCTTAGAGTGTGTCTCGAAGTTTGGCACACAAAAGGGTGAAAGTGTAATTTTCAAACTGAAGGGGTGAAAGTGTCTTTCTGTCGAACATGAGAGGGTGAAAGTTTATTTTATTCACTTAAGTATACTGCTAAAGAAGGCATGAGAGTAGTCATAAGCGAAAATGGGATCTCCCCAACAAACAAAACTGAAAAAGTTACAGCACTGTTTTATTTTGAAGTCTCATACATGTATGTAATATTCTTCGTGTGTCACACAGGTCTCATCAACTGGTAACAGCAAAATGTAACATACAGGTACACAAGAATGCATTTTATACATACAACAAGTAATTAAATCAAGAAGAAACCAAACACGGAATTTAAAGTGAAGTATGCATAAGAATCAGCCGGTATAGATATGAACGCCGACTGCGATGAGCAAAATGGTGACCAGACCGAAATAGATAATGGTATGGACGAGAATAGACATCAGGCTGGTTTGCATACTTCTGAACTCTGCCCATCGTCCATTCCCCGGAATCTGAAACAACAGCCCCGGCGTTAACAAAATGAATAGCACCACCGCTATCACCACCGGTCCCCAATCCGCCATCTCTCTGTCTTTCTTTTCTTCTCTCTCAAGAGATAACTAAAACCTTCTTCTATATGTTGAGTTGCAGAATAAGCGTGGCATACACCTATAGTTAATGGTGATAAAAATCTCGTTGAGATAGAATTTTGTGGATAATGAAGCAGCTCATTGGTTGGAAAGGGATATTCGAATGTGTGGGACGTGTTGCACTCCTTGCTGCCATGCATTTAAATTGGAATAGACTAAAATATTTGAAACTCGAATGATCAATACCAGATTAATATATTTTAAAACTAAAGAATGTAGCATCATTTTTGTCGGTAACTATTTATTTTAAGATATTTCTATGATCATGTACCAACTTAAAACATTCTCATATGCAACTAAATTAAATGGTGAAGAAAAAATATGATGTGTAGCATTTCCCAAAAATAATTATATTAATTCTAGAAAAGCTTTTTCAAGAACTTAATGATCATCAATGAATACTACAAACTATTTTACAATTTTTTTATAGCTTCATCTATCTACTATACTAAAAGCAAGGAAGCTCATTTTTTTAGCGCATTTAAGTGTCTGTCCCTCGCTGTTTTGCTCTTTGGGTTGCAAAATGAGAGTGATATTTTTGTAATAAGGGTGGTTGTTTTGGTTGGTCTCGTGGGCTGGCGATGGCGAATGACGGTGGTGCCCTTGGTTGTGTTGCGCCACTGGAGATTTGTGGGATGTTAATTGGGTCGATTGGGAAGCCTTTTTCCGTCTTTCATCTTGTGTGCATTTCGGTTGTCTGTGAGGGTGAATTCACGTGGTTGCCCTCGGTTAGTTGGGATTTTCATTTTCTGTTGTTGGTATTTCTGTAATAATGGTTCCTATAAACAGATAAACCTTAAGAGAAATTTAGGGGTGGCAATGACCGTGGAACCCTTATTAGTTTTGTGCCATTTTAGTTTTGAGGTGTTGTTATATGCGTCAAATGGGCTGTCTTGGGGGTCATTTCGCTTCTGTTCATCTTACCCACCTTGTTTGTCTCTTTGAGGCTATTTACGGCATTGTCTCGGGGTAGTCTGCCATTAGTTGTGCGTGAGGTTGGTATTTTAAGTAATAATTGTGCTTATTCTGGTTGTTTTGTTGGAGGTGCTTTTTGCACATGCATTGACAGCTGCTGCAGAGGGGGAGAGCGAGACATGACCAGCTTCGAAGAGAAGCTTAATTTATGATTGTTAATAGTGCTTTCTCTTCCACTTTTCTCTCTTTCACCAACTTTTCAAAGAGAGAGAGAGAGAGCGCTCCGAGGAAGAAGAGCTGAAATCATCGCTCTCTTTGAAATCATCTCTCTCTGAAATCTGAATTCCTCACTCTACACACTTCACTCGATCTTTTCTAGGTGTGTTACACCGACTAAATTTGGCTTCAGCTCAGATGCCGGGAAGAGAGGACGTGAAAGAGAGAGACGAAGCTAGCAGGTTGTTGTTGCTCTTCGGTGTTGACCTTCTCATGGAACCACAATTCCGATGAGGACATGTCACAGAACCTCACCGCGAGTCTGTACCTGAGATCGAATTCCGTCGATGGTAAGAACGACGTCGACGATCGGAGACCCGAATCTGTAGTATCCCATACCTTTATTTCGATGCTTACCTAAATTTGACCTTTAATGTTGCCTATTAGTAAAAATTGGTTATTATTCTACTCGTAAATGCATCGTTACTTTTATATGATGATATTGTTAAGGTGAATGTAATAAAATCTAAAATTTATCAATCAAATACAATGAAAGAATATTAGAAAATGTAGGAGTACAAAAAATAAAAAAATAAAAAATTGGACTCCAATACTTGGACGAGTGAATTTTTCTATTATGTAAAAAAATGCCTTAGATTTGTTAATTGTTGGTATACTCGTGGATTTATAAAAATAATTCATATTTTTAGTAGTAGTTCTTGTGACTGTAATTGAAAAGGACATTTATATGAAATTCAAATGTTTTAACCTACGAGGTTTGTTAGTCTTTGAAATTCCTTCAAACTACAAAATTGGGATTACTAATAGACCTTGAAAGTTTGATTTCAATTGTGCACACAACAAATGGTAGGAATCACATAAAACTCTTTACACATATGTGAAATTAAATTTTCATTTATTATAATTAATTCTGGAAGCAGTAAGACCACACTTACAGATAGGAACAACTTCAGGATTACAGGAGAAGATCCAGAGTGATTCATACCTACATCAACTAGGTGGGACGCATGTATGAACCATAATTCTGCCTAGTAGGGTTACTATGTTCTTCTTGATAAATGAATTTTTAATCGGTATAGCAGATATGCAGTCGATCTAGTCTTGGGATTCGCCTCCCTTCAATTGGTATCAGAGCCATGGTCGACTCTACATATCTGCTATATAACCATGTTGTCTAGTAATCGAACCGGTTATGTATGTTAGAGTAGGGAGATTACGATGTCTCACTCTGTTTTGCAGATCATTGAATCGTGTCCTGCTATTGTGGCCATACAGTTTGTTGTTAGTGGTTTGATTTGATTTTGGTTCCCATGCTGTTATGTGGATGAAATATTTGTTACCTTCTATAATAATAAACCATAATTTCTGTTATTCCAGTTTTACATGAACGTGTGAGCTCCTTGGGGGCATTGAATGTCTGTAGCAGTCTCTGGTACTATGTTACATATAGATTTGCGGGATCCATGGTGACTAGGTTTGTTGTAATAGTAGTAAAGGCAGAAGGCCGAAAGATTGCAGATCGTCAAGAATTCCACAGAGAAGACATGGCGATTTTCAGAAAGATTTTTCGGTGACCTTACATATCCCTGTATTGAGGGTGGGGGGGGGGGGGTAACTCGAGCATGATAGCGCATATATTGAAGCTTTGACCATAATAGCAGGGTTCAGGGTGGTTGAATGCTTATTATGTGCTTAATTGATGCTTGCATGTTAATTATGGACAAAATGGATAAATTATTTAAATCGTATTAAAATTTTCAAACTAAGTGGAAGGGGGAGTATAGTATCGATAAATCCCGCAGTCTCCATCATTTCTTATACATGATGTAATTTGTTGTTGTGTTTGAATTGGAGTTAACCTTCTTATCGAACATAACCGCTATATTATCACTCGTATAAATTCCTATTAGTTTACTTCTAATAATTATTATTTATTTGTCATCTCTCTATCCGAGAGGCATGTAATAGGATAATGGGCTTAGAATTAAAATGATGGTATACCATTAGATGTAACTATAGTATCCTCTCCCATCGGAGTCACTCGTATGGCATGCAAGACCATAGGTACCATGTCTAACTATAGAACGACTGGTATATGTCCACCCATCATGACATGCTATTTTATGTGTGTTAGACTACTGGTGGTTTACAATGCCCTTATATGTTTTATTTACATGGTTACCAGGTTCAAAATATCGAACTCATTCGACCCACTATTTATTCTCTTGGATTAAAACAAAATCACCGGACCATACTATACTGATTGGAAGAGGAATTTAAATACTATGCTAACGACTGAGAATTACAAATGTGTGATTCTTGAGGAACGTCCTGAAGAACCTCTAGAAGAGGCTTCTGAATGAGAACCCAAGCCTTATAAGAGGTGGCCGAAAGCTGATCAGATGGCTATATGCTACATGTTGGGCTCCACGTATAATGTGTTACAGCATCAACATGCGAACATGGGCTCTGCCTATGAGATCATGGGGAACCTCAAATGGGGATCAGGATCATGTTGTTAGGAAGGTTGCTATGAAAAACTTCATGAACACAAAAATGTTTGAAGGAACCTTTGTTAGGGAACATGTTTTGATGATGATAAGTCCTCTAGAGATCCTTGGAGTTGAAATTGATGGGGAACCCGGGTCGATATTGTTCTCATGACGTTGTCTAAATCATTTACCAGTTTTTGATTAAATTATAATAGAACAAGACGATTTATTCTTTATTTGAATTTTTAAGGAGTTTCAAGCAACGGAGGACTCCTACAGAAACTGGTTAATGTAATGGTGGCTGAAAAGACTTCTACTTCTAAACCTAAGAAGAAGAAGAAGAAGAAGAAGAAGAAGAAGAAGAAGAAGAAGAAGAAGAAGAAGAAGAAGAAGAAGAAGAAGAAGAAGAAGAAGAAGAAGAAGAAGAAGAAGAAGAAGAAGAAGAAGAAGAAGAAGTTCCGCAGGTTTCTCATGCACCTCAAGGAATTGCTGGTGGGCCACAGAAAGAACTTGCTCCTCAGGAAAGAGTGGGAAAGCCCAAATTCAAGTATTGCCTCTGTAACCAGAAAGGGCACTGGAAGAGGTAATGTCCGAGGTTCCTAACTCGTCCAATCCAGGAAAATCCATATATATTTCTTTCACTAATAGCTGAGTCATGTTTAGTGGTTCGATCTACTAGACACTAGGGTGTAGATTCGGGAACTACTGACCATGTTTGCAATTCATTGCACGGGTTCTAGGAAACCAGACAACCTAGTGATGGCGAGATTCAACTACACTTGGGCAATACTAATAAAGTAACTGCAGTTGCAATATGATTTTTTTTTTACATTTTGGGAATGATAGGATTTTAATTTTATAAAATTGTTTTTATGTACCTTCCATTAGAAGGAATTTGAGTTTAATTTTTAAGTTGGTTAAGACTGAACAATTTATTTTAATGATTCTGCAGTTATTAAGAAAAATGAACGTTTATTTTTTTTTATGGTACATTGATGGATGGTATTTACGTTATAAATTCTAAAACTCCCATAGTACAACTATATTAACTGAATAACTCGGATAGCTCACCTAACAAGAGAAAGGAACCTTGCGAGATAAACAACAAATATCTTTGGCATTTACGACTTGGTCATATCAAGATAAACATGATACAAACGCTGGTTCAGAATGGACCATTAGGTTCATTGAAAGTGGAGGTAGTAGCAGTATGTGAATCATGTTTTGAAGGTAAGATGACCAAGAGGTCAATTTTGACAAAGGGTAGTAGGGCCAAAGAAATGTTGGAGCTTATCCATTCAAATGTTTGCAGACCGTTGAATGTCCAAGCGAGGGAAGGTTTTGAGTATTTCATTACTTTTATTGATGATTACTTAAGATATGAATATATTTATTCCATGCAGAATTAAGTCCGAGGCCATTGATAAATTTAATTTTTTTAAGGAATAATCAGAGAAGCGTCTAGGAAATTTGTCAAGTAATTTCGATTTGATTGAGGTGGCGAGTATCCCTTGGGAAAATTTAGGGATTACTTGCAGGAACAAGAGATTCAATCCCATTTTTCCGCTCCATGTACGTCACAACGAAATGGTGTGGGAGTGCGAAGGAATATGAATCTTTTAGAAATGTTGAGATCCATGATGAGTGATTCAGAGTTTCCAACTTATTTTTGGGAGCATGCTTTAGAGGCAGCTGCATATATTCTGGACTTGATTCCGTCTAAGTCAGTACCAACCACACCAACATAAATTTGGACTGGGCGCAAGCCTAGTCTGTGGCATGTTCGGATTTGGGGTAGTCCAACACATGTGTTGAAGGAGAACGCAAATAAGTTGGAAACAATGACAGAAGTATGTGTCATTGTAGGATACTTGAAAGGAACAAAGGGTGGTCTATTGTATAGTCCTAAGGATAAAAAAATCATTGTTAGCACGAATTCCATATTCATAGAGGAAGACTATATTATGGATCACACGCCTAAAAGTAATTTTTTCTTGAAGAAATGAGAGGAAATCAGGTAGTTCAAAGTCTTGATATACCAACTATACAAGAAGAAATACCACAGGAAAATTATATTGACATTCAAATACCATTAAGCGGTTGGAGAAATGTAGATACTCATAATACACAACAAAATAGTATAGACACTCCACTGCAAGAGGGCAGTGGGGGGAATGCAAATACTAGTGATCCACAAGATACTAGTGACATTTCGCGACAACAGAGCAGTGGAGAAAATGTTGCTACTATTGAACCACTAGTACAAGCTCGTCGTAATGGGAGGGTTTCTCGTAGGCCAGAAATATACATGTATTTGGGAGAGTCTTTTGACAAGGTCCCTGATGATCCCAGTAACTATAATGAATTTGTTGGAAGTACGGATGTGAAAAAGTGGAAAAAGGCTATGATTTCTAAGATGGAGTCTATGTACTCTAATCAGGTCTGGGATCTTGTAGATCCAATAGATGAGGTAAAACCTTGCGAGTAAGTGGATTTAGAAGGAAAAGAGGGGGGTAGACGGGAATGTTGAAACCTTCAAAGTATGGTTTATTGCGAAATGATTTACTCATAAAGAAGGGATCGATTATGAGAAAACTTTTTCTCCGGTGGAAATGATTAAATCTACTAGGATTCTCTTTTTCATTGCGGCTCATTTCAATTAAGAAATTTGGTAAATGGATGTCAAGACAGATTCCCTTAATGGAAGTCGTGATGAGAAGTGCATTTATATGATGCAGCAAGAAGGATTCATGGCTAAGGGCCAGGAGCACAATTTGTGCAAGCTTAAGAGGTCTATTTATGAACTTAAGCAGACATCTAGATCATGGAACATTCAAATTGATCAGGCAATCAAATCATTTGGTTTGATCAATGTCTGCATGAGCCGTGTGTGTACAAAAGGTGTAAGGAAAAACGCGGTGGTATTCTTGATACTTTAAGTTGATGATATATTGCTCATTGGAAACGATGTGGGTGTATTATCAAGTGCACGGGTATGGTTATCAAGTTAATTTGATATGAAAGACTTGGGAGAAGCACCATGCGTTATAGGGATCAAGCTTATGCGAAATCGGAAAAATAGGATGTTGGGCTTGTCCCAAGCCAATTATATTGATATTGTTCGTGCAAATTTTAGCATGTAGGAGTCCAAGGTTTAGCATGTCGGATGTTGGGCTTGTCCCTTTCAGACATGCAATCAGTCTATCTAAGGATCAGTGTCCTAAAACACCTGATGAGATAGAAAGCATGAAGGCAGTTACTTATGCTTATGCGATAGAAAGCTACATGTAGGCGATGTTATGTACTAGACTAGATATTTGCTTTGCTGTTGGCATGGTTAGAAGATATCAGTCTAACCCTACCAAAGAACATTGGGCTGCAGTAAAACATAGATTGAAGTACCTGAAAAGGACTCAAGACTATATGTTGGTTTACCAGGAAGATATTCTTGTACCCATCGGATATAGAGACTCAGATTTTAAGTCATATAGGGATTCCAGGAAGTCTACATTTGGATATGTTTTCACCTAGGAGGTGAAGTCAATAGTTGGAGGAGCATCAAGCAATCTTGCATTGTTAATTTTACCATGGAAGCTGAATATGTGGCTGCTTCAGAAGCTGCAAGGAAGTTGTTTGGCTCTGAAACTTTCTAATGGATCTTTGAGTGGTACCGAATTCACAACCGACTATGATACTTTATTGCGATAATAGCAGTGTCTCTGAAAACTCAAGGTAACAAAAAGCACACAAGAAAGAACAACACATAGAGTGTAAGTATCATTTGATTAGAGAGTTCCTGCTTAGAGGTGATGTGGCAGTGATGAAGATTGCATCAACGGATAACCTAACTGACCCATTCACGAAGAGTTTGACAGCTAAGGCTTTTGATGGTCACGTAAAGGGAATAGGTTTGAGGTGTGTTGCTACATGACTTTAAGTATTAGTGGGAGATTGTTGGATTGAATACTAAAATCCATGCTTTTTCTTTGGGATTATTTGAATTTGACATTTATGAGAATAGTTTTGGGCAATATTTTCGCATTATGTTATTATTATGCATAGTTGTATATTATTCCATATAGTACAAGATGTGGTGTGTAGAGTCTAGCTTACACACATATCTTCGATTCTTGTGGAATGAAAGTTACAATTTCACAATCTAGATTGAATTTGGCAAACCATTGCAACGATTGTAGCACATTTTTTATAGGGTATGTCTTGGCTACAGAAACAGTATAGTTCATACTATAGTTTCAACTCAATATGCTAGTATACTTTGTGTGTATTGACCAAGACGAAGTAAAGATCATAGTCTTTGTACTGACATAAGAAGAAAAGTTGTGTCTCAAGGTTATTATGATTACTTATGCTCTTAATCTTTGAAGAGTTAATGTGCACATGTACTTGCTAGTTGTTGCTTTGACAAGTCAAGTGAGTGAGATTCTTATTGAGTCAATAATCTCAATGAGTTTTGTAATGCTACTAAGTTCATGCTGTAAATTGATGTATCGAAGGACTTCATGTCCTGATTATGAGATTGATGATATCCACTTGATGATACTTATATGTTTTGCTCATGTCCAATCGTGCAGGTAGATTACTTCGTAATCTGGACATCTCAAATAAGTTACGTTGGAAGAATTAAAGATTTGGAAGATGCCGATTAAATGAATTAGTCCGTGATTAATTTCATCAACGCATATATGTTAATCTTAAGATGGCGAGATAATAAGTATTTAATAATACGAGCTCGGAAGACGTAAGTGAAATTACGATTATTTAGTTGTTCTAACTGTTATTAACTTTATTTGGGCTAGGTTCGGGTGGAACCAGAAGTCCCAATAAATTTGAAAGCATGATTCATATTTTCTCGTCCAGGTTCCTCCCGTAGCCTATATAAGTTTCCTTAGCCTCCATATTTTTGTATGCTTTAGATACACACATAAATTTAGGATTTTGAGAGTAACAACAATATGTCTGAAGGTCAAGAAGGATTCTGAAAGTAGCATGCCTACACTTATAGCCAAGAGGAACTTCAGGATTACGACAGATGATCCGGAGTGATTCAGACCTACGTCAATTAGGTAGGACGCATGTATGAACCCTAATTCCACCTCGTAGGGTTATGACGTTCTTGTTAATAAACGAATTTTTAATCGGTATAGCAGTCGATCTGGTCGTGGGATTCGCCTCCCTTTAACATTCATATTAGTGATATGTTTCTTAACCTTTAAATCACAAGAACTACGGCTCAACCCCTTTTGATTTTCAGGTAATTAAGTTCCCGCCGCCAAAATGGACAAACCAGGCTAAAATCCTCATAAGGAAAAGCTAAACCACCCACAAGTACAATTCTTACTAAGTATTCAGTAAATCCGAGCATATACCAACAAGTATTCAGCAAGCCAAACCATGGATGAAACTTGTTTTGGTAGAATTTATCACAAATTAACGTCCAACTCTATCGCTTTCGTAGATTGGAGGGTTTCTCAGCACTTAACCAAATTTTCATTCTTCTCATGTCCTTACCAGGGTGGCACGAGTTATATTTGTTTGCACATTTCTCCAAGTCTTGCATGTCGTTATTCGATATTCATAATGTTATGATCCGGGCAGAGCTTAGAGAATGATGAATTGCTGAAAACAAGAACACAAGAACACATACGATGTAACGTTGTTCACTAGAGATGAGCTAGCTACCTCCACGACCCGAAAACCCCCAATATATTAGATAGAAACCCACGATTACAACCCACATTATTTATATAGGCCTACTATACAGCTTGGTGCCCAGGAAATACCAAAAACCGAGCTAAAACCGAAAAGGAAACAATTATGGCCGCCTCCAGAAAGTGTTCGCACGAACACGTTCGTGTGAACACCTGTGTTTTTCTCACGAAAAAACCTGCATACCCCGGGCTTGTTTTCTTCGTCTCTTGCTCCTCCGTTTGGTCCGTTTCTTACCCCGCTTCGTCGCCAACTCTTCACCAAGCCCAAGTACATTCAAGGCACCCTTGATTCCCAACAAATCTCCACCTTGCCTTGAATCCTCTCGTCCGCTTGCGCTTGAATTAGCCGGTTCTCTCCAATAACCCCAAATTCACAACATTGTTCCATCTTTGCCAAGATCCTACAACGTGTGCCCCCAACGATGCTCCAACCCCCGTCTAGTTCCTGCAATCGAACCCTATCGATGCTCCAACTACGGCCGAGTTCCTGCAATCGAATCCCCTGCATGTTGTTCCAACTCCCACTGAGTTCCTACAACAAGATCGTTCGTTGTTCTGACTCCCACCGAGTCCCGAAAACAAACCCCCCAGCACGTGTCCCCATCACGTTCCATTGTCTCTCGTCAGAGACTCCCCTATTCCATCCTCCGCCTCCTCGTCAAGAGCACGGATTCCCCCTTGGCCCCCAACGGGGCCTTAGAGAATTAGACCATCCTCCGAAGTACCCTCCACCTGCAACCAAACCTGCAGATCATGGGTTCATCCTTCGTCCACCGGTTTCTCTTTTCTCTACCGTTTGAATAGACGTTACCGTAGCTTCCCTTGGTCGCCGTCATCGCGCCGAAACCCTGACTGTCTGAACCCGCATACGCAGCCCTATGCCGCGTCCCCTCTTGCTGAGCCTCGAACTCAGCGGTGGTTGTAGAATCCCCCTCATTATCTTCCGCCAATGGCAACCACAGGCCTTGCTGCTTCAACAAAGCACGTACCATGATTTGCCAAAGACTGAAGCTGTTTCTCCCCGTGAACTTGTTGATATTGGTCATCCCCCCAGTCATCTTATCTGCAGCTCCTTTTCCAGATCCGTAACCCGAATGCGTGCTCCACCTTGATCGCGAAACTGTAGCTATGAATTTCACAGATTGTGAAACCCTGGCCCTTTAGCTCCACCTTAATCTTGGAACACCGCAACCTAAGCACTGATACCAGTTTGTTATGATCCGGGCAGAGCTTAGAGAACGATGAATTAATGAAAACAAGAACACAAGAACAACACGATGTAACGTGGTTCATTAGCGATGAGCTAGCTACCTCCGGACCCGAAAAACCCAATTTAATAGAGAGAAACCCACGATTACAATCCACACTATGGCCAAAGGCCATAGTGACCAACCACACCAGTAGAGCACGACCTATAGCCTTTATATAGGCCTACTATACTGCTTGGTGCCCAAGAAATCCCAAAAATCGAGCTAAAACCGAAAAGGAAACAATTATGGCCGCCTCCAGAAAGTGTTCGCACGAACACACATGGTGTTCGCACGAACACGTTCGTGTGAACACCTGTGTTGTTCTCACGTGAACACCTGCATACCCCGGCTTGTTTTCTTCGTCTCTTGCTCTTCCGTTTGGTCCGTTTCTTCCCCCGCTTCGTCGCCAACTCCTCACCAAGCCCAAGTACATTCAAGGCACCCTTGATTCTCAACACATAACAGCTGGCCAAAAATAAAATCATATGTATAATGATAATTCTAGCTTAAACAACCCCTAAAGACTAGGACATGAGCAAGAATATTCAACTCTAAACAGTAAAAAATACGCTTGGGTTGATGATCAAATTGACACAATTAGATACTCGAGGGAGTGAAAGTCAAGTTGAACCAAAGATAGAGGACCGAGTCACAATTTTAAACATTTCATTGTCTTCTCCTCAGAAATACTAATTTCGTCCATTTCATATCATCACCTGATTTAATTTCTTCATAGTATCATACAGCCGTCCTTTTATTCTCTCTCTCTCTCTCTCTCTCTCTCTCTCTCTCTCTCTCTCTATTGTTGAGACTATTTCTGAGCTTCATTTACATCTCTACTCATCATACATCAATGGCATCTCCAAGCATGGAGATGATTACAACATCTTTAGAAAGATCCCTCCAGAACTGCTCTCTGAACCACAGATCAATCCCGCCGGGAAATGTCAACGCAGGGTATGGAATCTCACCGTCTTCATCGTCATCTTCTTCATCAGATTCGCCAGAAAACATCTCCTCCGCCGTAGAACTCAATTCCAGCACCCCTCTCCCATACCAATGGGAACAGTGTCTCGATCTGAAGGTTCGTTTCCTATAGAAACATAAAGAAATATATTACCCACTCACAAAAATCCTTTGTTTTAGATTTCTTGGCATTAAATGATAACGATTTCCAGAAATAGATCTTGCTATGATGTGTCTTTGTTTCTCAATATACTCACTTTTTTAAACCCTGCAAAGCTTATCTTTTTGGTCAAATTTGTTGCTTTCTTCATCCCCCAAAAGAGTAAAGAGAAAGAAAAGCTTTTTTTCTTGGTTGATGGGTATTTGAGCATGTATGCCTTTTCTTCATTTCAAAGTTCAAATCTTCCTCTTTCTTTAATACCACCCAGAATGTTTGTTAATCAACTGTTTGGTACAAGATTTGTTGTTTATACTTTTTGATGATATATTCATGTTGTTGTGTGGTGGTTGCAGAGTGGTGAAATATATTACATAAACTGGATGACAGGGATGAGAGCAAAGGAGGATCCAAGGACGGCAACGGTGGCGCCGGAGCTGAGCTACTCGGAAAACGAGAGCTCCTACGACAGCGAAGAGTCGTCGTCGGAGTGTTCTTCAAGAGACAACAACAGTGTTTGTAGTCGCCGGAAAGAGGAGCAAGTGCTGGTGGTTGCTGGTTGCAAAAGTTGTCTAATGTACTTCATGGTGGCTAAACAGGCTGGTGTTTGCCCCAAATGTTGTGGTCAACTCCTCCACTTTGATAGTTCCCAAAGTTCCTCCCCATAACCCTAACAACAAATTTGAAGGCTAATCCAAGGGTTGTGTTTTATTTCTCAATTGTATTATGTTTGCGAATCTTTCTCCCATCTATGTGTTTTAGGGGTGAGCCTTGCCCAGGCATTACCAACTTAGGTTTGGTCAGGTCAGATCGGGGTTAGGTCTAGCCCGATCTGATAATAGGGCAAGGCTCATACTGTAACATTTAGATATGAATCACCTCGTAGTGTGCCACGGTTCGTTCAACTAGTAATGTGTTTTTTCTTCTGTATGAAATGGGATCATTTTTCTTATTTCATATGATTCTTTTAACTGTTCGTTTCAATTTTGCTATTCATATTGTTTTGGAGACCACCATTAGTTAATGTGTGGAGCTTGAGGAAAATGAAAGAAGGAACAAATGGTTAGATTACTTTGTGTTTGTTGGTCTCACACTATTATTTTCAGATGAACCTTTCTTTATTTTGTTTATTGAAATTTCTTGGTTCCATCAAATATGCCATTGTCTGTTTCTGCAAATTCTGTTTTGTTCTTTTTGTCAGAACTTGATAATGTTGACCATACACCCTTGTACTTGAATATTCTCTTGAAGAATATAAATCACAATTTCCCATGGAATGCTAAGCATGTTACTGGAATATTAAATAACTAGTTAATTAATTAATTATGAACCCCAAGAGAATGATGGAGGTGCTATGAAATTGTCTGGCAATGAGAATGTTTTGCAGACTTAAGAAGCAGCACTAATCTACTTTGAAGGTCAATAGCTTCAATCAGGCTTTGTTTTCTTTGCTTATATTTAGGTCAATTTTTATTTTCAAGTTACACAAAAACAAATTGGGAAAATTGTACCGGAGGTACCTATAACTTACTTTTTAAGTAGATTTTGTACTCTGTATTTTAGAATGGCACAGTCACGATACCAAACTCATGTAATCAGATACCCATGAATAATGGCCGCTGAAGCACATAATTGCCTCAGCAAGGAGTCAATATCTACCGGTTCTGTTAAGAGACATGATTAAAGAAAATAGAAATTGCAAAGTTAAAGTGAAAACTTACTATTTTAATTTAAGTATTAATAGTAGTTATGGGTACAAACAGCTAAAGATTTCACTATACTTCCCATATATCTCGTACTCACTTGCAAAGTAGCATGCACATGAGAAGCTTGACACGAAATCTTACGTGCGTTACGCAAGTGTACTCTCAATGTAATAAAGTGAGTATTTGAGAAACGATTTAACATTCCCACATAGACAGATATATGATTACTTTTTAATCAGAAACTAAGGTTTAGGAGTAAAACATTAAAAAATAAAAGAATGAGTATTGTTTTGTGTTAAATTTAAGCTAATCTACATACTGAAAATGAACAGGCTTTTTTGGTAAAACTCGATTTTGGGATGCAGGTCCTAAAGCTGTAGTTATCCATGTGGAGAAGTCTGCTATAAACCTCCAAATTGACCTTGCTAGCCAAGATCCTGCCAGACACTGTAGTTGTGGAGTTCCGATACACCAGGTCATTCCTTCTCTTCCTGATATGCCATCAAGTAAGGAAAATGTAGTTTACCTGTGGCTCTTCCAAACCATATTGGGAGAATGATTGTCAAACAACTACTCATCAAAGGGGATAGGAGATGGGGGTAAAGGGTAGGAGGGGCATCGAGCTCATTGCAAAAGGACATAATAAAGCTACAAGATTTGAAGAAGTGGTCCAAAGACTCCGCAGAAAGGCCACACATAGGGAAGAGGTCAGGGTGATTTAGGATATTGAGACCGAGGGATTCATTTGCATGCAGTTTGTGGTGGAAAGGCATCAAAGCAAAGAAGGTGAGCTTGGGGGGGGGGGGGGGGGGTTAGGTTCCAGATTCAGTTCCACTTTTTTGAGGCAGGGGTCTAGTTGGAAGCAAGACTAATGCAGGAAGAAATAGATAATTTCCCTGAGTTTTCAGCAATCCATCTAGGGGTATCAGGGTTTGTGGAGGAGGGTATGAAGGGGGTGCTGAGAAGGGAACATGTGATAGTATTGGGGAGAATGAAGAAATGGGATAAGAGCCATTGTTCCAGCTCTCCCACAGTGTTCTTTCAGGAAAAAAAAACTCATCATTACTGGTCAGAGGGCCCTGGTTTAAGCTTCCCAAAGACAATTTGTTACACCATATATCATTCCAAAAACTCACATGACCCTTTCCTAAATTATAGCCTAGGCCTTTCTTTACCAAATCCTTCCCCAAACACAAACTTCTCCAGGTAAAGGATCCTCCCATGGAACTATTCATGTATCTCTAGGAGAGAACCTTACACCAGAATTTGTCCTATTTCTTATTCTATATCTAGTATTGTCCACCCATAATAGCTCTATTAAGGTTTTTAGCTTTTCTAAGGCCAATGCCCCTTCAGTGTTTGGGTTTGGTTACATTGCTCCAAGTAAAATTATGCAGCTTGTTTCCTACTCAGGTGATTTCCCACATGAAATCCATGTAGAGCTAGTCAATATTTTTCAAAACATAAGGGAGTTTAAAAGTTTGCATGGAATATGTGGGGATGGTGGAAGGGAGCTCATAATCAGATGGATCTTCGAGTAATAGAAAGTTTACTGGCTTTCCAACCCCAAGTTTTCTCCTCATGTTGTCAATTATGAACTGGACGTCAACCACCAGAGGCAGTTCTAATGTTAAGGCCTTCAAAGAATTTTTGTTTCTTAGCTTCCAAACAATCCGAAGAACAACCAGAAAGACATCCGTCCACATCAGGTTTTGAAATAAAAACTAGTATATTTAAATTTTGCCTCAATCAACACATTAAGGTCAAGATTTCTGTTTCTATCAATCCAGTTTTCTTTTCTTAAAGAGTCTGGATTTCCTTAGAGTAACACCAATCTCTAAATAGGTGGTTGTGGCATTAATGAGTGGCATTACATATTTGGAACAATCATGTAATATCCATTCCCCTTATTGCCGTCATTACACTAGTAGGGAGTCTTTGATGTAAATTTTTTAGAGGAAGCTTTGCAGCTTCTAAGAAGTCTTGATCTTCCAAAACCAAGACAAAGAATCAATACCATTAGCAGTATTGAAATTATCATGGTTGTAATAAGTAAAAATAATGAAATTATAATTTCTCCAACATAAAAGTGTCAGATTGAGAACTAAATTTAGGAAATATAGTTTATATCATTATATAAATGTCAGTATTGACCAAATTATCAGTCACAGATTCAAGGTTCCAAGTTAGGGATGGCAACGGGTCAGACTCAGATCAGATCCACCTATATCCATATGCATATCCATTTCCATATCCACATCAGAATAAGACGATGAGATCGATATTTTTTCAGAGCCAGTAAGACGTTACTCAGATTCTGATTGGATCTATACTGCCATATCCATATCCAATCTGAAAATCCGTCATGCACAAATCAGATCAAATTTGGTTCGCACTTCCAAAGATCTCCAAAACTGAAGAAGAATAAAAGACATAAAAAATTGTGATGACATTAAAAAATATCCATATCAATAGGACCTTCACAACTTTTTTTATGTACTTGACCTCATAAAACACAACCCTAAGGAGGTTTATAATATAGGGGGAGGTTTCACCCCTTACATCCTCCAACAGAACATCTTCCAAAAGTAATGGAAGGAGATTCATCCACCATTGTTAAAACTAAGATTTAAAATAGAAGTAGTTGGGCACATGCTTGATAGCTTTTGCAGCAACCGAGTTAGCAACCCTATTGGAAGACATGTGCTCAAACATAATTTGCACTTGGAGATCAGTTGCTAACAACCTGCATTATTGATAATGGACGAAGCAATGTGATCAGGGTCAGGATAATGATAGAACTTGACAAGTTCATTGCATTCAAAGAAGGAAATGATATACGTAATGTTAAGCACTCTAGCAAGAGATAATCCATCAAGAACAACATCTTTAGTGAGTAAAGGGGATGAGGAGAACACTTTGCGGGAGAAACCAGCAATCTTAGCCCCACTATCATTCCTAATAATACCACATATGCCCTGACCTGGAGGCTTCCAAGCTCCACCAGTGTTCAATCTGGTCCAGCCTGGGGGGGGTTAATCCATTTAGGGTTCTAGGAGGGTTGCAGGTCTTGAAGCTGTAGTTATCCATGTCGAGAAGCCTGTTATAAACCACCGACTTGACCCTGCTAGCCAAGATCCTGCCAGACACTGTAGTTGTGGAGTTCCCAAACACCATGTCATTTCTTCCCTTCCTGATATGCCAGCAAGTAAGGAAATTGTAGTTTACCCGTTGTTCTTCCAAACCAGATTGGGAGAGTGATTGGCAAACAACCACTCATCAAAGGGGATAGGAGATGGGGGTAAAGGGTAAAGTGCATCGATCTCATCGCACAAGGACATAAGCAAGCTACATAATTTGAGAAGTGGTCCAAAGACTCTGCAGAAAGGCCACACATAGGGAAGAGGTCAGGGGGATTTGGGATATTGAGATAGAGGGATTCATTTTCATGTATTTTTTGGTGGAAAAGCATCAAAACAAAGAAGGTGAGCTTGGAAGAGGTGCAGGTTCTAGATTAAGTTCCACTTTTTGGAGGTAGGGGTCTAGTTGGAAGCAAGACTAATGCAGGAAGAAATAGAGAATTTCCCTGAGTTTTCAACAATCCATCTAGGGGTATCAGGGTTTGTGGAGGAGGGTATGAAGGGGGTGCTGAGAAGGTCACATGTGATAGTACTGGGGGGAATGAAAGAAATGGGACAAGAGCCATTGTTTCAGCTCTCCCACACTGTTCTTTCAGAAAACAACTCATCATTAAGGGTCAGGGGGCCCTGAATTAAGCTTCCCAAAGACAATTTGTTACACCAAATATCATTCCAGAAACTCACATGACCCTTTCCTAAGTTAACCCATGTCTTTCCTTACCACATCCTTACCCACGCACATACTTCTCCATGAAAAGGATCCTCCCATGGAACTATTCTTGTATCTATAGGAGAGGACCTTACACCAAAAACGGTCATATTTCTTATTCAAAATCAAGTATTGGCCAGCCATTAGAGCTATATTAAGGTTTTGAGATTTTATAAGGCCAATGCCCGCAAGTGTTTAGGTTTGGTTTCAGTGATCCAAGTGAAATTATGCAGCTTGTTTCCTACTCAGGTGCTTTCCCAAAAGAAATACTTGTAGATCTTGTCAATTTCTTTTAAAATATAAGGGGGTCTAAAATTTTGCGTGGAATACATGGGTATGGTGGAAGGGAGCTCATAATTAGATGGATCTTCAAGTAATAGAAAGTTCACTGACTTTCCAACCCTAAGTTTTCTCTTCATGTTGTCAATTATGAACTGGAAATCAGCCTTGAAGCATTTGGAGTTGAGGACGGGGCAGCCCAATTAAGTTCCAAAGTTAGAGTTATTTCTAACTCCCATAAAAAGTCACAAGAGGAAGCAACAAAGGGTGGAGTGTTCTTGGAGAACAATATATTGGACTTGTTAAAGTTAGATTTTGGTCCACAGAGGTTTTTGAAGTCACTCAGGATCATCAACAAATAGCAGATGGGTAATGGCAGGGTCTTGCTGAAATTTTTTTAACAGGTTTTCACTCCCCCCATTAAAGGATTTCAGAGATCATGTTCGATCACCATTCCACACAGAGAATAAACAGATATGGGGAGATGGTGTCCCCCTTCTGAGGCCCTTAGAAGGGAAGAAGGTATTTGTTTTCTTTCTACTCACCAAGATAGCCATAGAGGGCGTGGAAACGCAGGCCAAAATAATAATGTTGATCAAGGTTGTAGGGAAGTAAGAGTGGTACATGATAGCCTTAACAAATTGCATTCCATGTTATCATATTCTTTATCCAAGCCAAGTTTAAGGATTAAGTCCTCAACTTTTCCCTTATCCACCTTTATTGTATGAACAATTTCTGGGAAAATGGTAATGTTGCTGGTTCCCCTTCTACCAGGGATGAAACTTGACTGAAATGGGGAGATTAAGTTATCCAGGAGCAGCTTGATTATGAGGGCCATCGTTTTAGTTATAAGTTTGTAAATAGTGTTGCACAGAGCAATTGGTCTAAATTCCTTAATAGTAGCATGGTTGGAGGTCTTTGGGATCAGGAAAACAAATGAGTGTTTTGGATCAGAAGGCAAGGATTCAGTGGTGAACACCTCAGAAATGTTTTGGTGGATCATGGATTAGGTAGTGTCCCAACCTTTCTGGAAGAAAAATGGATGAAAGCCCTTAGGTCCAGGAGCTTTCTTGGGCGTAAGTGTAATATTCCAGATTTTTAGAATATGTGAACTAACGTGATTTTTTATGGATCATCTGTTACTTGAAATATGTGATTACTTGTATGTATAAATGATTATTTTGTTTATTTTATTTGAGATTGTTTATTCGACTTATATGTTGAAAAATAGTTCTTGTTGACTATATGTTAGTTTAATGTGAGATTATAATGTAGTATTAAAAAGTTAGTACTTGTTAATTTAATACAATCTTATTTGTAGATAATACATTTCTTAGTTGTGAAGTATCCAAAGAAATAGGTTGTATATTATTGATGTTCAGTTTGGTCACAACTAACCTAGTGGCTCAAATGGTAGAGACGCATGTCTCTTTTCCATGCGTTCCGTGTTCGAGTCTCCCTAGCGGCAGCCAATAGCTGCAATCTTTAAATTAGTCACCACACGTTATTACACGTGGCGCCCCCACAATTTGTCAAAATTACAGCTCCGCCAAGTGTGGCAGCCCCTAAATCAATGTGTATTGACTCAATAACCCCACCAGCCCTTATAAATAGAAGTCCAACCCCTTAGTTATTTACACCCACCTCCCCATCTTCACTATTATTTTATATTTTGAGCATTTCTTATGCGAATTGAGTTTCGTTTCGAAGTACCTATTAATTTTATTAGACGTTAGAGTCCCGATATTGAGAAGCTAGCTATGCTAAGGATCCGTTTGGCGATATCAGTTATTTCTACCTCGTCAAAGTTGAGGTAGGGAGTTATGCAGTTTATAATATTATTATCGCTTACGCCTTACGGTTTACTAGCATGCTTCGTGTTAAATATATGTTGATTCATATATTGTTGTTATTATCGATTCGATGCTATGGGTGCTATGTAATTATTACGTGATATGAGAATGTGATAATACGTGTAACCTGCTATAATTATATTGTTTATTGCATTTTACCTTACTGTTGCGGTGAAAATCATACGAGGCGCGAGCTCATCCCCTAACAGTGTTTGCAGGTTACGACATACTAATCGGACTGTAGAATCAGCGAGATAGCTTATTGATAGAGACATGTTGTTATAATTATTGAACATGTTTCCTTGTTATCACTTGCATATAAATATCACTTTTCAAATTAAGAGTCACTTATCGATGTATCATATTTTATTAAATAAATGAATTAGTGTTTCTAGAAATACGAAATTGTGTTTGGTACTTGAATTGATGGCTCAGACAGTACCGATTTGGCAGACGAGTATATATTTTGGTACCAGCGGTGTTGATCTACAGATGGTAGTCGGTTGGATTGTCATGCCGGATTGTTTATATTTTCCTAAAACAACCCCCTAGATTTTGGAGTGTTACAGTAAGGGTCCTGAGAACCTCGTTTAACTCCTCCAAGGAGGGATATGATCAAAGTTTCTAATGAATATGGCTATCGACATGGGGGAATTGCAGCCCAATGCAAAGATGGTTGTTACTGCAGGAAAGGGAGGAAGTAAAAGAATTGGTGAAGGAGGAAAAAAATTGGCTAGCTATTTCCTTAGACTCAAAGAGTCAGACCCCTCTCTCATTCATGATGGCAGTCATCCTATTTCTACTTCTTCTAGCCAAAGTGGGTGCAAGGAAGAAACCGGTATTTCTATCCGCCTACACACCCATTGTGATATTTCTTTAAGCCTCCAAAATTCGTCGTCATGTGGATATCATTAAGTCACTAACCAATTAATCATTAAGGTCAACTAGGAACTGGGATGAACTGTTTTCAAGGGATTTCTAGATGCATGCAAGTCTAGCCATAAGTCTCTTCTTATTGTGAAATACATTGCCAAAACACTCCTTGTTCCACCTAGTGATGTCATGTTTAGTGTCGAAGATAGAAAAATTTAAGTGCCCCCGAAAACCTAAGAAGTAGAGATTGTTTCCCAAAACAGAAGGGTCAGAGAGCCACATGGTCTCAAATTTATAAATGATCCTGGGAAGATTGAGGGAGGTGGAGGTATCCAAAAGTAAGGGGAAATGATACGAGTGATTTCTAGGCAGATGAGTGACACATGTATTGGGGAAACATGATTGCCAACTGGGGCTGGAAAAAAACATTTGAAGTCTCTCCTTGATCGAGGAACTAAGATGGATACCATTGGACCAAGTATACCTAGAACCGGATAAGCCTAAATCAACCATGTTACAGTTGTTCAGCATGGACTGGAATAGGTTTTTGTTTCTTCTATAGATAACCTTACATCCCCAGTTGTCACAGATATTAAGTAATTCATTACCCCAAACAGAAGCCAAAATAGATCATGGTAAGAAGCAACCATACTTTAGTTATCCCAAAGATTATGTCTCAACCCATCATTAGGGAGAGCATAAATGAGAGATAAAAATAAGTGGAAAGGAGAGGGTTGAGAGTTCACCTGAATTGAGGCATGGATATCTTGCTGAGACACATCAATCACATCCATCTCCACCTTTGTGTTGTCCTAGAGGAGCCACAAGCCACCAGAAAACTAATTATATGAGCCATGAAACATATGTCAAACCCAAGGGAGACACATATCACTCTATCCCTCTCACCAGAGACTCTGGTTTCAGTTATGCCAATAACATTTGGTCCATGCCTAGCCATGATACCTATGAAGTTTCTCTTGAAAGCAGTCGTGCCAGCAACCCTGCAGTTCTGGACGAGAAACTTCATGGGAAATTTCGTGGCTCTCTGATCCTCTTTCACTCCCCTTGGTTCCCTTTCTCTATGGAATATTTCCACTACAGTCATGATCTCGTCCTCCTCTAGCACGACCATCATGTTTCCTCTATCCGACAAGAAGCCCTCCTTTTGCTGGAATGTATGTGGTTACTCCACTGAGAATGGCTGCATGTTTCTTACGTACTCTATGAGTCATTTTTCCTTCAATTCCTCCATCCGCACATGATTTGCTTCTCTCCTGCTAGCCTGGAACTGAGCAATGTACCACAAGTTCCTTCTCAACATGTCTTAGGCTCTCTCAATCTGGTGGTCTAGAACAATGAAGTTCTCCAATATTGCTTAATCCTTTATTGTCATTTGGTTGATTTTTGCGGAAGTCCAACTGAACTGCTATAGATGAGAGTTCGGTTTCCATTGTTCCAGAAATCATCCTCGTGGGGAATTCAAGTGAATAATGGTTGTAGCCATTTGGTTCTTGGAGAGCGTATGAGGGGTAGAGGTATGCACCAATTCTTGTCTATCAGAGATTTTTATTCCATCTTTATGAAGGTTCAGCCTGAAATTGTTCTCCCTGGGGCTTCCTCCAGGTTGATAGAAGCATGAGATGAGTTTCTTGAAGTTGACATTTTATTCAAGAATCTATTGATTGTCTAGGTGAAGGAAAATTGTGTGAAACAGACAAGGATGTAATGCTTGGCTTTATTTGAAATAGTTTTTGACTAGGTAATCATGGGGAAAGAGGAGAGGCTAGAGGTTTGAAGGAATTAGTGTCCATGTTGGGGCAGTTACTAGGAGGATGAGTGATAAAAGAGTAAAGGAAGTGGGGTTGGAGAGAAATAACAAGTTCTAAGTACTGGTCAGTGGAAACATGGTTAGTGCTACTTATTAACTGCTGTTTAAAGTGGTGGGTTACCGAGTTAGCGTGACCAGTTTCCATCAAGGTACCCTCAAACTTATTAGATAAGACAATTGGTTCATGTTCCTTCTCCTTGATTGGACTAGGGCACGTTTGGTGAGCACCAACCTCCTGATTCTTTTCTTTTGAAACATCTTCATCACTATCCAAACTATACATACTACAATCATCTGCAAGTGGCTTTATGGTGAAGTTTTCAATACTAACCTTTTTAGTGATTTCCTCCAGATTATCAAAGATTACATTGCCAAGGCTCCTTTTGTGATAAAGCATCTTCTTTTTTTCCTCTTTGGTTGTCTGTAAGTCTACGTGTTCTACAGCTAATGGTGACATTACATTTTGGAGGGAAAACATGTTTGTTGGCCCCTGGTTTGCCAGTTTGAAGAAAAACAAGGTGGTTCGGGTTGAGGGTGGTTTGGAAGAGTGTTTGGGGATAGTTTTGCTGGCTGCGGTGATGGGGTTTGGTGGTTACATAGTGGAGCTTAAAGGATTCTCAGTCAGGTCATGGGTAGTAGGGTTTTGTGGTACCTCCAAGGCAGAGGACTTTGAGGTTGAAGATTTAGAATTGGCAAGAGATGGGCATGAGCCATGAGGTAGCAGGATGTCTGAAAATATGGCAGAAGGAGCAAATTTTTGGAAGGTTTTCATAGACAACATGTTGGAAATGAGTTCCCACTTTGACAGAGAAAACAGGAAGATCAATGATGTTAATTTGGACTAGAGCCTAGTAAACTTGGGTCTGAGTTCCTTCTCAGTGAGAGTATCTAGTTTGATAAATTTTCCACGTCATTACCAATCTTTCTAATATAATCGGATCAAACAGGTCAGGGGGAACGCATGGAAGTCTAATCCAGGAGACAAAGCTAGAAATGCTAGATGTGGAGGAATTGAAACATGGTTTCCATCTCTAGATGTTGAGGAAGTGAGCTCTAATGAACTAAGGTCCCCCCAGGAAAGCAGACCCAATTCATGTGCTTGATCAAAACTTATGAATATGAAATGGTTTGGAAGGTCACTCACAAGGATCCTCACTCTTGGTTTCCACAGTTCTTTGAATTTGGATAAGAGGAAATATTGGTTGAAGGTCTTCCCCACAGGTTGGATGATGAGTGAAGCTTTTAGTCTGTCTCTAGCTCTCAGTTTGTCTTCTCTAGTAAGAGAAATTTAAATGAATGAGGAGGTATCCTCCAGGGAGTCAACACATGCCTCCTCGAACTCCAAAGGGGTCCATGCTGCAGAAAGAGGTAGAGATGCCAGTTTCTGAGCAAGAAATGTCTACTTTTGGTGTCGATTAGGAGCCACTAAATCATGTGTTGTAGAATAGCTTGCTTGTTAAGTCTTGTGTGGATGTGTTTGCTGAGTCCCTACAGTGGAGTCCATACCTGCAAAATAGAGAAGAAGAAGAAGAAGAAGAAGAAGAAGAAGAAGAAGAAGATAGGGAAGGGAAAAACTCTCTCTAGACTGTCGACATTTATTCCTTTCGTGACAATTCACGTATTGGAGATTCACAATTTTCAAACCACAAACAACAAATCTAAACCACAAACAACAAATCTAAAGTACCAAAAACTTCAATACACCACTTCATCCACAAGTTTAACAAAAATCAATGCACTATTTTTTTACATAACTCATTGTTTATTGCTCACAAGATCAAAGATTTTTTTGTGAGGCTAAGGTTAGTAGCACTATGGGGGAAAATTAATCTATAATTTTACATTAGTATGCATATTCATTATTAAATATAACTCTTGGGGGCATGTTTGTAAAATAGGAAGTACTCGGATCCCATCGGATCTGATGTTCGTCGAAGCTGCACGATGGTCCGAATCGGATCCAAATCCTTTCGTATTTTTCTTTCATAGTCCATATCCAATTTATTTTGAGTTTGATCGGATTCAAACTTAATCCGCTCAGATCGGATACTCGGATCTTGGATCTAACCGGACAAAATTGCAATGTTTATTCCAAGTACTATCAGAATTAAAGATGCAATTTAACTAGTACAGTGACAAGAGTACTAATTTTTCAGTAACTACGCTCAAAATTGCATTCATAAGTCTTGATTAACGGGAGGGATCAATCTATATACTATTTTACAAGATTTTTTTAAGGATTCGTTTAGAGAATGCCTCGCGAACTTACACAATAATTAATATGGATTATTATAGTTAAGGCAGGAAACGGGAAACTATTTACTACAAAGGCAGAGAAACAAAAATAATTATTAAAAGAGGAACTTCTACAAAAGTATTTAGCGACAAGGCAAAACATTAAATTTGGTACTATAAAAAACACTTATACCCATTAGTGAGTCAAATAATTAAATTAATACTTTTACTCTATCAGTAATGATGAATAATCATATTTCTAATACTATTATGAAATAACACAACAAGAAGACCATTGAATTTGAACTCGGGACAAGAATAAGCTTGTTGTCATACACATTAAACTTCGGGATTTAAATAAATTTTTGTTGAAATTCAAAATTGTGATTGCTCCCTTAAAAAACTTTGGCCCGATTGTTACCTATAGACTTTGGCCCCATTTTTGTGCATCATTAGACACACATGAAGCGCGGCGTCGTTTGTAAGGACAAATTTCACCGTGCTCGTCCTCTCAAAAACCAATCGGGGGATTGAGAACTCACAAGTAGATTATCTTTTATGTTTCTTTTTTATCTTCTTTTTTGGGGTGAAATTACTTTTGATCTTTTGGATAGTGGAAGTTCAATTTTTTGTCCCTGCCTTCATACAAACTTGGGTGGAAGCTCTGATATGGGCAGGGACGGACCCAGAAAATTTTCGTAACGGGGGCCGTTACAAAGGGTAAAAATTGACTTCAAAATACAGGGGTGGCCGCTTATATTTGATTATGTAAATATAAAAAAGTTGTAGGGTATTATTCGTCATTTTTCAAAGTTTAGGGGGGGCCATGGCCCCTGTTGCACAACACACAGGTCCGTCCCTGGATATGGGAGTAATTATTGCTTGCTCCAAGAGAAATTATGATATGGTGCTCTAAGCAATACATTACAGGACACGTCAAGAACATGTAGGAATTCACTTTCTTTCGTCTTCCACTCATTTTCTTTCTTCCTGACGTGTCTTGTGTTATATGGTTAGAGCATATTCACATCATTTTCTCTTAGGGCAAACAAAAATTTCTCCTCATATGGGGCCCAAGTGCTTTGCTTTTTGAGTGGGAATGTGAATCTGGTAAGAATGTTAAATAAGGGTATTGCTGAACGCTTTGCGTTATGATTTCTTAGGCCTACTTTTTATGAGGTCATCAGTTTGTTAATTGTTGGGATGACTTTCTCTAATCAAAATTGTAAAAGTTTTTTCTCAATTTATTTTAATTAATAATAAATAAAAGATGGGTCAGAAAGAAAAAAATTGAAAGTTCCCAGGCATGTTTTTAGGGATCAGGGCGTTTTTTTACAAAAGGGTATGATTGTCATTCTCTCTACTAAAATATAAGTTTTTTCCTTCTTAATAATTAGTTTTCTAAAAGTTCATCTTTCCATGATTATTTTTTATTTTCTTCCTTATGAGTAATTAGTTCTTAATTTATTGCCTTAACTGTAATAATCCCTAATTAATATCTAACTGAAATTGAAATATGCACAAGTGCAGAAGGCATTACAAAAATTAAATGGTAATATCCCTAATTAAAATGTCGTTGTGTATAATTGAAATTGTTGATATAATTAAAATTATCAAAGTGGAGATAAGTTTTGATAATAATGGTATTAAGGTATGAAAAACTGGAGATAATTCGATTTGTTATAGATATGGAGGGCCTTGGAAAAAACTAGATGAGAAAAGACATCCAAACATTCGGTGAGTTTCATGAAAGTGCATTTCATACACTTTGTTCTTTCTAAGATGATTTTGTGTCAATATCACACAGCTAAATCAATTTCATGTTTATGAAGTTTAATGGGGTACCGCTCCATTCCTACAGTTGCGCCGTGCAATTGAGTAGGAGACCCACGCATATAATTGGTATGCACGTTACATTTTAGTCAAACCGAGTCCTACGCTTTTTTACAAAATTGGATAATAGATACTCAACTATACTTTTCTTATGTCGTATAAAAGATGTAGATCTCGATAAGGAATTGGTTAACATATATATGATGATTAAGAAAATGGATATACTGATTCTATTTTAAATTTAAATTTTTTCTATTCATCGCACAGGTCAAAAGCTCTTATAGTACTATTTGCAAGTCATAAAATTAGTTGTCCTTTTGTGCCCTAGCTATTTTAAACATTGTATTCTCTTCTAAAAAAACACATGAAATAAAAATATTTCTAACAGTTATTGTCATGTGTCCTAATCGACCATCTGCCTCTCATGCATTTGATCATGTGTTTTAAAAGAAAAACTACGCCGATCTGACCAGTCGACTTGTAGAAAATTAAATTCTTATGTGAAACTGTTCTGAGAATAATGGCTTCAGATTTAAGCAACTTCACTTGATAATCTTCTTCTCCACCTCTTTCCATGTAGAAAATACTACCACCGCTATTGAATAGCACCATGGTTGTTTCACCAACTTTTTTGTGCTTTTGTTGAATTCTCAAACGCCCAACATTGATATTTCCACTCTAACAATTTACGGGACGTTCGTCATCATAACAAAGTTGACTTATTGGCTGGCAATTACGTGCTTATTCTAAGAAGCCCTTGTTCTAGCGATTGGTGTGCACATAAAAGACATCGTGGTATTATTCTCTAATAAGTTGATGGTGCTCATAAGTTGCACACTTGCACAAAGGAATAATGGTGGAATGTCAACGTTTTCGGTGGCATTATTGTCAACTCATTCCGTAACTGCCAAGGATATTGAGGTCACTCCCCAACTGGACTGGGAGATATGGAAGGGTAAACTCAAGCCTAACAAGTAACTCACTGATCAGGATCAGGCTATAACACACAAGTAAAACCTAAACAATCCACCAAATTCTTTATTTAACCTTGTAGGAAATTTAGATTTTCTCTGAATTCATGGATACAGGCACACATAATTAGGATAAGAGGGTCGCTATGTTTCACCATTTTTTGTTCGCCTTTCAAGTTCACCTCCTACGTGTCAAGATATGATTGTGGCAACTATTTATTTTAAGATATTTTTATAATCACATCACCAATCAAAAACATCCACATAAAGGTGAACTTGAAGGGTGAAGAAAAAATGGTGACGTTTAGACTTTCCCTTAGGATAAAGAAGCAAAGTCTTACACTTTACGTGTTTATTTAATCATCCTGGTGAGGAACAGGATAGAAAACAATCATATTTGTGAAAGAGACATCTATAATATGAACACAAAGAAAACGTGGTTGGTCTCATACAAAAGGCCAGGTTTATATCATTAGGAAGAATTACTCAAAACTATGAAAAACTCATATGCCATGTTTGATTTATAGAGGAGAAGAAATATAATAATGAACTGTGTATTGAACTGTACAATGAAAGCCTTGATATAGACAAACCCGAACCAAATAAGAGAACGATATCAAATAGCCTAAACAAGGAAAACAAAATAACATAATTTCCTCATTACTATTACTAAAATAAGTCAAAATAATTTGGCAACGAAATATGAGATATTAAACTACTATCTAAATGAATAATTTCTGAAGTACAAGGAAGGGAAGGCCGAAAGGGATTTTCCTGGGCTTACTCCGTGGAGAACATGGAGTGATAGGGAGAGGGTTTGATTATGTGAATTTAACTTCTTCACCGCCAATAGTAAGAAAGATAGAGTGATAGATGAGGGAGAAGAAAGTATATCGGAGAAATAAGTGCCCAAGATCAGTACTAACAAGGAAGGATCGAGGTGCAACCAAATAGTCCATGAACAAATTCATTAGATTCTCAATTAACAAATTGATTGCATTGCAAGAAAAGCGATCAAGTAGTGACAAAGGATGATATTTTTCTCACAACCAAATATGGGATCCCCCCCAAATACTGGTGTATGAAGATTATTTCTATACACCATCCTAAAAAAGGGTAAAAGACACATTCAACCCCCTCTAGTTTGATTGAAGGACACTTTCACCCCTCCCAGATTGGAAAAAGAATACATCCACCCCTTTAGTGAGCTAAACTTTAAGTAACTTAAACTCCTGACTGTGACACCGTCTGGGATGGAGCCCGTCTCTCAAAATAGTTTTTGAGACAATTTTCACATCACGTATCATGCAAAATGTTTAATATACCCTTGGGTAACTCCTATACTTTACATAGTACATATGCAAATTATCCTAAAATAATATTTTTAGCGACAGACTGCAACTACTTTGATGGTGCCATAATAAGGGGTTTTAGCATTCCTGAGGTTCAGCGCACTCAAGAGAAGAGAGTGTCATTTTCCAAACAGAAAAGGGTGCAAGTCTTCTTCAGTCAGACTAGGGGGTGAAAGTGTCTTTTATCCTTATTTCATAAATAGAAATAGGATAAATGACACTTTCACGAATTGATGAAAAGACACTTTCACCCCTTTCTCTTTGGGAAATGACACTTTCATCCCTTTTGTGTTCTAAACTCGGGACACTTGCCCCTCATGACTTTGTCATGTCATACTCTAAGAAATGGAATTTGTCCCCAAAACTACCATAGTAAGGGGCAACCGCCCTCAGACGAACAATGTCACAATTAGGAACTGTAAATATCCCGAAATTTGATAGCAACAGGGGACATTGTCTTTTTCAGAAATAAAAGGTTAAAAGTGTCTTTGCATCAAACTTGATGGTGTAAATTATCTTTTACCCATAAAAATATTTTCCTTTCCTTTTCTTGGCGAAGAAGAAAATCCGATACACTGACTCTCTGTCTGGTATTGCAAATGCACATTCAAATTTCAGTTTCGATTTCACTAGCGTTCATCGTCTGCTGCTGAAACTCTCCCTCCGTACACAGCGATGATGATTCACCACCACCATCACCACCACTCTCTTCTCAATGGCCACCACCACCACCACCACAAGTCCCACTCTCACCGCACTGGCAGCACCCACAGCCACCCTTCTCGTAACCAAGGTTAGCCCTCTTCCCCCTCTCTCTTCTGCAAATTCACTCTCTTACACTCCGAAATTGATCTGTCCGTTACTTTTGCTATCTAGGGTTTACCCCATCGGCTCCGCCGTCGACTGTTAACCACGTTGCTCATACTCCTCTCGGTTCGTATATTACGCTCCTCCTTTCGAAACCGTTCAATTTCGTTTACTTCAATCGCTGAAATTTTAATTTGAGTTTTTCAATTTTAGCGCCTACTCCGTCGCTTGCGCCGCCGCTGACGCCCGGGTCTGTGTTTCCGTTCGGCTTACTCAGTAGCTCCTCCTCCTCGGCGTCGTCAAATTCTTCGGCGGAGGAAGTGCCAAAACTGGAACCAAAACCGCGGGACAATTACCAGCCTCTGATTCCTTCCAGCTACCAGAGGGATCGTCAGGACGACGGTGGCTGTGGTGGTTTTTGTTCATTTCTGAAAGACTGGTATGTCTTCTTGTTAGCCTCATGATCTGAGATTAATCTGCTAAATTGGGGTTTTTTATCATTTTTTTAATCAGACATTGCTTAGTCAAATTAGAAATATCACGCTATTAAGTATTACGTCAAATTAAACCTATGGGGTCGAATTGAGTTTGGATTTACAATTAGCCTCTGTTTGGTTTGCAGTAAAATGTTTGACAAGGGAAAATATTTTACGCGTAAAATGTTTTGTGTGAAAAAGCTTTCCGTGCAATTATTTTCTCGTGTTTGTTTGTCTCTTGCCAAAACAGTGGGCCGTGCCGGCAGTGGCAGTGATGGGTGGCGGTGATGGGTCGTGGTGGAGGTAGGCGGGAGTGGTGGTGGAGGTATTAGTATGAGTTGTTGTGCTCCTTCACTCTCCGGAAAATGGCTTTCGGATTTGAAATGTGTAAATCATTTTACATCATTTCAGGGAAAACATTTTACAAGAAAACATTTTATTTCCAACCAAACAGAGCCAAAACAACAAAACAAGGGAAAACATTGTACAGGAAATGTTTTACCACCAACCAAACGGAATGGAGATTCTTGATCCTTGGAGCCCACCCCGGTTTAGTTGTTGACCGATTATAATTATTTGATTATTCGTTTTCCACTTTTCCTCTATGTTGAGCTTGTTTGCCAATTGAGGTGGTGTTAATTGCGACACTATACCAAATCCGTTGTACGGACACACCGTCTGGCTGCACACCATTATGTGGTGTTTTTTAGAATTTGAATCGAAAAAATCTGCATTCTGAATTCCTTGGTTGGAGTTTTGTCTCGGAGAATGTTGTGAATTGGGGTTAACTGTAAACTCTTCTTTTTTCTTTGGGTGAGAGATAAAACAATATTTGCATGCATAACTGGATATTGAGTTTATTGATAATTCGGAAGCAGCAGTTCAGCAGCTTTGTCTCATATGAATTGTTACCTTTGTTTCCCTGTATTACCAACTGATCTGAGTTTCATTTTGGTGTATGCCTTATGTTATTTAATTCACTTGAAGTTTTCTCTGCATTGCCTTGCTATAGTGGAAGTCCCTGCCTAAATCTACTAAGGCTCTCTAGTGGAGACTGTGGAGTGAGCTACCCAATGTGTTACTGATTACTTGAAAGACTACCACTGTATTTGCTGAAGCTTTTCTCTTGCATGTGGTGAAGGCTCAACCGCTCGCTATCTTCTTTTAGAAACGTGATTTAACTTTGAGAAATTGTTTGCACTAAGTTGTTGGTTTTCAGTATATGTCAACTTCTGCTTCTTATGTTGTTTGTTAGCTTTTGCATTTCATTTTATTCTTTGGTGGTATTCGTGTTGATCATTAATTCAGCATCACACTGAATCCTTACATTAGGCAGTACAGAGTAAACATTAGTCAATTTACAGTATCAAATTGCTACAGGTTTCTCTTGGTTACTGAATTTTCTTACCGTGTCTTATCTATTTGCAAGTTTATCATGTTTTCCTCAAACAAAGCACCCTGTAAGTTGAGCTCTTAGGCCACAAATTAATGTTGCAGAAGTTACAGTCATAAGTGAACTCTTTTAACTGCACAAGGCATTAAAGTGATCTGTGCCAGGGCTAGTGACAATTACATGCATTTTCCTCAAATCTTTATCAGATTAATGTAATTCTTATCGAAAGGAAACGAACTAGTGACCTTTCTGCCAGATCAGCATTCTCTTGTTACAATATTGGAAAAGGAACATAATTATTTTATTGCATGGCAATGAGCTATGTCGATCATATTCTGTGTACCTCGAATGCGATGGTTTCACAAATCAATTTGAGATGTTAAGAATTTTAAGACTCTTCACAAACTCGCTATTTTCTTCGAAAGCTGGAATTGTGCCCATGCTTCGTCATGATAATGAAAATCACAAAGAAAACATAGCTCTCAGCCTGTGTTTCCCCTTCGAAGATGTCGTGAACACAGATGGAACTCCCTGTGTAGGGACTTTGATTTCTTGAACCTGTGCTAGTATTGTTTTGGAGTTTGGACCATGTGCTCATAGTAGTTTGACTGAAAACATTTTGCAACACAGATTGCTAAAACTAGCCTTCTGCTAAGGCACTCTAATAGTCAATCAAATAAATGTCCGTCTTCTTCCATTCTTGGTAACTGATGTGTATCTTATCATTGGCGATCTACAGTCACATTTTTCACCTAGATTCCTCATATTTGCTTTATCTGCTTGTGCAATTTTTCTACCATCATTCTCATGGCATACGGGATAAGAATAGTAGTAATGAAATTTGAGACTCATCTGAACAAGATTAGCACGTACTATGTAAGATATCACTCTGGTTTTGGACACAGATGCCATTCATAAATGGTCACTGTTTATACGCTGATTGTTTAGCATATCATACACTCGTTCTGGTCAACATTGTCATATGTGTTTCATTCTCATGATTGTTGGTTACTTTTGTAGCTTGGCTGATATCTTCTGCTGCTGCGGCTGCTGCTGCGACGACTCCTTCTAGGCTATGGAATTGGCTTCTTAAACTTTGATGATCAGCTTCTTCCCTAGTTTACTCTGAGAACTGTTTCTAACTAGCTCTGGATGAAGTTAATAATTTGGAATAAATAAGACAAAGGCAGGTTATTATAGCAAGTAACTTGAGATTGTAGCAGTTTGAGAACAGGTTGTATTTCAGACCTCCTTATTATGACGGTATGTACGTTTTCGCCACATTTTTCATTGAAATGGAGGTCAAGATTATGGAAATATTGTTTTTGTAAACTCGTGGATAGAACGGGCACTTCATTTGGTAAATATGTTGATATGTTGACAATCCTAGGGAAGGTAAGAAGGGATATCAGGATCCAAACTGTTATTTCTGTGTTGTTGTTAGCTTGATACTCAACATCATGACTTTGCCAAGGACAATATAATCAATGTCGATCAAATCCTTAACCCTTCTTGTTTAAAATTTCCCAAATTGTAGCACGGTCGAAATTTCCCATAGACTGCACTAAAGAGACTTGCAATATTCCCTATGGATTTTCATTATCATCATCATGATATTAAACAAAGGGTGGAGTCAATTCTGCAAGCTGATCTGCTGGCAATCTTCTTTGGCTTATCCCTTGTTCGAAATTTGCATTATGAATCCGTTTCCATGTGTAAATATTGTATAACAGCTATTTGACTGTTGTAGGGAAGTGAAAGAAGCTCATATTTGTAATAGCGGCTTGTTAATTCCATCGGTACTGTACCAATTCGATTCTCTTTTTGCCACATGTCTAAAGTTCTAAGGAAGGAGGTCCAGGAGGCTTTTGATCTTGAAGCCTAAGGCCCAAGCGCTGCTGCAGGGTAGGCGTGTGCCCTAGCCAAAACTTTAATTTAAAAAACTGTAGTTTTACTCTATTATGTATAAAAAATTAAATTGTGCCCTTCCCAAAATTGGAAGTTCCTGAAGCGTTTTGAATACCTGGCTTCGCCGTGGCTGCAGACTGCAGTGGCCCTTTTGTCTGCACAATTCAATTTTGTAGATGCAGATTTTGTTCATAGTTATTTTGGTCGTCGTAATCTTTCTACGTCCCTCTACTATTGCTTTCGTTCCTATTTTTTTTGTTTGTGGTGTGTTCTTGAACTCTGTTTTGTACTCAGGCTCTACTCCTCCTTTGTCTTTTTTTTTTATGAAATTCTGACTTTTTTTAAGAAAGAATAAATTCCACTTACAAACACAGAGGCATGTAGAATGCAATATTCTACTAGGGATGCAAACGGTTCGGTTCGGTCCGGTTTGAGGGAAAAAAAGTCCAAACCTCGAGGGTTCGGTTTAGTCTCGGTTCGGTTTCGCCTCGGTTTCGGTTTTAGGCGGTTCAGTCCGGTTAAAACCGGGTGTTTGCATATTAGTACCAAGTGAAACTTAAAATTAGATATGTAAACTAAAAAATGTAAAAATTTGTATATTTTTTCAAATATTTGGGAGTGAAGTATACTCAATCGAATCTATAACCGTTTTCTTGGTATTATGAGAATATTTTACAAAAAAACTCAAGCAAACACTACATAATATGGACGCAGCTTGAAAATTTTACATGAGAAAATAATAATACTATGTTTTAGGTATATGAATTCTATGCAATACGGTTTAAACGGTTTTTTACGGTTTAACCGGTTCGGACCGGTTCGGTTCGTCTTTTGAACGGTTTGTTCTCAGTTCGGTTTATTTCGGTCCGGTTTAGCTCGGTTCGATTCGGTTTGCGGTTTCCCGATTTGAACTTGCACCCATGTATTCTACAATTTTGCCACTTCTTGTTTCCGAATTTTCTATTCCATTCGGTCTTTTTCGGGGGAACTTACAGTGGGTCTTTGAGGAGTGAAGATTCCTTATAAATATAAGTTAGTTGTATAAGAAATTAAATAGTTTACATAAGATGCAGTGACTACGGCCTTGCATTCCTAGAAGCAAGCATGGAGCACAAGCGGGCACACCCAACAGCAAAAGCTACCACCCCCACCTTTCCAGACTGGTACAAGACCCACTTTCAATGAAGCACCAGACATTACATACAGGCAAGCCTATGATAGACTCTCTTGGAAGTTCATTGTTAATACCCTTGTCTGGTTTAAATTCAATAACTCTTTTATTGATCTGATTATGGAGTGTATCTCCATTGCTGAGTATTCTCTCATTCCGATGGGGAACTCCTCCCTTATTTGAGAGCTGGCAGAGGCTTTAGACAAAGGGATCCCCAATGTAAGTTCACAGACTGTTTCAAAGTCTTGCAACAGCTTTCAAAAGCTTTGAAACATCACTGCAGTTCACAGCATGAACTCAGGGGGAGTTTTCCCTTCTGATTTGATTTCTATTCTCCTTTGATTGATTGTGCATTATTTGATGATGAAAGACAAACTTATCTGATGTCTGATCATGACTTCATCTCATTGCTTGATTGAGTTTTTGCAGGATTTACTAGTTACCTATTTTGCATGAACTATTTCCTAACTTGTCTATATGTAGAAAAGGAAATCCAGCTTGCAAAAGAATCCGACATTTATGGAATCATGTCTGGAATTTCTTAAGACATGTAGCTGGAAGATCAGATCAATATCTTTGAAGATATCAAGCAACTAGTCATTGGAATTGAACTGTTAAGGAGTCAAAGATATGCTGTTTGATTTTAGGAAATTCTGTTGAAAGAAGATTCTATATATTCTGCATTTCAAACAAGCTGAAAAAAAAAGACTGATGAGAGATTTCATACAACACTTTTGCAGAAACATTCAAATACTCTCAAGGATTGATAACCAACACAGAGTAAGATTAATTCATACAATCCAAGCTTCAGAAGAGCACTGCAGATTTAACTGCTTCACTGTGTTATAGTGTTCTTTATTATGTACTTCATTTGTATATCATTCTGTTACTACTTCTCTTATCTTAATCTCATGGTGTTGTTCAAGAGGAACAACAAGAGATTCTTATTGAATTATTTAGCTAGAGCAGGTACTAGATAGGTTAGAGAGAACCACAAGTTGTAACAGAGAAAGGGAAGTCTCTGTGCTTGAGATCTAGGGCTTAGCTTTTGATTAATAAGAAGTCTGTTTGAAATCCTGCAGGGATTAGATCCCTCAGGCAGAGACGTAGGTCATTGAGGACTGAATATGTAAAATCCTTATGTCTATTGCTCTTTACTTTGCCTAAGTTAACTTCTCAAAAAAGGTTTCTTGTTCAAAGCCTTGAAAGGCATTTCAAGGCCTTGAAAACTATCAGCAAACTTTTGTACTATCTGTTTTGATTCCAAAGACTTGAAACTTATTCCAAGGCCTTACTTCCTGTTTTCTACAAACTTGTTTAAACCCACTCTTTTTGACAAAATTTGCTGACACGTCCAACCACAAGTGTATGGTCGTGGTGTGTAGTAATATCCAAAAATCCGGATTTATCGAACCTAAGGGACTTGTCGTGAACCAATTAGCACTATTAACTTCGTGTGGGCAAGCAATTGAGAGAATTTTCTAAACTAAATAATTGAAAAGACAAAGCAACTATTTAAATGTTGAGAATTAATATGGGAGAAACAACCAAGACACCTCGTTTTGGGGATTGCTAGGATTATCTTGTTGATGACGTTCTACAATTTGAGAAACACAGGCAAAATTTCCTTTTCTAATCGAGCAATACTAAGTCACAGAGTTACCAAGTGAGCATCATATGCCTAGGTTAGATAAAAACTGAGTTACCAAGCTCTAATTATCTCTAAACATGCATTAACGATGAATTGTACATTAACAATCCCATTCAACGTACCTGAGTTACCTAGCCTATGAACGGGTGATTGTTTGATTTTCCAGTTAAAAAATTACCGAGTTACCAAATAATCTCAAACTAAGTTCTAGCTAACAAGACATCTCCAATTAAGTAGATAAGATGAAGATCACAAAACAATCATAGCAAACGCAAAATCATCAATTAGGTTTATCAAAACATGAATATCAATTCAAAAAATGCATAATCAATGTGAAAACCATATCCCCAAACTTGAATCCTGATCTAATAAGTTTAGCTACTCATACTCATTATCACAAAGACAAGAGTTTGTATGATCATGAAAACAAAAACAAAGAAATTAAGGAGAAAAGAGATCAAACGATGAAATCCTTGCTCCAACGATGTGCTCCAAGCTCCAAGCCTTCCTCCAACGTGTTCTACCTTGTCTCCAGCTACCTAACCTGCCTCTTGATCCTAAAAATCATGGTTTATAGGGATAGGCACGATTTTTAATATATTTTTTCCGAATTTGCAATTCAGCCCCTCTAGTTTGCAATTCTCGGGCATATTTCATAAGATAATCTTGCGCGGGCCTTTTCTCCATCATCCGGACTCCGGTTTGGGCCTATATTAAAATCCCTGAATGTCTACTTTCGATTGGTGTAGTCCTTGATCCAAAATTCCCTTTGTAGCTCCAGACATATACCGAATACTAAAGACTGGTCCTGTGAACTTTTCCAGCTCTTCTTCGTTTTTGCTTCATCTTCGACAGACCATATCATTCTCGCCCGGCCATTGAGCTCTGTGACCTACCGTTGGAAAGATATTTGAGCCTACTTTCATTTTCCACTGGTCTCACTATAGCAGACCTTGTAGAAATCAAGATATCATCAAAGTAGTGAAGGTTGGTCACTTTTGCTCCTCTAACTTTGCTTCTCTTGCTTCCTCTTGACTTACAAAGCTCGTTTCTTTTCTTCACTTGCTCTCCTAATTCAATGTTCATATAAATCACAACGCGAACACTACTGTAAAGACCAAATGTGATAAAATCATGCAAATCATACGTAAAACTATTCAAGAAACGCCCGAATCGTACTTTTAAGCTATAAACATCCTAAAAAGCATTTTATTTTCAAATAAGCCTGGAATTCATCACTTTGCACCGAAACACACACACATAGTAACATAAAGTGTACGTAGGCAAGCTACTCACTCATGAGATGTCCATGAAGGAAGTGGATGGTGACTTGAGTGACAACATCAAGAACCTGGCACTCAAGGCAAAAGAAAATGAAAAATCCCAAAGCATTGAACAGGAAGATGATGATGAGGAAGCCTAATCTCCAAATATTTGACCAGAATTCTAAAGATGAAGAAAAACTTTGGAAATAGGGATTACAACAGAGAAAAATCCAGGCCCTCAAGCAACAAGGATTACAAAGGTAAGTCATCTTCACATTCACATAAACCTAAAGTAAGAATTGCTTTGAATGTGGATATGCATATCACTTGGTGAGGTATTGTCTTCAAAAGAAGAATAACATGCATTTTCCAAAGAAGGAAAGTGGAAACAGGAGGAAGAAAGCAATGGTTGCATCATGGAGTGATTCTGATTTATCAACAAACTGAGATACTCAATTGAAGAGCAGGCCAATCTTTGCTTAATGGCTGAGCATGAAGAAGAAAAAGTCTCAAACAAGGACATTAAATAAATAGTAAAGAATCTTCTTTCTAGTCCATCTGATGTTCTACCTGAAATCCTCAAAAGCATGTTTTTGAATGAGGAAAGTTACAGAAATGAGATTGATTCTTTGAAGGTTAAAGTTAATGATCAGGCAAAAGAAAATTTAGATCTGGTTTTTATCAACAAAACTCTTGAAGCATCTAAGTCAATAATTGAGAGTAACTTCAAATCCTTGGATAGCAGGTTCAAAGCTTTGAAGGAACAGGTCAAAGAAGTTGGTGATCAAAACTCTATTTTAACTAATAAATTTGTTGATCTAAAACATCGTTCAGATGAATTAGAACAACAAATAACTTCATTGACTGAGAAACTTCAAGAATCCAGAAAAGTATTATCAAAGTATGCAGGCTCAGAACATAATCTCAATCTCATGCTTGGAGGAAGTCGGAAGTCCATGCACAAGAGTGGAATTATCAATAATCCAAATTTTCCAAAGAAAAGTCAAACCACCTTTGTGAAATCAGGAAGCAGACATTCTCCCAAGTGTCATTACTGTGGAAAGCTTGGTCATGTGAAATTAACTTGTCCCTTCAGAAGAATAGAACCTCACATAATGAGGAACACTTATCCTTATCAGCTCAAGGGACAAGTGAAGCAGATTTGGGTTCCTAACGGAATCATACCACCTAACATGGTTGATTTTGAGTATGAATCCAAATTCTACACTTGATCTAATAGCCTGTTGAGGCATTGATTGATTTTGCAGACTATCACCAAAGCTTTGAAGGATCAAAAATGGTTTTTGGATAGTGGTTGCTTCAGTCATATGAGTGGAAAGAAGTCTATGTTTACAGAACTTAAAGAATATTCAAGAAGAGCAATCACTCTTGGTGAGAATCCAAATGCAATATCACTGGCATAGGTAATGTTGCTATTGAATCTGCTACTTCCATTTCTGATGTTTACTTAGTTGGAGATTTAAAGTATAATCTTCTTAGTATTTCTCATCTGTCTGATAAGGGTAATAGAGTTGTTTTTGACAAGGAGAAATGTGGGGTGCAAGATGAGAAATCTGGAAATTGCATACTCACTGCTCCTAGGTCATATAATGTATATACTTTGAATACTAACAAAGTTGCAGGTAAAAGTCTGAAGTGTCTCAAAGCTTTGAAGGAATACTCAAAGTTGTGGTATAGAAAACTTGGGCATATAAGCATGCATAAAATGAACAAGCTCATCTCAAGAGACTTGGTAAGAGGATTACCAACCCTGAAATTCAAAGATGATGAGTTTTGCAAGGTATGTGCCCAAGGTAAACAGACAAGGAGTTCATTCAAGCCAAATAACTTTGTAAGTACCACTAGACCTTTAGAATTGATGCATATGGACTTGTGTGGTCCTATGAGAGCTCAAATCCAAAAGATAAGTGGTATATGCTTGTTGTGGTAGATGATAATTCTAGATTTACATGGGTTATGATCATTAGAGATAAATATGAAGCTTTACCCGAACTTTGAGAAACTTACCCGTTGCATCTATTAGAAGTGATCATGGCAAAGAATTTGATCAGGTTGATTTTGATTTATTTTGTGCAAAGCATGGCATCTCACACAATTTTCTTGCACCTAGAACTCCTCAGCAGAATGGAGTAGTTGAGAGAAAAAATAGGACACTTGAAGATATGTCTAGAACCATGCTACTTGAAAGTCATTTGCCAAAATATCTTTGTGAAGAAGCTGTTAACACTACCAACGATGTGCTGAATAGATGTTTGATCAGACCTATTTGGAAGAAAACTTCATATGAACTTTCCAAACGCAGAAATACAAATGTTTCTTATTTTAAGCCTTTTGGCTGTACTTTTTATGTGCACAATAATGGCAAGGATAATCTTGGTAAATTTGATGCTAGGAGTGATGAAGGTGTATTTCTTTGTTATTCTCAAACTAGCAAAGCTTATAGAGTTTTCAATAAGAAAGCTAAAGTTGTATAAGAGAGCATTCATGTGATTTTTGATGAATGATGATTCCTTGAGTGAAAGTTTCGCATATCTAAATCTGAATAAGTATGAGGAAGAAGATGACTTTGAGCAAGGAAAAGAAAGCAAAACTAACTTCCAGGAACAACCAGAAGAATCTCAAAACTTTGGACATCCTTATGAGTCAAAATATCAAAGCCTTAGGACTGAGAATGACAAAACACAAAGTGCTCCAGCTACTGCATCAAGTTCTCAAATGATTGAAAAGATTACTGGAGAATCAGAACCCTGGACACCAAGGAAGAGGCTCAAATATTTGTCAGCTCATCGAACAGACACTGTCATCTCAGATCCAACAAATGGTACACAGACTAGAGGACAATTAAGGAACTCGTGTGCCTTCAGTGCCTTTGTATCCATGATTGAACCTAAAAATGTAAAGGATTCACTAGAAGATGCAGATTGGATCATTGGAATGCAGAATGAGTTGAATGAATTTGAAGGAACCTGGTTCCTAGACCAAAGACTCAATCAGTGTTTGGAACCAGATGGGTGTTTAGAAATAAACTTGATGAAAATGGTAAGGTTGTGAGAAACAAAGCCAGACTTGTGGCACAGGGGTACAATCAAGAATAAGGTATTGATTATGAAGAAAAATTTGCTCCTGTTGCCAGATTAGAAGCTATCAGAATACTTATTGCTTTTGCATCCCATAACATATAAAGCTTTTTCAAATGGATGTTAAGTGTGCTTTTCTAAATGGTTATTTACAAGAAGTATATGTTAATCAACCACCTGGTTTTGAAGATGAAAATTTTCCTGATCGTGTTCATACATTAGACAAAGCTCTCTATGTCCTTAAGCAAGCTCCAAGGGCTTGGTATGATATAATTTCAAAATTTTTACTTGACAATAACTTTAAGAGAGGCCTAGTAGACAAAACTCTTGACAATAACAATATGTTGATGATATATTGTTTCGTGCTACTAATGATGCTCTATAAAAAAGAGTTTTCATGTCTAATGTGCAGGGAATTTGAAATGAGCTTGATGGGAGAGCTTAATTTCTTTCTTGGACTTCATGTACATCAAATGAAGACATGAATCTTTGTGCATCAAGGAAAATATACCAAGGACTTGTTAAACCAGTATAATATGCTTCAATCCAAGGTTGTAAAGACCCCTATGAGCTCATCATTATCCTTAGACAAGGATAAAATGGTAAGAGTGTGAATAAAAAGGATTAGATAGGTATGATTGGTTAACTACTGAATTTAACTGCTAGTAGACCAAATATTATGTTTAGTGTCTGTATGTGTGCAAGGATTCAAGCAGATCCTAAGGAAAGTCATTAAGTTGTTGTTAAGAGAATCTTTAGAATGTGAATGGAACCAAAGGCTTGGGGCTTTGGTATCCAAGAAGAACTAACTTCTTGTTGAGTGGTTATTCATATGCAGACTTTGCAGTTTACAAGATGGATAGGAAAAGTACCTCAGGGTGTTGCCAATTTCTTGGTTCTTCACCAATTATTTGGCATTTAAAGAAAGACAATTCAGTGGCCTTGTCAACTGCAGAAGTTGAATATATTGCATATTGTGCTTGTTGTTCACAAGTGATATGGATTGCTCAAAAAATAAGATATCTTGGATATGATTTAAGAAATGTTCCTATCAATTGTGACAATAAAAGTGCCATATCCATCTCAAATAATCCTGTGCAACACTCCATAACTAAGCACATTGATGTAAGATACCATTTCATAAGAGATCATGCTGAAAAAGTGATGTGTCTTTGTCTTTTATATCTACTGCTAAACAAGTTGCTCATATATTCACTAAACATTTGCCAGATGAGAGGTTTGCATCTCTAAGGCTTGAATTGGGCATGCTAAACTACGATGCATTGGTTAAGGGGGGAAGTATTAGACTAAGTATGTGTTTATGTGTTGAAGTCGCAAAGCCTTGAGATCATAATTTCCTAGACTTGGAAGTATGCTTCAGAGCTTTGAAGTTTCTGTGAAACTGTGTTGTTCCGCAAAGCTTTGGACTTGTTCTTCAAAGATTTGGAGAAAAAATGTCTGTTTTGTTCAAAAATTTGGATCACCAAATATTGTGCATTATCTTAATAGATAATTTTAGAATATTTGATTTATTCAGAGATTTACTCAAAGTATCACAAAGTATCTATAATATCTTTGTATATACGTTTTTGCGTGCAAGAGACGCGTCCTTTTAAAACGTTATTTCTTTCCAATTTATAAGATTGACTTCAGGTCTTTTCTCCCCTATTCACTCTCAATCTCTTTGTCTCTATATCTCTCTCTATTATTTCTATCTCTTCTTAAAATCCTAAACCCAAATGGAGCGAAAATCTACCAGACTCTAGAAGAAGGCTCAGACTTCAACAATGAGTATGAAGAGGAGAGATAACAGAAAGGTGGAAGTGACTATCTCTGATTCAGATTTGGAGAAGTCGTAGAGCATGCAAGAGGGATCTCCTCCAGCTAAGAAGATCAGGAAAGAGAAGGAGGTGGAGGAATCTAGGTCAGAATCAGGGGAGGAACATGAAGAACAGGTAAAAGAAAGTGCATGATCAATCTGAGCCACAGAAGAAAGGGGGAATGAATAATAAGAAAGATGAATAAGACAAGAGGAAAAACCAGACTCCAAAGAAGCAGAAACCAAAGAAGCAGGATGATCAACCTTCAGAACAGCAGAAAAAAGTTAAGCATAGTGTTGTGAAGTCAAAGAAGAAAGTTTATGGGCTTGGTAAGCATATACTTCCTGAATTTTAGTATATTAGTCCAGAGGTTAAGGGTGTTTGGATGGATGGTATGCATAATCTAAGATTGCCTATTTCAGTATGATTTCTGAAGAATTGCTAGATAATCTTGATATAGACTGCATTAGAAAATTGAGAAATTCATCTGTTTGGAAGATGTTAAACCCTAGCTCTAAGGCTTATCCTATGTTAACAAGGCTTTTATATTTGAATTTGGTGCAAGAAGATGAAGAAAGTTATGTGTTAACATCTAGGTTTGCTGGTGTTGATATGAGGCTAGATCATAAAGTCTTTGCCAAAGTGTTGGTTATACCTAGGAAGTACAAAGTACATGAACATCCTGAGAGGAAGTAGTGTTTGGAAAATGCTAAGTCTATGTTTTTCTTAGAGGATACACCAACTGCACTTAAGCAATTGGCACATTCTGTGTTGAATTGTGAAGCCAAAATTCTCTTTTCTATCATCATGAGATGTTTTGTGCCTAGAGAACATTCAAGGAGCTAGTGACTGATAAGGTGTTGATTCTTATTTTTTTGATCTGTCATGGATTTGACATAGATCCTTCTAGTGTGATCATGGATCATATGATATATTGTGGGACGAGGACAAGGAATCACTCACTTCTCTATGGAAATTTGTTGCCTTTATTCTTTGAGAACTTTGGGATTTATGTGAAGAATGAGGAGAATATTACCTTTTGGGTTTGGTTTGGTTGATGAAATTTATCTCCAAAGGATTGCAGTCGTTCAGAATGAAAAAAGGTAGTTGGAAGTTTTACTCAGAATTGTCTCCTGCTGAGTTGAAAGAGAAGAGTTTCATAAAGCCTAAGGCTGCAACCACACCAAAGGCTTCAACAAACTTGAATTTTTCTCAGATTATTGACAGATTTTAAGTTTTGGAAGATGGCATTGAAGACTTAAGGCAAAGTCTATTGATTTGTCTAATGAGGTTAAGAAGTTCAAGGCGTGATGGGAAGAAAGATGGATGTGATTATCAAGGGTTTGGACTTGGAGAAGATACCATCTGCTGAGAGTAAAGAATACAACATTGATTATGATACCATGTGCTAAGATATTTGTTATAGGTTTTATTTTTTATCCTGTTAGTTTGATAACAGCTTGAGTTGCAGGATATCTTGGAAACAATAATATTTGTTTTGTCTTTCATCAAGGAGGAGATTGATAGTTCAATTATATTTAATTTAATATGTGTACAAACTCAGGGGGAGCTTTCTATTTGATGATGAAAGTCACAAGTTCAGAGACAATAAGTTTCAAAGCTCCAAAGCATTGAGATTCAGTAATTGCTTGTAAAATTAAATACTTGTGCTTGACAGTTTCTGTGTTGCAGGCTTGTGCATTGGATTGAGTGATGATCTTATCATCATATTATTGTCTCCTAAAAATATTATTGATCTTATATTTTGATTAAATAGTCGTACAGATTGATTGAATACAGGATTCATCTTGTAGGCCAAGAATGTGAGCTGGCAATCAAAGCTTTAAAGCTTTGGTGATTGCCTTATGTTGTTGAATGTTTATATTGGCTAACTGTTTATGTATGGAGTGGAGTTTATTTGAGTTAATGAATTGATTTTGAGATATTATAACTCTTTATATAATTACTTTTTATATCTTAGATACATATGCATATGGTTATATGTATTGTTTTTATCTCAGAAAATACTTAAAGTTCATTGGATAAACTGATCTGTCAAACAGATCAAATTTTATGTGCTATTTTTTCTGGATTGTGTTTGATCTTTTCTACTGAGTTTATGTAGGGTTGTTTGTGTTGGGTTTTGATGTAGGTTACGCAGCGGAATAATAAAATTAATCATGCTCAAATCCCACCAACGATCACAGGAAGAGACTAAATAACGATAGTAAAGGATTCTAGTATCTACATACCTTTGGGTTCTCCTGTGATGACTTCTCACGTGAAATAGTATTCATGTCTCTATAGATAATCCACTCCTAGGATTGAGACCGGATCCTTCAAGCCTTTGTGCTAGCTAGGATTTAAGGAGAAAGAGGAAGAAGATCACGCAACAAAATCCATAAGGAGGGACTCGGCCCTCTATGTGGCATACGGGGTAAGGGGGCGGACCAAGGGGTTCGGCCCTCTTAGGTCTAGCTATCTCTCCTTGATTTTCTCTCACACATAATGTGTTATGTGTATTAGTGTGGGAAGAAATCTAGGAGTGTCATTTATATAGTCCAACAACTCCTTATTGACTGCATAAAAGCCCATATCCTAATCATGTCCATACATGAATTAGCCCAACTTGGAATTTAGTCCTACTAAGTTTGCAAGTAGTTGCGTATTGATCCTTCTAGTTAATTAATCATATTAATTAATTCCCATGTCCGGTCTAATCCATAGGGAGTGTGACCCCATAGGTTTCTACTTAGTTGGTAGTAACTAGTACTAACATGGAGCGGCCTCTAGCAAGACATCCACGCCACCCAACTAATAGAAATAGTCATACGACAAACCTTGTGCCCAATGTTCATGTATTGTGTTATCCCTTTGTCTCCATATCCGGATTGGACACGAGACCTATTAGTCACACTCGTATATCCAATACATAGTTCCTTGATCCTGGGAATATGCTTATCCGAGCAGATAACATCTATGTCTCCATATTGATTTATCTGAGTCTGGCCAGACATTATATAAGCACCATCCCTGGAGTGGCCCATGGATATTTACTCCCATTATGTGGGAGGGAAAAATCCTTTCTACGTCATTACGATCTCTAAGCTTGCTGCCTATCATACCTGATAACTACCTTTATAGTTACCCAGTTACGGTGTAACGTTTGATAATATCAAAGCATGATATTTCACAACTAGAGTATCTAGTGACTTAAAGTATAAGGATTACAATACCATTAGGACTACGAGAAGCGCTTGTGACTTTAACATAATCTAATGTAGCCTTCTCGTCGTGGGTCAATCCAATATGCCATTACTCCTAATGCATACCCATGTGTTGGACCGTGATATCTCCATATCAATCCAACCCCATACTAGTCTATAGTTGATTGTCCTGTTAATCAATATAATCGACTAGGGATATTTAAGAATATATCATATATATATTCTAAGGACTTCATTAATGTTGACATATCTCCATATCGATAACATAATGAATAGTAAATCCATAAATGTCATAAGAAATAGATCGCCTATAGGGCATACTTCCAACAGCCTTCCACTTGCAATAGAATCAATCTCCTGCATCATATGTCTGTTGATATAGCGAGGCCCTCATGCTTTTATTGCGCAAGGAAAGAGAGACATCTCATGTACTTTGCAAATATTCAAATATCCTCAATCAACAACTTGATTGAGATTAAATATTCTGAGTAGCATCTTGTGCATTAATATACTCAGTCCTATGTGTTAGAATCGGCAATTGAATCTTGTCTGGAACTTTTCCAGCTCACAGTCCCTCCCACTAGTGCAAAACATAAAACTTGACTATAATCTGAAATCTTCTTTGTTAGATTGGAAGTTCTCATCAATGTAACACCTTACAGTAAACTCTTCCTATCCTCCATTAATCAAGAAGTCATCCTAAGTTCTTCTCAAGTACTTCAAGGATACTCTTAATAATTATCTAGTGACACTCACCTGGATTTTAACTTGTATCAATGTGTCATACCAAACGACACGTCTGGCCTAGTACATGACATGGCGTATCTCGTGAATCTCATTCATACGGTCATTTCTCAATCTAATTGGAAAGACAATTAGTTCTTCTAAAGAATAATTCCATGTGACATGGGTAAGAATCCATATTCTTACATGTTGAACCATTTCAACACCTTGTCAATATGTGTACCATGATTCAAGCTGAACAACTATCCTTGATCTATCTCGATAGATCTTTATAGATTGTCTCGCCTAAGTCTATCATTGGAAATCAATTCTTTAGTCAACCTTTAACAGATTGCAGAATAGAGACATTATTTCCAATGGTTAGTATGTCTCTACATACAAGACCAAAACAATGTAAATGTGATCCCACTAACCTTCTTGTAAACATGAGTCTTATATTCAATTTTGATGGAACCACACTCCTTTGATTGCATCATAAATTCGAAGATTTAACTCAAAGAATCTTTACTCAATCTATAGATTTCTACAAGCAAGATGCTATTGGATTTAAGCATCACAATAAGGGAAAATATTTTATCATAGTCTCTACTATGAACTCACGGGAATCCCTTTTCAAACTAATTATCCCTTACAGGTAATCATATTACCATCCATGTAGGTTTCCTCATAACCCACTTGCACCTTATGGGTCCTACCCTTTCAGGTGGTTCCACCAAAGTTCATACTTTGTTGGAATACATGGATTCCATATCGCATCTCATGTCACCACGCCATTTCTGAGAGTATTGCCCACTCGTGGCCTTTTCATAGGTTGTAGGCTCATCCCACCTTACCTATGAAGTCCTTATGTTACTTAGGTAGGTTGTTCCACAACACCTTGTGATCCTACTTATGTTCCATCAAAAGGATCAATGTTCTGTTTGTGGTTCTTGAACTCCTTCAAGTTATACTGTCCTCCCACTATTTATTTTAGAGACAATCTCTATCTAGAAACACAGCGATTCAAGCAACAAACAATTTGTTCTCGATTGGAGCGTAGAGATAATATCCTTTATTTCCTCAGGATATTCCACATAGTACATTTATCCGACTTGGGTTCAAGTTTATCTGTAAACTATTTACATTAACTCCATAACCCAAATTCTTTATGAATGACATACTAGGACACTTCCTAGTCCATATCTCATATGGTGTTTTCATAATTAATTTAGATGGAACGAGGTTAAGGGCGAAATTTGCTATAATTAGAACATGGCCCCTAAAAGTAAACTGGAAGCTTTGTTTGACACATCCCTTTATACACGCCATTCCATAATGGTGTTCTTGGTAGGGTGGGTTGGGAACGTATCCCATACTCCCTTAGATGTTCAAACTATTGGCTTAAGTATTCTCCTCCATGATCCAATCGTAGAGCCATGATACTTTTACCAAGCTGGCACTCTACTTCATTCTTGAATTCCTTGAACTCTTCAAAAAATTCTGACTCGTTTCTTCATAAGATATACAAATCCATATTTCTCTGATCTCATCTAGTAAATATGATGAAGTACTGAAAACCACCTTTAGCATTTGTGTCTAGCCGCCTATATACATCAATATGTATGTTTCCAAAAGATCATATATTTATCTATTAAACAAGTCTTACATGTCTCATATGATTCCAAATCAAATGAGTCCAGAAATCCATCCATATGGAGCCTAGATATTTAATTCTCATTTATGTGGCATAAACAACAATGCAAAAGATAAGTGAGATTCATATCATTATAAGAAAACCTCTTAGTATTAATGTTACAGATAAAATTATCATGATCAAGGATATACAATCCACTTAGACAAAAGTGCATTTGAATAATGCATTTTTATCAAAATAAATGGAACAATATTCGTCCATTATAAAAGATTTTTCTTGTCAAAACAAGAAACTGTGATAATGTTCCTACTCCAAGTAGTGACATAATCGTATTTGTCTAATTCATGGATAATTCCAAAAAGGTAAATAATTCCCTAAGGCTAATTCAGCAACCCCTTGCTTCATTTCCCCACATGTAGGTTTATTTCTTCCTTATCCAATTGTCTACATCTCTTGAGATCCTCCACATTTCTATAAATGTGAGATCCTCATCTAGTATCATATACTCATGATGATAAGATAGACATATTGACTTCTATAACAAAAATACCTAATTTAGAATTCATAATTCCTTTATTATTCCCTTCCAGGAACTTTGGGCAGTTTCTCTTCCTCTACACCACCTATGGGACTTTAAGGCAATGTGATTTTAGCAACAAGCTTGCTTTATGCCCATGGGGTCGGCGCAGACTTTTTTGCCTTTACCCATGTTGTTAACCATTAACATGTTTTGCCTTTAGCCCTTTATGAGTACTTTGTATAGAGATTCTCAATTATATTGAGTAAATCACCTTTAAACAAAACTATAATTGCATCCAATGCAATTCTCGGTCCATGTGGGAGAATAACCATTTATTCATTATCTATCTCATAGATAACTCCCAGTCTCTAAGCTTTCAATCCTATTGAAGTAGCTTAGTTGCGCTTTACATCTTGCTTCAGCAGTCACACATTACTAGCTTGTGTTGTCGCGTCAAATCTTGATGAATTAAGTCGCCTTGCTTTGGCAAGCCCGAACTCACTCCATTTGATCATGACAAGTGCTAAGTAAGAGAGTGCAAAGTGGAGAAACACTTCAAGTCTTTCATGTCTAGCTCGCTCTTTGAAAGAGCTTCTTTCAATGATCATATCATACGCCTCCATAACTCTCATCTTGCTTCCAAAGCATAGAGTTCATGGCATCTGACATGAGCCAATTTTCATCCAAAGAACCATTCTTTGATGTTCCTTCCATAAGGCTTTAGTGTGTCTAGGTAGTCGGTGGGAAGATAACTTTATGCTCTACAATGTACAACGTTTTTCCTTTAGTTGAGAACAATTCTCAATTTTATACCAGTCTAAAATTAGATTCCAGACAGCTTGTCCTTTTGAGGACATGAAGTCACGTCTTGTTTGTTTAATGCGATAGGTATTCAACACAAAAGGATTTTTATGAAAAATATTGTGATGTATGACTATATTTAATCAAGGACTTAAATTTTTAAATATAGCCCTCACTATTTTTCTCGAATTAATAACCCTCCATATTAATGCGGAAAATATCATTATATTTTCTAGTGGGCCAAGATCCATATTTCACTTATTTTGAGCTTTCTTTGGCAAGTCACCCAAAATTAGTTATTTAGGTAGGAACAATTCCAATTGCATCCCATGCAACTATTGGTTCAATTGGTCAAATAACTCCTTATTTATCCATTAGATGGATAATCCCAATTGGTTGCCTCTAGGTTTTAATCTCATTAAATTCACCTAGTTGCGTCCAACCTCTTACTTCAACAATCATACATTACTTGCTTGGGTCGTTCGCAACACACTAAGGTGAATTAAAACGTCTTGCTTTGGCAAGCCCGAATTTAATACACCTTGATCATGAAGGATGTTTAGGCAAGAGAAGGCAAAACGCAATATTTTAATGAGGGATTTTATTTTTTAGTTTTAATTGTTTTTGTTAATCCATATCAACTGATCTACTTATTTTGAGTTGGGCAAACTCACAAATAAGAGATCCGGGTTGTTAATTATCTTATTATTAATTTTGCATGCATCAACCATACACCAACTATAAAATAATAAGACAATAAATAAACAACCACAAACAAAATTAAACGTGATATGGATATGGCCTCTAAACTAAGATATTCTCAAGCCAATGAGAATATCTATGAACCCTAAAATAGCAAGCTCATCTCCATGTGCCTCAATCTTTTGGTCCATGCTCCATAGCTTGTGGAATGCTCCATGCTCCTTAGCCTTGTGGAATGCTCCATCTTGTGGTTCTTTAATTCCTTAGGATTCTTCTTCTCCGTCTTGACTATCATCTATTTTATTTAATACTAGCTAGCATCTATACTAAATAATAATATCTCACAAGTTGAAAAGAAGACCGGCTCGCAGACCCTAAAACCTAATTAACTATTACATTAATTTTGTCAGCTCGCAGGCCGTAAAACAAACCACAAAATAAACATCCACAACAAACCACAACATAAGGCAATATCCAATCACCATGTAAATTGCATATAAATAGTTAAAATCCAATTTTAACGCGCTTGGTCAATTTTAGTTGATTTTGGATGAACTAGGGTCAAATCGGTCCAAGAGGGTCCACCAATACATGGTCAAAACCCTAAAGGACCGCCACAAGGCCTTGGGTCCGGCCGGACCCTATCCCACACGACTAGGTCGTGCGCTAGGTAAGCCCGGCCCCCTTGGTCGTGGCTTTCTTGGGCGGCAAGAAGGAGAGGGGCGGTCCCCTAGGGGGGGCTAACCTCTTATGGGAGTTGTTTCCATAAACAACTTCCTCCTTGGTTCCCAAGTTTAGTTGTTTCCATAAACAACTTTCTCCTTGTTTCCCAAGTTTATTTGTTTCCAAAATAACTTCTTCCTTGTTGCCCAAGTTTAGTTGTTTCCAAGTTTGAAAAACACATTTTTCCAACTTGTGCCCAAATCCTAGTTTTCTAGATCCAAAATTTTCACATCCTATGTTATCCAAATTCACTAATCCTTACATTAAATGTTATATTAAATCTTATTTAGCTTGAATCATATTCACAAATTGCATCAATATGCTTGGTTTGTCCGTTTTACGCGATAAACAATAATTAAAGTGTAAAACAACAAAATTCGTAACACATAAACTATGTAATGCTCTACGACCTGTGGCTCTGATAACACTGTTGGGTTTTGATGCAGGTTACGCAGCGGAATAATAAAATTAATCCTGCTCAAATACCACCAAGGATAACAGGAAGAGACTACATAACGATAGTAAAGGATTCTAGTATCTACATACCTTTGGGTTCTCCTGTGATGACTTCTCACGTGAAATAGTATTCACGTCTCTATGGATAATCCACTCATAGGATTTAAATCGGATCCTTCACGCCTTTTTGCTAGCTAGGATTAAAGGAGGAAGAGGAAGAAGATCACGCAACAAAACCCATAAGTGGGGACTCGACCCTCTATGTGGCCGACGGGGTAAGGGGGCGGACGAAGGGGTTCGACCCTCTTAGGTCTAGCTCTCTCTCCTTGCTTTTCTCTCCCAATTAATGTGTTATGAGCATTAGTGTAGGAAGGAAGCTAGGAGTGTCATTTATATAGTCCAACAACTCCTTGTTGACTGCATAAAAGCCCCTATCCTAATCATGTCCATACACGAATTAGTCCAACTTGCAATTTAGCAATTTAGCCCTACTAAGTTTGCAAGTAGTTGCGTATTAATCCTTCTAATTAATTAATCATATTAATTAATTCCCATGTCTGGTCTAATCCATAGGGAGTGTGACCTCATAGGTTTCTACTTAGTTGGTATTAACTAGTACTAACATGGAGCGGCCTCTAGCAAGACATCCACGCTACCTAACTAATAGAAATAGTCATCCGATAAACTTTGTGTCCAATGTTCATGTATTGTGTTATCCCTTTGTCTCCATATCCGATTGGACACGAGACATATTAGTCACACTCGTATATCCAATTCATAGTTCTTCAATCCTGGGAATATGATTATCCATGCAAATAACATCAATATATCCATATTGATTTATCTGAGTCTGGCCAGACATTCTATAAGCACCATCCCTCGAGTGGACCATGGATATTTACTCCCATTATGTGGTAGGGACAAATCCTATCTACGTCACTACGATCTCTAAGATTGCTTCCTATCATACCTGATAACTACCTTTATTGTTATCTAGTTACGGTGTAACGTTTGATAATATCAAAGCATGATATTTCACAACAGAGTATCTAGCGACTTCAAGTCTAAGGATTACAATACCATTAGCACTACGAGAAGCGCTTGTGACTTTAACATAATCTAATGTAGCATTCTCGTTGTGGGTCAATCCAGTATGGCATTACTCCTAATGCATACCCATGTGTTGGATCGTGATATCTCCATATAAATCCAACCCCATACTAGTCTATAGTTGATTGTCCTGTTAATCAATATAATCGACTAGGGATATTTAAGATTATATCATTTATATTCTAAGGACATCATTAATGTTAACATATCTCCATATCGATAATATAATGAATAGTAAATCCATAAATGTCACTAGAAATAGATCACCTCTAGGGCATAATTCCAACAGTTTGGACGTTCAAACGTTCCTAACAAACTCTACTGGCTATTCAAACATAGCTGTTGAATGAAGCATCTCAGGGGGTGGAGATTTGTAGGAAACCAGTTCGTAAAATCTCTCAATCAGTCGCAGAAGTTGTTATAAGTTGCAATTTGAATTTCAAAAGAAAAATGGAGAGCAAGAGAGGCCAAAGAACTGCGAATTGAAGAGTCTTTTCATTCGTGGAAGATCATGACACAAAAATCTTCAATCATTCAAGCATTCAACACTTCAGGAGAAGGAGATCAATCATCCAGAATCTGAACACTTCCGAGATTTATTGCTTATCAATTTATGTGTTCTTCAATTGTACTTAATATGTGTTATTCATTATAAATTTCTGAACCTCACAACTTTATAAGTTACTTGTTCAAGTGAACAACAAGAGGTTCTTATTGTTTCATCAGATTGTAGCTTCAACTAGATAGGCTTGGAACCACAAGCTTTATAACTGTAAGGTAGCTCACTTAGGCTTGAGATCTAGGGCTCAATCAGGGTGATTAATAAGAAGTGTGTTCAAAGCCTGGATGGATCAAGTCCCTCAGGCAGAGATTAGGTCCAAGTGCGACTGAACTCTGTAAAAATCCTTGTGTTCTTTACTTTACTGCATTGTTCTTTCATTCTGCACACTAGACAAGTACTAAACAGGTTGCTACAAAGATTTGGAGAATGTACTAGCTCAAAGCTTTAAAGCTTCAGATAATTCTAAATTGGTTCAACTCTTTCCAAAGCTTTGATATTTCATTAGTTCTTCGTGTTAAATAAGTAAAAGTACAATTTTAGCAAAAGTCTTCCTACTCTATTCAACCTTCCCCCCCCCCCCCCACGCCTCTTCTAGAGTATTAGATCTTGTTTTATACTTGCCTTACACACTTTCACAGTATATATCTATTCAACACAATATGACAATATAAATAAAAACTCAACAAAAACCACATTTCGGACTCACAATATGAATTAAACATCCTACATGTAATTGGCTATGCAAGACAATTATCAGCTAGTCAACAGTTAGACCACCCCCACACTGAATGCTTCGTTGTCCTCAAAAATTTTAGAGATCTTGCAAGAGAACTCAACAGTCAAATGCGTAGGCGAGTAGATGAGATGGAGCATGAAATTTATAAAAAAACTGAACAAAAATTTCTACAAGAGGAAAAAGATACTCACAACCTCCTCTTAGGGAGGGGACGGAATTCTTGTTAAGAAGTCCCCAAGCACCAGCGATACCACCATGCTCTAAAAAAAGTCAGTGTGTACTTTCCCACCGGAGTCGACTGCCTCCTCTTCCAAAATCCATGTCTGAAGAATCCCTAACTCGCCAATGCAAGACCCTGTGAAGGTCATGTGTGCCACGGCACACCGGGGTAGATTCTACCATAGCCTGCTCATGTATGTCTCTTGGAAACCATCATTAGTCCCTCTCTCTCTCATCTCTCCAAATAAATATATAAAATCACAACACAACTTTATTAAAACACACTCCCTAAATTAACGCAATAAATAGGTTGGGTTCCCTCCCAACAAGCGCCTTGTAATTTAAGGTCGACGACCCGAACATGTTACCTCAGATATGTTAAGGCGGTTTTTCTCTCCACTTTTTCTTCTTCCACCATCGCTTCTCGTTTTCTCTCTTCTCAAACAAGCATGAATAAGTCAATGACAAGAAGAAAGAAAAGTTGTTTGCCGCCACATGCCTCACTCTACCTCTCTTCTTCTTCTTCTTCTTCTTCTTCTTCCAATTATTTAAACATGATGTCGTAGATGATTGGCCCTTTGAATCTAGTATCTCAAGTGGAACAGCTACAACCATGTGTTCTTCCTTTCCTACTTCCTTTCTACGTTCTTGTCTTGGAATCACGGATGTCAACTCATGGATTGCATAAAACTGGGGTATGTGGTCTTCCTAATGTGATTCACCCAATTTTATAATTTCCAAGATGTATGTATTAGACGGGAGAATTTCTCGATACATGTCCATGTGAGTATCTCTGTGCAGTAATTCCTTAACTTCATGGCGTTCGTCACTGATTGGGGTGAACTCATTATCCATGTACTTGGGATATTGTTCTTCACTAAAACCCTCTTCAATGTCGATAGACCACAAGATCGCGATGTCAACACTCTCCCATTCATGTCATGACTCCAGAATTATGCGAGGCACAAGTTGTATAGGCCTCACAACCTTATCCCAATCAGATTCGGAAACTGAGTCTGAAGCGGCCCAAGGATCTATCAATTGACGAGACACAGTATTATAGACCTCCGGGGATTCTTCGCCTTCATCTTTGCGCTCCCCAACTAAGTCAGGAATGATGTTGTTGGGCCTATTGTCATTATCTGCATATGCCACTGCACTCGAAATTTCTGCCAATTATTGTTCATGAAGCTGGAGAGTTTCAACATTCTTTTTCATCCCTTTCTCGATTATGTCCAATTTAGCTAACATTAGCTCACCGAGCTTCAACATTGCTTTAATCTTCTCATATTCTTCATTGCAATGAGGAGGGGTGTACATATCCCCATATAAGTAGTATGGTGAATAGCCTGGGAATTGCCCATAATAATTCTGCCCCCACGTGATTACCAAGATGTCTGCACAATCAATCTCTAGGAAGTAGGTGAGATTAAAAAATAAAAATAAAATTCCCCAAAGATAATAATTCTAACCAATTCAACCGAAGTCCCCGGCAACGGAGCCAAAAACTTGACACGTCCAACCACAAGTATATGGTCGTGGTGTGTAGTAATATCCAGAAATCCGGGTTTATCGAACCTAAGGGACTTGTCGTTAACCAATTAGCACTATTAACTTCGTGTGGGAAAGCAATTGAGAGAATTTTTTAAACTAAATAATTGAAAAGACAAAGTAAATATTTAAATGTTGAGAATTAATATGGGAGAAACAACAAGGACACCTCGTTTAAGGGATTTCTAGGATTCTCTTGTTCACGATGTTCTACGATTTGTGAAACACAGATGGAATTTCCTTAATCGAGCAATACTAACTCACCGAGTTACCAAGTGAGAATCCTATGCCTAGGTTAGATTAAAACCGAGTTACCAAGTTCTAATCATCCCTAAACATGCATTAACAATGAATTCTACTCTGACGATCCCATTCAACGTAGCCGAGTTACCAAGCCTATGAACGGGTGATAGTTTGCTTTTCCAGTTCAAAAATTACATAGTTACCAAATAATTGCAAACTAAGTTCTAGCTAACAAGACGTCTCAAATTAACTAGATAATATGAAGATCAAAAAACAATCATAGCAAACGCAAAATCATCAATTAGGTTTATCAAAACATGAATCTCAATTCATAAAACGCATAATCAATGTGAAAACCCTATCCCGAAATCGGATCCTGGTCTAATAAGTTTAGCTACTCATACTCATGATCACAAAGACAAGAGTTTGTATGATCATGAACAAAAACAAAGAAAAGAAGGAGAAAATAGATCAAACGATGAAATCCTTACTCCAACGATGTGCTCCAAGCTCCAAGCCTTCCCCCAATGTGTTCTACCTTGTCTTCAGCTGCCTAACCTGCCTCTAGATCCTAAAAATCATTACGTATAGGGCTGGGCAATGTTCTTAATATATTTTGGCCGAATTTACAATTCAGCCCCTCTCGTTTGCAATTCTCGGACAAATTTCATAAGCTGATGCGCGGGTCTTTTCTCCATCATCCGGAATCCGGTTTGGGCCTATATTATATCTTGGAAATCTATGAATGTCTACTTTCAAATGGCATAGTCCTTGATCCAAAATTCCGTCTGTAGCTCCAGACATATCCCGAATAGTGAAGACTGGCCCAGTGAACTTTTCCAGCTCTTCTTCGTTTTTGCGTCAGCTTCGACAGACCATATCTTTCTTTTCCGGCCTTTGATTGAGCTCTGTGACATACCGTTGGAAAGATCTTTGAGTCTATGTTCATATTCCACTAGTTTCACCATAGCATACCTTGTAGAACTCAAGATATCATCAAAATAGTGAAGGTTGGTCACTTTTTATCCTCTAACTTTGCTTCTCTTGCTTCCTCTTTACTTCCGAAGTTTGTTTCTTCTATCCACTTGCTCTCCTCATACAATGTTCCTGTAAATCATAGCACAAACACTACCGCGAAGATAAAATGTGTCAACATCATGCAAATCATACGCAAAACTATTCAAGAAACGCATGGATTGTACGTTTAAGTTATAAACATTCAAAAAGTATTTTCTTTTAAAATAAGCTGGGAGTTCATCACTTTGCACCGAAACGCACACAAATAATAAAATAAAGTGTACGTAGGATAACTCTTATTAAGGAGTTATCAGTTTCCATACTCTATTCAACCCCCCCCCCCCCTTCTGGAGTATTGATCCTGTATTAGTTGCCTACATACTGTCTTCAATTGGTATATGAGTATGTATCACTGTACATATGTAACAATCTTGTGATCATGAGTATTGCAGGTGTTGGTGGTTTTCTGCATGAAAGAGCTGCTAACAGACCTCCCTTGTTCTGTGGAGACATCTTTGTGAACTCGAAAGCCTTGACTAAAATGTTCATCATTGATCAAGATATAGAGTGGTGGTTTATTTTCCAGACTGGTCCTCATACATTCTACACAAAAAAGAATGGGATTAGAACTCCCAAAACTGAGGGTTCACTTTATACTTCTGAGGTAGAACAACTTTCAAAGAGTTATAGAGCTATGAATATCTTATATTGTGCTTTGAGTGTAGATGAATTCAACAGGATATCAGGCTAGTCTCCCCAAAGCCAAATGAGAACCAAAGACCGCTGCCATTAAAGAAGCTCAAGATCTATCGTCTTTCCAACTAGATGATTTACAGGGAAAGCTACTCACACATGAAATCTCCACGAATGAAGTTGATGGAGAATTACCCAAAGAGTGTGAAGAACCAAGCACTAAAGTACAAAGAGAAATGAACCATCTCAAAGCCTTGAAAACGAGGAAGTTGAAGAAGATCCATTTGCTCTTATTTCCAAAGCCTTGACCAGAATTCTTAAGATGAAGAAGAACTCTGGAAACAAAGATTTCAGCAGGTACAAATAAGTCCTGCAGTATCAACGACTAAAAAGGTAAAACTTTTTATCATGGTAATAAGCTTAAAGTAATGAATTGATTTGAGTGTGGTGATGCAGAACACTTGATTAGAGGCTGCCCTCACACGAAAAGCAAGCATTTTTCAAAGAAAGACCATGACAGAAGAAAGAAAGCTATGGTAGCTTCTTGAAGTGATTCTGGTTCTTCAAGTGATTCTGTATCTGAAGAAGATCAAGATAACCTGTGCCTTATGGCCAAGCATGATGAAGGATTTGAAAAGAACATTGAGGTAATGCTACAAAGTCTTATGTCCAAACCTGTTGATATTCTTTCTGAAATTATAAGAACAATGCTTTTCAATGAGGAAGACTATTTAAATGAAATCAAGACTTTGAAAAAGAAAGTTCTTGAGAAAGCAAAAGAGAATTTGCAATTAATTTTTCAAAACAAGAAATACGAAATTTCTCAGGCAAAAATTGACATAGATTTCAAAGCCTTGGAAACCAGTTTCAACGCCTTGAAAACTCAATTCAAGGAAGTAGTCACCGAGAACTCTCTTTCGATTGACAATCTTGTTTCTCTAAAAAATCAGTATGATGAATTGGATGAACAAAAGACTACTCAAACTGAGAAACTTCAAGACTCTAAGAATGTTATGACCAAGCTTGCTGGCCCAGAACACAACCTCAACTTGATTCTTGGAGGACGTCTACAATCTATTCACAAAATGACATTGGATATAATCCAAACTTTCCAAAGAAAACCTATACCAAATTTGTGAAAGAAAGTAGCAGACCTTCTCCAAAATGTCATTAATGTGACAAGATTGGTTATGGTAAGATGACTTGTCCCTTTAGAAGATGAGAACCTCACATTATGGGGAACACTTTTTCATCGCAACTCAAGGGACAAGTTTGACAGATTTGGGTTCATAAAGAGGTTAGAACACCTAACATGGATAATCTTGAATATGAATCTATATTTTACACTTGGTCTAACAGCTAGGTAAGGCAGTGAATGGTGTTTGCAGGTTTTCACCAAGAGCAAGGAACATAAGTGGATCATGGATAGTGGTTGCTCCAGACACATGAGTGAAAAGAGTTCTTTGTTCACATAATCGAAAGAACATTCAGGAGGAACAATCACACTTGGTGACAAAGGCAGATACAACATCATAGAAATTGGAAATGTTGGTAACAGTTCTGAAAATTCTATCTCAGATGTGTATCTTGTAGATTGTCTTAAATTTAATCTGCTTAGTGTTTCTCAACTATGTGACAAAGGAAATAATGTCATATTTGACAAAGAGAAATGTGTGGTGCAAGATGAGAAATCAGGAAATTGCATACTCACAGCCTCTAGATCAAAAAATATTTACTCTTTGAATACTAACAAAGTTGCAGGAGAAAGTCTAAAGTGTCTCAAGGCCTTGAAAGAATATTTAAAGCTTTGGCACAGAAAGCTTGGACACATAAACTTCAATACCTTGAAAAAACTAGCTTCCAAAATGCAACAACCCCCTTTATCCGGCTCGGACAAGCCAGGAGGGCGCTGCTAGAAGTAACGGCGAACATCGAAAGCAAAACCTCCATATATGTTATATTACTACTAAATATTCGAGAGAGTCTTCAGATATTATATGCTTCAACAAGTGATACAGTACTATACAAGCATACTAGATGACTTCTCGTGACTTTAACATTCTACGTGAGTCTCGTGCCCTACTACTTCGTAGTTCCCATCTCCTAGACCTGTGGCGGGAAGGAAAACAAGAACCGCAGTTTCTAAAATCAACATAAAGTACTGAGTAAGCAAATACCCGATCTCGTTAACAGATGACGAACCACAATTTCTTTTCATAACAATAATAAAGAGGAGTAAACCATAGAAGAGTAAACTTGAAGAATAGAATAGAAACTTGAATAAAATTCTTATCTTCTCAATTTTCTTTCTTGAATCTCAAGTGAGGAGTGTTAATCCCAATATCTTCTTCCTTCCTTTTCATAAACATTATTGTCTCAGGGAAAACTATATTTTAACTTTTGATACGGGGAAAGATCTACTATACTATCACTAGCAACCATGAATTTAACTGCTGGAAGCCCCCTAAGACTTCATGCGGCCAGAGCGGTGAGTACATGGAGCGACCCGGCAGGTTGCGACCTGCTTAAAATAATAGGGGTCGAGTGACCGAAGTCAATACGAAAATAATAATAAGTCTCTCCCGTACTGAAAGTGTGAGTGTGCAGGTGGTAATGCAGCTAAGATACTCTAGAAGGGGGGTTGAATAGAGTATGCCAACTTTTTGTAAAACTTGCTAAGATGATAAAATATTGTGAAAGCTAGTGAAGTTCAAGGCCTTCAAAACAAGCTCAAGCCTTTGGAATGAAATACATTTTGGAATGGATCGGTCAAGTCTTTTTCAAATCCTTGAAAAGAGTTTCAAACCCTTGAAAAGAGATAAATTTGAATGATGTAGAAACTGAGTAAGTCTGTAAAAGCAAGAGACAATTGATTTATAGAGTTAAGTCCACTTGGACCTAATTTCTACCTCAAGGATCTGATCCCTGCAGGGTTTTCAACACAATTCTTATTAATCAAAAGCTAAGCCCTAGATCTCAAGCACAGAGAGATGCCTTACTCAGTTACGGCTTGTGGTTCTTTCTAACCTATCTAGTACATGCTCTAGCTAAATGATTAACTAAGAATTATCTATTGTTCAATTTGAACAATCCTCGAGAATATATATAGAAATATTACAAAAATGATCTACCAATAAAGCACAATAAAGAAGAACACTAGAGTGTATAAACTGCAGTGGAGTATGCAGTGAACTTCTGTGAAATGGATTGTGAGATTGATGAACGTCTTTGATGCTTGTCAATCCAGACTTGTCTATCACTTTTTTCCCGTTGAGTGTTGTGTTTGTTGCTTCATAAATGAGCTCTATTTAAACTTCAAACAGCTCTGCAAATCTTCCCAGATTTTCAGCAACAAATCTCCTATTTTGTAGGCAACAGACTTTGACTCTTTGACAATCTTCCCCAACGGTTAAGTGATCACAATCTCCAGAGATAATGTTGTGATCTTGCATTTGAATAGATTGAGAAGCTGTCATACCAGTCAGATTAAACATAGAATCATATTCTCAATTATTTCCTTCCCTGCTGCACAAGTCCGATTAGGAAATAATCCCTGCAAACTAGGAAATAAAATTCCCCGCAAAATCATAGTCAAACAGATTATATTTTATGTTCAAACATGTTAGAATAATTTGCCTTTCATCATCAAATAAAATTAAATCAATCATATGAATGAGGAATGTGAAATCAACTTAGAAGAGTTTACAGAAAACTCCCCCTGAGAATGTTCATGTAGGTTAAGCAGTTTCAAGGCTTTAAATCCAGTTTCAAGGCCTATGCTATCTTCAAGCCTATGATAACTAATTCAAGGCTTTGAAAGTTGATTCAAGGCCTTGAAATAGTTAAGCTATTTCAAGCCTTGCACAACCTGTGATCTTACAATCTCCCCCTTGATGAAAGGAAAACCAAATTCTGTTTGATCCTTAGTCTCTGCAAAAAATACTGATTAGTTCACAATTCATAATAACACACTATTTCCAAAAAGATCCAACTTATTCAATTTAGCAACAGAGAATAAAAAAGTTCATCAAATAATTCCTAAGAATAAAAACCTTAGAATTTCTCCCCTTTTTTGACTTTCATCAAAAATATAGGATGTTGGATCAAGTGTCTGGAAAATTTTGAAAAGAAAATTTAAAAACTTAAAGAAAAAGAGAGAATGGGGAAGAAAGAGTAGGCAAGATTAAGGATTTGGGTCTTCATCTCCATCTTGATCTCCTTCTTCTGCCTCACTGTCTTCAACACTAGTTTGTATTTCTTGTGACACCACATCGAGTTCTTCAATGAAAGAACTGATCTTCTCTATAACACTGTTGAACAAGAAAGTGAGTCCTTCCAAGGCTTTCCTCCCATGCTTCAGCTTCTTCTTTACAGCTAACATTTTCTGTTGAACAGACAATATTTTGAGATCCTTCTTTCCTGTTTTTGATGCAGCTACAGACTGGGACGGATCCTTTTCATGTCTCCCCTTTTTGGACACAGAGTACACTCCATAGGATCCTAAAATAGTGTCTGATTCTGAGTCTTGAATGAGGATTTCTTTTCCTTTTCCTTTGACCCCTGTATCTATCTTTTCTTGTCTCTCCTAGGGATTCCAATATGGATTCCCTTCTTCTTTTCTTGTGTAGATACTATAGTCTGTTTCTTCTTTGCTGGAATCTGGTCCTTTTTCACCATCTTCATGGGTGGTAAAGATTCTTGTTCTTCATCAGTAAAGCTCTTTGATTCTGAGTCTTCACTGATAGTTAGAACCTTTTCTTCAGCTATCTTTCTTTTCTTCTCAGAACTAGGTTTTGATCCTCAAGCCATCTTGATTCTTTCTGAAGCTCTCCTTGTGCTCATTAGGGTTTGGGAGAAGAATAGAGAGAGGGGTAGGAATGATACGGAGAGAAGAGAAGAGAAGAAGATAAATACTAAAAGTGTTTGATTTTCAAATGGAAACTAGAATATCTCTGTGATCTGAAAAGATCTGTAATAGTCAGAGAAGATTCAAATCTTTTAGGCCGTTCAAAAGAAATAATTTAATACTATATTTGGCTAAAAATAATTTATTTTTTGAAAAGGTAAGGGCTAATTGAGCAAATATCTACAGATATATCACCCAATACAGAATGATCCAAGTTTATTGACTACTAGTATAGCAGACTTATTTTCAAGGATTTGAAAAGGTTTTCAAGGTCTTGAAACGCTGTAACACTGCAACAAAAAAAATCAAAGCTTTGAAATGATTTTCAAGGCTTTGAAAATCAGTTCGAACCTTTGAAAGCACATACAACTTACCTTTTTTACCTGATGCTCCCCCTAAACCAATGCATCTTTATTTAACATCCCCAATTCCAATCTTAGAGCTGAGAATCTCTCATCTGCTAATTGTTTAGTGAAGATATCTGCAGTTTCCATGTTAGTAGCAACAAATTCAAGAGCAATATCACCTTTCTCAGCATGATCTCTGATGAAATGGTGTCTGACATTAATGTGCTTAGTTCTTGAATGTTGAACTGGATTATTTGAAATTGAAATTGCACTGGTGTTATCACATTTGATAGGTATGTTTCTGAAATCAAATCCAAGGTCTCTTAGCTGTTGAGAAATCCATAGTACTTGTGAACAACATGCTCTTGCAGCTATATATTGAGTTTTAGCTGTTGATAGAGCAACTGAATTCTGTTTCTTGGAATGCCAACTTAACAAGGATGATCCAATAAATTGGTAAGTTCCTGAAGTGCTTTTCCTATCAACTTTGTAACCTGCAAAGTCAGCATCTGAAAAATCATACAAAGAAAAATTAGAATGTCTTGGATACCAAAGCCCTAAGTCTTTGGTTCCATTGAGATATCTGAAGATTCTTTTCACAGCACTTAAGTTTGATTCCTTTGGATCACCTTGAAATCGAGCACACATGCATACACTAAACATGATATATGGTATGCTTGCTGTGAGATAGTGTAATGATCCAATCATACATCTATACTCTTTCACATTGACACTCTTACCAGATTCATCTTTGTCTAAGGACAGTGTAGCACTCATAAGGGTCTTGTCTTCCTTACATTGATCCATGCTATATTTTCTTAACAGGTCTCTTGTGTATTTTCTTTGATGAAGAAAGATTCCCTTCTTCATTTTATGTATTTGAAGTCCTAGGAAGAAGTTCAGCTCTCCCATCATTCTCATTTCAAATTCCCTGCTCATAAGACTTGAGAATTATCAGCACAATTGATCATTAGTAGATCCAAACAAGATATCATCAACATAGATATGAACGACAAGCAAGTCTTTCTCATGAGTCTTTATGAAAAGGGTCTTGTATACTAGTCCTCTTTCGAAATCATTTTCAAGCAAAAACTTTCACAATCTTTCATACCAAGCTCTTGGAGCTTGTTTCAAACCATAAAGAGCTTTGTCAAGTTTGTAAACATGATCTGGAAACTTGTCATTTTCAAAACCAGGAGGTTGTGCTACATAAACTTCTTCTTGTAAGTAGCCATTCAAGAAAGCACACTTCACATCCATCTGAAATAATTTCATGTTCTTGTGAGATGCAAAAGCAAGCAAAATTCTAATTGCTTCTAACCTGGAAACTGGAGCAAAAGGTTCCTCATAATCAATACCTTCCTCTTGGTTGTAACTTTGAGCAACTAAGCTTGCTTTGTTTCTGATTACTTTGCCACTTTCATCCAACTTATTTCTGAACACCCCTCTGGTACCAATGACAAACTGGTTTGTAGGTGGAGGAACCAGGTTCCAAACCTTATTCCTTTCAAACTCATTGAGTTTACTTTGCATGGAAATGATCCAGTCTGCTTCTTGTAATGCTTCCTTCACAGTTTTAGGTTCTACAAGAGAGATAAAAGCATTAAAAGCACATAAGTTCTTCAACTGTGATCTAGTTTGTGTACCAGTGGTTGGATCTGAAATGATACTATCAACTAGATGAGATGAGACATATTTGAATCTCTTTCTTGGAGACCAGGGTTCAGATTCTCCGTAGATATTTTCTGGTCTTGAAGTAATGGCTTTGTCACTTGTATCCTTCTGATCATCTTTTTCAAGGCTTTGAGGCTTATTTTCAAGGCCTTGAGCACCATTTTCAAGGTCTTAAAAATGTCTTCTGTTTTCTTCTGAGCCATTCTTGAATCCTAGTGGATTCTCAGTTTCCTCCTCTGATTCATGCTCGTTCAAATTCAAGTCTGCAAAACTTTCACTCAAAGAAACATCATAGCTTTCATCAAAAACAGCATGAATGCTCTCTTACTAGTTTGGTTCTTTTATTGTAAACTCTATAAGCTTTGCTTCTCAGAGAGTAACCAAGAAATATACCTTCATCACTTCTTGCATTAAACTAACCAAGATTGTCTTTTCCATTGTTATGGATAAAACATGTTCATCCAAAGGGCTTGAAGTATGAAATGTTTGGCTTCCTCCCTTTGAATAGTTCATAGGGAGTCTTCTTCAGGATAGGTCTGATCAAGATCATGTTCAGTATATAGTTTGCTGTATTCACAGCTTCTGCCCAATAATGTTTTTGCAACTTGGTTTCAAGAAGCATTGTCCTTAACATGTCTTCAAGAGTACTGTTCTTTCTTTAAACACACCATTTTGTTGAGGAGTTCTTGGAGCAGAAAAGTTGTGAGTAATACCATGCTTATCACAAAACAAATAAAATTCTAATTGATCAAATTCTCTACCATGATCACTTCTAATTGAAGCTATAGGTAGGTTTTTCATAGTTTGAAGTTCTCTGCAAAGCTTTGAAAATTCAGAGAGGGCTTCAGATCTTTCTTTGAGAAACATAACCCAAGTAAATCTAGAAAAATCATCTACAACAACTAGCATATACTTTTTACCTTTTGAAGTAGGAGTTCTCATAGGACCACAAAGATCCATATGAAGCAGTTCAATGGGTCTAGTTGTACTTACAAACTTCTTTGGCTTGAAAGAACTTCTGGTCTGCTTGCCGTGAGCACAAGATTTGCACAATTCATCTTCTTTGAACTTAATGGATGGCAATCCTCTTACGAAGTCTTTGGAAATCAACTTGTTCAAAGTATGCAAAATAATATGACCAAGCTTCCTGTGCCAAAGATTTGAATCCTCTTTCAAGGCCTTGAGGCACTTCAAACTTTCACCTGCAACTTTGTTAGTCTGGAAAGTATAAAAATTGTTTGATCTAGAGGCTGTGAGAATGAAATTTCCTGATTTCTCATTTTGCACCACATACTTCTCTTTATCAAATATAACCTTAGTACCATTATCATAATGCTGCGAAACACTAAGCAAGTTAAATCTCAAACATTAACTAGATACACATTAGAAATAGAGTTTTCAGAATCTGTACCAACTTTACCACCAAGAATATTGCATTTGCCTTTGTCACCAAGAGTAATTGAACCTTCTGATTGCTCATTTAGTTATGAGAATAGATATCTCTTTCCACTCATGTGTCTTGAGCAACCACTGTCCATAAACCACTTATGTTCTTTGATGTTGGTGACAACCTGCAAACACCAATTACTGCCTTACCCATCTGTAAGACCAAGTGTGGAATTTGGATTCATATTCAGGATCAACCATGTTAGGTGGTCTGACCCCTTTAGGAACCCAAATATGTCTAACTTGTCCTTTGAGTTGAAATGGAAAAGTCTTCTTCATTATGTGAGGGTCTCTTCTTCTGAAAGGACAAGTCATTTTAACATGACCAATTTTGCAGCAATAATGAAATTTAGGAGAAGTTTTGTTTCCATCTTTCACAAATCTGTTATTGTTCTTTCTTGGAAAGTTTGGATGGAATCCTATACCAGCTTTGTGAACAGGCTATGAACTTCCTCCAAAAATCAAGTTCAACTTGTGTTCTGATCCAGCAAGCTTAACTTCGACCAATTCATATTCTAGAAGTTTCTCAGTAAGAGTAGTCTTTTGTTTATCTAATTCATCAACCTGATGTTTCAGATTAACAAGGTTGTCTTTCAGAAACTACTTCCTTGACTTGTGTTTTCAAACCTTTGAAACTACTTTTCAATGCCTTGAAATCACTGCCAGTTTTCTTCTGAGATATTTTCAAGATTCTGATTTAGAGAAACAAGTTGTAAGTTCTCTTTTGCTTGCCCATGAAATTTTTCTTTCAAAAGTCTGATCTCTCTCAGATTATCTTCTTCATTTAAAAGCATTGTTCTTACATAATCTGAAAGAGCATCTTTTGATTTTGAAATCAGACAGTTTACCATTACCTCAATGTTTTTTTCAAAAAATTCATCATGCTTGGCCATGAAGCATATGTTTGCATGTTCTTCTTTAGATTCAGATTCACTTGAGCTATCTGAATCACTTCATGAAGCTATCATAGCTTTTTTTCTTCTATCATGGTCTTTCTTTTGAAAGACCTTTCTTTTGAAAGATCTTTCTTTTCTTGTGTGGACAATCACTTATCAAATGTCCTGCATCACCACATTCAAAGTAATTCATCACCTTTGATTTATTTTGTGAAGAAGACTTACCTTTGTAGTCCTTGCTACTGGATGGTCTATGTCTTTCTCTGTTGAATTATTTATTTCCAAAGTTTTTCTTCATTTTGAGAATCCTTTTCAAGGCTTTGGAAATCAAGGCAAATGGATCTTCATCATCACCATCCTCAGCTTCAAGGCTTTGAGTTCTCTCATTCTCTTTGGCTTTGAGAGCTAAGTTCTTGACAGTTTCTGGGAGCTCTCCATCAGCTTCATTCATAGATATTTCATGTGTCAGAAGCTTCACTTTTAGGTTATCAACTTGTATAGTTGAGAGATTCTGAGCTTCTTCAATAGCAGTGGTATTTGGTTCCCACTTTGCCTTTGGAAGACTTCTTAGAATCTTCCTCCCCTTTTCTTCATTGGAAAATTGTTTTCCCAGTGAATTGAGGTTGTTAACAATTTCTGTGAACCTCTTGAACATGTCTCTGATAGATTCATCTGCATTCATCTGGAATAGCTCATATTGCCTGAGATAGATGTTGGTCTTGGTTTGCTTGACTTGACTAGTTCCTTCAAATGTCACCACAAGTTTATCCCAGATTTCTTTGGCAGTAGTGCAGCATGAAATCCTGTTGAATTCATCTGTACTCAAAGCACAATATAAGATGTTAATGGATTTGTAATTCTTAGAATATTGTTCTAACTCAGAGGAGGAGAGTGAGTCTTCAGATTTTGGAGTTTTGATCCCATCTTTCTCTGTAAAGAAATTGTGAGGTCCATTCTGAATAATGCTCCATAGTTCCATGTCTTGATCAATGATGAACATTTTCATCAACTTTCCAGTGAGCAAAATTTTCTCCAAAAAATAGAGGACGTCGGTTAGCAGCTCTTCCCTGTGAGAAACCACCATCACCTGCAGTACTCATGATCACCAGATGGTTAAATCTATACAGTGATACAATCTCTTATACCAATTGAAAGTGTGAGTGTGCAGGTTGTAATGCAGCTAAGATACTCTAAAAGAGGGGGGTTGAATAGAGTATGCTAACTTTTTGTAAAACTTGATAAGATGATAAAATCTTGTGAAAGCTAGTGAAGTTCAAGGCCTTGAAAACAAGTTCAAGCCTTTGGCATGAAATACAGTTTGGAATGGATTAGTCAAGTCTTTTCAAATCCTTGAAAAGAGTTTCAAACCCTTGAAAAACAGACGAGTTTGAATACTTTAGAAACTTAGTAAGTAAAGAAACTGTAAAAGCAAGAGACAAGTGATGTATAGAGTTCAGTCCACTTGGACCTAATCTCTACCTCGGGGATCTGATCCCTGCAGCATTTTCAACACAATTCTTATTAATCAAAAGCTAAGCCTAAGATCTAAAGCACAGAGAGATGCCTTACTTTGTTACAGCTTGTGGTTCTCCCTAAACTATCTAGTACCTGCTCTAGCTAACTGATTAACTAAGAATTCTCTATTTTTCACTTTGAACAATCCTCGAGAATAAAGATAGAAATATTACAGAAATGATCTACCAATAAAGCACAATATAGAAGAACACTAGAGTGTAAAAAATACAGTGGAGTATGCAGTGAAATTCTGTGAAATGGATTGTGAGATTGATGAACTTCTTTGATGTTTGTCAATCCATACTTGTCTCTCTCTTTTTTCCCGTTGAGTGTTGTGTTTGTTGCTTCATAAATGAGCTCTATTTAAACTTCACACAGCTCTACAAATCTTCCCAGATTTTCAGCAACAAATCTCCTATTTTGTAGGCAACAGACTTTGAATCTTTGAAAATCTTCTCCAACGATTAAGTTATCACAATCTCGAGAGATAATGTTATGATCTTGCATTTGAATAGATTGAGAAGCTGTCATACCAGTCAGATTAAACACAGAATCATCTTCTCAATTATTTCCTTCCCTGCACAAGTCAGATTAGGAAATAATCCCTGCACACTAAGAAATAAAATTCCCTGCAAAATCATGGTCAAACAGATGATATTTTATGTTCAAACACGTTAGAATAATTTGTCTTTCATAATCAAACAAAAGTAAATCAATCATATGAATGAGGGATATGAAATCAACTTAGAAGAGTTTACAGAAAACTCCCCCTGTGAATGTTCATGTAGGTTAAACAGTTTCAAGGCTTTGAATCCAGTTTCAAGGCCTTGAAAATAGCTGCCTATGATAACTGATTCAAGGCTTTGAAAGCCGATTCAAGGCCTTGAAATAGTTAAGCTATTTCAAGCCTTGCACAACATGCGATCTTACACGTACAACTCTTTCCACTTTACGTTATTACGTTATAGTTTTTCGTGTGACAATTTTAAAGGAAATATTTCAAATCGTAAACAAATCCCAAGTAAAACATATACATCACAAAACACATTTTGAGAAAAATATTAAAAATAATATTATGACACTAAAAGGAGCTAGGCACGATAGGCTAGGCATATTTACTTACATTGATCCTCAGCACGTAAAGTCCCCTGGAAGATCACGTAGCCATCGTCCACAAATTTGTCACCTACAGATTACATTCCCTTATTTGATCACGAGTTTGTCCATACATGTATGCAATATGAATTGTTATAAGTCTAACGAGCCTCATTTGGAGTCACTCAATCCCCTCCACACAACACCTATATTTTATTTGTATCAATATTTCCAATTCTAATTATTATGTAAGAGCCCACAACTTAAATTCATTAACTTTGTTATGTATTAAATTCTAATTTATTAGCCAACTTATTAATTTATTTTATAAGTAATTAAGAATATTTCTTTAAAATAATAACTCTTTTGAAAGAAACTTAGTTAAAAGTCACTTACTAAGAACTTTGTAAAAAGACTATGAAATAATATCAATAAATAGTATTAATAAATATTTGCTATCAAATGAGAGAAGTGTTAACTTTAATTCTAAAATACTAATTAAATAGCAAACTTATTCAAAGAAAGTGCTTATATAAGAAAATCGAAAATAAAATCGCGAGATATATTTCTAACTTATTTATTTTCAAGAAAACAAGTTCTACTTAACTACAAATTATTTTTACCCCTATTATCTAAATATCTAACTAACATCTATTCAATTAAAATAGTAACTCGAAATTGTAGAAATTGATTTAAGCCCAAAAATAACATTTTTATTTCATTTATATATTTTTAGATTGTTAAATTTCAAGGAAACCCCCAAGTTATGCTAAAGAAAACAATTAACCCCTCTTTCATCTAAAACATTTTGATAAGCTATATTATTATCCTTGGTTTTCAGAAAGCACACAAAATACCGCCAATTCCCATCAACCCACTTCACTCAAATCCGATTCAAGCCATCAAGAACCAATTTTGACAGTTAATAATTAAACCAGGAGAAGATTTAGAGAATAACGAACCCAAGAAATGTGAGAAACGGTCAAGTCGTCGAAAAACTCCGGCGGAGGTGGAGCTCGTCGCCTGCGTTCAAGGCTTCCCAGCTCTGGTTGATGCTCCTAGGGATCTGATCGGACCTCCTGGATTCTAGAGAGGTAGGTCAAAGAGGGTGGTAGCGTTGTTTCGGCTGGACCAAGCTTCCTCGCCGGAAGCTATGGAGGACAGGCGTCGGGGACGGGTGCTGCAGCTGCTGCTGCTTCTCTTCCTTCTTCGTCTTCTGTTACTGAGTTATAGATAGGCGCAGAGAGAGAGAATAAAAAAGATAAGAAACGGTTTAGTTGGAGGTGGTGTCTTCCGACGGCGGCGGCGGATGGGTTTATGCCGCTGCTTGCTGTTGCTGTCGCTACTGCTCACGAGACATATACAGAGAGAGAAAGAGAGACAGAGGGATAGAGAGATGGTGGGAGGGGTGGAGAAAAGGTGGTGGTGTTAGTAGTGGGTTTTCTTTGCCGGAGGTGGTTGGTGGCAGTGAAGGGGAAGGTGAAGATGATGAAGTTGATGATGATGATGATGAAAACTGGTGATGATGAGGAGAGTGAAGTGTTTATATATGAGAGCTAAAGTAGCGGTGATGGTGATAGTGGCGGTGGTGATGTTTCGTACGGAAGGAAGAAGAAGAAGATGAGAAAGAAACAAATATGTTGGAAAAAAAACTCAAATAAAATAAGAGTTTTTAGAAATTATTCGGTGTAGCTTATGTACTAGTTGCTAGAGTGATTGGGTGTGGCACACACACATAAGTTCGCGGTGGTCGTATACGCGTTAGTAACTTAAAATAAAGAATATATAAACGTGTTAACTTACAATTTTAATACATCGTTTTCTATAATCTCACATAATTAAAACACGATAGTTTACCCATTATTATTATTATTATTATTATTATTATTATTATTATTATTATTATTATTATTATTATTATTATTATTATTATTATTTTCGCTACTAATAATTTAACAATGTATATATATATATATATTATAATCACAATTTTGTTTTACTATTATAACATTTAACCCATACAATATAGCATAGCGAATATTTAGATAATGTATGTTTACTATAAAATTGTTACATCACAATTCTATTCTTATTTAGCTCACAACTTTACTATTTTACCCCTAGCTATTAGGCGGGGTATTACATTCTTCCCCCTTAAAGAGAGCTTCATCCTCGGAGCTAAAATTCAACGAATAAACACGAAACTAAGATCACGTGACGGACAATTGATTTGAAGTAATCTCTCCCATGCAAGAAACCTTTAATCGACAAATCTCTATTTGATGCTCACTATGGAATATGGAGTGCAGTTGTAATCACAACTCATTTCAATTACTAAATGTTAATGCTATGCGTGACATGATGATACTCATGTTCTAGACACGTAACAGTTGTTGACGAAGGACGACATCCTCTCCCCCTTACAGAACGACGTCCTCGAAACTCCTTGTGAATTTATTGTCTAATCTTACCCTGATCATCCAGTCGGAGGTCAGCTTACCTGAATACAACGTAGGATATGACTTCTACTAGTCTATTAACTTCACAGTCCCTGGAATCTGCAGAAGAGCATAAAGAACTTTTGGTACAACCGAACTAAAATGCGGAGTAGTTCTACAAAATTATATAACCTCTAGAAGTAGCTGATAAGAGAGCCAACATCCCATTGGCCCAAATAGCTACTCCAATTTGCACACTTCCACTGACAAATCATACAAACTATTTGAAACCCCATTCTATACCATAATCCCATGATCGAGGTCTAAACACATCAGGTGATAAATCTATCGCGGGAAAATCTTCCAAAGACTTGATAAACGACTAAAGCCACTTTTATTGTTCATTTTATATTAGTAGTAATCCCAGACATAAATCAACAAAGGAACTATAATATTCTCCCATGATACATAACACATAGTTCTATAGGCTGCCTGACTCCAAAAGGTAAATCCATAACAAACTTTAGGCTCTTCTAGTAGTAGTTAAGTAACAAAACTCCAAGACAGTAATGCCAAAGGAAATATTACCTTCCTAGCCACACAACTCTCTATTCATCCCAATAGATGATATAGAAGATAACAACCAAGATATCGCAATAATACGATTCTTCCTACCATTTAGAATGTAGTCACCGAACTCAATTACTGAGATTCCACTCCAAGATTCTTGAGATTTCGCAATAATATAAGAACTACGATGTTGAAGAACACACTCACAAGAAATTTATTAACATTCAAACTTCGCGAGTCAAAACTGAACCAAATGTTAGTTTGAAAACCCCAAAGTGGAAGAAAAACTTCAGATAGAACCTATGTGAAGAATGTATACTACAATAATACATTAACAACAAGAATCTAAATAGTATTTATGTGAAAAATATATGCCACCAAGAAAAGAAAACTTAGATCACCGAGACAAATCACCATTTTACACAAGCTTAAAAAGAGAACTCCCAACTACATCAATAACTAAAGTCACATGGTAGTTAATCTAATAGAACTCTAAATGGGCACTCCAAACTGTCACAACACCTCAAAACCGGACTAGTTGGAAGCATCTAAAACTCAGTGGGTGAATTTTGCGACCTTTGGTCAACTTCTAACGTCTCCTCAAGTTTATTCCACCGTTCCTCGTTATAAGATCTTTTCATCCTACAATTTGATCACCTAATGTGATGTAACTATTCGCCTAAAAGTCTTTCTTTAGATCCCATCGTTCCAGATATTACATTTGACTACCCGTCATGCTGACGTTGCCGGAGAAACTCGAAACCTTAGCTTTTTATTATGAAACCACATAACGATTACCTTGAAGTAATATATTATACTTACCCCTTTTCATTTCTAACTAATTTGATCGACTTAGTGATCTCTTGTAAGGTTATGTTGACTCTACTTGGCATTGCTAGGGTGTGATCTATTTACTTCGAAATTTCGAGATATATTGCTGCTTATCCCCTCAATATACCATGCAGTATAAGTAAAGAGAACACATAACAAGAAATTTGGACATAGGCATGAAATATAACACATGGTTCATACTCACAATCATTTCTAGAATACCATCAACTATGAAATTTCCACGTAAGCTGTTCTGCTATGCATTTCTCCTTTCTATTGGAAATCTAAATTTGTCCCAAGCAAGAAACCAGATTCTTAATTCCGATACTATTTCATGACTTATCCTCAGATCAATTTCTTCACTCAAGCCTGATAGGCTACCACAAAATATAATCTCAATAACATGCCAATATACTTCAAATTATACATTTTCATACTACTATACAACACATCACCCCATAAATTGCCTACATGCTATCAAAAGTCGGATATTTAAATTGATAGAAATCTTTGAATTTATAGGTAGTCAACTGTGCAGATATGTTACAGAGCTGGCTATACATAAAGTTTTTAGCTACTTATTTCTTTCATATATGGAGTTGAGTTTCTTACGATAGGTTCTTTTAGGAGTCCAGTATACGAGGAAACTTAGGGTATTACCTCAATGACCAATTGTTGCAACAAATGAAAACTAACATCTTTTTGTTTTGTCCACGTGACAACACCCATACGTTCCATCCTATCATTCCAATCAAACCCCAAATAACGATTTAAATTCAAAAATCTTCGTGGTCCAAATTTGTCGTTCTCGCAATCAACCAAATAACTTAGAATAGTGGTTGGCCTCATATTTATACTTAAAGAAGTCTCCAATCGCCGGTAGAATATGCCTTTAGTTTCTAACATTAACACGGACTCCAAACTCTTCTCAATCTCTTGTCTCATATTAGTTCGATAAAATTCATACAACAAACTATAAGGTAGAAGACATGACATCGAAGCATTTATAAAACTTTGTCAGTGCCTCCAAGTGACATACGCGAAAACACCTAAGAACAATTCATTTTTGAAAACATATCCCATCTGTGAACAAAGATATTGCAACAATACTTCAAGTATTCTCCAATAACTGAGATAGTTAACTATTACAAGAAGTTGTCAATAATTTTCATAGCAGAATAATGATTCTCAACTAAACGTCATGAAATAATGAACTCCATATAGAAACTTAATAGATTCCAAATAAAACTTCCAAAATTTGAGTCACAACTCCAGGATAACCTCCAGACTATAAAATTTAAGAAATCACAAAACATGCAATTTCAGAATAAACTTGACTAAATCTGTCATTTGACACATCAAAGTCTTGTAGGCGATCACAGTTTAAGCATCATTCCTCCCAAGTTTGTCCTACAACTCCAAGAACAGTGCACAACAAAACAGACATCCCAATCATTAAGCAACACTAGGGTAACCATACTCCAAGTAATGCCTAAATTAATTAAATATTATTAGAATCCCCAAATCATTTATAACGAACTAGTCTAACATAGTCATCTGAATACCAATCATGAAGAAGTAGGGCCCAAGAAACCATTAACACACCAAAAAACATTCGATAATTAAGACAGTAAGATCGTATTTGAGCAATTAGAAGACTCACGAGTGTCTCAGGTGAGGGTGGGTGGGACTTTCTTCTAAATAACTTCGTTTGACCACCAGAAAAGACTCCAAAATGAATTTATTCTTGACCCTAACTCCAAATTACTATCCCTAATACCTTAATTATGCCATTTATCTTCACCTGAATATTCAGAAACTGGCTAATTAATCTAGAGTTCACTATTTCAGTTACCTTAGCATTCTCATTACGTCTCTTAAACCCAAACTCATTAATGGTTAAATTTTGATATTTCCCCTCTCAACATTATCAAATATTTGCCCTATGTGATTATTGTTCTAGGTCATTCGTTCATGCCAAATCTCCCTACTGTAGTATCATAATGGTATGCTAGTCACATCCTATCATATCCTTGGTTATGGTCGTAGAAATCTCAATAACCATCTCGTAATTTCACAATTAATATATCTAACACAATCATAAAATAACATGCGTCATATAGCAATTTCGCAATAAATCACGTATAACTCATGTCTACAAATATTATAACACATCTCTGCAATCAAGATGGTACATCTAGTACAAACAAACTCTGTTTCCATTCTTCTTCTCATCATGAAAGTAAAGATCACCAATATGCATTACAAATATACTCATATCATGTAACACTTCTTGAAACAGGATGAGGGTGGGAGGGGGAAAGTCAAGACTTAAACTACCCATAACTTGAACGGCTTTTCTAATTTTTAATTATCTTCCCCTATGTTCATTTTAAGTTATCCTACAGGTTTAATTCCCGTTACTGGTTTGCCTGCTCTGATACCACCTGCAACAACCCCCTTTATTCGGCTCAGACAAGCCGGGAGGGCGTTGTTAAAAGTAACGGCGGACATCGAAAGAAAAACCTCTCTATATACTATATTACTATTAAACATTCGAGAGAGTCTTCAGATATTACATGCTTCAATAAGTGATACAGTACTATACAAGCATACTAGATTACTTCTCATGACTTTATCATTCCACGTGAGTCTCGTTCCTTGCTACTCCGTAGTTCCCAGCTCCTAGACCTGCGGCGGGAAGGAAAACAAGAACCACAATTTATAAAATCAGCATAAAGTACTGAGTAAGCAAATACCCGAGCTCGTAAACAGATGAGTAAGCATAATTTCTTTTCATAACAATAATAAAGAGTAATAAACCATATAAGAGTAAACTTGAAGAATAGAGTATAAACTTGAATAAAATTCTTATCTTCTCAATTTTCTTTCTTGAATCTCAAACGGGGAGTGTTAATCGCAATCTCTTCTTCTTTCCTTTTCATAAACATCCTTATCTCAAGGAAAATCATATTTTAACTTTGTTGATACGGGAAAAGATCTGCTATACTATCACTAGCAACCATGACCTTAACTGCCGACAGCACCCTAAGACTTCTTGCGGCCAGAGAAGTGAGTACATGTAGCGACTCGGCAGTTTGAGACCGGGTTAAAATAATAGGCGTCGAGTGACCGAAGTCAACACGACAATAATAATAAGTTTCTCCCGTACAACTCTTTCCACTTTACGTTATTACGATTTATTGTTTTCATGTGACAATTTCAAAGGAAATATTTCAAATCGTAAAGAAATCTCAAGTACAACATATACATGAAAAAACACATTTTGAGACAAATATTAAAAATCATATTATGACACGAAATGAGCTAGTCACGCTAGGCTAGGCATATTTACTTACCTTGATCGTCAGCACGTAAAGTCCCCTAGAAGATCACACAACCCTCGTCTACAAATTTGTCACCTACAGATTACATTCTCTTATTTGATCACGAGTTTGTCCATACAAGTATGCAATATGAATTGTTATAAGTCTAACGAGCCTCATTTGGAGTCACTCAATCCCCTCCTCACAACACTTAAATTTTATTTGTGTCAATATTTCCAATTCTAATTATTATGTAAGAGCCCACAACTTAAATTCATTAACTTTGTTATTTATTAAATTCTAATTTATGAACCAACTTATTTATTTATTTTTCAAGTAACTAAGAAAATTTCTTTAAAATAATAATTCTTTTGAAAACAACTTAGTTAAAAGTCACTTATTAAGAACTTTGTAAAAAGACTACGAAATAATATCAATAAATTGTATTAATAAATATTTGTTACCAAATGAGATAAATGTTAAATTTAATTCTAAAATACTAGTTAAATAGCAAACTTATTCAAAGAAAATGCTTATTTAAGCAAATCAGAAATAAAATCGCGAGATATATTTCAAACTTATTTATTTTCAGAAAAAAAAGTTTCATTTCACTACAAATTATTTTTACCCCTTTTATCTATATATCTAACTCACTTTTATTCAATTAAAATAGCAACTATAAATTGTAGAAATTGATTTAAGCCCAAAAATAACATTTTTATTTCATTTATATATTTTCAGATTGTTAAATTTTAAGGAAACTCCCAATTTATGCTAAAAGAACACAATTAACCCCTCTTTCATCTAAAACAGTTTAAGAAGCTATACTTATTACCCTTGGATTTCAGAAAGTACACAAAATACCCCCCAAATCCCACACACGTACGAGCCACTTCACTCAAATTCGATTCAAGCCATCAAGAACCAATTTTGACAGTTAATAATGAATTAGGAGAAGATTTAGAGCATACCCAACCCAAGAAACGCGAGAAACGGTCAAGATACGGAGCGGGAAATGCCCATTTAGTTTTCTTGTGATAGTAAAACTACTCTTTCACTCAAGTTGCTAGTAAAGAAGAAGCTGGGAAAAAGGTTGCAGAGGATAAATGATTGATTGATGAGGATAGCATTGACTCACAAGAGCTTCTCATGGAGGCAATGCAGAAGAAGAATAAGAAAGGAAAGGAACCAGTTACTTCTGCTGACCTGTTTGAAGAAAATGTGGCTGCTGATGTGCCTGGTGATGAAGTTGCTCGGGATGATGATGTAGAGGAGGAAGAAAGTGATCAAGGGAAAGAAGCTGAAGCCAAGTCTGATGCAGATCCAAATCCTTGATTCTAGCCTTTCTTTCTACCCTATTTTCAAATTCTTGGAATCCTTTTCAAAGACTTGAAAATATTCTCACTTTCCTCCAAATTTTTCTAAGTTTTTCAGTCTTTTTAAAAACTTTTGATCCAACATTTTCTCTTAGTTTTTTTGATGAAAGTAAAAAAGGGGGAGATATTTATGTGTTCTTTAGGATAATAAAGATCTGGTTAACATCAGTAGGTTATTTGAACACTTGAAGTACATTATTATTTTTGGAGATTACTTAGTTGTTTTTGTTTCTGTTGTGAGGTTACTATGTTCGTTTTTTATTCTATAAAACTGTTCTGCCATGCTACTAATGTGTATATTTTGCTGAATATAAGTACTAAACAAATTATAAGGGGAGATTGTAAGTTCACAGACTGTTTCAAGACTTTGAAACAGCTTTCAAAAGCTTCGAAACAGCACTGCAGTTCAGAGCATGAACTCAGGGGGAGTTTTTCCTTCTGATTTGATCTGTAATCTACTTTAATTGATTATGTCTTATTTGATGATGAAAGACAAACTTATGTGATGTATGATCATGACTTAATCTCATTGCTTGACTGATTTTTTGCAGCATTTACTAGTAACCTATTTTGCAGCAACTATTTCATAACTTGTCTATATGCAGAAAAAGGAAATCCAAGCAGAAAAACAAGACTGTTGAGAGATTTCGTACACCACTTTTTAAGAAACATTCGAAAACTCTCATGGATTGATAAGAAACACAAAGGAAGATCAAATTCATACAATCCAAGCTTCAGAAGAGCGATGTAGATTTAACTGCTTCACTGTGTTACAGTGTTATTCATTATGTACTTCATTTATTTATCATTCCGTTAATAATTCTCTAATCTTAATATCCTGGTGTTGTTCAAGAGGAACAACAAGAGATTCTTATTGAATTAGTTAGCTAGAGCAGGTACTAGATAGGTTAGAGAGAACCACAAGTTGTAACAGAAAAAGGGAAGGCTATGCTTGAGATCTAAGGCTTAACTTTTAATTAATAAGAAGTTTGTTTGAAATCATGCAGGGATTAGATCCCTCAGGCAGAGACGTAGGTCATTGAGGACTGAAATCTGTAAAATCCTTGTGTCTATTTCTCTTTACTTTTCAGTTCCTAATTTGGCTAAGTTAACTGGTCAAAACAGGTTTCCTGTTCAAATCCTTGAAAGGCATTTCAAGGCCTTGAAAACTACAAGCAAACTTTTCTACTATCTGTTTTGATTCCAAGGACTTGAAACTTATTTTAGGGTCTTGAAATACTTCCTGTTTTCTACAAACTTGCTTAAAACTACTCTTTTGGGAAAGGTTGTCATACTCTATTCAACCCCCCCCCCCTTCTAGAGTATTGATCCTTTATTAGTTGCCTACGTACTGTCTTTCACCCAATCCTCAAATTTTCCCGTGTCACTGAAAAAAATCCATAATAAGATGGCATGGTGGAAAGTTCATTTGCTTTTTACAGGAGGGATATTAAAAGTTATCAAAACTGTTACGACTTCTATGCATGTATATGTTGTGCAGACCGAGAACAAGAGTGTTAGTATTTGCAATTAGATTGATAAGATCAATAGGAGTTTCCTTTGGGGGCGAGAATGAAGCTTTTGGTTTCAATAAAAGGCTTTCAATTGTATAAAGTAGCTACTTTCGAGAGCACTGCCCAAAAAAGAAAACTCCACTGTATCAGTTGGGACACTGTTTGTAAACAGAAGAAGCATGGTGGTTTGGGTATCACGAAGATGGTTCTTCAGAATCAGGCTTTCTTAGCTAAGCATGGTTGGAAAGTTATTTCAAATTATCAATCTCTTTGGGCTACCAGCCTTAGGAAAAAATACTTGGGGAATCTTTCTTTTCTTACCCGACCTTATTCCAGGAATGCTACTAGTACTTGGAAAAGCATTCTCAAATCTTGCAAGCTGCTAGTTAGTAAATCTCAATGAAAAAATGGTAATGGACGCAACAACCCCCTTATCCGGCTCGGGACAAGACCGGGAGGGCGATGCTTAATAGAAGCGGCGGAGATCAAAAGAAATACAATCCAAAACTCACACTTATATTATTAAACAACTGCATAAGTCTCTTACACACGCTGATTACTATTACAGAATACTTATCTAACATTATTAGATAAACTACTGGTAACGTCCATAGTCTAGATGAGTCTTGCGCCCCTTCTATTTTACCGTCCCAGCTCCAAGACCTGCGGTGGGAAGAAAAACAACAGGAACCGCAGTTTTGAAAGTCAGCAAGAGATGTTGAGTGAGATACACCTCAGTATATAAAACAAGAAAGATGAGATATATTGCGTAGCCACGAGTTAAATAAAAAAAGCACATAATATGAGTAAAGCATTTATCAGAGTTGCAGCAGTATAAATAGTAGTACCAGTAAGGATCATCTGATATAATTCAACTTTCAAAATAAGTTATTACTCACAGTAACCACAGTTGATATGAACAGTCCTCTGATCTGATATCCAAATCGAGGTTTGGGAAAACCTTTCTATGGGAAACCTTCCCGCGTAGAACAACAACGAGAGAGAAAACCTTAACTTCGTGCCTGGCGTTGTGGAGAACATATCCCGACCCGACTTATATATACCATACTAGACCTAAAGTGTTGACACCCCATTAAGTCCAAAAGAGTAGTACTAGATGGGACTCTAGCCAACAAGGCGAAGAGTCGGGGCAACTAAGGGCCAACCCAAGCCAATAAGGGCAAATTAAGCCAACACAGGCAAATCCAAACCACTATTTTTGGTACATGTGAGCTTAGTTTCAAAACAATCATTTCGAAACATAAACAAAATTCAAGTAAAGCATGTGAGTCACAAAACACAGTTTGAGACAAGTTTAAAAAATCATGTCACGACACGAATGAAGCTAGGCAAGCATGACTAAGCATATAACTCACCTGATGTCGACTCAGCAGTTGGTACGTAGGATGGTCGACGAAGCCTATGTCCACAAATTTGTCGCCTACAATTTACAAGTCTCTAGTCACAATGGTGTCATTTCTGAATAAGCGAATACCCTAGCCCTATAAAGATGCTCGACTTAGTCGAATACTAATTTCATCTCTCACAATTTCCAATAAACTCGTCTTTTAAGTCCTATACTTATATATATATACATATACAGATATATATATAGAGAGAGAAATATTCTTGAAATAATTTGATTGATCAAAATAACTTTCTTACGAATCATTTTGTTTAAGAGAGAAATCTTTAAAACTATTGATTTCCATAACTACTAGCAATAATAAGAAAAGACAAATAATATTTACTAAAGAGTTGTTTTAGCTAGAAATTAAATATGATATTCATTGATAAAAGATTAGTGTATGATTATTGAAACTCAATGTTTATTATAAATAAAACTAAAGTGACAAATAACTCAAACATGTAATATTTTTCACGTAAATACATATAACATTTTATACCTAAACCAATTTCGAAAACAGATCCTTTCTCATTATTCATTCAATAATTTATGTATTTGAAACAAATTTTTGTAAATAAATACTATAAATATCTTTAATCTAAACTAATAATATTTCTATACACACACAAATACTCTCACAACCTCATTTTATAAGAAAGTAATTTATTATAACAAATTACTACAAACAAATATAATTTTACAAAGTATTCATTTTATCTATTTAGTTAAAATATATATTTAACCAACTTCAGCTTAATAGTTAAAACTAAGTAAATAATTGTAATAACAGAATATATAAAATACAACTAGTCCCCTACTGTTTCATTAAAATTCACTCACAACCCCCAAGTTTTTGAAAACAACTTTCTTAAAATACACATAGCCCCCCAACATGAATATTCAAATTCATCGATCCAAACACGGATTGAAGCATGCAAGACTCTATTTTGACCATTTAAATCAACTCACGACGAGAGCTTACCCGAACTAAGAAATGCGAGAAACGGTGAAGAAACAAAGCGGGTCGAGTCGTCAAAAAACGGCGTCGGAGGTGAGCTCGATCGGAGCTTCTCCGGTGGTCCTTGGCTTCGTTTGAAGCTTCCTACATCTTAGTCAAACTATTTAGAGTCCAGAGGGTCTGATTTGGAGAGGTGGGTAGCTCGGGTTTTGTTGGGCCAAGGTCTCGTCGGAAAGTATGGTGGTTTGGCAGCGACTTCGGCTCCCTCTGCGAAGGTGGTTGCTGCTACCTCAGTTTCTTCTTCTGCTGTTGCTACTAGGTTCGAAATAGGGAGGCAATCGAGAGATATGGAGGCAGAGGAAGAAACGGTGGTGATTGGCTTCGAGTGGTTATTTCCCGTCGGTGCTACGGCGACGGTGGTTGGTGACTGGTTGTCACCGCTCGTTGTTGTTGTTGCTTCTCTGCTATGGTAGAGAGGAAGAGAGATGGGGGTAGAGAAGGGAGTGAGAAGTGATGGGGTGTCGGGGGTGTTGGTGGTCACGGTGGTGTTGGTGGTGGCCGGAGAAGAGAAAGATGACGATGATGATGGTGGTGGTGGTGGTTGTGTTCTCTGAGGGACAAGAAGAGGTGGGTTTAAATAGAGAGGAGCTATCGGTGAAAGCAAGAGGTGGATTCGGTGGCGGTGTCGACAAAATAATTGTCGAAGAAGAAGAAGAAGAAGAAGAAGAAGAAGAAGAAGAAGAAGAAGAAGAAGAAGAAGAAGAAGAAGAAGAAGAAGAAGAAGAAGAAAAAAATCTGGTGACAAAGAAGACAACTCTGGGAAATGCTTTGGTGTGGCATGTGTAGGAAGTCTCGCTGTGGTTGTTCACGTGAGGTCCTATAGAAAAATAAAAAGAATCGCGCAAAATTTTAAAGTCTTGTTCTAAATAATCACACAAGTTTTCCGTCTAATAAAATTCCCAAAAGTTACCTAAATATCATTTTTTCACTTTCTAAAATACTATATTACCCTTAAACTTAGACGGAGTATTACAATGGAAGAGTGTGTCTATTCGGAAGGATAATTGGGCTGGCCCTTTCTATCTAGAATCTAAGTACCCAGAGGTCTTTTTTTATTCTTCTCTTTCTGTTAATGCTATCATCTGTAATGGTACTTGGAATCTTCCGATGCTTGCTAACATCATCCTCTGTGATGCCATTAATTATATTCTTGCTAAGAAGATCTCTTGGGATTGTAATAAAACAAGGGTAAAAGACAAAAACCACCCCTCGAGTGTGGGGTATATACAAAAACACCCTTTGTGTTCGGGGATATACAAAAATCACCCATGTCACTAACAGTGCACTAACAGAGTGGTAATAAGACTTATTTACCCTCATTTTGACAAAAAAGGCCCCACTATAAGTATATTTTTTTTCTTTCTTCCTTCTCACTTAGTAACCCTAGCTGTTACTTCCCTTCCCCACCTCTCTCTCTCTTTCTCAGCTCGAGCGGCAACGGTACCACCCTCGACGTCTGCCGAAGCTCCAGCCAGACGCCACCACCGCAGCCATCCTGTTGGCCGGAAGAGGAAGGACGATGAGGAGGGGCAGGGGAGGACGACGTCGCTGTCGCCGGTGGCGGCCACCGCCGCTTCGGCGGCTAATTCTTCGTCTTCGCATTTAGGGTAAATTTTCAGGTATGGGTCGATTTTGGGGGTGTAATTTTTGTTCGAATTTCTGAGTTTTGACTTTGGGGGTTCTCGATTTAGGTTTGAGGAGGTTCTAATGGAGGTGGTTGTAGGTGGCTTCTGGATTGTATAATTGAATGGGTGTAGCTGATCGTGAGGCTGCAAGGACTGGGTGTAGCTAATCAATCTCAATGAATCCCAGTTTGAGAAATTGACGGAGAAGGTTATCGGTGAATTTGGATTTGAAATCAGTTGAATCGAGGACAGACCCAGTAAGCTAATTGGGTCTGTTTCGGTGAATTTGGATTTGAAATCAGTTGAATCGGGGACTTTGTTGATTCAGAACTGAAAGCCGCCATCACCATCCCCATCTTGCGGTGGCGCAGGTAGTTCCGACGGAGAAGGTTATCGATAGTGTTGTGCAGGTAATTCTTCACTTGTTTTCTCTCTCCCTCGATTCCAAATCTGAAAGCCGCCATCACCATCCCCATCTTTCGGTGGCGCAGGTAGTTCCGACGGATCGACGACCCACCAGTCATTCTTCATCCTTCCGGTGGCGCCCTTGCATTTGGGCTTGTGGGGTGATTGAAGAGAACAGGAGAGGATTGGACTGGGTAAGAAGGGTGAGGAAAGGAGAGGATTGGTGGTGGAAGCCATGGATGTGTAAGAGTTTTGTGCTGTATAGTGAAACTTGGTATGCATTTGATGATTCTCCAGAACAACAACTAAGAATTTGAAAGAAAGAATTCTCCATAACAACATTTGAGACATACTGGCGGTGCTGGTGGTTCGAATCGGGGGGTTTTCCCAATTTTGAGGAGATGAGATTGAATGAGCACAATTGTTGTTGTTTTTGTTGATGTTGTTGTGTTGGTGTTGGTGGTAGTGGGGATTTGGTGGTGGTGGTGGTGGTCAAGAACACCAAGAACAAAAACAAAATAAGGGCAAAATGGTCATAAAAAAGTCAGATTGCCCCCCTCTCTTAAATGAGATTAACAGAAGGGTGGTATTTGTCCAACGTCCGTTAGTGACAGGGGTGGTTTTTGTATATCCCCGAACACGAAGGGTGTTTTTGTATATACCCCATATTCGAGGGGTGGTTTTTGTCTTTTACCCATAAAACAATAATATTCAAGTATCTTGGTGTATTTTATAGAAAAATCTTTATTATATTTACATGGAAAATACAATTCATTACAATAAAAAACCATTCAAGAATGTCATGTATCAAGTCTTGTCTCAGTTTTTAAAAGCACAAAGATACTTATATGTTATTACTTTATTAAAAAAAATACACGTGAATAAAACATGAAATTTTGCGATTTTTTCTAAAAATTGTTAATAAAAGTTAAAACACTTTAAGATTGACAGATCTATGGTAATAAAAACGTATTTCATATCTTGAAATTATGTAAATTATGTAATTTTGGTGAAATATATTGCATTATTTTTACATATATCAAATTATTAAATTAAAAATTTATCATTTTTAGATTCTTTTAAATTTGTTAGTAAAACTTGTATTTTAAAAAAATTTTGAGATGAAGTGGTACAATAGTCTTTTTATATTTTTCCGTTCCAATATTAACAGAAATTTAACGGATGAGTACCCGTTTGCACGAAAATTCTAAATTTTGGACCCGTTCTGCACGATTTTAAAGTTTGAATTCCCACTTACATGTTTTTGAACTATGAGTACTTCCGGTGCAATTTTTATATATGTATATATATATATATTTATATATGTATATATATATATATATATATATATATATATATATATATATATATTTCTGTTTGCCTTCTTTGCTAAGTTAGATAACCTAACATGGGATGGATAACAGTCATAACACGATGTATATAAACGGTCAAAGTCAATGGGAGGATTTTCGTTTGCTTTGCTCTCATGATCTGGTCCACTATTTAGTTTGACATTTGTTGCTCCTAGTTGAAAGAAGAGAAGTAGCACAGATCAAAGGAGAAAGACGAAGCATCATCGCCTGCAGAACAATGACCCACGACCATCACCACCACTCCAGCCACCATCACCACCACGATTCTCCTCACCCAGGTACAACTCGCTCGACCACCTTCTGTTTCATTTCAATTTCTCCCCAATTCCCACACTTTACCGATCTCGCTACACCCCCTTTCCTCTGAAAATTGACCTGCAGGTTTCGCTCCTCCGGCCCAAGTCCACCACACCGGCCATTACCATCAAGGTCCGCTCACTTCTCCGATTCTCTCTCTTTCTCGAATTCTCGAGATTGACTCATCAATCAATCAATCATTGAGCTTCGATTTAACAGTTTTGACTTGGGGTTTTTGTCGCAGGTGGTCCAGCACCGGCGTACCCGCCGCCTCCGTATCAGGATCCTATAAGCTACCAAGGTTACTTCGGCCCACCGGCTCAACACCACCAGCAGTACGACCACCACCACCACGGACATCACGACCACCATGGTTGTGGATTCCTCAGAGGCTGGTACGTCACATAACCAAGTCTCTCAATTTATCATCGTCTCTTTCATCTACGATTGGATCTGCTTTACTTGAGCAGTGTTTTCTTGAATCCTGATTATTAAATAAGTTTCTTGTACTATTTGACTAACCCTAATTAGTAGGAGGATTAATTTGCTTGCCCAATTACAGAAGACTGGCTCATGTTTCTCTTACAATCATTGAAGAACATCAACTATAAATTCCTACGAGAAATTGAGACCTTCCCATTGTTTCTGAAACCGGCGAATAGAGCAATCTCCTACTAATTACGGTACAGAGAAAAAGAAAATTTATGATAAAATATAAAGCTAAAATGCGTGATGGCACTACTAGCAATTACGTCGTACTAATCGTAATTGTTAGCATGGAATGTGGTAAGATTGTGGAACCGAGGCTCCCATTGAAGACGGAGCCTCCCTTTTTGAAGGTTACTAGATGCTATTGCTGGACAAAACACATTATCTTTCGGTTTTTCAGGATGGATAATACCCAGAGCGACGGACTGTCCCTGAGCTTTCAAGTGAAACCGGCAGATTATCCATCGGCCTTGTTTGCAAATCAATTCACAAAACTAGGTTGATTGCGGAGAAAACCATTGTTATGCTTGTTTGTGGCCTCATTCACTTAAAAACTAGAAAAGAAAAGTAGTTAATTTGACTAGAACTCGATGTTTTGCCACTTGATTTTTCCTCTCTTTTGGAGAGGCTTGATTTTGGTTTTGAAATTGAAATTCTAGATTACCGATAATTCGTGATTTAATACAACTCGCACTGCAATATAATAGGTTTGTTTTTTTAGTTTGCGCACATTGAGCTGTTGCTTCGGTTTTTAACATTTTTGTTTCATGAGCTGAACATATTTATACATATTAATTGTATCCGTTTGTGCTGTGAAACTATAATAGGAGTTTAATACTTCGAGTCAAATTTTGATGCCTACCAACAAGGTCTCAAACAACTAATAGATAGCCGAGTCCCTTAAGATGGGTCCTGGGTAGAAGCCGGGCACTTGCGTATGGAAAAAAAGCTTTGTTAGGTGCGGCAACACTCACTTTGGTGGTTTTCACCCCTGGGGAGCAGTAGTTTCTGGCTGTCAGCTATGGGACACCGCTTGGTGCATGTGTGTGTGTGTGTGTTTGTGTGTGTGTGTGTGTGTGTGTGTGTGTGTGTAGCGTGTAGCTTAAGTGGCTAAGAAGGAACGAAAAACACTAAGAAGAAATGAACTGGAAGTAGTTGTCAGTGCCTGCTTCAGTTGAAATATTCTGTGATGTAGAAGGTAGTGGGTTTTTTGGTTAATTGACGAGACACACAGTCGCTAATTTTGTATGATAGGTAAATGAATGTATCTATGGATGCTAAAATATGCTCTGTGGCAGAAAAATCAGAGAGCAGTACTCCTATACTGTTTGTTTTGTCAATTGTTAGTTACCTAGTTAGTGATTGATTTCAGCTTTTTGAATTTTACTAATGATTGCAAATATACTTTGTCAAGGCAGCTTTTATGATTCAGAACTGCAATAACAGACAGTTTGGTTTATAACTTTGTCATCTCCAGTTATTGGCTGTACCTCGAGTAAATGTTAAACCACTATTTGTTGATCAACTACCAAATTGGTACAGGCATATATAGCCATATAGGTTCCTCTCCACCCCGATGTCCATTCCTTGTTCTGTAGATAGATGTTTCACTCTCTTCTTGCAGGAGTTAGAATTTGTTTGAGAGTGTAGTATTATCCAAATGGCATCACGACCTAGATTCTTGAGGCCCATAGATTTCTATCTTTTACCTTTATCAACTTATGCTGACTGATAATGCCTCTTATAGAACTTTTGACATATGTAACCCCTATGCAGTATATGTTCGTTGATAGTGTGACACATGCACCGTTATAATTGGCATATAACCTTCACGCAATATTGATTTTACTGGAATCGTGCACCAATAGTGTTGATGTTAGTGAACATATACTGCATGGGGTTATATGTCAAAGGTTCTCAATTATATTCTTTGCCTGGATGTTTATTAGAAGTTATTTGGCTCTCATTTGGAAAAAATATTATCATGTTTTGCTCATTTCGTGTTCATAGAGAAGTTTTGGAAGTCCTAATGCTGGTTGTGGATGTATTGGAACCTTACTCTATTACCCGTGCTTGCAATAACACGATTAAACACTAAATCATGCATAGGCATTCTTAGAACTCGACTTCATTACTGAACACCGTGGAGAAGTGCACACACATCGGGGAGTTGGAAAAAGTCATATGCACTACTAGTTTGAGTTGAGTAGCGTGTAATGTATGATTTCACTAGAGTAACCTGAGTTAGACATCCAAGCAGTATTTTCTCGGTTATGTGGAACATCTTATAACATTGCTGAATTCATTTGTGATTTTTGATGTGTAGTTTTGCTACTCTTTGCTGTTGCTGGGTGCTGGATTGCTGCTTCTAAGCTGTTGCTGGGTGCTCTCTACTTCAAGATTGATACATATAGTAAATGTTATTCATCTGGGGCTATTTGGTTTATTGAGCAAGAATATACCAATACCCATTTTTTAAAAATATTTGCCTATTGTGAGTGATATTTGTGAATAGACAAGGCGTGCGCGCCACCCATTCTCTATTGTCTTTATATTAATGGTGGTCAAATTTATGTGTAAAACTTTTATCGCCCGTTAATATTAGTATATCTGAGCGTCCTGGTGAATTGATCGCATCTCAGTTTGATGTGAAATAGAGCTGTGAGTCGCCCTAAGGAGCATCTCAATTTTAATCCAGCGAGGGCATTCAACTCTCCCTGTAGAACTGATGTTGGTGACATATTAACCAGAGCTCGAAAGCCCCTTTTCGAATCTCCATTGTTGTACCTGACAACTCCACCGATTGGCGCTAGCTAGAAGTTAAGCTTCTGAAAAGCCACCAAATCATGAACCTGATATATAATCTCTTTAATAGGAAAGAGCAAGCATCGAAAAGGCAGTGTCATGAATTCTGTTGTTATGCAACAACCAGGCCTATGGTTGTAGCAAAGATTAGACACCAATGAAGGTTGATATGGTGGTGATTAGAAGAGCAATCAACACTAAAATCCACCCACTTACCGATATTCGAGACCACAAAATCGCTCCAAGGCACAATTGGAGCCAGCTTCTTCCAAATGGTTTAAATCTACTGACAATCCCTGATACTAGTCCCAGCTCTTCATTCTCAATTTGACTTTTGTCACTATTCACTGGATCACTTTGACCCGTTGATTTGAATAGCAAACCGATGTACTACCTCCGTTTCTTCTCTATCACACCGGTTTGACTTTTGTCACTATTCACTGGGTCACTTTGACCCGATGATTTGGGTAGCAAAACGATTGAATTTTTTGATAATCTTTTCATGGTACTGTAGAGTAAAAGTTGTTCTATAACACGGTAAAAAAATCATCAAAAAATTTAATCGTTTTGCTATCTAAATCACCCGGTCAAAGTGACTCAGATACGAGTCAAAAAGTCAAACTGGTGCTATAGAGAAGAAACGGAGGTAGTAATTTTTTGATAATTTCTTCATGATGTTGTAGAGTAACAGTTGCTCTATAATATGGTGAAAAAATTCTCAAATAATCGTATTATTTTGCTATTCAAATCACCCGGTCAAAGTGACTCAGATACAAGTCAAAAAAGTCAAATGAAAACTAAGAGTTGCGTCAGACTGGTGGCATGAAGACTAGTCTCACAGGAACATGAGCAGGTAAGTGTCTCCTTTCAATGGATCCCACCCCCAATCCACAAAGAAGCTTTTACAACAGCTATTGATATTTGGGATCACCAGTACGAAAGATTAAGAGCTTGTTTGGTATCCGTTTAAAAACAAGACAAATAGTAGAAAAAAAAGTACCGAAAAAACACGTTTAAAAATAGAATCAAAAAACTGTTTGGTATCCATTTATAAACAGTGTTTAAAATCAAAAATATGTTTGGCAACATTACTAAATGTCAATGTTAATTTGCTCAAAAATCATTTTTACGTACAATACCGACATATATTTGATATTTCTTGCATCAAATCATAGTTGAAATGTCTTTCAATACCAATAGTATGAAAAAAACATAAAAAAAAAACATCACACTTGCTGTTTTTTTAAACAGCTGTTTTTCAGCATATTTTATTTTTAAACAGACAAAAAACAGGTGTACCAAATGGGTTTAAAAAAAAACCCTGTTTTTAATCAAATTTGATTAAAAACAGGGATGCCAAACATGCACTAACTGAGAGTGAAGCAGTGGCATTCCTGGTGTTCGCCCAATTCTGCACTAAGACTGCCTAAATTTCTGCATAATTACTGAGGTAGTTTTATTATGGGTAAAAGACACTGACCACCCCTGACTTTAAGCCTAATTACACCCCACTTTGCACCCAATTAACGGAATATTCCGTTGACACTTAGCACCCTTCTGTCCTATTCCATTAGAAAAGTGGGAGATAGACTTTTTTCTGACCATGTTGCGCTTGTGTACTCTTTTGGTCTTTTTTTACCCATGTTTATTATCAACACCAGCAACATCACAACCAAAATAGAGCAACAACACAACCCTAAAAACATCTTCCACTTTTAAATCCAAAACATCAATAACACTAAACAATGAAGAACATTTTGGAGGATGAACAAAATTAATTACTGGAAACAGGCTATAAAAGTCAGTCAGTCTCTCTCTATTCTAGTTTCTTATCCTGGTTTCTAAGAGTGTCATGAGCAAGAACAAGAACTTCATCATAACATCAAGAACAGCAACGCCAATGACAGATCTGAACAAAATTTTGAACCAAAATTGTTTGACCTCAATAAGTTTGGACCAATTTCAACATCACCTAAAACAATTAACTTGAACGGCAACCACTGGTATTCACTATTCACTGTCGGAGCAGAAGAAGAAGAAGAAGCTTTTGAAACCTGAACTGCCACCACCAGCACCGCCAAGATTTATGCCAAATTACTGCAAAAAAGCAAATCTGAAGACTTTACCACCTGAGTTTGCCGCCTCTCCCCCAAATCGACGACCATCTAGGACACTAAATCGGCGATGAGTGTCGTGAAGAGAAAACGATGGGATGTTGTTGTGACATGAGGTTAAGGTTCGAATCCCCTAACCTTTCCATCGTTGCACTACCTCAATTGCCCAGAACAGAACGTTAACCTCCAATTCAATTCGTGGTATGGTATTTTGTCTATCGATTTGGTGAGGAACAGGGGTATAGGAGAGACCCCTTGTTCCTCACCAAATCGACAAACAAATCGATATCATCTTCGTCTTCCGCCTACATCACTCCCCATCGGACTTTGCTCGCCGGTTTCTGCGCCGTCGGATTTGAGACCCACACCATGGTTGTGACGAGAGAGAGAGAGAGAACAGTTACTTCATGTAACATATCGAGAATGAGAGAGAGAAGGAGAAATCTAGGTCGAAAGAGCCAGATCGAGTTGTGTGGTCTGGCGATCTGGTTGAGAGTGGGTGGGCTTGGATGGGTGGTCGGAGGACTATTGAGAGAGAAAGAGAGAGGAGAAGAAGTGGCTGTGTTTCACAGCAAGAGGGGGATAGATAAAGAAAGAGAGGGAAGAGAGAGAAAATTAGGGTTAGTCATGGAAGAGAGAGAAAATTTCAGGGGTAAAATAGTCTTTTTCCCCGTGCTGTTAGTCAACCGCTAATCTCCATCCAAAAAAAGGTGTGGAGTGTCTTTTTCCAAAACACAGGGTAGCGGAGTGGAATCATGCCTAAAGTCAGGGATGGTCAGTGTCTTTTACCCTTTTTATTATTTATCTATACCATACAATAAGTAAACATCCCACCGAGTAGTTTTTATTTAGTCACCATTTAGGGTGAGTTTGGTAGAATGGTTTTTGGTTGAAAAACTGGTTTTTAGATTGTGGTAGAATTTTTTTGGTTTTTTTTTAGATTCCGTTTAAATAAGTGTGTTTGGTGATGGTTTTTAATCTGGATTAAAAACTGGAGAAATGTGTCTGGTAGTGGTTTTTAAACTAGAAACAGTAAATTAGATGACAAATATACCCTCCACTTGTATTTTCTTTATAGATTCACGAAGAACAAATTCAAATTAAAAAGTTAACGATTTCATGAGTGTCAACGATTTCATGAAAGTTACAAATTGAAGAAAAATCTGACGGTATTGTAACATCTAAAAATCAAAATTTGCATACATTTTTAAAAGGAAGCTTTCATTAAAAAGGCAATAGCCAAACAAGGCTATCACAGCCCAAATACAAACTTAGTTAGTGATCTAAACAGATCTAGCACAAATGCACAATAGTGAGCTGAAGTATTAACACTTCTGGAAATAAAAACAAAAGAACATGATGAAAAACTACCATATCAACTTGCAATCTCCAGAATAGGAGCAATACTTGAAGCACAAGAAATTACTTTGGAGTTAATAGCTGCAATGAAGAACAAGAAATGACTTTTGCATTGTGTAAAGCCAAATGTTGGATTCAACAAAAAATTAACGATTTTATGAAATTTCGATCACCTCAAAATTCAAGACTTGTGGTTTCATGAAATAGAAGTATGAGCATAAATTGCGATGAGAAATTATTACATAAATAAGAAAATGAGCTAGGGCAACTTTGAAAATATAAAGAAAGTGTGAGGGTAATATAGGGTGAGCTGTAAACAAAAAAAAAACTGGAAAAAAACCACCAAAACTTGATTTTTTCTCCCATCCCAAAAGTTCAAAAAAACCAGTTTAAAAACTAGTTTTTAAACCAAGCAAAACAAACACTTTAAATAAACTATTTGGTGAAAAAACCAAAAACCAAAAAAAAAATTACTTTACCAAACGGACCCTTAGTCACCAAAAGCAACAGTCTGTTCATGTAAGTAATGTATCATTGTTTTCAAAAAGGGTAAAAGACAAAAACCACCCCTCGAGTATGGGTTATATACAAAAAATCCCCTCGTGTTCGGGGATATACAAAAACCACCCCTGTAGAGACAAAAACCACCCCTGTCAGTGGATGGACGTTAGACGAAAAGCACCCATCTGTTACAATCAATCAGTGTGGGGGTGCAATATGTCCTTTTTATGACCATTTTGCCCTTATTTGTATATTTTTGTTCATCTTGTTCATGTTCTTGGTGTTCTTGGCCACCACCACCACATCCCCGCCACCACCAACAACACCACCACCTCCTTCGCCACAACTACAATAACAAAACAAAAAAAACAAACTAACAAACAACAATAAAGAAGGGAATAATGGATGGATCTGGTCCAAAAATCAATCCCCAAATCATCAAAAGAGGAATAAAATTTAGGCAAACTATCAATCACATGGCTGGTTAGTGGTTGGTTACTACTGTTGCCTTCACACCATCCACTCCTCCTCCACCACCAAGCCACCACCATAACTCAACCCCTGTATTCAATTCTTCAATCAACTTATAAAAATAAATTGTATAACAAATCTGTAAAATACCCATTGAAAACTGAAAAGTATAGTAAAATTACATTCACAGACAGAAAAAAGAACAACTCATCTTTCCAGAACTACTCATCTCTACAGAATCAAATCAACCAATTTCATCATATCCCTTGTCAAACCCATAAAGAAAGAAATAAAAATAAAAAAACAAAAACAAAGGAAGGAAAACAGAGTACTGTTGTGTTGTATATCAATGATCATCACCAAATCAATTCAAGAACTACTCATCTTTATCTAAATCTGTTGAGTCTCTGATGCATCGGCAACGTCGAATCGCAATGACAACTGCACCTTTTTCATCGGGTGTGGACTCTCAGCTTCCTGCTCGCCGGTTTTTTGACTTTCCTTGCCGCAGTCAACGCTCAGCCCCAGACACACTTTCGGCGCCGCCGGCATGTTCAGGTCAAAATTCCGGTGGATCTGGCTCGAACCGGCCCTGTCGTATCATGATGGCGCCGCCGGCATGTTCTTCTGCGGGTTGCTGGACGAGGAAGACGAAGGAAGGCTACCGTCGCAGGTTCGGAAGCCACCCAGATCCGCAACCACCCAGACGAAGGAAGATGAGAGAAAGCGCCACCATCGTCGCTGGTTCGGAGGGCCACCGCCTCTGGTTCGCAGCGCCAGATTCTCTCTTGCTCTCTCGTGTCTCTCGATCTAGAACTTGTGAGAGAGGGGAGGTCAGAGAGATACTGATCTGTGGAGGTGGGTTGTGTCGCGGAGAGAAGATGAGGAAGAGATAAGGCTTAGGTGATAGCAGTGGTGGTGGAAGTGGGTTTGTGTCAAGAGTGAAGGGAGGAGGAAGACAGAGAAAGAAGAAAGGATAAGGTTGGTTTAGGGTTCAAAAATGAGGAGGAGAAGGGAAGAAAATAGAACTTATATGGGAATAATTTCGTAAAATTTTGGGGGTATTCTTGTCTTCTCGTACATCCGTTAAATCAACATTACCTCTATTATCTCACAGGGGTGGTTTTTGTATATCCCTGAACACGAGGGGTTTTTTTGTATATAACCCATACTTGAGGGGTGGTTTTTGTCTTTTACCCTTTCAAAAAAGTAATGTGTCATTGGCGCTTCTCTTTTTTAAATTTATTATAAGAAAACCTAGATTTATTTAAGAAAAAATAGTTTAATTAGATTCCTTCACGTTATTCATATTTCCAATGGATTTTAAATTGAGGTGCATTATACATAGAGTACATGACATCTACTCACATAATTTTCATTTTGTTAACTAGAAAAGAAATAGTATTTTCACTTGACAGTTCACCAACAAGTCAACTCTCAACAAAATAATCTCCATACAAACATTAGTTCCAGTTATGTTTGCTTAGTTAATGAAGTTTTATATTTACGGGAAAAGAAAAAGAAAGAAAAGGAAAACGTTATGTAAACCACCGCACCAAGGTTATTTTTTCTTTAAGTTATTTTGTTTTTCAAATAAAATAACCTTTGTTATGTATATATGTCACTTATGTCATCTCCAATGCTACTAGTTATAAATTATGTATATTTTGATTAAAAGTGTCGTTTTTTATTTTAACTATACAAAAAATTTGATATGATCTGCAATGCAATTATGTAAAAGTTAGCTAAAATGTAGTTATTGTAGGTAAAACTTCAATAAAAAAATGTAATGAAATATAAAAACAGGAGAGAGATAGACACACAAAATTTAGCTATCCATTTTCCGGCTCTTTAAACATAGAGAGGCGGATAACTATCCGTTAAAATAAAGAGTCGGATAAATAGCCCATTGGAGACGAGTTTTTCACAATATCTTTCATATTATAAAGATAACCGCTGTTTAAATATTCTATTGGAGATGCTCCAGAAAGTCAAAAATTATTTCTTTATTCATTTGATATCTTTTTATAGTGAAAAAAAAAGAAGCATCATCAAGTTCCTCATAAAAGAAAAAACATATACATAATGTAAATTCTTCATAAGAAAAGAACTGAACTCCATTTTGTGCTAATGTTTCTACTGTTGTTCTTGTAACTTTGTATGACGCGTTGACGAAGATATATGAAAGTTTTTGAATAACTAAATTCTAAAATTGTTTGTAGCTACGCTGCGGGCAAAAAAATGCGAATTAAAATAAAAAGAAACTAATACTAAAACCATTTTTTAAGCAGAAAAACTAATGAGCAATTTTTTAGTGATCTAAAAGAACACCACATGATATTCTACAATCAATAATATGTACAACACTTAAACAAACTGTGGCAGACACCCCGTGTTGCTCTTTTGGAGTACTTTTTTTTTTTTGAAAAACAACTTTTATCATTACTTAGGCAAGAATTAAATCTGCCAAATATTCATTACACATAAAGTCGGGACATTTTATACACCAAGTTTCTACATTTGGTGTGCCCAACCTACTACAACATAACTTGTCTGCTAATTTATTACATTGTCTCGAAACCCACGAGACACTTAAGACTTTTCTGGAAACCAAGAGCTGTGCAATACACTTGAAGAGTCGGAACTCTTCAGATCCAGATGGAGAATTCCAGAAAGCCGTCGATCCATTCGCCTTCTTCAACAGTCGGTTGATTGACCAAGCTAATCTCTGCGAATCCGTTTCTAGAGAGATAGAAGAGATGAATCCAAATGTTTCCAACAGATGTAATCCTTTTTGCATTGCTTCCGCTTCGATTACAGTAGAGCTTGGGTTGTATGCAATCGGAAAAACCCAAGCTCTGATGAATCTCCCTTCGTGATTTCTGAGAATAGCTGCTCCCGAAGCCATTTCCGTTGAAGAGCACATCGCTGCGTCGAAATTGCATTTCAGTACTCCAGGTGGAGGTGCTTTCCAGTTTCGATCCGCTTGACCTGCATGTGAACTAGAAGAAAATTCACAAGTGTAAGTTGATTCCTGAAATTCTAGATTGTTAGAAATTGCTTTGTTAATGGTATCTGTTATGGAACAAGGTATTGAATCGAAAATTTTTTTGTTCCGAGTATTCCAAATTTCCCAGGTACCAAAAGCAAAGAGTTCTCTGTGATTTTTTGAGAGATTCTGGAGAATGTCCATATAGCAGATCTGAAAAGGTAAATTTTTTGGCATAATTGTGAAAGGCCAAAGTTGAGAACTCCACATTTTTCTGGTCCATTTGCAATTGAAGAAAAGATGCGAAATATCTTCAGATTTACAATTGCAGAAAGAGCATTGTTGAGGAACTTGAACACCTTTTTTTGAAAGATTGGTTCTGGTAGGAATAAGGTTTTTCAACAAGCGCCAAAGAAAAATTTTAATTTTATTTGGAACATTTAAAGACCAGATTAAATTGTTACCTTCAGCTGTGTTAGCACTTGTATTGGAAATATTTGACATAAGAGAAGGATTGTTTAAATTATGAGCCACATGATAACCAGTTTTTACAGTATATAAACCATCATGTGTTTGTGTCCAAACCAAAAAATCATCCATCTGAGCATTGTTCCTAGGCAGCTTTAGAATTGCATCAATCTCATCTCCTGTAAAATTGTTAGTAATCACAGATCTATTCCAATTACCATCAGGTAATAAAAGTTGACTAACTTTACAATTATCAGGTAGAGTTTTAGGACTAAGAGATGATCTGCCATACCCTATAGGAATCCACCTAGTCTTATAGACAAAAGCATTTCTACCATTACCAATTCCTTGACGAAAACCCTTAAAAACAATATCTCTAGCATAAGTCAGACCTTTCCAAACAGTAGAAGCATTATTTCCCGGATAGGCAGCAATAACATTTGAATAATGAAAATACTTTCCTTTTAAAACTTTGGAGAGCAAGGAGTTGGGATTTTCCCAAATGCGCCAAACTTGTTTTGCGCATTTGGGAAAATCCCAACTCCTTGGAGAGCAAAGGAGTTGCTCTTTTGGAGTACTTAAAAATTGCTCAAAACAAATACCACTTGTGAAAGCCAAATGATTTATTGCAAACACAACCTTCACAACATTATAAATAAATTATTTATTTATTAAAATAATAAAAAAATATCGGCAATAAATTAGACCCACTAGTACATTAGATTACGGGATACGCAAGAACCCACGGGAAAGAACGAAGGCATAAATTGGGATCTTTTTTAGTTCTGACCCTAATAGTGCCCCACCTTCTCGTGTGACAAGTTCGGGACCACCGAGACTGAGAGAAAGAAATTTGAAACACAAAAATGAAAAAACGTGGGGAGCATGAGTAAACGGCAGAGGTGAGTATTCAAAGCCGACAGAGTTTTAGGTACACGAACTTGATGTGCTATCTTAGCCCGGTACGTGTCATCGGTATGTGATGAGAGTTGTCAATTACGAACAGGCTCACGAACCCAACAAAGTTTATTAAGGGCGGGAATGCTGTGGCGGTACTAGAAAGCTGCTGTGTGAAAATACTGTAGCAAAGTTGCTGTGAATTTTTGATAAAATGTTGTTTGGTAAATATTACGTAAAAGTTATTGTGAAATATTGATATAATAAAATCAACTGTGAAGTTGCTGTGAGAGGGTAAAATGAATATTTGACATGTGTCATTTTTGTAAATATAATTATTAATATTTTTAAAATTTGTAAGGTTAAAATCGGTTGTAGATAAATTAATCAAAAGCACTCCTGGAAAAACATCTCCCCCCTTGCTTCCTGAAAACTGTTGTTGGATAACAGAAACTGTCCGGAAAAGCATAAATTAAATTGCTTCTGCTGTCTGAAAGCAAATGTGCTGGCAGCAGAAGCATTCCAAAACTCACCTGAATCTATTAGGGATCAAAACCGCTCTTTTAAATAAATAAATTGAAAATTTCACACCCATGACAAAAAAACTCATTTAAACCTAAAGTTAAATATGTATGATACTCTTTGAAAAAACTTCTTCAACGGTCACAATTTCAGGCGACTTAATTTAGGGCACGATGGATTCGGTTTAGGTGTGTTTGAGCCTCGTTTTCGTGTTTAATTTTTGGGAGTTTGATTTCCCAGTGTTCTCGTGTTAAAGGACAGAGTTTTGTATTACAGATACGAAATTGTAAATATTGTATAGTTGTGGGGTTCGTGTGTAAATAAGTAGAACTATTAAAAGTTTGTTATTGTTGTTAGAATGGTTAGAGATTATTATTAGTTAAGAGTATAGATGGTGTAGCTTCGGATCTTCTAAATAAAATCACTTCATTTTCTTCTACATCTTCTAGTTTTCATACGGTTTGAGAGCCTGCACTAGGTCTCTTTCTCCGGCGATTGTCGCCGTTTTCGGTGGCCTAACTGTTCATCTTCAGTCCTCGGTCCCTTTTTTTTAGTCCAATTCAATATTTATCTTTATCAGGTTCATTTATGCTTTTGAAAGGAAAAACGGTTGGGTAAGAGGTAGATCTAATTGTATTAATAATTGTGAAAGCTTTTATCGTTTACCTCTTATTGGGTGGATGACAGCAGCTGATGATCTTTATATTGTTGTGCTCGTACTCACGCTCCTCGCGCTCCCAGCAAAATCGTGTTAATCTCTAGGACGACCACGTTGTCCACGACATGTTCCGCCTTTGGATGAATGTGTGAGAGAGGCTAGGGTTCCTACGAATGTGTGATTAAATCACTTTCTGATTTAATGGGAGGTTGTCTCTCTATTTAAAGACACGCTTCCAGCTTACTGCATATCTCGTGGAGTTTGTGTCACATTACAAAGCAGCCCACTGGGGCGCCTAAACGTAATTTACTAACATCTCCCACTCAACCTGTGGGGATGCGCATAGCTATACCAGTCTCTCAATCTCTAACCAAAACATCTACAAAGTATTTTGTGGTCGTGATGTGTGACTGCTGTGAGTAACTGCATTTTGGGAGATCCGTACACCAAAATCAACTTGATCCAACGCAAGAAGGCTCAACCTCAAAGAATAATGCTCAGTTTCGTATTCTCCAGATCCGTCCACATGTCATCTTATAGACCGAGCATGTCGAGTCCTCATAGATAACTCTCAAGTGCGTCTATAATACTAATTGAAGGGGTGTACAGTAGTCAGAAATACAGGATCAATACTCTAGAAGGGGGGGGGGGGTGAATAGAGTATGTCAAGTTTTGCTAAAATTGCAAGAAGAGTGGTTTCAAAAATATTTGTAATGAGTAAAGAGTATTTCAAGGCCTTGAAATGAGTTCAAGCCCTTGGATGAAAACAGTTATAGTAGAAAATATAAGTCTATTTCAAGGCCTTGAAATGACTTTCAAACCCTTGAAATGAAACTGTTTTGTTTGCTGCAAATAAGCTAAGTAATGAACTGAAAAGTAAATGCAAGAGACACAAGATATATAGAGTTCAGTCCACTTGGACCTACGTCTCTACCCCATGGATCTTCTCCCTGCAAGATTTTCAACTCAATTCTTATTAATCAAAAGCTAAGCCCTAGATCTCAAGCATAGAGAGATGTCTTACTCTGTTACAGCTTGTGGTTCTCACTAACATATCTAGTACCTGCTCTAGCTAACTGATTAACTAAGAATTATCTATTTTTCACCTAGAACAATCCTCTAGAATAAGAACTAGAAGTATTAACTGAATGATATACAAATAAAGCTCAGAATAGAAGAACACTAGAACCAAGTCTGCAGTGAGATGCAATGTTCTTCAGATGCATGGATTGAGAGAAAGGGACATGCTTCTTTGTTGCTTGTCAATCCCTGAATGTGTTTGAGTGTCTCTGTGAATTGCTTTATGTTGTGTCTTCGAATTCCTTCGACAATTCTCCTTTTAAACACCCAGTTTGAATTGAAGATCTTCAGAATCTTCTCAACAAACTATCCTGAAAACTAGCTGCAAATCTTGACTCTTCTAACAGCTTCCTCCTACTAGTTGCTCAGTACCTTCAAGATACTTTCTTGACATTTTTTATGAGTAAGTTAGGAATGTCTGGATCAGATTTGAATCACCACAGAATCATATATACAGCTCAGTTTCCTTTTATGCATCATCCCTGTTTAGTAATTGATTCCTGCAAAATAAGCAATTGTATATCCCTGAAAACCTTAGTCAAACAGATGGATTAACCATAGTTTAGAATGTCAAAATAATTTGTTTTTTATCATCAAATAACAACTAATCAAGCTTAGGGGTTCAGGATTTGAATCAAGATCAGAAACTCCCCCTAAGATCATGCATATGAAGCATAGTCAGTTTCAAGGCTTTGAAACTGAGTTAAACTTACACTAATGTTATATCCATATCATTTATGACCCAATTGGATCTTACAGGTGGTGACAATGAATAAGACATAGCGTGATGCATTTGTGGTCTTCCCCTCATCCATGTGCCGCTCAGATTCGGATTGGATGCTTTCCCAGCAATGTCCGGAAGGCCGAATCATACATGATCGTAAGGTGGCACGCCAAAGTAGCACCATTAGTCTGTCACTTTACAACATAGATAAGAATAGTAAGGGTATACTGTGTCAATAAGACTTGTATGATCGACAAGGATCACATGGCGAGGAGCCTTGGGACTACTCTACTCACCACCTCATGTCACTCTTTAGCACGTGTATTCACGCCATAGTTTTTGGACTCCTTCGGAGTGCATGTCATATCTCATATAGACCACTATGCAGATTCTAGATCCATCACCGTCTATCCAACTACAACGTGTACTGAAATGTCACACTAAATGTGAGCAAAAGTTGGTTCTCGCATCTGCTTTCTACGCAGACTATACATATTTTAGGTTATTCACCATGTTCGGATGACACACATACCAATCTAACCTTGGAATCTATCCAATGCGACAAGTGAATCCGTATGGTCGGCGTCTAGCTCTAACGGGACGTGTTGTTCTTGATTTTACACTATTCTTGGTGTTGAGGAGGATAGGTTAGTTTGAGCATGTAATCTTTATTGACTACTTGAGAGGGGAATGTTTCACATTGAGTGTGGGAGTGTCAATTTTGATGCCACAATCTTGGATTTTATTTTCCACTCCCATCGTATCTCTTATGATTTTATTTTACCACTCAGATCGATGTTATTTATTCAGTTGTATTACATTGTTATTCCCCACATAAAAAGAGAAAAAAAGGAAAAATTGGTGCTCTATTTATTCATTTTATGTTATCTTTAGAAATCAGATTTGGTATGTTGTTTTATTTATATATTTTCACCTCTTCACGTTGTGGCCACCAGAATGTCGTATCACCAGGATTGAGAGAATTGAGGGCCGGAGTTGGTGAGATTCGTGTTCGGTTTCTTACATTTTGGTGAGGGAGTGTGTGTATGGGATTTTGGTGAGAATTTTCATGAAGTAATAGGACTTCACTTCTAAAAAGCCAATCATGTCGTCCATAAGTTGTCATAAGTTGAACCCCTTATAGAATAAAAGTTCGCAGGTGTGCAGACTTGGCACATAAATCTCTACTTATTTTTGGTACAAATGAAAGGTTAGGTATATTCAAAGAGGAGCGCTAAACTCTCTACGCTCTCTGTACATATTTCATGTCCGCTGAAGAGCAAATCTCTGTCTTTTTCACGCCCTTACATTGTCTGCTTTGCGGCTGATTGACTTAGAGCTTGATGACATGCCAATTTGAGTTATGGAGATTTCCCAATCTCGCCTATGTATATATATATATATATGTGTGTATATATATATGTATATATATATAAATATATATATGTGTAATATATGTATGTATGTATGTATGTATGTATGTATGTATGTATGTACTCCCTCTGTTTTTGTAGTTTCTTCAAAAAAATTTGAGGCACGGAAATTAAGAAACCCCCCGAAAAGACTATATTACCCCTCGTCATTTCAACAATTCCACCACTCAACAACTTTCATTAATTCCACCAAAACATATGAACTTGAAGAACTACAGATGAACATCAAAATCATTAGATGAACATAAAAAGTTTACAGATCACAATAACCATGAAAAAATTCAGTAACAGGAAAAATCAACATTTTCTAAATGAATGATTCAAACAGCAACTAATTTAACAAATCAACATCAACAAAAGTATTTCGAATTTACAGAAGATGAAAAAATACGACGAATCTGCACAAGAGGAACACCAAATCTGGATCGCCACCGTTCGGAGCAAAGAATAGCAAAGAGATTGACAGATCTGAGAGTGGTGAGGACAGATCTGAGAGAGAAGAATAGGTGAGAGAGAAAGAACTGATTCGCCGAGAGGGACGCGTACCAGACGCTTTCGTCGGTTTCCGCCGGAAGCCACCATCACTCCCACTGTTTGAAGCACTGGTTCGTCGGTTTCCGGCCTTCAAGAAGTCCTCTCAAGTTCTCCAATCTCTTTCTGGCGAAGCCACACCATCGTTTTGCTCTCTCTCTCTCTTGTCCGAATGAAGCCCATTGTCACCCTCCCTTAGTCGATTGGCTCTCGCTCTCTCTCTCTCTCTCCCTCTTCATCCCTCTCTTCCTCTTCCGCTCTCTCTGGCCGTGTGTGTGTTTGTGTGTGGAGGCTGTGAATATGAGGTTAGGGTTGTGAAGAACAAGATGAAAAATTAGTGTGGGCTGGGTAGATATTAGGATTTTGGGCTTGGTTAATTATTACATCAAGTATAATTGGACTTTGTTAATCAGACTAATTTACTAATATGATTAATTAAGTCCAATTAATAAATTGTTGGGGTTTTTTTATTTAAGGGTATGATGGTATTTTTGGTTGAGATAAGTTTCCTTTTTTGGAAATTTTGAAGAATCTGGAGAAACGCCTAAAAAGGAAATTTTGAAGAATATGAAGAAACGAAGGGAGTATGTATGTATGTATGTAATATTTATAGTAGTATCTAGTATATTGTAATATAATTGTGTTAAGTAGTATGTAGATGAGTCCTACCGAGTCAAGTGTTCGAGTTATTTAGTCGTATTGTGTCTTGTTGAGTCTTGTTTGTGTCGGCTAGTCATTACTTATGTAATAGTTGATTGAATCCGTATGCAATTATTTTGCCCGATGGTAACTTGAGGGAAGCTTTGAGATTTTTCCCGGGACGCGCAAAAGGTAGTGTGGGGGTATTTGATGACGTTAAATTAGAGTAATTTATTGCTTATAATCCTACCATTTTGTGGAGCAGAGATTCTTCACAGAGTTGAGGGTATAATTGTTTGATTATTTTCTCTCCATCTTAGTTCTAGATATCATGAAGAACTTGTTTGATATTGCGATTTTCAGTAGCTAAGTTTCTTTTCCTAGGTTTCATGGTGAACCTAGTGCACGATTAGGTCTTTTCCATACTATTTCTTCATAACTTCACGATCTGAACGATTTTACTATAGTATGCACTGTTATCTAGTTTCTATTGTCTGATCTTAATTTATGTTTGACGACTTTATCACCCATTCAAGCTAACTTTCTATGTTTATGAGTGATACACATACTAGATACGAAGAGGACATTAGATTTAATCCCGTATCGGGAAGAACCTAGAGGTGAAGGGTTAGGATTTTCCAACGCGTTGGAGAAGTTAGGACTATAACTTCATAGGCATTGTAAGACCGCGAGGAGCGGTAAACCGTTGAGTTGTGAAAATAACTTGAACAGATTCGTTAGGTACCGTTCAACAGAGAGGAACTCTATTGATCGAAACATAACGATGTGCGTTACCGATAGGGATTCATACTAACACATTGGCGTGACATAGATAGAAAACATACTTGGTGTTGTTAGGAAGAGTATCGGAATTGTCTAAGACCCATGGAATTCATTTGACGCCTAGTCTCTCCTTACTTGTGTTACAACTATCATTACTAATTAGAAATATCAAAAAAATGTCTTTTAATTATTTTCTTTATCTTACGATGCTCGTTTGTCGGAAAAATCTCGTCATCTTAAATACTATTAATCCTGGTTATGTTTAAATACTTTAATGTGGTACTTCGTTAAATATTTACAACTTGTCCTTGTGAATTCGATAAACTCGGTGTTGAAATTCTTCATCCTATATTACTTGATTAGTGAACTTGCTAATAAACATTAATATGGACATGGCATATCAAAGAAAAGAGAGTACTACAGCAGTAATAGGTGTTGAAATTATTTTCCAATTTTTTTGAAACAAAATAGGTGGAATACCATCAGGTCCAGGAGCTTTATGTGGAGCCATAGAAAAGATTGCTAATCTAACCTCTTCAAGGGTGAATGGGACATCCAGAACTTGCTGGGGTTCAGGGAGAAGAGTTTTGGAGACATGAGAATGACGGGAAAAGCTACTTCAGGAGTGTCACTCATGTCTAGAAAGTTCGATAATGATGGAGAAGGGTCATCTTACACAGTTTTGAAGTATTACTAAACATTCGTTCTTATATTAAGTTCATTTGTTTTTTGAAGACATGAATTAGTGGTAAGAAACCAAATATGTTTTTTATCTCTCCTGAGATTTTGTGCATTATAAAAGACTTGGTATTCCTGTCAGATTATTTTAACTGGTGACATTTAGCTCTTTGAGCCCAATATGTCTCCTCTTGGTTGATTAATAGGTTAAGGTATTTTTAATGCAAAAAAGTAGTGCATGGTAGTTGAAGGGTTATAAGGTAAAAGAGTTTGTAAATACTGGATTTGTTTTCTCTGATTATAGATTTTTGTTTTAAGACTACCATTTACTTTCTGCCAACATTTGAATGCTTCTTTTTGAGATGACAACACTTGCAAGTTTTAACAGTTATATATAATTTAATAATTATTTGATAAGGGAGAACCAAAATTATGAAAATTCCAAACTAATGTTATAAGCTCCTCTGCATTGGTAGTCTGAAGCCACCAAGCCAAAAATCTTAGAGGTCGTTATAATGAGCCCAATATGTCTCCTCTTGGTTGATTAATAGGTTAAGGTATTTTTAATGCAAAAAAGTAGTGCATGGTAGTTGAAGGGTTATAAGGTAAAAGAGTTTGTAAATACTGGATTTGTCTTCTCTGATTATAGATTTTTGTTTTAAGACTACCATTTACTTTCTGCCAACATTTGAATGCTTCTTTTTGAGATGACAACACTTGCAAGTTTTAACAGTTATATATAATTTAATCATTATTTGATAAGGGAGAACCAAAATTATGAAAATTCCAAACTAATGTTATAAGCTCCTCCGCATTGGTAGTCTGAAGCCACCAAGCCAAAAATCTTAGAGGTCGTAATAATGAGTGAGTAGGAGGGAGGGTTTGGAGTAAAATTAGAGAGTGATGAGAGGTGGTGAAACCTAATATATGAAGTCTAGCATATTTGAACAAGGATATACAACTGGGAGTGGCCATTCCTCTTTCAAGCCTCTCAAAAGTAGGATTGGAAGAAAATATATTATTGGTCTAAGTAAACGAAGTTTCTACATTTTGAAGATCAACAAGAGACTATTTATTTATGTAAGTTTTGAGGAGGGTAGTGCCTGGTAGAGCTGAGGAAGAGGGTCCTAGTTTATCAGTTGCATGAATTACTTGGTTGAAATCTCCTATAATGAGGTGAGGAGCAGAGGGGTAAGTATGTTGTCAACTTCTTCCCACAAATTTTCCTCAAAAAAAAAAAAAAAAAACCTTCTTCCCACACATCAGATCTTTCCTCAAGCTTATGGTGGTCATACAGGAGACCAAGAAACCAAGAATTGCCTGTTGTATCTACAATTTCATTAAAATGATATTATTACTAGAAAATCTAATTTAGACATCAATTTCATAAGTTCATCCTAGTCAAAGGCCTCCATTATAACCGAATGAGTCATTCCCATAAGTGTGAAAAAGCATTTTCTTAGCTTTCTAGTAACTAAGTCCACAACAGATTTACTCTCGATAATAATAATAAGTAAAGAGGGTTTGTGAATTTTGGCCAATCTAAAACTTCAAGAACTACATAGGCTTTCCCTAGGTCTCAATAGTTACATGCCAATAGTTTCATTGTTTCTTGGGTGATTGGTCATAGCCAACCACCCAATATAAAGTATGGGAAGAGGAACACACTTTTTTTTGTTTTTAAGCAGACAAGTGCGACACAAATCGTATAAGATGCGAAGGAGGAAGATGATCACCAAGTACAAGTAAAGAAAGTAATTTATATGTAATATGACCTCTTCATGGATAGCCATCAGTGGTCATGCCACCTCCCTGAATTTGTTTTATTGGCACACCAGAATCTCCAAATTCCTCAGAGCGGATCATAGGACAAAGAGAATCATCATTTACTCAAGTGGAACTATTTGATCCAAAATCTCTATTTTCTCGAAAACATCCTTCTTATGCCTCTCAATTTCATCTATGAGTTCCTCACTCTTGTGTTTCTTGAGTAGGGCCTTCAAGTCATGACCTTTTATCTTTTGTGTTTTCTCTACCATCCTCATCCTTAAATGCAGCATCCCCAAATTCATCCTCTCAGAGTCTGAGATGAAGATCAGCGCCGAGGTTGAAAATCCCTTATTTTTCTCCAGAGCAGGGTTGGTGACTTCATCATCTGAATATGCTGGTTTGGCAGTATTAGTGGGTAGAGGGTAATGATGATTGGCAGTATTAGTGGATATCGGAGTGAGAACTCCTCTGTTCATAGAAGACAATTCTGACCTAGTTTTTCAATGAGGTAGAGTGCTTGAAGTTAATGAATTGAATATTTGGAGGTTATGTAATGACGATTCAAGAAGCAAACGAATACTCCTTCTCCTTCAATCGGTGCTCTTCTTACATAATATGAGGAACCGGTAGTAATTGATGTTGTTTCTTGAGGAGTCGCTAGGTAAATTAGTGTATGAAATGAAACAATGAAGGGATTAGCTCTATATGCTCGTGGGACTCGGAATTCATGATGGGTTTAAAAGAGGTGATACTCTGACTTTTTTGGCGCTGGAAGTTTCCAAAGCTTGGTGGTATTAGTGGGGTGATGGGGTTGGTTTGGAGAGAGAGAGAGAGAAACTGATAGGAACGTATCCAGGAGACGCACACGTGGCATTCATCCAGTCCATCCAGGCGTTTAGATAAGTTATTAGCCAGTAGGCAGTTATGTAGCAGTTACCTAGCAGTTATCTAGCAGTTATTTCCTGTGTTTTCCTTAAATCTACTCTCAGGATTATCCAAGTCGATGTACTGAATATTTGTCTAATATTTGTCTGAGTAATTGGGAGGCTTGTCCACTCCATACGGACACTTTAATTCTTAGTTTCTATCATTTGGTATCAGAGCCATTCGATCAGAAATGGTTACTACACGCAATTCCGCGACAGACACACCAATCCCACCCACCAATACCACGTCAAATCCAATCAACACATCCCTGCCTCCCCAAAACTTTGACCTAATCACAGCCCAACTTTCAGCCATAACAAGTCGTCTCGATGCAATTGACGCCTTGAAAGCTGATGTGGCTGCCCTCAAAGCCCAAACAAATGATGGCCAGCAACTTAATTCTATCCGGAGAGCAGCGAGAGGAAAAGCTAAGGAAATCCCTGAGAATTCCCGCCGATCTTTATGGTCGGAAGGCGAAGAAGATAATGCTGAAAATCCTTATTGGCAAAAAGTCCCTGCACGGAGGCTGCATACAAGGATGGAATTTCCAAAATTCGAAGGAGGGGATCCACGAGGCTGGATCCTAAAGGCAGAGAAGTATTTTCGTTACTATCAGACCCCGGATGAACTGAAATTTGACATAGCCGCCATGTATCTAGAAGGAGATGCCCTGGATTTATTTTCCTGGATCAACAACGAGCGCACCCTAGTTTACTGGGAGGATCTTGTGAAAGCCTTGCAAGAAAATTACGGGCCTGCAGAATTTCAGAATCCAGATGAACACTTGTGCAATATTTGTCAAACAGGGACTGTTCAACAATATCGACAAGAGTTTGCAAAGCGTTCATCAAGGGTGTCAAATTGGCCTGAACACTGCCTTTTAGGCGTGTTCATTAATAGCTTACAAGAGGATCTCAAAGCTGATGTGCGCATACACAAACCCAGGAGTGTTTACAAAGCCATGAGCCTAGCAATGGAGTTTGAATCCAAATTAAGTCAGACACGGGGAACAAGAGGATTCAGCCAGTGTCCTAGTGAATTTGGTATTCCAGGTTCTTCAACCCCAGCCAAAAGTCATGAGTTTGCATCAAACATCCAGCCAACCAACTCCAGTTCTTGGGATTCTGAGCGACAAAATCGTCGTGCTAAAGGGCTGTGTTTTCGTTGCAACGAAAAATTTGCTCCGGGCCACCGTTGCAAACTAGCCTCTTTTTCCCTCATAGAACTTACAGAAAGTTCGCATACGGAGGAGCAAATTGACGACGCTAGCAAAAATAAAGAAACTTCTGCCAACCTGGCAGAGCTCTCTTTCCATGCCATTTTGGGTAAGCAAAATAGTAGTACTATGAAACTATTAGGCACTCTTGGCGGCTGAGAGGTCATTCTGTTGGTCGATAGTGGGTCAACTCACAATTTTATTTCCAACACGTTGGTGGAAAGTCTTAAATTGCCGGAGCAAGAAGTGGCTGAATTTGGAGTCCAGATTGGCAATGGAGATGTGATACGGTGTAACCGCATTTGTCCCAATATACGAGTGCAATTCGGAGGATTAACAATTACTGATGATTTTTATCCCTTCTCTATTGGGAGTGTTGACATCATTTTAGGCATCAAATGGCTGGCGTCCTTGAATACTGTGCAAGCGAATTGGAACAAGATGTTCCTCATATTTCACATGAATGGTCGCCGTTACAAAATACAAGGAATACCGCAGATGGAGCTCACTGAATCATCTTTCCAGAGTAAATCCAAGGAAGAAAAATTTCCGCCTTGAGGACAAGACGGTTTTCCAGGAGGGGTGTATTGATAGGAACGTATCCAGGAGACGCACACGTGGCATTCATCCAGTCCATCCAGGCATTTAGATAAGTTATTAGCCAGTAGGCAGTTGTAGATAGTGCTTTCTGAGCTGACAGATCTTGTCCACGTGGCAACCATCCAGCACACCATATTGTGCTCCACACACACTGGATCACCAGCCGCGCTGATCCATGTGGGGGCTGCGAGACAGGGCCCTCGCATACCACTGCACGGGACTTGTAGGGACTTAGTGGTTTGGAGGCTAGAGTAAGTCCTGTCGCGTGCGAGCCAAGCCCGCGCGCGACCTTTAGTAACTGCTTTTGAGAGATTTATGGCACGAGCTCCATAAACCCGGTCAATCCGGTCAAACCCGGTCAACCCCATAACGGTTCCGGTATTCGCGCATAACGTGCTGTAACGGTCCCTATATATGAGGACGAACGTGCCGTTGTGGTTAAGCTAATTAAGCCGCCATTGATGGGCGCATTAACCACACTACAACAGTCACATTCTCCGTTATATATAGGACGTTAACCTTTCCATACAAAGGAGGACACACTAGCCATACGCGGAAGCTCTGCCAAGCCTCTGTCTCTCTCTCAGACATTACTACTGCCTTACTCTCTCCCTACACACAACCCAACTCTTCCTGTGCTATCTCTCATCCTCTACTTACGGTGTACACGGAGGTCTCCCCGCCGGAATCTCTTGTGCACATTTTGGTGAACCCGACGTAAACTTACCAACAAAAGCAACCATGTCTCAGGAGGATGATATCAGCAACAGATCGCCTTCCACCGAAGCTGCCTCGGGAGAGGAGACCCGCCGTACTCCTACGACCCCCGGCGAGGCACCAACGCTAGAATCCTTGGACGCCACCGTCCAAGGTCAGGCGAAAGCTCTCAAAGCTCAGTCTGCGCAGCTAGAACGGATCCTGGCCGTTCTGGGCACCCTTGCGCCAAACCCTTCACCAGCCACCGCCGTCTCTCAAGGAGGAGGAGCCCCTACCGCTCCAGGACTGGGAGTGTCAACCACACCTCCCAACCCTAATCTGCAGACTCCACCGGCGACTATGCAGCTACCTCCAATTCAAGGGTCAACAGCTCAGATGTTGCCTCTCACTGCTCATACTCCTCAGCCTCCGGCTTTGGTATCTAACCCGGCTTCGCAGTATCCCTTGCCTCCTCCAACGAACATCTGGGGCAATGCGAACGGCCAATATGTCCCCAATCCTCCGGCGACATACGTGTCGCCTCCGCCTGCGGCAACCCCTCCTCCTGTTACCGAGGGAAGCATCCCAGAATGTATGACGTCTCTGCAGAAGCGCATGGACACTATTCTGGCTCACCAATCATTCGCGGATACCATCATCCCGAAGCTAGATAACGATCCGCCCATCCCGCGGGAGATCTATCTCATGCCTAACCCGGTGGGGTATAAGGCTCCTAAATGGGACAAGTTCGAGGATGTCAATGGAAACGCTCATGAGCATGTCATGCGTTTCATCGATGTCATGGGGCCATACGGAGCCGATCCCAAGCTGCTGATGCGAGAGTTCCCAAAATCCTTGGGGAACGTAGCGTACAAGTGGTACCGAACGTTGGAGGCCGGATCCGTGAAGACTTGGGATGACATGGTCCAGAAGTTCTATACCAAGTTCTTCCAGATGGAAGAAAAAGTGACGATGATCCATCTCTCGCGGATGTATCAGAAGCGCGAGGAGGACGGGATAACTTTCATCAAGAAGTTCAGGGCGAAGTCCTTGGAATGCAAAGATCCAATGCTCGAAAGCCGGCTCGTAGAGATATGCCTGCAGTGCATGCGAGATGAATACAAAGGTATGCTCATCAACCTGCAAACACCTACGTTTTCAAAGCTCATCGAATGCACGAAGAACATCGAGCCTATAGTGGAGAGACAGAAAAAGAAAAACGCTCCGGAGCGACCCTCGAGCGGTACCACCTACAAGATCGGGAGATTCAGTTACAAGAGGGGACGCGAAGCTGAGGTCAATACAGTTTCACCCCAGAAGCAGGCGAAGATTGTAAATTTCGACGTACCACCTCTGCCATGTTCGGTGGAAGAGGCGAGCGACCTCTGCAGGCAGTGGCGCAAGGACGGTGTCCTACCGCCGCTCGAGAAAACACCCTCCAAAGAGATGGTGAGGGACCCGAAGTGGTGCGAGTACCACGGCAAGGTCATGCATCCCACATGGGACTGTAAGAAGCTCAGGATTGTATTCAACCAAAAGATGAATAACGGCGAGCTGATCGTCAGCGATCACAGGAAGGATGTGCGCAACAATCCACTTCCTGCCCATGCGGAGCAAGACTCAAAAGGCAAAGAGGTCGCCATGATCTCGATTGTGGATCTGGAAGAAGTCGCAGAGGATGGTCTGCCCATCATTGACGAAGTCCATGACGACGAGGACTACAGCGTAGACACGGAGGACGAACGTGCCGACCGGATGAAGGGGTCGCACGGCTTTAGCAGATTCTTCGACGAGATGAACTTCTCCGAGAAGTGCCGGACAGAAATGACTAAAGCAATCTTGAGGATAGAAGATGACTACGAGGAGGATCTTGTAGTCTCCAACGGGAAAGTCATCAGGGCGTCTCACTGTACAGAAAAGATTATGACCTTTTCTGTCAGCGACAAAAAGACAGATGCGAGCCACCAGAGGCCTCTGTACGTGACAGCCATCATCAATGGCGTCGAGTTCAAAAGAACATTCGTCGATGGAGGAGCAGCGGTGAACGTCGTTTCGCTCCACACACTGAAGCTAGCAGGGATCCCCGAGCACAAGATTGTCAGGCGTCCGTCTCCGCTGATGGGATTTGGAAGCGACTCTAGAATGACGATTGGATGGATCCGCCTGGGCGTTCAGATCGGCAAAATCAAGTGCTCAGCGAAGTTCTATGTCATAGATGCGAACACTACGTATCACATGATCATAGGACGAGCCTGGATTCATCGCTTTGACGCGGTCCCTTCAACAGCCCACCAAGTCATGAAAGCCATCTGGAACGACAGAACAGTCGAGATACCGGCTTCAACGAATCCATTCAACCTGGATGAAGCACATCTCAGCGAGGCGGTGTGGTTCACCGAGATGGCGGACGAGCAAACGCCGGGACCATTCAACCCTACTCCTTTACCTCTTTGGGAAGATATCAAGGACCAGTCACCTGCGGGAGTGATGGTGACAAGGGAGGATGCCAAGGAAAAGCCGCCCACACGCGAAGAGGCGCTGCGAATCGCTTACCAACGAAAGAACGTATATACTCTGAAGAGAATAGCAAAGCATGACCCTGAAGGAAAAGAGATAGAGAGTTTCTACGCCAACGGGAAGAAGTGCTATCGCATATGAAGGTGCGCGGGGATGTCCTCACGCGGGCATGAGGATATCCCTGGGCAAATCAACCAAATCGAGCAGATTGCGATAACAGAAAAGCCAATGCAGAGCACACCAGATGAGAAGCTCAAAGAAGCACCTGAATGCATGGAAGACAAACCCAGACCACAAAAGCAAGAGCTAAAGGAAGTGTTCCTCAGCCCGAACGAGGAAAAGAAGAGGCCAGTCTTTCTAAGTGCGGACCTCACAAGCGAGGAGGAGAAAGGACTGCTACAGCTCCTAACTGAATACAAGGATGTGTTCGCATGGGAGTATGATGAGATGCCAGGTCTGGACACAAGTATCACTATGCACCGTTTAGACATCATCCCAGGGTCTAAGCCGGTAAAGCAGAGCACAAGAAGCTTCAGGCCGGAGCTTAACGTGAAGATCAAACAGGAGATTGTCAAACTCCTGGATGCCAAGTTCATAGAGCCGAATCATCATCCCACATGGCTGGCCAACATTGTGCCAGTGGTAAAGAAGAACGGACAGCTTCGCATCTGCGTGGACTTCCGAGATCTCAATCGCTTCTGCCCCAAAGACGATTTTCTGCTCCCCAACATCGATTTGCTTATCGATTTGACAGCGGGTCATCGCATGTTCAGTTTCATGGACGGCTTCAGCGGGTACAACCAGATCAAGATGGACCCTGAAGATGCACGGAAAACTGCATTCATCACCCCAGTGGGAGTGTTCAACTACACGGTGATGCCCTTCGGTCTCAAAAACGCAGGTGCAACCTACCAGCGGGCCATGATGGCCCTATTCCACGACATGATGCACAAAGAAGTGTAGTTTTATGTGGATGACCTCGTGGTTAAATCCAAGCAAGAGGCAGATCACCTGGCAGATTTGCGGAAGGTGTTCAACAGATGCAGACGCTTTCAGCTGAAGATGAACCCTATGAAATGCGCGTTCGGGGTAACATCAGGGAAGTTCTTGGGATGCGTGGTTCATCGCCAAGGAATCGAGCCTGACCCTGCGAAAGTATCAGCCATTACTAGCATGACGTCGCCCCATAACCAAAGTGCCTTGAAGACATTTTTGGGAAAGCTATCATATCTGCGGAGATTCATCCCAGCGATTGCCGAAATCACCTGCTGTTTTAGTACCCTTCTCAAGAAAGATGCCGCATACAGTTGGACTCTGGAGCACGAAGCTGCTTTCGGAAAACTAAAGGATCTGCTGACTTCTTCAAAAATAATGATCGCACCTCAATTGGGATCCCTACTTCTGCTATATCTGACGTCAACAAGGAAGTCCATTGGAGCACTCTTGGTTCAGGAGTACGAGGGTCAAGAGAGGCCCATCTACTATATCTCTCGCATTCTGCAGCCTGCCGAATCAAGGTACACAGACATCGAACGTCATTGCCTTGCCCTGTTCTTCGTGATAGAGAAGTTGAAGCACTACTTTGCGTTGCACAAAGTGGTAGTGGTCACCAAGAGTGATCCCATACGATATCTTCTGACTCACACCACTCCTGGGGGAAGATTGGCGAAATGGTACATGACCATCTCTCAATACGATATCACATGCGTGCGACCGCGAGCGATCAAGTCGCAGGCGGTAGCGGATTTGTTGGCACAGTTCCCCGACAATAGCCACGAGCCCGTGATCGAAGAAGAATTCGAGGGACCTGAGATATATGCAGTCGACGTACCTTATTGGACACTCCACTTCGATGGCTCGTCGACAAGGAAATGCGGAGGCATTAGGATAGTCTTGACCAAGCCAGATGGGGAGGTCATACAGATGTCCGTAAAGCTCGACTTCGGAGTCACCAACAACGAGGCAAAATATGAAGCCCTCATAGCAGGGCTGCGTGCAGCGAAGGCTTTGGAAGTAAGCAACCTGACGGTCATGGGGGACTCCAAACTAATTGTCAAGCAGGCCTCGGGCGAGTACGGCTTGAAGGAGATAAATCTTCTGTCCTACCGGACTTTGGTACAAAAGCTGGTGCAGCAATTCTGCGATGTGAGGTACGAGCACAAGCCCCGAGCAGACAACAGGCATGCAGATGCTTTGGCCACCTTGGGATCCAAGGTTAGTACAGACAAATGTCCCGCAAGGATCTCCATTGAAGTGCGAACATCGTCGGCGTTGACAGAAGACGCGTGCGACGATGAACACATGGATGATACGGACTGGAGAAAAGCAATTTTACGAGCTATAGTAGAAGGCACAAGCAGCGAAAGCTGGGCACTCACAAAGGGGTATTGCATACATGACAACACCCTTTATTACAAGGGCCCTGGCGGAATACTCATGCGACGCGTCTCCGAGCAAGAGGGACAGCTGCTGTTAGAGAAGATTCACCAACATGCTTGTGGAGAAAGCGAGGTGTCAATCTATCGGAAGGCTCAGAGATATGGCATTCATTGGCCGTATATGTCAACTGTTGGAATAGATGCCCTAGAGGCAATCTAGTTTAGTATGAATTTGTATATGGCTAGAAAATTCATTTATTATTTATTGGATATTTAATATAATGAAGTCCTTAGATTTACAATCGTGTTGTTTATCTTAAATATCCCTAGTCAAGTATAATGATTAATGGGACAATCATCTATAGACTAGTATGGGGTTGGATTGATATGGAGATATCACGATCCAACACATAGGTGTGCATTACGGAATGTTGCACTGGATTGACCCATCACCGAGAAGGCTACATACATGTTATGTTGAGTCACAAGCGCTTCTCGGGTGCAATGGTATTGTCATCCTTAGACTTGAAGTCACTAGATATTCTAGTTGTGGATCATTGTGATCTTGGTAGCGTTAAACGCTACACCGTGACTGGGTAGTTATAAAGGCGTGTACTGGATACAATGAGAAGCAAGCTTAGAGATCGTAGTGGACGTAGAGAGGATTTGCCCCTCCCACATAACGGGAGCAAATATCCTAGGCCACTCGAAGGATAGTGCTTATAGAATGTCTGGCCAGACTCAAATAAATCAATATGGGATATTGATGTTATTTGCACGAATAAGGCTATTCCATGGATCGAGAAACTATGGATTGGATATACGAGTGTGACTTGTATGTCTCGTGTCCAATCCGGATATGGAGGCAAAGGGATTAGACAATTACTTGTACAAGGTTGTCTAGATGACTATTCTATTAGTTGGCTAGAATGGATGTTTTGCTATAAACCGCTCCATATTAGCAAATAGTTGCTACCAACTAGATATAACCTATGGGGTCACACGCTATATAGAGTTGTACTAGATTTGGAATTAATTAATTGGATTAATTAATTAGAAGGATCACTTTGCAAACCCTTGCAAACTTAGTAGGGACTAATTTGCAAGGAAGGGACTAAATTGAATTCTAGTAGGACTAGAATAAGTCCTTTAGGTAGTTAACAAGGAGTTGTTGGACTATATAAAGGACCCTCCTTCCTTCCTTCCTCAGAACTTATGCTCATTAGTGATCATAACAAGAGTGGGAGAGAACAAAGGAGAGAGAGAGCAAGCAACAAGGGCCGAACCCGACCCTTGCCGCCGCCCCCTCACCCCGTCGGCCAAAAGAGGGCCGAGCCCCTCTTTTTGTCTCGTTTTGCGTGATTCCTTCACCCTCCTCTTATTTCGGGCTAGCACCAAGGAGTTTGGGAGATCTAGGAGCAACTCTAGGCGTGGATCAACTATAGAGAACGTGACACTATTCGCGTTTGAAGTCATCAAGGAGAACCCAAAGGTGTGTTTATGATTTCTTACCTTTACTATCGTTATGCATCTAGACTTGTGATCCTTGGAGGGTTTTGCATGGTTATTTGTTTGATTATACTTCCGTTGCGCGATCCATGAATCAAAACCCTACAGTGGTATCAGAGCCACATGTCATAGAGCATAAACGTAGTTTATGTGTTACATTCTTGTTGTTTTACACCTTAATTTGTTGCTTATCGCGTAAAACAAGACAAATCAAGCATGGGATGCAATTTGTCAACAATTACCCATAACAAGATCCAATTTTTGCATTGGATGCATGAATTGGTGAGTTTGAGAAATTTTAGGATCTTAGATCTAGGGTTTGGGCATCTTTGGGGAAGAAGGAGTTCTCCCAAAACAAGGAAACAACCAAACTTGGGCTCCAAGCAAGGAGGTTGTTTTGGAAACAACCTCCATGAGGAGGTTCGGCCCCCTAGGGGACCGCCCCCTTGCTTGCCGCCCAAGCTTGGCCGCCCTAAGGGGCCGGGCGGCCCTAACCCGCGGGCCTAGCTTGCGGGTTTTGGGCCGGGCCGGCCCCAGGGCCTTATGGTTCACTTTGTTGGGCCCGGGCAATTGGATTGTTGGGCCCATGGACCGTTTTAACCCTAGAAATCCTAAAAATCAATTAAAATTGACCAAGCGCGTTAAAATTGGATTTTAACTGTTTATGTGCAAATCGCATGGTGATTGGATATGGCCTTAGGATGTGGTTTGATGTGGATGTTTAATTTTGTGGTTTGGTTTTACGGCCTGCGAGCTGATCAATTAATTGTAATAATTAATTAGGGTTTTATGGCCTGCGTGCCATTTTTTTCTCTCAACTTGTGAGATTTATTTTATTTAGTATAGATGTTAGCTAGTGCTAGATAAAGTAGATTGTTAGCCAAGATTGAAGAAAAGAAGCCCAAAGCCAAAGAAACCACAAAAGATGGAGCATGGAGCATGGAGCATACCACATGACTATGAAGGATGGACCAAAAGATCAAGACGCATGGAGATGTGTTTGTTTAGGGTTCATAGATAATTCCATTGGCTTGGAATTATCTTAGTCTAGAAAAGGCCATATCCACATCACGTTTAATTTCTGTTTTGTGGTTGTTTATTTATTGTCTTATTATTTGTGTGGTTGGTGTATGGATGATGCATGCAATTAGGATAATAAGATAATTAGACAACCCGGATCTATTATTTGGAGTTGTGCCCAAACTCAAATAGATAAATTAGTTGATATTGATCAACAAAACAATTAAAATTGAATTGAAAATCCCTCAAATTTTAAATATTGTGTTCTTGCCTTCTCGTTGTTTAAACACTCATTATCATCATTATTTATCAAGTTCGTGCGTGCCAAAGCATGGCGACTTGGTTCATAATGATGGAATGTGATGGCACGTAACAATGTGCAATTGTTTAGATAAGAGGTTGAACACAACTAGGCTATTAATTTGATTAAGAAACCTAGAGGCAATCAATTTGGATTATCCATATGGATGGATAAATAAGGAGTTATTTGCCCGATTGAACCAAGAGTTGCATATGGGATGCAATTGGAATTGTACCTACCTAAAAGTAGTCGAATTATGGGTGACTTGCCAAAGCAAGCTCATAAGGAGATGAAAAGATGGATCTTGGCCCACTAGAAAATATAAGGATATTTTCCGCATTAATATCTTGAGGGTTATTAATCCGTAGAAAAATAGTGGGAGCTATATTTAATAAACTAGCCATTATTAAATATAGTCAAAAATTCACAAATACTAAAACTTGCGTATTTTCCTTTTTGTAGAATTCCAAATGGCAAACAACTCATCGAGTTCACAACATTCCCTACGATCTGTCCTTGAGAAGGACAAGCTCTCTGGAACCAACTTTCTTGATTGGTACAGAAACTTGAGAATTGTTCTCAAGCAAGAGAAGAAACTGTACGCAATAGAGGAGCATGTTCCAGAAGGTCCAGAGAACCAGACACCTGTTGCCTTAAAGGCGTATCAAAAGCGTGTTGATGACGCTAATGATGCGGGCTGCCTAATGCTTTGCACCATGACCTCTGAGCTTCAGAAGCAACATGAGAACATGAATGCTGTCGATATGATCGAACATCTAAAGCAGCTCTTCCAGGAGCAGGCGAGGGTAGAGAGGTACGAGGTCTCAAAGGCACTGTTCAAATGTCATCTGGCAGAAGGGAATCCGGTGGGACCTCATGTACTCCGAATGATCGGGTACTTGGAGAATCTCGCCCGGCTCGGGTTCCCGGTCGGCCAAGAGTTGGAAACCGATCTCGTGTTGCAATCGTTGCCCGAGAGTTATGGACAGTTCATTATGAACTATAACATGAACGAGATCGTTAAACCACTGCCAGCTCTGCTCAACATGTTGAGGACGGCTGAACAGAGCATCAACAAGGGTAAGGGCAAGGCCATTATGATGGTGCATAAAGGAAAGGGCAAAAAGTTTGCCTCTTCCTCCAAGGGAAAAGGCAAGTCAGTTGCCAAGTCCAAGGAACAATCCCTTAAGCCTGTTGGTGGCATTGCCAAGGTCGTGACTAAGGGTGAGTGTCACTACTGCAGTCAGCCTGGACACTGGAGGAGGAACTGCCCAAAATATCTGGAGGACAAGAGGCTTGGAATAGTGATTCCACCACCACCAGGTATTTTTGTTGTAGATGTCAATTTAACTGTCTCTACATCATGGGTATTAGATACTGGATGTGGATCTCATATTTGTCGAAATATGCAGGATCTAAAGAGAAGTAAAAGATTGGCTAAAGGGGAGGTAGATCTGCGCGTTGGGAATGGAGCAAAGGTTGCTGCGTTGGCCATAGGCGTGTGCGAGCTATCTCTGCCTTCAGGATTAGTTTTAGAATTAAATAATTGCTATTTTGTGCCTGCTATGAGCAGAAACATTATTTCTATTTCTTGTTTGGACAAGGAAGGTTTTATTATTTCAATAAAGAACAATTGTTGTTCCTTTTATTTGAATAATATTCACTATTTTAGTGCGCAATTATTTAATGGACTTTATGTCCTAGATCTAAGCAATCCTGTCTACGACATTAATACCAAGCGGATTAAAATAAATGATTTAAATCCTGCTTATTTATGGCATTGTCGTTTAGGCCACATAAACGAGAAACGTGTATCTAGACTCCATAAGGATGGATTACTAGACTCATTTGATTTTGAATCATATGAGACATGTGAGGCTTGTTTATTGGGAAAAATGACAAAGTCCCCTTTCAATAAGAAAGGTGAGAGGACTAGCGAGCAATTGGCACTCATACATACTGATGTGTGTGGGCCATTTGCCACGCCTGCCAGGGGTGGTTATGTCTACTTCATTACATTTACTGATGATTACAGTAGATATGGATTTGTGTACCTTATGAGGGCAAAATCCGAATCCTTTGAAGTGTTCAAAGAATTCAAGAATGAAGTAGAGAAGCAACTTGGCAAAAGTATCAAGGCTCTACGATCGGATCGTGGAGGAGAATACTTGAGCCAAGAGTTTGACGACTATCTTAGAGAGTGTGGGATCGTGTCCCAACTCACTCCACCCGGAACACCACAATGGAATGGCGTGTCCGAGAGGAGGAATCGAACCCTATTGGATATGGTTCGGTCTATGATGTGTCAAACCGATCTTCCATTATCATTTTGGGGCTACGCTCTATTAAGTGGAGCTTTCACCATTAACCGTGTTCCATCTAAATCAGTCATGAAGACACCATATGAGATGTGGAGTGGGAGGCGTCCCACACTGTCGTTCATGAGGATTTGGGGCTGCGATGTCTATGTAAAACGTTTACAATCAGACAAGCTAGGGCCTAAATCGGATAAGTGTAAATTTGTGGGGTACCCTAAGGAAACTAAGGGATACTACTTCTACAATCCAACCGAGAACAAAGTGTTTGTTGCTCGGACCGGCGTGTTTCTAGAAAGAGAGTTTGTCTCTAAAGAAGCAAGTGGGAGGAATGTAGAACTTGAAGAAGTTCAAGAACTACAAATCACTGAACCGATTATGGAACATGAACAGGAATCACAAGCAGTTGTGGAGCCACCTGTTCAGGTAACACAAGAGCTTCGTATATCTAGTAGAGTGCGCCAGGAACCCGAGAGGTACGGACTTCTCGTAACTGATTCCGGTGACACGATGCTCATAGAAGCCTACTACCTATGAGGAGGCCATGAATGGCCCAGACTCACAGAAGTGGCTTGAAGCCATGAGATCCGAGATGGAATCCATGTATACCAACAAAGTATGGACTTTGGTGGAACCACCTGATGGGGCGCGGCCCATAGGGTGCAAGTGGGTCTTCAAGAAGAAGATCGACATGGATGGTAATGTGATTACCTATAAGGGCCGATTGGTGGCTAAAGGGTTCAGACAGATTCATGGTATTGACTATGATGAAACCTTTTCACCAGTCGCTATGACCAAATCCATCCGAATCCTACTTGCAATTGCAGCATACTACGACTATGAGATTTGGCAGATGGATGTCAAAACAGCATTCCTTTATGGGAATCTCCTCAAGGACGTGTATATGATACAGCCGGAGGGTTTTGAGGATCCAAAGCAAGCCAACAAAGTCTGTAAGCTGCAACGATCCATTTATGGATTGAAGCAAGCTTCTAGGAGTTGGAATCGACGTTTTGATGAAGTGGTCAAAGAGTTTGGCTTCATCGTAAACGAAGATGAGTCTTGTGTCTACAAGAAGGTTAGTGGGAGCTCTGTAGCTTTTCTGGTCTTGTATGTGGATGACATACTACTCATTGGAAACGACATTCCCATGCTGCAATCTGTGAAAGATTGGCTAGGAAAGTGTTTCTCAATGAAGGACTTAGGGGAAGCAGCCTATATACTCGGTATAAAGATCTATAGAGATAGATCTAAGAGGTTGCTAGGCCTAAGTCAAAGTACATATATTGACAAGGTGTTGAAGCGGTTCAACATGCAAGATTCCAAGAAGGGATTCTTGCCCATGTCACATGGAATCACTCTTTCGAAGAGTGGTTGTCCTTCCAATGAGATTGAGAAGGAACGCATGAGTAGGATTCCCTATGCCTCGGCCATAGGATCCATCATGTACGCCATGTTATGTACTAGACCAGATGTGTCATATGCCTTGAGTATGACAAGAAGATACCAATCCAATTCGGGTGAGAGTCACTGGATTGCGGTCAAGAACATCCTAAAGTACGTGAGAAGAACTAAGGATGCTTTCTTGATGTTTGGCGGTGAGGAAGAGTTGCGTGTAAGGGGTTACACTGATGCAAGCTTCCAAACTGATAGAGATGATTTTAGATCACAGTCGGGACATGTGTTTTGCCTGAATGGAGCAGCGGTGAGCTGGAAGAGTTCCAAGCAAGAGACGGTAGCTGATTCTACAACAGAGGCTGAGTACATTGCTGCAAATGGCGCAGCAAAGGAGGCTGTTTGGATCAGAAAGTTTGTTTCTGAACTTGGTGTGGTCCCTAGCATTGCGGATCCAGTGGAGTTGTTTTGTGACAACACTGGGGCGATCGCGCAATCAAAGGAACCCAGATCGCACCAGAAATCCAAGCACGTGCTCAGGAAGTTTCATCTGATTCGAGATATTATCGATAGAGGAGACGTTCGGATATGCAAGATTCCTACAGATCTGTCAGACCCGCTTACGAAGCCTCTCACGCAGTGGAAGCATGAAGGGCACACTAAGAGTATGGGCATACGAGATGCGCCAGATTGGCTCTAGTGCAAGTGGGAGACTGTTGGAATAGATTCCCTAGAGGCAATCTAGTTTAGTATGAATTTGTATATGGCTAGAAAATTCATTTATTATTTATTGGATATTTAATATAATGAAGTCCTTAGATTTACAATCGTGTTGTTTATCTTAAATATCCCTAGTCAAGTATAATGATTAATGGGACAATCATCTATAGACTAGTATGGGGTTGGATTGATATGGAGATATCACGATCCAACACATAGGTGTGCATTACGGAATGTTGCACTGGATTGACCCATCACCGAGAAGGCTACATACATGTTATGTTGAGTCACAAGCGCTTCTCGGGTGCAATGGTATTGTCATCCTTAGACTTGAAGTCACTAGATATTCTAGTTGTGGATCATTGTGATCTTGGTAGCGTTAAACGCTACACCGTGACTGGGTAGTTATAAAGGCGTGTACTGGATACAATGAGAAGCAAGCTTAGAGATCGTAGTGGACGTAGAGAGGATTTGCCCCTCCCACATAACGGGAGCAAATATCCTAGGCCACTCGAAGGATAGTGCTTATAGAATGTCTGGCCAGACTCAAATAAATCAATATGGGATATTGATGTTATTTGCACGAATAAGGCTATTCCATGGATCGAGAAACTATGGATTGGATATACGAGTGTGACTTGTATGTCTCGTGTCCAATCCGGATATGGAGGCAAAGGGATGAGACAATTATTTGTACAAGGTTGTCTAGATGACTATTCTATTAGTTGGCTAGAATGGATGTTTTGCTATAAACCGCTCCATATTAGCAAATAGTTGCTACCAACTAGATAGAACCTATGGGGTCACACGCTATATAGAGTTGTACTAGATTTGGAATTAATTAATTGGATTAATTAATTACAAGGATCACTTTGCAAACTCTTGCAAACTTAGTAGGGACTAATTTGCAAGGAAGGGACTAAATTGAATTCTAGTAGGACTAGAATAAGTCCTTTAGGTAGTTAACAAGGAGTTGTTGGACTATATAAAGGACCCTCCTTCCTTCCTTCCTCATAACTTATTCTCATTAGTGATCATAACAAGAGTGGGAGAGAACAAAGGAGAGAGAGAGAGCAAGCAACAAGGGCCGAACCCGACCCTTGCCGCCGCCCCCTCACCCCGTCGGCTAAAAGAGGGCCGAGCCCCTCTTTTTGTCTCGTTTTGCGTGATTCCTTCACCCTCCTCTTATTCCGGGCTAGCACCAAGGAGTTTGGGAGATCTAGGAGCAACTCTAGGCGTGGATCAACTATAGAGAACGTGACACTATTCGCGTTTGAAGTCATCAAGGAGAACCCAAAGGTGTGTTTATGATTTCTTACCTTTACTATCGTTATGCATCTAGACTTGTGATCCTTGGAGGGTTTTGCATGGTTATTTGTTTGATTATGCTTCCGTTGCGCGATCCATGAATCAAAACCCTACATCAACAGCCGCCGCCCTGATACAAGGGAAGTGCGAGAGTTGCGCACTGATCAAAGATTCTCTACTCATCGCTCTAACGGATGATGATGCAGATTGGAGGAAACCACTCTTTGATTTTCTCACCCAGGGCACCTTACCCGAATCAAGAAAAGAAGCTGAGAAATTGAAGAGGAAAGCATCTCGATACGTAGTACAAGAAAACCTGCTTTGGCGAAGAGGCCACGAGGGCAACTTGCTGCGATGTCTAGACGGCAGGGAAGCACAAGAGGTTATGGACCTTTCTCATCAGGTGGAGCACCAAGGAGGTGCGAAACTATGCAGGCAGCTCCTCTCAATTGGATATTTCTGGCCCACGATGGAGGCTGATTGCCGCACCAAAGTACGGCGCTGCCAGGAGTGTCAATTCAAAGGAAACCTAGTGCACGCTCCTGCTGTGGATCTACATGCATTGGGAACGCCATGGCCATTTCACACATGGGCATTGGATTTCATTGGTCCCATCCGACCAACTTCGCATGGGAATCATTCTATTCTCACCGCAACTGAGCTGTTCACCAAATGGGTGGAGGCGATACCACTGAAGACGGCAAATGCGCTAGCTGTGGTCCATTTCATCCAAGAAAACATCATATGCAGGTTCGGAATTCCCAACACTATCCTTTCAGATAATGGTACTCATTTTGTTAATCGCCAGGTGGCCGCGAAGCTAGCAGAGTACAATATCAGACAGATATGTTCCACCCCTTACTACCCGAAAGGGAACGGGCAAGCCGAAGCGACCAACAAAACGATGTTGAGGATCTTGAGCAAGATGGTCGCAGAGGACCACAAGAAGTGGGCTGATTCTCTGAGCATAGCCCTGTGGGCTTACCGGACTTCGCAGAGGACGCCCACGGGGGCCTCACCATTCCTCTTATGCTATGGGGCCGAGGCCGTGGTCCCTGCGGAGGTGAGAGTTAATTCGGCAAGATTGGCCTTCCACGCATTGTACGACAATCAACACGATCATGACTTAGTCTTGCTGGAGGAAAAGCGAGAACAAGCTAAAAGGACCAACAAGCGGTATCAAGAAAGGATCGCTCGTGCTTACAATAAGACGGTCCAGCGAAGAGATTTCGCAGTTGGAGATTTGGTCCTACGCGCATCTGACCATTGCATGCGAGAGGCGGCTCATCCAAAATTCGCAGCCAATTGGGAAGGACCTTTCGAAGTCAAAGAAGTCTTTGACAGTGGCTACTGCAGCATACGGAGGTTGCACGGAACGACCTCAACCCCAAGCTCAGTCAACATGCGCTGGATTGAGAAGTACTATCCTTGAATTCTCTCAGTTTATACGTTTTATTATAACGTTGCCTCATGTCTTGTATGGCTATGATTCACACAATCTTCTCTCCCATATGAGAGAATTGTAAGCTCATCTCTCCCATATGAGAGCACTATAATAAAAGGATTCTCCCCAAATGAGAACTTCATATTTCTAGCTGTTAATGTTGCTTCATTTAGTTTGTTGTTACTGTTAACAATGGGCTATCCGCCACAACAAGCAATCTATGCGTAATGTGATCTTAATTGATGTTCTAAGCCTATCTGCCACGATAGCAGCTCATGCGAAAAATGATCTTAACTGATCTTCTAAGCCTATCTGCCACGATAGCAGCTCATGCGAAAAATGATCTTAACTGATCTTCTAAGCCTATCTGCCACGATAGCAGCTCATGCGAAAAATGATCTTAACTGATCTTCTAAGCCTATCTGTCACGATAGCAGCCTATGCAAATGCGATCTTAACTGATCTTCTAAGCCTATCTGTCACGATAGCAGCCTATGCAAATGCGATCTTAATTGATCCCCTAAGCCTATCCTTCATGATAGCAGTCTATGCAAATGCGATCTTAATTGATCCCCTAAGCCTATCCTTCATGATAGCAGCCTATGCAAATGTGATCTTAATTGATCCCCTAAGCTTATCCTTCATGATAGCAGCCTGTACATATGCGATCTTAATTGATCTTCTAAGCCTATCTGCCACGATAGTGGCTCATGATAAAATAATCTTAAGTGATCTTTTAAGCCTATCTGTTGTGGTAGCAACATTATGTAACATGATCTTAAATGATCTCTCAAACCTATCTGCCGCGATAGTAGCACTCTGGGAATGCGATTTGAAAATTGTTGTTAAGTCTATCTATTGTGATAGCAACATTATGCAAAGTGATCCTAAGGGGTTTACGAAAGCTTATCTGATAAGATAGCACTTGCACTTGAATCCAAAACACAAGCCCATCTGCCAAGATGGCACAGCTGCGAAAATACGATCTCAAACGATCTAATGAAATATCTGCGAATATATACGACAGATAGCAAATGCGAAGTATGTATATAGCATTACACAAGGCGAAGTCTGCCGATACGCATGCGAAATTGTATTTTGTTGTAACAAGACAGCAGATCATACAAAAGTGATTTATCATTATGAGTCAAAAGGACTTACAATTTATCTGTCTAGATAGCAGCTTACAAGCGAAAAAGCTCAAATCTAACTACGCAGCCAACATGGCTTACAATGCATTCGGAAAGTAACTTACAAGCTCGAATTTACACATCGCGGGAATCCCGAATGAAAAGGGACGAACCTAATGGTCCTAACACCGGCTATGCAATGCACAGATCTGCGGCCTAAAGATCTGTCGCAAGTAGGGTCTTGCTATAAAATGAACGTCCTACGAGAGCCACAAGAAGCCATACGTTCAAGATCCCAGTATTTGACAAGGCCCTTGTCTGATCAACACTCCATGAGATGTGCCTGAGGGACCACCGGTTCCGGCGTTCAACAGGCAAGCAGAAGCTCCAAAGGGCAAGGGATCCTTGTAGACGGGGATGAATGCAACGGTTCGCCACCCTGAGCTCACGAACGTGGGGGCAAGAAATCCTCCTCCGGGGATGCTGAGGAGAATTCCGCCGTTCATTACGAGTCGGTAGCACGGTCACTACGGCGCTGCACCTCACCGGGAGGCGGCCGGAAACATGACCTGCAAACATAATAGACGAAGAAAATTCTTCGAACACACATGAGATATCATCTCCATCTTCTTTATAGAGGTTAAAAAGATCAGTAAGCCTCATAAAGCGGATCTTGGAAACTATTTCTATAGCACAAAGCGCAAACTCAGTCTCATGACTCGGAGTTGCCATGAATCAACGAAAAACAAGCGTTGAAGCCAGTAGTCGTAAGGACTCACGGCAAAGCACATTTTTGGGATGAAGAACCCAAATCACAAAGACAGGGTTCATATAGACCTTGTGGAGACTCTTCAGTTGCCAAGATGAGTCAGCAGAATTCGAAAAGAGGGTAAGGTCAATCACTTACGCCTTTAAAAGCGGTAACGATCAATTACCCTACTAAAGGCTACGACGATTCAGTTGCGTATCCTAATTAATGACGGATGGTCATGATTCGGATGGACTTCCCGAGGAAAGCGTGTTTATCTTATGAGAAATTAGCGCGAAAATCAAGCAGAATATCAATTGCTGATGTCATAATTAGATATGCACAGAGATATTCCATCAAATCCCGGAAAGGGCAAAACGGGCACGCCGATTCTTTTGTTAAAAAAGGGGGGGGAGGAACCCTAGCAACATTACATTAATGTTTCAGCATTACATTAATGTTTCAGCTATTTGTTTGCTACTTTTCAAAAGTCAAAGTAAATTCTTGATCAAGAAGTCATGAGGGGTGAGCTGACGGCTCAGATTCTCCACTTGCTCCACTTCCTGCTTCAATTGCTCGCACTTGGCATTCATCTCATGATAGAGCTTTAAAGCCTCTTCAACCTTTTGCTTTTGCTGCTCCACCTTCTGCTTCTCAGCTGCGAGGTTTTGGTGGCCGAGTTTCAAAGTTACGGCTGCGCGAATCAAATTAACTCTTTTCATAAGAAACTTGAAACCCAGCCTACCTTGAACTTTAGTCAGAAGATTTTGGCACATGCCAAAAAGCAATTCGGCACTCTGAGCAGAAATGGTCGCAGGCGTGGCCGCAAACAGCTGCTCCAAAATCCAAATGGCCTTGGTAAGAAACAACCTTCTGTCAAACGGCCCTATCTCCAGAGATCTCGCAAATGATTGGGGGTAGGTGAGGCGCATCCGAACTAGCCAGTCCACATCGGCTTGCTTCAAACCTAAAGCAATGTCAAAGCTAAGTTATGCTATCAAACTCGCAAATGAATAATGCGGGATGCAAACAGCAAACCACGACTTACCAGTTCCTTCAAGGATCTCACGAAGAGAAGGAATGCGTGTGGCAGGAGTGGTTGAAGACTGTCCTCGTTCCATAGCCCTCCTGTCAGCTGCGAGCTCTAACTCCTCATAGTTAGGAGGAAGAGTATAAGCCGCACCAGTTTCGATCGCAACCCCGACCTGCGAGCCCCAAAAGCTCCACGCAGGAAGTGGCGTCGCCGACTCAGTCATCGCTGGAGGCATAGTGGCAGCCGAAGTTGCTTGGCGAGGGACACTCTCAGATGCGGTAGCATCAACAGTACTTGTTCTTACTTCCTCAGCGCCAGCATGGGCATCTTCCTCCATTAGCAGAGCGTCAGCTTCGGCGTCATCAGAAAGTTCGATGATGTCCTCAAGAGGCTCTCCTGCATATTCAGCAGCTGCGACGGGCTTCTCGGTATGAGAACTCGGAATCGGAACATAGGACGCAGAAGACTGGCTTCTTTGCTCCAGCACAGGTTCATCAGCATCGCCTGCGATACAAAATGCGATAGTATGAGGTAACTCGTATTGTACGTTATTTTACTATCTTTACTAAAGCTAAGAGCAAGCACCTCCACGCGAAGGTGGGATTGCAGTATCTTCGTCATACACTAAAGACGTGGAACCATGCCCTATTAGTGTGTCCTCATTAAGCATGTCTTTAAAATTTGCGTGACCTGGGACGCGAAGAAACTAGTCATGACTATGATTCGAGTTGTTAAGTGTAGTTCATGCATATCGATCAAGTAATTACCTGAGGGTTCACCGCACTTGCCTACTAGCCAACGGCGAATGTCAGCTTTTGACACACCATGCTCTAATGCACCAACAATAACGTCTCGATAAGTTACTGCGAGATTAAAAATCTCACCTTTATTGCCGCCTGCGATTTCTTCAAAATCCGCTTGGGCTTGCTCCAAAGCTGATGCATCCTCTTCTGGAGCCACATCCTCCTCTTCTGCTTGAGGATCCACCTCTTCGGGAAGCGCATCTTCCTCGTCAGCTGGACGCACTAAGTCGTCAACATGTTGCTCTTCGAGGCTTCGCTGCCTCACACGCTCGAGCTCCTCCTCTTCTCGCTGCCTTCTCCTTTCAGCAGCATCCGCGGCTGTCTTCCTGGACTCGGCAAGAACATCCTCGCTTATGGGCTCGTCTCGAATGCTAGAATGAGCATCCCTCTTTTGTCTCTTGGCCAAAAGGCCACCGATGGTCTCATCATCATCATCATCTGGGAAGAAACGATTGGTTCAAGATCGATTTGAAAAAGAATTACGATAATGAGAAGGGAAAACGCGATGGAGGTACCTCCTGACTCTTCCTCATGTATCACATTTGCTCTTTCTTCTTCTTCTTCATCACCTTCACTGGGCTCCCGCCTCTCCTCTTCTTCCTCCTGGCCGAATGGAACGAAGGTCTCTACTGCGAGCTCCTTCCGCGCTCTACTAGGCATGCGACCTTTTCCTTTATCCTTGGCAGAAAGGGACCTCGCTGGAGGGGAAGTTTGAGCACTTCTAGGGGAAGAAATTGTAATTCCCTTTTGCCTGGGTCTCTTCGCTCTTGGCGCGACAGTCGCTGGAGGAGACGGATTATCTCTGGGTGGAGACGAGGCCGGAGCATTATCTATCAGCGAGTCAGCAAAAGCGTTCATGACTGCGCGAATCCTGGTTTCGACCTCAGGATCCATCCTTGATGCTAGCAGGAACGACTGTCCTTGTCTTCTCGTGGTAACAATTGTGTTGACCAGCGACTTGGAACGATCACCAGATGCGAACCTCCGCACATGGCACTACAGCAAGCAGTGTGGAATAAAGATGTCAATATGAGAAAATCAAGGAGTTAAATGCATGCAAAAGAAGTTGCTTACCTTAGCAAAAGTCTCGCTATATCTGATGACGTGCGAGTCGCCTTTCCTAACTGCGGCGATCTTTTCATCCAGAATGATGCCAGGGCACAAATGGTTCTCATGATCCAACAATGAGTAGCAACCATATTTAGACTCGTCCAGACTGCAGTTGGGGCGAAACGGAAAAGAGTTTCTTTTGATCAAAGGAGCTCTGCTTGGCTGAGGAGCCGACTGCGTCTCAAACCTGACGTGCTGGGCGATCCAGTATGCGAGCCAGTTCTTGGAACAACCACCCTCGCGGTTACCTGCAGGCTGCTCAAAAGGAAGATTGTTCATAAAGACTGTTTTGCACTCCTTTGTCAGCAAGCGCTTATAGCAACCTCTGATAATGGACTGTGGCCAGATTGAGGGTGCTACTGCATGAAAGACGAACTGGGGAGAAACTCGAGTGGGGTCAACATCCACAGTAATCCTCTCATACCTTGGCGCGAGCTCACGAATATGCTCTGCGAGAGCAGGAAGGGAACCTCGCAGGCATCAGCGAAAGAATTCGCGATAGCGCTCATGGAAATGTGATCCCTCTTCAAAGAGGAGCTCTTCTGAGAAGACAATATCCTTAGAAGGGTACAGCTTTGGAAACCATCGCACGTTCTCAATACGCACGGCATAGGGCCTGGCAACGAACTCTCGCCGGTTGTCGCATATCAGGCTCCAAACGCACTTGGTATTGTTCGCTCCGAACCACCTCGCAGCTCTGCCGCTGTTACGCTCCTCCATCTCGCCTGGGGGACACCACTTGTTGGGCTTAGAAGCAGTTGGGGCATAAGAAGGCCACCGCTCAAAGACCCACATCGTTAAGAAGGCAATGTTGACGAAGGTCAGTATGTCGAGGCGGCCACGCGACTCTTTCATGGCCACAACCAGCTGATCCAATCTGTAGTACAATGTGCCCAAGACCAAGGGTCCAAGTGCGACTTTCTGGCCAAGGGCCAATTTCACAGCGAGCGGCAGAACATGGTAGAAGACCCCATCGTGCGGGTGACCATCGATTAAGTACCTCGACAGCCATGCACAGAGGAAAGCACAAAGGGTCAAGTGATAGCCTTTACCCTCCACGTAATTCTTGGCCTCCGGGTCTTGACTCAGAAGCTTCTTGGTGATGCTGTTGTTCGCGTAGTCACGAAAGAAGTACTGCACCCATTTATTCCAAGTATTCTTCGCAGACGTGTCAACCAACTGCCAATTAGGAAGGGCTTTGGTAGCGGTCCACCGGGTGGAGATCTTCTTTACCTCTGATAGGCACTCCTCCATCTGCGTGTACAAAGCAATCTCCGCATCCGTCCTTAAGGGACTCAAAGGGTCCACCTCACCCATGGGAGATATATCATACAGCATATGCACATCCTCGAGTGTGGGGGCGGTCTCGAACTCAGCAAAATGAAAAGTGTGAGTCGCAGGCGAGTAGCGGGAAAGAAGGTTTAGAAGCATGGACTGGTCCAGCTTCACGGCAGCACCCTTCATAGCACGAACGGCGAAGTATACGCCGGCCTCGTTGAGGGTCGCAGCATGATCGGTCAACACATGGTAAATCCACTCATCCATGTAATCCAATTTCTGAACAAAAGCTTGCGTGGAAATCGCAGCATAGGGGAAGTACCCATTTTCGATTCCCAATCGAACCACGTCCTCGGAGCCAATCAACTCGAGCAAGGCTGAGTTAACTGGAGGAGTCAGTGTTAGCAATCCCTCATTGGGGACAGAAGCAGGCAGTTTCTTTGCCTTAACCCTCGCGTGGTAAAAGTCTTTGCCACCCAGATAGGGGGCTTTTCGCCACAAAGCTTGCGGAAGATCAGGTATCTCTTCGTCCTCCTTGGTGGGTCTAGTTCCTTTTGTCTTGGCCATTCCTGCGGAAGAGCAAGAAAAAAGGGGGGAGAAATATGCCACACTTCAGTTTGAATTTCGAGATTCAAGATCTATGGGAAGAAAGATGAACAGTTTCTGGTATCAATTTCAGAAATTAGGGATTGGAATTGTTTGCATTATCAGAGATTCCAAAAGCCCTACATTCAAGGTCCTTATCGTTGGGGGATTAAATCGAAATTGAATTCAAAGATTGTGAGTCCCTTTACAAGTTTTTCAGCAGATAATGGGTTTGTAGATCCAACGCAGTTCGAAGCATATACCTGTATTTTAAATCGAAATTGAACAAGGCCAACCTTGTTTTCACGAAGCCTGCTTGGATACACACAGTTGAAGAAGACGATTTGCAGTTCTGAACTGGTGATTAATTATCCGAATCTGCTCTCGAAGAATTCCGGGTATCATTCACTTTAAGAGAAAGAAGTGATGCTTTGCAACAATGGAGAGTACAAAGTATTTATCCAAAAACAATGAAGGGTTGCTTCCTTTCAGTAGTCGAATCGCAACCGTCACCGTCGAATCGCGCAATCACAGGACAAGCTGACGTCACGCCTAAAACCCTAAAGGCCAGACGGCACGACTCTAGGGGTTTTATGTCATAATGGCACGCACGGGGGCTGAATTTACTCGTGTTTGAATTGGTGCATGGCGGCGACGCGCATGTTGGTTTCCGCGCATGGAAGTCTATACAGCTATGAGTCTTCACGCGCAGAAAGGGGGCTAATGTAGATAGTGCTTTCTGAGCTGACAGATCTTGGCCACGTGGCAACCATCCAGCACACCATATTGTGCTCCACACACACTGGATCACCGGCCGCGCTGATCCATGTGGGGGCTGCGAGACAGGGCCCTCGCATACCACTGCACGGGACTTGTAGGGACTTAGTGGTTTGGAGGCTAGAGTAAGTCCTGTCGCGTGCGAGCCAAGCCCGCGCGCGAACTTTAGTAACTGCTTTTGAGAGATTTATGGAACGAGCTCCATAAACCCGGTCAATCCGGTCAAACCCGGTCAACCCCATAACGGTTCCGGTATTCGCGCATAACGTGCTGTAACGGTCCCTATATATGAGGACGAACGTGCCGTTGTGGTTAAGCTAATTAAGCCGCCATTGATGGGCGCATTAACCACACTACAACGGTCACATTCTCCGTTATATATAGGACGTTAACCTTTCCATACAAAGGAGGACACACTAGCCATACGCGGAAGCTCTGCCAAACCTTTGTCTCTCTCTCAGACATTACTACTGCCTTACTCTCTCCCTACACACAACCCAACTCTTCCTGTGCTATCTCTGATCCTCTACTTACGGTGTAGACGGAGGTCTCCCCGCCGGAATCTCTTGTGCACAGCACTTATGTAGCAGTTACCTAGCAGTTATCTAGCGGTTATTTCCTGTGTTTTCCTTAAATCTACTCCCAGGATTATCCAAGTCGATGTACTGAATATTTGTCTAATATTTGTCTGAGTAATTGGGAGGCATGTCCACTCCATACGGACACTTTAATTCTCAGTTTCTATCAGAAACATATGGAGGAGGGGGTTGGTGATGATTCACAAGTGTTAAAACCACTCAATTGAGTAAGTAGGGATTTGGGAGTTGTGATGGTGGTGTGAAAAACTCATCAGTATGCATGTCGTCTTCAATACCTCCTTCCCAAGTGGGTTGAGCATACAGATCATTTAGCTCTGAGTAATGACTTAATAGGTTTTCCTCATGCATGCTGGTTGGGATATCATCAGGGTCTATGACCACTAGGAAAGTAGAACGATAAGGGCCACGAGGAACATATGCATACAACTCCCCAGTGAAAAGAGGTTTTCTTGCCTAAATCAAGTAACCTAACTGCTGCAAATAAGGTTAAGAGAGTGTCGTCTTCTCAAATTCCAATACATGTACCAAACCCTTGTGACCATAGGAGACCTCATGACCAACACATCCACATATCATGCAAATTTTAAAGACTAATTTCGAAACTAAAAAAGACCCATTAAGCAGGATCATCAAGAAGCTCAAGATAGGCTCCAGGGACTAAGGGCTCTTCCGGATTAATTATGACCTTAATACGAGACTCCTTCATGGAATTTGACTTGTAAAAGGACCAGTCGCTTTCAAGAAAATTACAAGCAATCTTCCCTACATCCTCAACATCCTGTTTGTAGTAATTATCCATAGGTAGTCCTGAAACCCTAAACCAGATTTCCATATACTGAAATTGCTGATTGTCTGTGATATATAATTTTTTTCTTCTTCTTTTCTCTATTAACATGGTTATGGCTATGATATTGATAGCGCCTTTCAGGAACTATATTTCTTTAGCATTTAACATATGTTTTAGAGGTTTTTGGGAAATTTTGGAGCCTAGTGTTGATAAAAGAATGCATGTCTATCACTTGTTGCTTCATGTGCTTAATTCTAGTCCGGGCACGTCATATTGAGATATTATGCTTTATTTGATGGATTTAATCGCTTGGGTATAGTGTTTCTTGTCTTTGACAGGGAACGCAAGGAAAGAGGCTCGGGAACCAAGAGTTGAAGATTCAAGAACACATCTGCAGACCATTTCGCACGAAACGGGGAGCATTTCGTGCGAAATCATTTCAGACGAAATGAAGCCATTTCGCACAAAATGCTCGGGAGTTGGCGCAGAATATGTGGGTCTAAAATTCAAATATCAATAATTGGCCTTCATTACATCGAACTAGGAAACAAAGGACGACATAAGAGACTGAAGAACAACTTGGAGAGCTAAGGAGAAGCTTTTTGGGAGCATCAAGAAGTAAGGAGACAAGATTGGATCAACGCCATAATAATGTCTTTAGCGTTTGTTCTATTTTCTTCCTTTCTTTCTTATATGGAATATTCAAACATGTTTACTTTAGTTATGAGTGGCTAAACTCATACCTAGGCATCTATGGGGAGCCTAGGGTTTATGTCTTGATGATATTTTCGATTCTTGAACTTTCATGCTTTAGAATGAAGATTTTCCTTGGTTTAATCATATTGAGCTCTTTTGTTGACATAATGGAGTTAAGATTTGTGATGAATGCTATCTATTTCTTGTTCAAGAATTAAACCTAACTTAATAATTATCTTAGTTGGCTAATCATTTGTATGTTACGCTTAATCCTTAGCAAGGTAGGAGTCATGCCCCGAGCTTGTTAATTAACTAGTGAGTGTGTGAAAGCAACTCCACCCTAGTTGGGATGAATATACGAGTGCATTCCCAAATCAATGAGACTGAGAGGTGAGTTGAGTGGGAGTGGCTAGAAGAGGGTAGATTCGGTAGGAGATAGTGAGGTGTTTGTGCGGTGGTGGTCTGAAAGGACGTTGTTTCATTACACTGTCATTCGGATGGATTTGGTCATAGCGACTGGTGAAAAAGTTTCATCATAGTCAATACCATGAATCTGTCTGAATCCTTTAGCCACTAATCGGCCCTTATAGGTAATCACATTACCATCCATGTCGATCTTCTTCTTGAAGACTCACTTGCACCCTATGGGCCGCGCCCCATCGGGTGGTTCCACCAAAGTCCATACTTTGTTGGTATACATGGATTCCATCTCGGATCTCATGGCTTCCTGCCACTTCTGCGAGTCTGGGCCCTCATGGCCTCCTCATAGGTAGTAGGCTCATCATCTATGAGCATCGTGTCACCGGAATCGGTTACGAGAAGTCCGTACCTCTCGGGTTCCTGGCGCACTCTACTAGATCTACGAAGCTCTTGTGTTACCTGAGCAGGTGGCTCCACAACTGCTTGTGGTTCCTGTTCATGTTCCATAATCGGTTCAGTGATTTGTGGTTCTTGAACCTCTTCAAGTTCTACATTCCTCCCACTTGCTTCTTTAGAGACAAACTCTCTTTCTAGAAACACGCCGGTCCGAGCAACAAACACTTTGTTTTCGGTTGGATTGTAGAAGTAGTATCCCTTAGTTTCCTTAGGGTACCCCACAAATTTACACTTATCCGATTTAGGCCCTAGCTTGTCTGATTGTAAACGTTTTACATAGACATCGCAGCCCCAAATCCTCATGAACGACAGTGTGGGACGCCTCCCACTCCACATCTCATATGGTTTCTTCATGACTGATTTAGATGGAACACGGTTAATGGTGAAAGCTGCACTTAATAGAGCGTAGCCCCAAAACGATAATGGAAGATCGGTTTGACACATCATAGACCGAACCATATCCAATAGGGTTCGATTCCTCCTCTCGGACACGCCATTCCATTGTGGCGTTCCGGGTGGAGTGAGTTGGGACACGATCCCACACTCTCTAAGATAGTCGTCAAACTCTTGGCTCAAGTATTCTCCTCCACGATCCGATCGTAGAGCCTTGATACTTTTGCCAAGTTGCTTCTCTACTTCATTTTTGAATTATTTGAACACTTCTAAGGATTCGAATTTTGCCCTCATAAGGTACACAAATCCATATCTACTGTAATCATCAATAATTGTAATGAAGTAGACATAACCACCCCTGGCAGGCGTGGCAAATGGCCCACACACATCGGTATGTATGAGCGCCAATTGCTCACTAGTCCTCTCACCTTTCTTATTGAAAGGGGACTTTGTCATTTTTCCCAATAAACAAGCCTCACATGTCTCATATGATTCAAAATCAAATGAGTCTAGTAATCCATCCTTATGGAGTCTAGATACACGTTTCTCATTTATATGGCCTAAACGACAATGCCATAAATAAGCAGGATTTAAATCATTTATTTTAATCCGCTTGGTATTAATGTTGTAGACGGGATTGCTTAGATCAAGGACATAAAGTCCATTAAATAATTGCGCACTAAAATAGTGAATATTATTCAAATAAAAGGAACAACAATTGTTCTTTATTGAAATAATAAAACCTTCCTTGTCCAAACAAGAAATAGAAATAATGTTTCTGCTCATAGCAGGCACAAAATAGCAATTATTTAACTCTAATACTAATCCTGAAGGCAGAGATAGCTCGCACACGCCTATGGCCAACGCAGCAACCTTTGCTCCATTCCCAACGCGCAGATCTACCTTCCTTTTAGCCAATCTTTTACTTCTCTTTAGATCCTGCATATTTCGACAAATATGAGATCCACATCCAGTATCTAATACCCATGATGTAGAGACAGTTAAATTGACATCTACAACAAAAATACCTTGTGGTGGTGGAATCACTATTCCAAGCCTCTTGTCCTCCAGATATTTTGGGCATTTCCTCCTCCAGTGTCCAGGCTGACTGCAGTAGTGACACTCACCCTTAGTCACGACCTTGGCAATGCCACCAACAGGCTTAAGGGCTTGTTCCTTGGACTTGGCAACTGACTTGCCTTTGCCCTTGGAGGAAGAGGCAAACTTTTTGCCCTTTCCTTTCTGCACCATCATAATGGCCTTGCCCTTACCCTTGTTGATGCTCTGTTCAGCCGTCCTCAACATGTTGAGTAAATCTGGCAGTGGTTTAACGATCTCGTTCATGTTATAGTTCATAATGAATTGTCCATAACTCTCGGGCAACGATTGCAACACGAGATCGGTTGCCAACTCTTGGCCGACCGGGAACCCAAGCCGGGCGAGATTCTCCAAGTGCCCGATCATTCAGAGTACATGGGGTCCCACCGGGTTCCCTTCTGCCAGATGACATTTGAACAGTGCCTTTGAGACCTCATACCTCTCTACCCTCGCCTACTCTTGGAAGAGCTGCTTTAGATGTTCGATCATATCGACATCATTCATGTTCTCGTGTTGCTTCTGAAGCTCAGAGGTCATGGTGCAAAGCATTAGGCAGGCCGCATCATTAGCGTCATCAACACGCTTTTGATACGCCTTTAAGGCAGCAGGTGTCTGGTTCTCTGGACCTTCTGGAACATGCTCCTCTATTGCGTACAGTTTCTTCTCTTGCTTGAGAACAATTCTCAAGTTTCTGTACCCATCAAGAAAGTTGGTTCCAGAGAGCTTGTCCTTCTCAAGGACAGATCGTAGGGAATGTTGTGAACTCGATGAGTTGTTTGCCATTTGGTATTCTACAAAAAGGCAAATACGCAAGTTTTAGTTTTTGTGAATTTTTTTTGACTATATTTAATAATGGCTAGTTTATTAAATATAGCTCCCACTATTTTTCTACGGATTAATAACCCTCAAGATATTAATGCGGAAAATATCCTTATATTTTCTAGTGGGCCAAGATCCATCTTTTCATCTCCTTATGAGCTTGCTTTGGCAAGTCACCCATAATTTGACTACTTTTAGGTAGGAACAATCCCAATTGCATCCCATATGCAACTCTTGGTTCAATCGGGCAAATAACTCCTTATTTATCCATCCATATGGATAATCCCAATTGATTGCCTCTAGGTTTCTTAATCAAATTAATAGCCTAGTTATGTTCAACCTCTTATCTAAACAATTGCACATTGTTACGTGCCATCGCATTCCATCATTATGAACCAAGTCGCCATGCTTTGGAACGCACGAACTTGATAAATAATGATGATAATGAGTGTTTAAATAACGAGAAGGCAAGAACACAATATTTAAAATTTGAGGGATTTTAAATTCAATTTTTAATTATTTTGTTGATCAATATCAACTAATCTATCTATTTGAGTTTGGGCACAACTCCAAATAATAGATCCGGGTTGTCTAATTATCTTATTATCCTAATTGCATGCATCATCCATACACCAACCACACAAATAATAAGACAATAAATAAACAACCACAAAACAGAAATTAAACGTGATGTGGATATGGCCTTTTTCTAGACTAAGATAATTCCAAGCCAATGGAGTTATCTATGAACCCTAAGCAAACACATCTCCATGCGTCTTGATCTTTTGGTCCATCCTTCATAGTCATGTGGAATGCTCCATGCTCCATCTTTTGTGGCTCCTTTGGCTTTGGGCTTCTTTTTCTCCATTTTTGGCTAACAATCTACTTTATGTAGCACTAGCTAATATCTATACTAAATAAAATAAATCTCACAAGTTGAGAAAAAAATGGCACGCAGGCCATAAAACCCTAATTAATTATTACAATTAATTGATCAGCTCGCAGGCCGTAAAACAAACCACAAAATTAAACATCCACATCAAACCACATCCTAAGGCCATATCCAATCACCATGCGATTTGCACATAAACAGTTAAAATCCAATTTTAACGCGCTTGGTCAATTTTAATTGATTTTAGGATTTGTAGGGTTAAAACGGTCCATGGGCCCATTAAAGTGAACCATAAGGCCCTAGGGCCGGGCCGGCCCAAAACCCGCAAGCTAGGCCCGCGGGTTAGGGCCGCCCGGCCCCTTAGGGCGGCCAAGCTTGGGCGGCAAGCAAGGGGGCGGTCCCTAAGGGGGCCGCACCTCCTCTTGGGAGTTGTTTCCAAAACAACTCCCTTGCTTGGAGCCCAAGTTTGGTTGTTTCCTTGTTTTGGGAGAACTCCTTCTTCCCCAAGGATGCCCAACACCTAGTTTAAGATCCTAAAATTTCTCAAACTCACCAATTCATGCATCCAATGCAAAAATTGGATCTTGTTATGAGTAATTCTTGACAAATTGCATCCCATGCTTGATTTGTCTTGTTTTACGCGATAAACTATCAAATTAAGGTGTAAAACAACAAGAATGTAACACATAAACTACGTTTATGCTCTATGACCTGTAACTCTGATACCACTGTAGGGTTTTGATTCATGGAACGCGCAAACGGAAGCATAATCAAATAAAAGCCATGCAAAACCCTCCAAGGATCACAAGTCTAGATGCATAACGATAGTGAAGGTAAGAAATCATAAACACACCTTTGGGTTCTCCTTGATGAATTCAAACGCGAATAGTGTCACGTTCTCTATAGTTGATCCACGCCTAGAGTTGATCCTAGATCTCCCAAACTCCTTGGTGCTAGCCCGGAATAAGAGGAGGGTGAAGGAATCACGCAAAACGAGACAAAAGAGGGGCTTCGGCCCTCTTTTTGGCCGACGGGGTGAGGGCGGCGGCAAGGGGGTCGGGTTCGGCCTCCTTGTTGCTTGCTCTCTCTCCTTTGTTCCCTCCCACTCTTGTTATGTTCACTAATGAGCATAAGTTATAAGGAAGGAAGGAAGGAGGGTCCTTTATATAGTCCAACAACTCCTTGTTAACTACCTAAAGGACTTATTCTAGTCCAACTAGAATTCAATTTAGTCCCTTCCTTGCAAATTAGTCCCTACTAAGTTTGCAAGGGTTTGCAAAGTGATCCTTCTAATTAATTAATCCAATTAATTAATTCCCAAATCTAGTACAACTCTATACAGCGTGTGACCCCATAGGTTCTAACTAGTTGGTAGCAACTATTTGCTAATATGGAGCGGTTTCTAGCAAAACATCCATTCTAGCCAACTAATAGAATAGTCATCTAGACAACCTTGTACAAGTAATTGTCTCATCCCTTTGCCTCAATATCCGGATTGGACACGAGACATACAAGTCACACTCGTATATCCAATCCATAGTTTCTCGATCAATAGGAATAGCCTTATTCGTGCAAATAACATCAATATCCCATATATTGATTTATTTGAGTCTGGCCAGACATTCTATAAGCACTATCCCTCGAGTGGCCTAGGATATCTACTCCCGTTATGTGGGAGGGGCATATCCTCTCTACGTCCACTACGATCTCTAAGCTTGCTTCTCATTGTATCCAGTACACGCCTTTATAACTACCCAGTCACGGTGTAGCGTTTAACGCTACCAAGATCACAATGATCCACAACTAGAATATCTAGTGACTTCAAGTCTAAGGATGACAATACCATTGCACCGCGAGAAGCACTTGTGACTTAACATAACATGTATGTAGCCTTCTCGGAGATGGGTCAATCCAGTGCAACATTCCGTAATGCACACCTATGTGTTGGATCGTGATATCTCCATGTCAATCCAACCCCATACTAGTCTATAGATGATTGTCCCTTTAATCATTATACTTGACTAGGGATATTTAAGATAAACAACACGATTGTAAATCTAAGGACTTCATTATATTAAATATCCAATAAATAATAAATGAATTTTCTAGCCATATACAAATTCATACTAAACTAGATTGCCTCTAGGGCATCTATTCCAACATCCATATGCAGAGAAGGGAGGAGGACATAGACTTCTTCTATTGCTACACAAAGACGAAAAAGAAGAGAAAAAACAAGAGAGAAGGGAAAGTGACTCCAAGGAAGATGCATGAACTAACAATTAATGAAGGAACTAGCCATTAGCTTAGTTTTTAATAATTAGGCTTATTACATCCTAGTTGATAGGTCATGATTATAGAGATATGCAATAAAACAGCGCATGCAGAAGGGTATGTGGGGAGATTAGATTGACTATAATATGAGAAATTCAGTGATTGGGGAGGGGCAGAGGCTGTGACGCAATTGATGATTCCTTGCAAGTTTAGATTACATTGTTGTTTTTGATTTAAAGATTCGATGGATAGGGTTGGGGATGTCTGATACGGTGAATGTCTTAGGGAAGATGGAGCAGAGATGAGATGAACCAAGGAAGGTCACATGTAAAGATCCATAGGGAGCAAGGAAAAGCTCAGTTGTTTGGAAAGTAATAAAATTTCCACCCCATTTATATAATGAATAAATTATTAACAAACTGTAATAATATTCTTGTACTGTTTAGACCTGTGAACTCCGTCATGAATCCACAAACTCAAAGAAATTACAATTTTGTGTCTTAATATATGACATGCTTATGAGAAAAAGAATAGTCGTTTTGGAGCTATCTAAATTCTTTAAAGGTGGTTCTTGCTCACTGAAACACTAGTGAACATGCTCTATTGCCATCTACGACCGAAGCTCATCCCTTCACCTTCACCATCCCGTCATCTTCAACCGAAAAAAATTATGCAATTTAAACGTATACAGAGGAAGCTATAGGATGGATCCTTTCATGTACTTGTTACAGATTAGAACAACCAATGATACACAAAGATAAAGGTTAGTCAGAGAGTAAGTAAGCAAGGGTAAGAGTAATCCAACTGCAACAACCCCCTTTATCCGGCTCGGACAAGACCGGGTGGGCGATGCTATAAGTAACGGCGGAAATCAAAAGCATAACATCCCAAAAATTTATTTACTGCATAACACAAAAGTTTCTAGATATTACACAAGCGTTTCTGAAACTACTACATTATTCTTAACTAACCAAAACTAGATTCTACTCAAGGTGAAATCCAACTACGTGAGTCTCGTTCCCCAGCTACACCAGTCTTCGGCTCCTAAACCTGTGGTGGGAAGAAACAGGAACCGCAGTTTTCAAAGTCAGCATGGAAATACTGAGTAAGTGACACCCAAGCTCGTAAAACAGAAGATGAGGCATAACTTTATTTTCATAAAATATACAGAGGAAATAAAACTGTAAATTTGCAAAGTAAATCAGGAACTGTAAAACTGTACATGATGCATCCAGTAAGAACAATTATAAAATTCTCATTCGTTTGATCTTCTTTTCTCAACTTTCAAACGCGGAGGATTAGACCAAATCTATTTCTTCTTCTCTTTCTTAAATATCTCAAATCTCATAAAACTGTATTATTAACTTTGTTGACACGGGGAAGAATCTACTATACTATCACTAGCAGCCATGACCTTAAGTGCCGACACCCCCCTAAGACTCCTCGCGGCCAGAGAGGTGAGTACATGGAGCGACCCGACAGGTTGCGACCGGGTTAAAATAAAAATGGGTCGAGTGGACGAAGCCAACACGACCAATCTAATCACAGGCCGAGTGAACAAAGTCAACACGGCAATAATACGCTTCTCCCGTACAACTCTTTCCACTTTAATTAATTATGCATTAATGTTATTCGTGTGACAATATCAAGCAAAATAACTTCTTTAAAATGTAAGGAAATCTGAAATAAACATATAAATAAATAAGAACCACTTTTCGAGACAATTATTAAAATCAACTTGCGACACGAAAGGAGCTTGGCACACAAGGCTTGGCATGTTCACTTACCTAACTTTCCGTAGCAAAAAGCACGTCCTAGAAGTGGCTCGGGCCTACAACGACGTCACCTACAAATCGCGTCTTCTACGTCAACAAATAACCAAATAAAATGCTATAAGTCCTCAAGAGTGTTTTCTCTATACTAATTTAAACCCCGCTATTTAAATTTCTATCATTTTATTACTCATTTATAATTTTCTATAAACAACTCATCTATTTTTAAACTATTATTATTATTATTATTTAAAAGTGACTAATTAGATTAATAAAAATATGAGCTAAAGGAATTATACTTAAGAACTATTGAAAAATGATTTCTCAACTATTATGTTTTTAAGAAAGCTTTACACGATATTATAAAAGTTAATTTTACAATTTTAATAACCAATTCTATAGACTAAGTGATTAAAAAATATTTATTAAAAGCTTTTTACAAAAACGTTTCTATTTTAGTTTTACACAACCCGTTTACTATTTCTTTACCCGAATCAATTTTCCGAGACGAGAACAAAAGCTACTATTTTTTAGAAATCATCGTTATACCCAAAATTATTATTATTATTATTATTATTATTATTATTATTATTATTATTATTATTATTATTATTATTATTATTATTATTATTATTATTATTATTATTATTTAACTAAAAGTGTGTAGTTTAATTACATAAACCCTAATTTATTTAAATCAACAAATACTCTAATTTATATTAAAACAGTTATGTTAAAATACTCTAGGCACCCCCTAGTTTCTGAAAACACCAAACAGCCCCCCTTTGTCATGTTATAACATTTTTGAAAAATACACTTTGACCCCCTTTTCAACAACAACTCAATTTATCTCTTCTAATCGTGAATCTACCTATCAAGTTTTGATTTTTATTATGTATAACAATTAAGCAGAGGGTATAGCACGTACCTAGGCCAAGAATGGCCGGAAACCGTCGAGATATGCGTCGGGTCGAAGTCTCAAGTCGGAGTCACCGGACTTGAAGCTCACCCGCCAGATTTAATGGCTTCTTCAGCCACATCTAAGCCTTCTACTGCCTTAGTCGGGGTCCAAGGAGCTTACTGGAAGAGGTTGGAAGCCGTGGGTGGCACTGGTTGTGGCTGACAGTGTTTTCGCCGGAATTTTGGTCGGCAACAATGGTGGTCGGGGGTGGCAGCGGCTAGGGCTTCTTCTACTGCTGCTGCTGCTTCCTTGGGCTCTGCTTCAGGTCATGGAAGTACCCGAACGAACAGAGAGGGTCAGGGGAGATGAGAGAGAAAATCGAGAAGTGGGTTTGCTTGGTGATTCTTGCTGTCGGAGATTCGGCAGTTGCAGCGGTGGTTGTGGCTGCTGCCACTCTCTGCTTCTGCTGCTGCTGTCTCCTGGTGGCAGATAGGTAGATAGGGAGAGAGAGAGTGGGAGATGAAAGTGGTAGTGGCGGTGGGTTTGCCTTTCTCGGGTTTTTGCCGCCGGCATTCATGGTGGATGTGGTGGTGGTGGTGGCCATTGCCACCTCTGATTTTAGTGCAATGTGTCGTGTCAATGATTACATCGCAAAATATCTCCATGTTGCTTTAGCTGATAACGACTGAAATGAATACACCGGAACCTATCAGTACAATCCTCACAAATCATTGCAGTGCAAGGCTCATTGTCATGAATTGTGAATATATCAGTTGCTTGCAGAGGTTGAGTAGCAGAAGACGAAGAAGAAGGCTTCTTATCCACAACTATCCAGAACAGAGCATGGAGCTTTGAGGAGGCCGGAGCTTCAGCCAATGATATTTTACCCTTAATATATATAGCATTAATTTGAATCTCGTCTCCGAGTCTATTATCACTGTTAGGACCCTGTGATATGTTCGAAGTAAACCTAACAACTCCTTCCTGCCTAGCAGCCATGGAACCACTATCAGTTCTTATTCTCCTCTCCGTCAGGTGCTTAGGACGATAACCGTGGAAGTTACTTCTACGACCCCTTTTGTACCGGTTACCATTTCTCCATCTGGGGCTGAATGCAACCTTTGGAGCTCCAAAGAGGTTCCTATTCAGATTGGGATAACGCTGCTTTCTCCTTACAGCTATCGCAGTATATTCTTCTGTCTTCCTCCTCCGTATAGTGGACATCACTCTGCAAACGAGAGAGACCCAGTTTAAACTTTTGACGGTTAACATAGCTAAAACCCTTGCGGTTTAATTTCCGAAGTAATGCCCTGAGAGCACAGAGCTTCTCAGTTTTAGAGGTCATGTCCTCCATCGGACAAGGACATCCAGTCGCAGCTGTATGCAAGAGCTTCAACCGTAGCAACCCTATCTGATAACTCAGCCATTTGTCCACACACATAGCCCTCACTCCCTCTAAGCTGTCTGGATACTCTTTTACAGAGTAAACACGAGTATCCATTTAAGATAATAGAAAGAGAGAGATAAGCAATACCTATTGTGATAATTAACCAAATTTCATTGCTAACGCAAACTTCCATGCGACTCTGAGGAAAATGAACGAACAAATGCCGTATTAAATAGAATTATTTAAGAGGGAAAACTCCGGGCGGGAAACTCAAATTTAAAATTTGAATTACGTGCCCAGCACGTGTCGATTACTTGTCCACCAAGTAACCGATATAATATATAATTAATTAATGATGATGGTAATTATTTAATATGGAAATATCTGCCAGTCAACCCTTCGAAGGAGATTTCTCCTCCAACGTGGTCCACTCCCAGGCAACTTCTGAACCACAAGAAATTAAATTCTACTTCCCTTCGCTCTTTGATTACACAAAGAAGCTTGTCACTCTAAGAGCAGTCCTAATTGACAGAGTGGTTATAAACTACAAACACATTGCACCCTTCAGCTCAACAGGAAGAGTCCGAATATCTCTATATGACACGAGGCTAACGGAACACAACTCCAAACAAGCTGAGTTCGTATTTCCAATACTGTGCCATTGCGACGCCATTTTCTACTCCAACTCACACTTCTCCTCCCGAGAAAATGATTGTCCGTGGAAAGCCTATTATTCATTGGAGGATTCCAATTTAATGACAAGTACCAGATTCTGTCAGATTAAGGCTAATTTGAAAATGTCATCCTCAAAGACGGTAGGGAATATAAATATTAAGATGCCGGAGATTATTATCAGAAGTCCAGAATTCAAATCAACAGATGTTGATGTATGGCATGTTAATAGGCAGTCTAATTCCCCGGCCATATGCAGATCAACGTCTTACGGACATATGATGAGCAGCAGCGTACCAAGGATCATATGTCCTGGGCCTGGATCGTCACTATCTCAAGTTCAATATGCTAGACACTCAACAGCCCAAATTGATGATTTGGAAGACCCTGGAAAGTCGATTTCCCAAGTGGGCTCTGAAGGAAATAGTCAGGCCCAACCAATTGTTCTACCAAAAGAACAATTTACCGAAGTACTAACTACGGTCGCTAATGCTGTTAGAGAGGGAATAAAAGAGAATAATAAGTTTACCTTTTCAGGAAAGGGAAAGGGTACCTTCTGATGACATAGATTTTACTTCTTTTGGCAAATGATGTAAACTTTGAAGTCAATGACATAATGATTATTTTTTTGAATACTTTTTGCTGACGTGTACCGCACTGTGAAAGTCAGATTCCACTGAGATACTTTACATCACTTCTTTGTCTACCACTACGTTCTCCACCGTACACGTGGATGGCTAGGGTTAAAGATGGGCAAGACCTTGTAATATTAAGAGGTTTTGCTCCATCTTTGTGAATACTATAAATAGGAGCCATCCACAATCCACCGTTCATCCACAAATCCACAAATCCACAAATCCATAGCAAAACCTTGTAATAGAGAGAGTTTGGAGTGACGTCATCCTTCATCCAAATAAGTTCACCTTCAGTAACCCATGTAAGTGCTACGGCGTCTTCTCCACCTCCACCTCCACCTCATTCTTCCCAAAGAACATCTCTTTCGTCCAGAAAAAATACCAGTGGTAGAATCACTGCTTCTTCTCTGTTCATAACCTATGCTAGGTGTCCCCTTACCAAAGAGTTTGTTCTCCAAGAGCTTTTTAATAGACTACATAAATACACTCTGACTTATGGTAGAGTTTGTCGAGAACTTCATGAAGATGGTCACCCCCATCTACAAGGTTTGATTCAAACTACACGGAGGTTCGATATCAAGAACCCTCTATTTTTTGATATCGAAGATCCAAATGCAGCCAGCAGTTCTAGAGGTCCGAAGAAATATCACCCTCACATCGAAGTGCCATACGAAGATGATCGTGTCAATGATTACATCGCAAAGTATGGGGATTACGTGGAAAAGGGGGAACTGAGGACCCTAAAGAAAAAAACTACAAGATACAGAGAAGATATTTGGGGGAACATCATCTCAGAATGCACCTCAAAAGAAGAGTTCCTCTCTAGTATTAGAGTGGAGCAACCTTTTGTGTGGGCCACCCAACTGAGGAATCTAGAGTATGCAGCAGAGAAGTACTGGCCCACACCACCAGAACACTACGTGCCAAAATTCTCAGTGTTCGGAAACCTTCCCCCACAGATTCAACAATGGGTCACAGATAACTGCATAACTGTGAGTAAAGCCATCCTTCCTCTCTTATTTAACGGCAATATGTTGGATCAAATAAAAGAAGACTTGATGTGGGCCCAGAGTGAAACAGAGGACCATGTCAAAAATAAATGCCTGGAGCTGCATAATAATAATATTGTGTTAATGGAAGAATCATCTGATGCAGGAGCTGGGGGAGAGACCGCTCCGCCCGAAGAGTCTGATAGTCCAAGGTCCGAGCAGGACGGGTAAGACACAGTGGGCTAGAAGTCTAGGAAGACATAATTATTTCTGTGAAGGGGTAGACTTCAGTCAATATGATAATGGAGCACTCTACAATGTTTTTCTCTACAAACACTCTTATAATAATGCTTTTAGAGTCTGATAATTAACACCGACTTAAATAATGATTAAATAAATGTGATATTATTTAATTGATTACTTCTTTGCTTAGAAATATTCCTTTATCGGAATTTTTAGAACCCGAAGAACTTAAGACAGAAGACAGATTCTTAATATTAATGCTGACTTTAGTTGTGTATCTTGATTATCCCCAAATTTGTTGACTTCGGGTGTTTAATCGTGAGACTGTTCTTCAAAGAGAATGTTGAGGCAGACGAGAGGCGACTTTAAAATAAAAAAATTTCACAGTGTGACGGAGACCACTATATAATTTAAATATAAAAAGACACAGTGTGACGGAGACCACTGCATCTTTACTGTGTGTTTATAAACCCTTAAAAGAAAAGATTATTTTATTCTTTATTTCTTTCTTCTTTTGCCAACACTTTTATGACAAAAAAGTTTCTATGTTTTTTTCCTTTTTTATTAATTTTCTGAGAAGAACTTCTTTCTTCTCCTCAATACTATTATATTTCTTTCTTCTTTTTTACTCAAATATAATAATTTATTATATTCGATACCATGACGTTCTCGTAAAATGACGAGAACTGCTTAGGACTATCAGACTCTTTGGGCGGAGCGGTCTCTCCCCTAGCTCCTGCATCAGATGCAGGAGAGAGAGACGACGAAGAAGAAGATGAATAACTATGACGAATGACTGCGACTCTTTAAATCGATACATCCCTGAGGATGATCGAGAATAATTCTAATCGGAATAGATGTCCGGTCCCAGATCTCCGCGACCCAGAGGCACGGAGATGAAAACGAAGGGGGACCGTACAGAAGGGGGGCCTCTGCAAATGCTAAAACCCTGTAATATTAAGAGGTTTTGGCGTGTATTTGCAGATGGAGCCCCCCAACTTCAAAAAATTAAAAATAGACCTACTACAGTGAAATCCCACTAACTTTAAAAAGTCAATAAAGTAATGCTGACTATGACAACTGTACCGACAAGATACTATTTATGTGGGCCCAGCCCACTATTATAACTTTTTGATGGCGTGGACGAATCTCAGCCGTAGGATGAAAGGAATAAAGGCGATCTACTGTTGCCAGATGCCAAATGAACGGTCCAGATTCGCTCTCCCATCCACAAATCCACACCAAAACCTTGTAATAGAGAGAGTTTGGAGTGACGTCATGTGGATGAACTTTCCACTATTTATGAAATTGCCCGAAATATCTGGCAACAGTTCCCCCTTTTCCACGTAATCCCCATACTTTGCGATGTAATCATTGACACGATCATCTTCGTATGGCACTTTGATGTGAGGGTGATATTTCTTCGGACCTCTAGAACTGCTGGCTGCATTTGGATCTTCGATATCAAAAAATAGAGGGTTCTTGATGAGAGTTTCATTGAACTTTATCTGAAGAAACGAGTTCGAGTTAAGTACAGCCCTGGTACTGGTGGAGAACTGTCAAACGTTCATGAGAATGCAATATACTTAGTTGCTGCCTGTTCCGGTGATCAGACAGCTGTTGTATTTCATTTGAACATCAGATTGTACTTTAACACTTAGCTCTTTCGAGAGTTTGTAACTTGGATTAATAATCCTTGAGAATATTAATAATAACATTTTTATTTCAAAGTAAAGTTCTTCAATACATTAGAACACTGGTTCATCAATGGTTACAAAGATTACATTTTCAGTTGCCCACGGAAGGAAGTCCTCTCTATCCATAGCTACATAATAGCTCATTTCTGGGTTACATAAAACAATACAGGGAATCCCTCCTTTGATTTTCCTTTTCTTCCTATACTTTTCATTGCCAATGAAATCAACTTGAGCGCCAAGCAATGCCTTCTTACATGGTAGGTATTGAAAAGGAATATCATCAACAACATTGTAGAGTGCTCCATTATCATATTGACTGAAGTCTACCCCTTCACAGAAATAATTATGTCTTCCTAGACTTCTAGCCCACTGTGTCTTACCCGTCCTGCTCGGACCTTGGACTATCAGACTCTTCGGGCGGAGCGGTCTCTCCCCCAGCTCCTGCATCAGATGATTCTTCCATTAACACAATATTATTATTATGCAGCTCCAGGCATTTATTTTTGACATGGTCCTCTGTTTCACTCTGGGCCCACATCAAGTCTTCTTTTATTTGATCCAACATATTGCCGTTAAATAAGAGAGGAAGGATGGCTTTACTCACAGTTATGCAGTTATCTGTGACCCATTGTTGAATCTGTGGGGGAAGGTTTCCGAACACTGAGAATTTTGGCACGTAGTGTTCTGGTGGTGTGGGCCAGTACTTCTCTGCTGCATACTCTAGATTCCTCAGTTGGGTGGCCCACACAAAAGGTTGCTCCACTCTAATCCTAGAGAGGAACTCTTCTTTTGAGGTGCATTCTGAGATTATGTTCCCCCAAATATCTTCTCTGGATCTTGTAGTTTTTTTCTTTAGGGTCCTCAGTTCCCCCTTTTCCACGTAATCCCCATACTTTGCGATGTAATCATTGACACGATCATCTTCGTATGGCACTTCGATGTGAGGGTGATATTTCTTCGGACCTCTAGAACTGCTGGCTGCATTTGGATCTTCGATATCAAAAAATAAAGGGTTCTTGATATCGAACCTCCGTGTAGTTTGAATCAAACCGTGTAGATGGGGGTGACCATCTTCATGAAGTTCTCGACAAACTCTACCATAAGTCAGAGTGTATTTATGTAGTCTATTAAAAAGCTCTTGGAGAACAAACTCTTTGGTAAGGGGACACCTAGCATAGGTTATGAACAGAGAAGAAGCAGTGATTCTACCACTGGTATTTTTTCTGGACGAAAGAGATGTTCTTTGGGAAGAATGAGGTGGAGGTGGAGGTGGAGACGACGCCGTAGCACTTACATGGGTTACTGAAGGTGACCTCATTTGGATGAAGGATGACGTCACTCCAAACTCTCTCTATTACAAGGTTTTGCTATGGATTTGTGGATTTGTGGATTTGTGGATGAACGGTGGATTGTGGATGGCTCCTATTTATAGTATTCACAAAGATGGAGCAAAACCTCTTAATATTACAAGGTTTTGCCCATCTTTAACCCTAGCCATCCACGTGTACGGTGGAGAACGTAGTGGTAGATAAAGAAGTGATGTAAAGTATCTCAGTGGAATCTGACTTTCACAGTGCGGTACACGTCAGCAAAAAGTATTCAAAAAAATAATCATTATGTCATTGACTTCAAAGTTTACATCATTTGCCAAAAGAAGTAAAATCTATGTCATCAGAAGGTACCCTTTCCCTTTCCTGAAAAGGTAAACTTATTATTCTCTTTTATTCCCTCTCTAACAGCATTAGCGACCGTAGTTAGTACTTCGGTAAATTGTTCTTTTGGTAGAACAATTGGTTGGGCCTGACTATTTCCTTCAGAGCCCACTTGGGAAATCGACTTTCCAGGGTCTTCCAAATCATCAATTTGGGCTGTTGAGTGTCTAGCATATTGAACTTGAGATAGTGACGATCCAGGCCCAGGACATATGATCCTTGGTACGCTGCTGCTCATCATATGTCCGTAAGACGTTGATCTGCATATGGCCGGGGAATTAGACTGCCTATTAACATGCCATACATCAACATCTGTTGATTTGAATTCTGGACTTCTGATAATAATCTCCGGCATCTTAATATTTATATTCCCTACCGTCTTTGAGGATGACATTTTCAAATTAGCCTTAATCTGACAGAATCTGGTACTTGTCATTAAATTGGAATCCTCCAATGAATAATAGGCTTTCCACGGACAATCATTTTCTCGGGAGGAGAAGTGTGAGTTGGAGTAGAAAATGGCGTCGCAATGGCACAGTATTGGAAATACGAACTCAGCTTGTTTGGAGTTGTGTTCCGTTAGCCTCGTGTCATATAGAGATATTCTGTTGAGCTGAAGGGTGCAATGTGTCTGTAGTTTATAACCACTCTGTCAATTAGGACTGCTCTTAGAGTGACAAGCTTCTTTGTGTAATCAAAGAGCGAAGGGAAGTAGAATTTAATTTCTTGTGGTTCAGAAGTTGCCTGGGAGTGGACCACGTTGGAGGAGAAATCTCCTTCGAAGGGTTGACTGGCAGATATTTCCATATTAAATAATTACCATCATCATTAATTAATTATATATTATATCGGTTACTTGGTGGACAAGTAATCGACACGTGTTGGGCACGTAATTCAAATTTTAAATTTGAGTTTCCCGCCCGGAGTTTTCCCTCTTAAATAATTCTATTTAATACGGCATTTGTTCGTTCATTTTCCTCAGAGTCGCATGGAAGTTTGCGTTAGCAATGAAATTTGGTTAATTATCACAATAGGTATTGCTTATCTCTCTCTTTCTATTATCTTAAATGGATACTCGTGTTTACTCTGTAAAAGAGTATCCAGACAGCTTAGAGGGAGTGAGGGCTATGTGTGTGGACAAATGGCTGAGTTATCAGATAGGGTTTAGGGTTTAGGGAAATATCTGCCAGTCATATTGACTATGACGAGGCTAACGGAACACAACTCCAAACAAGCTGAGTTCGTATTTCCAATACTGTGCCATTGCGACGCCATTTTCTACTCCAACTCACACTTCTCCTCCCGAGAAAATGATTGTCCGTGGAAAGCCTATTATTCATTGGAGGATTCCAATTTAATGACAAGTACCAGATTCTGTCAGATTAAGGCTAATTTGAAAATGTCATCCTCAAAGACGGTAGGGAATATAAATATTAAGATGCCGGAGATTATTATCAGAAGTCCAGAATTCAAATCAACAGATGTTGATGTATGGCATGTTAATAGGCAGTCTAATTCCCCGGCCATATGCAGATCAACGTCTTACGGACATATGATGAGCAGCAGCGTACCAAGGATCATATGTCCTGGGCCTGGATCGTCACTATCTCAAGTTCAATATGCTAGAAACTCAACAGCCCAAATTGATGATTTGGAAGACCCTGGAAAGTCGATTTCCCAAGTGGGCTCTGAAGGAAATAGTCAGGCCCAACCAATTTTTCTACCAAAATAACAATTTACCGAAGTACTAACTACGGTCGCTAATGCTGTTAGAGAGGGAATAAAAGAGAATAATAAGTTTACCTTTTCAGGAAAGGGAAAGGGTACCTTCTGATGACATAGATTTTACTTCTTTTGGCAAATGATGTAAACTTTGAAGTCAATGACATAATGATTATTTTTTTGAATACTTTTTGCTGACGTGTACCGCACTGTGAAAGTCAGATTCCACTGAGATACTTTACATCACTTCTTTGTCTACCACTACGTTCTCCACCGTACACGTGGATGGCTAAGGTTAAAGATGGGCAAAACCTTGTAATATTAAGAGGTTTTGCTCCATCTTTGTGAATACTATAAATAGGAGCCATCCACAATCCACCGTTCATCCACAAATCCACAAATCCACAAATCCATAGCAAAACCTTGTAATAGAGAGAGTTTGGAGTGACGTCATCCTTCATCCAAATGAGGTCACCTTCAGTAACCCATGTAAGTGCTACGGCGTCGTCTCCACCTCCACCTCCACCTCATTCTTCCAAAAGAACATCTCTTTCGTCCAGAAAAAATACCAGTGGTAGAATCACTGCTTCTTCTCTGTTCATAACCTATGCTAGGTGTCCCCTTACCAAAGAGTTTGTTCTCCAAGAGCTTTTTAATAGACTACATAAATACACTCCGACTTATGGTAGAGTTTGTCGAGAACTTCATGAAGATGGTCACCCCCATCTACACGGTTTGATTCAAACTACACGGAGGTTCGATATCAAGAACCCTCTATTTTTTGATATCGAAGATCCAAATGCAGCCAGCAGTTCTAGAGGTCCGAAGAAATATCACCCTCACATCGAAGTGCCATACGAAGATGATCGTGTCAATGGTTAATGCTGTCCTCTGAGACCAGAGAGAGACAGGGAGGGAAAGAGGAAGATATATGGAGGTGGGTTTGTGTCTGCCGAAGCTTGAAGGGGGTGGTGGTGGAGATGACGATGGTGGAGATGACGATGGTGGAGATGGCTGCTGCCTGTGGAGGAGGGAGGTGGAGTCTTTTATAGCGCTAGTTACTTGGGCACCAAGCATCAACAGGGGCGGCTAAGGGGGCGGTGATGAGTGTTGGTGGCGGTGGAGAGAAGCCTCCCGAAGCAAAGTACTTGCTTGGAGAAGATGAAGAAATGAGAAATTTTAGGATGGATTGGTTGTATCATTATGCTAGTGGATTCTAGTACATTGGGTGTATCACTAGTTTGAGTGATCTAGTGTTGTAGGTGTACACGTAGCTAGAGTTATGGGTGGTGCACACTAGGCTAATATTACCGTATTTTCTAAAACTATTATGCGAATTCCTAGGCTAAATTTCAAACTATCACTTGCACTAAATTTTATCGATTTGCTATAAAATTATTATTATCACCCAAGCAAAACAATTATCAACTAACTATTCCTTAAGACTCACATACTATCTAACCGTATTGAAATTGTCTAATTACCCTTAGCTAAGATACGGGGTACAACCCGTCACTTCTCCCGATTTATTATTTATAACTAAATTTTAAATTTTAGTTTCTCGAGTTATTCCCGATTACTAATCTAACGTGTTTCTAAAATCCAACACCATTTTCTTAATGATGAATAATACAATAATTATCCAACTTTGTTTTTCACACTAAATTCTTATTTAATAGTTCAAATGACTGTTTTACCCTCACTAATCAGACGGGGTATTACATCCTTCCCCCCTTAAACGTAGCTTCGTCCTCGAAGCTAAAATCACATAACAAATCAAGATGCTCTGTCAATCTATCAAGCAATTATCTATCAGAATCAAGATCACATAACATGCAAGTAATTTTCTCACAGCAAATCATAGCAAATATCGTTTTACATATCATCAGATAAGGTCGTAGTCACGTCTATCTACAATAGTGGTTATAGTCTCTTTTAGATACTAAGGGTCATAGTTAAGAACGTCGTAAGCACGTGTATTCCTTTTCTGTCGATCCCCGAGTTACTAACTCTCATACTGATGATGATTCCTGTGATAGCTATGCTGAAGTGGCCCTGTCTCGGTTTATCTGTTGATCACCCAAATCATACAAGCTTTTGAAATACTCTTCCTTTGAGCTTCTTCTTTGTTTTGAGTTCATGAAATCTTGATACTTCCTTGCTTTCACCTGGCCATGGTAAAAGCAAGATCTGAGAGCAACCTGAAGTGCTTCCCAGTTAAAGTTGGACCTTGCCAACAGAGTTTCTTGTGAGTTCCTCCCTCAGAGGTTTACTCCACTTCTTCAAATAAAATACTGCGCAGTTTGACCTTTTGGCCTCTAGGACATTCTATTGTCCCTTAGGGTCTTGTCAGTTCCCATGATCCAGTGTACTAGCTCTGCGGGATCTTCTTTTCCCGTGCAGTCTACTGGCCTCATGTCTGCCACTTTCTTGGCTCAATTATCTCTATAATCCGAACGAAGAACCACAATGTAATTATCCTGACCCATCCATTCTTGCCGTCTTGTCTTCGCGTAGCAATGGTCTACCAGTCGTATTCCTATGCTTTCACTTATCATATCATTTCTCATTATGCCATATTCTAAAGGGTTTATATATTCTTAATAGTGCACAATTATCAATCCACCAAATATCACATAGCATGTCACACGTAGGAATCAAAGCAACACGTCAATTCACAATTCACAATTCACATTCTAACTTCTATAATTCATACTCAATTATCTATCCCACAATCAATCAGGAATGAACACACAAACCAATCCGTATCAGAATACGCAGAATATATCTATTCTCAGTCATACACATATAACTTATCTTCTCAAACACAATTCAGAACTCAATTTTCACATCTCTTTTCCTCATTACAGGAGTATCATTCCTTGCTAATAACTTGTCTCATCAAATAACACAGTACTTCTTCCATAATCCGGATTCTAATCCATACTTCTGAATTTCATTCATCAATAAAACAATGAAGTTCTATCAAGCAAAATAATACTAAAGGATGGGGACGGAGATAATCAGGACCTAGACTACCCGTAACCCCAACGGCTTTTCCAATTTTAATTATCTTGCCCTATATTCAGTTTAAGTTACCCTACAGGTTTTATACTGGAACGAACGCTCTGATACCACCTGCAACAACCCCCTTTATCCGGCTCGGACAAGACCGGGAGGGCGATGCTATAAGTAACGGCGGAAATCAAAAGCATAACATCCCAAAAATTTATTTATTGCATAACACAAAAGTTTCTAGATATTCACAAGCGTTTCTGAAACTACTACATTATTCTTAACTAACCAAAACTAGATTCTACTCAAGGTGAAATCCAACTATGAGAGTCTCGTTCCCCAGTTACACCAGTCTTCAGCTCCTAAACCTGCGGTGGGAAGAAAACAGGAACCGCAGTTTTCAAAGTCAGCATGGAAATACTGAGTAAGTGACACCCAAGCTCGTAAAACAGAAGATGAGGCATAACTTTCTTTTCATAAAATATATAGAGGAAATAAAACTGTAAATTTGCAAAGTTAATCAGGAACTGTAAAACTGTACATGATGCATCCAGTAAGAACAATTATAAAATTCTCATTCGTTTGATCTTCTTTTCTCAACTTTCAAACGCGGAGGATTAGACCAAATCTCTTTCTTCTTCTCTTTCTTAAATATCTCAAATCTCATAAAACTGTATTATTAACTTTATTGACACGGGGAAGAATCTACTATACTATCACTAGCAGCCATGACCTTAAGTGTCGGCACCCCCCTAAGACTCCTCGCGGCCAGAGAGGTGAGTACATGGTGCGACCCGGCCGGTTGCGACCGGGTTAAAATAAAAATGGGTCGAGTGGACGAAGCCAACACGACCAATGTAATCACACGCCGAGTGAACAAAGTCAACACGGCAATAATACGCTTCTCCCGTACAACTCTTTCCACTTTAATTAATTATGCATTAATGTTATTCGTGTGACAATATCAAGCAAAATAACTTCTTTAAAATGTAAGGAAATCTGAAATAAACATATAAATAAATAACAACCACTTTTCGAGACAATTATTAAAATCAACTTGCGACACGAAAGGAGCTTGGCACACAAGGCTTGGCATGTTCACTTACCTTACTTTCCGTAGCAAAAAGCACGTCCTAGCAGTGGCTCGGGCCTACAACGACGTCACCTACAAATCGTGTCTTCTACGTCAACAAATATCCAAATAAAATGATATAAGTCCTCAAGAGTGTTTTCTCTATACTAATTCAAACCCCGCTATTTAAATTTCTATCATTTTATTACTCATTTATAATTTTCTATAAACAACTCATCTATTTTTAAACAACTATTATTATTATTATTATTATTATTATTATTTAAAAGTGACTAATTAGATTAATAAAAATATAAACTAAAGGAATTATACTTAAGAGCTATTGACAAATGATTTCTCAACTATTATGTTTTTAAGAAAGCTTTACACGATATTATAAAAGTTAATTTTAAAATTTTAATAACCAATTCTATAGACTAAGTGATTAAACAATATTTATTAAAAGCTTTTTACAAAAACGTTTCTATTTTAGTTTTACACAACCCGTTTACTATTTCTTTACCCGAATTAATTTTCCGAGACGAGAACAAAAGCTACTATTTTTTAGAAATCATCGTTATACCCAAAATTATTATTATTATTATTATTATTATTATTATTATTATTATTATTATTATTATTATTATTATTATTATTATTATTATTATTATTATTATTATTATTATTATTATTATTATTATTATTATTATTATTATTATTATTTAACTAAAAGTGTGTAGTTTAATTACATAAACCCTAATTTATTTAAATCAACAAATACTCTAATTTATATTAAAACAGTTATGTTAAAATACTCTAGGCACCCCCTAGTTTCTGAAAACACCAAACAGCCCCCCTTTGTCATGTTATAACATTTTTGAAAAATACACTTTGACCCCCTTTTCAACAACAACTCAATTTAGCTCTTCTAATCGTGAATCTACCTATCAAGTTTTGATTTTTATTATGTATAACAATTAAGCAGAGGGTATAGCACGTACCTAGGCCAAGAATGGCCGGAAACCGTCGAGATATGCGTCGGGTCGAAGTCTCAAGTCGGAGTCGCCGGACTTGAAGCTCACCCGCCGGATTTAATGTCTTCTTCAGCCACATCTAAGCCTTCTACTGCCTTAGTCGGGGTCCAAGGAGCTTACTGGAAGAGGTTGGAAGCCGTGGGTGGCACTGGTTGTGGCTGACTGTGTTTTCGCCGGAATTTTGGCCGGCAACAATGGTGGTCGGGGGTGGCAGCGGCTAGGGCTTCTTCTACTGCTGCTGCTGCTTCCTTGGGCTCTGCTTCAGGTCATGGAAGTACCCGAACGAACAGAGAGGGTCAGGGGAGATGAGAGAGAAAGTCGAGAAGTGGGTTTGCTTGGTGATTCTTGCTGCCGGAGATTCGGCAGTTGCAGCGGTGGTTGTGGCTGCTGCCACTCTCTGCTTCTGCTGCTGCTGTCTCCTGGTGGCAGATAGGTAGATAGGGAGAGAGAGAGAGTGGGAGATGAAAGTGGTAGTGGCGGTGGGTTTGCCTTTCTCGGGTTTTTTCCGCCGGCATTCATGGTGGATGTGGTGGTGGTGGTGGCCATTGCCACCTCTGATTTTGCTGCTGCTACTGTCCTCTGAGACCAGAGAGAGACAGGGAGGGAAAGAGGAAGATATATGGAGGTGGGTTTGTGTCTGCCGAAGCTTGAAGGGGGTGGTGGTGGAGATGACGATGGTGGAGATGACGATGGTGGAGATGGCTGCTGCCTGTGGAGGAGGGAGGTGGAGTCTTTTATAGCGCTAGTTACTTGGGCACCAAGCATCAACAGGGGCGGCTAAGGGGGCGGTGATGAGTGTTGGTGGCGGTGGAGAGAAGCCTCCCGAAGCAAAGTACTTGCTTGGAGAAGATGAAGAAATGAGAAATTTTAGGATGGATTGGTTGTATCATTATGCTAGTGGATTCTAGTACATTGGGTGTATCACTAGTTTGAGTGATCTAGTGTTGTAGGTGTACACGTAGCTAGAGTTATGGGTGGTGCACACTAGGCTAATATTACCGTATTTTCTAAAACTATTATGCGAATTCCTCGGCTAAATTTCAAACTATCACTTGCACTAAATTTTATCGATTTGCTATAAAATTATTATTATCACCCAAGCAAAACAATTATCAACTAACTATTCCTTAAGACTCACATACTATCTAACCGTATTGAAATTGTATAATTACCCTTAGCTAAGATACGGGGTACAACCCGTCACTTCTCCCGATTTATTATTTATAACTAAATTTTAAATTTTAGTTTCTCGAGTTATTCCCGATTACTAATCTAACGTGTTTCTAAAATCCAACACCATTTTCTTAATGATGAAAAATACAATAATTATCCAACTTTGTTTTTCACACTAAATTCTTATTTAATAGTTCAAATGACTGTTTTACCCTCACTAATCAGACGGGGTATTACATCCTTCCCCCCTTAAACGGAGCTTCGTCCTCGAAGCTAAAATCATATAACAAATCAAGATGCTCTGTCAATCTATCAAGCAATTATCTATCAGAATCAAGATCACATAACATGCAAGTAATTTTCTCACAGCAAATCATAGCAAATATCGTTTTACATATCATCAGATAAGGTCGTAGTCACGTCTATCTACAATAGTGGTTATAGTCTCTTTTAGATACTAAGGGTCATAGTTAAGAACGTCGTAAGCACGTGTATTCCTTTTCTGTCGATCCCCGAGTTACTAACTCTCATACTGATGATGATTCCTGTGATAGCTATGCTGAAGTGGCCCTGTCTCGGTTTATCTGTTGATCACCCAAATCATACAAGCTTTTGAAATACTCTTCCTTTGAGCTTCTTCTTTGTTTTGAGTTCATGAAATCTTGATACTTCCTTGCTTTCACCTGGCCATGGTAAAAGCAAGATCTGAGAGCAACCTAAAGTGCTTCCCAGTTAAAGTTGGACCTTGCCAACAGAGTTTCTTGTGAGTTCCTCCCTCAGAGGTTTACTCCACTTCTTCAAATAAAATACTGCGCAGTTTGACCTTTTGGCCTCTAGGACATTCTATTGTCCCTTAGGGTCTTGTCAGTTCCCATGATCCAGTGTACTAGCTCTGCGGGATCTTCTTTTCCCGTGCAGTCTACTGGCCTCATGTCTGCCACTTTCTTGGCTCAATTATCTCTATAATCCGAACGAAGAACCACAATGTAATTATCCTGACCCATCCATTCTTGCCGTCTCGTCTTCGCGTAGCAATGGTCTACCAGTCGTATTCCTATGCTTTCACTTATCATATCATTTCTCATTATGCCATATTCTAAAGGGTTTATATATTCTTAATAGTGCACAATTATCAATCCACCAAATATCACATAGCATGTCACACGTAGGAATCAAAGCAACACGTCAATTCACAATTCACAATTCACATTCTAACTTCTATAATTCATACTCAATTATCTATCCCACAATCAATCAGGAATGAACACACAAACCAATCCATATCAGAATACGCAGAATATATATATTCTCAGCCATACACATATAACTTATCTTCTCAAACACAATTCAGAACTCAATTTTCACATCTCTTTTCCTCATTACAGGAGTATCATTCCTTGCTAATAACTTGTCTCATCAAATAACACAGTACTTCTTCCATAATCCGGATTCTAATCCATACTTCTGAATTTCATTCATCAATCAAACAATGAAGTTCTATCAAGAAAAATAATACTAAAGGATGGGGACGGAGATAATCAGGACCTAGACTACCCGTAACCCCAACGGCTTTTCCAATTTTAATTATCTTGCCCTATATTCATTTTAAGGTACCCTACAGGTTTTATACTGGAACGAACGCTCTGATACCACCTGCAACAACCCCCTTTAACCGGCTCGGACAAGACCGGGAGGGCGATGCTATAAGTAACGGCGGAAATCAAAAGCATAACATCCCAAAAATTTATTTATTGCATAACACAAAAGTTTCTAGATATTCACAAGCGTTTCTGAAACTACTACATTATTCTTAACTAACCAAAACTAGATTCTACTCAAGGTGAAATCCAACAACGTGAGTCTCGTTCCCCAGCTACATCAGTCTTCAGCTCCTAAACCTGCGGTGGGAAGAAAACAGGAACCGCAGTTTTCAAAGTCAGCATGGAAATACTGAGTAAGTGACACCCAAGCTCGTAAAACAGAAGATGAGGCATAACTTTCTTTTCATAAAATATATAGAGGAAATAAAACTGTAAATTTGCAAAGTAAATCAGGAACTGTAAAACTGTACATGATGCATCCAGTAAGAACAATTATAAAATTCTCATTCGTTTGATCTTCTTTTCTCAACTTTCAAACGCGGAGGATTAGACCAAATCTCTTTCTTCTTCTCTTTCTTAAATATCTCAAATCTCATAAAACTGTATTATTAACTTTATTGACACGGGGAAGAATCTACTATACTATCACTAGCAGCCATGACCTTAAGTGCCGGCACCCCCCTAAGACTCCTCGCGGCCAGAGAGGTGAGTACATGGAGCGACCCGGCAGGTTGCGACCGGGTTAAAATAAAAATGGGTCGAGTGGACGAAGCCAACACGACCAATCGAATCACAGGCCGAGTGAACAAAGTCAACACGGCAATAATACGCTTCTCCCGTACAACTCTTTCCACTTTAATTAATTATGCATTAATGTTATTCGTGTGACAATATCAAGCAAAATAACTTCTTTAAAATGTAAGGAAATCTGAAATAAACATATAAATAAATAACAACCACTTTTCGAGACAATTATGAAAATCAACTTGCGACACGAAAGGAGCTTGGCACACAAGGCTTGGCATGTTCACTTACCTTACTTTCCGTAGCAAAAAGCACGTCCTAGCAGTGGCTCGGGCCTACAACGACTTCACCTACAAATCGTGTCTTCTACGTCAACAAATATCCAAATAAAATGCTATAAGTCCTCAAGAGTGTTTTCTCTATACTAATTCAAACCCCGCTATTTAAATTTCTATCATTTTATTACTCATTTATAATTTTCTATAAACAACTCATCTATTTTTAAACAACTATTATTATTATTATTATTATTTAAAAGTGACTAATTAGATTAATAAAAATATGAGCTAAAGGAATTATACTTAAGAACTATTGACAAATGATTTCTCAACCATTATGTTTTTAAGAAAGCTTTACACGATATTATAAAAGTTAATTTTACAATTTTAATAACCAATTCTATAGACTAAGTGATTAAAAAATATTTATTAAAAGCTTTTTACAAAAACGTTTCTATTTTAGTTTTACACAACCCGTTTACTATTTCTTTACCCGAATCAATTTTCCGAGACGAGAACAAAAGCTACTATTTTTAGAAATCATCGTTATACCCAAAATTATTATTATTATTATTATTATTATTATTATTATTATTATTATTATTATTATTATTATTATTATTATTATTATTATTATTATTATTTAACTAAAAGTGTGTAGTTTAATTACATAAACCCTAATTTATTTAAATCAACAAAAACTCTAATTTATATTAAAACAGTTATGTTAAAATACTCTAGGCACCCCCTAGTTTCTGAAAACACCAAACAGCCCCCCTTTGTCATGTTATAACATTTTTGAAAAATACACTTTGACCCCCTTTTCAACAACAACTCAATTTAGCTCTTCTAATCGTGAATCTACCTATCAAGTTTTGATTTTTATTATGTATAACAATTAAGCAGAGGGTATAGCACGTACCTAGGCCTAGAATGGCCGGAAACCGTCGAGATATGCGTCGGGTCGAAGTCTCAAGTCGGAGTCGCCGGACTTGAAGCTCACCCGCCGGATTTAATGGCTTCTTCAGCCACATCTAAGCCTTCTACTGCCTTAGTCAGGGTCCAAGGAGCTTACTGGAAGAGGTTGGAAGCCGTGGGTGGCACTGGTTTGTGGCTGACTGTGTTTTCGCCGGAATTTTGGCCGGCAACAATGGTGGTCGGGGGTGGCAGCGGCTAGGGCTTCTTCTACTGCTGCTGCTGCTTCCTTGGGCTCTGCTTCAGGTCATGGAAGTACCCGAACGAACAGAGAGGGTCAGGGGAGATGAGAGAGAAAGTCGAGAAGTGGGTTTGCTTGGTGATTCTTGCTGCCGGAGATTCGGCAGTTGCAGCGGTGGTTGTGGCTGCTGCCACTCTCTGCTTCTGCTGCTGCTGTCTCCTGGTGGCAGATAGGTAGATAGGGAGAGAGAGAGTGGGAGATGAAAGTGGTAGTGGCGGTGGGTTTGCCTTTCTCGGGTTTTTGCCGCCGGCATTCATGGTGGATGTGGTGGTGGTGGTGGCCATTGCCACCTCTGATTTTGCTGCTGCTACTGTCCTCTGAGACCAGAGAGAGACAGGGAGGGAAAGAGGAAGATATATGGAGGTGGGTTTGTGTCTGCCGAAGCTTGAAGGGGGTGGTGGTGGAGATGACGATGGTGGAGATGACGATGGTGGAGATGGATGCTGCCTGTGGAGGAGGGAGGTGGAGTCTTTTATAGCGCTAGTTACTTGGGCACCAAGCATCAACAGGGGCGGCTAAGGGGGCGGTGATGAGTGTTGGTGGCGGTGGAGAGAAGCCTCCCGAAGCAAAGTACTTGCTTGGAGAAGATGAAGAAATGAGAAATTTTAGGATGGATTGGTTGTATCATTATGCTAGTGGATTCTAGTACATTGGGTGTATCACTAGTTTGAGTGATCTACTGTTGTAGGTGTACACGTAGCTAGAGTTATGGGTGGTGCACACTAGGCTAATATTACCGTATTTTCTAAAACTATTATGCAAATTCCTCGGCTAAATTTCAAACTATCACTTGCACTAAATTTTATCGATTTGCTATAAAATTATTATTATCACCCAAGCAAAACAATTATCAACTAACTATTCCTTAAGACTCACATACTATCTAACCGTATTGAAATTGTCTAATTACCCTTAGCTAAGATACGGGGTACAACCCGTCACTTCTCCCGATTTATTATTTATAACTAAATTTTAAATTTTAGTTTCTCGAGTTATTCTCGATTACTAATCTAACGTGTTTCTAAAATCCAACACCATTTTCTTAATGATGAATAATACAATAATTATCCAACTTTGTTTTTCACACTAAATTCTTATTTAATAGTTCAAATGACTGTTTTCCCTCACTAATCAGACGGGGTATTACACCAACTCTTTTATCTGAGTGAGAGACAGTAAGCAAAAGGGTGATGATTATTAAAATATTCGAACCTCTATCAGTGGACGACCCTCCTATATATACGAGTCTTAGGACAACTCTTATGAGTAGTTATATAACCGCCCAATGCATTTATATAACTGCCTCTCATGTGTAACCGTCGACCGTGTATATAGGTGTGTGTTTTGCAAGTCTCTCAGAAAACTTACAAGGTTCGCGCACGATTATATTCATATCTCGCACGGGACGAGCCTTACTCTAGCCTCCAAGAAACTTAAACCCTTAACTACCGTATACATAAGTAACATGCATGGGGACCCTGTCTCACAGCCCACATTTAAATGCCAGAACATGATAACTATTATATGATACTTAGGGAGTACTGGTACGTCTTACCTTTGGATGCCACATGGTTATAGCTAATTGAGGTATCTACATTAGCCCACTTTTATTCGTGAATCACACACGCTATGAGGTTTGCGCACAAAACACAAAACACGTATAATTGAATCTCGATATTCAAATTCTGAGAAACCGTAGCCCCCCAATATTCAACATAACCTACTAAATCATAGGGACACATACTTAAAATCAATTAACTAATAATAACGTGGTTAAACTAAATTTAACACGATTCAGCGGTTACCGAGGTGGAGTGGCGATTCGAAAGGTCGGGAAAATCATTAGTCATAATCAAATCAGTCTACTGTTATTCTGCAACCATTGTCAAGTTTCTCTTTTCACTCTAGTTTCTTCAAAGCTTCATTATAGATCTGTTTTCTTCTGAACATGAATATCTCATATTCTGCTAGTATCATCATTTAGTTGTCTCTTTGGAGGTAAGTATCCTCCAATCATAGTGTAGTTTGTAGTTAATCTTGTCTTACTTTTGATTCAATATTGACCTTTCTTGCATGTCTTCTCAATACCAGTTCTATGGCAAGAACAAAGGCTTCCAAGGATATTGAAGAATACCAGAACTTCCCAAAGAACTATGGAGAAAAGCTCCATATCTTGATGGAGAGTATTTTTATCATGCGACGGTGAAGACCGCCAAGCTCCCAACACCCAAGGATATAGATAATTTTTTGTTAACTCCAGTACCTTTAAGAGATAATTGGGATCTGGTGAATATCGATGAAATTCAGAGATGTGGACTTGAATCTAGTTTATATCACTACACTGAAATCAGCAACTAAACTTTTGAGAAGAAGTTAGATCTGATGGAGTAATGGACTGAATACGTTCTAACTTATCATGCAATGCTCCTATCTCAATCATATATTTATAATGTTGTTAGTGCAAAAAAAGGGTTAAACCCCAAGTTTGATCAGGATATGCTACATAGCTTAATCTCAAGGTATTCAAAGAAAACACATAGTTTTCATTTTGATATATTTGAGGCTGGGCCTACATTAGAAGATGTGCAGATGTTGTTAGATTCACTATCCCCTTTGCAAAGTTCATAAGAAATTGATTTATTTGAGCAAATGGTTGAATGCATAAAAGTGTGCCGTAGAATTTTAACGCGATGGAATTATAGTGATCTAGAAAAGGAATATCAATGGATGAAAGCATCTGCGAAAAATGTGTGGTCTAAATGGATCATGTATTTCTTTCGTGATCATGCTAACACTAAATTTGCTACTCAATTAGAGATTAAAAGTTCAAAGGCTGAGCCTTTTCTTCCTGGAAAAGGACATGCATATACTTTATGTGGGTTTCTCTGTGTGTTGGAATAGATGCCCTAGAGGCAATCTAGTTTAGTATGAATTATTTGTGGCTAGAGATTCATTTATTATTTATTGGATATTTAATATAATGAAGTCCTTAAATTTACAATTGTGTTGTTTATCTTAAATATCCCTAGTCAAGTATAATGATTAATGGGACAATCATCTATAGACTAGTATGGGGTTGGATTGATATGGAGATATCATGATCCAATACATAGGTGTGCATTAGGGAATGTTGCACTGGATTGACCCAAATACATAGTGCTTATAGAATGTCTGGCCAGACTCAAATAAATCAATATGGGATATTGATGTTATTTGCACGAATAAGGCTATTCCCATGGATCGAGAAACTATGGATTGGATATACGAGTATGACTTGTATGTCTCGTGTCCAATCCGGATATAGAGACAAAGGGATGAGACAATTACTTGTACAAAGGTTGTCAAGATGACTATTCTATTAGTTGGCTAGAATGGATGTTTTGCTAGAGACCGCTCCATATTAGCAAAAAGTTGCTACCAACTAGATAGAACCTATGGGGTCACACGCTATATAGAGTTGAACTAGATTTGGGAATTAATTAATTGGATTAATTAATTAGAAGGATCACTTTGCAAACCCTTGCAAACTTAGTAGGGACTAATTTGCAAGGAAGGGACTAAATTGAATTATAGTAGGACTAGAATAAGTCCTTTAGGTAGTTAACAAGGAGTTGTTGGACTATATAAATGACCTTCCTTCCTTCCTTACCACATAACTTATGCTCATTAAGTGAACATAACAAGAGTGGGAGAGAACAAAGGAGAGAGAGCAAGCAACAAGGAGGCCCGAACCGCCCCTTGCCGCCGCCCCGTCCGCGTCGGCCAAAGGAGGCCGAGACCCTCCTTTGGGTCTCGTTTTGCGTGATATCTTCTTCCTCTTCCTCTTCCGGGCTAGCACCAAAGGAGTTGGGAGATCTAGGATCAACTCTAGGCGTGGATCAACTATAGAGAACGTGACACAATTCGCGTTTGAAGTCATCAAGGAGAACCCAAAGGTGTGTTTATGATTTCTAACCTTTACCATCGTTATGTTTCTTGACTTGTGATCCTTGGAGGGTTTTGCATGGTTTTATGTTTGATTATGCTTCCGTTGTGCGATCCATGAATCAAAACCCTACAGTGGTATCAGAGCCACAGGTCGTAGAGCATAAACGTAGTTTATGTGTTACGTTTTAGTTGTTTTACACCTTAATTTGATTGTTTATCGCGTAAAACAAGACAAATCAAGCATGGGATGCAATTTGTCAATAATTAATCATAACAAGATCAGATTTTTGCATTGGATGCATGAATTGGTGAGTTTGAGAAATTTTAGGATCTTAGATCTAGGGTTTGGGCATCCTTGGGGAAGAAGGAGTTCTCCCAAAACAAGGAAACAACCAAACTTGGGCACCAAGCAAGGGAGTTGTTTTGGAAACAACTCCCTCAAGGAGGTTCGGCCCCCCTAGGGACCGCCCCCCTTGCTTGCCGCCCAAGCTTGGCCGCCCTAGGGGCCGGGCGACCCTAACCCGCGGGCCTAGGCTTGTGGGTTTCGGGCCGGGCCGGCCCTAGGGCCTTGTGGTTCACTTTATTGGGCCCGGGCAATTTGATTGTTGGGCCCATGGACCGTTTTAACCCTAGAAATCCTAAATCAATTAAAATAGACCAAGCGCGTTAAAATTGGATTTTAAATGTTTATGTGCAAATCGCATGGTGATTGGATATGGCCTTAGGATGTGGTTTGATGTGGATGTTTAATTTTGTGGTTTGTTTTTACGGCCTGCGAGCTGATCAATTAATTGTAATAATTAATTAGGGTTTTATGGCCTGCGTGCCATTTTTTTTCTCAACTTGTGAGATTTATTTTATTTAGTATAGAAGTTAGCTAGTGCTAGATAAAGTACATTGTTAGCCAAGATTGGAGAAAAGAAGCCCAAAGCCAAAGGAGCCACAAAAGATGGAGCATGGAGCATGGAGCAATCCACAAGACTATGAAGGATGAACCAAAAGATCAAGACGCATGGAGATGTGTTTGCTTTAGGGTTCATAGATAATTCCATTGGCTTGGAATTATCTTAGTCTAGAAAAGGCCATATCCACATCACGTTTTATTTCTGTTTTGTGGTTGTTTATTTTATTGTCTTATTATTGTGTGGTTGGTGTATGGATGATGCATGCAATTAGGATAATAAGATAATTAGACAACCCGGATCTATTATTTGGAGTTGTGCCCAAACTCAAATAGATAGATTAGTTGATATTGATCAACAAAACAATTAAAATTGAATTTAAAATCCCTCAAAATTCAAATATTGTGTTCTTGCCTTCTCGTTATTTAAACACTCATTATCATCATTATTTATCAAGTTCGTGCGTGCCAAAGCATGGCGACTTGGTTCATAATGATGGAATGCGATGGCACGTAACAATGTGCAATTGTTTAGATAAGAGGTTGAACACAACTAGGCCATTAATTTGATTAAAAAACCTAGAGGCAATCAATTGGGATTATCCATATGGATGGATAAATAAGGAGTTATTTGCCCAATTGAACCAAGAGTTGCATATGGGATGCAATTGGAATTGTTCCTACCTAAAGTAGTCAAATTATGGGTGACTTGCCAAAGCAAGCTCATAAGGAGATGAAAGATGGATCATGGCCCACTAGAAAATATAAGGGTATTTTCCGCATTAATATCTTGAGGGTTATTAATCCGTAGAAAAATAGTGGGAGCTATATTTGATAAACTAGCCATTATTGAATATAGTCAAAAATTCACAAATACTAAAACTTGCGTATTTTCCGTTTTGTAGAATTCCAAATGGCAAACAACTCATCGAGTTCACAAAATTCCCTACGATCTGTCCTTGAGAAGGACAAGCTCTCTGGAACCAAATTTCTTGATTGGTACAGAAACTTGAGAATTGTTCTCAAGCAAGAGAAGAAACTGTACGCAATAGAGGAGCTTGTTCCAGAAGGTCCAGAGAACCAAACACCTGCTGCCTTAAAGGCGTATCAAAACCGTGTTGATGACGCTAATGATGCGGCCTGCCTAATGCTTTTCACCATGACTTCTGAGCTTTAGAAGCAACACGAAAACATGAATGCTGTCGATATGATCGAACATCTAAAGCAACTTTTCCAAGAGCAGGCGAGGGTAGGGAGGTATGAGGTCTCAAAGGCACTGTTCAAATGTCATCTGGCAGAAGGGAACCCGGTGGGACCCCATGTACTCCGAATGATCGGGTACTTGGAGAATCTCGCCCGACTGGTGTTCCCGGTCGGCCAAGAGTTGGCTACCGATCTCGTGTTGCAATCGTTGCCTGAGAGTTATGGACAGTTCATTATGAACTATAACATGAACGAGATCGTTAAACCACTGCCAGATTTGCTCAACATGTTGAGGACGGCTGAACAGAGCATCAACAAGGGTAAGGGCAAGGCCATTATGATGGTACAGAAAGGAAAGGGCAAAAGGTTTGCCTCTTCCTCCAAGGGCAAAGGCAAGTCAGTTGCCAAGTCCAAGGAACCTGCCCTTAAGCCTGTTGGTGGCATTGCCAAGGCTGTGACTAAAGGTGAGTGTCACTACTGCAGTCAGTCTGGACACTGGAGGAGGAACTGCCCAAAATATATGGAGGACAAGAGGCTTGGAATAGTGATTCCACCACCACCGGGTATTTTTGTTGTAGATGTCAATTTAACTGTCTCTACATCATGGGTATTAGATACTGGATGTGGATCTCATATTTGTCGAAATATGCAGGATCTAAAGAGAAGTAGAAGATTGGCTAAAGGAGAGGTAGATCTGCGCGTTGGGAATGGAGCAAAGGTTGCTGCGTTGGCCATAGGCGTGTGCGAGCTATCTCTGCCTTCAGGATTAGTTTTAGAATTAAATAATTGCTATTTTGTCCCTGCTATGAGCAGAAACATTATTTCTATTTCTTGTTTGGACAAGGATGGTTTTATTATTTCAATAAAGAACAATTGTTGTTCCTTTTATTTAAATAATATTCACTATTTTAGTGCGCAATTATTTAATGGACTTTATGTCCTTGATCTAAGCAATCCTGTCTACAACATTAATACCAAGCGGATTAAAATAGATGATTTAAATCCTGCTTATTTATGGCATTGTCGTTTAGGCCATATAAATGAGAAACGTGTATCTAGACTCCATAAGGATGGATTACTAGACTCATTTGATTTTGAATCATATGAGACATGTGAGGCTTGTTTATTGGGAAAAATGACAAAGTCCCCTTTCAATAAGAAAGGTGAGAGTACTAGTGAACAATTGGCACTCATACATACCGATGTGTGTGGGCCATTTGCCACGCCTGCCAGGGGTGGTAATGTCTACTTCATTACATTTACTGATGATTACAGTAGATATTGATTTGTGTACCTTATGAGGGCAAAATCTGAATCCTTTGAAGTGTTCAAAGAATTCAAGAATGAAGAGTAGAGAAGCAACTTGGCAAAAGTATAAAGGCTCTACGATCGGATCGTGGAGGAGAATACTTGAGCCAAGAGTTTGACGACTATCTTAGAGAGTGTGGGATCCTGTCCCAACTCACTCCACCCGGAACGCTACAATGGAATGGCGTGTCCGAGAGGAGGAATCGAAACCTATTGGATATGGTTCGATCTATGATGTGTCAAACCGATCCTCCATTATCATTTTGGGGCTACGCTCTATTGAGTGCAGCTTTCACCATTAACCGTGTTCCATCTAAGTCAGTCATGAAGACACCATATGAGATGTGGAGTGGGAGGCGTCCCACACTGTCGTTCATGAGGATTTGGGGCTGCGATGTCTATGTAAAACGTTTACAATCAGATAAGCTAGGGCCGAAATCGGATAAGTGTAAATTTGTGGGGTACCCTAAGAAAACTAAGGGTTACTATTTCTACAATCCAACCGAGAACAAAGTGTTTGTTGCTCGGACCGGCGTGTTTCTAGAAAGAGAATTTGTCTCTAAAGAAGCAAGTGGGAGGAATGTAGAACTTGAAGAGGTTCAAGAACCACAAATCACTGAACCGATTATGGAACATGAACAGGAACCACAAGCAGTTGTGGAGCAACCTGTTCAGGTAACACAAGAGCTTCGTAGATCTAGTAGAGTGCGCCAGGAACCCGAGAGGTATGGACTTCTCGTAACCGATTCCGGTGACACGATGCTCATAGATGATGAGCCTACTACCTATGAGGAGGCCATGAATGGCCCAGACTCTCAGAAGTGGCTGGAAGCCATGAGATCCGAGATGGAATCCATGTATACCAACAAAGTATGGACTTTGGTGGAACCACCCGATGGGGCGCGGCCCATAGGGTGAAAGTGGGTCTTCAAGAAGAAGATCAACATGGATGGTAATGTGATTACCTACAAGGGCCGATTGGTGGCTAAAGGATTCAGACAGATTCATGGTATTGACTATGATGAAACCTTTTCACCAGTCGCTATGACCAAATCCATCCGAATCCTACTTGCGATTGCAGCATACCACGACTATGAGATTTGGCAGATGGATGTCAAAACAGCATTCCTTTATGGGAATCTCCTCGAGGACGTGTATATGATACAGCCGAAGGGTTTTGAAGATCCAAAGTAAGCCAACAAAGTCTGTAAGCTGCAACGATCCATTTATGGATTGAAGCAAGCTTCTAGGAGTTGGAATCGACGTTTTGATGAAGTGGTCAAAGAGTTTGGCTTCATCAGAAACGAAGATGAGTCTTGTGTCTACAAGAAGGTTAGTAAGAGCTCTGTAGCTTTTCTGGTCTTGTATGTGGATGACATACTACTCATTGGAAACGACATTCCCATGCTGCAATCTGTTAAAGATTGGCTAGGAAAGTGTTTCTCAATGAAGGACTTAGGGGAAGCAACCTATATACTCGGTATAAAGATCTATAGAGATAGATCTAAGAGGTTGCTAGGCCTAAGTCAAAGTACATATATTGACAAGGTGTTGAAACGGTTCAACATGCAAGATTCCAAGAAGGGATTATTGCCCATGTCACATGGAATCACTCTTTCGAAGAGTGGTTGTCCTTCCAATGAGATTGAGAAGGAACGCATGAGTAGAATCCCCTATGCCTTGGCCATAGGATCTATCATGTACGCCATGTTATGTACTAGACCAGATGTGACATATGCCTTGAGTATGACAAGCATATACCAATCCAATCCGGGTGAGAGTCACTGGATTGCAGTCAAGAACATCATAAAGTACTTGAGAAGAACTAAGGATGCTTTCTTGATATTTGGCGGTGAGGAAGAGTTGCGTGTAAGGGGTTACACTGATGCAAGCTTCCAAACTGACAGAGATGACTTTAGATCACAATCGGGATATGTGTTTTGCCTGAATGGAGCAGCGGTGAGCTGGAAGAGTTCCAAGCAAGAGACGGTAGCTGATTCTACAACAGAGGCTGAGTACATTGCTGCAAATGGCGCAGCAAAGGAGGTTGTTTGGATCAGAAAGTTTGTTTCTGAAATTGGTGTGGTCCCTAGCATTGCGGATCCAGTGGAGTTGTTCTGTGACAACACTGGGGCGATCGCGCAATCAAAGGAACCCAGATCGCACCAGAAGTCCAAGCACGTGCTCAGGAAGTTTCATCTGATTCGAGATATTATCGATAGAGGAGACGTTCGGATATGCAAGATTCCTACAGATGATAATCTGTCAGACCCGCTTACGAAGCCTCTCACGCAGTGGAAGCATGAAGGGCACACTAGGAGTATGGGCATACGAGATGCGCCAGATTGGCTCTAGTGCAAGTGGGAGACTGTTGGAATAGATGCCCTAGAGGCAATCTAGTTTAGTATGAATTATTTGTGGCTAGAGATTCATTTATTATTTATTGGATATTTAATATAATGAAGTCCTTAGATTTACAATTGTGTTGTTTATCTTAAATATCCCTAGTCAAGTATAATGATTAATGGGACAATCATCTATAGACTAGTATGGGGTTGGATTGATATGGAGATATCATGATCCAATACATAGGTGTGCATTAGGGAATGTTGCACTGGATTGACCCATCTCCGAGAAGGCTACATACATGTTATGTTGAGTCACAAGCGCTTCTCGCGGTGCAATGGTATTGTCATCCTTAGACTTGAAGTCACTAGATATTCTAGTTGTGGATTATTGTGATCTTGGTAGCGTTAAACGCTACACCGTAACTGGGTAGTTATAAAGGCGTGTACTGGATACAATAAGAAGCAAGCTTAGAGATCGTAGTGGACGTAGATAGGATTTGTCCCTCCCACATAACCGGAGCAAATATCCTAGGCCACTCGAGGGATAGTGCTTATAGAATGTCTGGCCAGACTCAAATAAATCAATATGGGATATTGATGTTATTTGCACGAATAAGGCTATTCCCATGGATCGAGAAACTATGGATTGGATATACGAGTGTGACTTGTATGTCTCGTGTCCAATCCGGATATAGAGACAAAGAGATGAGACAATTACTTGTACAAAGGTTGTCAAGATGACTATTCTATTAGTTGGCTAGAATGGATGTTTTGCTAGAGACCGCTCCATATTAGCAAAAAGTTGCTACCAACTAGATAGAACATATGGGGTCACACGCTATATAGAGTTGAACTAGATTTGGGAATTAATTAATTGGATTAATTAATTAGAAGGATCACTTTGCAAACCCTTGCAAACTTAGTAGGGACTAATTTGCAAGGAAGGGGCTAAATTGAATTCTAGTAGGACTAGAATAAGTCCTTTAGGTAGTTAACAAGGAGTTGTTGGGCTATATAAAGGACCTTCCTTCCTTCCTTACCACATAACTTATGCTCATTAAGTGAACATAACAAGAGTGGGAGAGAACAAAGGAGAGAGAGCAAGCAACAAGGAGGCCCGAACCGCCCCTTGACGCCGCCCCGTCCCCGTCGGCCAAAGGAGGCCGAGACCCTCCTTTGGGTCTCGTTTTGCGTGATATCTTCTTCCTCTTCCTCTTCCGGGCTAGCACCAAAGGAGTTGGGAGATCTAGGATCAACTCTAGGCGTTGATCAACTATAGAGAACGTGACACAATTCGCGTTTGAAGTCATCAAGGAGAACACAAAGGTGTGTTTATGATTTCTAACATTTACCATCGTTATGTTTCTTGAATTGTGATCCTTGGAGGGTTTTGCATGGTTTTATGTTTGATTATGCTTCCGTTGTGCGATCCATGAATCAAAACCCTACACTATGTGTGGTTATCTCGCCATTTGATAGATGGACATCCCCGAGATGGTGTGTTTTTCCATATCTTTGCTATTGTTGTTCGCTTTTCATTTGGTCAAAATGTCGCACTTAGTCCTTTAGTTCTTGGTACATTGTATTATCGACTAGACTAGGCTATGATCGCATCTGAGAAATCTTGAGGGAGACATAATGTACTGTCATATGTCAACATATCATTTTTGAAAGTGTGGGTCTTCGAGATGCCCAAAATTATGCACCTGTTCCTGTAAGAGTTAAATTATGGAATGTCCCAAATTTGCTACTCAATTGAAGAAGAAAAATTCAAAGGCTGGGCCTTTTCTTCCTGATAAAGGACATGCATATACTTTATGTGGGTTTCTCTATGTGTGGTTATCTCGCCATTTGATAGATGGACATCCTCGAGATGGTGTGTTTTCCATATCTTGGCTATTGTTGCTCTCTTTTCATTTGGTCAAAATGTCGCACTTTGTCCTTTAATTCTTGGTACATTGTATTATCAACTATACTAGGCTATGATCTCATCTGAGCAATCTCGAGAGAGACTTAATGTACTGTCATATGTCAACATATCTATTTTGACAGTGTGGGTCTTCGAGATGCCCAAATTATACACTTGTTCCTGTAAGAGTTAAATTATAGAATGTCCCAAGGGCAGAGAGGACACTTATTTATGGGACAGCATAGCGGTGGTATAAAACTAGTTCTACATAGTGTTTTCGGAGTTTGATCTGCCATGAAGAAAAAGAATTTTTCTTTAGACCATATGTGAAAGTCATGCCTCATATTCAACATTTCTCGGATATGTATCATGTCGAAAACAAAGTCCTCGACAAAGATGACATTGTCAAAGGTCCCAGATGCTATCGCAAATTCATGAATTGGTGCGCTAGAGGATCATTGCATGCGCTTGTAGAGTATGATGATGAAGTTAAGAGTTATGAACTCATAACTTTTGAATATGATCCTACTTGCGTATGCAGACAACTTGGCTATGATCTTGTAGCTCATTCATTGTGTCCTAGCTCCATCAAGCAAGGTTATTACAACAGATTGATAACTGGTGAATGTGATTCTCACCTTGTTGCACTTCTTCCTTTATGTCAGTCTCCAAGCAGTCGCAAGGGAAAGGTAACTTCCAGTTGGTTGAATTACTAGAGTGCACAATTAAATACGTTATCAAAATCTATTCAAACTCGTAATAGCAAAGCTCCTGTCATTTGAAAAGGCATATTCCCATTTCGCTCAACTTGTTGCATGAAGCCAACTGATTTTGGGTACTACTCGATAAAGGATAAAGAAAGACACATGTTTGAAGATCTAATTGTATATGAAAAGTCAGAAGCAATGAAGAAAGGATTGAAAGAGATGCGTCATTACATCAAAAATTTCTATTGGGTAAGCTCTACAATCACAATTAAATAAAGAGTTTAATATTACGTACAAAGTCACTAAATATGTGTGTATATTTTGTGTTTCCTTAGAGTATTTACCTCTGAATATAGAGGTACTGCTCTCATCAATGATCTTCGCGCAAGGAAAGCCAATAATAAAGCCATAAATCCTGCTATCAAAATGGATAAGGGAATAGAGGCAAGACTTCGCAAGGAGCTCGCATCTCTTATGGTCACATTATCTACATCTGAAGAAAACTCTAACAATGAAAATGTCCAAAGACAAAAGAGTCAGAAGACAACATCTTTGGTGATCACAGATCCAGTGCCCCAAATTACACTTCCAAGGAACAAAAGTAAAGCTAAGTTGTATGGAAAATCGTCAAATAAAAAAGACAAACTCGCTTAACATGAAGAAAGGGAACTTAATAATACTAACTTCATTGCTTATGACAAGAAATTATTTGATACTGAAAGAGGTATATACCATGATTCACACAATTTATATAATATGGAATTCATGATTTTCTTTCTACATATAGGGAAGAAACACTCAGTCTGTCATCAAAAAATAATGTGCTTCAAGATGAAAATATTCAATCTAGAGTCGATGAGTCAAGAAGAAGAGTAGAAGAAAGGGAAATTGAGGAATCTCTAAGGAAAGCAGAAGAAGACGAAGTTGAACGAGAGCGATTGAACAAGATCGAGGAACATCAATTGACCATAGCAACTACGACTAGTCTTGAAGATCAAGAACAAGTACCTGAAGAGAATCAACTTTAAACTGCTCAAATAAAGTTTATGGAAATTGTTGGAGATACTAATGAAGAAGTTACTTTGTTTAAATTTGCTTTAGGTTATCAAGATATCATCATGCAAGATTTATATCATGGAATGTTTAAACATGATATACATCAATGGTTGACAAACAAATGCGGGGAAGCATAAGGTATTTAGTATACATAAAAAAGATTTGCTTTTTCATAAAATCATAATATCACTGAAAAATAATTTTGAAACAAGAATCGAGGCTGTGCGCATGAGAAAAAGATTTTTTATGTAATCCCACATCATATTATTCATAGTCAAGTAACAATCAATTGTTAAGGTGTTTAAGACTCTATATTTTGAAACTCATATTTTGGTCATTGAGCTTGTGTTAATCTATTCAAATATATTATGACATTTAATATATCCTCAAGGACTTCAGTGGTTCCTGAAGTTGGAGATAACACCAATCAACCTGAAAATCCCACGAATTTAGTCCCGTACTCGTACTTTTCTGCTGCTGATGATGTTGTTTTAGCGAGACTTAATACAACAGTGTTTAATGACCCTCTTGTTCACGAAAGACTATCTTTATATCCACACTTTGATCCTTTGTTGTGCGAGATTCCTACTTTCTCATCGCAGGAAATATTGGGATCTAGACCTCGACATATCCATGATGATGTAGGAAACATTCCCCAATCTGTTGACAAGGATCAAGTTGAAAATGCAATGGACATTGAGCATTCAGTTCAAGCGCACCCATAAAATATAGTTGATTGAGTATCCCACCCTGAAGTTGAGAATGCTGAAGGTAGGAATGAAGATGAAATGATGAGAGAGAATTCTGAAGTAAGTAATGAAGATGAAATGATGAGAGAAGAGAATGCTGAAGTCGTGAATGAATCAGAAATAGTGCCAGATAATGCTGCAGGTGGAAATGTAATGATGCAAGAAGAGAATATTGAAATTGGAAGAATTAATGATGATGCAAGGAGTAGGTACTCGTAGTGGATCACCTCAAGATTAAGAACAATTTGCTACTAATGATCAGCAACATGAAGTTCAAGATGGTTCAACAAGAAGAATAGATGTTAATGCTCTGAAGTGTGTCTCGATTAAGAAGAAAACACTATGCAGATGGCACAAAATATTTCTTCTACTAGTTTAAAGGAGCTTCAAGGTCGGAGCATTTTCCTTAATTTAATCAATCAAGAAGTAAATAATCCTCAGTTAAATAGTGATAACACAACACTACATTGTGTTTCAGGTACATCAGTGAGGAGTGGAATCGCATCTGATAGTCATCATGGCAGTCAAACATTGTTAGAAGCTATTGGAGGGTTTCAAGAGAAATTAGCTCGCATTTACAGTGGTTTACTTGATGCACCAGCTTTGATGAGCCAATGGATGTTATGGGGTTCTCAAGATTGTAATAATATCATCCCAATTGTGGAAGTATGTTTGCTTCCAGATGCGTATTTTAAGCAAGAGCTTGTTTCATATAGACAATTCACATCTATGCAAATTCCCTCTTTGGAGTTGATTGTTGAAGGAACTAATGTTAAGCAATCATCATTAGATTGGTTTGTCGAAATGCGTCTCACGCGACCGAATAATTTTGTTAAAGCGATGGAGTTAACATCATTTGAGAGAGGACTTGTTCTTGAAGACGTGGTGCGAGTTTTAGAACAGATGTTTGCCAAAACTCATGCGACTATTACTCCATTTGACATCAAATATTTTATTGATTGCGTGAAACGTGTGATCATGTATGATCTCGGGAAGATCGACTTCAGTTGGCTTCTTCAAATGTTGATACGCATCCAAAATTCTGCAGTCAAACTGTTTGATTCCATTTTCATAGATCCCCAAGATTCTGTGGAAAAGGGATTATTTGATTAAGTAGTTTGTTACATATTGAACAAATTTGTAATATTTAGTTAAGTTTTTGGACAACTTTTCTTTTGTGATGGTAAGCGTTTTGTTGGAACTGTTAACATTTAGAGAGAATGTCAAATGCTTTCCTCCATTATTTCACACAACGCATAATCTTATATTGGCATGTGTATTTGTGCTGATCATCATCATGATTGCATGCATTATTCAGCGTGCTAAACCTCTTTAGGATTTTGCATTGTCTGCTGATGTCTAATCATATAAACTACATCACACATGTTTATCCCATTGGATATAAAATTTGATGCTATCTAATCAGATAAACTTTATAACATGACACTTGTTTCTATTTAAACAAATAGACTTTATAAATATTGCTGCTATCTAATCAAATATGCTTTATCTCATTTTTATGTTAAAGTATTTTTGCTATCTCATCATATAGGCTTTAGCAAGTTATTGTAATAAGGTTCGCTGCTATCTAATCAGATATGCTTTACTGTCGCATATACTGCAAATGATCAAACACAATAAAATTGATAATCGAACCCTCAAATGGGAGGAATAATGTAGCATTACATCTGATAAACATCAAAGATATTATTTCTTTAACCATCGCATATTAAAGGGATTAGGCGTAGTGGCATTTCCCCCACGTCGCAGTTTTATGAAATACCAACTATCGAAAACTTTTTTGACTTCAAAATTACCTTCCCAATTCGGGGAAAATTTGGGATGTGCAACAACGTGCGTACAATGATCAGCGACTCATAAATCTTCTGCGGCAAAGTCTCGATGTTGTACAAATATATTGTACGCTCTTGCAATTATTTTGCGGTAACAAACATTTGTCCTCTTTGCTTGGTCATGCCGTTCTAATTAACAAGGAAATCGTGATCTCTTCGGTGGTTTTTACCATTATAAACAGGGATATTAAGAATTTAATATTTAATCCATCTACATGCGGGATTATATTTTAGGTATATCTACATAATAAGCTGCAATGGGGAATACGATATCCCCTAAAATGTGATAATATGTTATACCTATCTACATAATAAGTTGATATGATCATACAAAGTACTGAAAGCTAATCTTGCCAAAATGATTCTAATTTTAGTAGGACAACAGCTTCAGCTCCATAACAGAGCGAGAAAGGAGAAGCTCTAGTGGGAGTTCGAGGTGACGTGTGATACGCCCGGAGAGCATCATTGAGAGTATTTGCCCATTTCTCATGATCATCTGTGACTGTTTTACTCAGAATGGATTTTGTAAGTGTTGATAAGGAAAGAGATGTTCAAAGAATTGAACATGTATAGAAATGTACACTGTGAGTAGAAGGATCCAAGCATCTATAACCTTTACTTTTAGCACAATCACCTAGAAATACACAAGGAGTAGATCTATACTGCGACTTGTGAGATGTGTAAGGCCTTATCCAGGAAAACACGAACAACCTAACACTTTAAGCAAAATGTAATCAGGTGCACAATTGTAAAGAATTTGAAAAGGAGAATGATTTTGCAAAGTTTATTAGGAAGTGTATCGATCAAAAAATTAGAGGTGATCAAGGCTTCTAGACGAAATGAGGAAGGTAAATGAGCTTGATGAAGCAAGCAAAGAGAGGTTTCTATGAGGTGTATGTGCTTCCTCCTAACTCTACCATTCTGTTATGGAGAATGAGGACAAGAAGTTTGGTGCAAAGTCCCCCGAGACTGAAGATAGAGACCAAAACAATGGTTGACAAACTCAGTACCATTATCTGTTCTGAACACCTTAATGGTAGCATCAAACTGAGTAGAAATAAATGCAGTGAAAGCTTTGTAAGCAGCATAAGCATTGGACTTCAATTTAGGTGGCTAAAACCAGCAAAATCTAGAATGATCATCAATGAAAATTAGGTAATATTTTAAGTGTTTGAAATAAGCAAGAGGGGATGTTCGCCATACATCTGAATGAACTAAATCAAAACACTTAGTAGCATGAGACTTAGAATGAGAAAATGGCAGTTTGTGATATTTGGACACTTGACAGTGTGTACATTGAGAAGGGACTGAAGTAGAGTGAAACTTGAGATGAGACGTTAGAGCATTGAAGCAGCTGCAGAAGGATGCCCTAAGTCTTATATGCCACAACTGAGAGGAGGAAGGTGAAGGTGATGTCTGAGCTGAAAAGGCTGAAACAGGAGCTGGTGGATAAGAAGGAAATGGATAGAGACCATTAATACATGGGCCCTTCAAAGTAACTAGGCTGGTTTGGTTTTCTTGTGCAACAAAACCAAGATTGTTAAAACTAATAGTACAATCATTATCAGTGGTGAATTTAGAGACAGACATAAGATTGGTAGCAGCTGAAGGAGTATGAAGACGGTTATGTAACTGAAATGAATGAGTGGAAGTAGATACAATACCATTACCAATCCGAGCAATAGGAATTTGTGAGCCATTGCCAACCCGAATCATGTCAGAACCACCATAAGAAGATGGAGGTTGTGTAAACACAGCATCATTGTTGGTCATGTGATGATTAGCTCCACTGTCCACAAGCCGAGGAGGCGTGGGGGCATTGACTAAGAATTCCAGCAGATGAAGAAGCAGGAGATGGCTGACCATAGCTAAATTGTCCAGATGAAGAGGTTGCAGAAGCATTATAGGCTTGAGGCCTGGGATATCTTGGAGAAGAAGGTCTAGTAGAAGCAAATTTGGTTGTATTCAGTCTATACCAGTAATCCAGAGCTGAGTGCTTTGACCTTCCACTAATCTGGCATACAATGGATGATTGTGAAGGAGAATGTAGTTGTTCCGATCCATAAGATGAGCAAGTAGCTGACGGTTTTCCCTTGTAAGTATGAGAATGGGCATATGAGTTATCGGACTGAGAACCAAAACCATAAGTTTTAGGAGATCCAGAAGACATATGCTTAGCTCCATAGTAGGCAGTATCAAGACCAGGGACCAATGCAGGGGTGGAAGAATTACCAAGCACAATCATCTTAGAAAAAATACAATTCAATTCTTCAAAAATTAGCAATGCAGACAGCTCAAATGCAGAAATATGAGTGACTCTTATGCGAATATTGGACTTACGATAACAAACTTCAGTCCAGGTGGAATGAGCTCTGCCATAGCTAATTAGAAGCTGACTCAGTGAGGAAATCGACCAAACTCAGCCAAGAACAAGTAACTCGACAAAACTTGGTAATTAGAGTCGAGAACTCGGCAAAACTCGAACGCCAGACTCGTCGAGTAACTCAGTACAGAGAACCAGAGGATGACGATTGAGATCTTCAACATAGTTCTCTGCGAGACAAATTAAAGACGAATCGTAGAAGAAGGACCGTCGTTAGGACGGACAACGCACATAAATGAACATGGCGAACCAGAAAACCACCGGAGAATCGTTGAAGAAGCACCGGAGAACGAATCACTGATCGACGAGCCTTTTAAGCTCTGATACTATGATGAACTTCAATATGAGTTACAGAAAGAAGAAGATGACGTATAATATTAAAAAACAGTTAGAGAGAGAGATAAAAATTCTTTCATTACACATTACCAAATACACAAGAGGTGCATATCTATAGCTACTGAGCTAACAGAAGAAAGAGAAAGAGAGCCGTTACTAAGTTCTAAAAATGACACTTAAGACCCCATAAGTCTAGTTATATACAAGTAGTCTTGACAAAAATCATCCCCTAACACCCCTCTCCTCCCCATCCAAACAAGTTCTTGTGTTTTTTAGCACAAGAACATTTTTGTTCTTGAAAACCACATGGAGATGAATAAATAATTCGTGAACCACCATCTAACGAAGGGGAAAGTTGTAACTGTTTGCCTCTACTTCCGTAACATCTCGTGCCTTGCGTGACTTTATCCACACCCCATGACCCCCCTACCACCTGCTCTCTTCTCTCTCTTCTTCACTGTATCCAACCCCCTACCGCTTCATTCCTCTCCTCTCATTTATCTCGTGCGTCTTTCCTTTTCCTCATTTTCAAATATCTACATTAATTTAATCAAATATTTAAATCACAATTTATTTCACCTCCCTGTCTTGCTTTTATATTCCCTTCCTCCCACCGCCATTCCCCCAAAATCTCAAACCTCTCTTCTAATGCAAACCAGCGACTGACTCATCGCTATCACCACAACAACAACAACAACAACAAACCTGAAACGATAATGGCCAGATCAGGTGCTGTCGAACTCGATTTCTTCCGCATGGAGAAGGAGACCAACCCTCAGCCCACCAAGCTCAAGTTCGACCGCCGGCGAAGCTTTAAAGGTTCGCCCAACAGATACAGAGATACATCTCCCCTCTCTTTTTCTCTGGAACTCTATTTTTAAACTGGATCTGCTTTTGCATGTTTCTGTAGACATTCAGAGCGTCCTCTCGAAGCTCAACCCGGAGATTCTGAGGACTGTGATAGCCTCCGGCTCCGCCGACCACTGCGGTGCTCCGAGGCCGTACTCTTCCGTCTCCGTCCCGTCCACGCCGAAGCCGGAGGAGACTCCTCTCCCGATTTTATCTCTCTACGCTCCTGCTATTAGGTACTGAATCGAACCGGAATTCGAATTTCTCAGATTTGATGAATGCATGTTGAATTGGCTGATTTGTTTCTGTGATTTTTGCAGGAACGTTGCTTCTGAGACTGAGAGGTCGCAGGGGACAGCTCCGATGACAATCTTCTACAATGGATCTGTTGCCGTTTTCGATCTACCTCCTGACAGAGTAAGTTGATTTTTTTTCCACAATTTTTCGAGGTTTTGAAGTATTTGTAATTTAATTAAAAATTTTAATGATATTTCAGGCAGAGAGTATATTGAAGATTGCTGAAGAAGGATGCACAAAAGCTGTTGAGTCAGTGGATCCAACTGATCAGACTCAGTTATTGGATAATCTCAATGGAGGTAATGAATTGATTGTTGTTTTGGGCTCTTCCATTTTACATGATGAATTTTGTAGGTAGGGTTATTGAGTGATTTTTGGTGTGTGAAATGACACAGATGTGCCGATTGCTCGTAGGAAGTCGTTGCAAAGGTTCTTGGCGAAGCGCAAAGAGAGGTAATGAATTGATTGTTGTTTCAAGTAATTTAGTCATTATATAAGTTGATGAAGCCAATATTTAGTCATTGTATGAATCTATTAAGCAATAGAACTAGTTTATATTGGAGCATTGATTAAAACTTATCAGTATAATCTTGAAGTTGAGGATCTTATTGATACAAGTACTGAAAAATTCATCTTAATGTAAAAGGTTCAATAAGATGTGAGGACTATTCATGGAACTTTACTCTTTGTTTGAATCCATGAAACAAGGCAATTTATGTTGTGTTGTTATAGGAAGCTACATGGAGGTCAACTTTTGTGGAAGGGTTTTTTTTCTTTATATTTTAGCATGGGAATTGATCTTTAATTTCAATTCGTTTACTGCCATCTCCATATAATATCTTCAAACCCACTAGTGTATTTGAAAAGTACAAAAGGAGAGAACACGATGGAATTTGTGAAGAGTCGGAACTGCAATCGTGACTACCTTTTTGCTTTTGTGGAAATGAGAGAAATATAACATTTTATTAGGAAGTCGTGTTCCTATGTTTGTTCGACGGGTTTCTTAAGTAGTTGTTCCTCAAGAAAGCATTTTCTAAAGTTTAAAATTTAAGATGACCTTTGAGATTCGAAAAGAGAAATGATACAGCACCCGATGGGTTTCTCGGTTTAGTAAAATGACTAATTATGTACATGTATTACCAGGTTCTATATCTTCCTCCCAATTGGTTTGTGATATACGGTCTATACTCTCACTGTTAAATAAAATCTCTCCATCTATGTTATTTTCAAATTTAATTCTCAGCCAAGATTGTAAAATACACGTGAATACCGAACATATGCTGCAGCTAGGAAGTTAATTTTCCAAGAAAAAATGTGGGTTGATAATTCACATGTATTCTGGTCTTCTGTTGGAACTAGAGGAGCCTAACCTCATAACTGGTAGGCGTCTTTCGATATTAATTGGAAGCACAAAATGGGTAGTTTTCTACTAAAAATGGCCTTGCTTTCAAATTGTTGCGTTTCCGCTCTGCAGACTAGCCTTTGTTACGCGTCAACTCTCTGATTTCCCATTGATCCGGTCCGCTATGATGGCTCGTAATTTCCTAATGAGACAAAACATTTAGCGTGAACTCTAGCTCTAACTCTAATTCGTCTGCACTAAAGCCTAGTTAGTAAAGCTGTATGTTTGTGTTTGGTGTACAACTTATTTTTGAATTTATAGTCCTCTGTTTAAAATTTTGGGTGACTAAGGGAGAAGAAAATTATAAGAAACGGTAAACTTTTGAACATTTAATAGTTTACATTGCCAAACACTCATATTGATCTCATTAGCATTGTCAACTAGTAGAAGTTGGCAGAAGTTGGAAAATTAACCCCTAAACTTATTCGGTGGACTTTTCCTTTCTCTTCAGTATATAGGGTTTTGTGATTATATGGAGCAGTTAGATTAATGCCAGATTCATCATGAATGCACAGAAAAGAGAAACAGCAATCAAATGAAGTTTGATGAAAGCTTACATAGAAAGTCCAATAATGGATACTAGCTGAAACGTGTGTAATAAACAAGAAAGCCTTCTGTAGAAACGAAAACGTGTCCCAACCACCATCTAATTATAGACAAGTTAGGTGGCCAGAAGCATAATGACGCTTCACCATTTTAGTCAATTCCAGTCATCATTATCGTCTCTAATTCTTTCTATTTACACTAAATTTAATAATTATTCATCGTAAACGTGCTTAAACAGATTTGAATTTCTTTGCAGGCTAACTTTTGCATCCCCATACGCGTTTTCAAAACCAAACATTGGGACCTAAAGATGTTATTCTAAAGAGAGGAAAGACAAGGACAGAGACCCCTGAGAAAGGAAAAGCACTAGGAGACTATTTTCTCAATAGCATTTGGTTACTTCTGTTAATGTTCCCACCTTAGTAGTATAGTCCCCACCCCTTTTAGGTGACCCGCAAAAAACTGCACGTTTTAAGTGAAGAGTCTGAGTCGTGACCGACTGTCTCCTTCCTCTCAGTTTCCTTTTGTATTATCTGCCTTGTACTTTTTGAGGAAGACTTGACAGACCCTCTTATGTGTGCTAACTATATTAGGTGCCTAAGGGAATCTCTTGGTTCTTTAGTTTATTAATTTTATGTTAATATACTATTAAACATTGTCATTTTCGATGTGTTTTCGTTGTTGTCGTTCGTATAATAAGTTTGCTGCCTCTGGTCTACTGTATGTCTTTTTAGTTTATAAACGGCTGTTAAAACGTGTAAGTTGCCACATCAATAAAAACGTGAACGAGTTGGAGTTTAGTAGTCTGTTGGACGGCAACTCATCGCCAAAGGAAGGATCAAATAATATACACTCGTCTTCTGATTAGGTATTATTGACTCATTTATCTTTATTCCTAATTTTGGTTCTCTTCTTCTGATTAGGTATTGTTGACTCATTTATCTTTATACCTAATATTGTGTCTTTGTGCAAGACTCATACATCCGGCGTAGTAGACTAGTAACTCGGCATCAGGCTATGAAGCACGACATTAATTTGCGGAGTTGAAAACTCTCAAACGCTCTGGATATAATAATAATTTGCTCGGTGTTGAAAAGTCACAAACACAGAATGAATGAACTTTCATAAAAGCATCTCCAACAGTACAACGTGAAAAGAAAAATTAAATTTTGCATATTTTTGCATGACATGCATTTGTAGCCTTGTAGGGGGTGTTCTAATTGGATTTTTAGTAATACATCTCATAGTTATGGAAAGTTAAAATATGTAATTGTAGAATGGATGAGAGGATAGAGATAAACACATAAATGTGCCTCTCTATTTTTTAGTTAGTTAATTACAAAAGGTGAAAATACATATTTTGTCAAATGCATGGTCATTTGCATGGTCTATTGGAGTTTGATATTTCACAATATGTATTGCATATTTTGTTAACATGACATTTTGCATGGTCAGATGCTCCAAGATTGTGAAGCATTGGCTAGTTAAGTGACAATGGATGTTAAAGCATTTATAACTTAAAGTGTGTTTAGTTACAACTTAAAATTTAAATAATTTGATGAAAATAATCTGAAAAGAAATGACTTGTACGGTAATCTGAATACCGCTTGGCATGCACTGAAAATTCGAATTGCATTTGGAAACCCGTTAAACTTTTACCATTTGGAAACACTAAGCAGTTTTTACTCCACTAAATTCCTTTATTTGAGCTTACATCGCTTTTAAAATGTTAATTGTTTGGATAAATTGACGTGACGATTTATACATAAAAAATAGTGGAGATGTGCTACTTCAGCAAACCAAGACTAAAAAATGTCTAAAATTGGAGATTGTAAAATTTGTTGATTACTAGTCAATTTTAATTAAAATCTAGGTCAAAATTTTCGAAACCAACTGATTAATTATTTGGTCAGTTCTTAATTTAAACTGACTTTTAAAAGCATACACATAATTTGTTTCTGGTCCATATTTTGTCTCGAACACTTTTTAAATAGTTTCTAGCAGCATCCCCGTATATTGGCTATCATCATTATGTTAATACTTTTTGTTATGAACTTAGAACAACAGAAGAGAGACAGTATATGCAGGAATATCAAAAGCTATTTTATTCTCTACCAAAACACTCTTTATATAGAGTGTGGGAGCCAATCATAATCCTCTAAGAGTCAATCATAATTTACTAGGAGTCGATCATAATCTACTAGGGAATATTCATTATAATATTGCATAACATTCCCCTTTCAATATTCACTACTAGTCTGGCTCGTTAAAACCTTGTTGCGTAAAACCTAATGGGAAAAACCGCAACTAAGAAAAAAGAGTACATACGCTAAAACTACATCTCCCCCTCATAATAAGATACATTAACGTAAAAGATCTTTGAGTTGACGCATCCCACATTTTTGAACATGTAACTTAAATGTTGATGCTGGTAGTGCTTTTGTGAACAAGTCTGCTGGATTTTCACTTGAGCGCACTTGCTGGATGGAAACAACCCCCTTCTTTTGAAGCTCATGAGTAAAGAAGAACTTTGGAGATATGTGTTTAGTTCGATCACCTTTGATGAAGCCTTCCTTGAGTTGGGCAATGCAGACAGCATTATCTTCATATAACACTGTTGGGCCGTCATTGTTGAAATTTAATCCACAAGACCCTTTGACATGTTGAACTACTGATTTTATCCACACGCATTCTCGATTAGCTTCATGGATCGCAAGAATCTCTGAGTGGTTCGATGATGTTGCTACCATAGTTTGCTTCATCGATCTCCATGATATAGCAGTTCCTCCATAAGTGAAAACATACCCTGTTTGAGATCTTGCTTTATGTGGGTCCGACAGGTATCTAGCATCAGCATATCCAATGAGGGAGGTATTAAATCCACGAGGATAGAAAAGACCCAAGTCCGTAGTGCCACGTAGATATCGCATGATGTGTTTAACACTGTTCCAATGCCTGCGAGTAGGGTTAGAACTGTACCTAGCCAAAAGATTGACAGAAAATGCAATATCTGGCCTTGTGCAATTTACCAAAATATCAAGGCACCAATTGCACTAAGGTATGACACTTCAGGGCCGAGAGGTTCCTCGTCACTCTCTTGAGGACGGAAATGATCATTATTTACATCAAGCGACCTAACCATAGGGGTGGTTAGTGGATGTGATTTGTCCATACAAAATCTTTTAAGTAGTTTTTCAGTGTAATTTGATTGATGAAGTAAAATTCCTTCAAGAAAGTGTTCAATTTGTAGACCGAGGCAAAATCTCGTCTTTCCCAAATCTTTCATCTCAAATTCCTTTTTCAAGTAAGTTGCAGTTTGGGTAATTTCTTCATGAGTTCCCACAATATTCAAGTCATCCACGTAGACTGCCACTATTACAAATTCATTTGTGGACTTCTTTATGAAGATACAAGGACAAATTAGATTGTTGACAAACCTTTCTTTTAATAGGTATTCCCTCAAGTGATTGTACCACATTCGTCCCGATTGTTTTAGTCCATATAAGGATCTTTGGAGCTTAATAGAATAAGCGGTACGTGGTTTGTTTGCTTTTGGCAGTTTCAGTCCTTCAGGAACTTTCATATATATGTCACTATCAAGTGAACCATATAGATATGTTGTAACCACATCCATCAAATGCATATGTAAATTTTCCGATGCTGCCAAACTTATTATGAATCGTAAAGTAGTTGCATCCATCACAGGCGAATATGTTTCTTCATAATCAATGCCTGGTCTTTGCGAGAAACCTTGAGCTACAAGTCAGACTTTGTATCTTGTAATCTTATTTTTCTCATTTCGTTTTCGCACAAAAACCCATTTAAATCCAATGAGTTTTACATCATTAGGTGTTTGAACTATTGGTCCAAACACTTTACGTTTTTCTAGTGAATTTAATTCAGTCTGTATAGCATCTTTCCACTTTGGCCAATCATCACGACGTCGACATTCTTCAATTGACTGTGGTTCGTGATCATCATCACTTATATGTAGTGCAACGTTAAAGACAAATGTGTCAACAATGACAACACTATTTCAATCCCATATTTTTCCGGAATATATGTAATTGATCGAGATCTCTTGATTTTCTGGTACCATATCGCCATCTTCAGGGACTGAATTTAGATCAATCGTTCTAGGGATCGGATCACCAAATTTAATGGGATCATCAATTGTCTTTGTGGAATCTTTATGATTCAACACAGTTGTCTGATTTGTCTTCCTTTTTCTAGGAACCAAATCTTTTGAGCCAACAGGTCTGCCACGCTTTTGGCATGCACTAGATTCATTTGCTTGTATGCTCGCATTTTGTCCTACATGGACATCAATTCGTGCTGGAAAATTCGCAGCCGGTATATGCAATTTTATAACTTTGTTTATATCAACGAATGCATCGGGCATTTCGTTAGCTATGCTTTGCAATTTAAGGATTCTCTGCACTTCGAATTCACACTGGCTAGTTTGATGATCCAAGTGTGTTATCAAAGGAGAATTCCAAGAAATTAATTGTCGAGCTTCAGGCTGCGACATGTCTCCCCCTAATTTCGGGTAGATCGATTCTTCAAATTGACAATCTGCAAAGCGAGCTTGGAATAAATCCCCAGTTAAAGGTTCCAAATATCTAATAATAGATGGAGAATCAAACCCAACATAAATACCAAGTCTACGTTAGGGACCCATCTTGTTACGTTGTGGGGGTGCAATAGGAACATGCACCGTGCACCCAAAAACACGTAAATGAGATATATTTGGAGGTTTTCCAAGCACAAGTTGTTGGAGAGAATATTTAAGATACGTAGTGGGGCGTAAATGTATTAATGCAGCTACATGTAAAACAACATGTCCCCATGCAAAAATGGGTAAATTTGTTTTCATCAACAATGGTTTAGCTATTAATTGAATTCTTTTAATAAGGGATTCGGCTAAACCATTTTGAGTGTGTAGATGCGCGATTGGGTGCTCAACCTGTATCCCAACTGACATGCAATAATCGTCAAATGATTGCGATGTAAATTCACCAGCATTTTCAAGACGTATAGTTTTTATGGGATGACCAGGGAAATGTGCTCTAAGTCTTATAATCATTCCTAAAAGGCGAGCAAATGCCATATTTCTAGATGATAATAGGCATACATTCAACCATCTTGTAGAGGCATCGAGTAGTACCATGAAATAGTAAAATGGATCAGTAGGGGGATTGATTGGTCCACAAATATCTCCTTGAATGCGTTCCAAGAACTTAGGAGATTCAATACCGACTTTCATGGGTGATGGTCTAGCAATGTATTTTCCTTGAGAACAAGCGGTGCATGGGTATTCTTTTGGCAAAGAATCTTTTTATCTTTTAGTGGATGCCCAATCTTTGTATCATACAATTATCTTCGAATCATAATTGCGCCAGGGTGACCAAGCCTATTATGCCAACGCATAAAAGTTGTGGGATCTTTTTGTTTTATGGCGACATTGACTTCATCTGCTTGGATAATTGCATGATACAATCCAGATGATAAAGCAGGAAGTTTTTCCAATACATGCTTTTTGCATGAAACAATGGATGTAATACACATGTACTCTACATTATTTTCATTAAGAGTTTGAATGTGGTATCCATTTTGACCAATATCTTTAAAAATCAGCAAATTTCTACTAGATTTGCTAGAATATAATGCCTCTTTGACATGGAATGTTGTTCCATCGGGCAATATGATAGAGGCTCTTCCAGAGCCTTCAATTAAACTGAATGTACCAGAAATTGTGTGCACATATGCTTGAATAGGGGCAATTTGCGAAAACTATTTTTTATGACGCAAAATTGTGTGAGTTGTTCCACTGTCCACCAAGATGTGTCTTCACAATTCATCACTTTATCTATAATTAAAAGAGAAATATTTGATAAGTAAAAGAAAATTCTCATATTAAACTTTCAATCCTACTAAAAAGAAATAACAATGCCTGGAGTTCTTATCAAAGAACATTATTCATCCTAAGCTGGAATAAAAAAAAATCTAAATGAGTTGTCTAAACAAAATCAGGCTTTCCAAAGGGGGCATCGACTTGCGGATCAGGAGCAAAGAAGTCATCAACATTAAAATCTTTTAGATCCATTGGCTGCTCATACTCAACATGGTTTGATTCATTAAATGTAGCACTCCCATTTCTGGATGCTTGATAGAGATCAACCAAGTGTCGTGGTGTACGGAAAACATGTTCCCAATGGCCATCAGTATTTTGTCCCTGTTTGGGAGGTGCTTTTTCAGCAACTGCTTGTGAATTCTAATGTCTCCCATCATTATTTTCTCCCTGTTTTGTGGTGGTGCTCCTCTTTTGTTGATATTGGAGGGCATCTGTTGTGGAGGCTCACGGTACCAAACATTGCTCTTACCATTACCGCGTCCACGACGGCGACCATGTCTACGACTGCGTGGGTTATTTTGACCACGTAAAACGATTGCATTCGCTTCAGGGAATGCATTGTTACTTACTGCAGGGAGAGGGGTCGAGCCAGTCGGACGCTGTTCATGATTTTTCTTTAATATGGCATTGTTTCTTTTCGCAACCAATAAACAAGAATCAATTCAGAATATTTTTTGAATCCCTTTTCTCGATACTGCTGTTGCAGGAGTATATTCGAGCAATGGAAGGTAGACAATGTCTTTTCCAATAATTTCTCATCAGTGACGTTCTCGCCACAAAGTTTTAGCAGGGATGTAATTTTGAAGAGTGCGGAGTTATAACTGTTTACCGTATTGTAATCATGAAACCTCAGGTGTATCCAATCATAACGAGCCGGGGGGAGTAACACAGACTTCAAGTGCTCGTAGCGCTCTTTTAAATTATTCCATAAGATGAGGGGGTCCTTAATAGAAAGGTAGTCATTTTTCAAATCCTTATCTATATGGCGGCGCAAAAATATCAAAGCATCGGCGCGCTCCTTTTCGGACGCGGTATTGTCTGCTTTTATAGTATGCCCAAGACATTTTGAGTCTAGGTGCAATCCAGCATCAAGAGTCCACGACAATTAATTTTTTCCAGTAATATGAAGTCCAGTGAGCTCATGAAGAACACCCTGATAGCCAAGTTTATTGGGTCTAAAATCCTTTCTCCTGCTCTCATGCAAAGCGAAATTACAAAGAATTGGAAAACTTTTGGTAATGTTTGGATTGCGAGGAAGAAGCTTTCAAAAAAGGATGTCAGATATCTTTTTCATTTCCAAAAACAGGAAGACAAAGACTTTTTTCTTAATGAATCAGTGGTCACTTTTCATGGTTTAAGTCTAGTATTCAAAGAAAGAAATCCTAATCAAGCTCTTATGGAGGTTGATTTTTCACATGCAGACTTATGGTTTCAAGTTCCTAGCTGTCCTCTTGAAGGTTTTCATTTTGATCATGCAAATGACTTGGGTGTTCTTGGTGGAAATTTACTGGTGATTGATTGGTCGTATGAAAGAGTCAGAAACTGGTATGGGTTAAGGATTAAAGTGATGATCAATTTAGACAATGCTTTGGTTCCTGGAACTTATGTGAAGCTTGCAAATGAACCCCTAAAGTGGGTTTATTTCAGCTATGAAAGGGTGTTCAAAGTTTGTTATCGATGTGGATTGGTTGCTCACACAAATAAAGACTTTAAATCAAACCTGGTTGAGGTCTTGAAAAGACTGGAGATGAGATATCTTCAATCCCACTTCCTCTCAAGCCTACCCTTCTATGTGAACCCCAACATACCACTCTTCACTAACCTCCTCAAAGCTCACTCAAAACATGACCCTTATCGTACTATGAAGTTTGATACCAGTGCTATCCCTATCTATGACTTCTCCATCCCTCCTATGACCCAAGATCCAACCCAAGAACTGCCACACAATCTCGTCTTTTCAGTGGATAGCATGTCATCATCCCCTGAAGAACCCTTCTACACTCCCTGCTCACATACTCAATGTGAATAAATCAATCAAACTCCTTCTCTTCCACCAGATCCGGAATTTATAGGAAACACCTCCACCAACCCTGCATGCACCACATTTAATATACCTCACCACTTCCAATGACTTGATCACATCCCCCTGCAGTTAATTCATCTCCTTTTTCGAACGATCCGAATCTTTTTAATGTGAGCTCTACAACCGAAGCGGTTTCTGCTCCCCTTAATTCAAACCCACCTCCAATGCATGAAGACGTTTTGGGTTCCCAACACTCCTCTCTAACTGCAAAGACACCTTTTGACGATTCCCTTCCCCAAGAGTTGGTTCAACTGCCTCCGATCATTACTACAAAAGGGAAAGAAGTTGTTGTGGCAGAAGTTTTGCCCTCCACTTTACCACCTTCATTTGCTACAACCATTAACCATCAGTGTTCAATCAATTCCAACACCATGTGTACTCTCCCAACCACTTAGATGTTAAGAAACTCTGGATTTGTGATGAAATCCCCTGATTTTACCCCATCAGTTACAACAGAGCACGAGTTTGACCCCTCACAGAGAAAGAAGGAACTTGCAGAGTTAGACAAGGCCATTGCTGAGAAAGACAAGATGGTTCCCAGAAAACAAAGAGCAAAAGCCAAAAAATCAAAAGATGTGGTGCGTGTCATGATCAAGAAAGGTGAAGGTTCCTCCATTAAAATGAAGAAGAAAGTTGCTCTCCCAAAAAAGGCCTAGGAAGACAGTGCAGAAGCCAATCAAGAAGAGAGATGCGGATCCTCCTAGATGGGTTCTCCTTTCAGTATGATCAAGGTTAAGAATCCACGAACAAAAACTAGCAAAGTCATGCCGAAAGGTTATCAATTATTTTTTTTCTTTAACCCTTTTTCACCGTTTTTTCTAAATTTCAAGTTTAAGAAACGACCAAGAGTAGAGAATTTGTTACCTAATTGTAGTGTTCAAAACAATTTTTTTAAAAACTCACTGGAGTTTAGGATGGTTGTCCCACAACAACCATCCAAATCATTATGAAACTTCTAAGTTGGAACTGTAGAGGAATTGGCCAGGCCTCTGCTGTTTCGGAAGTCTTCTCTCTGGCCAAAAACCACGAGCCCTCTCTAATATTCTTCTCTGAAATCAAGAAAGAAGTTTCCTTTATTAATAATAAATTTCGTAAGTTAGACTTTGATTCCACCTTTGGGGTTGATCCTGAAGATACTAGAGGTGGTCTCTGGTGTGCTTGGAACAATCATAGTTTGGATTGTTCTGTTTGCTATTCTTCTCTTAATCTGTTACTCTTCAAAATCAATGATAACAATAGGGGTCAATGGTACATTGGGTTAGTGTATGGATCTCCTTACTTTGAACAAAGAAATGATGTTTGGAATGAGTTTCATAATGTTCTCCCACTTAATGAACCTCTTGTTCTCATTGGGGACTTTAATCAGGTTGTTTTTCATCATGATAAAGATGGTCCTGGAGCCTCTAATATAATAGGAGTCAAATCTTTTCTTCGTTTCATTAATTTATGGAATATGATTGAGGTTCGTAATATAGGACCTTGGTTTACTTGGTCCAACAATAGAACCTCCTCCACCCCAACATTTGAAAGATTAGATAGAGCCTGGTGTAATCTAGCTCTTCTAAATATTTTTCTTGACCTCTTTGTTTCCACCCTGGGTATGTCTGTTTCTGATCATTCTCTAATTTTGCTCAATCTTGTTCCCCCACCACTTCATGTAGGGTACAGATATCCCAAATTTGAGGCATGGTGGCTTAGATTTGATGATGTTTTTGAACTGATCAGTTATGTATGGAACCTTCATATCCCTGGTTCGCCTAGTTATAGAGTTGCTAAAATGCTTTTTATTACTCTCCATACTATTAGAACTTGGGCTAATAATAAACCTAATCTTAGAAATCAGATTAAACAAGTAAAGAGCGACCTTTGTCGACTTCAAAATGATCTTCCCCTCTCTGCTCATGTTTTCTTCCAGAAAAAAGCAGAATTGCTTACTTTATTAAAATGTGAAGAAACCTACTGGGCTCAACGAGCTAGATGCTCCTGGCTTAAAGATGGGAATAAAAATACAAAATTTTTCCATGCCTATACTAAAATTAGAAGACAAAATAATTCAATTAGATCTATACAAAACCATCAGGGTGTTGCCTTAACTGAACCCTTTCAAATTTTTATGGTTTTTGTTAATCATTTTAAGAACATTTACTCTGAGCCCTCACCCACTTATCATGAATTACTCTTAGAAAATAATAACATGTTGGCTTTTGATCTCCGTTTCAATATAAAGAGAACTTTAACTACTGAAGAAAGCCTTCCTAACTTCTCCTTTCACTGCTAATGAAGTTAAGGCTTGTGTTTTTTCTCTATCCCCTCTTAAGGCTCCAGACCCTGATGGGATGCAGGCAATTTTCATAAAGCATGGCCCTTCATTTCTAATCATGTTACTTCAGCCATTCTGTCCTTTCTCAATTCTGGTCATCTTCTGAAAGAATTTAACAAGACAGTTATTATGCTTATTCCTAAGACAAATAATCATGTTTCTGCTAATGAGTATAGACCTATTAGCTTGTGTAATGTAATCTATAGGATTATTGCTAAAGTTATTGTTAATAGGCTTAAAATAGTACCTCCTTCCTTAATTTCTTGCAATCAAAATGGATTTGTTCCAGGACGAATTACTTATTGCTCAAGATCTCGTTCACACCATCCATAAAGCCAATACACCGAATCATAAAAAGTTAGGAGCTCTTAAGTTTGATGTTTCCAAAGCCTTTGATAGAGTTAGATGAGACTTCTTAGAGGTCCTTCTTCATCAAATGCATTTTCCATCTCATTTCATTCATCTTATCCTACAATGTGTCTCAACAGTTTCTTATCAGATTCTTATAAATGGGGAAGCTTCTGTCTCTTTTAAGCCTCATAGAGGATTAAGACAAGGTGATCCATTGTCTCCCTTTCTCTTATCCATTTGTGCTGAGGTCTTCTCTGCCTCACTTCAGCATGCTAATAATATAGGAATTATTCCAGAAATTCTCTATTCTAGTAGAGATGAGCTTATTCATTTGCAATTTGCAGATGATACCCTTCTATTTTTCCAAATTACCCCAAGTGTATGAATACATATTCAATCTTTGCTCTCCACATATGCTAGACAATCAGGTTTAAATATATTTATATTAATAAATCTTCAATTGTGTTTAATCCTAATTGTTCTCCCAGTGATAAACAAGCTTTAAATCAAGCTTTAAATGTCACTGAGAAGGTTCAATTAGGAAAGTATCTTGGTGTTTATGTTAATCAAAAAGGAAATAATAAAAAACTCATAGAAGATACGGTTAGTAAAGTTTATAAGAAATGCTCTGGTTGGAAGGGGCTTCTTTTAAACATTGTAGGAAGGTGTGTGCTCATCAAGGCTGTTATGAATAGTCTTTTGGTTTACCCCATGTCCATTAGTGTCTTACCTAATAAAACTTGTAAGCTCATCACCACTATATTAGCAAAATTCTTATGGTTTAGAAATACATCTACCAAAGGTATTCATTGGCTCCCATGGAATTTCCTTTGCAACAAGACTAATAGAGGGGGCTTAGGTTTTAAACAAATTTCTGCTTTTAATAATGCTTTGGTAGCTAAAAACAGTTGGAGAATGGTCACTTCTAAAACTACCCTTTTCTATAAATATTTCTCTACTAAGTACTGCAAAAGAACTCATTTTAGATTTATTAAACCTGGTTCATCTTCCTCTACTGCATTGAGAACCATCTGTAAAGGAAAAGACAGTCTTTCAAAAGGATTGGCTTGGAAAATAGGTAATGGGAAGGATATTATGATTAGATCCTCTGGATGGATCCCAGATGTTCCTGCTGATTCTATACAGGAAGTTTTGAATTCCACTGATCCAAGGCATATTTTTACATCAGTTAATCAATTACTTGACTCATCTATTGATGGAAGTGGCAGATGGTGTAGTTATACTGTTAATCAACTCTTTCCCCAATGGCTGGCTAATAAGATTATGGAGCAGGATTGTGGTTACTTTGATCAGCAGGATGTCCCCTTTTGGAAAGCCTCCTCTTATGGTGTTTTCTCTGTGTCTTCTGCTTATAATTTGCTTAATTACAATAATTCCTCCCCTAATTTATCTTCTTCTCCATTACATTTTAAATCTATTAGTCACAACTTCAATTGGTATCTTCTTTGGAAATCTGGTTTACCAAATAATATTATAGGTCTTCTTTGGAGGATTCTCTCTAGTTCCCTTCCTACATTGCATAATTTGCATGCTAGAGTTTCAACTATTAGCCCTATCTGCCCTTTCTGTAATGTTAACAATGAAACATCTACTCATCTCTTCCTCCTTTGTCCACGGGCTCAAGGGGTCTGGCATAAGGCTCATATCATGATCCCTTTTTCCCCTACTCTTTACATTATCTCCTGAATCAAGAGTTGGCTAAAAAAAAAAGAAGGAATGGAAAGATAATCCTCGTTGGTGTTGGCTTCCTGCCATTATTTGGATTCTCTGGAAATCTAGAAACCAGATGATCTTCCAAAAAATTAGCATCAATGGGGATCAGATGTTTCACCTTGCTCAGGATCTGGTGGGACTTATTATTCTATCTGCTAGTACTAATTAAATCTTCCTCTATTGACTCAGATTCAGCAGCTATGGTCATAATTGCTTCAGTTGATGGTGCCCCTTCTTGGATCATGTTCCAGCAGTTCGTGTTTCTGAGCTTGGTTTCCTCCCTGCTGAAGGTGGTGTTCCTCCTGTGTCCTCAGAAGGTGCTGAAGGTGGTTTCCCACCTGGTTCAGTCCTCCCTCCTTTGCCTCCTAGTTTGGTGCCCTCTGATGCTATCATCTCCTATATTATGGAGTAAACTTTTGGTTCTAGCTATTAGCTCTGGTTAGGAGCTTTCAGTTTCGTTTTGGAAATGTTTGGTAATGTTCTATGTAATGTTTTATGACTTTGGTAGCTTCTGGTTGCTCTTAGTGGAAGAGCTTGTCTCCTGGGTTGGTAGTTCTGGTTCTTCTTCTTTTTTTTGAGGAAAAGATTAACTTCGATTAATGTAAAGAAGTGGGATTATTCATCCCCACTACATCATTTGAAAGAAGTTGCTGGGCCCAATTAGGGTAACTATCTAGCCAAACAAATCTATTAGGTAACGACAAACCAACATATGCAAATTTGTGAGCTACCCAATTTGTAGTACGGTGGCTGTAGAAGAAAGAGATTTCATCGAATCTCCTCTTCAACTGGATGATACTTCTCAGAATCTCCCCATTGTCTGACCTGTCTGCTTGGAGTCTTATTTGATTATTGATGATATCAACTACTTTCTTTGCATCTGTTTCCACAATGAGCTTCCTCCTGTTGCATTCAATATCTAGCAAAATCCCTTGCCTGATTGCCCAAGATTCGGCTTCAAAAGCCGAAGATGCTGTGGGCAGAGGGGTAGCAGACGCTGCCAAACAGACCCCATTGCAATCACGAAGCACCGCACCATCAGCCGCTTGTTGGGTCGATTCCAGCCAGGCACCATCCGTATTCAACTTGACCCGATCTGCGTCCGGCGGTCTCCAGCACTCCGACGGTGGAATTGCCGCCGGGGCTCTGCTTCTCTGATGTGCCTCCTGGAAAGCGGAGTAGTCCAACTGATCCTTAACCGACCTGTAAAGGTCCTAGGAAGACATGACACCATTGTTGAAAGTTCGATCATTCCGTTATTTCCAGATTCGCCATAAAGTTGTGCAAAACATTATCCTTTCCTTCATTGACAAAGTAGGGAGGATTGACGGAATCCAATTGGTTATTTCTCCCACCATACTATATTTGAATTTTCTCCCAAAACGATCCCACAAAGTGAGGGCTACCGGGCATCTCATAAAGAGGTGTGTTGCAGATTCGGGGCATTTTGAACAAAGAGGGCATTCAACGGAGATAGACTTCTTGAACCGGTAAACCTTCATTCTCGCCGCTAAATAATCTTGAGCTGCACGCCATACAGTATAGATAATCTTCGGCTGGGTTCTTGTCTTCCACAAACACTTAAAAGCCACTTCTGGGATGAATTCGACGCTGAAGCTATTGCGACTGAGTTCTTCTGCTGGGTACATAGGAGATGATACCCGGTGGCTACCGAGTAGTTTCCGTCTTCGGTAAAATGCCAGCAAAGAGAATCACCGGTGGAGACAGCCGGAATAGCCACACGAGCGATGTCGGTAATATCGGGTGCAAAGCCAAACTCAGTGAGCTTGTTGGTGTCCCAAGTTCGTTCTGGGGTAATAAAATCGGCAACTCTAAGTTCTGCCGCCGCACTTGGCCTCATAATAGTCTTAAAAGACGGCAATCTCTTTAACCACGGGTCATTGCAGATCCTAATGGACAAACCGTCCCCAATATTCCACCGTAACCCGCTGAGAATCAGTTGCTTCGCACTACAAATGGAACGCCACACGTACGAGGAGTTTGAAGCAGATGATGCCGTAAAAATATCATTGTGTAGAGCATACTTGTGTTTGAAAACACTGCTGAGAAGGGTGTTTGACGAAAAAATTCGTCAATATTGCTTTGCTAAGAGAGCCATATTAAACTCTTCTAGATCTTTGAAGCCTATCCCTCCTTCCGGTTTACTCCTCTTTAGATTTTCCCATGAGATCCAATGTCCGCCCTTTTGTCCTGGTTGTTTACCCCAGAAAAATTGGCAAGAGAGACGTTCCAATTTATCACAAAGAGTTGCAAGGAGCTTAAAACAACTCATTGTGTAGACCGACAACGATTGCACAACTGCTTTAATCAACACTTGCCGTCCTGCATAAGAAAGGTTGTGCTTCCACCCCTTGAACTTGTTTGCTACTTTATCTGCTAGGTTGCTAAATCTTGAGATCTTCCTCTTGCCAATAGTGGTCGGGAGGCCCAAGTACTTTTCGTGTCTTGCTGATTCAGCGATCCCCAAAAGATTGCAAAGTCTAGGCCTGTCAGTGACACTGACGTTAGAAGAAAAGACCACCGATGATTTATCCAAATTTATCTTCTGTCCTGAAGCAGCCTCATATAGTTGTCGGATGTTATTGAAATGATGGATCTCATCTTGGGTAGCCTTCAAAAATACCATACTATCATCAGCGAAAAGGATATGTGATATAATTGGTCCTCCACGTGATGCGTTGATGCCCGATAGAAGTCCTTCGTCAACCGAATTAGATATTGCACGGGAGAGAGCTTCTGTTACAAATAGGAACAAGTAAGGACTTAGGGGGCAGCCCTGTCTAAGTCCCCTTTGAGGCCCGAGTTTTCCTTTAATTTCCCCATGAATAGCGAAAGAAAAGGAGGATGTCGAGATGCATTCATGGATTAGATTAACCCATCGATTGGAGAAACCCATCTTGATCATAGTTGCTTCCAAGAAACACCATTCCACTCTGCCGTAAGCTTTCGCCATATCAAGTTTGACCGCCATAAAACCAATTTTACCTTTCTTGCGAGTTCTCATGGAGTGTAAGATCTCGAAGGCTACTAGTATATTATCAGTGATCAACCTTCCTAGGACAAAAGCACTTTGGAACTCCTAAATACAACAATCAAGTACTACTTTTACCTTTCTTGCGAGTTCTTGTTCTTCTTCTCATGAACTTGATTGTAATTATTCTGCTTTATCTATGCTAATTATCATGTTCTTAAAAAAAAATCTAGTGAACTCGAGTTTCGCGATGTTTGGCATTGTCAATCTAAAATAAAAATAAGACAAACTTAATTATAACCAAGTTATTGTATTGGGACTGGTAAACCAAATATAGATATATAATTGCAGTTATTTGCGTAAATAAGAAAAGAAAATAAAACAACAACAAATAAACAAGTGCATTATTTTGTTATAGTGGTATAATTGTTCTAATCGTGCGTGCTGGGTCACGAGTTCAAAACTCGCACTATCATTTTTTTTTCGTTTGCTGCGCTTTTTTTTTTCTTTCACATACAGTAAGATAAGAAAAACAAACACCTCTCAAAAAAAAAAAGAAAAACAAACAAACTTATCTACCACCAACAAATGTGGGGAGAGATCGCTGGTTACCAAATACATGTTAGGCGCGCGTAATCATCTATCCACATGATCGTGGGTTCGATTCGCTGCTGCGACAGTTTTTTTTCTTCGCTGAAACAGTCAATAAAATAAAATAATTTGGCCTTTGGCCTGGGTTCGACTCTTCTGCCAGACAGTTTTTTTTTTTTTTTTTTTTTTGCCAGTAGGTTTAACAAGCTGCTTTCAGCAGCGTCCTCTTTTCTTTTCTTTCTTTTTTTTTCAAATCATGCCTGTAAACATTGTATATGGTCACTCTCTAAATCTGATTGTAGATCGAGGTCTAGGGTTTGAGTAGCTTTTTTTTAAAACCCATAGCATAGACAATTTTTTTTTCGTTCGATATAAATAATAAATCGTAAACAATTTAAAGATGTATTGTTGATTTGAATCAACTTTGAAACAAGCAAGACATGAGATAATCAAAATCAAAAATTGAGTTTTTTTTTTTTTTTTTTTCGTTTGATCATCTTCTTTTTGACAATATAAAATAAGTAAAAATGGGATAACATTTGGTTGTCCCCTTCAAACAAGATCTCCTTGAGCCGTTTTTGACTAATTGCATGATTGGCATCCCTTTGATTAAAAATGGGGTGTTTTTTTAACTCATTGGTATGTCTGTTTTTTGTCTATTTTTTTGTCTGTTTAAAAACATAAACATGTTCAAAACCAGCTGTTAAAAAAAAAGCAAATGTGGTATTTTTGTGTGTTTTTTTTCATACTATTGGTGTGTCTTTGACAGTGTTAATGATTAAATTTCTTTTCTATTGCTTTGTTTCGTGAACGTTATTGCTCACTAGTCACTATTAAGAAAATAGTGGCTTTAGCGGGGACGTAAATACTAGCTATTTTCATCAAAAATAGTCAAACAAAAAAGTCAGAAACAAACACTATCAGATGACTGGAGGATTCCTTCAGTATGTGGAAAGATCTCGAAGATATGGTTGGTGTCTTGAGGACTATTTTTGGCCAGTCTGTAAATTCGGTGACCCCTCTTCGGCCAACATGGAGAAGACTCCAGCATATCCCCCATTTGTGCTCAGATGACTGGACGAGCTATCCTTGAAGAAGCTTATGCCGGTGAGGAGATTTGGGGGGTTGTGAAAGAGATGCACATGTTAAAAGCACCAGGGTACGATCGCTTCCCAGTTCTTTTCTACCAAAAGAATTGGATTACGGTAGGCCATTGGTAGTCAGTATTTTGAACGGAAGCAAAGAGATGGGAGATCTTTACACCACGCTTATTACTTTGATTACCAAAGTAAAGCAGCCACGTAGCCCAGCAGATTTATGACCTATTATTAGCCTTTGTACTGTAGTTTAAACTACAAAATTATCGCTGAAGTGGTGGTAAACAGATTCAAGCTGGATTTACCAAGTTTGATATGGGAAACGCAGAGTGTCTTTGTTCAGATAACATCTTAGCAGCTTTGAAGCAATACACACGATGAAGACAAGGGTTAAGGGAAGGAAGCTACGTCACACTTAACGTTGATATATTTAAGGCAATATGACAGAGTTGAATGGTCTTATCTCCTAACAGTGTTTTAGCGAATGGATGTTGGAGGTACATTTTGTATTATAGTTTGCAAATGCATTAGTTTAGTCAGATACTCGTTCATATTAATGGGGAAAGGAAAGGAAACTTATCACCTGAGAAAACCATCACCAAAGTTGTTGGAAAAGACCCCAGAGTCCACTTGCGAAGCAGAGGTCGAAGCCTTCATTGATCAATTGAGAAAATTGAGTCTTCTTGCAGTGCGCTTAACCTTTAGTGGTTGCGAATCAGGTTAGAAGGAATCTGCAACTACTTTGTTCTTCAACATATGTTCCTTAGAAAATCCATGTACTTACTGATGCTGGAGAGAGAGCCATGCAATCGAGTGCAAGAATCGAAGAGATGTGCAAAGCCCTCGAGACAGAGCAAAGGTTGTATGAAAAAGCGACGTGGATGCGGAGAACATTTGTGATATGGAGCAACAACTTGTGAACTTAGCCCACATAAGTCTTGGTTTTTTTTTTTTTTTTTTTTTTTTTTTTTTTTTTTGATGAAGGTAAGGATTTATATTAAAGGAACACACCAGGAAACATACAACCATGATACAGACCTAACTCGATTCCATCTAGCAACTAGAGGAAAAAACACATAATGTACATGAAACAAGCCAACCCCATGTAGACAGACTACAAACAACCAACCCTCGGCTGTGGATAGCTATACCAATTTGTGAGCTTTCAAAACTTGTTCAAGCAGTCGCAAAAGTGTACTAGTTCCTACCTTATATTAGCCAAAATGGGTGCATCCTTATAAAAGCAACGACTAGTCCCTGCAACAGATTATAAGAGAGGAGACTATCAGAACATATTAAAATAATGTATAAAGCAAGATAACGAGCTAAATAATGTATAAAGCAAGATAACGAGCTAGTACAAGTCCATGATAAATAGGTAGAAGTTCCGTTTATAGTGGAGAATCGGCTGCATAGATGAGAGAATATTTGATAGGCTCTCCCATATTTAGACGAATATAAATACCAACTGCTCCCAATTGGGGAGATGATCGCCACACCCCATCAACAAGAGTTGTAGTTGTGAGAACGGGCGGAGAGTCACTAAAGAGATGTTGTCGTAAAGAGAACGCCCTGATATTCTGTTTATGTGAAGTTTCTTCTGGAGTCCTTGTGACTTGAGTGCTAAGATTGGCATAGTTCTGTAGTTCGTTCATGGTTTGTGTGAAGGTTTCCTTGGTAGAAGAAACCAACCACGCACTACCTCGGTAAATTGTCTCATTTCAATTTCTCCATTGAGCCCATAGGAAGGAGAGATAGCGATACAGTACTTCTGTCGGTCCAGTGATAAACATTCTGATCCAATCTTGAGCATCGACAATCAGGTCTTGAATGTAACACCATGGAATTTCTACAGGGGTAAATCGTAATAATTTTAAATTTTGTGTGAGTGATGCGCGGTTCTTGTCTAGCAATGCGCTGGAACCCGTTTATCACAGAATGTATGGTTTGTGATTTCAAATTGGGACATCTGAGTCAATTTTTGAGAAAGCTGGGGCGATTGTGTATTCTCTTAAAATCTAATTCCTGTCTAAAACTGGCCTCATCTGAGATTTCTCCGAGTTATGGGAATGTTCGTAGAGTATTTTGAAGTGTTGGGCTAGATTTAGAATTTTCAGAAAAAGAAAATCATAACTTCTTCTACATTTCACTTCTTACCCTAAGCTTTGTAGTATTTGCACTTGCACCCCATGGTGCATGTCTTCCACTTGGCACTCCCTTGGATACCTCATAGGTAAGGTGGAAATTTTACTATTCCCCTCCACCAGCTAGAACGAGCTAGAATCATGTTCTCCCTCTTCTTCATTCTCTCATCACCATCTTCTTCACTATCTCTCTTGAACACCACCACCATCTCAACCACAACACCATCACCACCACTCCTCTTCAAGAACTGCCACACCCTGGGATAGAGCAAACCACAAGGAGCATTTTCCCTCTCTCAATTACGTGTTTGGTTCGGTATTGAACTCGGAAACTGAAGAATACGGTAAGAACCCTAGCTTTGTAAATCATGAAATTCTCCTTGTATAATGTAAATCAATGAAATCAATGCCCATATTCACACTCCTCATCCTCAGGCGAGTCTAACGCACCATTTCACGAGTCCTGATTCACCAGAATGGCTCCCCGACAGAATCTGGGCAGTGGGCTTGGCCGGCAAACTGCCATGGGCGGCAGTGACCTGGTAAGCCCGTGTTTTTCCTTCTTTTCCTCTTCTAAAGGAAACTAGGAGTCTAAGGATGTTGTAGAACCCGTTGGCTAACCGGAATTCGTCAGGATATCGAAGGGAAGCCGGAAATTTTGGGAGAGGACCGCCGGATTCTGCCATTATCGCCGGAAAAGCGACTGAGCTTGGTACAACCTCTTTTTTGCTTCTTTTTCACTGAAAATTTCTTCTAAATGATCCCTGCATTCCTCTGAGCTCATTCCTAACACTAAAACATGAATAGAACAAGGAATAAATTCGGTTCTGATCCGTTAATGATTCATTATTCCGGCGAAGAACAGTCAGGAGGCAGCCATGTTCCAGGGGCGTTAACTTCCTCGTTTTTACTCCGTTTTACGTGCTTCTTGGCTTTCTGGAAAGCTTGGACATAGCTCTACAAACTTCGTTTGAATTTTTTGGGTTGATTTCCACTCTAACAGGCCTGAATCTGGAGCTAAAGTTTCAGAAAATAACTTTGTTCTTGAACTGTGTTCGTCATGTTCTTGGTGCTGCATTTTTGTCTTAACTTCGAGCTCTTGTATCTCGCCCTATACTTGCTGTTTTGAGGTGAACCTTGGACCTACTTGTTCACCCAGCTTACCTTTTCAAATATGTATGGAGATCATCTTATGTAATGCTTTATGTGCGTCTAGCATCTGATCCAAAATAGTTGCCTAACCGTAATTATAAATTGTCACAATGTGTGAGTATTCCAACTATGAAGAGTAAACGATGTCTTGGAGTTATAAACATGGATTAAATAGATATTTGGAGTCTTTACATACTATTTTGTGTTATAGTTGGCAAGTCAGCTATTTGGGGTCATCTTGTAATTTCCACAAACTATAGGGGCCTACGTGCAATTAATAAAAACTTTACAATTGAACTACTTAGGACTAAATTTATGTTCTAAGACTAACAATGTGACTTGGATATTTGGGGTCTTAATAGGCTGCTATGGGTTATAATTGAAAATTTAACTATTGGGGGGGGGGTATTTCTGCAATTTTGTTAAACATTAGGGGCCTAAGTGCAAATAACTCAAAGTTGTAGTTTTCAATTTTATGACTACTTGAGAGTGATAATAAGGTGATTCCATATTTTCAAGCATAGCTTGACTTGTTTGAGCTGTCCAGGTTCAGTCGGGGGCTAAAATGGAATTGAACAAACTTCGGGGAGTTGAATATAAATAATCAGAATTGAGATACACTCTTAAGTAAAAAACTTGAAGACTTGGTAACTCTTGGGACTAGACAGCTAGGCACAACTAAGGGGTTCAGAAACATTCAGAGACTGTACTATAAGATCGAGACTTCAGGGGTTTATATAGTCGTTCTGGATAGACAACTAGAATGATATTGCATATGCATTATACCTCACTAATGAGGACATGTACTAATAAGTACTTATACACTTGTATGTGTAGAGTTATCAGGATAGAGAATCAGCGACGCTGGTCAGGAATACTAGGCAGACTTCCAGGTAAGCAAATGACTGCTTATTTAATATGTAGAAATATTAGAGTAGCGGTAAAATGATGAGCTAAACATCATATATATGCACCTAAACAGGTAATCATGCCTATTGTTCATGATGATCTTGTATACTTAAATAATAACTGATTCCTGTACCCTAGACCTCAATATGGTCGAATATTTATGGGACCCGGACTACGGGCTTGATACATTTATGGGACCCGGTCTACGGGCTTACAGCCGGTACATTGCTAGCTCCCGGCTAGACAACTAGGTTCCGCCTCTGGGTTGCGATCCAGAGGGAGTGTGCACACTTAAGGTCTAGTATGTCAGGATGGATTAGGGTGGTACAGGAATAGGGAACTGAATATGGAATTGGTCTAGTTGTTTTCTTAACGGATAACTTGGAATTACAAGTGTAACATTTTCTTTACTACGTGTTGTGAGACAAGATGGAAGGACATATGTTTACGGGTACATGTTTAATGTTTTCAAAATCTTCTATATAAATATCTAATTTTGTTATAAAGTCTTATCTGTTGTTGTAATATGACGTCGTAACGTCACTGCCTATGATACCTGGCAGGTGAGTATGCGGGAGACTGGGGAGTAGGCATTCACCTAGAGGGTCGACCGACCAACATATACGAGATACAAAAGTAAGTTATTTTGAAATCTCAGTTTCTTTAATTCTGTCTTGTAACAGAACCGTTAGGGTTGGACTCCTTGCTGAGCACTCCCGTGCTTAGTGGAGGGCATCTCCGGAGAGTCTGGGGGATCCAAGTGTAATTCTCCAATACTCCAGGATGGGGGTGTTAAAGATGGTATCTGAGCCTGGTTCTGTTAAAAGACAGAATTATAAACTCAAAATAATATGTGGATAGAGTTTTCAAAAAATTAAAACTAGATAGGAAACATACTAAAATTGAATAGGATGGTTGGGGAGAGAACTTACGAGAGAGCTATATGTGCATTCTTAGGCCAAATAGGCCTATGTTCTTGGAGTCTCTGACTGAGATTCAAGTTGTTGCATTGTTTTGCATGATAGCAATATTCCATGATATTAATAGAGAATATTGATCATGGAACTGTACGTGGATGATTTGCTAACAGTATGATCCGAGAATTTAATAAGGGGGATGGTATGAATCATGTGAGTGTGGATAAGTCTGGTATGACTGTGATATTATTTGAGAATAATTGATCTGTAAGCCAGAGAACTGCCATACGGTTGAACGTGATTTATCCAAAATAAAATTAATATTAACTTGCATGGTTAGATAGGAATTAGAATGATTAAGTTGAGAAATGATCATGTAGTGGAATGACCCTGTCATGCTAGAGGAATAGTCAGAAACTTGATAAAGGAGTTGGGATAAGACATGTACGGAGTAAAGTCGTCTGATACTTTATTGATAGGTTGGTGAATATTTGTTTTGTCAGTCAAGAGGCTGATATGTGAGCATAAGAGAATGTTCTTCTTAGATAAAACCATTACTATATCCCACAACCAGGTATGAATAGAAGTAAACTTGTAATCGGATGGTCTTGCCAGACCATTCAGCCATAAGTATGGTACATGTGTAGGGGTCAAATAGCTTTTATCATAGCGGGATGAAAATTGAAGTAGTAATGTGAATATATCGTATCATAATTAGATGACTTTGTGAGGCTCTAGAACTAGATATGATGTTAAGAACTGAATGTGTACTAGCTAGGGTTGCTAGCAGAAAAATACGGTTACATGTATAGTAATGAGGCATAGTTGGGGGAATATAATAAGAATATAGGATGAGGATAAGCATATCTTGGGAGGGTAGTGGAAGTATAGGAAGGGAAGTTATGAAATGATCATAAGAGTGAGAATTTTCGCAGGTATAAGTTTGGGATAAGAACAAAACTAGAGAAGGATATTTTTAAAAGAGGCGTGGGTTGTGATTAGTGGTATTATAGAAGCATTAGATGGTGTGAATGATAAGATGAGTGGGAATTAGAAAAGGTTCGTGAAGAGTTGACTGGAGGGTAAAAGGCTAGGTAGAGTCCCATGGGGGAAGATCCAGACTATTGTAAATGTGATATCCATCAGGCTATGGGCGAGGGTGAGGATATGTGTGAGAAGTTATGAATCAGGGCATCATAGGAGATTATAGATATCTGATTATGAAAGAAATGCAGGATCTGTATAAATGGACTGTACTCAGGAGGGTGAAAGGAATGGATATGGGTAGAAGTCACGAGGAAGGGTGTTGAGCAACCTTTAAATTATGGCAAGAGATATGCAATATGTAGCAAGACAAAGGAGCCAGAGCGTAGGTGAGATTAATACGGGATCCAGGACGGAAATCTTCAGAATGGTTAAATAGGATTGGAGGCAATAGGAGTGGAATGGGAGTATGTCAAACAGTTGTAAGAACTAGGAGATATTAGGAATAAGGAATGAGGTGGAATAATCTTCAATATTCAAGGGTGAGGGTAGCGGTAAGAGATAGATGAATGTTGATGGATCTATCGACTAGGAAATGAAAATCTTGACATATTTATAGGATGTTAAAGGCATAGCGCAGTGTGGGTAATCATAGTAAGATTAAAGGAGATTCATTCTTGTATTTACATGGATTAGGAAAAGGCTAAGAGAGGCATAATTAGTTGAGAATCAAGCAGGAAAATTCGGAGTCAAAAGAATAAGCAAAGGGGGTTGTACTTCAGACGGAGCATCATATTATTGCTACAAGAAGTGTTAAGTGCTTAAAAGGAGCAGGGAAGCGGAGGAAATTGGATTTGTTACACCGCTAGAGGATTGTAAGAGAAGTTAGGAGGGACCGAAAACTGAGAGGTTAGCAGAAGTGGAATCGTCTAGGGTGTGTTAAGGTGTTAAATGTGGTAGGGTAATCTACCCCAAGATGTTGGAGTGAGATCATACGAAGGTTTGGGGAAGGTATCTAACAGTAACAAGGATAAATTAAAAGAACAAGGGAATATAAATTGGATTAGGGAAAATCACGGAATGCAAAAGACTTGAAATTATCAAGGAGGCGAGTACGAGAAAAGAATCAGGGGTATCACGAGTGCGGAAGAAATGGAACTGCTTTATTGTAACTAGCGGATATAGGGTAACTGGAGGAATGGCAGGATATGGAGAGGTTTTGAACCAGTAATAAGGGTAAAAGATGTGATAAATACGGGGATGACAGGTGAAAGCCTGAGGGTCATGACGGGTATAGGCATAAGAAATGAAACTGGTAAGTGATGAAGCTCAAAGGGAAGTTATGCATAGTTGGCTGATAGTCTTGATAAAGGATAAAAGAATTGAGAACTTGGGGGGAAAGTCAAGAATGGAGTGGTTAATAGTGAGGGATAGAGTGTTAGAGAGGAGAAATAGGAATATGACATTGAGGCTGCGATGATGAAATTTTGGAATATCAGACAGTTTTACGGAAATGCCAATAGTTACAAAGAGGTTGTGAGAATGTGATGGGATTTCTAGGAATGGAACAAGGATAATTGCGATATCCCGAGGTTAAACGCAATTTTAAGGAATTTATAAGTCAAATTGTGATCATTTCATCAAAGTTCGTAGCAACTAAGATAAGTAAGGATACTATGAGGTAAATAAACCATTTTGGGATGAGAAAACACATATGGGCATCTAGAGAAGGTCATGGAAGCGACCAAACAAAATCGAAGAGTTTCATAAGTGATTGCTAAACCATGGAAGGAAAGAAACAAGTCGTCAAGGTAGACTCCATTATGGATCTGTTCAAGTAGTGACAACGAGAATTAAAGTATATCGTGGAAGTGAAATGGGGATTACGGAATTCGTGAATGAATCAAAAGAAAGGGGTATAAACTGTTTCAGTTTTTGCAAGAGAAATAACCTTCACCGGACAATGAAAAGTGGCACTAAGTTGGTGTCTAAGGAAGGACATATTCATCCAGGGTAAAGGATCATGTTAACATTCGAATGCTCATATAGGAACCTTTCAGTGATGAAAACTTAAAGATGGGAAGGAGGTTATACCAAAGGGTCTGAGAAACGTGTCAGAGCGTCAGATTAATGGGATACAAGGAATTGTGGAGACGATTTTGACCAACAAAGAGAGTGAAAGGGTGCCGGATTCTGGGAATTGTAAGGATAATGGGAGAATACCTTACCAATGGGCATTCCACCTAGAGTTTTAAAGATTAGAATGGGGGAAATTGTTAACGTGTGTGACTAGATGAGATATGGAAGGATGGTTACAATGTTAAATTAGGATTGGTATAGTTCCAAGTTATGGAATACGAGTGAGGTATAGTAGGGCCTAAAAGGGTTCAGTGTTCAATAGGGACTAAGGTCTACATTATGGAAAAATCAGGTCAAGTACATTTGTAGATCAAACCAATCAAAACACAAGAGAATCTGAACAACGAGGATACTAGTCAGCAACAGCAACAGAAGGACATTGAGACAAACTATAGGGAGTTATAATTGCAACATATTTGGGTAACGATTTCTGGTAGAATCACATAGAAATGAGCTATAAGGTAAGATATCTGAAAAGATCTAGAATAGATTAAGGAAAAATTGAAGAGTAAGTAGGAATGTGTGATCTTCGAGGACGAAGATTCTTTTAAGGGGGGGTAGAATGTAACACCATGGAATTTCTACAGGGGTAAATCGTAATAATTTTAAATTTTGTGTGAGTGATGCACGGTTCTTGTCTAGAAATGCGCTTGAACCCGTTTATCACATAATGTATGGTTTGTGATTTCAAATTGTGGCATCTAAATCAATTTTTGAGAAAGCTGGGGCGATTGTGTATTCTCTTAAAATTTAATTCCTATCTAAAACTGGCCTCATCTGAGATTTCTCCGAGTTGTGGGAATGTTCGTAGAGTATTTTGAAGTGTTGGGCTAGATTTAGAATTTTCAGAAAAAGAAAATCATAACTTCTTCTACATTTCACTTCTTACCCTAAGCTTTGTAGTATTTTCACTTGCACCCCATGGTGCATGTCTTCCACTTGGCACTCCCTTGGATACCTCATAGGTAAGGTGGAAATTTTACTATTCCCCTCCACCAGCTAGAAGGAGCTAGAATCATGTTCTCCCTCTTCTTCATTCTCTCATCACCATCTTCTTCACTATCTCTCTTGAACACCACCACCATCTCCACCACAACAACATCACCACCACTCCTCTTCAAGAACTGCCACACCCTGGGATAGAGCACACCACAAGGAGCATTTTCCCTCTCTCAATTACGTGTTTGGTTCGGAATTGAACTCGGAAATTGAAGAATACGGTAAGAACCCTAGCTTTGTAAATAACGATATTCTCCTTGTATACTGTAAATAAATGAAATCAATGCCCATATTCACACTCCTCATCCCCAGGCGAGTCTAACGCACCATTTCACGAGTCCTGATTCGCTAGAATGGCTCCCCGACAGAATCTGGGCAGTGGACTTCGCCGGCAAACTGCCATGGGCGGCAGTGACCTGGTAAGCCCGTGTTTTTCCTTCTTTTCCTCTTCTAAAGGCAACTAGGAGTCTAAGGATGTTGTAGAACCCGTTGGCTAACCGTAATTCGTCAGGATATCGAAGGGAAGCCGAACTTTTGGGAGAGGACCGCCGGATTCTGCCATTATCGCCGGAAAAGCAACTGAGCTTGGTACAGCCTCTTTCCTGCTTCTTTTTCACTGAAAATCTCTTCTAAATGATCCTTGCATTCCTCTGAGCTCATTCCTAACACTAAAACATGAACAGAACAAGGAATAAATTCGGTTCTGATCCGTTAATGATTCATTATTCCGGCGAAGAATAGTAAGGAGGCAGCCATGTTCCAGGGGCGTTAACTTCCTCGTTTTTACTCCGTTTTACGTGCTTCATGTCTTTCTAGAGATGATACTGAAGCCCCAATTCCTGAGTAAAGGAGATGATACTGGACAGAGGAAGGAAAGGTGTTCCATGGTTTCCGGCTCTCGTTGACAGAGGGGGCCATTATTTGAAAGATAGGGAAGCTTTAACGCGATATTATCCATACAGGGAAGAGCGGAGCATTGGCATTTCCAGAGAAAAAGTTAATATTTTTCTGGAATTTGAAGGCCCCCAAAACGACCCCAAATTGGCTTTGAAATAGCTGGACTAAAAACGTAACCTGCTGGGAAATAGGTAGGGCTGAAATGTGCTTCCAGATAACCGTATCAAGATTTAGTAGTATACTCATCCTGAATTCGTAAAGGGCCATATGAGTTTGTCTGGAGTATCAAGAGGTGGTTGATGGATAACTAGAATAGCACGGATTAGAAAATAGGGAAGGTTATTCTGGAGTGCATTAGTATTCCAGAATTGCTTTCCATTTTGTATGAAGATAAAGTCTGCCACTGTATAGCTATTTAAATGAGTCGAGTTGAGGGAGGTCGATAACGGGCATATCAGTGAAGGAATCCATATACCTTTCCATATTCACCGAATTGCCAGTACCAATAGCCCAGGATGAGTGTTTTGCCTGATAGAATACTTTTTGCACACCATGAAGCTCCCAGAGGGTCGTCAAGGTTATCGCAAAGGTGTTCCTGGTTGAAATATTGGTTGTATTTGGCTTTGACTGTCAAAGCTGCCAAGGAAGAATATGATCTTAGAAGGCGCCAATAGGTGGAAGCAAGTAATTACTTAACCCAGTGTTGGTTTCGGATGCCTAAACCTCCTTGCGACTTGGCTTTGAAAAGCGGCAGTCAGGGATCAACTGAAGTGGTCTAGTACTTGTTGGGTTTCTCCAAAACTGTGGAGATTGACAGTTGAAGCCGTTAAGAGTGGCTAGGGGAAGACGAAAAGCGGAGACAAAATAGATGGGAAGAGAGGACAAATTGGCTTTGAGAAGGTCCAGACGACCAGCAGGGTTGAGAAGCCGCCCTTGCCAAGACCCCAGTCTGGCTGTAAATTTTGTGAGGATAGCATTTTTCGCTTTCTTTTTATTCTTGTACTCAGCTAGAGGCAAGCCGAGGTAATGTGAGGACTTGGCAAGCGTGAAAGAGGCAAATAATTGTTGGAATTGTTGAACTAGGGTGGTTAGGTTATTTGGACTGAAGAATAGGTTGGATATATTATGGTTTATTATTTTACCTGAAACCTCTCCAAATCTATCTAAAGTTAGAGCAAGTTCGTTACAGGAAGAGAGTGTGGATTTGAAGAAGAGGATGCAATCATCAGCGAAGAATAAGTGGGAAATGGGAGGGGTATCTCTGGAGAGTTGAAGACCCGGAACATATCCTCTTTCTCGCAAAGCTTGGAGTTGGGAGGATAAGGCTTGAAGGTAGATGATGAAAAGATAAGATGAAAGCGGGTCACCCTGACGTAATTACACCTTGGGGTGGAAAAAGTCAGATGATTCGCCATTAATAAGCACTGAGTAAGTTACCGTACGAACACATTGAGAGATTAGTCGTTGCCAATGCTGAGGAAAGCCCATTGAGAGAAGGACTTGGTCAAGGAAATCCCAATTTACTCTATCAAAGGCTTTAATCATATCAAGCTTGAGGGCTCCAAGATGGGTTCCTGTATATTGGCGCTTAATACGGTTAAACAATTCGTTGGCAAGGATGGAATTATCCGTACTTCGCCTACCGGTACAAAGGATGACTGTGATGGAGAGATGATATCCGGAAGGATAGTTCGAATATGACTGGAAGACTTTAAAGATAATCTTTTATGTGGTGGTTCAAAGGCTACTTGGATGGTAGTCTGATGCTGCTTGTTGTGTGTCAATTTCATGAATGAGGACAAGGGATGTGTGGTTTTATTGTTTGAGTAGATGTCCAGAATTTAGAAAATACAGAACAACTTCCGTAGTGGAACCCCTTACAATATGCCAAGCTTTTTGAAAGAAAATAGGCGGTATTCCATCTGAGCCTGGGGATTTGTAGCCATTTAGAAAATAGTCGTTTTGTCTTCCTCTGCCGTGAAAGGTTGGTTTATAAATTAGATGTAAGCTGGTGAAATTGTTGTCGTTAGGTGCCACCATCCATCCTATGCTTGAACAACATCTAAAGGTACATCATGTGGGTTATAAAAGCTGCTGAAATGATGGAGTAGATGGATTTTGAGAGACATTTGAGTTCAAATAGTGGTGCCATCACTAAGTTTTAAAGATGATATCCGGTTCCGGCAAACCCGTTGTTTAAATTTGGATTGAAAGAAGCGGGTATTCTTTTCTCCTTGCTGAAGCCAGCAGGATTTTGCTCGTTGAGCCCATAGGGTTTCCTCTTGCTGGAGTAGGCCATTGAGATACCCCATCGCTTACTGGTCTTGTCACAACCACTCAGTGATGGAGTTGTGGGGTACTCACTTGAGGGTGTTGAGAAAGTGCAGAGAGGTAGTTCTTAGCCTGAGCAATTTGATCAGCTTGTGGACATAGGCCTTGTTTTGCCCAGACACGAAGCATGGATTTCACAATATTACAGTGGGTGACAAGCTGGTATAAAGGTGACACTATGACAGGGTAGTTCGAAGCTTGAGCTATTAGGGTGAAGCAGTGATTGTAATTAAGCCAGAAGGCTTCAAACTTGAAACTACGCGCTAGAGTAGGGTGTGGGCTTTAGCTCATGGTATTAGACTAATTTTTTTATATAGCCAAGGCAATATTTTGTATCTGCAATGATTGACATCAGTTTTGTTTGAAATTGCAGTCAATTTTGAGTTATTGACTTTGGAGTTTCATCTCTTTCTCTTTTCCTATAGACATATGTATTGTGATTGCTACTTCAGGAAGCGTATTTTGCCTAAGGGCTTTCAAATGCTGCTATAATGGGTCATACACGTTCATCTTTCTGTTCCTTACTCAAGGAATTGACATTTGTTGCTACCGTAGGTGGTAGTCTTTAGCATTTTGTTGCTTACTCAAGGAATTTACATTTGCTCCTACTATCGTAGATGATAGGCTTTAGTTTCGTAGACAATGAGTTGGCGTTTTGATGCAATCACTAATGATATGAATTACTTCACTAGACAATGGATTCACATTTTGATGCTATCAGAGATGATAGGCTCTAGATCATTGGTCAATGATTTTGCATTTTGATGCTATTATAGATGATAGGGTTGTTGCCCATGAGATATACTTATTTGCTAAAGAAAATCAAAGATACACACTTGCGAGTAGCTTACGTTCTTATGCATAACAGTATGATAGGGTTTCTATAAACATGTGTAAGTACATGTTATACTCTTTGATTGATAATTTTTTCATCACTATCTCACATGTTCATAAAGTATCATATTTTACACAAATATAGATTGTATTGTTAATAATATATATGTTAGACACTGAGCATTAGTTTGCTTCACTAAGTCTGAAGTTTGACATCAAGATGTTGCAATGAGTGGGAGATTCAACAATTAAAAAGCGATGTACTATTTTTCTTCATACATTAGTTTTCCTAGAAGGTTTTAATGAGAAATGCAGTCATAGATTAGTTCAAGACTGGACCAAGCTCCCGCTCATAAGATGTACTCTTTTCTTTTCATCATACATTTTATCCCAACGGACTGTACTAGACAAGATTTTAACGAGGCATCACATTTGCAAATATTCAAGATGGAATGTTATGAGATATTTAAATTAATTTAATGAATATTTTAGGTATATTGTACCGCCATGTATACACGATACTGATTGAGTCACACACTCTATTTAAATGGTGCTTTAGTAGAGAATAATATACACTCCATACTTGTCTCTCTTCTCCATTCTAGAGTTTATAACATTGATTTATTTTTCATCCAATATTTTTTATTCTCTCGTATTTAAAAATGCCATTTTGGTACTCCTAAGCAGACAACTTTTTGAAATCGATCTAGCACGATATAATCATTATTTGTAGACTTCAATAACAAACTTTGAAGTACATACATGTAATATCTTAGTTATTATTTTAATTGTAAGGGGTTAATTTCTATTAGGCTGAAAGTAATAAATAAGTCCACTTATTAAGTTTAATGGCCTAGCTCTATTCCAGCCTGTGCCCAAATTAGTTTGTGTTGATCTGGGCTTGGTTGTTGTAAGCTCAATGCAAATTCAATGTTTTAAAGACTTGAAATAGCTAGTCTATTTCAAGGCCTTGAAACTTACTGAGACTTATGAGCTTGATCTTAGGGGGAGTTTCTGTTTATGTTTGAACTCCTAAACCACAAAGGCCTTATTTAATATTACTTGATGATGAAAGACAATGCCTTTTGATATGTTTTACAACATCTAATCCATCTGTTTGACTCAGTTTTGCATGAAATGTTTATTTCCTATTATGCAGGATTTATTTCCTAACTTGAGTTTTGCAGGAAATGAATTTCTGGGTTGATTTGATTTTGCAATCAAACAATTGATCCAAACAGCTTCTCAACATGGTTTTGAACAAGATCAGACCAATATCTCTGAAGATACTGAGCAACTATCGGTTGAAAGAAAACTGTTAGAGAAGTCAAAGTTGTTGCGTACAAAATAGGAAAGTTCGTTGCCGAAGATCCTGTATTTGCAGATCAAATCAGCTGTATATAAGGAGTTCAGTTTGAAGCATTTGACACACAACTCAATGGAAAAAAAGCTAGAGACACTCTCAAACACTTTCAAGGATTTTCAAGCAAAAAGAAGCAGACCAAAATCTCAATCCAACTCTCAGAAGAACACTGCACTTTCACAGCAGTCTCATTTCTTGTGTTCTTCTGTTCTGAGCTTTATTTGTATATCTTTTACATACTACTCTTGTTTACATTCTCAAGGATTGTTCAAGGTGAACAATAGAGAATTCTTACTTAATCAGATAGCTAGAGCATGTACTAGATAGGTTAGTGAGAACCACAAGTAGTAACAGAGTAAGGTATCTCTCTGAGCTTGAGATCTAGGGCTTAACTATTGATTAAAAAGAATTGATTTGAAAATACTACATGGAGGAGATCCCTGAGGTAGAGACGTAGGGCCAAGTGGACTGAACTCTATATATCTTGTGTCTCTTGCATTTTCTATTCTGTTACAAACTTATAATTTTTGCAGCATTCAAAACAGTTTAGTTTCAAGGGTTTGAATCTCATTCAAGGACTTAAAACAGACTTATTCTATTATTTACTCTGACTGTTTTATTCCAAGGGCTTGAAACTCATTTCAAGGCCTTGAATCTCTTTACAAATCTTTTGATCCTGCATTTCTACCTAATGTACACCCCTTCAATGGGTATCAGAGCTTGTATCAATGCATAGATTTAACCATCTTGTGATTATGAGTACTGCAGGTGATGGTGATTTCTCACAGGGAAGAGCTGCTAATAGACCTCCTCTATTCTGTCGACATAATTTTGTCCACTGGAAAGCCTTGATGAAAATGTTCATTATTGATCAAGACATGGAACTCTGGACTATCATCCAGAATGGTCCTCATAGTTTCTATGCAGAGAGGGATGGGATTAGAACTCCCAAATCTGAAGACTCTCTTTCTTCATTTGATTTAGAGCAATTCTCAAAGAACTATAAAGCTATGAATCTCTTATATTGTGCTTTGAGTGCAGATGAATTCAACAGGATCTCAAGCTGCAAGACTGCCAAATAGATATGGGATAAGCTTGTGGCGACCTTTGAAGGAACCAGTCAAGTGAAGCAAACCAAGATCAATATATATCTCAGGCAATATGAGCTATTCAAGATGAATGGAGATGAGCCAATCAGGGACGTGTTGAAAAGATTCACAGACATTGTCAACAACCTTGATTCACTGGGAAAACACATTTCCAATGAAGAAAAATTGAGGAAGATTCTTAGAAGTCTTTCAAATGCAAAATGGGAACAAAAGACTACTGCTATTGAGGAAGCTCAAGATCTCTCATCCCCCCAACTTGATGACCTGCAAGGAAAGCTCCTCACACATGAAATATCCATAAATGAAGTTGATGGAGATCTACCAGAAGGTTTCAAGAACTTGGCTCTCAAGGCCAAAGAGAATGAGAAATTCAAAGCCTTGAAACTGAGGATGATGATGAAGATCCAATTTCCTTGATTTCCAAAGCCTTGACCAGAATTCTTAAGATGAAGAAAAATTTTGAAAATAAGGACTTCAACAAAGAAAGACACATATCCTCCATTAGAAAGGACTACAAAGGTAAGTCTTCTTCACAAAATAATAAGCCTAAAGTCATGAATTGCTTTGAATGTGGTGATGCAGGACAGTTGATCAGAGACTGTCCACACAAAAAAAGAAAGAACTTTCAGAAGAAAGATCATGATAGAAGAAAGAAAGCTATGATAGCTTCATGGAGTGATTCAGACACCTCAAGTGACTCTGAATCTGAAGAAGAACATGCCAACCTATGCTTTATGGCCACGCACGATGAAAGTTCTGATAAGAACATTGAGGTAATGGTGAATTGTTTGATTTCAAAACCAACAGAAGCCCCCTCTGATTATCTTAGAACAATGCTTTAAATGAAGATGACTATCTGAAAGAAATTAGAGTTTTGAAAGAAAAAATTCATGAGCAAGGAAAAGAAAATATGCAACTTGTTCGTCTAAATCAGAATCTTGAAATCTCTCAGAAGAAAACTGACAGTGATTTCAAGGCCTTGAAAACCGGTTTCAAAGCCTTGAAAACACATGTCAAGGAAGTAGTCACTGAGAACTCTCTCTTGAGTGATAGCTTTGTTAATCTAAAACATCAAGTTGATGAATTAGAGAAACAAATGACTACTCTTACTGAGAAACTTCAAGAATCTGAATTAGTCAAAACCAAACTTGCAGGCTCAGAACACAACTTGAACTTGATTCTTGGAGGTAGCTTGAAGTCTGTTCACAGAACTGGTATTGGATGCAATCCAAATTTTCCAAAGAAAAACCATACCAGATTTGTGAAAGCTGGAAGAAAAACATCTGCTAAATGCCATTACTGCAATAAGATTGGTCATGTTAAAATGACTTGTTCTTTTAGAAGAAGATACCCTCAGATAATGAGGAACACTTTTCTCTTCCAACTCAAAGGACAAGTCAGAAAAATTTGGGTTCCTAAAGGGGTTAAACCACCTAACATGGTTGACCCTGAATATGAATCTAAATTCAGCACTTGGTGTAACAGCTGGGTAAGGCAGTGAATGGTGTTTGCAGGGTGTCACCAAGATCAAAGAGCAGAAGTGGTTTATGGACAGTGGTTGCCGAAGACATATGAGTAGAAAGAGATCCCTCTTCTCAGAATTGAAAGAGTTGGTACAAATTAAAAAAATTCCATTTCTGATGTATATCTAGTTGATGGATTGAAATTTAATTTGCTTAGTGTATCTCAACTTTGTGACAATGACAACAAAGTTATATTTGATAAAGAGAAATGTGTGGTGCAGAATGAGAAATCTGGCAATTGCATCCTCACAGCCTCTAGATCAAACAATGTTTATACTTTTCAGACTGACAAAGTTGCAGGTGAAAACTTGAAGTGTCTCAAGACCTTGAAAGAAGATTCAAAGCTTTGGCACATAAAGTTGGGACATATTAGCTTGCATACGTTGAACAAGTTAGTCCAAGAACTTAGTAACAGGATTACCCTCTAACAAGTTTTAAGATGAAGAAGTATGCAAGGCATGTACACAAGGTAAGCAAACTAGAAGCTCATTCAAGTCAAAGAACTTTGTAAGTACTACTAGACCTATTGAATTGCTGCATATGGATCTATGTGGTCCTATGAGAACTCCAACTCCAAAGGGTAAGAAGTACATGCTTGTTATTGTTGATGAATTCTCTAGATATACTTGGGTAATGTTTCTGAAAGAATAATCTGAAGCTCTCTTTGAATTTTCAAAGTTTGTAGAGAACTCGAACTTTGAAAAACCTACCTATTGCTTCAATCAGAAGTATTCATGGTAGAGAATTGATCAACTTGAGTTTGATATATTCTGTTCGAAGCATGGCATCTCTCACAACTTTTCTGCTCCTAGAACTCCTCAAAAGAATGGAGTTCTTGAAAGAAAGAACATGACTCTTGAAGACATGTCAAGAACAATGCTTCTGGAAAACAAGCTGCCAAAGTATTATTGGGCAGAAGCTGTAAATACAGCAAACTATATTCTCAATAGGTGCTTGATCAGACCTATTCTAAAAAAGACCCCCTATGAGCTGTTCAAAGGAAGGAACCCAAATATATCTTACTTCAAATATTTTGGCTGTACATGTTTTTTCCACAACAATTGTAAGGATAATCTTGGTAAGTTTGATGCAAGAAGTGATGAAGGTATCTTTCTTGGTTATTCACAGACAAGCAAAACCGATAGAGTTTATAATAAGAGAATCAAGCTTGTTGAAGAAATCATTCATGTTATTTTTGATGAAAGCTATGATGGTTCTTTGAGTGATGGTTTTGCATATCTCAATCTGAATAAGTATGATTCAGACACTGAAGAAGAATTCTCAAAAGAATCCAAGGAAATGTCACTAGACCGAGACAGACATTTTCAAGGCGTTGAAACACAGGTTCAAAGCCTTGAAACAAGATCTCCAGAGAAAGAAAGAGAACAAGCTACTACTTCAAACTCTCAGAGACATGAGAAGCAAATTGGATAGCCTGAACCATGGACACCAAGAAAGATATTCAAATATCGCTCATCTCATCCTGCTGATAACTTTACTTCTGATCCAACCACTGGTACACAGACTGAATCTCAGTTGAAAAATCTTTGTGCTTTAAATGCTTTTATTTCTCTTGTAGACACTAAAAATGTTAAGGAAGCATTACAAGAAGCAGACTGGATTATAGCTATTCAAAGTGAACTCAATGAGTTTAAAAGGAACAAGGTCTGGAATCTAATTCCTCCACCAAGAAGTCAGTCTGTCATTGGCACCAGATGGGTATTCGGAAACAAGTTAGATGAGAATGATAAGGTAATCAGGAACAAAGCTAGATTGGTAGCTTAAGGCTAAAATCAAGAAGAAGGTATTGACTATGAAGAAACTTTTGCTCCTGTTGCCAGGTTATAAACAATAAGAATTCTACTTGCATTTGCATCTCAAAAAAAAAAAACATGAAACCTTTTCAAATGGATGTGAAGTGTGCTTTTCTTAATGGCTATCTGCAAGAAGAAGTTTATGTTGCTTAACCTCCAGGTTTTGAAAATGACATGTTTCCTGATCATGTTTACAAACTTGACAAAGCTCTTTATGGTTTAAAACAAGCTCCAAGAGCTTGGTAGGAAAGAATGTCAAAATTTCTGCTTGAAAATAATTTCAAAAGAGGATTGGTAAGTAAAACCCTTTTCATAAAGACTCATGAGAAAGATATGCTTGTAGTTCAAATTTATGTTGATGATATATCGTTTGGAGCTACTAATGACCTACTATGCAAGGAATTCTCAAGTCTTATGAGCATGGAATTTGAAATGAGCTTGATGGGTGAACTTCTTCCTTGGACTACAAATTCATCAAATGAAGAAGGTCATCTTCCTACATCAAAGAAAGTACACAAAGGACATTCTAAGCAAGCACATTATGTGTCAATCCAAAGAGATTAAGAGTCCCATGAGTTCTACACTTTCTTTAGACAAGGATGAATCTGGTAAGAGTGTAAATCTGAAGGAGTATAGAGGTATGATTGGATCACTACTCTATCTCACAGCTAGTAGACCAGATATCATGTTCAGTGTGTGCGTGTGTGCTAGATTTCAAGCTGTTCCTAAAGAATCACACTTGACTAGAATTAAAAGAATTTTTATATATCATAATGGTACCAAAGACTTGGGGCTTTGACATTCCAACTTCTCTTTGTGTGGCTATCCAGATGCTGATTTTGCAGGATATAAAGTTGATAGAAAGAGTACTTCAGGATGCTGCCAATTTCCTGGATCATCTTTAATCAGCTGCCATTCTAAGAAGCAAAATTCAGTTGCATTATCAACAACTGAAGCTGAATACATAGCAGCTGGATCTTGCTGTTCTCAATCACTTTGGATAGCACAACAAATGAGAGATCTTGGATTTGATTTCAGAGATATACCTATCAAGTGTGACAACACAAGTGCAATATCAATTACAAAGAATCCAGTTCAACATTCAAGAACAAAGCACATTGATGTTAGACATCACTTCATCAGGGATCATGCAGAGAAAAGTGATATTGTTCTTGAATTTGTTTCTACTAACATGCAATTTGCAGATATCTTCACTAAACCGTTGCCAGATGAAAGATTCTCAACCTTAAGATTGGAATTGGGAATACTAAATAAGAAAGATTTGGTTTAGGGGGAGAATCATGTAAGTATTATGTGTTTCAAAGGTTTGAATTGATTTTCAAAGCCTTGAAATCCTTGCAAATATTTGATTTTATATACATTACTTGATACAACTTTTCAAGGCCTTGAAATCCTTTCCAAAGCCTTGAAAATAAGACTGCATGTCACTTAGTCAATAATTTTGGATCTTTCAATGTTGAGTGTTATCTTTGTAGATAACTGCCTAATGTTGCCCCTCAACTTTGAAAAACCCTTTTTTTAGCCAAAATAGTATTAAATATTTTATTTCCAACGACACACACAATTTTGAATCTTTCTGATTAATCATGATCTTCAAAGATCAGAGAAAATAATTTGTTTCCTTTTCAAACTGAAACTCTCTTGTACTTATCTCCTTCCTTCTTTCTCTCCTTCGTATCTATCCTACCTCTCTCTCTTCTTCTCCAAACCCTAATGAGCACCAGAAGAGCCTCATACAGAATTAAAATGGCTGGTGGATCAAAGGCTACAACAGAGAAGAAAAGAAAATCCACTGTGGAAGAGGTTCAAACCATTAGTGGGGACTCCAATTCAAAAACCCCTAAAGTTTGGAAGCTCTACTCATTCTTCCAACACTTTGAAATTCCAACTGATAATGAAGAATCAGTGACTAATGGGTATGGTATGCTCAATAAGAAGGCATTTGAGAAGATTGGTGTAGTGGAAATAAGTGCTAAAGTTTGGAAGCTCTACTCTGAGTTGACAGAAGAAGAATTGGGTTCCAAGAAGTTTCTTAAACCCAAAACCTTAACTCCCACCTCCAGCCAAACCTCTCAGTCCCAAGACAATCCCCAGACCCTCAAATTGTTGAAGGAACTTCAGATAGAGATTGAAGAGGTAAAGGAGAATCAACATGGGTTTGACACTGATCTCAGAAAAGTGAAGTACATGGTTGAAAACATGTTCAGAAGCATGACATTATTTGATGTGGCTGAGGAAGTGTCTCAAGTTGAGAAGAGCACCAAAAAGGCTGAATCAGCAAAGGATCTCTCCAGTGAGCATTGAACTCCTGAAAAGACTGCTCAGGTCAAAGGAAAATGCAAACAGGTGGAGGTTGAACAAGTGGATGAAGATCAAGAGGAAGACAGTCCAGACTCAAGTGCACTGCTCATAGAGATTGTGACTGTTGCTGATTTGTTTGAGGGAGAAAGTAAAAATGGTGATGATGTAGATCAACAAGAAAAAGATTAGGATGATGAGGAATAAAGTCAAGAAGAAGATTCAGAGAAGCAAGCAGATGAAGACCCTACCCCTTGATTCTTGCCTACTCTTTCTTTTTCAAGGCCTTGAACTCTTTTCTGAATCCTTGAACTTCTTAACTTTGAAAAAAAACTTTTACTTTTCTGTTTTTCCAAAACAATGATCGAGCATATTCTCATTCTTTTTTATGAAAGTCAAAAAGGGAGAGAAAACTTAGGATGTTTATTTGTTTTTAGATGACCTAGTTATGGTCAGTTAGGATTATCTGCAAACTTTCCGTTTTTTTTTTTTTTTTTTTTTTTTTTTTTTTTTTTTTGAATAAGTTAGATCTTTTGGATATTAAATGTTGGTTTTATGATTTATTCTGCCTATGTGATAATGAGTATTTGTTGCAGAAAGTCAGAATCAAACAGAATGGAAGACTTTGGTTTTGTCTTTCATCAAGGGGAAGATTGTAAGCTCAATGCAATTTCAATGTTTCAAAGACTTGAAATAGGTAGGTCTTGAAACAGCTTTCAAAGGCTTGAAACTGACTAAGACTTATGAGCTTGATCTTAGGGGGAGTTTCTGTTTGTGTTCGAACTCCTAAACCCCTATACCTTATTTATTATTACTTGATGATGAAAGACAATGAATTTTGATATGTTTTACAACATCTAGTCCATCTGTTTGACTCATTTTTGTGGGAATGTTTATTTCCTATTCTGCAGGATTTATTTCCTAACTTGAGTTTTGCAGGAAACGAATTTCTGGGTTGATCTGATTCTGCAATCAATCAATTGATCCTAACAGCTTCTGAACATGGTTTTGAACAAAATCAAACCAGTATCTCTGAAGATACTGAGCAACTATCCGTTGGAAGAAGACTGTTAGAGAAGTCAAAGTTGTTGCCTACAAAATAGGAAAGTTTGTTGCTGAAGATCCTAAAGATTTGCAGATCAAATGAGCTGTATATAAGTAGATCAGTTTCAAGCATTTGACACACAACTCAACGGGCAAAAAGCTAGATACACTCTCAAACACTTTCAAGGATTGTCAAGCAACAGAGAAGCAGATCAAAATCTCAATCCAACTCTCAGAAGAACACTGCACTTTCACAACAGTCTCATTTTTTATGTTCTTCTGATCTGAGCTTTATTTGTATATCTTTTACATACTACTCTTGTTTACATTCTCAAGGATTGTTCAAGGTGAACAATAGAGAATTCTTAGTTAATCAGATAGCTAGAGCAGATACTATATAGGTTAGTGAGAACCACAAGCTGTAACAGTGTAATGTATCTCTCTGTGCTTGAGATCGAGAGCTTAGCTATTGATTAATAAGAATTGAGTTGAAAAGCCTACAGGGAGGAGATCCCTGAGGTAGAGACGTAGGTCCAAGTAACTCTATATAACTTGTGTCTCTTGCATTTTCTATTCTGTTACAAACTTAGAATTTTTGCAGCATTCAAAACAGTTTAGTTTCAAGGGTTTGAATCTCATTTCAAAGCCTTGAAACAGACTTATTCTATTATTTACTCTGACTTTTTTATTCCAAGGGCTTGAAACTCATTTCAAGACCTTGAATTTCTTTACAAATCTTTTGAAACCATCATTTTTGCAAAGTTTAGCAAAAGTCTGCATACTCTATTCAACCCCCCCCCCCTACGCTTCTAGAGTATTGATCCTGCATTTCTACCTACTGTAGACCCCTTTAGTTGTGTTGGGTAATGCTCCTAACCTGGGTTGGACTGGACTTGAGCAGCCTCGACGGAACTCTTGTTGGGCCAAGTACATGGGTGTCAACTCGTTTAACACGTCCGAATTGCAATCACACTTTTTTTAAGTCATCATTATCATGATTAGACGTTGTCAATTTTTTTTTTTTTTTTTTTTTTTTTTTTTACGGTTAGACCCACTTTAAGTGTGAACCATCCCAGACCTATATATTTATCAAAGCTCTTGGAACCTCTATGGAATTGATTAAAGGATATGACATGCGTTCCAACTTCGGTATCCTTTATGTCTCGAGAGCTAGTCTCAGGTTAGTGGGGGATACTGCTTTGGTGCGAACTTGAAAAGAAAAAATAATCCTGAGTGGGACTTGTGATTCCTGGATGGGGTAAAAGTTGCACTCATGTCGCATTTTTTCAAAGGAGAACAAAACGAGAATATAGACCCATTTTACCTTTTTTGTCACCGCCCATTTGGACTGGAGCTTACTCGATATACTACGGCCCTCGGAGAAGAAATCATGTCAGAACTGTCAAAACAGATTATAGAACTAATTCATTTGGGCTTCAAGATAGTTTGGCCCAACAAAGTCAATTATTTTCCAGATAGACCCAGTTCGCAAGAGTCGTCTTATTCCAGCCCTTATTCATAGCACACATGAAGGTTTGTGCCAACCACAGTCCGCGATTTTAGATTTGCATATCTCTTGCAATCAGCGCTGGGCTTAAATTTCATATCTATGTCCAAATTTCTCTGTTATCTATGTCCAAATTTCTCTGTTCAACTTGTACACACTATGAAAAAAAAGCGAATTAGTATGTTTTTAAACTGACGTTTTAGTGTGTTTATGGTTTTAAGCAGGCCGTAACATGCTCTGCAAAGAGGTTTTAGAAACAAAAAAAATGTTTTAAACAGTTTTAATTAGAAATAAGATGGCAAACATGTTATAACACTCACGCTACTAGTACCTCATGGACGATGAAAGAAAATATGCAATTACACAAGATTTACGTGGTTCGCTAGCACAAAATATGCTAACTACATGCACTGACCAGAAATACGTTTATTCAACCGAGAACCTCTCACAATGCATACATATCAGTTTAGGACCCCCAAAGGATTGATTTATGCCCCTCAAAACTGCCCGATGCCTCAAGGAAACAATTCCTTTCTTATGTACCGCCTCCTGGATTCTCTTCGTGTGAAGACACGAAGTCTTCGTGCAAAGTGCTTCTCACTTTGAGACAGCGCTATACTCTGTGAACACTTTTGGCTCCTGGCTTCGTGGGAGACCTCTTTTTGCAAAGACATCCATGTCTTCTTGCGAAGAGGCCTATGGCTTCACCTTTGTTGCTCCTTTGAGTATTTCCCAACAAATCTTCACATTGGCTTAAAGTCTCTCGTCTGCAACAAAGTTTTCTCTTCCTTGCGAACAAAGCTTGTCTTCTTGCCTCCCAATGTCTCCCGTCACAGAGACTCATTGGACCACACTGGGTCCGACATGCCCCTAAGGGCTCACTAGCTCATAATGTTGAGCAATTCCAGGAAATGCTGGAACTTGCTCTCCGGAACCGGCTTGGTAAACATATCCGCGGTGTTGTCACCAGTCCCCACCTTCATCACCTAGATCCTGCTTTGACTTCTCTGAAAATTATATGTGGCGTCGATATGCTTGAACCTTTCATGATGAATCCGGTCTTTGGTCAAGCAAATCGCACTCAAGCTATCACAGTAGACTATCGCCTGATCTTGGAGTAGCCCTAGATCATTGACCATTCCCTTAATCCAAATTGCCTGCTTTGTTGCTTCCATTAGAGCTATATACTCCGCCTCCGTGGTGGACAAAGTCACCGTCGACTGTAGAGTAGCCTTCCCACTCACAAGAAATGATCTTTGATCTCCTGCTATCAATATCCCCTGCCTAATCTAAATCCGAGAAACTAGCTACCAAGATGTTTTCATTAGCCCCATAACATAGGCAACTGTCTGATGTACCCTTGAGATATCTGAATATGCGTTTCTACGCCTGCCAATGATCCCTATCTAGATGAGCCATAAAATGACTAACCACACTAACAGCGAATGCTATGTCTTGTCGAGTACATACCATAACATACATGAGACTTCCAACTGCGCTAACATATGGAACCTTGGACATGTACTCCTTTTCCTCCTTAGTCTGAACGATGTACATTCATAGCTTGATGTTATTTTCCATAAGAGTATTTATTTCTTTAGCTGATAACATCCCAAATCTTGCCAAGATATTCTTGATGTATCCCTACTGTGATAAGAAAAGCTTCTTCTTCTTTTTCCTATCTCTATAGATTTCAACTCCCAATATCTTCCGAGCAGCCTAGATCCTTCATCCCGAATTCCGCACTGAGAGACCTCTTTGGCTCTCTAATGTCCTTGATATTATGACTTGCAATCAGAATGTCATCCATATATAGAACTAGGTAAGTACGTGATCCACCATGCAACTTCTTGTGATACACGCAACAATCATACTCGCACTTTTGGTAACCAATCTTTAACATGAAGCTGTCAAACCTCTTGTACCATTGCCTTGGCGACTGCTTCCCTAGAGAGATCTTTTCAGCTTGCACACTTGTTCTTTTCCGGGAACTTGGAACCCTTCCGATTAGCTCATGTATATCTCCTTTTGAACTCTCCATGTAGGAAAGTTGTTTTCACGTCTAATTGCTCAAGCTCTAAGTCGTGGTGTGCCACTAAATCTAGTAGCACCCGGATAGAAGAATTTCTGACCATCGGTTAGAAGTTCTCATTGTAGTCAACCCCTAATTTCTCACTGAACCCTCTTGGAAGTAATCGCTTTATACTTGAAGCCCTCTCTAGTTGTAGTTCCTTCGTTTCTTCTGAAAACCCACATACAACTGACTATATTCTTTCCCGCTGGCAATTTAACAAGCTCTCAAGTCGAGTTCTTGCTAAGAGATTCCATATCTTCTCCCATTGCGAGAATCCACTGTGCTGACTCATAACTAGATATAGTGGCCTTGTAGGTGGACGACTCATCCTCCACCTCCTACGCTACATGCAATGCATATACCACCATGCCATCATCTCTGTACCTCGTCGGAGACTTTATGACTCTTCTCGGCCTTCCTACAACAATACTCTGATGATCCGGTTCCTCTGGTAGCGATGCATCCTCATCAGGCTCTTCTGCTTCTTCCTCTTTGGTTTCCTGCGGCGGTGTAGGGATTTTGGAATCCTTAGGATCAATAGGATCTGAATCTTCCTCCACCTTCTTCTATGCATCTCTAATCTCTACCTCTACGGATTTCTTCAGCATAGAACTCTCATTTGAGACTGCACTTCTGCTACGTATAATCTTGTTGTCTGCCCATATCTTGTATCCCTTCACACATATCCCAAACCCCATGAATACCCCATTATTTTTTCTTGGTTCTAGCTTGCCATCATCAACATGATAATAGGCAATGCAACCAAAAATCCTCATATCTGAGTAATCTGCTGCTTTTCTTGACCAAACTTCAATAGGAATCTTGCATCTTATACTTGTGTGCGGGTTCTGATTTACAAGATAGCATGCCATGGAAACTGCTTCTCCCCAGAAACCTCTTGAAATACATGCATTTGAAAGCATACACCTTGCCTTCGCTAAAAGTGTCCGATTCATTCTTTCGGCCACACCATTCTGTTGTGGTGTGTGCCGAACGGTATGATGGCGAGAAAAACCATGATCCTTGCAGAATCCTTCAAACTCTGATGAACAAAACTCTAAGCCGTTGTGTGTGGCAGCCTCTTCACCTTCTTTCCCACCTGATTCTCTACCAAGGTCTTCCACTCCTTGAATTTTGCGAAGGTTTCACTCTTGTGCTTCATCACGAATATCCAAGTCATCCTTGAGTAGTCGTCTATGATGCTATGAAAATATATGTACCTGCCAATCGACTCAACTCGAGATGGACCCCAGCAATCCGAATGGATGCAATCAGAGTAACTTTCGTTCTATAAACCGCCTTAGGGAACTTGCTACGCTGTAGCTTCCCATACACGCAGTGCTCACAAAACCCTAGGTTCTTGGGCGCATGACCAGTGAGATAGCATTTCTTGTGAAGTTCCTCCATTCCACGTTCACTCATATGACCAAGCCTCATATGCCACAACTTGGTTTGATCAGCTTCCTTAATCTCGGGAAAGACAACTCTGACAGACCATGTGATAGCCGAACGATGTAGTACATACAAAGTCCCATCCTTAACTTCCCTGAGTAGCACATCCGAACCCTTGTCGACGCATAATCCTCCACCTTCACCCTTGAAGCTAAATCCCTTGCTGTCAAGTAGACCCAAAGAAATCAAATTCTTGGTACGTGTCTAACATCCTTCAAAGTGCATGTCTTCCCATCATAAGTCTTGAATATAACTGAACTTTTTCCTATGACCTTGCAAACAACTATGTTTGCCATATGAACGGATCATCCATCTGCGTGATTGTAGCTTGAAAACAGTTCCATGTTAGAACAGATATGATAAGAAGCCCAGAGTCAAGAAACTACGCATCCGGTGGATGCGCGACATCATCCGCTAGTAGAACGAAATCGTCCTCAGACGAATTCCCTTTCTTTACCACGACTGCAGAGCCATTCTGTCACTGTTGAACTCGTTTCAGGCAATCCCTCTTTCATGCCCTCCTTACACCTAGCACATACATCCTTGGGTAACTTAGAACTGGAGAACTACTTCTTCTTGTTCTTCTTACCCTCCTTGCTTCCTCTTGTTACCATCAAACCGGAAGCATGGTCCTGTGTGTCTGTGCCTGCACCGCTATGGCGCAGTTCCCCTGAATGGAGTGCCGATCTGACCTCGGCTAGGGTTAATTCGTCCTTATTTACAATAAAGGACTGCACAAAGTTCTCATATAATGGAGGTACGCGATCAATAACAAGAGTGCAACATCCTCATCACCCACCTTCTCGCCAATATTACGTAAATCTAAAATAAGTGTATTTAATTGATCGAGGTGGTCTTTGAGAATCGTACCTTCGAGCATCGATAGGATAAAGAGCCTTTGATTTGGCATCAACTTGCTAGTGAGACTCTTTGTCATGTAGAGACTCTCCAACTTGATCTAAAGACCCGTCGCTTGCTTCTGATCTGCGACCTAGATGATCACGTCACCCGATAAGTATAACATAATGGTTGAATGTGCCTTCTCCTCCATCGTCTTGAACTCCGATGTACTAGCATCCATGCCTCCCTTGTCCGCGGTCAAAGGTACCCATAGGCCTTGCGATTTGAGCAAAGCATTTATCTTTATCTTCCACAGGCTGAAGTTGTTCCCTCCTGTGAACCTGTCGATCTTCAACATCGATCGGGACGTCGTTCATGGTGGAGTGAGCTCGACCAGGATCTAATACCAGTTTGTAATAACACTCACGCCACCGTACCTCACGAACGCTGAAGTAAAAGATGCAATCTCACAAGATTTACGCGGTTCCCTAGCACAAAATATGATAACTACGTCAACGGGCAAAACATACATTTATTCAACTGAGGAGAACCTCTCACAATGCTTACATATCCATTTAGGACCCCAAAGGATCGATTTATACCCCCTAAACCCGCCCCGATGCCCTCAGGAAACAATTCCTTTCTTATTTACCGCCTCCCGAATTCTCTTCGTGCGAAGACACGAAGTATTCGTGCGAAGACCTTCGTGCGAAGGCTTTGTGCTTCTTCGTGCGAAGTGCTTCCCACTTTGAGACAACACTCTATTATGCGAATTTTTTTGGCTCCTGACTTCGTGGGAGACCTCTTCGACCTCCCTTTCTTCGCGCGAAGAGGCATGGGACTTCACCTTTGTTGCTCATTTGAGTCTCTTCCTCTTCAAGGCGCTTTCCCAACACATGTATGCACTTAGTTTTTAATTTTCAGGTAGCACGAACTAGATTCTAAAGGGTTAATAACATTTTTTGCCACCTTAAGTTTGGTGCTAAGACATTTTCAGGCCTTTCAATTTTGGAAATGACATTCTCGTCCAGTTAATGTACCAAAATTCAAGATACATTCACTCCTCAATTGTGACTTCGATAGTTTAGGGTGGGGATAGATAGTAGTTTTCTGGAATAATTTACCATGTTAAAGCATGACATCACACGATCAGGGAGTGTAAGTGTCTTGTTGGACACACTAAAGGGGTGAAAGTCACATATCCCAAAATTAGAGGGTGTCCTTTACCCGATTCTAAAAGATTTGTCAAACACACACATCACGTTCTCAAACAAATGATTTTAAACATGAATTGGTATTGCTGGAGAAGGAACTTGTAGTTTCTTCCTCAAGCAACTTCCATGTTATATTTCCATTGGTGATGTGTTGACCTAAAACCGCAGTTCACATGCATGGACTGACAATTTTCACTCATTATACCCACATGCACAAGCAAACGTAAATCCGTCCATGTCGAGCTCTCAATTACTACAAACCTATACATCTAGCTAGACTTGGAGAAACACTACATATTGCACCTACCACAATGATGGTTTTGAATTTTGAACCTTCTTTGATTGTACTTTTTGTCTCACATGTACCAAAAAGATGAACTCGGTATGATCGATAATGATACTCAAACTCAACCCAAGTACCGGAGCATTATTCTCTGTCGATCTACTGCGCTTTTTATCACTAAGGATTACTTTGAGCCGGTGATATGATTAATAAAACGATACATGAATTTGTAATTTTTGTATGTTCCTATAAAATAAATTTTACACTACAATACTATGAAATTTACAAAATTAAATCGTTTTTCTATCCAAATCCAAATCCTAGTCATAATGACATAGTTATGACTTTTTTTATTTATGAAAGCGCAATATATTGAGGAAGAACCCGAAATACCCCTATATTGTACCTAAAATACCAAAATACCACGATTCTAGTAGAAAATTCCAAAATGCCACCGTTTTGAAACCTCATTTCGGTCTCGAAGTTTCTATGATATGTAGTCTTGTTTCCAAATCGAGGATTCTGTGACGGAAATGAGATTTTAAAAGTTTACTTTTCTCGTATACTGTTTTATTTAAGATTGATTTAACATAAATTAATGTGACACATAATTGAAACAAATAATTTCAGCAAAAGATAAACGAAACTAACGGAATAAGTTTTCTCTAAAACTACTAGAAAAGTTCTTTGAAATTGCAAAACTAACGACAATGTCAAAAAGCTATTCCCTAGTAATTTTTATATTTAAGATCGGTTAAACATAAATTATTATTGCCACATAAAATTATTATTGCCACATAATTTTGAAAAATAATATCAACAAAATTTAACCAAAATTAACAGAAGAAGTTTTCTTTAAAACTCATGGAAATTTTATTTTGAAATTTCAAAATTTGCAAAATTAGAAATCTTGCATATTCATACATATTTCATTTCATCGTCTCACATAATCCAAACATTTAATTTAGTTTAAACTTTATTCCTTGGGTTAAAAAAGATATTACTAATAGTATCCATGACGAATATAAAGTTATCAACACTCTATGTTCAACCAGTTTGACCGATCTCTAGCTCAATAAAGAAGATATGCTTGAACAAGGCCAAAAAAAAGATGTTAGCAAGGATACACAAACCTAGTTGCAAGAAAAATAAAAGAAGCTTTTCTGAAAAAAAAGTAGAGAAAAAAAATAGTATCAATAACCTAGACAAAAATGAAAAAATAATAATAAACGGAAACTAGTATTAATTTATGTTTAATCAATCTTAAACAAAAAATATACTAGCTTTTTGAAAATCTCATTTTTGACTTCTCATAGCCCAGCTCACACAGAAGCCTCGACTTGAAAACGGGTTTATTATGTATATAAACCTCAAGACGGAAATGGGATTTCAAAAGGGTGGCATATTGTACCAGAAACGTAGAATTTTGGTAGTTTAGGTACAATATAGGGGTATTTTGGATTCTTCTAGCAAACGAGTGTGTACGGGAGAATCCTTTAAGGAAGATTCAACGTACACCAAGAACAGGGGATAAGAAGAACACATGAAGAGTAGGGTTGTGTGTAGGGAGAGAGTAAGGCAATAACAACTGTATGAGAGAGATACAGAGTTTTGGCAGAGCTTCCGCGTAGTTCAGGTGACTAGTCTTATGTAACGAAGGGTTAACGATCCTATATATAGTGGAAAATATGACGGTTGTAGTGGGTTAATGCTCCCATTAATGGCGGCTTAATTACCTTAACCACAACGGCACGTTCGTCCGTATATATAGGTGTAGGGTTTTGATTCATGGATGCGCAACGGAAACAATAATTAACCATGCAAAACCCTCCAAGGATCACAAGTCAAGAGACATAACGATAGTAAGGGTTAGAAATCATAAACACACCTTTGGTTTCTCCTTGATGACTTCAAACACGAATAGTGTCACGTCTCTACGGTTGATCCACGCCTAGAGGTGAGATCTAGACCCTCCAAATCCATGTGCTAGCTAGGAAGAATGGAGGAGGAAGAAGGAACCAAGCAACAATGGAGTGCCAAGAGGTGGGGCGGCTCCTCTTTGGCCGACGGGTAGGGGCGGCGGTCCCAAGGGGGTTCGGCCCTTGCTTGGGATTTGCTCTCTCCTTGCTTTATTCTCTCCTTTCTTCTATCAAATAGATGTGTAGTGTGTAGAGAGAAAAATAAGCTAGGAGTGTTCTTTATATAGTCCAACTACTCCTTGTCCTACTACATAAAGAACCCCTCATAATCCTACTCAAGTTCGGATTAGTCCCTTTTGCAAAATAGTCCTTATCATGTCAATACATGGATTAGTTCTATTTGCAAATTAATCCTAATCATGTCTCTACATGAATTAGGCCACCTTAGCAAATCCTAATCATGTCTATACATGGATTAGTCCAACTTGCATATTAGTCCTACTAAGTTAGCAAGTTGTTGCGATTTGATCCTTCTAATTAATTAATCATATTAATTAATTATTTCCCAAGTCTAGTTCACCCCTATATGGCGTGTGACCCCATAGGTTCTATTTAGTTGGTAGTAACTATTTACTAATATGGAGCGGCCTCTAGCAAGACATCCATTCTAGCCAACAAATAGAATAGTCATCATGACAAACCTTGTGCAAGTAATTGTCTCATCCCTTTGTCTCAATATCCGGATTGGACACGAGACATACAAGTCACACTCGTATATCCAATCCATAGTTTCTCGATTCTGGGAATAGCCTTATTCGTGCAAATAACATTAATATCCCATATTGATTTATTTGAGTCTGGCCAGACATTTTATAAGCACTATCCCTCGAGTGGCCTAGGATATTTGCTCCCGTTATGTGGGAGGGACAAATCCTCTCTACGTCCACTACGATCTCTAAGCTTGCTTCTTATTGTATCCAGTACACGCCTTTATAACTACCCAGTTACGGTGTAGCGTTTAACGCTACCAAGATCACAATAATCCACAACTAGAATATCTAGTGACTTCAAGTCTAAGGATGACAATACCATTGCACCGCGAGAAGCGCTTGTGACTTAACATAACGTGTATGTAGCCTTCTCGGAGATGGGTCAATCCAGTATGCCATTACTCCTAATGCATACCCATGTGTTGGATCATGATATCTCCATATCAATCCAACCCCATACTAGTCTATAGATGATTGTCCTATTAATCATTATAATTGACTAGGGATATTTAAGAATATAACACTTATATTCTAAGGACTTCATTCATGTTAACATATCTCCATATCGATAACATAATGAATTGTAAATCCATAAATGTCACAATTAATTGATTGCCTCTAGGGCACAATTCCAACAGTCTCCCACTTGCACTAGAGTCAATCACCTGCATCATATGCCTATTGATCTAGCGCGGCCCTCCATGCTTACACTGCGTAGGGGCGAGACATATGTTGGCACCTTGCAAATATTCACATCTCCTCCATCAATAACTTGATTGAGACTGAATATTCTGAATAAATGCATCTTATGCATTAATTTACTCAGTCCTCTATGTTAGAATCAGTGACTGAATCTTGCCTGGAACCTTTCCAGCTCACAGTCGCTCCCACTAAGGCAAAACTCAAAGCTTGACTTATAATCTGAAATCTTCTTTGTCAGATTTGCAGTTCGCATCACTGTAACCCCTTACAGCAAACTCTTCATATTATCTATTTATCAATACTTCATCCTTAGTGCTTCTCAAGTACTAAAGGATAATCTTGATATTTTATCCAGTGACTCTCACCCGTATATGACTGGTATCTTCGTGTCATGCTTTATGACACGTCTGGCCTAGTACATCTCATGGCGTATCTCGTGAATCTAATTCATAAGGTCCATTCCCAATCCAATTGGTAAGACAATTAGCCTTCCAAAGACTAATTCCATGTGACATGGGTAAGAATCAATATTCTTTTCACGTTGAACCACTTCAACACCTTTGTCAATTTGTGTACTATGATCTAAGCTATACAACCATCTTGATCTACCTCAATAGATCTTCACAAGTTGCTTCGCTTAAGTCTACCATTAGAAAGTCAACTCCCTAGTCAATCTACATAAGACTGCCTAGTAGGGGCAACATTCCCAATGACTGTGTCTCCACATACGCGACCAGAAACATAACTGTGCTCCCACTAACCTTCTTGTAGACACAAGTCTCATCTTCAATTTTGATGGAACCAAACTCCTTTGATTACATCATCCATTCGAAGAGTCCAACTCCTAGAAGCTTGATCCAGTCTATAAATAGATTGCTACAAGCAAGATGCGAATGGATTTAAGCATCACAATTGGGGAAAGATTTTGTCATAGTCTATACTATGAGCTTACATGAAATCTCTTTCCTACCAATTTTCCCTTAAAAGTAATCATATTACCATCCATGTTGGTTTCCTCATAACCCACTTGCACCCTATGGGTCCTACCCTTCAGGTGGTTCCACCAAAGTCTATACTTTGTTGGTATACATGGATTCCATATCGTATCTCACGGCTCCAAGCCATTTATGAGAGTAAGGCCACACGTGGCCATCTCATAGATCGTAGGATCATCTTTATGAGCAATATATCAGGGGTTATGAGAAATCCTTATTTCTATAGTCCCTCGATATATCCTACCTGACCTACGTGGTTCTTGTGTTATCTGAGTAGGTTACTCCACAACACCTTATGATCCTGCTCATGTTCCATCAAACAGATCAATGTTCTATTGTGGTTCTTGAACTTTTCAAGTTCTACTGTCCTCCCACTGTTTCTCTTTAGAGACGATCTCTACCTAGAAACACTGTAGTTCGAGCAACAAACAGTTTGTTCTCGATTGGGTTGTAGATATAATATCCTTTTCAGGATATCCCACAAAACATTTATCCAACTTGGGTCCAAGTTTATTTGTAAACTCTTTTACATAAACTTCATAACCCCCAAATCTTTATGAATGACATATTAGGACACTTCCTAGTCCATATCTCATATGGCGTTATTCATATTCCGTTTTTGATGGAACAAGGTTAAGGGCGAAATTTGCTGTAATTAGAACATAGCCCCAAAAGTAAACTGGAAGTTCTGTTTGACTCATCATGGACCGAACCGTGTCCTACAAGGTCCGAAATCTCCTCTTAGACACGCCAAACCTTTGTGGCGTGCTAGGTGGAGCGAGTGTTGGATCATATCCAACACTCCCATAGATTGTTGTCAAACTCTTGGCTCAAGTACTCTCCTCTATGATCCAATCGTAGAGCCTAAATACCTTTGCCAAGCTGGTTCTCTACTTCATTCCTGAATACCTTGAACAATTCAAAGGATTCTGATTTGTTTCTACATAAGATACACAAATCCATATTTCTCGGATCCCATCAGTAAATATGATGAAGTACTGAAAACCATCTTTAGCATTTGTGCTTAGCGGCCTTCATACATCAATATGTATGATTCCCAAAAGATCATATCTTTTCCTAATAAGTCTTACACGTCTCAAATGATTCAATAATCAAAAGAGTTCCAGAAATCCATCCACATGGAGTTCTAGATATGTATATCTTATTTAGGGGGCCTAAACGATAATGCTAAAGATAAGTGAAGGTCATATCATTATATGCAAACCTCTAGATATTAATGTTATAGATGAAATTATCATGATCATGGATATAGAATCCACTTAGACAAAATTGCATTACAATAATGCATACCATAATAAATGGAACAACATTTGTCCTTTTATTATGATAAGGAGCTTTCTTGTCCAAACAAGAAACTATGATAATGGTCCTACTCATAGTAGGGACATTATCGCTTTTGTCTATTTCATGAACAATTTCTTAAAGGTAGAAATAATTCCCTACGGCTTTTCAGCAACCCTTTGCTTCATAGCCCCACGTGTAGGATTATTTCCAATTGTCTTCGTCTCTTGAGATCCTCCACATTTCTATAAATGTGAGATCCTCATCTAGTATCATATACTTATGATGATGAGATAGACACATTGATTTCTATAACAAAATACCCAAATCGGAATTCATAATTCCTTTATTATTTACTTCCAGGTACTTTGGGTAGCCTCTCTTCCTCTACACCACCTATGGGACTCTAAGGCACATTGGTTTTAGCAACAGGCTTGCTTTATACCCATGGGGTCGGCGCAAACCATTTGCCCTTACCCATGCTGTTAACCATTAACAGCTTTGCCCATGCCCATTATGAGTGTTTTGTTTAAGTAATTTTTCAATCATATTGAGTAAATCAACTTTAAAAACAAAACTATAATTACATCCAATGCAATTCTTGGTCCACTTGGGTGAATAACTGTTTATTCTTTATCTATCTCATAGATAATGCCCATTCACTAATGTTTCAATCATATTGAATTAGCTTATTTGCATAACGCAAAGTGGAGCAACACTTCAAACCTTTCATGTCTAGCTCGCTCCTTTTAAAAGAGCTTCTTTCAATGTATGATCATATCATACTTCTCCATGTTCCTCTTCTTGCTTCCAAAGCTCAGAGTTCATGGCGGCTAGCATGAGGCAAGTCATAACCAAAGAACCATTCTTTGGTGTTCCTTTCATAGGTTTTAGTGTGTTTTGGTAGTTGGTAGTAAGAGAACTTTATGTTCTACAAAGTACAACAATTTTCTTTTATTTGAGAACAATTCTCAGTTTTATACCAATCTAGGAAATAGATAGAGTCGCGTTTTTTATTTGTTTAATGCCATGGGTATTCAACATAATAGGATTATGCAAAGTTTGTGACGTATAACTATATTCAACAAGGATTTAAATTGTCAAATATAGCTCCCACTATTTTACTACGGATTAATAACCCTCAAGATATTAATGCGGAAAATATCCTTATATTTTCTAGTGGGCCAAGATCCATGTTTCATCTCCTTATGAGCTTGCTTTGGCAAGTCACCCATAATTTGACTACTTTAGGTAGGAACAATTCCAATTGCATCCCTTATGCAACTCTTGGTTCAATTGGGCAAATAACTCCTTATTTATCCATCCATATGGATAATCCCAATTGGTTGCCTCTAGGTTTCTTAATCTCATTAATAGCCTAGTTGTGTTCAACCTCTTATTTATACAATTGCACATTGTTACGTGCCATCGCATTCCATCATTATGAACCAAGTCGCCCTGCTTTGGCACGCACGAAATTGATAAATAATGATGATCATGAGTGTTTAAATAACGAGAAGGCAAGAACACAATATTTGAATTTTGAGGGATTTTAAATTCAACTTTTAATTGTTTTGTTGATCAATATCAACTAATCTATCTATTTGAGTTTGGGCACAACTCCAAATAATAGATCCGGGTTGTCTAATTATCTTATTATCCTAATTGCATGCATCAACCATACACCAACCACAAAATAATAAGACAATAAAGTAAACAACCACAAAACAGAAATTAAACGTGATGTGGATATGGCCTTTTCTAGACTAAGATAATTCCAAGCCAATGGAATTATCTATGAACCCTAAAAGCAAACACATCTCCATGCGTCTTGATCTTTTGGTCCATCCTTCATAGTCTTGTGGAATGCTCCATGCTCCATGCTCCATCTTTTGTGGCTCCTTTTGGCTTTGGGCTTCTTTTCTCCAATCTTGGCTAACAATCTACTTTATCTAGCACTAGCTAACTTCTATACTAAATAAAATAAATCTCACAAGTTGAGAAAAAAAATGGCACGCAAGCCATAAAACCCTAATTAATTATTACAATTAATTGATCAGCTCGCAGGCCGTAAAACCAAAACACAAAATTAAACATCCACATCAAACCACATCCTAAGGCCATATCCAATCACCATGCGATTTGCACATAAGCAGTTAAAATCCAATTTTAACGCGCTTAGTCAATTTTAATTGATTTTAGGATATTCTAGGGTTAAAACGGTCCATGGGCCCAACAATCCAATTGCCCCGGCCCAAAAAGGTGAGCCGCAAGGCCCTAGGGCCGGCCGGCCCCTAGCCCACGCGGCTAGGCCACGGGCTAGGGCTGCCCCGGCCCTTAGGGCGGCCTTGCTTGGGCGGAAAGCAAGGAGGGGCAGTCCCCTAGGGGGGCCGAACCTCCTTTGGGAGTTGTTTCCAAAACAACTCCCTTGCTTGGTGCCCAAGTTTGGTTGTTTTCTTGTATGGAAGGAACTCCTTCTTCCCCAAGGATGCCCAAACCCTAGATCTAAGATCCTAAAATTTCTCAAACTCACCAATTCATGCATCCAATGCAAAAATTGGATCTTGTTATGATTAATTATTGACAAATTGCATCCCATGCTTGATTTGTCTTGTTTTACGCGATAAACAATCAATTTAAGGTGTAAAACAACTAAAACGTAACACATAAACCACGTTTATGCTCTACGACCACTGTAGGGTTTTGATTCATGGATACGCAACGGAAACAATAATTAACCATGCAAAACCCTCCAAGGATCACAAGTCAAGAGACATAACGATAGTAAGGGTTAGAAATCATAAACACACCTTTGGGTTCTCCTTGATGACTTCAAACGCGAATAGTGTCACGTCTCTACGGGTGATCCACGCCTAGAGGTGAGATCTAGACCCTCCAAATCCATGTGCTAGCTAGGAAGAATGGAGGAGGAAGAAGGAACCAAGCAACAATGGAGTGCCAAGAGGTGGGGCGGCTCCTCTTTGGCCGACGGGTAGGGGCGGCGGTCCCAAGGGGGTTCGGCCCTTGCTTGGGATTTGCTCTCTCCTTGCTTTATTCTCTCCTTTCTTCTATCAAATAGATGTGTAGTGTGTAGAGAGAAAAATAAGCTAGGAGTGTTCTTTATATAGTCCAACTACTCCTTGTCCTACTACATAAAGAACCCCTCATAATCCTACTCAAGTTCGGATTAGTCCCTTTTGCAAAATAGTCCTTATCATGTCAATACATGGATTAGTTCTATTTGCAAATTAATCCTAATCATGTCTCTACATGAATTAGGCCACCTTAGCAAATCCTAATCATGTCTATACATGGATTAGTCCAACTTGCATATTAGTCCTACTAAGTTAGCAAGTTGTTGCGATTTGATCCTTCTAATTAATTAATCATATTAATTAATTATTTCCCAAGTCTAGTTCACCCCTATATGGCGTGTGACCCCATAGGTTCTATTTAGTTGGTAGTAACTATTTACTAATATGGAGCGGCCTCTAGCAAGACATCCATTCTAGCCAACAAATAGAATAGTCATCATGACAAACCTTGTGCAAGTAATTGTCTCATCCCTTTGTCTCAATATCCGGATTGGACACGAGACATACAAGTCACACTCGTATATCCAATCCATAGTTTCTCGATTCCGGGAATAGCCTTATTCGTGCAAATAACATTAATATCCCATATTGATTTATTTGAGTCTGGCCAGACATTTTATAAGCACTATCCCTCGAGTGGCCTAGGATATTTGCTCCCGTTATGTGGGAGGGACAAATCCTCTCTACGTCCACTACGATCTCTAAGCTTGCTTCTTATTGTATCCAGTACACGCCTTTATAACTACCCAGTTACGGTGTAGCGTTTAACGCTACCAAGATCACAATAATCCACAACTAGAATATCTAGTGACTTCAAGTCTAAGGATGACAATACCATTGCACCGCGAGAAGCGCTTGTGACTTAACATAACGTGTATGTAGCCTTCTCGGAGATGGGTCAATCCAGTATGCCATTACTCCTAATGCATACCCATGTGTTGGATCATGATATCTCCATATCAATCCAACCCCATACTAGTCTATAGATGATTGTCCTATTAATCATTATAATTGACTAGGGATATTTAAGAATATAACACTTATATTCTAAGGAATTCATTCATGTTAACATATCTCCATATCGATAACATAATGAATCGTAAATCCATAAATGTCACAATTAATTGATTGCCTCTAGGGCACAATTCCAACAATAGGGACCGTTACGCACTTCGTCCGCGTATACCAGAACCGTTATGAGGTTGACCGGGTCTATGGAGCTCGTGCCATAAATCTCACAAAGCAGTTACTAAAGGTCGCGTGCGGGCTTGGTTGTCGCTCGCGCGCGACAGGACTTACTCTAGCCTCCAAACCACTAAGTCCCTACAAGTCCCGTGTGGTGGTATGCGAGGGCCCTGTCTCGCAGCCCCCACGTGGATCAGCGCGGGTGGTGATCCAGTGTGTGTGGAGCACAGCTAGGTGTGCCGGATGATCACCACGTGGCTGTGATCTGTCTATCTGGAAAGCACTATCTACATTAGCCCCCTTTTTGCGCGTGGAGACACCTAGCCGGATAGGCTTCAATGCGCAAAAACCAGTGCACGCGTCGCTGCCCCGCACCAATTCAAATACACGCAAAATCAGCCCCCGTGCGTGCCATTATGACTTAATATCCCTAGAGTCGTGCCGTCTGTTCTATTAGGGTTTTAGGCGTGACGTTAGCATCAACCTGTGATTGTGCGATTCGGCGGTGACGGTTGTGATTCGACCACTGAAAGGACGCGACTCTTCAGTGTTTTTGATTAAATACTTCATGCCCTCCATTGTTGCAGAGTATTGCTTCTCTCTCTAAAGTGGATGTTTCCTGAGAGCCTTCAAGAGCAAATACAGATAATCATCAGTTCTTTCTTGCCAACCGTCTTCTTCGACTTGCTTCATCATCACAAGGTTGGCTTTGCTAAATTTCATTAATGTATTCCATATCATTTGAACTGTCTTGAATCTGAAAACCCAGAACTGTTTGAAATACGCCATTATTTGAAACTGCGGAAGAGGTTCCTTTTAAACCCTAAAAGATTGAAACGAAAGATTGAAACGATTTTTAAACAATAATCTTCTGAAATTCTGAGATTCTAAACCCAGAACTGACCCTGAACTGTTCATCTTCCTCTGATTTCAAAACAAACCCGTAACTGCTTCCTGAATCTGAACTAAAGGTGGATATATTTCTCCCCCCTTTTTTCTTGCTTTTCTGTAGAAATGACCAAGACAAAAGGTTCCAAATCTGTGAAAGAACCCAAAGAAATTCCTGATCTTCCTAAAACCTTGTGGAAGAAAGCCCCCTATCTAGGTGGGAAATACTTTTATCATGCTAGGGTTAAAGTAAAGAATCTACCGGCTCCCACCACTGGAGATTTGCTACTGTTGAGCCCTCTCACCACTCCAGCCATGTTGGAGTTAATTAATTCCAAGGACGTGGTAAGATTAGGAGTTGAAAATGGGTTCTTCCCCCATACTGAAAAGTCTACCCAGGCCTTCGTACAAAAGATGGATTTAATGGATGAGTGGATTGACCATGTGCTAACTCACCATGCTATCACACTAGACAAAGCTGGGATTTTTTTTGCTGTTAGGGCTACGAAGGGTGCTGCCGTGAAGCTGGATCAGACCATGCTTCTAAACCTTCTTTCTCGCTACTTACCTGCGACCCATACTTTTCACTTCGCTAAATTTGAGGCCGCCCCCACTCTCGAAGACGTTCAAATTCTGTATGAACTTTCACCTATGGGCGAATTCAATCCTCTGACTGCTTTGAAACCTGCTCCAGAGCTCACTCTATATGCGCAGATGGAGGAGTGTTTGACCGAAGTAAAGAAAATTTCTACCCGTTGGACATCTGCGGTAGTACTTCCCGAATGGCAGCTGGTTGAAACCTCTGCGAAGAACACTTGGGGAAAATGGGTGCAATACTTCTTTCGCGACTATGCGAATAGTAAAATCACCAAAGAGATACTGGAGAATGATCCGGAAGCGAAGAATTATATAGAGGGAAAGGGGTATCATCTAACCTTGTGCGGCTTTCTCTGTGCCTGGCTGTCAAGGTATTTGATCGATGGTCATCCTCATGATGGGGTCTTTTATCATGTTCTGCCCCTTGCTGTTAAGTTGACCCTTGGCCAGAAAGTCGCACTTGGGCTCTAGTACTAGGAACCTTATATCATCGGTTAGACCAGCTGGTGGTCGCAATTGAGGAGTCGCGTGGGCGTCTTGATGTGTTGACCTTTGTCAACATTTCATTTCTTACCATGTGGGTCTTTGAAAGATGGCCCTCTTACGCTCCTGTTCCTTCTAAGCCTAGTATGTGGAACGTTCCAGGTGCGCAGAATGCACTTCCTAGTGGGAGAGCTGCTCGATGGTATATGACCAATCTTCCCAAGTGTTCATGGAGTCTGGTATGCGACGATCGGAGAAAGTTTACAGCCAGGCCTTACACTACTCGCATTGAAAATGTGCGATTTTTTCCGAAGCTGTACCCTAGTAGAGATGGTTCTTATTTAGAGGACACCCTTCTCAAGGGTCATGATCGCTACCGTGAATTCTTCTGCTGGGGCTTAAGAGGTTCTCTTCCTGCCCTTGCCGAGAATGTTTCTGAGGTAACTCCCAGATACGAGCAGATCACAGTCGACGTTGACCCAACTCGCATCTCTCCTCAATTTGGCTTTGATGCGGTGGCTCCCTCTATTTGGCCTAAGTCAATCACAAGAAATTGCTACAAGCGGCTGCTGATAAATAAATGTAAATAGATCCTTCTCAGCAATTTGCCTTTTATTCAACCTTCAGGGAATCGTGTAGGTCGCCTTACCAAGAATTGGATTGCTTACTGGACTGCTCAACAAGCCAGGTTTGATGCATCCTCAACTCCTCGTCCTAGCAAAGCTCTTGCGATTAAAATGAAATGCTTTTCCATTCCGTCAGAATTGCAGCTTGGACGATTCTAAGTATGGTTTTTACTCCTTGATCGATACTGACAACCACTTGTGCCCAGCCACTATTCTTGAGGAGAAAATGACTGCCGTTAGGGGTGGAGTTGCACGCGTAATCCATTATAGTGAAGATTTTGCCAAGGTAAACAACTCTCCCTTATGCTTGAAAGACTTTTCCTTAACACTTTGAATCTTACACCCAATCTCCCTTTTTCAGTGCTACTTAAGGAGGTTCGCATCCGGAGAGCGCTCCGCATCCCTGGTCAATTCCATTGTTACCGCGAAAAGGCAAAAGAAGGAGATTCCCGTGGAAATGGAACCGGCTCCCCAGGTGGAGGCTCGGATACGTGAGGAAATGGATGTTTTTGCTCGTTCCCTGATAGACAACGATGCTGAGGTAGATGCAGAAGTTTCCCCAAAGGCCAAAAAGCAAAAACAGCGGGGAATTGTGATTTCTTCGCATCCCAGGGACATTCCTACTTCCCCTTCTACAAAGTCTCCCTCTTCCAAGGGCAAGGGCAAAGATCGCATGCCGAGCAAGACACAGAAAGATCTCGCGGTTGAGACCTTCATCCGTTTTGTTCAGGAAGAAGAAGAAGAGGAGGACGAAGAAAGAGAAGAAAGAGAGGAAGAAAATGAAGAGGAAAGAGAGGAAGACGAAAGAGAAGAAGAAGAAGAAAGAGAAGAAATCGGAGAAGAAAGTTCAGAAGGTACCTTAAATGGACTTATCTTCCTTGAATTTTGAATTTTGCAATAGTTGTTGACTGATTTCCTTTCGCAGATGATGATGTAGAGACCATCAGTGGCCTTTTGGCCAAGGAGAAGAAAAAGACCAAAGGTTCTCGCTCCGACGCCTCCAGCGAGGCTATAGACGAAGCTATTATCGCCGAGTCTAAAAGAATGGCTTATGAGGCAGAAGAGAGAAGAAGAAAGCGCGAGGAAGATGACATCGAGCTCATGAAGAGGAAAAGTCTAGAAGAGCAGCATGCTGGCAGTACAGGTGCGGCCTCCTTGGAACACGCTCAGGAGGACTTTGAGGAGATTGCAGGCGGCCAGGAATGTGAGATTTTTAACCTTGCTGTGACTTATCAAGAAGTTATTATTGGTGCCTTAAAAGCATGGCTTATCAAAATATGATATTCATCGATGGTTAGTAAACAAATGTGGCGAACCTTCAGGTGACCATTCGAACAATGTCTGTAAACCAAGCTCGATAACTTCGTCCCCTATTGTAATCTCTTCACACCACCAGGTCATGCTCATCTTAAAGATGTGATAGATGAAGACACTTCTGTAGGATATGGTGTCGAGTCCATAACATATGATGTTGGAGTTGCAATCCCACCTAAGCGTGGAGGTGCTTGCTTTTAATTTATCAGAATAAAATAAGGCATTATGCTATAACGCGAGTTACCTCAACATGTTTTCTTCAATTTTGTCTCGCAGGTGGGACTGCCCCAAATGATTATGCTAATGTTACCCCTATTCCTCCTGCGAGTGATACTGCCATTGCACGGGGCTCTATTGATAATGTGCCAGCTGCGAGAGAGGTAATTAACAAGGCAGGTGTTGGCGATTCTGATGAGAACATACTAGATCAGAGAAATCAGCTTCATACATCTTATTTTCCAAAGCGAAGCTCGCATGTTGAGAAACCTATCGCGGCTACTGAGTATGCAGGAGAACCTCTGGAGGACATTATCGAGGTATCTGATGATGTCGAAGCCGACACTGGGTTAAGGGAAGAAGGTGCTGAAGTTGAAGAGATGGAAGCGGAGGATGCTGGAGATGGAGTTCATGAAAATGAGCAGGTCATGGAAGACGTAGCATCGCATGAAAGTGTTGATGTTCCAATGGATGCTCCTGAGCCGCAAGAACCTCTCACGGCTGAAGAAGTTCTTAGGAAAGTAGAAGCCACAGCCGTTGCTGAAGTTATTCCACATACTTCTTCAAGTTCCGCCATTCCTGTGAATGTCTTTGAGCCTCAACAAGGTCCTGCTATCCCTTCAACTGAGATAGAGCTTTTACAATCCCCCCCCCCCCCGCACGGAGTTTTTGGGGTTCGCAAGTGGGAGATTCCGTCACACCTGCCGCAACTTATGTTATCCCTGCCAACTATTACGAGCGCGAAGTCGAAGCTGACAGGCGAGCGATGCAGGGAGGACATGCTTCAGCTTTCCCGGTGATGCACATTCCCTCTTTGCGTGAGATCCTTGAAGGAACATATATATTACCATATGTCGCATTCTATGCTTTTGTTTGGCAATTTTACACTCCTAAACTTATCATTTTTGCCAGGAATGAGGCAACCCGATGTGGATTGGCTCATAAGGATGCGCCTTTCATACCCATGGTCATTTGCGAGAACTCTGGAGCTGGAGCCTTTTGACAGAAGGATTTTCTTGACTGAAGCCATCTGGATTTTAGAGCAATTGTCTGCAGCTACCCCCACAACCATTTCACCTGATAATGCACGGTTGCTTTATAGAAAATGCAGGGGTCTTCAGGCTAAGGCTCAAGGCAGATTAGACTTCGGATTTCTCCTCAACAGAGTCACCCAAATTCTCGCCTCTGTAATGCTGAAATATGGCTACCACAACCTCGAATCTGAGAAGAGGAAATTGGAGGAACAAAGAAAGAAGGTTTAAGAAGCTGCCACTCTCTTCCATGCGATGAAGGCCAAGTATGAAAAGCTGAAACAAGAAGTGAACCAAGAAAAAGAGACATCGCTCCTGTTTTCACCAGAAGATCCTCTAATCAAGGATTTATTTTAGAAGAAAAAGTTACGCATTATTGTAATTATAGTGTTTCTCCCCCTTTTTTTCAAACATTTGGAATTTCTATGTCGTTTTGCTCCCTTGGGGATTTTTCACTCTTACTTCAATGTTTATCAATTATGACGTCATGTATTGACGTAATTGCCTTGATTATCGCGCTATTAATTATTAGATAAGCACGACTGCCATGTAGGCCCCATCCTTATCATGACCTTCCGTCATTAATTAGGGCGTGCTATTGTATCGTCATAGCTTTTAGTAGGGTAACTGATTTTTTACCCATTTTTGAGATGTAGGTAATTGATTCTTACCCGTTTCCAAGGCGTTGCTGACTCAGCCAGGGAACTGAAGAGTCCCTTATGGAGTCTATATAAACCTTGTTTCTTGCTATTTGGTTATTCATCCCAAAATGTGGCTTATCATGAGTCCTTTCGACTGCCGGCATCGGTCCTTGACCTGTGTTGGTTCGTGTCAATTTCAGGCTTTGAAACCTGAGTTTGTGCTTTGTGTTATAAAAATTACTCCCAAGAAATTCTTCGGATAGCCCCTCGATCCTCCTGCTCTTTTTGAAGAACAATTACGTAAGGTTTTCTGCTTCTGCAAAGATTCTTCTATGTCTATTATGTTTGCAAGTCGTATTTCCGGTAACTTTCCGGTGAAGCACAGTCCTGCACTGATTTTACTACTAGATCGTAATGAATAGTGCGCATCTCCTCCAGTTCTCCCAGAGGAGAACTATTTTCCACCATTGTTTTGAACGAGGTGTGCCGAGTGATTGTGCTCGTCTTTTTGCACAATCAGCTTCCTGCCCCATGAGCTGTTCTCCCATTTGTTCTTCACGTCTGCAGCCGTCAGGGCATGAGGTTCATCTGGCATCTTACCGTGGCAGGAGATCAAATAAGAGCCCTGTTCTGATCCAGGACATCGGCGATAGCTTCTCGTACCGTAGTTTTTAGAACTCGTAGGTTTAAGCTTTAGATTAGGAATTTTCCTTTTGTGTAAGCCTTTTGCTTGTAAGCTGCTATCTAGACAGATAAATTGTTTTGACTATCAATGGAATATGCTTTGTCATTCGCTGTTCTTTTTTGATGCAACAAATTGTAATTTCGCGTGCAATCTTGCTATATGACGAAACAAGTTGTGTTTCCATCTCGTTTATATCCGAATAATGTTTGAATAATTCGCTATCTAAAGCAGATAGGCTTTGTATCACATGGGAGTTGTTGCTATTGTTGCTATCTAGGCAGATAGGCTTTTAGATCACTGAAGATCATAATTCAATATAGCTGCTATCTAGGCAGATAGGCTTTGGCACGCACTAGGGCGTTGTTGCTATTGCTGCTATCTAGGCAGATGGGCTTTTGGATCACTTAAGATCATAATTCAATATAGCTGCTATCTAGGCAAATAGGCTTTGGATCGCATGGGATCATATGGCATAGCTGCTATCTAGGAAGATAGGCTTTGGATCGCATGGGATCGTATATTATAGCTGCTATCTAGGCAGATAGGCTTTCGAGGAGTTTAAATAATGTAATCAGACAAGTAAATGAAATAATAAAGGAAATCAAGGTAATAAAGTTCTTCTCATATGGTAGAATCCTTATTATTAAAGCATCCTCATATGGGAGGACCATGACAACAAATTCCTCATATGGGAGGAAATAGTGCATAGATACATGGAAAAACTAGACAGATTTTGGCGTTAATCATAAAGAGATAGGCTAAGGATAGTACTTTTTGATCCATCGCATATTGATTGGAATTCGGGTTGTTGCAGTCCCGTGAAGTCTCTGTATTGTGCAGTAGCCGCTGTCAAAGACTTCTTTAACTTCGAACGGTCCTTCCCAGTTAGCTGCGAACTTTGGGTGAGCTGCCTCCCGCATGCAGTGATATGAAGCTCGCAGGACCAAGTCCCCAACCGCAAAATCTCGGTGTTGAACTGTTTTGTTGTAAGCGCGAGCAATTATTTCCTTGTATATTTTATTAGCCCTTTTAGCCTGTTCACGCTTCTCTTCCAGCAAAATTAAGTCATGGTCACGTTGATTTTTGTACAAGTCATGAAAGGCTATCCTCGCAGAATTGAATTTTATTTCTGCTGGTACAACACTTTCAGCCCCATAGCATAGAAGGAACGGGGAGACTCCTGTGGGGGTCCTGGGCGAAATGCGATACGCCCATAAAGCCACATTTAAAGAGCTTTCCCATTTCTTTTGATCATCCGCGACCATCTTACTCAAAATCCTTAGCAGCGTCTTGTTGGTTGCTTCTGCTTGACCATTCCCCTTTGGGTAGTAAGGCGTCGAAAAAACTTGCCTTATGTTGTATCCTGCCAATTTTGCGGCCACCTGGCGATTTACGAAAGGGGTGCCATTATCCGAGAGAATAGTATTGGGAATCCCAAACCGGTATATGATACTTTCTTGAGCGAAGTTGACCACTGCAAGCACATTTGCTGTTTTGAGCGGCACTGCTTCCACCCACTTGGTAAATAACTCCGTCTTAGTCAAGATGAGTTGGTTTCACTGAGAGGATGGTCGAATGGGACCGATAAAATCTAAAGCCCAAGTATGAAACGGCCAAGGTGTTCCTAATGCGTGTAAGTCTACAGCAGGAGCATGCACAAGGTTGCCCTTGAATTGACATTCCTGACATCTTTTCACCTTGGTGCGACAAACTGCTTCCATTATGGGCCAGAAATAGCCAACGGTGAGGAGTTGTCTGCATAGTTTCGCACCTCCCTGATGCTCCACTTGGTGAGATAAATCCATCACCTCTTGCACTTCTTGGCTTTCTAGACATATGAGTAGATTACCCTCATGGCCTCTTCGCCAGAGTATGTTTTCCTGCACCACATATCGAGCCGCTTTTCTTTTAAGCTTCTCAGCTTCCTTCCTCTGATCGGGCTCGATTCCTTCCGTCAAGTAGTCAAAGAGTGGCTTCCTCCAATCTGTGTCATCATCAATCATAGAAATATCCAAAGAATCTTTAATTAATGTGCAGCTCTCACAATTTCCTTGAATGATCACGGTAGATATAGACATATCTGGCCAATGAATCCCATATCTCTGGGCCTTTCGATAAATCGACACTCCACTTTCCCCACAAGAGTGTTGGTGGATCCTTTCCAATAATGCCTGCCCTGCCTGTTGCGAGACGCACCGCATGAGTATTCCTCCTGGACCTTTGTAGTAAAGGGAATTGTCGTGTATGCAATATCCCTTGATAGACGCCCAATTTTCTTTGCTCGTGCCCTCAGCAATTGCACGCAGTATTGGTTTTCTCCAATCTTCATCGTCTTTGGATTCGTCCTCGCATGTCTCCTGTGTCAAGGCCGGAGTTGTTTGGACCTTGATCAAAATTTTCGCAGGACATTTTTCCGCACTTATTTTAGATCCCAAAGTGGCTAAGGCGTCGGCATGCCGATTATCAGCCCTAGGCGTGTGCTCGTACTTGACATCACAAAATTGCTGTACCAGCTTTTGCCCAAGGTCCGATAAGGCAACAGATTTACCTCCTTCAACCCATACTCGCCTGAAGCTTGTTTGACAATTAGCTTAGAGTACCCCATGACCGTCAGATTGCTCACTTCTAGTGCCTTGGCCGCACGAAGTCCTGCGATCACGGACTCGACTCCGCCTCATTGTTCGTTACTGGAAAATCTAGCTTGGTGGACATTTGGATGACCTCCCCATCAGGCTTAGTAAGAACAATGCCAATTCCACCACCTTTCCTTGTTGAAGATTCATCAAAGTGAAGCTTCCAATATGGCGACTCAACTGCTTGCGATTTGATTGCTCGCAGTCGAGCACACGTAATATCATATTGCGAGATGGTCATGTACCATTTTGCCAATCTTCCGCAGGGAGAAGAGTGACTCAATAGATACCGTATGGGGTAGCTTTTTGTAATCACTACGACTTTGTGCGAGGCGAAATAATGCTTTAACTTTTCTATCACGAAGAATAAAGCAAGACAATGGCGTTCGATATCTGTGTACCTTGACTCGGCCGGTTGTACTACGCTTGAGATATAATAGATCGGCCTTTCCTGCCCTTCATATTCTTGAGCTAACAGTGCCCCTATAGACTTCTTCGTCGATGTCAGGTACAACAAAAGTGGCGATCCCAGCTGCGGTGAAATCATTACTCTTTGTGATGTCAGCAGGTCCTTCAGTCTCCCAAATGCGGCTTCATGCTCCTCCGTCCAATTGTATACATTTTTGAGGAGATCGCCCAAGCAAAAGGTTATTTCTTCAATTGCTGGGATGAATCTCCGCAGATAAGATAGTTTCCCTAGGAACGTCTTCAGAGTACTCTGATTATGTGGTGCCGTCATGCTGGTGATAGCCGATAATTTCGCAGGGTCAGACTCAATTCCCTGGCGATGTATCACGCCTCCCAAAAACTTCCTAGAAGTCACTCCGAACGCACAATTCATGGGATTCATCTTCAATTGGGAACTCCTGCATCTTTTGAATACTTTCCGCAGGTCTCCCAGATAGTCTGCTTCCTCTCTGGACTTGAAAACCAGATCATCAACATAAAATTCTACCTCCTGATGCATCATGTCATGGAACAGGGCCATCATTGCTCGCTGATAATTCGCACCCGCGTTCTTGAGTCCAAAGGGCATAACTGTGTAGTTAAAGACCCCAACTTGCGTAATGAATGCAGTTTTACGTGCATCCTCAGGATCCATCTTGATCTGGTTATACCCACTAAAACCATCCATGAAACTGAACATCCGGTGCCCTGCAGTAGAATCAATGAGCAAATCGATGTTGGGGAACGGGAAGTCGTCCTTCGGGCAAAAACGGTTGAGGTCCCTGAAGTCTACGCAGATGCGAAGTTGCCCATTCTTCTTTACTAATGGCACGATGTTGGCCAACCAAGTGGGATGATGATTTGGCTCAATGAACTTAGCAGTCAACAACTTGAATATTTCTTGCTTGATCTTCACATTTATTTCTGGCCTGAAACTTCTCGCACTCTGCTTCACCGGTTTAGATCCTGGGACAACATCCAATCTGTGCATCGTCACGCTCGTTTCCAGACCAGGCATCTCATCATACTCCCAGGCAAACACATCCTTATACTTAGTCAGTAATTGCAGCAATTTTGTTTCCTCGTCGCTTGTGAGGTCTGCGCTCAGGAAAACAGGCCTCTTCTTTTCTTCGCTTGGACTTAGGAACACCTCTTTCAGTTCCTGCTTCTGTGGCCTCGGTTTGTCTTCCATACACTCATGCGCTTCTTTCAACTTGTCCTCCAGAACTTCTGACTTCAGCTTTTCCTCCTCCGGGCCTTGTTCAAGTTGACTGATTTGCCCAGGGATATCCCCATGCTCGGATAGGGGTACCCCCGCACACCTTCATATGCGGTAGCATTTCTTTCCATTGGGGTAGAAACTTTCTATCTCCTTGCCTTTATGGTCATGATTTACCACCCTTTTTAAATTGTACACATTTTTCCTTTGGTAGGCGACTTGTGACGCCTCTTCGCGCGTGGGCACCTTTTCCTTGGCATCCTCTCTTGTCACCATTACTACTGCTGGTGACTGATCCTTGATGTCTTCCCATCGAGGCAGAGGAGTCGGATTGAATGGCCCCGACATTTTCTCATCCGCCATTTCGGTGAACCATACTACTTCAGTGAGATGCGCTTCGTTCAAATTAAAGGGGTTTACCGAAGCTGGTATCTCGACTATCCTGCCATTCCAGATGGCCTTCATCACTTGGTGAGCTGTTGAGGGAACCGCGTCAAAGAGGTGAATCCAGGCTCGCCCTATGATCATGTGATACGTAGTATTCACATCAATGACGTAGAACTTGGCCGAACACTTGATTTTTCCTATCTGGATACCCAGACGAATCCAACCCATCGTCATCCTAGAATCACTTCCGAATCCCATCAGCGAGGACGGGCGCCTAACGATCTTCTTCTCTGGGATTCCTGCCAAATTTAGAGTGTTGAGCAAAACCACATTAACGGCTGCTCCTCCATCGACAAATGCCCTCTTGAACTCAACGTCGTTAATCACCGCTGTTACAAACAAGGGCTTCTGATGACTCGAATCCGTCTTCTTATCACTTGAGGAGAAAGTCATTATCTTTTCTGTAGAGCGAGACGCCCTGAAAACTTTTCCATTGGAGACAATGATGTCTTCTTCGAAGTCTTCTGCTACCCTCAGAATTGCTTTTGTCATCTCCCTCCGGCATTTCTCCGAAAATTTCATCTCATCGAAGAATTTTCTGATCCCATGCGACCCTTTCATCCTTTCAGCACGCGAGTCAGTGTCCATGCTGTAATCTTCCTCGTCATGGACTTCAGCGATGATGGGCAGACCATCCTCCACAATCTCTTCAAGGTCCATGATCGCGATCATGGCTACCTCTTTGTCCTTCGGCTCTTGCTCTGCATGGGTCGGCAACAGATTATTGCGCAAGTCCTGACTCTGATAGCTGACAATCAGCTCCCCTTCTTTCATTTTTCAACTCACGAGGTGCCTAAGCTTCTTGCAATCAGCTGCGGGTGCATAATTTTTCCGTGGCACTCACACCACTTCGGGTCCCTCACCATCTCCTTGGAGGGTATTCTTTCGAGCGGAGGCAGAACCCTGCCTTTGCGCCACTGTTTGCATAGATCAATCACTTCCTCTAATGAGCATGGTAGAGGCGGCGCATCCAAGGTCGCAACCCTGGGTTGCTTGTGTGGAGAAACTGTGTTGACCTCAGCTTCGCGCCCCCTCTTGTAACTAAACCTCCCAATCTTGAAAGTGGGTCCCCCTGGAGATCGCTCAGGGGCGTGTTTCTTCTTTTGCCTTTCCACTATAGGCTCTATGTTCTTGGTACATTCAGTTAACTTCGAAAAAGTAGGAGTTTGTAAGTTAATTAACATACCCTTGTACTCATCTCGCATGCCTTGTAGGCATATCTCCACGAGCCTGCCCTCGAGCACTTCATCCCTGCACTCCAACGATTTGGCTCTAAACTTCTTGATGAAGGTGACACCATCCTCATCGCGCTTATGATACATATGTGAGAGATGTATCATTGTAACCTTCTCCTCCATCTGGAAGAACTTTGTGTAGAACCTTTGAACCATGTCGTCCCAAGTCCTGACAGATCCAGCCTCCAGCGTTCTATACCATTTGTAAGCCACGTTCCCCAAAGATTTTGGGAACTCATGCATCAGCAAATTGGGGTCAGCCTCATATGGTCACATTACATCAATGAAGCGCATAACGTTCTCATGAGCATTCCCATTAACATCCTCGAACTTATCCCACTTAGGGGCCTTATACCCTGCGGGATTAGGCATCAGATAAATCTCCCGCCGGGTAGGAGGGGCATTGTCGACCTTCTGAATGATGGTGTCCGCAAAAGGTTGATAGGCCAGGAAGGTCTCTATGCGCCGCTCTAAAGCCGTCATACTTGCTGGTGCACTCCCTCCCACAGCAGGAGGAAGAGTTGCAGCCGGCGGACACACATATGTCGCGGTCGGGCTAGGGGTGTAAGCCACATTGGTTAGGGGTGCCGGTGGAGAAGGCAAGGGATGCTGTGAGGAGATATTGGAGACAACAGCTGGCGGTTGGGGAATATGCGAGACAAGGGACGGTATTTGGACCGTTTATCCCTGGACAGAAGGTGGTTGCACCATTGCCGGTGGACTTTGCAAACTAGGATTAGGTGGTGTAGGTGTTATCTCTGTTCCCTGGGTGTAGAGGTTCCTCCTCCTTGAGAGACAGCAGCTCCCGATGCCGAATTCGGGGCAAGAGTTCCCAAAATGGCCACTATCTGAGCCATCTGTGCGGATTGAGCTTGAAGAGCTTTCGCCTGGTTCTGGATGGTGGCATTCAATGTCTCCAAAGTTGGGGCTCCGCCGGTTGCCGCGGAATTGTGGCGGGTCTCCTCTCCCGAGGTTGTCTCAGTGGAGGGAGATCTGTTGCTGACATCTTCATCGTGAGACATGGCTGCTTGCAATGGTAAGTTCACGTCGGGTTCACCAAATGTGTACGGGAGAATCCTTTAAGGAAGATTCAACGTATACCAAGATCAGGGGATAAGAAGAACTCTGGAAGAGTAGGGTTGTTTGTAGGGAGAGATTAAGGCAACAACAACTGTATGTGAGAGAGACAGAGTTTTGGCAGAGCTTCGGCGTAGTTCAGGTGACTAGTCTTATGTAAGGAAGGGTTAACGATCCTATATATAGTGGAGAATATGACCGTTGTAGTGGGTTAATGCACCCATTAATGGCGGCTTAATTACCTTAAACACAACGGCACGTTCGTCCGTATTTATAGGGACCGTTAAGCACTTCGTCCGCGTATACCGGAACCCTTATGAGGTTGACCGAGTCTATGGAGCTCGTGCCATAAATCTCTCAAAGCAGTTACTAAAGGTCGCGCGCGGGCTTGGTTGTCGCTCGCGCTCGACAGAACTTACTCTAGCCTCTAAACCACTAAGTCCCTACAAGTCCCGTGTGGTGGTATGCGAGGGCCCTGTCTCGCAGCCCCCACGTGGATCAGCGCGGGTGGTGATCCAGTGTGTGTGGAGCACAGCTAGGTGTGCCGGATGATCGCCACATGGCTGTGATCTGTCTATCTGGAAATCAATATCTACAACGAGATAGTAACAGGAAGCAAAGAATCAAAAGCGGCAAGAGACAAGACCTCATCACGAGAGATTTTAGAGATGCTGCAGAAATCAAAGTGTCAAAAGGTGCCTTCGATGCGGGTCACAACAGGAGCATCATGGAACGCGTGTCTGTTAGTCTCCTGAAACAAATACAAGACAAGAGAGCTACTAGTTTTGATATTAATGCATTTAATATTACGATGTAACGCAAAATTGAGTCCATGTTCCACAGTACGTTCATCTTGAAGAGCACTTGAGGCATTAATCCTTCTCCTAATGATCCCATCATCTCCTTCGACACCTACAGCCGCCATTCGCGTGCTTGAAGCCATAGAATACTCCATCCATGCTCCATCCACATAGATAATGGTAGCAACGCTATTGAAGTAGTTATCGTTCTTTATGACAACATTCGGCTCCTGATCTTGACTTTGGGCAGTTAGAGGGGGTCCCTTGCATTCCGATAGAGTAAAGATTTGGGCATCTTTGTTCATATGAGAAATAAGCGTATGCGAAAAAATATGTGCCTTTGAACTCCTTGCAGTACCTTCCTCTCCGAATAACCCAGAGAGTGTGAATGACTCGTATGTCCTTCCGTTTAATGATATTAGAGAGGTTGGTTCCAAAGACGTTCTTAAGTGAGGTTTGATCGGGCATGAAGACGAAAGAAGGGTAACAAAAGGGCACTGAAAGAAAAGATGATCTGCAGTTTCAGGCTCAGCTTGGCATAGGACACATATCTCGTCGTTAGTCTTGAAGCGTGTGCTGAGATAGCTCATGGTAGGGATTTTGCCGTGGACCCCTTTCAAAAGAAGGAACTTCCATCTTTTCGGGATGTCAAGTCCCTAGATAACGCCGGAGATAGCTCCCAAGTCCATACACTTGGAATCCATTTAAGTATTTACAAACAGACCCCCAGGGAGTTGACATTTATAGTTGCGGCCTTAAATAAGGTTATAGCCTGACCTTGTATATTATTGCCCGATTCACGTGAAAGGCCAGATAATGGTGTCATTTTCCTTCTTTTTTGGAGGCAGTTGGATAGCTAGGACACAGTTTGCAATAAAGTTTGGCACTGATCGCATGATCGGCTCCTCCATTTGTTCATGGTAAACATTTGACAAAGTAATTAAATTCTCCACATTATCATTCTGCAAATTAGAGACCAGGCTAACAAAGCTCTCAAGCGAGCAGCTAAGCCTTGGAACCCATTTGTCTCTTAGAATCTGAATGTTGTCACCGCAACCAACTTTCCAAATGACACCACATTTAAGAAGATATATTCCTTACAAAATGCTTTTCCAGGCCCAACATGCGTTGGTAAGAGTGTCAACCTTTAAAAGATCCTTTATTTCTGCAATAAGCCGTGGAAGCAAGCATATGAGGGTTTTTAAAGAGATGCCAATCTTTAGAGGCGGGGAGGGCCTGGTTGAACCAATTGAATTTTCTAAGGCTGAGCCGTCCACAAGATTTTGGTTGGAAATTTGTATCTTTGTGTGGATTTTCCCAGAAATTAAGGACCTTTTAGAAATCTCATTTGTCTGGGAAATAGGAAATTTGAAAGTGGAAATGCCAAAAGTTGGGATAGCAACGAGGACCAAGTTAGCAAGAGTGAGCCTACATACACTATTCAAGAATTTTCCTTTCCATCCTTCCAACATGTCTGAAAAAGAGTCCCTAATGAACCGAAATATCTCCTTCATTCTTCCTCTTGGCATCAGGAGAAGGCCGAGTTAGGTACAATTGTCATTTTCGATGATGATTCCCTGGAAATCACAGAATATATCCCCAAACTCCTTTGGGACGTTGGGGCTAAGACATAGAGAAGATTGATCCTTATTAACGTCATGTACCGAGACTTTGTAGAAGTTCTTAAGAGACGAGCTATGCTTAGCACAGGTAGGGAGGGTAGGCTGTAAAAATATAAGACAGTCGTATCTAAAGAAAAGATGGGTTAGGAGAAGGCCTCATCTGCAAAGAACGATACCAAGGCAAGATCCCTCAGCATCAAGAATGGTGAAGGAGGCATAGAGAAACTCACGGTAAAGTATGAAAAGATATGGCCAGAGAAGGTCACCTTGTCTAAGGCGTGCCTTGGGAAGGAAGCACTTCCCTGCCAGTCACTTCACAATGATAGAAGAGGTGGTGACGCATTGGAGAAGGAGGTGAACCCAAAGGTCAGGAAAAGTGAATCTTTTACTGGAAGGACCAGTTGACCCTGATAAAATCTTTGCTCATATCAAGTTTGAGGGCACCCAAGTGAGACCTTCCTTTATGTGTGACCTAATTTTGGCGAAGATCTCATTTACAAGTAAACTACTATCAAAAAAATTTCACCATGGAAAAAAGCACTTTGTTGCAAGGACCTAATATCTGGAAACACACGTGTGAGCCTGTTCGCAAGGACTTTAGCAATAACTTTATAAAGTATTGAGCATGAATTGATTGACCTGAAGTCCTTGGGGGAGAAAGGGGAGGGGAATTTGGGAATGAGAGCTATATAGGCATAGTTGAGCTCCTTTAGGATGTACCCAGATCTCAAGAAGGAGAGCACAACCTCAACGATCGAATTCCCGGTAATATCCCAATTTATATGAAAGAAGGCCCAGGCAGGCCATCCGGCCTAGGAGACTTGAAATCCACGATGGAGAAAACAACATTCTGTACTTTCTCCGCAGTGAAAGTGGCATTGAGAATATCTAAATTGCCATCAAAGAGTCTGTGAGAAAGCAAATTCCAAACTTCCAAAGCCTCCATATCGACAAGGTGAACATTAGAGGCCTTAAGGTAGATGGATTCTAAATGATTGGTTACGATTTTGAAAGATCCTTACTGTCATTGAACCGGTGGCCATCAGGGATGAGAAGGCCCTCTATTTTTTTTCTAGCGACTTCATTTTTATAAGCTTTATGGAAGAACATGGTGTTCATGTCTTCTTTTTCGATCCATTTTATTTTTGATCTTTTGGTTCAAAGTATTTTCTCTTGGTCTAAAAGCTCGTTAAGCTCAGACCTCAAGCGCCTCTCTAGGTTAACATTGTGAACATCCTCAATGGAGGTCATGGTTGCATCAACTTTAAGCTGGGTATCTTCAATACACTGATTTAGAGACTCGACCCCTTTTTTCTCCATGCAATGAGGTTATGTTTGAGAGATTTGCATTTGGTGATGAACTGAAAGGGAGAAGAGCCATGAACATCCTCATGCCAAACTGAATCAATAATAGCTTTACATTCTGTATAGCGGAGTGACAACACCATTTTATGTACTACTTTTTCCCTCATTTCTTAGGACTTTCGACCCTTTTTGAGTGATTCCCGGTGATTTTAGATGATAAAGTTGTGATTTCACCTTTTATGGTTCATTCATGTCACATTGTGAATTTATTGCTATTTAAGGAAAATTTACATTATTTATATCTACTTTTATCCCACTTGTAGAATCATGGGTCTGGTTTTTCTTTGTTTCAGGTACAAGTGGAGAATTCGTGAGGAGAATTGGAGCAAGGAAGCACAAATGGAGGCTAGGAGGTGAAAAGATGAGCTAAGGTAGCACAGAGAAAAGCAAAGGAACAAAGGCACAAGAAAAAATAAAATCTAGAGCTCCCACACCATGGTGATGATTTTGCCACCGTGGTGAGAAGACGATGAAAATTCAGAAAAGATCCCACCATGCTGAGTGGCACGCCACCATGGTGAGAAGGATCAATCATGCAGAAAGGAAGGAGAAAAAGATCCCACCATGGTGAGAGACTACGCACCATAGTGATACGACAGCAGAAAGAACGCCACCATGGTGGGGCGCCAGGCCACCATGGCGAGAAGACCACGCACGTACAAGGAGAGGCGCGCTACTTTGGTGGGCCCAAAATGGAAGCCATCTTCCAAGGTCTAATTCTCAATTCACTTATAAGATTTATAACAGTTTGTTTGGAGAATTATTTAAAGAAACTTTAGGAACTTTTATTCATTCTCTATCCTTGAAGTTTAGAGACTACTATTCATTGACGAAGAACAAGAAGAGAACACCAGAGGCGGTAAGGGGGCGACTTCCCGTCTGTGAAAGAGACGACGAATGAAGATCCATTGGAGCTAATATGGATATCTTCAGTTCGTCTATCTATCTTTTATTTTACTTTGACATTATTACCAATCAAAGATCTTCATATTTTTTATGTCTGGCTAGCCTTATTTACTAGAGCCCGAGTGGGTACCTAGGATTTTATGCGTTCTTGAAGTTTATTTTCACTATTTGATTCATTCCATCATTCGGCTTAATTGATGATCTAGTCGGGGAGCATTTTGATTTGAATCATGTTCTTTATTTTATGTTCTTGATTAGGAGACGTCTTGATCTTGCAGCCTAGTTGACTCGTGGATCAATCTTAGCAATCGGTAGGAGTTAGCAATCATGATGTATCAAAATGAAGCGAAGACTTATAACTTCATGTTCATGGAAGGATCGCCTTGATCCCTATATTGAATACCCAAAACTAGATCGGTGCTTCATTGGTAGCCAATAACACGAGAATACCCATGTTAGACTTAGTTTTAGAACAGTAAAAAAAAATATGTCATCACTTCGATTTGATAGTTAGAAATAGTCTTGTCTCCCCTAGTCTTTGGGTTTGATATAAACTTGTAACTTACCAGGAAAAATACAGTTGACACTGTGCACTTGCGGTTTAGAAGCAGCTATCTTATAAGCTTAGCTATTCACCCGACTGTCTACCATGGAACCACAAAGCTTCAAAATGGAATCTTCTGGGTGTTGGTAAAGATGCATTCCTTACGTGGAAAATGCAGGGAACGTGATATGATCCCATAATAGGTATGTTGAGCATAAAATACCCTTGAAAAGTAACCAGCCAGTCCACATTGCAGATACTTTGATCAAGAAACTCATAAGTGGTAAATGGGGGATGGCGGTTATTATTCCAAGTAAAACGGGAACCCTTAAACGTGATTTTGCTCATATTGAAGCACATGTGGTGACTTGAGTGAAGGAACAAGGGATGGCTTTTTCTAACCTTGTTCATATAATTCCAACTTGGTCCAGCTGTCCATGTGGAACACTTGCATCATGGAAGCTTCTTCCATGTACATATTGTTTTATTTCCTCCCACATCATCTCAGCCTCCTCATCTTTCATGTCTTCATCAAATAGCTCTATGCTGAATTAGACTTCAAAATTATAGCATGAAGGCATTTTCATTACCTTAAACCCATCAAAACCACTTTATCATTGTTCACTTGCTTAGAGAGTTGACCATTTTTTACATGAATAATGGCCTCCCCTGTAGCAAGGTATGGCCTTCCAATAATCAGAGTTACTTCGCCAACCTCCATATCTACGATGAAAATATCAGCTGGGAAGATGAGAGTGCCAACTTTGACCAAAATGTCTTCGATTACCCCATATGCTCTACGAACGGACCTATCCTCCATCTGCAAGGTGACACGGGTGGGGCAAGGTTCCCCCACACCTAGCTTCATGAACACGGACAAGGGCATCAAACTGATTCTTGCCCCTAAATAACATAGAGCAGTCATGGTAAGAGTATCTCCCAGGGTAACCGAAATCACAAAGCTTCCAAGATCTTTTCTCTTCTTCGGCAGTTCATTCTTAACACATTCTGATTTTTCAGCAGTTAATTTCACATGTGCAAAACTACTCATGCACCTTCTCCTTGAGAGGATTTCCTTGAGGAACTTATCATATGTAGGCATTTTAGATAAGGCCTAATCAAAAGGGATCTTATCTCAATATTCTTCAACATTTCCAAGAATTATCGAAAATCCTTGGTGTGGTATCTTTTTGTGTCCTTAAAGGATATGGAACTGCCTTAGACACATGAATAGTAGCAATAGTAACACATGACTGATGTTATCTCACTCAAAAATCTCACGGGCCTTAGTCTTAGAATCATCGGCTCTGGCATGAGTTGGATATGGCGAACCTTCGATGGAACCCCACTTGGAGTAGTGACTGCATTGACTTGACGAGGGTTATCCTCAATAGCATAAGGCAATGATCCTGAAGCTCTCGCAGATAGCTGAGTTGGAATCAGCCCAACTTGCACTTCTAAAAGTACGAAGTGAAGTCTTCTTGGACTGTAAGTCGGATGCCAATTCACTAACCTGTGTGGTCATTGTGTTCAAATTCTGACCCATTTGCATTATCAATATTGTGAGATTATGGATCTCCTAGTTTGTCACTAGTGCATCTGCAGTTGGAGCCTGTGAAACCGGTGGTGCTGGTGGTCTATGCTGAAACCCTGGCGCGTATGTGGCTCCTGATTAATCCCCATACCTGAAGCCTGGATGATCTCTGGTGCGTTTTCTGTAGTTTCTCTGGTTCTCGTTCTGCCGCTATCCTTGTGACGCCACGTATTTGACATCTTCAGTCGCAATATAGGCCAAGGCAGTGCCAGAGTCGTGATCTTCCTCTACAACAACTGTCTTCTTGTCTTGATGCAGATGCTTGGCCAAATCTGAGACTATCTTCGTGATCTCGTTCTTCCACTCATCGGTGATAGGCTCTGGCATTCTAGACAATCTTCTACTATCGTACAGCTGGTTGTCCAACTTAGATATATGCCTCATCAACGCATAAGCCCCATCTTTGTGTAGTGATACAGAAAATGTCCACATACTTTCCTTTTCACCGAGTCTTGGTTGGGGCGATACGATGCATGATAAAGACTTGTAGATTCTTTTCATACCCAAAATTGTGATTGGGGAATATTCTCAACATTCTATTGAAAAGCTCCCAAGCTTCTACCATGGTCTCGTCAGCCTATTGTGCAAAAGCAAGGATTTTTCCTCGTAGAGTGATGACACGCTAAGCCGCATAAATTTCTCCATGAATTCCTCCACGCATTGGTCCAAAGTAGTAATGGAACATGGCTCTCTGGACTATAGCCAATCCTTTTTATCACCTCTCAGACTGTAGGGAAATAGAATCAGCTTCAACGCCATTGGTTCAACATTTTTGTACCAGATGTTCTTGCAGTCGGCATTGAACTTTCGAATGAAGTTGTTGCGATCTTCTTCAATTTTTCAAGGAATTGGAACTGGTTTTCAATCGTCTAAATGGTTGCATGCTTTAGGATGAATTAAGAAAAGGTTATGAGGAGTAGATAAGGATGTGTGATCTTCGGGGACAAAGATTCTTTTACGGAAGGTATGACGTAACACTCAGAAATTCCTATAGGGCTATATTTTAATTATTTACAATTTTGAGGTAGTTGTGTAAATTTAGTATTCGAAATTGCTTGCTTACATCCACTGAGCATGAACTATCTAGAGTGTGAACTCATATAGGCGTGATATGGAATTATTGAGGAAATCGGGGCTCTTTTAGAATTTACTAAAACTTGGCCAAACTGAGATCAATGGGAATTTTGGGAGAGTTGTAGAGTAATTATAAATTTCGGGGCAAGTTTATCATTTTTAGAATCTCTCATTTTCTCTCTAATCCTACTTTTACCCTAACTCTTGGGAATTGCACAAACACCCCCAATAGGGCATGTAAGCCACTTGTCTAACTTATTTTGGCGCATCGTCCCTTAGGTAGAATCACCTCCTTCAACCCTCCACCAAGTGAATTTCTTGATCTTTTTCTAATTACCCTGGCGAGACCCCTAGGAGGTAGAGAACGTACCTAGACCCAAAAATGCATTAAAGTGGGGTTTGATCTTCCCTTGCCACATTTTCCAAGCAGGTTTATATGCCATGTAAACGTCGCGTGTTCTCCTTCATTGTTTCATGATTTTGCGAATAGTTTGATCTTGATTGTTCCAAGCATATCACTCTAAGATCTCATGTTAAAGTATTAAATCAAATTGGACTCTAACTTCTCTGAAATATGGGTTTAAGTTGGCTACTCAACCTTGTTCATTCTGGTATATGTTTGAATGTGAAAACTTACCAACTTGATGAGCCGATAACTTGATGATTACTCTGTAGAATATCTTGCTTGTTTTTCCTGTGTATTCCTCAAGTTTGGTACTTCCTGACCCATTGAAATTCATCATATGATATGACTCTGTTAAACAGCTAAATTTGGGTTAAAACTTGCTAAAAATTGTTGATCAAGTGAAGCTGTGTGCTTGGGCTGATTTGTGATGATTATATTTTGTAAATTACTTCATGAAAATGAGAGACCTTTGTTTATGCTAGTTCACAATATCTAACAATTAAAATCCATGTTGATCTCACTCTCAAATTCAGCTCCTAAGCACGATGTAATTTATGTTAAAGTTGCTGCCAAACTGTGCAAATACATTGTGTTCTCAACTCAATGATTTTTCCCAAGTTTGAACCTATATATCTTGCTTGCTATTTAACAGTTCAAGCTTATGTTTTCTTCTTCTTAGAGATGGTTGTAAGATCTTCAAAACCATATGTTACATGTATTAAATCTCATTCTCATTTTCCTACTCATATGAACTTGGAAACTTGTATGCATTTAAAATAAGTTTGTGTTGGAACTTACATAAACGTCTTTTTTCAAATGATCCTACCTCCTCGAGTATCTGTTGACACTGTGATATGTTTTATTCTTGAAAAGAACTATCTAAATACTTCAACCCATCTTCTATTGATCTCTTTCCCACTACTCATCGTTTTCCCTCAAATCTAGCTCGAAGTAGCTGAATAACCACTAAATCATTAAGAATTCGATCTCAACCTGTCAAATTCAGTCAGTCATAATTCTCTGAATATTTAGTGAAACTGTACTCTTCTTCCTCCTTTGAGAGGCTGACTAATAATACTTCAAGTCATTCCTTGAGGAGCACTTCCCATATCCCGCATGTATTGAACAGAAATCAAGTCCAAAGAGACTAGATTGAAACTGTGAAAATCACTCACTTATATTTGAACTGTGGGACTGTTGTTTTTCATCTAACTTTAACTTAGCTTTTCTTTTTGAATCCTATTAGTTATTAGCAGTAAAAATATTATCTGGAAACCTCAATCATCAGTATTCAAAACCATGTTCTCAGTTTCTCAAATCTCCTCATTTTTGACCAGGAACTGACTGTGAAGTTGACTTGAGAGGACCTCTTCACAACTTTGACTATCTGATTTGACGCAACAGATGTTCTAATTGACCAAAACATCCTTCTGAAAAGTGGTTCAAAATTACATTTCAAGTCTAAGGGTCAAGTTTAACCAAATGTGACTATCTGGAATATCTAGTTCAAATGAGTTGTCCATGAGGGGTAAAATAGTAATTCCACAATTTCTTCATTCAAGCACAAAAAATATGATACAAGACATGACCTCATGTCTCAGTACTAGTTTTCATAAATTCTGAAACTGAATTGTGTATATATGGACTTAAAAATAATTAGTCAAACTGAAAAAATGGGATAAAATGCAATTTTCCAACCTCCAGGGACTAAAGGGAAACTTAGTCAAACTTTTAGAACTTGAGTATAAACAACAAGAATTGGAGATTCAATTTTTAGTGGGAAACTCTGTGACTTGGAACTCATGAGGCTTGCTAGTTAGGCATAACTGAGGTGTTCAGGAACAGTCAGGGATTGTATTAATAAGTGTTAGCATTTGGTGCGCCCATGTGGGGTGCCCAATGCAATTATCTTAATATTATGGGGTTAGTTGCAATAAAGCTTAAACCTGATGGGGTTGGTAGCAAAGGTATGAACCTTTGGGGCTAATACTGCAATTGGGTATAAGTCTGTCTATATAAGGAGACAGCCTCTCATTATTTTATGCACTACTGTGTAGAGATCATGTGCTGATCAAAATACAGTTCTAGGAACCCTAGCCTCTCTCTCCTACTAGCCTCCATTAGTGGAACTTGGTGTGGATCGAGCCAGACTGTGGGAGCTAGGTGGGCACGTGAAAGCAAGCATCATACGATCATCCGCTGCGCTAGGAGCTAAGGAAGACAAGGTAAACACATGAATCTTCTGCTATAATTCATGTTGTAGATCTGTATGTGATATATCCTGTTATTCCTTCATTGGTATCAGGGCCCTAGGCTTGTTTTTCGTGCCTCTTTATGCGAACTCGAATCTGCTTAGAAAATCGAGTTTCTGAAATTTCATAATCTGTAGAAGAAACCTATATGGTTATGTATGGTTTTTCACGAAGATTCCAGAAATATAAATTTTATAATTTTTGGATAAACGATGTATTGGTTATGAATATTTTAAGATTCAGAACTGTATAAATCTGGACTGTTTTGATCTGATATGTAATTCTATTTTTTCAAAAGTTGTTATAATTTATTTTTGAATACATAATGGGAATCAGGGTGAAGACACGAGTCAAATGATATAAGTTTCATCGGAAACGGAGGCCGGGAAGGCGGCGCATGGGCTTCACGTGCCACTGACACCGCCCCCACGCGCGGCCACGCCGCCGCACGCGCCAAAGGGCTGTGGCAGACTGCTGACATGGCTAGTTCTGACGTGGCAGGTAACGTGGCGATGCCACGTCAGTACTAGAGACGACGTGGCGATGACATGGCAACCCACGTGTCTGCTGACGTGGACGATGACGTGGCATGCTGACATGGAAGCTGACGTCAGTTTATGGCTGACGTGGCGTGCCACGTGGCACGCCGAAGTGGCACAAGGCCAACGACAACGCGTGGCGGAGGAGGAGGCGCCCACGCGCGGCGGCGCCTGAAGGCGCGTGCGGCCTCCTCGCGCCATCATTTTTCACCAAATTTTTTTTACAGAATCGGAATTAAGTTTCCTCTCGTAGATAGTGCTTTGTGAGCTGACAGATCTTGGCCACGTGGCAACCATCCAGCACACCATATTGTGCTCCATACACACTGGATCACCAGCCGAGCTGATCCATGTGGGGGCTGCGAGACAGAGCCCTCGCATACCACTGCACGGGACTTGTAGGGACTTAGTGGTTTGGAGGCTAGAGTAAGCCCTGTCGCGTGCGAGCCAAGCCCGCGCGCGACCTTTAGTAACTGCTTTTGAGAGATTTATGGCACGAGCTCCATAAACCCGGTCAATCCGGTCAAACCCGGTCAACCTCGTAACGGTTCCGGTATTCGCGTACAACGTGCTGTAACGGTCCCTATATACTCGGACGAACGTGCCGTTGTGGTTAAGCTAATTAAGCCGCCATTAATGGGCGCATTAACCACACTACAACGGTCACGTTCCCTGCTATATATAGGACGTTAACCTTTCCATACAAAGGAGAACACACTTGCCATACGCGGAAGCTCTGCCAAACCTCTGTCTCTCTCTCAGACATTACTACTGCCTTACTCTCTCCCTACACACAACCCAACTCTTCCTGTGCTATCTCTGATCCTCTACATACGGTGTACACGGAGGTCTCCACGCCGGAATCTCTTGTGCACATTTTGGTGAACCCGACGTGAACTTACCAACAAAAGCAACCATGTCTCAAGAGGATGATATCAGCAACAGATCGCCTTCCACCGAAACCGCCTCGGGAGAGGATACCGGCCGTACTCCTACCACTCCCGGCGAGACACCGACGCTAGAGTCCTTGGACGCCACTGTCCAAAGTCAGGCGAAAGCTCTCAAAGCTCAGTCTGCTCAACTAGAACGGATCTTGGCCGTTCTGGGCACCCTTGCGCCGAATCCTTCACCAGCCACCGCCGTCCCTCAAGGAGGAGGAGCCCCTACCGCTCCGGGACTGGGAGTGTCAACCACACCTCCCAACCCTAATCTGCAGACTCCGCCGGCGACTACGCAGCTGCCTTCAATTCAGGGGTCAACGGCTCAGATGTTGCCTCTCACCGCTCACACTCCTCAGCCTCCGGCTTTGGCATCTAACCTGGCTTCGCAGTACCCCTTGCCTCCTCCAACGGCGATCTGGGGCAATGCGAGTAGTCAATATGTCCCCAATCCTTCGGCGGCGTATGTGTCGCCTCCGCCTGCGGCAACCCCCTCTTTCTGCTACCGAGGGAAGCATTCCAGAATGCATGACGTCCCTACAGAAGCGCATGGACACCATTCTGGCTCACCAATCATTCGCGAACACCACTATCCCGAAGCTAGACAACGATCCACCCATCCCGCGAGAGATCTATCTCATGCCTAACCCGGCGGGGTATAAGGCTCCTAGATGGGACAAGTTCGAGGATGTCAACGGAAACGCTCATGAGCATGTCATGCATTTCATTGATGTCATGGGGCCATACGGAGCCGATCCCAAATTACTGATGCGAGAGTTCCCGAAATCTCTGGGGAACGTAGCGTACAAGTGGTACCGAACGTTGGAAGCCGGATCCGTGAAGACTTGGGACGACATGGTCCAGAAGTTCTATACCAAGTTCTTCCAGATGGAAGAAAAGGTGACGATGATCCATCTCTCGCGGATGTATCAGAAGCGCGAGGAGGACGGGATCACTTTCATTAAGAAATTCAGGGCGAAGTTCTTGGAGTGCAAAGATCCAATGCTCGAAAGCCGGCTCGTAGAGATATGCCTGAAGTGCATGCGAGATGAATACAAAGGTATGCTCATCAATCTGCAGACACCTACGTTTTCAAAGCTCATCGAATGCACCAAGAACAGCGAGCCTATAGTAGAGAGACAGAAAAAGAAAAACGCCCCGGAGCGATCTTCGAGTGGCACCACCTACAAAATCGGAAGGTTCAGTTACAAGAGGGGACGCGAAGCCGAGGTCAACACAGTTTCACCCCAGAAGCAGGCGAAGGTGGTGGACTTCGACGTACCACCTCTGCCATGTTCGGTAGAGGAGGCAAGCGATCTCTGCAGGCAATGGCGCAAGGACGGCGTCCTACCGCCGCTCGAGAAAGTACCCTCCAAGGAGATGGTGAGGTACCCGAAGTGGTGCGAGTACCACGGCAAGGTCATGCATCCTACAGCGGAATGTAGGAAGCTCAGGATTGTATTCAATCAAAAGATGAAGAACGGCGAGCTGATCGTCAGTGATCACAGGAAGGATGTGCGGAATAATCCGCTTCCTGCTCATGCGGAGCAAGGCTCGAAAGGCAAAGAGGTCGCCATGATCTCGATTGTAGACTTGGAAGAAGTCGCAGAGGATGGTCTACCCATCATCGCCGAGGTCCGTGAAGACGAAGACTACAGCATGGACACAGAGGATGAACGTGCCGACCGGATGAAGGGGTCGCACGGCTTCAGCAGATTCTTCGACGAGATGAATTTCTCGGAGAAATGCCGGACAGAAATGACGAAAGCGATCTTAAGGATAGCAGAGGACTACGAGGAAGATTTTGTAGTCTCCAACGGGAAAGTCATCAGGGCGTCTCGCTCAACGGAAAAGATTATGGCCTTTTCCGCCAGCGACAAAAAGACAGATGCGAGCCACCAGAGGCCTCTCTATGTGACGGCCATCATCAACGGCGTCGAGTTCAAAAGAGCATTCTTCGATGGAGGAGCAGCAGTCAACGTTGTTTCGCTCCACACACTGAAGCTAGTAGGGATCCCAGAGCACAAGATCGTCAGACGTCCATCTCCGCTGATGGGATTCGGAAGCGACTCTAGAATGACGATCGGATGGATCCGCCTGGGCGTTCAGATTGGCAAAATCAAGTGCTCAGCGAAATTCTACGTCATAGACGCGAACACTACGTATCACATGATTATAGGTCGAGCCTGGATTCATCGCTTCGACGCGGTTCCTTCAACGGCTCACCAGGTTATGAAAGCTATCTGGAACGACAGAATAGTTGAGATACCGGCTTCGACAAATCCATTCAACTTGGATGAAGCACATCTCAGCGAGGCGGTGTGGTTCACCGAGATGGCGGACGAGCAAACACCCGGACCATTCAATCCTACTCCTTTACCTCTATGGGAGAATATCAAGGATCAGTCACCAGCGGGAGTAATGGTGACAAGATAAGATGCCAAGGAAAAGCCGCCCACACGCGAAGAGGCACCACGGATCGCGTACCAGCGAAAGAGTGTGTATACACTAAAGCGAATTGCAAAGCATGACCCCGAAGGCAAGGAGATAGAGAGTTTCTACGCCAATGGGAAGAAGTGCTATCGCATATGAAGGTGCGCGGGGATGTCCTCACACGGGCATGGGGATATCCCTGAGCAAATCAATCAAATCGAGCGGATCGCGGTAACGAAAGAGCCAATGCAGAGCACTCGAGACGAGAAGCTCAAAGAAGCACCTGAATGCATGGAAGATAGGCCCAGACCACAAAAGCAACAGCTAAAGGAAGTGTTCCTCAGCCCGAACGAGGAAAAGAAGAGGCCAGTCTTTCTAAGTGCATACCTCACAAGCGAGGAGGAGCAAGGACTGCTACAACTCCTAACTGAATACAAGGATGTGTTCGCATGGGAGTATGACGAGATGCCAGGGCTGGATACAAGCATCACCATGCACCGTTTAGACATCATCCCAGGGTCTAAACTGGTAAAGAAAAGCACAAGAAGCTTCAGGCCGGAGCTTAACGTGAAGATCAAACAGGAGATTGTCAAACTCCTGGATGCCAAGTTCATAGAGCCGAATCATCATCCCACATGGCTGGCCAACATTGTTCCAGTGGTAAAGAAGAACGGACAGCTTCGCATCTGTGTGGACTTCCGGGATCTCAATCGTTTCTGCCCAAAGGACGATTTTCCACTGCCCAATATCGATTTGCTTATCGATTCAACAGCGGGCCATCGCATGTTCAGTTTCATGGACGGCTTCAGCAGGTACAACCAAATCAAGATGGACCCCGAGGATGCGCGGAAAACTGCATTCATCACTCCGGTGGGGGTATTCAACTACACGGTAATGCCGTTCGGTCTCAAAAACGCGGGTGCGACCTATCAGCGAGCCATGATGGCCCTGTTTCACGATATGATGCACAAAGAGGTGGAGTTCTATGTGGATGACCTTGTAGTCAAATCCAAACAGGAAGCAGATCACCTCGCAGATTTACGAAAAGTGTTCAATAGATGTAGACGCTTTCAACTGAAGATGAATCCTATGAAATGCGCATTCGGGGTAACATCAGGGAAGTTCTTGGGATGCGTGGTTCATCGCCAAGGAATCGAGCCTGACCCTGCGAAAGTATCAGCTATCACTGGCATGACGCCACCCCATAATCAAAGTGCCTTGAAGACATTTTTGGGAAAGCTATCATATCTGCGGAGATTCATCCCAGCGATTGCCGAAATCACCTGCTGTTTTAGTGCCCTTCTCAAGAAAGACGCTGTATACGGCTGGACTCCGGAGCACGAAGCTGCGTTCGAAAAGCTGAAGGATCTGCTGACGTCTTCAAAAATAATGATCGCACCTCAACTGGGATCACCGCTTCTGCTATATCTGACGTCCACAAGGAGATCCATAGGAGCACTCTTGGCTCAGGAGTACGAAGGCCAAGAGAGGCCTATCTACTATATCTCTCGCATTGTGCAACCTGCTGAATCAAGGTACACAGACATCGAACGTCATTGCCTTGCTTTGTTCTTCGTGATAGAGAAGTTGAAACACTACTTTGCCTCGCACAAAGTGATAGTGGTCACCAAGAGTGACCCCATACGATATCTGCTAACTCACACTACTCCTGTAGGGAGATTGGCGAAATGGTACATGACCATATCTCAGTACGATATCACATGCGTGCGACCGCGAGCGATCAAGTCGCAGGCGGTAGCGGATCTGTTAGCACAGTTCCCCGATAACAGCCACGAGCCCGTGATCGAAGAAGAGCTCGAAGGCCCTGAAATCTATGCAATCGACGTGCCCTATTGGACGCTCCACTTCGACGGCTCGTCAACAAGGAAAGGCGGAGGCATTGGGATAGTCTTGACCAAGCCGGATGGGGAGGTCATACAGATGTCCGCCAAGCTCAACTTCGCAGTCACAAACAATGAAGCAGAATACGAGGCTCTCATTGCGGGGCTCCGTGCGGCAAAAGCTTTGGAAGTAAGTAATCTGACGGTCATGGGAGACTCCAAGTTGATCGTCAAGCAAGCCTCGGGCGAGTACGGTTTGAAGGAGATTAACCTTCTGTCTTACCGCACCCTAGTACAAAAGCTAGTACAGCAATTCTGCGATGTGAGGTACGAGCACAAGCCCCGAGCAGACAACAGGCATGCAGATGCTTTGGCTACCTTGGGATCCAAGGTCAGTACAGATAAATGTCCCGCAAGGATCTCGATCGAAGTGCGAACATCGTCAGCATTGACGACGAACACATGGATGATTCGGACTGGAGAAAAGCAGTCTTACAAGCTATCGCAGAAGGCACAAGCAGTGAAAGCTGGGCACTCACAAAAGGGTATTGCATACATGACAACACCCTTTACTACAAGGGTCCTGGCGGAATACTCATGCGATGCGTCTCCGAGCAAGAGGGACAGCTATTGCTAGAAAAGATTCACCAACATGCTTGCGGAGAAAGTGAGGTGTCAATCTATCGAAAGGCTCAGAGATATGGCATTCATTGGCCAGACATGTCAACAGCTGCGGCCCTGATACAGGGGAAGTGCGAAAGTTGCGCATTAATCAAAGATTCTCTACTCATCGCTCTAACTGATGATGACACAGATTGGAGGAAGCCGCTCTTTGACTTTCTCACTCAGGGCACCGTGCCTGAATCGAGAAAAGAAGCTGAGAAATTGAAGAGGAAAGCATCCCGATATGTGGTGCAGGAGGACTTGCTTTGGCGAAGAGGTCATGAGGGCAACTTGCTGCGATGTCTAGACGGCAGAGAAGCACAAGAAGTCATGGACCTTTCTCATCAGGTGGAACACCAAGGAGGTGCGAAATTATGCAGACAGCTCCTCTCAATTGGATATTTTTGGCCCACGATGGAGGCTGATTGCCGCACCAAAGTACGGCGCTTCCAGGAGTGTCAATTCAAAGGAAACCTAGTGCACGCTCCCGCTGTGGATCTACATGCATTGGGAACGCCATGGCCATTTCACACAGGGGCGCTAGATTTCATTGGCCCCATTCGACCAACTTCGCACGGGAATCATTTTATTCTCACCGCAACTGAGCTATTTACCAAATGGGTGGAGGCAATACCATTAAAGACGGCAAACGCGCTAGCTGTGGTCAACTTCATCCAAGAAAACATCATATGCAGGTTCGGAATTCCAAACACCATTCTTTCAGATAATGGTACTCCTTTTGTTAATCGCCAGGTGGCTGCGAAGCTAGCAGAGTACAATATCAGGCAAATATGTTCCACCCCTTATTACCAGAAGTGGAACGGGCAAGCTGAAGCGACCAACAAAACGCTGTTAAGAATTTTGAGCAAGATGGTCGCGGATGACCACAAGAAGTGGGCCGACTCTCTAAGCATAGCTCTGTGGGCTTACCGAACTTCTCCAAGGACACCCACGGGGGCCTCACCATTCCTACTATGCTATGGGGCCGAAGCCGTGGTACCTGCGGAGGTGAGAGTTAATTCGGCAAGGTTAGCCTTCCACGCACTCTACGAAAATCAACGTGATCATGACTTGGTCTTGCTGGAGGAAAAGCGAGAACAAGACAAAAGGACCAACAAGCGGTATCAAGAAAGGATCGCTCGTGCTTACAATAAGACGGTCCAGCGGAGAGATTTCGCAGTTGGAGATTTGGTCCTGCGCGCATCCGATCACTGCATGCGAGATGCGGCTCACCCAAAGTTCGCAGCCAATTGGGAAGGACCCTTCGAAGTCACAGAAGTCTTCGACAGCGGCTATTGCAGCATACGAAGGTTGCACGGTACAACCTCAACCCCGAGTTCAGTCAACATGCGCTGGATTAAGAAGTACTATCCCTGACTTCTCCCATTTCATACGTTTTATTATAACATCGATTAATGTCTTGTATGGCTACGATTTACACAATCTCCTCTCCCATATGAGAGGATTGTAATCTCATCTCTCCCATATGAGAGCATCATAATAAGAGAATTCTCCCAAATGAGAACTTCATATTTCCGGATGTCAATTTTGCTTCATTTTAGTTTGTTATAACTGTTAACAATGGGCTATCCGCCACAACAGCGATCTATGCAAATGCGATCTTAACTGATCATCTAAGCCTATCTGCCATGATAGCAGCCTATGCAAATGCGATCTTAACTGATCATCTAAGCCTATCTACCATGATAGCAGCCTATACAAATGCGATCTTAACTGATCATCTAAGCCTATCTACCATGATAGCAGCCTATGCAAATGCGATCTTAATTGATCCTCCAAGCCTATCTGCCGCGATAGCAGCCTATGCAAATGTGATCTTAATTGATCTTCTAAAGCCTATCTGCTACGATAGCAACTCATACGCAAAACGATCTTAATTGATCTTCTAAAGCCTATCTGCTACGATAGCAACTCATGCGAAAAACGATCTTAATTGATCTTCTAAAGCCTATCTGCTACTATAGCAACTCATACGCAAAACGATCTTAATTGATTTTCTAAAGCCTATCTGCTACGATAGCAACTCATGCGAAAAACGATCTTAATTGATCTTCTAAAGCCTATCTGCTACGATAGCAACTCATGCGAAAAACGATCTTAATTGATCTTCCAAAACCTATCTGACACGTTAGCGATATATGCGTAACGTGATCATAAAACAATCTTTCAGGCCTATCTACCGTTATAGCAGCGTTATACGAATGCGATCTAAAATTTGTCTTTAAGCCTATCTATTGAGATAGCAACATCATGCAAAAATGATCTCAAGTAATCTGCAAAGAGTCTATCTGATGTGATAGCACTGACATTTGAAATTGAAAGCAAATCACAAGCCCATCTGCTAGGATGGCACAACTGCGCAAATACGGTCTCGAACGACCTAATAAAATATCTGCGAATTTATATGGCAGATAGCAAATGCGAAATACGTATATAGCATAATGCAAGGCGAAATATGCCGATACGCATGCGAAATTGTATTTTGTTGCAACAGCACAGCAAATAATACAAAAGCTATTTATCATTATGAGTCGAAAAGACTTACAATTTATCTGTCTAGATAGCAGCTTACAAGCGAAAAAGCTCAAATCTAACTACGCAGCCAACATGGCTTACAATACATTCGAAAAGTAACTGACAAGCCAGCAGAGACACACCACGGGAATCCTGACTGAAAAGGATGAACCCAACGGTCATCTCTCGCAGGTAGGGTCTTGCTCCAAGAGCCACATGAAGCCATACGTTCAAGATCCCAGTATTTGACAAGGCCCTTGTCAGATCAACATCCCATGAGATGTGCCTGAGGAACCACCGGTTCCGGCGTTTAACAGGCAAGCAGAAGCTCCAAAGGGCAAGGGTTCCTTGTAGACGGGGATGAACGCAACGGTTCGCCACCCTGAGCTCACGAACGTGGGGGCAAGAAATTCTCCTCCAGGGATGCTGGAGGAGAATTCAGCCGTTCATTACGAATCGGTAGCACGGTCACTACGGCGCTGCACCTCACCGGGAGGCGGCCGGAAACATGAACTGCAAACATAATACACGAAGAAAATTCTTCGAACACACATGAAGTATCATATCCATCTCCTTGACGATGGTTACAAAGAGCAATAAGCCTCATAAGGCGGATCTTGGAAACTATTTCTATAGCACAAAGCGCAAACTCAGGACTCACAACTTGGAGTTGCCATGAATCAACGGAAAATAAGCGTTGAAGCCAGCAGTCGTAAGGACTCACGGCAAAGCACATTTTTTGGGATGAAGAACCCAAATGACAAATACAGGGTTTACATAGACCTGTGGAGACTCTTCAGTTGCCAAGATGAGTCAGCATAATTTGAAAAGAGGGCAAGGTCAATCACTTACGCCTTGAAAAGCGGTAACGATCAATTACCCTACTAAAGGCTACGACGATTCAGTTGCGTATCCTAATTAGTGACGGATGGTCATGATTCGGATGGACTTCCCAAGGAAAGCGTGCTTATCTTCCAAGAAATTAGCGCGAAAATCAAGCAGAGTATCAATTGCTGATGTCATAATTGGATATGCACAGAGATATCCTATCAAATCCCAGAAAGGGCAAAACGGGCAAGTCGATTCTTTTTGTTAAAAAAAAGGGGGGAGAAACATTAGCAACATTACATTAATGTTTCAGCATTACATTAATGTTCTAGCTATTCCATGCTACTTTTTAAATTCAAAAAGTCAAAGCAAATTCTTGATCAAGGAGTCATGGGGCGCGAACTGATGGCTCAGCTTCTCTACCTGCTCCACTTCTTGCTTCAATTGCTCGCACTTGGCATTCATCTCATGATAGAGCCTCGTAGCCTCTTCAGCCTTTTGCTTCTGCTGCTCCACCTTTTGCTTTTCAGCTGCGAGGTTTTGGTGGCCGAGTTTCAAAGTTACGGCTGCACGAATCAGGGTAACTCTTTTCATAAGAAATCTGAACCCAATCTGCCTTGGACTTTGGCAAGAAGATTTTGGCACATGCCAAAAAGCAGCTCGGCACTCTGAACAGAAATGGTCGCAGGCGTGGCCATAGACAGCTGCTCCAAAATACAAATGGCTTCGGTAAGAAACAGCCTCCTGTCGAAAGGCCCTATCTCCAGAGATCTTTCAAATGATTGAGGGTAAGTGAGGCGCATCCGAACTACCCAGTCCACATCAGTTTGCTTCAGACCTAAAGCAATGTCAAAGCTAAGTTATGATGTCAAACTCGCAAGTGAATAATGCGAGATGCAAACAGCAAATCTCTACTTACCAGTTCCTTCCAGAATCTCACGAAGAGAAGGGATGCGCATTGCCGGAGTGGTCGAAGACTGACCTCGCTCCATAGCTCTCCTGTCAGCTGCGAGCTCTAACCCCTCGTAGTTAGGAGGAAGAGTATAGGCCGCACCAGCTGCGACAGCATTCCCAACCTGCGAGCCCCAAAAGCTCCACGCAGGAAGAGGTGCCGCTGACTCAGTCATCGCCGGAGGCAAAGTGATAGCCGAAGTTGCTTGGCGAGGGACGCTCTCAGATGCGGAAGCATTAGCAGCACTTGTTCTTACTTCCTCAGCGCCAGTATGGGCATCTTCCTCCATTAGCACAGCATTAGCTTCAACATCATCAGAAAGTTCGATGATGTCCTCAAGAGGGTCTCCTGCGTGATCAGTAGCTGCGACGGGCTTCTCGGTATGGGGACTCGGAATCGGAACATAGGACGCAGAAGGCTGACTTCTCTGCTCCGGCACAGGTTCCTCAGCATTGCCTGCGATACAAAATGCGATAGTATGAGGTAACTCGCATTGTATGTTATTTTACTATCTTTGCCAAAGCTAAGAGCAAGCACCTCCACGCGAAGGTGGGATTGAGGTATCTTCGTCATACACTAAAGACGTGGAACCATGCCCTATAAGTGTGTCCTCATTAAGCAGGTCTTTAAAAGGAGCGTGACCTGGGACGCGAAGAAACCAGTCATGATTCTGTTTCAAGTTGCTAAGGTCTAGACCATGCATATCGTTCAAATGATTACCTGAAGGTTCTCCGCATTTTCCTACTAGCCAACGGCGAATGTCATCTTTTGACACACCATGCTTTAATGCACCCACTACAACATCTCTATAAGTTACTGCGAGATTGAAGATCTCACCTTTATTGCCGCCTGCGATCTCTTCAAAATATGCCTGGGCTTGCTCCAAAGCTGCTGCATCCTCTTCTGGAGCCACATCCCCCTCCTCAGTCTGAGGAGCTACCTCTTCGGGAAGCATATCTTCCTCGTCAGTGGGACGCACTAAGTCGTCAACATTTTGCTCTTCGAGGCTCCGCTGTCTCACACGCTCGAGCTCCTCCTCTTCGCGCTGCCTTCTTCTTTCAGCAGCTTCCGCGGCTGTCTTCCTGGACTCGGCAAGAACGTCCTCGCTTATGGGTTCGTCTGGAATGCTAGAATGAGCATTCTTCTTTTGTCTCTTGGCCAAAAGGCCACCGATGGTCTCATTATCATCATCATCATCTGCGAAGGAACGATTGGTTTAAGAAAGAGTTGCGAAAGAATTACGATAATGAGGAAACGCGATGGAGGTACCTCCTGATTCTTCCTCATGTATCACATTTGTTCTTTCTTCTTCTTCTTCATCACCTTCTCTGGGCTCCTGCCTCTCCTCTTCTTCCTCCTGGTCGAATGGAACGAAGGTCTCAACTGCGAGTTCCTTCCGCGCTCTACTGGGCATGCGACCTTTGCCTTTATCCTTGACAGAAAGGGACCTCGCTGGAGGGGAAGTTGGAGCACTTCTAGGGGAAGAAATGGTAATTCCCTTTTGCTTGGGTCTCTTCCCTCTCGGCGCAGCAGTCGCTGGAGGAGACGGATTATCTCTGGGTGGAGACACGGCCGGAGCATTATCTATCAGCGAGTCAGCAAAAGCATTCATGACTGCGCGAATCCTGGTTTCGACTTCGGGGTCCATCCTCCATGCTAGCATGAACGACTGTCCTTGTCTTTTGGTGGCAACCATGGTGTTAACCAACGACTTGGAACGATCGCCAGATGCGAATCTCCGCACATGACACTGCAGCAAACAATACAGAATGAAGGCATCAACATGTGGAAATCAAGAAGCTTAACGCACGCGAAAAATTGCTTACCTTAGCAAATGCCTCGCTATATTTGATGACATGCGAGTCGCCTTTCTTGACTGCGGCGATCTTTTCTTTCAGAATGACGTCAGGGCACAAATGGTTCTCATGATCCAACAATGAGTAGCAACCATATTCAGACTCGCTCAGACTGCAGTTGGGGCGAAACGGAAAAGAGTTTCTCTTGATCAAGGGAGCTCTACTCGGTTGAGCGGCCGACTGTGTCTCAATCCTCGTTTGCTGGGCGACCCAGTATGCGAGCCAGTTCTGGGAACAACCGCCCTCGCGGGTACCTGCAGGGTGCTCAAAGGGAAGATTGTTCATGAAGACTGTCTTGCACTCCTTTGTTAGCAAGCGCTTATAGCAACCTCTGATAATGGACTGGGGCCAGATTGATGGTGCCACTGCATCAAAACCGAACTGGGGAGAAACTCGAGTGGGGTCAACATCCACGGTAATCCTCTCATACCTTGGCGCGAGCTCACGAATATGCTCTGCGAGGGCAGGAAGGGAACCCCGCAGACACCAGCAAAAGAACTCGCGATTGCGCTCATGGAAACACGATCCCTCTTCGAATAGAAGCTCTTCTGAGAAGACAACACCCTTAGAAGGATACAGCTTCGGAAACCATCGCACGTTCTCAATGCGCGTGGCATAGGGCCTGGCAGTGAACTCTTTCCGCTTGTCGCATGTCAAGCTCCAAACGCACTTGGTATTGTTCGCTCCGAACCACCTCGCAGCTCTGCCACTGTTACGCTCCTCCGTCTCGCCTGGGGGACACCACTTGTCGGGTTAAAGAGCAGTTGGAGCATAGGACGACCATCGCTCGAAGACCCACATCGTCAAGAAGGAAATATTGACGAAAGTCAGTATATCGAGGCGGCCACGCGACTCCTTCATGGCCGCAACCAGATGATCAAGCCTATAGTACAGCGTGCCCAAGACCAAGGGTCCGAGTGCGACCCTCTGGCCAAGGGCGAGCCTCACAGCAAGCGGCAGAACGTGGTAGAAGACCCCATCATGCGGGTGACCATCAATTAAGTACCTCGACAACCATGCACAGAGGAAACCACAAAGGGTCAAGTGATAGCCTTTACCCTTCACGTAATTCTTGGCCTCTGGGTTCTCACTCAGAAGCTTCTTGGTGATGCTGCTGTTCGCATAGTCACGGAAGAAGTACTGCACCCATTTGTTCCATGTATTCTTCGCAGACGTATCAACCAATTGCCAGTTCGGAAGGGCTTTAGTTGTGGTCCACCGGGTGGAGATTTTCTTTACCTCTGATAGGCATTCCTCTATCTGTGTGTACAAAGCAATCTCCGCAGCTGTCCTCAGAGGACTCAAAGGGTCTACCTCACCCATGGGAGAATGATCGTACAGCATATGCACGTCCTCGAGTGTGGGGGCAGCCTCAAACTCAGCAAAGTGGAATGTGTGAGTCGCAGGCGAGTAGCGGGAAAGAAGGTTTAGAAGCATGGACTGGTCCAGCTTCACGGCAGCACCCTTCATAGCACGAACAGCGAAGTATACGCCGGCCTCATCAAGAGTCGCAGCATGATTGGTCAACACGTGGTCGATCCACTCATCCATGTAGTCCAATTTCTGGACAAAGGCTTGGGTAGAAATCGCAGCGTAGGGGAAGTACCCATTTTCGATTCCCAATCGAACCACATCCTCGGAGCCAATTAACTCGAGCAAGGCTGAGTTAACCGGGGGAGTCAGTGTTAGCAATCCCTCATTAGGGACAGGAGCAGGCATTTTCTTTGCCTTAACCCTCGCGTGGTAAAAATCTTTGCCACCCAGATAGGGGGCTTTTCGCCACAAAGCTTGCGGAAGATCAGGTATCTCTTCGTCCTCCTTGGTGGGTTTGGTTCCTTTTGTCTTGGCCATTCCTGCTGAAGAGCAAGAAAAAAGGGGGGGAGAAATACCACACTTCATTTTGAATTTCGAGATTCAAGATCTATGGAAAGAAAGATGAGCAGTTTCTGGTATCAATTTCAGAAATTAGAGGGTTGCATTATCGGTGATTTCAAAACCCCACATCCGAAGTCCTTATTACTGGATTAAAGCAAAAGTGGGTTCAAAGATCAAAGCTTCTTCGCAAGTTTCAACAGATAATATGTCGTGGGTTTGCAGATCCAACACAGTTCAAAGCATACACTGGTATTCTAAATCAAAATCGAGCAAGGCCAACCTTGTTTTCGCGAAGCCTGCTTGGATATGCACAGTTGAAGAAGACAATTCGCAGTTCTGAACTGGTGATTGATTATCTGAATCTGCTCTCGGAGACCTCCGGGTACCATTCACTTTAAGAGAAAGAAGTGATGCTTTGCAACAATGGGGGATACAAACTATTTATCCAAAAACAATGAAGGGTTGCGTCCTTTCAGTAGTCGAATCGCAACCGTCACCGTCGAATCGCGCAATCACAGGACAAGCTGACGTCACGCCTAAAACCCTAAAGGCCAGACGGCACGACTCTAGGGGTTTTAGGTCATAATGGCACGCACGGGGGCTGAACTTACCCGTATTTGAATTGGTGCGTGGCGGCAACGCGTATGTTTGTTTCCGCGCATGGAAGTCTATACAGCTATGAGTCTTCACGCGCAGAAAGGGGGCTAATGTAGATAGTGCTTTCTGAGCTGACAGATCTTGGCCACGTGGCAACCATCCAGCACACCATATTGTGCTCCATACACACTGGATCACCAGCCGAGCTGATCCATGTGGGGGCTGCGAGACAGAGCCCTCGCATACCACTGCACGGGACTTGTAGGGACTTAGTGGTTTGGAGGCTAGAGTAAGCCCTTTCGCGTGCGAGCCAAGCCCGCGCGCGACCTTTAGTAACTGCTTTTGAGAGATTTATGGCACGAGCTCCATAAACCCGGTCAATCCGGTCAAACCCGGTCAACCTCGTAATGGTTCCGGTATTCGCGCACAACGTGCTGTAACGGTCCCTATATACTCGGACGAACGTGCCGTTGTGGTTAAGCTAATTAAGCCGCCATTAATGGGCGCATTATCCACACTACAACGGTCACGTTCCCTGCTATATATAGGACGTTAACCTTTCCATACAAAGGAGAACACACTTGCCATACGCGGAAGCTCTGCCAAACCTCTGTCTCTCTCTCAGACATTACTACTGCCTTACTCTCTCCCTACACACAACCCAACTCTCCCTGTGCTATCTCTGATCCTCTACATACGGTGTACACGGAGGTCTCCACGCCGAAATCTCTTGTGCACACCTCTTTTCTGGGATTTTTTCATAATTTTTGGAAAAATAGAAAATTTTATTAATTTCCAGATTAATTAATTAGTGTTTAGCACACTTCCCGAGCAATTAGACGACCTTAAACACACTGTTTTGAGCCCAAATTTTTTCTGGAGACTTAGGACATTTTTCCATACTATCTACCATAGGTGGTGAGACCTTAAGAGGTTTAGAGCAATTTTTGATCTTTTTAGTTGATTAGAATATTGCTTATTAATTTCCAGTAATTAGTATTTAATTCTGGAAATTTCCTGAAAATTTCAATATGTTTATTTTATCATTATACATGCTGTTGTGGGTTGAATGGATGTGTTTGATGCATGGATGTGGCTTAGATGGTTTTAGATTTGGTTTTGGTTTTGTTTTGAATATGTAATCAAAATACGGCCTGCGTGTCGTGCCTCTCTGCATACTCTACTGTCTTCTCTTCTCATTCAATCGCCTCTATGAGGTTACTTCTTATTAATAATAAGATAGTTAGTGAAGATTGAAGTATAGAAGCTTCAAGAGAGGTGGCCAAACCAAAAAGCTATGGCGCAAGGTGCATGGAGCAAATAGACGAACCAAGGAGCTTCAAGAGGAGTTCTCAAGATAGGCGAGATCCATGAGGTGAGAAGTTCAAGACTTGCTCAAGACGTACTCTGAATAGTGGGAGTGAACCTTAGGGGCCACATCCATTGCATATTTATTTATGCTTGTGCTTGTTTTATGTTATAATTGCGTGTGATTGGATATAACTTTATAACCTCGCATGCTAAAGAACTAAAACAAAAGAGCTCACATTAAGACATGATTAAAACTAATAGGGAATCATAAGTGGCAATATTTGATTCCTAGAATTGCTACTAGGTTTTGGTGGAGTCCTTATTAAGAACTATTAATTTTTAATCTTGTCTAAATGTTTCTAGGAGCTGAAAACAATGCTAGTAATTAACTTCCACTTTGTCTCATATTTTTTTCAGTTACGATGACTCAACCACTTAAAACTGCAGTAATATTGAACAGAGATAATTTCCATACATGGTATAGAAGTGTGATTTGCCACTTCATAGAGCTGGATTTGTCTGAACACTTGCATGTGGCAAAACTCGAGCCTTGAGAGCCACAGGGTGGCCCAAATGAGGCATACAGACGTGATGTTGAGGCTTAACAGAAATGGAAAACCGATGACAACATGGCATGTCTGGAATTGATGGATCTAGTGAAGTTTTAAATCCTAGAGTCAATCGAGATTGATTATGCAAAGAAGTTTTGGGATGACATCCTCGCACGGTATGGAACATTTGACAGCCTCCAAGAGCCATACCTATGGAGGATTCTCACAACTTTGAAAAGAAAGAATGCGACTCCATGGAAAAGCACCTAAGAGCCTTATCATTCTATATTTCTGAGCTTATAACTTCAGGGCATGAAGTAACTAATGAAAGGCAACTCAGAGCACTGAGGATGTATCTACCAGAGTCATGGGAACCCGTGAGAAAAGTGTTGGTGGAATCAGAAGACATTAGAACGTTGGAGATGCCAAACAATATCTGATGTTTGAAGAACAAAGACTGGAATATGCCAGAACTAGCAGCTCAACACTGGAGGTAGAAGGCTCATTCTTGGCCAAAGGGCCGAGTGGGAGCATTGTGGGATACGAACCTAAAGGCCAATTGGGCCCATGCCCGAAGATCAGTAAAATAAGAGTAGGAAAAAGGTCCAGAAACATGAAACATATAAAGTGCTTCAACTGTCAGTCATATGGCCACTTTGCTCGTGATTGCACCGAGCCAGAGGTACACTATAATCCAAAATCTGACTGTTTTGTTATAAGTCAAGTTTATATTGCCGATTCCCCTAACGAGTGGGTTTTGGATTCAGGTGCGAGCGACCACCTAGCATGCAATCGTGACGCATACACAGATTATAGGCGAGTACCAGTGGGCAGTAGAAGAGTATACATGGGGAACAACTCCTTCGTTGATGTAGTGGGAATTGGCACATGTCAGCTGAAGATGAGGTCTGGAGAGACACTTGTCCTCCATGATGTTCTATACGCTCCTGATGAACGCAAGAACTTAGTTTTAGTTTCTAGACTTTTGGATTTGGATTACAAACTTGTTTATGAAAGTAGAGTTGCCAAGCTGTTTTGTGGCAATTCATATTTTGGTACTGGATTGATTTCTCGTGGTTTATTTTATCTAGACATTATTGGTCCTAGCTTTGGTGATGTTTATGATTCTTGTTCATTCATTACGTCTTCTATGATGTTGATTCCACTATATGGCATTATAGGACATGACATGATGAACAGGCTGGCTAAGGCAAGCCTACCTGGAAATATGTCCAAGATTTCTCTACCTATATGTGAGTGTTGCCTTGCAGGGAAAGCCAAACGTAAAACGTTCGGTAAAGCAGTAAGGGCTACCGAGCCTTTGCAACTTATTCATTCTGATGTTTGCGGTCCATTAAATGTTAGAGCTAGACATGGTGCTCGCTATTTCATCACATTTATAGATGATCACACTCGTTTTGGTTATGTGTATTTGATGGCACATAAATCTGAGGCGCTAGAGTTCTTCAGAAAATTCCTACAAGAGGTAAACAACAAACTAGACAAAAGAGTTACGGCTCTTAGGACAGACCGAGGTCGTGAGTATCTATCTGAGCAATTTAAATAGCTCTGTGAGGATAAAGGAATAGTGAGGCAGTTGACTATCCCCTGTACACCGCAGCAAAATGGTGTAGCAGAAAGAAGGAATAGGACACTGTTAGAGATGGTGCGTAGTATGATGGCAAACGTGAATCTGCCTGTCTCCTATTGGGGAGACGCATTGTTGACAGCCACATACATACTCAACCGTGTGCCCACCAAGTCTGTAGCCACAACCCCCTACGAGATGTGGACCAAAAGATAACCTGAATTGGGTCACCTTAGGCCATGAGGGTCGGCCGCCTATGTAAGTAACGTCTCCCATGTTCATGGGAAATTGGGTGCTAGAGGAAAGAAGTGCATCTTCATACGATACTCTGAGCACTCTAAGGGTTATGTATTCATAGCGCAACAACCAGATGGCAGTCTAACAGAGATGGAGTCGCGAGATGTTGAATTTCTCGAAGGAGATTTTCTTAGTCAGGGAGAAGCTCGCGGAGATGGTATTCTCTACGAAGAAGAGGAACCACTAGATCACACTCAATTCACCACTACTCAAGAGGAATTTGTTCCTATGGATCTTGAGAACAGTGGGAGTGCCTTACCTAGTGAGCAGCCTATCGTATATGACGATAATGCTGAAGAAGAACCCTCTTTGCGAAGGAGCGCTCGTTGGAGCGTACCCTGTCGACAATTTGACATCGAAGGGGAGGCCATGGTGGTCACCACGCAAGAAGATGATGAACCTAGGACATTGTCCGAGGCTCTATCATCACCTGACAAGAAAGAATGGGAAATTGCTTTACAAGAAGAACTAGAGTAAATGAAAACCAACCATATTTGGGACCTATTTGACTTGCCTCCTGGACGTAGGGTCATTGGAAAAAAATGGGTTTTCAAGATCAAAAAGAAGGCAAACGGAAGCGTGGAAAGGCATAAGGCCCGACTAGTGGCGAAAGGCTACACCCAACAGCAGGGTGTAGATTATGAGGAGACATTCTCGCCGGTGGTGAGAATAGCCTCTATTCGTCTTATACTAGCAATAGTAGCAAGCATGGAATTAGAGCTACATCAGATGGATGTTAAGACTGCGTTTCTCAATGGAGAATTAGACGAGGATATCTATATGGCTCAGTCGCAAGGCTTCGAGAAGAAAGTTCAAGAGCACAAAGTGTGCAAACTGGTTAATTCCATATATGGGCTTAAACAGTCTTCAAGACAGTGGTATTTGAAATTCCATCAGCAATGGTAGATGAAGACCACTGTGTGTATGTCAAAAGCTCAGGAAATAAGTTCATGATTTTGTCTCTATATGTGGATGACATACTATTGGCAAGCAATGATATAGGAATGCTCAAGACCACTAAAGTGTGGTTGTCCTCACGATTCTCGATGAAGGATATAGACGAGGCAAGCTACATTCTTGGGATTAAGATCCTGAGAGATCGTTCCAAAAGACTTCTAGGATTGTCGAAAGAGGCGTACATCAAGAAGATACTTGAACGATTCAGAATGTGCGATGCCAAACCACTTGACACTCTCATTGCGCATGGCGAGAAAATCAGTCTAGAAATGTTTCCCAAGAGCCAACACGAGAAAGACCAGATGACCAAAGTACCCTTTGCAAGTGCTGTCGGGAGTCTCATGTACGCTATGATGTGTACACGGTCTGACATATGTCATGCGGTCGGTTTCGTTAGCAGATATCAATTTGGCCCAGGAATTTGGCATTGGGAGGCTGTGAAAAGAATACTCAGATATCTCAAAGGGTCAAAGCATTACGTGATGTGCTATTGAGGCTCTAAGCTTCGAATCGTTGGCTACAGTGATGCTGACTGGGGTGGGGACCTAGACGCACGAAAATCGACCTCAGAATACATCTTCATGCTGGGTGGAGGAGCCATCACGTGTCACAGTAGCAAAAAGACTTGCACTGCCTTATTCACCATGAAAGCTGAATACATTGCCTGTTCTACGACAGCGCAGGAGAGTGTTTGGCTAAAGAGATTTCTGGTCAGCCTAAGGGCGGTTGACAAACCAAGACCAGTAACGCTACGCTTTGACAGTCTGTCGGCCATAGCTTGTGCCAAGGATCCTAAATACCACATTAAAGCCAAACACATAGAGATAAAGTATCACTTCATTAGGGAGGTGGTAGCTAAAGGATATGTTTCTTTGGAGCACTTTCCTACGAATCAGATGTTAGCTGGTCCCATGACCAAACCTTTGTTAAGGCATGTTTTCACTGGTCATGTTAGGAATATGGGCTTAGATAGGTGGTGAGATGTTACTAGAGTTTTCTGACTGATGATATTATTTAGACATTGATTGTTGGATTTTAATTGGATTTGTTTAAATATGCTACATGTTGTTTCGATATGTGTATGATATGTTTACATATCCTGTACTAGCATAGAACATGTCGCACGGACACTAGGTTGTCTCCCTCACACGAGCAACCGCCTTTACAATATCCTGGATAGCCTAGGTGAGTAAGAGATGAGACAGAATCCAATAAGTGCTAGAAGCCTATGATATGATAAGTGACGCCTGTCATACGAGGCGCATGGCCTATGACAAGAGCTAGACATCTATCAATAGTGCAAGACCCTTTCAGACGGATTCATTTTTCGCATTGGAATAAGTTCCAAGGTGAGATTGGTTTATGGCCATTCGAACATGGTTACTACCCCAAGCCATGTATGGTCTGCGTAGAGAAAGCCAGATGAGAGAACTGATTTCGATTTGCATATGTGAAACATCCAGTACTCGGGTTAATAGTCATAAGGGCTGTTCGACTTATATCTGCATAGTGGTCCCTATGGAATAGGACATGTGCTCTGATAAGAGTCCAAACACTATGGCGCATATCTTACTGAGATAATGCGTGCTGATGAGTGACATGAGGTGGCGGGTAGAGCTAGTCCCTGAGATTCCTCTCCGTGTGAGCCTCGTCGATCATATAAGAATGATTGACACTGTATACCCTTAGTAATTTTATCCATGTCGTGGAGAAACGGTTCGGTGGTGCTACTTTAGCATCACACCTTACGTCTATGAATGATTTGGCCTTCCAGGACATTGCTAGGAAAGCAGCCAATCCGAATCAAAGCGGCACAATGGATGGAAATGAAGATTCTCATTTCATCACTCTTTGTTCTTTTCATTGGGCCCACCAACAAGATCTTATGGGATCATGCAGGATATGAATATAATAAAGAAGATGTAGACTCATTGGTGCACGACCTTCGGGACAAGGTAGGTGCTCATGGTCTACGAGATGACAATTGATCGAATTTGGGGGATACGAGATATATATATATATGTATTGAATTATTTATTAAGTTTAAGTGCGTCTGCTGCTAGCTCATCTCGTATGAGTTTAGAGTATGGAACTCCCGAAATGCAGGTTCTCTCACAGTCACTCACCAAGGCCACAAAACACTTTGGAAGATGATAATAGTTGGAGATTGGGGGAGACTAGATGAACTGTAATTGTGCAACCCCACTGTGAGAGTGGGAGATGTTAGCATTTGGTGCGCCCATGTGGGGTTCCCAATTCAATTATCTTAATCTTATGGGGTTAGTTGCAACAAAGCTCAAACCTCATGGGGTTGGTAGCAAAGACATGAACCTTAGGGGTAATACTGCAATTGGGTATAAGTCTGTCTATATAAGGAGAGAACCTCTCATTATTTTATGCACTATGTGTAGAGATCATGTGCTGATCAAAAAACAGTTCTAGGAACCCTAGCCTCTCTCTCCTACTAGCCTCCATTGGTGGAACTTGGTGTGTATCAATGCTTTCGTCTTAGTGATTCGTGCCAGACTGTGGGAGCAAGGTGGGCACGTGAAAGAAAGCATCCTACGATCATCCGCTACGCTAGGAGCTAAGGAAGACAAGGTAAACACATGAATCTTCTGCTATAATTCATGTTGTAGATCTTTATGTGATAGATCCTGTTATTCCTTCAATAAGATTGTGACTTTAGGGGCAAGAAAGTAGTTTTGGGCTTCTCAGCCAGCATAGCACCTGTATTTTAATCCTGCCTCACTATTGAGGACATGTACCGATAGTATATGTAAATTTGTTTGTGTATAGTTTGTTGGGATAGGGAATCAAGAAAGCTAATATTGAATACTAGGCAGGCTACCACCTAACCATGTGAGTTCTTAATTTTTCTATTAAGGAATACAGAGATAGATATATATCTATGAGTATGAGATACATAATTATGGGAATAACCAATGTCGGTTCGTGTCTATGTATGGTCCTCACAAACCTTTGAGTAGTGTGATTTGGAATGCTATGTAAAAGGCTGATATAGTAATAGTTCTGCGTTAAATGATATTTGAATTACTGGTATAACCTTCTTTATGATCTTTTATTGTGGGGTTATGTTACATGGCATGTGCATTAGAAGTACATGTTAAAGGATTTCAAAACTGTTTATACCGATTTTGTTATAAATCTTATCTTTTTCGTTGTAATCTGACGCCGGGATGTCACTGACTTCTATACTTGACAAGTTAGTACGCGGAAAACTGAGAAGTAGACAATCACATAGTAGTTTTCGCATCAGAGCATGTGAACTATGGTAGTAAGTTTTACTTCAATTTCAGCTTCTTTAGTCCCGTCTTATAACAGAACCGCTAGGAATAGACTCCTTGCTGAGCATTTACGTTCTCAGCAAAGGACATCTCCGGGGGTCTACATGTACTTCTCCTTCTATATAAGATGGAGGTGTTACAGCTACGGTTTTAATCCATAATATACGCCACCATCAATGCGGTGAGTGTAAACATGAATTTGTCTTGTCATTGGGTGAAATTGGTACAATCGAACTGACCCAGTTTGACTAAGTCCTAATTCATAATTTTGAAAGTTGTTGTTTTTCCCTCCAGACTCCATTGAAAAATTTAACCCGTAACTTTTTTTGCCCATAAAACAATTGGAAGAAGAAATTACAACTTTAAGGCACGTTTAAATGTTATCTTTAAGGGTTAAATTGTCCCCAATTTCTGTCGGGTTCCCGCAATTCCCATCCTGGATACACATGTCGGGTTCCCGCAATGCCCCTCCAAGATACAATAAGTTTCTTCATCTACATCCAGCAATATGAAGTTCTTCAGAATTCTTGGAGATAGTATCATTGAGTGAAGTGATAAAACTGGTAGATAATGACTTTATTTAAAGTATACGAAAGTACACCGATGATATTTTTTCTGAAAAGGTTTGTCTAATCAACAGTTATGCTAGTTGTAGCAATGCGATCTTTCAACCAAATTAATGACGTGTCTTAATGTCTGATCAAAATAACACAATATTTCAACTAAAAGACGTGTCTAATCAACTAAAAAAAAGATTTGTTTCTGTTTATGTAATACCCAGTCTAATTTCTAAGGATAAAATAGTAATTTAGAATGCCAAATAGGAATTTAATTGTAAAAATAAGTTGGGTAAAATTATCGTGTTTTATTTGAGAAAGTTTTGTGAGATTAATCCGTGAGTGTTCTATTTATTAAAGTCGCTAACGCGTGTGTAACCACCGCGAGACGTTGTGCGGGAGCCACACCCAATCATTCTAGCTATTAGTGCATGAGCTACACCCGGTAACTTCCAAAAACTCTTGTTTTATTGGAGATTTTTCTTTCACCAGATTTTCTTCTTCTTCTTCTTCTTCTTCTTCTTCTTCTTCTTCTTCTTCTTCTTCTTCTTCTTCTTCTTCTTCTTCTTCTTCTTCTTCTTCTTCTTCTTCTTCTTCTTCTTCTTCTTCTTCTTCTTCTTCTTCTTCTTCTTCTTCTTCTTCTTCTTCTTCTTCTTCTTCTTCTTCTTCTTCTTTTATGAGGATGGAGTTGCAACCTTATTGACTTTCTTTTTGGGTGGAGGAAGTTCTGCAACTGCCTCTTCACTAGGAGTTCTAGAGCTAGAGTCTCCACTGATATCTTGAACTTCATCCACTGTTGCATTTCTTTTCTTCTCTGAACTAGGTTTTGATCCTCCAGCCATCTTGATTATGTGTGAGGCTTTCCTAGTACTCATTAGGGTTTGGGAGAAGAATAGAGAGAGGTAGGAATGATACGGATAGATAGAGAGGAGAAGAAGATGAATACTAAAAGTGTTTGAGTTTCAAAAGGAAACTAGAATATCTCTCTCATCTGAAAAGATCTGTAATGATCAGAGAAGATTCAAATATTTTAGGTCGTTGGAAAACAAAAATTAAAGTACCATATTTGGCTAAAAATAAATTTTGAAAAAGGTAGGGGCAATATTGAGAAAATATCTACAGAGATATCACCCAATACTGAAAGATCCAAGATTTATGACTAACTAGTTCAGCAGACTCATTTTCAAGGCTTTGAAAAGGTTTTCAACCTCTTGAAAAGCTGTAATACTGAAAGAAATAACATCAAAGTTTTGAAAGGATTTTCAAGGCTTTGAAAATCAGTTCAAACCTTTGAAAACCACATAAAGACTTACCTTCTTACCTGAAGCTCCCCCTAAACCAATGCATCTTTATTTAGCATGCCTAATTCCAGTCTTAGAGCTGAAAATCTTTTATCTGGCAATGGTTTAGTGAAGATATCACCAAATTTCATGTTAGTAGACACAAATTCAAGAACAATATCACCTTTCTCAGCATGATCTCTGATGATATGATGTCTAACACCAATATTCTTGGTTCTTGAATGTTGTACATGGCTCTTTGTGATAGATATTGCACTAGTGTTGTCGCATTTGATGGGAATACTTCTGAAATCAAATCCAAGATCCCTCAACTGTTGAGAAATCCACAACACTTGTGATCAACATGCACCAGCAGATATATACTCAGCTTCAGCTGTTTATAGAGCAAATGAGTTCTATTTCTTGGAGTGTCAACTGATCAGAGATGATCCAATAAATTGGAAAGTTCTAGAAGTGCTATTTCTATTAACTTTGTAACCTGCAAAGCCTGCATCTGAAAATCCATGCAAAGAGAAGTTAGAATTTCTTGGATACCAAAGCCCTAAGTCTTTGGTACCATTGAGATATCTGAATATTCTCTTCACAGCAGTTAAGTGTGATTCCTTTGGATCATCTTGAAATCTTGCACACATACATACACTGAACATGATATACGGTCTGCTAGCAGTAAGGTATAGTAATGATCCAATCATACCTCTATACTCTTTCACGTTGACACTCTTACCAGATTCATATTTATCTAAAGAAAGTGTAGAACTTATTGGAGTCTTGATCTCTTTGGATTGAGACATGTTGTACTTGTTCAGCAAGTCTCTAGTATAATTTCTTTGATGCAGAAAGATGCCCTTCTTCAATTGATGTATTTGAAGTCCAAGGAAGAAACTTGTGGTTCTCTCTAACCTATCTAGTAAGAGACAAAGGATTTATAGAGTTCAGTCCACTTGGACCTACGTCTCTACCTCAGGTATCTTCTCCCTGCAGGATTTTCAACTCATTTCTTATTAATCAAAAGCTAAGCCCAAGATCTCAGGCACAGAGAATCGCCTTACTCTCTTAAAACTTGTGGTTCTCTCTAACCTATCTAGTACCTGCTCTAGCTAACTGATTAACTAAGAATTCTCTATTTTTCACTTTCTTGGGGCTAGAAATCTCTGTTTCATGTTGCTTCTCTGCATAAAATTTCTCTTTCTTCTTATTCTTCTTCTTCTTCTTCTTCTTCTTCTTCTTCTTCTTCTTCTTCTTCTTCTTCTTCTCCTTCTTCTTCTCCTTCTTCTCCTTCTTCTTCTCCTTCTTCTCCTTCTTCTTCTCCTTCTTCTCCTTCTTCTCCTTCTTCTCCTTCTCCTTCTTCTCCTTCTTCTCCTTCTCCTTCTTCTCCTTCTCCTTCTTCTTCTTCTTCTTCTTCTTCTTCTTCTTCTTCTTCTTCTTCTTCTTCTTCTTCTTCTTCTTCTTCTTCTTCTTCTTCTTCTTCTTCTTCTTCTTCTTCTTCTTCTTCCTCTTCTTCTTCTTCCTTCGGCAACCTCTTTGCCCGACAAGCTAATCGTCCACCACCACCTCCATCACTCTCTTCTCCAATAAAGCCATCTATCTCTTCTCCTTCAGACATCACACCAACACACCCACTGCCCCCATCACCACCGTCGTCATCATCTACATCTTCATCTACGGCCACCACCAACACCACCACCGAGAGCACCACCACCACCCACTGCCCCTCTCTTTCTCTCTGTCTCACCCTCTTCTCTGCTCAGAAACAGGGAAACGGAAGCAGCAACACCTAGCAGTGGCAACCCAGCCACTACCGCCGCTGCCAGCTTCGGGAAACATCCGAAACCACCTTACCTTAACTCATCTTCTCTTCTTCGAAGCTACTATTTCTATCTCCCTTTCTGTCTCTGTCTTGTGAGTAAGCAGTGACAGCACCAGCAAGCAGCTGCGTAGACCCAGCCACCGGCGCCGCCGTCGTCGGAGAAGACAAGTGAAACCACCCACCACCTCCATTCCTTCTCCTCTATTTTTTTCATTCCTTCTACACCCTGCTCCTTCGCGACCAGAACAGATAAAGAGAAAGAGAGAGAGACATAACAGCAGCAGAAGCCGCTCAAAACAGAGCACAACCATTACCGCCGTCGGCCACCATTAAAGCATGCGGAGCTGTCGGGGGAGCTTCGCCATCGCCACCACCTCTCTCTATCCATTCCCCTAGCCTCCAGAAGGCTCGACTAAGGTCCAGAAGTGCCCAGCCGCGCCCAAGAGTCGCCGGAACAACTCCATCGAGCTCCACCTCTGACACCGCCGTTCGACTTCTTAACCCGACGCGATTCTCAACCTTTCCTTGCGATTTTTGGTACCGATATGCTCCAATCTCCGCCCTGAGTTTATTTACATAGACAAAATCATGTCTTGAGGCTTTAATTAGAGTTTTGTTCGAATTAGAATCAATATGATCTTGTTGGGGGGGGGGTTGTGTAGTTTTTGAAAACTAAAGGGTAATATATGTAGCTTTTGAAACTGTTTTGGGGGCATTTTGACTCTTTTATCATAACATGGGGATCTATTTGTTATTTAACAATATGAAATATAGAAATACAATAAAAAAATGTGATTTTAAAGTTTAGATCAATTTCTACACTTTCTAGTTACTATTGTAACTAAAAATAATAATAATAATAGTAATAGTAGTAGTAATAACAATAGTAATTATAATAATAGTAATAATAATAACAAAATAAAAGTGAGTTAAGTAATTAAATAATATAGATAAAATAGGGGCTATTAAATAGAATTCATTTTCTTGAAAATAAACAACCTAGAAGCATACCTTGTAATTATTGATTTTCGGTTTGTATTAAATTAGTTGATAAATAAGAAGTATCTTAGAATTTAAAATTTAGGGCTTTCTCAATTGACAACGAACGTTTATTTGTGTTAATAAGAAGAATGATTTCTCCCAACTTGTATTCGTCTACTAAAAATATTATAAATAGTTTTCATAATTAGTTTTATAAATTTAATAAATAAATGGCTAATTTAATAACATTATTCATTATATAATTTCTTGGTTAATTAGAAATAGATATGTTGATAAAAATAGTATTTAATAAGTATCAAAATTTTATGGGTTTCTATATAGTATTACAATTTAGAATATTATTTAAAATATGTATATATATATATATATATATATATATATATATATATATATATATATATATATATATATAGGGAGAATTAAGAGATTTCGAATGAAAATTTTTAGACCTAGAATAATTTACAATTGCATACATGTGTCAATAAACACGTGATCGAATAAAGGAATGCAACGTGTAGGTGACAAGTTCGTAGACAGGGGCTACACGATTTTCTAGGGGACTTTACGTGCTAATTGCTAAGGATCGAGGTAAGTAAATATGCCTAGCCTAGCATGCTTAGCTCCTGATCGTGTCAGAATATGATTTTTAGTACTTGTCTCAAAATATATTTATGAGTTACATGTTCTATTTTGTGATTTCCTTACAAGTTAAGAAGTTGCTTTGCTTTAAACTTTCACATAAATAATGTTAATGGATAAATAACGTAAAGTGAAAAGATTTGTGCGGGGATCGTTATATTCGCTTTCGATAAGATTGGTCGTGGCTGACTACGGTCACCCGACCCGTTTATTCTAACCCGGTCACAACCTGTCGGGTCGCTCCATGTACTCACCTCTCTGGCCGCGAGTAGTCTTAGAGGGGTGCCGGCACTTAAGGTCTTGGATGCGTAGTGATAGTAGATCTTCCCCGAATCAACAAAGTTAAAATATGATTTCTCTGAAGACAAGGACGTTGGTTAATAGAAAGAAGAGAAGATTGGGATATTACTCCCCGTTATAAAGCAAGAAGGAAAAATTTCAAAGATAAGAGTTTTATTTGCATTATCAATTTGTTCATCGAGTTACACTTTTCTGACTTATTCCTCCTGATGTTCTGACATGAAATAAAATGATGCTCTATCCTCATTTTTACGAGCTTGGGTTTTTATTTACTCAGTACTTTATGCTGATTTTAGAAACTGCGGTTCTTGTTTTCCTTCCCACCGCAGGTTTAGGAGAAGAATACTATGGCATGACCGGGTACGAGACTCACTGAGGTTCCATTACAAATTGTAAGATAGTATGAATAGTGTAAGTATAATGTGTGATAGAAACGCACGAAAGGATTACAGACATGTTGTAATGTTTAATAGTATGTAATATATATATTGGGATGTTGCGCTTTCGATTTTCCGCGGTTACATTTAGCATCGCCCTCCCGGTCTTGTCCGAGCCGGATAAGGGGGTCGTTGCAGTTTATAACAACAAAAGCTTTCAAACAAAAGTAAATGTCAAAACCTATAACACATGAATAAATTACAAAGTATCTCAAAATGGGTATGTTTGCGGTTTTGGGTTTGAACCAGCGGGTTCGGGTCTATGATGGTGGAGGGGAGTTCTAGGAATTATGGGTCCGGGTTTGGATCAAAATTTAGTGGTTATGGTCTATCAAAACTCACGGTTCTACCCAATATCGTCCTATTGAAATTCCTTGAACCTACAAACTTTGTAAATATGATCTTTTTGCATGAACTATATACTAGGGCCTCTGCATTTCTACGCTCTGGAAGAGAGACCCATATCATAATTTATTTCTATTTAACTTTCAAGTCTGACTGAAATGTTGTGGATGAAGACTCATTTGTTGATTGGGATGCCTCAAATTTGATTCTTATGTGCCTTACGTTTATGAAGTTGTCAAACCGTAACATGCGCTATTAGAATCGTCATGTCTGATATATAGGGTTGCACTTAACGTAATGTCACTAAAAGAGATGGTAAATCATTGATACTCTACAAATTCTTTTTTTTAGCTAGTTCAGAAGCAACCCCAAAACAAACTCGAAAGCGTAAATAAATTCCAATTTCCATTCTATCAGCTCCCACCAGCACCCTAACAACATCTAGAATCTCCACCAGGATCTTGAGATCTTCATCTCACTCAACACCAAGATTAGCCGTAGCATCAGCAACCTCATTGTTCTGTCTGGAAATCACCTTGCCATTTCGGTTAAGCCTATTCAGGAGATACATACCATCTCTGATCTGGTTCTCCATGCTAGTAGGTCTATCCCATTCACCATTGAAGATTTTGACTGCATCCCAAATATCACCTTCAATATCCAATTTTGCCATATTCCGTCGGAGCCTAAAATTATGCCTTTGTAAATGCTCCCCAGCTCATCGTGAAGACTATTTATTGTGTTACTCTTGCCCATGAAGCCAACAATTTAGTCACCATTTCCATTCCTAAAGACACCGCCAATGCCAGCTTTCATTTCATCCAATCTTTTGCAGCAATTCACATTGATTTTTATAAACCCTGCATCAGAAGAGCATCAATGAGAATGGTAATTAAGATGTTGATAATATGAGAAAGATAAGGTTTTAATAAATGCTCCATGTATGAGCTTTGCCTGTCTTTGAATTTTCCTTACACAGATAGTCTACGAATTCTTGAAGTCATCGAATATAATGATTACCTGCGCTAGCGTGATCAAAACATAAAATGGACGAAATGAAGTGAAAACACGAGAGTGCTCTCTAGGGTTTAGGAAGAAGTTCAATATTAAAAAATTGTCAAATACATTCCACAAGTCGCCTGAATATAGTCCAACTCTGTTTTTTTCCGAAAACATCAAATTCCTAAAATTGCGTTAAAGATTTATTGAAATACATAAAATACGCAAACAGAAGAGAAAAAAACAGGAAAAATACTAATTAGCAGAAAAATTAGGGTCGAGACGAGAATCACGTGGAGCAAGGTAGATGTAGCCATCACACGCGTCCAATTCAACTTCTAATTTGAGGTTATCATGGTCATAATAACAATCATAGCCGAAGTTATGGCCAAAAAAATGAACGTGTTATACTCTCACGATTACTCTCGCATCATGAACGATGAAATAATTGACAAAACACCAAGTTTACGTGGTTCGCTAGCCCTAATCGAGCTAACTACATCCACGGCAAAGAGAGACCTTTATTGATCAAGAGGAACGATTACAATGAAGTACATACATGTTCTAAACCCTTAGGAGCCTATTTATTGTGCTTAGAACCGACCTAGGGCTGTCCTAGATAGATTAGGAAACAATTCCAAAAGCGCCAGGAACAGACTAGGTCGTGCGACCTAATGATTAGGTCGTGCGACCTCTGAATTAGGTCGTGCGACCTACTCCCAAAAAATGCTGTTCCGGATGTTTCCCAGTTATGACGTGCGACCTACTTACTAGGTCGTGCGACCTACCTGAAAACATCCTTTTTGCTTCTTTGCTTTCCATCTTGGTCCCTTTCGTCCCCGTTGTTGCTCTTGATGATTTCTTCAACTTATTCAAGGCACAAATCCAACAAATCTCCACCTTGAATTGAATTCTCTCATGCAGCAACACCAGCTCCTCTTCTCGCAAATAAATCTTGCCTTCTCTGCACCAAATGTCTCCCGTCACGGAGACTCACTGGACCCCCACCGGGTCCGACATGCCCCGAAGGGATCACTGGCTCATAATGTTGAGCAATTCCAGAAAATGTTGGAACTTGCTCTCCGGAACCGGCTTGGTGAACATATCCGCGGGGTTGTCAGCAGTCCCCACCTTCATCACCTTGATCATGTTTTCACTTCTCAGAAAATAGTACCTGACGTCAATATGCTTGGTCCTTTCATGATGAACCTGGTTCTTAATCAAGCAAATTGCACTCAAGCTATCACAGTAGACTATTGCCTGATCTTGATGTAGCCCTAGATCAATGACCACTCCCTTAAGCCAAATTGCCCCCTTTGCTTCTTCCGTTAGAGCCATGTACTCCGCCTCCGTGGTGGACAAAGTCACCGTCGGTTGTAGCGTCGCCTTCTGACACGTTCCAACTGCAAGTGCACAGTTGTCAGTGTAGTAATAAGTCGGTAAATCCGGGTTTGTCGAACCCAAAGGACTTCTTGTATATTGATTGATATTTCTTAACCCTATGTGGGCAAAGCGCGTTGATTTGGTTTTCTAAGTCCTATGAAAAATGAAGGACAAATACTACGTTAACCGATTGATGAATCGCACGATTGAAGTTGTGAGATTGATGAATGGAGACAAAGTTCAGGACATCTCTTAGGATCACTAGGGTAATTATAACGTTAATGGTTTATGTTCATATAACACGGATACTTTATACTTAGCCAAACGAGCAACACTACCTTGAAGATTCCTCATCCAAGGCCTATGCTTAGATATACATAACTGATTCCTCTATCTTACGTAAGTCTAAGTATGCATTAAGATTTCGTGTTCCACTCTAGTTCTTAGTTAACTAAACTGATTCCTCTAGTTTAGATACAACTAGTGCAAGATTCACGTTTCAGGTAGTAAATACCGATTCCTCAAGCATTCTCTACCTTTAATCAAAACTGTTGTTACGTCATACAATAAGAATGACATAAATAAGCATAAAATCAAGCATGACTAAGCATAAAGATATCCAATTAGGCAAAAAGCATGAAATATAATCCATAAACCACCAAACACGGTGTTTAAACCCTAGCTACCTTCGAGATATCCTGAATAAAGCGCTTAGCTACGCTTACTCATAATCAAAATACAAAGTTTCAAGTTTATCATAAGCAAAAAACTAAAGAAAAGAAGAGTTGAGAATCCAAACGACTGATCCAAAGCTTCTCTCACGATCTCCAAGCTCCATGCAAGTCTCCAACATAAAAAAAAATGACCAAAAACGTGCCCTAACACTCTCTAATACATTTCCATAGAGTTTAGAACAAGTTACAAGTAATTACAATTGACCCTGACCGTTTCTGAAAATTCTGGGCCGAAAAGTAGGTCGTGCGACCTACCCGTGCACGCAGATTAGGTCGTGCGACCTAAATAGTAGGTCATGCGACCTGTTTTAAGTTGCTCAAATTTTTTAACAGGTCGTGCGACCTGTATGAGTAGGTCGTGCGACGTATACACTTAGCCACTTTTTTCAGCTTTTGCAATCTTGTTCCTCTTGCTTCCGAATCATCTCCCGAGCATCAATTCTTTGTTTTATCCTCCATTTTGAGCTCTCTTCACGCCTCAACACTCGTATCATCTTCTCTCGAGCCTCTCTAGCACTTGATTCATCATCTCTCGCTTTCCTCCTCAAATCTCGAGCTCGCCTTAGCTTCCAAAGTTCGTTTTCTCTATCCACTTGCTCCCTGCGTGCTCCGGCTCTGAAAATCACAACACGAACACCCTGCGAAGATCAAATGTGACAAAATATGTTAAATATCACGTAAAACGATGCAGAAAATGCCCGGACTTCACATTTAACACATGAACTCATTTTCATCAAGTAAAACATGATTTACTCAAAAAGACGCTATATTCTCCATTATGAGCATACAAAACGTAGCTAAATAAGCAATAAAATAACTCCAAAAACGGAGCTATCAACTACCCCCACACTAAATTTTGCTCGTCCCGAGGAAATCCGAATTTTCACATCATGACCAAGCCACAAAATCAACTAGCTTTCAACCCACCACATTGCTTACTCAACAGAATATTAGCCGACTCGACACAAACAAAACTCGATTCACAACTCGATTAATGCAACAATATGATGCAATGCGAATTAGACTCGATCCTAAACATAAATATTTACACACACACACACACGAAACTTAAATTTTTGTCTTTTTGGCGAGATCAGGCAATCTCAAGTCCTTAAACCGGTTCTCATGGAGTGATGATCAATTTAGGTACAAGGCGTGAACTGAAACTAAACTTGACAAGAAGAATTTCTCTTAGATCGTATAGACAACCTAGCCATACTAACAATAAGAGAGTCCTACCTCTTCACGTGCGCCATTAAGAAAGAGGCTACGCTAGCCTAAACCACATCCTAGGTACGAGCTCCTATTCCGCAAACGGTTTTAGAATGATGAGGATTAGGGACATAAGGATAATGTTGACTCATAGACTTCTAAGTGTGTTTTGAGAAGTAACTGTTTTGAGTGATGAAAGAAAAGGAGAAAGTATTTCTAAGGCTCCAAGGCCTTGAGATACTGATCAGAGCTTCGAAGCATTGAGAGTAACTTTATTATACTGTATGATCTAATAATCTTGTGATGCAGGTCGTATATCTGATGTTTAAGATCAGACATTTGCTGTAAATATCTGTGTTATATATTCTTTATACATCTAACACAATTGCAGATATCCTGATCAAAGTGAATCAAAGATTTCTGGTCTTAATATTGAAAGACTGTGAAGCATTTTCAGAGCTTCAAGGCCTTGAGATGTGCCTTGAGCTGCTGACAGTTTTACAGAATTAATTTGATTTTCTTTTGCACGATTTGATCTTTATTATTATGGTTGTTTAATTACTTCTATAAGTCTTAAACTACTTTATCATGAGTTATATGTTTCAGAAGTTAATCAGATTATTGTTTTATTCACTTGATCCAATTTTTATTTAGAAACTAGAAATCAAAACAGACTTAGTGCTGTTATATTTCTGGATTTTGTTGTTGCTGTGTTTTAATGTTGTTGCAGGTTTTTCAAATGTGCAAATGCAATCTCAAAAAACTCCAACGGATATCTACTCAAAGCTGTTTTAAATTGAAGTTGGAAAGGATGAGGATTTGCAGGAACTGAGATCCTAAAATCTCTCATTCAGTTGCACAGAGTGGATAAAAGACTGGTTTGAATTTTGAAAGATATAGAAGCTTACAGAGAACTGAGAGAGGTGTGAAAAAATCGTGGAAGACCAGAGATTCAAACACACACACATTCAGGCTTCAATTACAGCTTTCAGAAGATCAATCATTCCAGTTTCCTGAAAAACACATCCAGGCCTTCAAAAGCTCATTCTTCTACTGTGTTCTTCTTCTGTTTTGTAATCTGCTTATCTTCTGTATATCTAAAACCTCACAAAACCTAGTGGTTGGTTGTTCAAGTGAACAATAAGAGGTTCTTGTTATCTCAACAGTTAGTAGCTGATACTAGATAGGTTTGGAACCACAAGCTGTATAGGTGTAAGGGAATTCACTTAGGCTTGGAGATCTAGGGCTGTTTCTGTGTGAGTAATAAGAAGTGTTTGCCCAATCCTGGTGGGATTAGATCCCTCAGGCAGAGACTAGGTCCATTAGGACTGAACTATGTCAATTTCCTTGTATTCTTTACTTTACAAGTTTTGTTATTTTCTTCTGCAAGCAACTCAAATCAAACTAGGGTTTATAAACTGTTTAAAACTAGTGGTAGTTCAAGGCCTTGAAGCTTTCTGTTTTCCTTAGAAAGTTTCTGACTAGTTTTCTAAAATATCAAGGCCTTGAGATTTGAGTTTCTCACATGTTCACTTAGTTAAAAAAAAAAATTTAGCAAAAAAATTATATACTCTATTCAACCCCCCTTCTAGAGTATTTTGGTTCTGTATTTAGTCTACATTACAATCTTTCAATTGGTATCAAAGCTTGGGTCACTAATATAGATCTAACAATCTTGTGACTATGAGTAATATAGGAGATGGTGGATTCTCACAAGGAAGGGCAGCAAACAGACCTCCATTGTTCTGTGGTGATAACTTCATGCATTGGAAGGCATTGATGAAGATGTTAATCATAGATCAAGACATGGAACTGTGGTCAATAGTTCAGAATGGTCCTCATGAGTATTACACTACCATAGATGGAGATAGATGCATCAAGTCTGAGGAAAATCTCTCAGTTACTGAACTGGAAAAGGTATCAAAAAATTACAAGGCTATGAATCTGTTATATTGTGCTCTTAATGCAGATGAGTTCAACAGAGTTTCAAATTGCAAAAGTGTCAAAGAAGTACGGGACAAACTGGTTGTGACATATGAATGAACAAGTTAGGTTAAACAGACCAAGATTAACATACTTCTGAGGCAATATGAGCTGTTCAAGATGAACTCAGATGAGACCATCAAGGAGATGTTCAAAAGATTCACTGATTTGGTGAATAATCTGGAGTCATTGGGAAAGAAGTTTTCAAATGAAGAATAGGTCAGGAAAATTCTGAGGAGCTTGCCAAAAGCCAAGTGGGAGCCAAATACAACAGCTATTGAGGAAGCTCAGGATTTAAGTCTTCTTCAACTTCATGATCTGCAAGGAAAGCTGCTCACTCATGAAATGTCTATGAAAGATGTAGAAGGTGATATGAGTGAAAACATCAAGAACTTAGCACTCAAGGCTAAAGACAATGAAAAATCTCAAAGCCTTGAGACTGAAGATGAGCATGATGATGAAGAGGCTTTAGCATTGATCTCTAAGGCCTTGGCCAGGATTGTCAAAAATAAAAGAAACTCTGGTAACAGGGACTACAACAGAGAGAGATCAAGACCTTCAAGCAGCAGGGACTACAAAGGTAAGTCTTCATCACAGTTACATAAAACTAAAGTAATGAATTGTTTTGAATGTGGTGATGCAGATCATTTAGTAAGGGATTGTCCACAAAAGAAGAAGTAAAGGAACGTTCAAAAGAAAGACAGTGACAACATAAGGAAGAAAGCCATGATGGCCTCTTGGTGATTCTGATTCATCAAGTGACTCAGAAACAGAAGAAGATCAAGAAAATTTGTGCTTCATGGCTAAACATGATGAAGAAAAGTCTTCAGACAGACATATTGAGGAAATGGTAAAAAATCTTCTTGCTAGTCCTTCTGATGTACTTCCTGAAATTCTCAAGAGTATATTTTTAAATGAGGAAAGTTATAGAAATGAGATTTCTTCTTTAAAGATTAAGATTCATGAGCAGGTAAAAGAAAAACTGGACCTAGTTTTTGCCAACAAAACTGTTGAAGTTTCTAAGACAAAAATTGAAAAGTACTTCAAGGCCTTGGACGGAAAATTCAAAGCCTTGAAGGCACAGATAAAAGAGATTGTTGATCAAAACACTCTCTTAAGTGAAAGGTATGCTGATCTAAAGACTCATTCAGAGGATTTAGAACAACAAATCTGTACTTTAACTGAGAAACTTCAAGAGTCTAAAAAGGTCCTATCCAGTTTTTCAGGCTCAGAACATAATCTGAATCTCATTCTTGGAGGAAGTCTGAAATCAATGCATATAAGTGGGATTGGCTATAATCCAAATTTTCCAAAGAAAAGAGAAACTACTTTTGTCAAATCTGGTAGCAGACATTCTCCAAAATGTCATTACTGTGGAAAAATTGGTCATATCAGATTAACTTGTCCCTTTAGAAGATCAGAACCTCACATTATGAGGAATACTTATCCTTATCAGCTTAAGGGACAGGTTAGGCAGATTTGGGTTCCAAAAGGAATTAGACCACCAAACATGGCTGATTCTGTGTATGACTCAAAAGTTCTGCACTTGGTCTAACAGCCTGTTAAGGCAATGATTTACTTTTGCAGGATGTCACCAAGGCCTTGAAAGATCAAAAATGGATATTAGATAGTGGCTGTTCCAGACATATGAGTGGAAAGAAATCTCTCTTTACGGAGCTCACAGAATAATCTGGAGGAACAATTACACTTGGTGACAAAGCAAAATGCAATATTATTGGTACAGGTAGTATTGGTAATGGTTCTACCAACTCTATCTCAGATGTGTATCTTGTGGATGGACTTAAATATAAGCTGCTTAGTATCTCTCAGTTATGTGATAAAGGTTATAAAGCTATATTTGACAAGGAGAAATGTGTGGTGCACGGTGAGAAATCTGGAGATTGCATACTCACTGCTCCTAGATCATATAATCTATATGCTAGAGTACTAACAGTGTTGCAGGTGACAAGCTGAAATGCCTCAAGGCCTTGAAGGAAGATTCAAAGCTTTGGCATAGAAAGCTTGGGCATATTAGCATACACACCTTGAATAAACTCATCTCAAAGGATTTGGTAAGAGGATTACCATCACAAAAAATTTCAGATGATGAGGTTTGCAAGACATCTGTACAAGGTAAACAAACAAGAAGCTCATTCAATCCAAAGAACTTTGTAAGTACTTCTAGACCCTTAGAACTGTTGCATATGGACTTGTGTGGTCCTATGAAAGTTCAGACCCCAAAAGGTTAGAGGTATATGCTTGTTATAGTAGATGATTATTCTAGATTCACATGGGAGATGTTTATTAGAGATAAAACTGAATCTTTATCTGAATTTTCTAGACTGTGCAAAGAGCTTGAAAGTATGAAAAATTTGCCTGTTTCATCTATTAGAAGTGATCATGGTAGGGAATTTGATCAACTGACTTTGATTTATTTTGTGCAAAGCATGACATATCACACAACTTTTCTGCACCTAGAACTCCACAGCACAACGGAGTAGTTGAAAGGAAAAATATGACACTCGAGGATATGTCTAGAACCATGCTACTTGAAAGTAATTTGCCAAAGTTCTTGTGGGCAGAAGCTGTTAATACTACCAATTATGTGCTGAATAGATGTTTGATTAGACCTATTTTGAAAAAGACTCCTTATGAACTGTTTAAAGGTAGGAAGCCTAGTGTCTCTTATTTCAAACCTTTTGGTTGTATCTGTTTTGTGCATAATAATGGTAGAGACAATCTTGGTAAATTTGATTCTAGAAGTGATGAAGGTGTATTTCTTGGATATTCTCAAACTAGCAAAGCTTATAGAATTTACAATAGAAAAACCAAGATTGTGGAAGAGAGTATTCATGTTTTTTTTTTATGAAAGTACTAAGGATTCTCTGAGTGAAAGTTTTGCAGATCTAAATTTGAACAAGCATGAGTCTGATGATGATGCTGCGAAAGAGGACAAAGGAAAAACTAAAGTGTAGAATCAATCAGTATAATCTCAAGGCCTTGAACCCCCTGCAGAGCCAAAATCTCAAAGCCTTGAGACTAAAACTGAGACTTTCTATGATGCTCCCTCTACTGTTTCAAGAACTCAAAGCCTTGAAGGAACATATTCCTGGATACCAAGGAAGAAGTTTAAGTATCTTGCAGATCATCCAACTGACAATATCATATATGATCCAACAACTGGAACCCAGACAAGAGGACAGTTGAAGAACTTGTGTGCTTTTAGTGCTTTTGTATCTTTGATTGAGCCTAAGAATACTAAGGAAGCACTGGAAGATGCAGACTGGATCATTGCAATGCAAATTGATCTGAATGAATTTGAAAGAAACAAGGTATGGAATTTGGTTCCCAGACCAAAAGAGAAATCAGCTATAGGAACCAGATGGGTGTTCAGAAATAAGTTGGATGAGAATGGCAAAGTGATAAGGAACAAAGCCAGACTTGTGGCACAGGGATACAATCAGGAAGAAGGTATAGATTATGAGGAGACATTTACTCCTGTTGCCAGGTTAGAAGCTATTAGAATACTTCTTGCATTTGCATCTCACAATCACATAAAGCTTTATCAAATGGATGTCAAATGTGCTTTTCTGAATGGTTATTTACAAGAAGAAGTTTTTGTAGCACAACCTCCTGGTTTTGAAGATGAAAACTTCCCTGAGCATGTTAACAAACTAGACAAATCTCTTTATGGTTTAAAACAAGCTCCAAGGGCATGGTATGATAGACTTTAAAAATGTTTACTTGACAATAATTTCAATAGAGGTCTAGTAGATAAAACTCTTTTTATTAAATGTCATGAAACTAATTTGTTAGTATTTCAGATCTATGTGGATGATATTTTATTTGGTGCTACTAATGATGCTCTTTTAAAAGAGTTCTCTAGTCTGATGTGCAGGGAGCTTGAGATGAGCTTAATGGGAGAACTGAATTTCTTTCTTGGACTTCATATTTTACAAATGAAGAAAGTGATATTTGTACATCAAGGCAAGTATACCAAGTACTTGTTGAACAAGTACAATATGGCACAGTCCAAGGTACTTAAAACTCCTATGAGTTCATCGATCTCATTATACAAGGATTCAAATGGTAAGAGTGTAAATCAAAAGGAATATAGAGGTATGATTGGATCACTTGTGTATTTAATTGCTAGTAGACCTGATATTAAGTTTAGTGTCTGCATGTGTGCAAGATTTCAGGCAGATCCTAAGGAAAGTCATTTAATCGCTGTCAAAAGAATTTTTAGATATATGAATGGAACAAAAGACTTGGGGCTTTGGTATCCAAGGAGATCTAATTTTATGTTGGGTGGCTATACAGATGCATATTTTGCAGTATATAAAGTAGATAGGAAGAGTACTTCTGGATGTTGCCAATTTCTTGGATCTTCACTGATCAGTTGGCATTCTAAGAAGAAAAATTCTGTAGCATTATCAACTTCAGAAGCTGAATACATTGCAGCTGGAGCTTGCTGTTCACAAGTGTTGTGGATTGCTCAAAAACTTAGAGATCTTGGATATAATTTCAGAAATGTGCCTATTCATTGTGACAACACAAGTGCTATTTCAATCTCTAAGAATCCAGTACAACACTCAAGAACCAAGCATATAGATGTGAGACATCTTTTTCTTAGAGATCATGCAGAAAAAAGTGATGTTGTTGTATCTTTTATTTCCACTTCTATGCAGATTGCTGATATTTTCACTAAACCTCTGCCAGATGATAAGTTTTCATCCCTAAGGCTTGAACTGGGTATGTTAAACAAAGATGCATTGGTTTAGGGGGGGAGTATTAGTACTTACTTGTGTTTATGTGTTGAAATCTCAAACCCTTAAGATTATACTTTCCAAAGCCTTGAAAGTATAGTTAAAAGCTTTGAAATTTCTGAGACTGCAGAAAATCTCAAGGCCTTGAGATTGTTCTCCAAGGTCTTGAAACATCTGTAATTTTTTTTAAAAAAAAAGGGATCATCAAATATTATATGTTATCTCTTTAGGTAATTGTATAATATTTGAATTACTCAGAGAATTTTCTAAAATATCCAAAAATATTTTTAAAGATTCGTTTTGCATGTTGATTTCAGTAGATTCCTATTATAACTCATTCTTTCAACCTACTTAAGCTGAAAGTCAGGACTTTTTCTTCTTCATTCTCTCTCAATTCTCTACGTCTCTCTGCTCTCTCTCTCTCTCTGTCTCTCTATTCCTCTCAATCTCATTATTCTCTCAAAACCCTAAACCCACAATGGAGCACAAATCAGCCAGGATTCAACAACATGTAAACTCTTCTGGTAGATCTAAGAAGAGGGCAAACAAGAAGGAGAAGATTTTGATCTCTGATTCAGATTCAGAAAACACTCAAAGTTTGCATGTGGACTAACCTCCTGCAAAGAAGATCAAAACATAAAAGGGAGATGAAGGTTCAAGTATTGATCCACAGAAGGAGACAGAGGCTCGGGGTGATGATCAACCTATGTCAGACAAGAAGAAAGGGGGAGAGAAGAAAAAGGTTGTTGAAGAAGAAAAGGGGAAATCTGCTAAGGAAAGCAAGAAGAAGTCCACTAAAGGAGAACCGGAGAAGGAAAAAACTGCTGAGAAGAAATCAAGGGTTAAGCAAGTTGCTGCTGCAACCAAAAATGGTTATCAAGGTAAGAATGTACTTCCTTCAGATTGGTTTGTTAGTTCATGAGTAAGGACAGTTTGGATGCAAGGGTATGCATCATCTAAGGTTGCTTTTTGTAGTTTGATTTCTGAAGAGTTATTAGATAAACTAGATATTGACTGTATGAGGAAGTTAAGGGATTCTGCAGTTTGGAAGGTTTTAAATCCTAGTTATAAAGCTTATCCTAGGTGAACTAGGTTGTCTTATCTTAATTTGGTTCAAGAAGGGGAAGGAAAATTGGTGTTAACCTTTAAGGTGGCTAGGATAAACTTAAGGCTGGATCAAAGGACTTTTGCCGAAGTCTTGGGCATTCCTAAGAAGTATAATGTTAGTGATCATCCTGATAGGAAGGAGTGTCTAGAAAAAGCCAAAGCTATGTTCTTCATTCAAGGTGTTCCCACTGGTCCCAAACAGTTGACACACTCTGTGCTCAACTGTGAAGCTAAAATTTTGTTTACAATTATGATGAGAAGTGTTGTTCCTAGGGAAAACCCAAGAGAGTTGGTTACCGATAAAGTTCTTATCCTGATGTACCTGATATGTCAAGGGTTTGAGATTGACTTGCCAACAGTGATTATGGAGCATATGATATACTGTGCTACTAGAACTGGAAACCATCATCTTCCCTATGCCAACCTATTGCCTCTTTTCTTTGAGAATTTTGAGGTACCTGTGAAAGGAGAGGAGAAGATAACTGGTGGTTTTGGGTTAATTGATGAGACTGCTTTACAGAGGATTGGAGTGGTTAAGACAGGAAAAGGTCATTGGAAGTTCTATTCAGAGTTGTCTAAAGCTGAGCTTAAGGAGAAAGATTTTGTTAAACCTAAGGGGGCTACAACAGCAAGGGGACAAGTGTTTGAATAGATGCCCTAGAGGCAATCTAGTTTAGTATGAATTTATTTTTGGCTAGAAAATTCATTTTATTATTTATTGGATATTTAATATAATGAAGTCCTTAGATTTACAATTGTGTTGTTTATCTTAAATATCCCTAGTCCAGTATAATGATTAATGGGACAATCATCTATAGACTAGTATGGGGTTGGATTGATATGGAGATATCATGATCCAACACATAGGTGTGCATTAAGGGTAATGGAGCACTGGATTGACCCATCTCCGAGAAGGCTACATACACGTTATGTTGAGTCACAAGCGCTTCTCGTGGTGCAATGGTATTGTCATCCTTAGACTTGAAGTCGCTAGATATTCTAGTTGTGGATTATTGTGATTCTGGTAGCGTTAAACGCTACACCGTAACTGGGTAGTTATAAAGGCGTGTACCAGATACAATAAGAAGCAAGCTTAGAGATCGTAGTGGACGTAGATAGAATTTGTCCCTCCCACATAACGGGAGAAAATATCCTAGGCCACTAGAGGGATAGTGCTTATAGAATGTCTGGCCAGACTCAAATAAATCATTATGGGATATTGATGTTATTTGCACGAATAAGCCTATTCCCATGGATCGAGAAACCGTGGATTGAATATACGAGTGTGACTTGTATGTCTCGTGTCCAACCCGGATATAGAGACAAAGGGATGAGACAATTACTTGTACAAGGTTTGTCAAGATGACTATTCTAATAGTTGGCTAGAATGGATGTGTTGCTAGAAACCGCTCCATATTAGCAAATTGTTGCTACCAACTAGATAGAACCTATGGGGTCACACGCTATATAGAGTTGAACTAGATTTGGGAATTAATTAATAGGATTAATTAATTAGAAGGATCACTTTGCAACACCTTACAAACTTAGTAGGACTAATTTGCAAGGAAGGGACTAAATTGAATTCTAGTAGGACTAGAATAGGTCCTTTAGGTAGTTGGCAAGGATTTGTTGGACTATATAAAGGACACTCCTTCCTTCCTTCCCATACTTATGACCTTATTGATCATAACTTGAGTGGGAGAGAAAAAAAAAAGGAGAGAGCAAGCAAGCAAAGAGGAGCCGCCGCCCCCCTTTGCCGCCGCCCGTCCCCGTCGGCCACAAGGAGGCCGAAACCTCCTTGTTTTGTCTCGTTTTGCGTGATTCTTCTTCCTCTTCCTCATTTTGGGCTAGCACCAAGGATTGGAAGATCTAGTATTCAACTCTAGGCGTGGATCAACTATAGAGAACGTGACACAATTCGCGTTTGAAGTCATCAAAGGAGAAACCCTAAGGTGTGTTATTGATTTCTTCCCTTACCATCGTTATGTCTCTTGACTTGTGATCCTTGGAGGGTTTTTGCATGGGTTATGATTGTTTGTGTTTCCGTTGCGCATCCATGAATCAAAACCCTACAACAAGAAAATTAGGATTACTCTCTGTTGTTGCGAAATTTGAAGATCAGCAGGATGAGATTGAAGATCTTAGACAAAGGTTGTTTGATCAATCTTCTGAGTTTAATCAGTTCAAGATTTTGATGAATGTGATGAATGGCAAACTGGATGTTTTCATCAAAGGTTTGAACTTGGAGAAGATTCCTTCTGCTACTAGTCATGAAACTAGTGTTGATTCAGATGAAAGGCTAGGTGAATTCTTGAAGATGATGAAGAAGAAGCCTATTCCATTGGTGCTCACTTCAAAGGATCTATATGAGCAAACTGATGAAGAAGAAGCTGGTGAAGACACAAGTGTTGATGCAGCTACAGAAGGTGATTCAGTGCAGATTAAGAACAAGAAAGTGGATGAGATCATTGAGGATGTTGTTGCTGAGGTGGATGCTGAACAAGAAGAGAATCAGTCTGCTGAAGATGCTGAAAGTGATGAAGAGGTTGGACAAGGGTCAGAGCAAGGCCAAGCATCAAAGAAGAAGTGAAGATTTGAGAAAATCAAAGCCTTGATCCTTTATTTCTTTCTTTATTTCTTTTTCTTTTCTTCTTTTCTGTTCTCAAGGCCCTGACATTCAGTAGGAACTTATTTTGTTAAGTTTTTTTTAAGACTCTGGGTAATGATCCAACATTTCTTCACCTTTATTTGATGAAAGTCAAAAAGGGGGAGAAGTTATGTGCTATTTGTGTGGTTACTCTTCAGTGTTTAGATAATAATAAAATAATAATTTGGGTTTTAGTGTTAATCAGGTGTGTTCTGTGAGTTTTAGTGTTAATCAGGTGTGTTCTGTGATTATTGATGATCTGTGATTACTGGTTATCTGTGTTAATTTGTTTTGACTGGTATTACTGTTTATTGTTTCTGCAAATGATGATATCTAATTCTTACAAGAAGTTGCAGGGATATTTGCACAAGATTATGGGTTTTGTCTTTCATCAAGGGGGAGATTGTTGACTCATAGACTTCTAAGTGTGTTTTGAGAAGTAACTGTTTTGAGTGACGAAAGAAAAAGACAAAGTATTTCTAAGGCTCCAAGGCCTTGAGATACTGATCAGAGCTTCAAAGCTTTGAGAGTAACTTTATTATACTGTATGATATAATAATCTTGTGATGCAGGTTGTATATCTGATGTTTAAGATCAGAGATTTGCTGTAAATATCTTTGTTATATATTCTTTATACATCTAACACAATTTCAGATATCCTGATCAAAGTGAATCAAATATTTTTGGTCTTAATATTGAAAGAATGTGAAGCATGTTCAGAGTTTCAAGGCCTTGAGATGTTCCTTGAGCTGCTGACAGTTTTACATAATTAATTTGATTCTCTTTCGCAGGATTTGATCTTTATTATTATGGTTTTTAATGACTTCTATAAGTCTTAAACTAGTTTATCATGAGTTATATGTTTCAGAAGTTAATCAGATTATTGTTTTATTCACTTGATCCAACTTTTATTTAGAAACTGGAAATCCAAACAGACTTAGTGCTGTTATATTTCTGGATTTTGTTGTTGTTGCGTTTTAATGTTGTTGCAGGTTTTTCAAATGTGCAAATGCAATCTCAACAAAATCCAACGAATATCTACTCAAAGTTTTTTTAAATTGCAGTTGGAAAGGATGAGGATTTGCGGGAACTGAGATCCTAAAATCTCTCATTCAGTTGCAGAGAGTGGATAAAAGACTGGTTTGAATTTTGAAAGATATAGAAGCTTACAGAGAACTGAGAGAGGTGTGAAAAGTTCGTGGAAGACCAGACATTCAAACACACACACATTCAGGCTTCAATTACAGCTTTCAGAAGATCAATCATTCCTGTTTCCTGAAGAACACATCCAGGCATTCACAAGCTCATTCTTCTACTGTGTTCTTCTTCTGTTTTGTAATCTGCTTATCTTCTGTATTTCTAAAACCTCACAAAACATAGTGGTTGGTTGTTGAAGTGAACAACAAGAGGTTCTTGTTATCTCAACAGTTAGTAGCGGATACTAGATAGGTTTGGAACCACAAGCTATATAGGTGTAAGGGAATTCACTTAGGCTTGGAGATCTAGGGCTGTTTCTGTGTGAGTAATAAGAAGTGTTTGCCCAATCCTGGTGGGATTAGATCCCTCAGGAAGAGACTAGGTCCATTGGGGCTGAACTCTGTAAATTGCCTTGTGTTCTTTAATTTACAAGTTTTGTTATTTTCTACTGCAATTAACTCAAATCAAACTAGGGTTTGTAAACTGTTTAAAACTGGTGGTAGTTCATGGCCTTGAAGCTTTCTGTTTGCCTTAGAAAGTTTCTGACTAGTTTTCTAAAATCTCAAGGCCTTGAGATTTGAGTTTCCTACATGTTCACTTAGTTAAAATTTGTTTTTAGCAAAAAGTTTCCATACTCTATTCAACCCCCCCCCCCTTCTAGAGTATTTGGTCCTGTATTTAGTCTACATTACAAAATTTCAGATAATCATGATGAAACAAGTCCTAACGCGTCACATTCTCACCTTGTAACCCACATCTCACACACCCTCACCACGATGATAGAAACCGCAACCCGAAACTCACCATCTCCGGCCCTCGATCCCCTCAAACCCCGGTATAATTACGATCCCCGTGGCCACCGTCTTGAGTCGTGCACGAAATGCAAATCGTCGTTACCGAAATAATTGCTTCCACCACTCGATTTCCGTTAAGCTCAATTTCCTTCCTTTATTCATCTCTCCTTTTTTTTCTCCATTTTCTTTTTTTTTCTATTTTTTTTTTTTTTCATTTTCTCTTAATTTTTTTATCATTTCCTTTTTTTTCAAATAAAATTCCACAATCAACACAATCCTTTCAAATGTACGAGTGGTCTTCCAAGAGTAGTTAATCAAACATGTTAGGGGAAGGAAGCAAACAATTCGATGAATGAGTATCAGATATAAAATTCATCTTCCCCTAACTCTATGAAGTACATGGTGCCACCAAACAAAGTCGCAAACAAATCAAAGCACATGTGTGGGGGTGGAGTCGTCGCAAGCTCAATCTCGATATACGTAGTCGAAAGTCGACACCCCCACACTCGAATGTAATCATGTCCCCTCTCAAGTAGTCAAAAAGATGTCTGTCTCGTGCCTATTCCAACCGATCTCCCTACACCAAGATGAATGGAATCCGGTACCTAGCACGATCCACCAATTAAATTCACCCAACCCAGTTTCGTGCGGATTAGATGTCACGCACTCACAGCTCTCCACAACTGTGTCCATGGTGTAATGACATGGAACACCGCCACACCTAAGTGCGCAAGCCTACTCACTCACCCTCGCATCCCCTCGAAAATATCAACTGAAGTGCATGCGATTATGCAGGATACACAGAAATATAACATGAAGTACTCCCTCATCAAACACCCTCAACTACAACTCCCTTGTGACGCACTAAAGTGGTGATTCTAAACAATATATGATGAAGGCCAATAATCGTCACCCTAGGTCAAAAGGCTAGCAAATAAACCAAGGTTCAAATCGGGTTTTCTAATGGTCCTACAAGGTGAGATCTATAAGCAGTGAGTGCTCTAATACACAACCTCGCACAGCTGTTTCTTGTGCCACTACGAGGCGGGTTGGCGACTACCTAAGACGTACACATGAACGTTCGGCTTGTTTAGCTCACACCTATCTCAACTCTTGTAAGAAAACGCGGCACACACTTTAAATTTGAAAATCAAGTACGTGTGTAAAAATAGGTAGGCACTCCCGTAAAGGAAGTTTCTCTATACGTACTAAGGGGAACTCACATTGTCTCTCTCGGTCGCAAGGCACGTCCTATGCTTAAATTTCTCACACTCCTCGATTCTACCAAATCTAAGATCTTTTTGATTGTCCTTTCTCAAATTTTTAATTTTTATGGCTTTTTCAATTTTTATTTATTTTATTTTTTTCGTTTTTTTATTTATTTTTTTATATATCCTATATTCTAAATGCACGGCCCTTCGAAAGAAGACTCGATACGACTCGATGGTAGGTAGACTCAAAATAAGAAAATGTGCAATCATAAAATACGAACACGTATCTATCACAAAACATTGACACAAACACACTCTACGACACACACTACAACACATATACCCTATATGCAATTGGTTCATGCAGACAGACTTGGCTAATATTCAGAAAATCTCACCCTCACACTAGAATGCTTCGTTGTCCCCAACGAATTTAGATATAAAGCAAAGGGACTCAGCATTCTAATGCGAGGGCGGGCGGGTCTACTCGCTCTCCTCCGAGCCATCCGAGTGAGAACTTGACTCATACATCTCATCCTGAGGTGTCGAAGTCAGTGTCACCCCGCCTGCCTTGCCAAGCTCGTGTAGCAACTGATTCTGTCTATGCAGAATGTCACCGAGCTGGCGCTGGTTTCGTGACGCATGATAAGCCCTTGACTTGGCTTTCCTCTCTGCTTCCTGCCATCGTGCCTCAACCTTTTTTTCATTGGAAATCATCATGTTTTGCATGGCCTTCATAGTGTCCTCGAGGCTAGCATTAGTTGCCACAGACGGACTCGACTCCTCACTCACAGTCGGGGCCTTACCCTTACCACCCTTCTTAGCCCCCTTTTTAGGTGGGACCTGGCTGCTCTCTACGACGACCTCGTTTTTCTTCGGGTCAGAGCACATGATTCCAGTATCTCGGGGGTTCGGGTGCACAGTCTCCATCATAAAACTCGGCACCGGCCTCAGTGGCCAAGTGCTTTAGCAAATACCCGAACTCTGCTGCCTGACGGTTAGATTCCCGATGCCTCGCTCTAAAACTCCTATAAATGCGCTTCGGGACGTTGAACCGATGGCCATTATACCAACACATAGCCATAGCACACCACTCGAACTGTATATCATTTTGTGGCGAAACGCCTTCAACCCATGCCTCTACTATGTTAACTAACCAACGCGCTTGAAGAAGTAAGCGTTTGGCCGAAACCGTCCACTTTCTAACGTCCTGACTCGCATGAGTATCCCAAGGGGATGCTGTCACCCCACCAAAGGCAAAGTTTGACACTAAGGTGACTAACTCCGCTACATTCATTTTCATGGTGGTCTTAAAGTGACAGTCACCCTCTAGTGGTGGCCATTGTTGGGCCGCGACTATGCTAGCCGGAGAGAAGACAAAATAATTTCGACGGACATATATGATCCTAAGATCATCCAACTCTCCATCCTCCTCATACCCACACCACTTGGCGTTCAAATAAATCTCCCAAATGAGCTCTGAACTCGCGTTTTCCTTGACGAGCTCACACCACCCCGCGAGATTCTCTCTCGTCTTGAAATCTTTAATTGGTTGGGGCATCTCATTTTGGAACGGGAAACGCTTTTCTACGTTTTCCCCCTTGAACACACTCGCGTTCCGCTTTCATACCTAGTATGCGCCAGAAGATTGACAAATCTATAGTCACAAAATGCTCCGGTCGCATGGTCAAGGTTAGATCTAGGACTAGACGCTCTCGTTCCCCTCGCCAACGGCACTCAATCAGGTTCCGCACTTGCTAACTCATCAGGGTTCGGTGAGCAACCATGCTCCCCACAACCCAAAAAGTAGCACTCTCAGCTAGGTTACCACCCTCGTCCCTCGTATCTCTCAGTTCTCCCTCAGGGAGATATTCATCATCACTATCGACGACTACTTTATGTTTCTTTCTTTTTCCCCCAGTTATATTCTGACTCGTAGCTACCCCCTTTCCTTTAGCCACGACTTTGCCTTTCCCCTTATCACGACTCGACATTGGCACAAGAAAGTAGCAAAATCTGACAATTAAATTGACAAATAACGTACGCTACGTGCATAGTGTCAGGATGTGTATACGAAAAGGAAACAAGTACGCAATTAGCAAGTAATCCCTAGGACACTAGTCAATCGCCCCCAAGCGCCGCAGCTACGCGACAACGAAAAAACTTGGGCTTTCACTCAGTGTGCCTAAGACTCGATGAAATTTAAATGCGAGATCTAAGAGTGTACCTGGGCACCTGGAGTTCCGTTCTTACGAGTGCCGTTTTTGCAAAAAAATCGACAAGAAGGGGTCAAATTTTGACCATCGAATTTTTCCGAAAAAAAAATTGCAATTGAAGCTGCCTACGTACTCTTTACGATGTTCCCATCGAAACCCCGATGCTAGTTACTTCCAATTTGATCTTGAATTCCACGAATTTCAGATTTGTGATTCAAAACCCTATATTTTGATTCTTCTTCGGTTGCACCACCAAACAGCCCCAATCAGAGCAAACCACACCGTGCTCTTGTTCGCCGGCGATGATGACGGTGGTGATTGTGACGGCGAAGAGAGGAAGAGAAGGGGCGAAGATGGTGTAGGCTATTTGGTTGTGCTGGTGCGCTGATGGTTGGGTGGAGGGGAAGGGAGGACGAAGGTGACGGAGCAGGCGGTGAGGACGGACGACGTTGGAGCTGGTGGTGATGGTGGTTGGAGCTCGTGCGGTGGTGGAGGTCGGGGATGAAGATGGAGGTCGGGTGGAGATTGGGAAGGAGAAGAAGTAAGCGATAGGGAAGAGAAAGGTTTGACCGACGGTAGAGAAAGAAGAAAGAAATTTTTGTTTTTTAAGAATTGACACTCGGCTCCCCCCTATTTTCTCTATAGTGCAAAGGCACCCCCATTGGACCAAAATGCAACCCACCTACACTAGGTCGTGCGACCTACCTACTAGGTCGTGCGACCTAGTTAAATGAACTCTTTTTACCAACTAGGTCATGCGACCTAGTTACCAGCCCGCACAATTTTTTTACTCTTCCCGGCTTGCTTTTTCTTGAATTTTGAGCTTCCAACAACTCCCGATAAGCCCAAACTTGATATTTCACCCCAAAACTTGGGATCCAACATGCCGTTCAACAATTTCGACCAGTAGCACACTGTTTTGACCTTTTTCGCCATTTCCGGATGTTTTTCGCCACTTAAGCATCCTTTCTCGCCTTTTTGATCGTTCCTTTGCCTTTTTATTGAATCTCTCCGACCTCGAGACTCCATTTACATTATAAAAAATTACCAATGTCCGGGGAATCCTTTATTCTTCAAATTTGTTCTTCCAAAGGCCCGTTTGGCAATTCCGGATGTTTTACGCCGCTTTTTCTTCACGAAAACATCCAAATGGCCATAACTCTCGCGTCTGGACTCCGATGCATGCGATCCACCTATCAACGGAAAGCTCTCGACAACCCCCACACAATGGCACTCTTCAATTCAGCTCACAATCTTGTTTTAAAAAATTTGCCTCGTCATCCGTTCCATTGCGTCAGCTTTCTCAGTTTTGCACTGCATTCTTCGCTTGCATCAAGACAGGGAGTCCGAATACGTTCTCTTCATAGGGTGTGCGTGTTGAGTGAGTGTTGGAATGGCGTCCTTATTTGATTCTTCATTCCGGATCCCGATACACGTTTTGGGCTGCTTTTTCTCGATTTTTGTGAACTTTTCTCCACGCGCATCAAGAAGGGGGATCCGGAATAGGCCTTCCACCTAGAATTCCTGTACACATTCATTGGAAATATTAATCCCACTCTCTCGCACCTCTCAATTAAATTAAACAGAATAAAATAACAAAAAGGGTATGTAAATCTACACTAAAGCAATGAATAGGTTGGGTTGCCTCCCAACAAGCGTTTGTAATTTCAGGTCGACGGCCCGACCCAGGTACCTCAAATGAGCTCAGATAGCGGGAATTGCTTTGAGGCGCTCAATCACCCCAATGAAATTCCCGTCCACGTGCGGTTTCGTTCTCTGTCCATTCACCTTGAATCGGTTCCCATTCTCAGCTTCTACCTCAAGTGATCCTCATGGATAGACCTCTGTAATTGTGAACGGACCACTTCATCTTGACTTCAACTTGCCTGGAAACAGTTTCAATCATGCGTTCAAAATCAATACCTTCTGTCCCACCTTGAAGTCGCGTGGTATGATGTGCTTATCGTGCCATTGCTTTGTCCGCTCTTTATAAATCTTCGCACTCTCATACGCCATCAACCGGAACTCTTCAAGCTCTAGCAATGCCTGTTTCCTCTGCTCACCTGAGAGCTTCGCATCCAAGTTGATCTTCTTCAATGCCCAATACGCTTTATGATCAAGTTTCACCGGAAGGTAACATGACTTCCCAAATACAAGCTGATAAGGTGACATGCCCAAAGGGGGTCTTGTATGCAGTCCTGTATGCCCATAAACTGTCATCCAAGTGTAGAGACCAATCCTTGCGCCCTGGGTTGACTGTCTTCTCTAGAATCCCCTTTATCTCTCGGTTAGAAACTTCAGCTTGTCCATTCAACTGCGGGTGGTAGGACAATGATATCTTGTGTGTCTTCACCCCATATTTTCTCAACACATTGGCAAAGAATTTATTCACGAAATGCGTCCCTTCATCACTAATAATAGCCCTGGGCGTCCTAAACTGCGTAAAAATATTCTTTTGTACAAATCTCTCTACAATGGCTCCATCATTCTTGGGACAAGCCATTGTCTCTACCCACTTGGTCACATAATCAACAGCTAAAAGAATATAGAGATTATCAAGTGAATATGGGAATGGACCCATAAAATCAATTCCCCAAACGTCAAATGGCTCCACCTCCAACACAAAATTTTGAGGCTTCTCATTTTGGTTGGAAATATTGCCGGTTCTCTGACACCGGTCACACTAATGTACAAATAGATGGGCGCCTTTATGCAATGTAGGCCAAAAGAAACTGCTCTAAAGTACATTTTCCACTGTGCGTGATTTGCCGAAGTGACCTCTACAGTTCAACTCGTGGCAGTGTCTGAGAATCTCCAAAGTGTCAGGCTCTGATACACACCTCCACAATACATCATCTGCTCCCAGCTTGAACAAATAAGGGTCATCCCAGAAATAATGTCACGCATTTGCAAATAATTTCTTCCTCTGGTGTTAAGTCATATCCTTGGGAACAATATTGAGCGCCTTGAAATTTGCTAAGTCAGCAAACCAAGGTACAACTGCGACCACTACCATGAGCTGTTCATCTGGAAAATCTTCTCTAATTGGCACATCTTCATGCTTTTCATTCTCCAGCCGTGAAAAATGGTCATCAACAACATTCTCTACACCCTTTTTATCTTTGATCACCACGTCAAACTCTTGCATCAATAAAACCATCAGATCAATCTTGGCTTGGCGTCCTTCTTGGTGAGAAGGTACTTGAGGGCTGCATGGTATGTGAAAATTGTCACCTGAGACCCTACAAGATACAGACGAAACTTGTCCAACGCAAAGATGATAGCCAACATCTCTTTATCCGTGGTAGCATAATTAACCTGTGCATCATTAAGAGTTCGACTGGCATAATAAATGACATGAGCTACCTTATCTTTTTGCTGTCCCAAAACTGCTCCCACCGCATAGTCACTAGCATCACACATGAGCTCAAACGGCAAAGTCCAGTCTGGTGTGGCGATGATGGGCGCGCTAATCAACTTCTCCTTGAGCACATCCAAAGCTGACTTGCACTTTGCATCAAAATCAAAGACTGCATCTTGCTCAAGCAAACCAGATAGAGGCTTTGTGATCTTCGAGAAATCCTTTATGAACCGCCGGTAAAACCCTGCATGTACCAAGAAACTCCGAACCCCTTTGATAGATGTAGGGTATGGTAGTCTCTCTATCACCTCAACTTTTTCCCGGTCCACCTCTAAACCCTTGCTTGAAATCTTGTGCCCCAACACTATTCCCTCGGTCACCATGAAATGACACTTCTCCCAGTTGAGCACTAGGTTGGTGTCAACGCATCTGTCAAGAACCTGAGCTAGCTGATGTAGACACCCTTTTAACCCATCACCATAGAGCGAAAAACCATCCATGAAGACCTCAAAATTCTGCTCCATCATATCTGCGAAGATCGACATCATGCACCTCTGAAACGTAGCAGGTGCGCTGCATAACCCAAAGGGCATGCGTCGAAAAGCAAAAGTCCCATAGGGACATGTGAATGTCGTCTTCTCCTGATCAGCTGGCTCAATGGCAATTTGGTTGTACCCGGAGTACCCATCCAAAAAGCAATAATGAGAGTGATGTGTCAGCCTATTAAGCATCTGATCAACAAATGGAAGGGGGAAGTGATCCTTCAATGTAGCATCATTGAGTTTGCGATAATCCATGCAAACTCTCCACCCAGTAACAGTACGAGTGGCAATCTGATTGCCTTTCTCCCCTTCCACCACAGTAATACCGCCTTTCTTAGGAACACACTGCACCGGCCTAGTCCATGTGCTGTCGAAAATCGGGGAGATGATGCCTGCTTCCAACCACTTAAGCACCTCTTTCTTCACCACCTCTTGCATATGAGGATTGAGGCGACGCTGAAATTGAACTACCGGCTTCTTGTTCTCCATGAGCCGGATCTTATGCTGGCACACTGTCGGGCTGATCCCCTTAATATCGGCTATGGTCCATCACATAGCTGCCTTTCTTTCCTGCAATACCTTGAGTAGCTTCTCCTCCTATTCCCTGTCCAAACACGCACAATAACAGGCAAAGTCTCATTAGATCCCAAGTATAAATATTTTAAATGAACAGGTAAAGGCTTTAATTCTAAAACCGGAGCATTATTAAGAGAGAAAATAAGAATCTTTCTGCTTCCCTCATCAAAGAGGGGTAGGGCTTTCGCCAATGAGTCTCCATATAACTTGCTCTTTTTCGCTAGAGTAGAGTAAAGCAAGTTCCTCATATAGCCGATCCAACAATATGTCGTCTTCCTTATCCGGTGTGAATACCTCCACACCAAAACACTGCTCACTCACCGCATACGCGGGAAACTTCATAGCTTCAAATATGTTGAAGGCCACCTTCTCATCATTGATCCTCATCTTTAACTCTCCATTTTCTACGTCAATGATAGTTCTTCCCGTGGCTAGGAATGGTCGGCCCAGGATGAGGGGAACATCTTCATCCGCTTCCATTTCTAGGATCACAAAGTCAGATGGGAAGATAAGTCCTTCCACTCTCACAAGTACATCTTCCAAAACACCCCGTGGTTTTTTGATAGTGTGGTCTGCCATCTGCAAGCACGTCCGAGTGGGTTTTGGATCCCCTTCACCAAGTTGCTCAAATAATTAAGTGGGCATCAAATTAATGCTTGCGCCAAGATCACATAATGCCCTTCCATGAAACGCATCTCCCAAAGTCACAAGAATGATGAAACCCCCCGGATCTTTCGTATTCTTTGGCAACGCCTTTTGCACCACGGCGCTACACTCTTTATTCAGGTTCACAGTCTCAAAATCATCCATGCGCCTCCTATTGGAAAGGAAGTAATTGAGAAATTTAGCATACTTAGGCATTAGTGAAATGGCCTCCGCGAAAGGGATATTAATATGCAACTTCTTGAAGATATCCACAAACTTCTTGAAGTGTTTAGCATCCTCTTGGCTCTTCAACCTCTGCGGGTATGGTACACACATGTTGTACTCCTTAGGCTTTTGCTTCTCCTCCGACTTCCTGCTCGTGTCCTTTGATTGGGGAATCACGGTAGGCACGGGAATTGCTTCATCCAACGCCTTCTCGGTTTTCCTTAGTTGCCTCTGCTCGTGCGTGGCTAGGATAAGGGCGATCCTCTGTAGTGATGCCACTGCGAGTCGTGATCGCGTTCAGTTGCTCATTAGGCATGATGGTTTTTGCTGGAAGTATACCTGGTGGAAGTTTGGTATTGTGATTGGCAATCTGCCAATCTGAGTCTCGTGGCTCTTCATTGTGGCTTGCATTGAGACAATCGTGCTCTCCATCCTGTCTTGATTAGCTATTAACTTTCTCAATAAAGCATTTGTCTCTTGCTCTTCTTTTTGTCGAGCTTACTGTTGTGGAACCTGCCTTTGTGCTTGGTATGGAACATTTGGCCTCTGACCAGGTGCATATAATCTGTTGTTTGGATTGGCATAGCTGAAGTTGGGGTGATTTCGATTATTGGGATGATATGTGTTGGACCATTGATGATGCCTCATAAAATTCACCTCTTCAACACTACCATCGTACCCCTGGTTCTCATCTGCTAGTAACTCACCCATGGGCTTCACCTGTGATGGAGGTTGCATAACGTGAAATGCTGAGGTCATGGATTCCACCTTTTGTTCCATAAATTCAATCTTGTTGACTAAGGCTGCATCCCCAGATTTGGAGTACCTTCGAGTTTTAGCTCGCGTAGTCTCTCTCTTAGACACATTGTTCAGAAGATCCTGAGCTCGCTGTGCCCCAAGCCCCATAAAATTACCTCCAGCTAGCATATCCAACTAGTCAGCTGTCTCCTTGTCTAATGCACTGTAGAAATAATGGAGGAGCTTGTGCCATGGCTCCCCATGATTCGGACATCTACGGAGAATTTGGGTGAACTTCCTCCAAGCATCTCCCAATGAGCTGTCTTCTTCCTGAGTGAATTTCGTGATCTCAGCCATCTGCTGGGCGACTCTGGATGGTGGAAAATACTTCCTCAGAAATTCATGACAACAATCTGCCCATGTCACTATACTCCCAACTGGCAGTTCCATAAGCCACTTCTTGGCTTTTCCAGATAAAGAGAAGGGAAAAAGTAATAGCTTAACTGTTTCATCTGGAACTCGTTGGTCGTGCAAAGTTGATGTGATTTGCTCAAATACCAGCAGATGGTGATTGGGATCATCTCCTGGAGCTCCGTTGAATGCGCATTCATCACGAACCATATTGATCATATGTTGGCGCAGCTCGAAGTGTTGGGCATTGATCTGCGGCCTGACAATGGTAGGTTGGTAACATGCTGGAGTGGTTATGAAATAGTCCACCATAGGGCGATCTTCAATTTTGGCATTGTTGGCTTGTGCCACAACATTCTGCGCATTGTTTCCCCTATTATTGCCACCGTTTTTACCCCCATTTGCTTCTCCATTGTTTGCCACTTGTGCCCCCACACCAGGAAGTGGTTGTGAATTTGGGGGGTTCAAGTGTGCCATTGCAGCTTGCATCTCGGTTAACTGAGCTCTAAGCTCCTCATTCTCCCTTGCTCGATTAGCTGTATCTTTGACAGCTGCAATTCTAGCTGCTTCCGCTTCTTGCATACCCTTGCGGATCCTTTCAAACTCAGCTTTGGTTTGGTCATCCATAGTAACTGATCTTGATTTCCTCTTGTCTCTACGTTGTGCGTGTAACAGGGATTCCAGGTCTTCAAGTGTTGGGTGCAAAGGCTCGTCTCTAGAACGGGAAATGCATCGTAAAATCCAACCTGAAAACACAGATCACATGCAAAAAGTAGGTGAGTAACATATATTAACAAATAAAGTAAAATCCCCAAGGCTAGAAATTATAACTAATTTAGCCGAAGTCCCCGGCAACGGCGCCAAAAACTTGACACGTTCCAACTACAAGTGCACAATTGTCAGTGTAGTAATAATCCGGTAAATCCGGGTTTGTCGAACCTAAAGGAATTCTTGTAAATTAATTGATATTTCTTAACCCTGTGTGGGCAAAGCGCATTGATTTTGTTTTCTGAATCCTATGAAAAATGAAGGACAACTACTACGTTAACCGATTGATGAATCGAGCGATTAAATTTGTGAGATTGATGAATGGAGACAAAGTTTAGGACATATCTTAGGATAACTAGGGTGTTTATACCGTTAATGATTTTTGCTCATATAACACGGATATTTTATACTTAGCCAAATGAGCAACACTACCTTGAAGATTCCTCATCCAAGGCCTATGCTTAGACATACATAACTGATTCCTCTAGCTTACGTAAGTCTAAGTATGCATTAAGCTTTCGTGTTCTACTCTAGTTCTTAGTTAACTAAACCGATTCCTCTAGTTTAGATACAACTAGTGCAAGATTCACGTTTTGGGTAGTAAATACCGATTCCTAAAGCATTCTCTACCTTTAATCAAACCTGTTGTGACGTCATACAATAAGAATGATAGAAATAAGCATAAAATCAAGCATGACTAAGCATAAAGATATCCAATTAGGCAAAAAGCATGAAATATAATCCGTAAACCACCAAACACGGTGTTTAAACCCTAGATACCTTCGAGATATCCTTAATAAAGCGCTTAGCTATGCTTACTCATAATCAAAATACAAAGTTTCAAGTTTATCATAAGCAAAAACTAAAGAAAAGAAGAGTTGAGAATCCAAACGACTGATCCAAAGCTTCTCTCACGATATCCAAGCTCCAAGCAAGTCTACAACGTCAAAAAATGACCAAAAACGTGCCCTAACACTCTCTAATACGTTTCCATAGAGTTTAGAACAAGTTACAAGTAATTACAAATTGACCTCGACCGCTTCTGAAAATTCTGGGCTGAAAAGTAGGCCGTGCGACCTGTATAGTAGGTCGTGCGACCTACCTGTGTACGCAGATTAGGTCGTGCAACATAAATAGTAGGTCGTGCGACCTATTTTAATTTGCTGAAAATTTTTAACAGGTCGTGCGACCTATACACTTAGCCAATTTTTTCAGCTTTTGCAATCTTGTTCCTCTTTCTTCTGAATCATCTCCCGCGCATCGATTCTTCGTTTGATCCTACATTTTGAGCTCTCTTCATGCCTCAACACTCGTATCATCTTCTCTCGAGCTTCTCTAGCACTTGATTCATCATCTCTCGCTTTCCTCCTCAAATCTCGAGCTCGCCTTAGCTTCCGAAGTTTGTTTTCTCTATCCACTTGCTTCTCGCGTCCTCCATCCATGAAAATCACAACACGAACACCCCGCGAAGATCAAATGTGACAAAATATGATAAAGAGCACGTAAAATAATGCAGAAAATGCCCGGACTTCACATTTAACGCACGAACTCATTTTCACCAATTAAAACATGATTTACTCAAAAAAACGCTATATTTCTCCATTATGAGCATTCAAAACGTAGCTAAATAAGCAATAAAATAACTCCGAAAACAGAGTTATCACCTTCCAACTCACAACAGATGCTCACAGCGCAAATACATAGCCCGCCATTGATCTTCTACTATCAACATTCCCTATATAGTCCGAATCCGAGAAACCAGCTACCACCAATGTTTGACGTACCCTTAAGGTACCTGAATATCCGTTTCAAGGCCTGCCAATGGTCCCTACCCGGATGAGCCATAAAACGACTAACCACACTAACAACGAATGCTGTGTCTGGTCGAGTACATAACATAGCATACATAAGGCTTCCAACTGCGCTATCATATGGAACCTTGGACATGTACCCCTTCTCCTCATCAGTCTGAACGGTGTACATTCTCAGCTTGTTGTTAGTTTCCATAGGAGTATCTATAGCTTTATTTGATAACATCCTGAATCTTACCAAGATCTTCTTGATGTATCCCTGCTGTGACAAGAAAAGCTTCTTCTTCTTCCTATCTCTATAGATCTCAACTCCCAATATCTTCCGAGCAGCTCCCAGATCCTTCATCTCGAATTTCGTGCTAATGGAACTCTTCAGTTCTCTGATGTCCTTGATATTCCGAGTTGAAATCAGAATATCATCCACATACAGAACTTGGTAAATACGTGATCCACTATGCAACTCTTTGTGATACACGCACCAATCATACTCGCACTTGTGGTAACCAATCTTCAACATGAAGCTGTCAAACCTCTTGTACCATTGCCTCGACGACTGCTTAAGTCTGTAGAGAGATTTCTTCCGCTTGCATATATGATTCTCTCTTCCGGGAACTTGGAATTCTTCTGGTTGGCTCATTATATCTCCTCTTCCAACTATCCATGTAGGAAAGCTGTCTTGACATCCAATTGCTCAGCTCTAGGTCGTGGTGTGACACTAAAGCTAGTAACACCCGGATAGAATAATGTCTAACCACCGGTGAGAATATCTCGTTGTAGTCAACTCCCTCTTTCTGACTGAACCCTTTTGCAACTAGCCTTTCCTTATACTTGACGCCCTCTCCTGATGCAGTTCCTTCCTTTCTTCTGAACACCCACTTGCAGCTGACTATCTTCCTTCCCGCAGATAATTTAACAAGCTCCCAAGTGGAGTTCTTGATAAGAGACTCCATCTCCTCTCCCATCGCGACAATCCATTGTGCTGACTCAGAACTCGATATAGAGGCCTTGTAGGAGGATGGCTCATCCTCTACCTCTTCCGCTACCTGTAATGCATATCCCACCATACCATCATCCATGTATCTTGTTGGAGACTTTATGAATCTCTTCGATCTTCCTTCAACAATACTTTAATTAACTGGTTCCTCTAGTGTAGACGCATCCTCACTATCAGACTCTTCTACTTCTTCATCTTAGGCTTCCGGCGGCGTTGTAGGGATATCGGAATCCTTAGGATCATGAGGATCCAACTCTCCCTCCACCTTCTTCTCTGTACCTTCAAGCTCCACCTCCATGGAGTTCTCCAACATATGAGCCTCATCAAAGACTACACTTCTGCTAAGTATAATCTTATTGTCTGCCCATATCTTATATCCCTTCACACCTGTTTCGAAACCCATGAATACTCCCTTCTTAGCTCTTGGTTCTAGTTTGCCATCATCAACGTGATAATAGGCAACACAACCAAAAACTCTCAAATCCGAGTAATCCACTGCTCTACCGGACCAGACTTCCAAAGGAATCTTGCATCCTATACCTGTGTGCTGGCGCCAATTTATGAGATAGCGTGCAATGGAAACTGCCTCTCCCCAAAAGCCTCTAGAAAGACCTCAGACCTGCATTCGAAAGTATGCACCTTGCTTTTGCTAAAAGTGTCTGATTCATTCTCTCGACTACACCGTTCTGGTGCGGTGTGTGTCGAACGGTGCGGTGGCGTGCTATTCCCTGATCCTTGCAGAATCCATCAAACTATGATGAACAAAACTCTAAGCCGTTGTCCGTGCGCAACCTCTTCACCTTCTTTCCCACCTGATTCTCTACTAGCATCTTCCACTCCTTGAATCTTGCGAAGGCTTCACTCTTATGCTTCATCACTAATATCCAATTCATCCTGGAATAATCGTCTATGATGCTCAGAAAATACATGTACCCGCCAATCGCCTCAAATCGAGATGAACCCCAGCAATCCGAATGGATATAATCAAGAGTACCTTTCGTTCTATGAACCGCTTTAGGGAACTTGCTACGTTGTAGGTTCCCATACACGCAGTGCTCACAAAACTCTAGGATCTTGGGCACATGCCTGGTGTGATACCCCTTCTTGTGAAGTTCCTGCATTCCACGTTCACTCATATGACCGAGTCTCATATGCCACAACTTAGGTAGATCAGCTTCCTTAACCTCGGCTGAGGCAACTCCGACAAACCCTGTGATAGCTGAACCTTTTAGCACATACAAAGTCCCATCCTTGACCCCCTTGAGTAGCAAATCCGAGTACTTGTAGACACATAATCCTCCACCTTCACCCTCGAAACTGAAACCCTTGCTGTCAAGTAGACTCAAGGAAATCAAATTCTTTGTGACAAGCGGTACATGTCTAACATCCTTCAATGTGTATGTCTTCCCATCCACAGTCTTGAACCTAACTGAGCCTTTTCCTATGACCTTGCAAACAGCTCTGTTTGCCATATGAACGGATCCTCCATCTGCGCGGTTGTAGCTTGAAAACAGCTCCCTGTTAGAACAGATGTGATAAGAAGCCCCAAAGTCAAGAAACCACGCATTGGGTGAATGCCTGACATCATCCGCTAGTAGAACGTAATCATCCTCAAATGAATTACCCTTCTCTACCATGGCTCCAGAGCCATTCTGTCCCTGTTGTCCTCGTTTAGGGAAATTTCTCTTCCAGTGCCCTTTCTCCTTGCATTAGGCACATACATCCTTGGGTAACTTAGAACCCGAGAATTGCTTCTTCTTATTCTCTTACCCTTCTTGCTTTCCCCCGATGCCATCAATCTGAAGCACGGTCCTCTGTACCTGTGCATGCACCCTTATGGCGCAGTTCCCTAGAATGGAGCGCTGATCTGACCTCCTCTAAAGATAAGTCGTCCTTGTTCACAATGAACGACTATACAAAGTTCTCGTATGATGGAAGTAACGAGATCAATAACAGAAGTGCGGCATCCTCATCGTCCACCTTCTCGCCAATATTACGCAAATCCAACATAATTGTGTTCAATTGATCAAGATGGTCCTTGAGATCCGTACCTTCGAGCATCCGCAGGGTGAAGAGCATTTGTTTGAGCATCAACTTGCTAGTGAGACTCTTCTTCATGTAGAGACTCTCTAACTTGAGCCAAAGCTTTGCTGATTCCTTTTGATATGTGATCTCGATGATCACGTCATCCGATAAGCACAACATAATCTTTGCGTGTGCCTTCTCTTCAAATACCTTGAACTCCGGCTTAGTAACATCCATTCCTCCCTTGTCCGTGGTCAAAGGTGCCCATAATCCCTGCGATTTAAGCAAGGCCTTCATCTTTATCTTCCACAGGCTGAAGCTGTTCCCTCCCGTAAACCTATCAATCTTCAACATCGATCCAGACATCGTTCTTGGTGGATTGATCTTGACCTAGGCTCTGATACCAGTTTGTTATACTCTCACAATCACTCACGCCTCACGAACGATGAAATAATCGACAAAACACCAAGTTTACATGGTTCGCTAGCGCAAATCGAGTTAACTACATCCACGGCGAAGAGAGACCTTTATTTATCAAGAGGAACGATTACAATGAAGTATATACATGTTCTAAACCCTTAGAAGCCTATTTATAGTGCTTAGAACCGACCTAGGGCCGTCCTAGATAGATTTGGAAATAATTCTAAAAACGCCAGGAACAGACTAGGTCGTGCGACCTAGTCAGCTAGGTCGTGCGACCAAATGACTAGGTCGTGCGACCTCCGAATTAGGTCGTGCGACCTACTCCCAAAAACTGATGTTCCGGTTGTTTTCCAGTTAGGTCGTGCGACCTACTTACTAGATCGTGCGACCTACCTGAAAACATCATTTTTACTTCTTTGCTCTCCACTTTGGTCCCTTTGGTCTCCGTTGTTGTTCTCGATGATTTCTTCAACTTATTCAAAGCACAAATCTAACAGAACGCTTAAAAAACGACTATAATTAAGAGATTGTTCAGCACCAACATTGTCGCGTCTTAACTGCTCCGCATCATCTTATATGCTCGTGCTGCATCATTTCTCAAACGAAAAAAAGAAATAAATTGATGGTCTGCACTGATCCGCAACATCAAGTAGTAGTTCGTCTTCTTTGCAGTCATTGATGAGCTACTACTGGTAGTACAGAAAGAAACAACTATCACTTCTTTCTCCTCCCCTCTCTTCTGTCTCGTCTATAGATCCCATGCAATGTGCTAACGTGTAGAGTACTCCATTAGTAGTACATGTCACAGATGCTCCTCATCATGGTCACTGGCCCTGACAAAGGGATATTTCTGGTCTCATAGGTAAATTGCAGGCTTTCGAAATGCATGCAACTGCTATCATTGTTCAAAATAAATTCAAGGTTGTGGTGTTTTAATTTCTTACTCGAGTTTTGTTACTTTTTCAGCTGGTAGAGCATCCCAAGCTTCAAATTTAAGTACAGAGAGCTACAATGGGTGTAAGCAACTTTTTGAAGTAGAACACTGAACATTCATTTAAGAAAAAAGAAGAGACTTACATTGGGACTGAAGGAGTATCATTTTTTTTTGAGACATTATGACTTTTATCACAATTGGTAGGAAGAGAGGGAACGGAAGTGGTATCATTTTATGGGTAGAGGTGCAGAATTTCATTAATAATTTAAGGGTAAAAGACACCCTCACCCCCTCTATTCAGTTTGGAAAGGACACCTTCACTCCACTAGTGTGTCAAACTTCAGAAACTTTACACCTGCTAGCTTAGTGTGTGCCGTTAGTTTACTAAAAAAATGTTTTTTTTGACAAACTTGTCCCAAAATTTTGCAAAATGTAGGATTAATTAAGGGTGTAACGGATTTTCTTGCAAAATATAGAAGACAAAGTTGCCTCCAAAACAGATTTTAGTGGCAGATCTCACATACAGACTAACGACGTCGCGATCACGGAGTGTAAGTTACTTGAAATTTGGCATATTAAAGGGGTGAAAGTATCATTTTCCAAACTAGAAGGGATGAAAGTGTCCTTCATTCAAACTGTAGGGGATAAACTGTCTTCTACCCATAATAAAAGTAACGAAGTACAACTCCACGACATAACCCTCATTTAACTCGAAGGAGTACTTGGTGCATGTTTGGTATTAAGTTTGATTAAAATCTGTAATTTTTGACAATCTCATTTGTGATCACACAATTTTTTAAGCAGATAATCAGAATTTTGAAATAATCTATTGGTAATTGTAAAATCTCCGCTGAAAATTTATAAAAAAATAATTTTAATGTGTTTATCACATTATCATGTTCAACTTTTTTTTTTTGAACGATATCATGTTCAACTTTAATTTATAAGTAGATATATTAAAATAATTGACTTTAAAACTCTTAAAATTTATTAAATTGATCAAATTAATAATCTACCATTTTAATTCATACCAAGGAATCCTAATATTTAGTTAAGTTGGATTTTTTACCCCGATTATATACATCTGACTTTTCCGATTTTCAGCTCATACCAAATAGTGCCCTAATAGCTTCCATTTGCAAATATACACAACGTGTACTTGTTTACTAATACACGTAAAGTCAACGGAGTACTTATTGTTTTTATACTCACATACAAGATACAATCATGTACATTTTTTTTTTCTTATAGAGAAACAATCCTACGATTAAATAAAATAGAAAGTGACCTTTGTTGGTATTCTCCTCCTTTGTTTAGAGGGAGAAAACGAAAATCTCGTCCTTCAAAAGACATGACTACACGAGTATATGACTCAATTTTTCAGAAACTGATCATCTCTCTCTCTGTCTCAATTTTTCAACCTAAAAAGGACCTCTTTATCCGTAGAGTCCATTGCAGCGGTTGAAATGAATCATTACAACCGTGGCTGCTCTCGATCAGGGTTTCTACTTTTCTCCCCATAATCAGACCATGGTCCCTTCCCAGAAACACTTCTCCAAACCCCTCCAAAACGGTGCTTCTAGTGGCAGTTATGGTGGTTGTCACGTTGGCGGTGAGAGTTTAGGTCTTATGACTCTTTTACGAGGATACGAATCCGAATCCAATCCGATGTCATCCGACAAAGAAAAAGCTGCTATTGCCTTGAATGAGACTGAAAATGATCCCAAGAGGAGCGATCAAGAAAGAGATTGGTTACAACTAGGTATTGGAGGCAGTCAACGGAAAAGCCAAAGCAGGCCTGAACAGCAACAAGGTGTGGAGCGCCAGCTATTATCTCCACTGCCTACGCCGCCTCGGAGAAGTGTTGGTGGACCTCCGAGGCCGGTTTTGGATGTGACTACGGACATGTTCTTGCGAAACCCGAGCTTGGTGTTTCCTTTCCAACATCATCAACATCATGGTCATCAAGAGATTAATTGGACTTTTAGGCCCCCAAGTAGTGGTGGTCATTCATTTTCATCCTTGTCTTCTTTGTTGCCGTTAAAATTCCACGGCGACGGTGGTGGTGGAGGAGTAAGTGTAGGTGGGGGAACTCCGCGTTCTGATTTCAGAATCATCCTGCCTCTTCCTCGGAGGCCCCAGGCCGGCGTTTGGTTCGTGCTTCGAGCATTGCCAATACAGTATGTGACTAAATCTTTTCTTATGATATAGTAGTACTAAATAAATTTGCTTCTTGAAGTAACAAATTATATTTATCAATGTTGCTGAAATAGAATTAGTCATTTTTTGCATGTTGAGATAATGTGATTTTGGTTTCAATTTGGCAGAGAAAATCAACTTCATTTGCCTCAAATACCAAAGCGTTACCTCAGGATCAAGTAAGAGATCATTACCCCCACGTTGTCTCTCATTAATTTATAGCAGTAGTATATAACAAAAAAATAAAATGTCTGATGTAATAATAATTTATCTATTGTCTATTTAATTGTCATAGGGATGGGAAGGCGACGGTTAGATTGCTCATCAAGTATTTGGTCGACAAGTTGAAACTCGATAGTGAATCAGAGGTATGTACAAACACATGCATTGTGCATACAGTTTAGCATTTTATTTTAGAGTTACCCGTAGAAACATAAATATACTGTACATCATTAAGAAACGCGTCGCACCTTAAAAGGATAAGGGTCAAACTATAATTTTATGCACTCTATAAACACCTCACCTATCCCGGTGGCACAAGTGACAATTTTGTCCTCAGCTCCTTCGTGCGGGAAGTAAGCAGACATCAGATTCGGACAAACCAACAAGTTACTCAATATGGCTCGATACCATAGTAACAAACCTCATGTTTAACCTCAAAACAATAAATGATGAAAGGAGTAACTGAAGATCTTACTAAGCACAGAAACAAATCAGAGTAACCAAATATCATTCAAAAATATGGTAATTGAATTGCAACGATTTGCTACAAAATGGGTAGGGGTTGGTGAAACATATATGACATGAACAGCAGAACCAAATCACCATCAAACAATGTTGTCAATTTTTGGTGGGGGAGTGGTACTTGTAACTAGAGGTACTAAAGGGCCTAAATAGCTCCTCAGACCCCCAATGATGTTTTAGCTTTTTTACCTAGTTTGTTTGGTCTCGTTAAGGTTATCTGGTTTCCTTAACTATTTGGCTCAAATCAAGAAAGATTTGTTGATGATTAATCTTTTGAAAGCTACATTCCACCCTTCTTTCCTTTGATTCCAAAACATGAATGGAAGAGTAGCTTGTGGATCTTACATGGTTTTGCTTGGGTTCAAATTAATTAGCGAAAGCGACTTGCATCAATAATTACTTCAGATGCGTTAGATTTGCTGCCTAACAACAAGCCGGTATTTATTCATTAAGCTCTGTTAATCTCTTGATTAACCAGATAAGGAATGAGTTTAGATACTCAGCCTTTTTAGTTCTTATTTCAGGTAACATCTCATACCTGGAAAAATGAACCTCCTAGGAGACTGATGAGCTAATAAGATCCATAAGGTGTAATGACTACAAATCTTCAAGTTTGTCCAAGTTAATACTCGTAAATCTACGATAATAAGATCATAGATCGAAAATATCTTTATTACCCTCCTAAAATTTAAACGCTGTGACGCTGTCTGAAAAGTACTATGATTTAGCCCCTCAATTTGATCCGCTCAAAGTTTAGAAGTATACATTAGGAATACTACAAATTCAAGTATTTATTTCCCTATATATATTCGTTGTATTCAATGTTGACATAATGAAAATACAATAAAAAAAATTCCGTTCTATCTGCATGATGATAATAACAATATTACTAGTTTATGCTCTTTCCAAAAATTACTAATACACACATTAGACCGATATGGCAAAGCTCATGTTTCTCTTTATTAACTGCCCCCTATTCTGACTAGGATCTTATGTCTGGCACTGGCTGCATACTAATACACATCGTAGCAAATGTGTTAAGTAACAAGAGCATTGGTTATATTTTGTTTTCGAGGTCATATGGCTTGACACGATCGACTGACAAAATGGTTTGTGATGTCAACTCCCGTAGTAATTACTCTAGAAAATTTGACTTCTTTTTATGTTCTCTTAGGATAAATTCACTTCTATGAAAATATCTTATTGTTAAGTTGTCTCTTCCATTAATACGCACAAGCTCAAACCATAAGAAGTATATTGTCTTGTAGAACTGAATTGCATAGCTATCCTTATCCATCCTTTTAAGGATTTCGTGAAGAGAATCTCCAACCCTTTGATGGGACCGAAAGGAGAAGGAGAAGAAGAAGGGAAAGAGGATCCCCCTCCCCTCAGCCTTTAATTCCCACCACGAAGGGAAACAGTTTGCCCATAATCTTTTATAACAGAAACTTCCTCTGTTTGGTTTAAAATTACATGTTGACTTTTTTCACCTGTAACCATGTCACTTTCATCCGGTTATTTGGATTGCAAAACAATGCACTTTCATCCGGTTATTTGGATTGCAAAACAATGCAATTTTTTGACAATCTCTTCTGGTGTAGTAGAGTGAAGTTTATTCTACAACACCATGAAAAGATTATCAAATTCCTACATCGTTTCGCTAATCAAATGAATAGTGGAAAAAGTCAAGATGGAAACTCCCCGACAAAACAGATGAAATAGTTGTTATTCTTCAGAAAAAGCTCATCAAAATGCATTTAATTGTAATAAACGTGTAAGCGGACAATGGGAAACAATTTGATCGTAATTTAAATACCAAATAAAATTTTTTCTTAAAAAATTATCAACAAAAAGAATATAATGTTTGACAAGTATTAAGTAATATTTATGAATGTTACACATATTCTTATCTTTATTTATCATTTTTTTGAGGGGATCTTTATTTATCATTTTGTGTTTGCTTTATTTAGATATTACTTAACATAATGGTGAAACAGTTTAATTAAATTTTTAATTGTACATTATTTGCTATTTTTTAACACTATGCTATTTATTATTAAGTAGGGTGATATATATGTATATATATATATATATAATTTATTTAAATGAGCGGAATATGACGCTATGGAGATAGTTAGGTAGTTTAGGGGAAAAGAAGGGGAAGGGGAAGGGGAAAGCGTTCGAGATATCGTGCATAGTTATTTGTTCTATTGAATCTATTTGTTTAAGTTTTGAAAAATATTCAATGTAAAGCTTAAAATTTGTGCTATGAAATATGCATTTTATGAAACCTAAATTTGTCATGAATTTTTTTTTTTTTTGAACTTAATCATCATTGTGCACTGACATGGACACCTATATTTGAGTATGTATTACTTGGTTTAATGTATATTATTGATTGTAATTGGTAGTTACATAAGTTTTATTAGTATCTTTTCTTTTTTTTTGAAATAGTTGTATTAGGTTGAAAATATTCATTTATTTATTCAAATCTCATAAAACTCATGTGGAAGCTTCAAGATACTAAGAGAAATCTAGGCAAGCACACATATGTGAGAACTAAAACAGATAAAACCGCCACTATAACATCTTTAACTCAAAAAGTAATTTTTTTTAGTTAAGGATACAAAACAAGGACCGGAATAATATTAAGTGAATGATAACAAAATTAGAAGGTATCTTCATTTATAAACATGAGCGACTGATGTTGACTTTCAATATTGTTGAAATTGAAAATAAACACATAAGAATAAGAATTTTGTTAGGTAACTGTTCTTGGAGTATCACGTAATGTAGGTATGCATGACACAAAAAACATTCCAATATGTTAACTTAATCTGAAGTCCTCACATTAATAAGTAATGTTTGGGGGTCAACTCTTATGATTTGGGTGCATGTACTTGTTTGATTGGTCTTCATGCCATGAAGTTAGGGAATAAGATATGCATCCTTCAACAGAAAATTTATCAAATTCATGCAACAACCAAGAATAAGCTTAAATGCTCTTGAACAATTCAACACTCAAACAATAGATAACATTTTAATCAATTATTTATGGTTTTTGTAAGAGTTCTTTAACAACGGTCAACCATGCTCACAGAGAGCATCTGTGATAAGATATTCCATCCATATCATAGCGACTTATCCCACCCACCAGGCGATTTCAGTTCCTTGCTATACTTTGTAACAAATCCCATATTTGAGGGAATGACAGCTCTGAATGTTGATTCGGCAACTGCATGCAACCAAGTTATATTTGTAGGTAGAGATATGATTATTCATTACCTACTGAGTTGAGTTACATTAATTATGTGTGATGTTCAAGGAATAAGCTATTCACAGTTAAGAGTCTTTAGGGAAGTAATTTTAAGAAGCTCATGTGGAGAACTTCTATTTTCTTATAAATACTTAATTCTTAATGCACCAAATTGTTATGGTGAACCCGGGAGTGACAATGTTTTGGATATAATATCCTAACGGCGTAAAATTAAAACTTAATAAGGAAAATGTAAACCCTTGGAGAAAATGAAGACCAATGATAATTATTGAAGTACAAATTGTGTTCAGACATGGTGTGTCAAGTGTAGACATTATTCGTTGGTGGATATATGCAGGTATTTGGATCTCTTGAACTTGAAACATTTTTTCATAAACACACAGGGAGAAACAAATATGCCGGAATGTTGGCCTTAATCCTTGCAAGTGGAATGATGCTTGTTTTGGTTGAATGTTTAAGCTTCCCTTTGTAAGTTTAGAAATTTGTGTTGTGGGCGCTTTGAGCTGCTTGTTGAAAATAAAAATGAGCAAACTCTAAGCATTCACGCTGGGAGGGTGGCAAACTATTGCACAACGCATAGAATAGCATAAGAAAAAAAATAAAAAAAAATAAAAATCCTTGTATCTTTTTCTGCTGATTTCCTTTTTCAGGAGTAATTAGCACAAGGGAGATAAGAAATCAATGTTCGAATAATTCAGCCAATTTTGAAAGTGTATACTGGTATATGTTAGAAAATAAGTTGATATTTTAGCAGTTCAAGAAGGGCCATCAGAAATTATGTAGTATATAAATAACATAAGTACCACAATGCTTGGGTGGTCATGCTTTCGCATTTTTGAAGTCATCAACCAACAAACAGGAGTAGTAGGCCATCCCATTAGGCAGATAACTTTAGATAGCCTTGCCACAAATGGTGCTCAGAAAGGCCCAACAAAACATTGAGTGGATCACTTTCATGGATTTAAAAGAAAGTTCTATTTTAGTCCCCCAACCCCACTAAATAAAAACTAGTCATCGTAGTATTAATCAACCATGTCTCTACGTGCGCGTAAAGCAATGCATGATTGATCAATCCACCACAGAATCGTTCCATCAATCTCCAAGTTTGTCCGAAATTCAACAGAAAAATCATGTCAAGAAAACGTCTAGAAATTTTGGAAAACCTTAAAGGAATAATGATTGTTGACCAAATCCATTACATGTATAAGGCTTCTGAAGTTTTTGTTTTCGTCTTTTGGTGCCAAAGTCGGACTAGATATCATGTTGTTTTTGTTGTTTTTTTTGTTTGTGTCTCATTAACTTCTCAAGCAAGTTAATGTATCTAGGTATGATAGTTAGCTTCGAACTCACAAGTCATAACTTTTAAGTTTTACAGTCTTACATAACTCGCTGAGTAAATGTTCAAGTTATAGTTCATTTCATGTAGATACAACAAACGAGCTGAGTAATTTTGGGCCAATCCTCTTTGTTCTTATTGAAGTTTGTAAATGAGGGTGAATAAGACGTTCATGAGATAGGAACGGAGTCTGGTTCTCTAATTTTTATTGGTGCAGCCACGTATCGTTCGGTTTCATTCGAGGGTTTCTATATACTGGTATGAAGTATTGTTTTTTATTAAAAGTCCATGGGTATAAAATATACTACTATGCGTAGGTAATGTATATACTTTGGTTGCTTGCGAACAACCGCTTGGTAGGTCCAATGATAATGAGAGTATAATAAACAGGGGAATGAGCTTCTTCTTCAATCGTGGGATGGACGGGTAAAGTTGAGAAAGAATGTAATGGTTAAAGTAGACGTTATGATGCAAAAAGAACAACAAAAAGGGGCAGACTTTAGCTTGGCAAAGCATGACAAGAGCAGTGTTATTTCCTTCAGTTTACATAAATGATTTTCCCCAAGGAAACAAAATTTTCTAAAATTGTTTTACCAGATTTCTTGAAAAGTTTATTCCCATTTAACTTAATACAATTTTTGATCCCGGTAACATCAGCTCATTGGTTAATCTCCACGTATTGCTATACTATTACTTTTACAAGTAATATCACTACTTAAAATGTATGCAAAAGTCAAACTAAACTCTACATTATGCACATATAGGGACTATAACATTTGTGCTGCACAACTTTACACCTCTTAACACCTTTCATATACCATGAAGAATAATATATTTTTCCTGCATACCATGTAACAAAGGTTTTTTTTACCCAAAGTTTGGCTAATGTTTAAGTTACTTCAAGCTGGTTTATAAATGTTTTAGCATCTTTCTGCATGCTACATAATTTTCAAAGCGAGAACTAGGTTTTGGTCCGAACTTTGGTACAAATCAAACTCAATCACTTACAGCCCTGATGGAACACATGTGTTCGACTTAGAATCTGATTGGTTTCATTTTAAAAACAGGCAAGGATGAGTAAAAAACACTATAATCATTGTTTCTAGAAACGGCTGTTTCAAAACAAAAATAGACTAAATAATAGTAGTGTTGTCAAATACGTTTTTTAAGATTTTTTGAAATTTATGTGTTTAAAAACAGGGTTATTGAACTCACACTTATTTTAATGTTTTCTTTAGTACTTTCTCAGTGTCATTACTACTGGCTTTCGTTCTGATTGCTTGAGGAGGTGTGGTTTGTATGTGGGTGATTGATGCGTCGTGCATGGGATGATATGTATATTGATTTGTTGTTTTGGTGCAGATAGAGATAACCTGTAAAGGACAACATCTTCAACCTTTCTTGACGCTGCAGCACGTTAGAGATGACATATCGAGAAACCCTGCTAGGGTTCTAAATTATAATGATGATGATGATGCTGATCTGGTCACTTTGCTTCTCCCAAACTCTTCAACAAAAGATCACATCATGGTGCTACACTACGCTAGGAGGATATATACTACTATCAGATCAGATTCGGCCTAGCTAATTTAGAGTCTGTTTGGTAATGCTTTTGTTTTCTAGAACACTTTTTTAAATTCAAAAGCAGTATTTTTGTGTTTGGTAAAATTTTGTTTTTCTATTTTTTAAAAAGCAATTGCTTCCTCACAGCAGCTTTTGAAAAACAAGGGAGGGATTGCTTTCTACGAACTGCTTTTTGATTAATTTATAGTTTGACATCATTATCTATTAATATATATTAATAATATTTATTGTAATAGTATTATTTATTATATCAGGTCTGAAATTGTAGTTTTAACATAAAAAAAAACTAAAACACTACTTACCAAACACATAATGCCAAAAGTGTTTTTCAACAGCAGATTTTATACGGAATTTACCAAACACTTTTTATGTAGATTCTCACAGCAGGTTTCTCACAGTGTTTTCTACACAACAACTTTCTAAACCGCCACAGCATTACTAAACTAGCCCTTAATTAGTTTGTCCATGTAATTTCATTATTTAATCCAGACAATTATGTAGGATTTTGGGTGTTTAGAACGAAAATAATATGGCTTGGATAATCTATGAGTAGTGATATCACTCTCAGATTAAAGTATTTCGGCGGTGTGCAGGAAATCTCCAATCGGATAAAACAGGGGCTTCAAGAACGAATATGATTTCCTCTCTGAATTCGACCAAAACAGAGACTCCAGTCGTCCGCGAGTTCGTTGTCCAAGATATTAACATAGTTGTGTGCACGCGTGTACTCCACACCTCCTAACATGTACAACGTAATGCCAATGTCTATTTTGGTCGAAAGTAAATCCGATTACACAAATGGCCGATGACACTAAAATCACCAACAATGCTCCCCCATTTTAGTGTAATCCTTGATTCACTTATCCTTTCAATAACAAAGCAAACTTATGCACAAAATATCTCGAAGATTGAATTTTCATCTTATTTTTCAAATATTAGAGTATAGGGGTGTCCCATGGATTGAACAATTTCTACTCATGATGAATACATGAAAGTAAAATACACATAAGTTCAACATATTCCATGTTCTAACTTGACACTTATTTTTACTAGCCTAGTGTCACTATCCTTCAATGAGCATATAGAAGCCAAGTCCCAACTTCTTGAAGCGGCTAAACTCCATACTCATATATGTGGTTCTTTTCTTCTTGTACATGCCATACAATTTTTCAAAAGAACCATTAAGAAGTGTAAAGTTCAACCTCCTTAACTTGCATGTCTGAACACATTCCTTGGGATGATTTTTGTGTTCCAATTTCTTCATATAAGAGTTCCACATTGAATTCAGCTTCTAACGTTGTATTAGAAGGGAATTGGGTATATTATCATAAGAGATCTTTTAGATGGACTTTAATCCCATCCCCACGGCCGACTTGTGCACTAAGTCCCTTGCTAACCCTTTGGTTAGATGATCTGCAAGATTTTGTTGTGTACGAACAAAATCAACCGATATCACACCATTCATGATTAAATCCTGAATGATGCTATGTATGACACCCAAGTGTCTAGACTTTCCATTATACACCTGACTATATGCCTTAGCCAGAGTAGCAGCACTATCATACCTGATAGATATTGGTAAAATTGGGTTGGCCCACAATGGAATCTCATACACTAAATTCCTTAGCCATTCAGCCTCATTACCGGCTACAGCCAATGCCACAAATTCAGATTCCATTGTCGATTTAGTAGTGCAAGTTTGCTTCTTTGAAGCCCAAGAGATTGCCCCTCCTCCAAGTAGAAAAACCCATCCACTAGTTGAGGAATGATCTTCCATATTTTTTATCCAACTTGCATCAGAATATCCTTCTAGAACCGAAGGACTTCCACTGTATCTCAAACCATAATTCATGGTTTTCTTTAAATACTTGAATACTCTCCTCATCGCTTGCCAATGATGTGTGCTTGGATTGCCAGTATACCTAATTAGCTTTCCAACAGCAAATGCTATATCTTTTCGTGTACTAATCATGGCATACATTAAACAACCAATAGCCCTAGAGTATTCCAGTTGAGACACAGCCTTGCCTTGGTTAGGCAACCATTTCACATTTGGTTCCATCTGAGTACTAATCGGAGAAAAAAATTCACAGTTAAATTTCTTTAACACCTTCTCAATGTAATGAGATTGATAAATAGTAATGGCCTTGTTCTCACGTCTAATCCTAATACCTGGGATTACTTCAGCCTCCCCCAAATCCTTCATTGAAAATTTAGATGACAAAAATTCCTTCGCTTGATCCTCTTGATCTTGGCTGGTACCAAAGATCAACATGTCATCTACATATAAACAAATTATGACTCATTTACCTAAGTCATCAAATTTGCTATATACACACTTGTCTGCTTGGTTCAAATGATAACCACTAGACAACACAATATCATCAAATTTTTGATGCCATTGTTTAGGAGCTTGCTTTAAGCCGTAAAGTGATTTAACAAGCTTACACACCTTATGCTCATTTCATGGCATAACAAATCCCTCGGGTTGTTTCATATATATATCTCCTCATCCAAATCACCATTCAAGAATGTCAGTTTACACATCCATTTAGTGAATAACAAGATTATGTATAGTTGCAAGAGCTATTAATAATCTAATCGTGGATATCCTAGCAACAGGAGCATATGTATCAAAGTAGTCGATACCCTCTTTTTGTTTAAAATCACGTACAACCAGTCGGGCCTTAAACTTTTCTACGGTACCATCTACTTTCATCTTCTTTTTGAAGATCCACTTGGCATCAAGTGGTTTCAACCCAGGAGGCAAATCAGATAATTCCCAAGTCCCATTTTGCATGATCGAATCCATCTCATCATCTATTGCTTCTTTCCAGAATGCAACATCACGAGATGCCATAGCCTCACTATAGGTTCTAGGATCCTCCTCTATGCTAAAACAATAAGCATACTGAGTATGAATCTCATCCCTAGATCCCTCAACTAAATATAGTTGAAAATCAGAACCATAGTCTTTGGCTACTCTACCTCTTTTACTCTTTCTTACTTCAGGTAAAGTGATGGCGTCACTTGTTCCTTCATTTGGAGCATTTCTCAAATTCGGAACCAATTCCTCTGGTCTAGGTATAGAAGAAAACCTTTCTTCATCAAAGATAGCATATCTTGACTCTATTAGAGTATCAATGGATACTGAGTCACTAGTTTCAATCACATAAAATCTATAAGCCTTGGAATGCATGGCATATCCAATGAAGATGCAATCTATACCTCTTTCGCCAAGATTCTTTCTCTTGGGTTCATTGAGCCTAACAATGGCTCCACAACCCCAAACTCTCAGATAATGCAAGTTTGGAGGTTTACCATACCAAAGTTCATATGGGGTAATTTTGTTCATTTTGTTAGGAACCCTATTAAGCAAATAGCAAGCTGTTAACATAGCTTCTCCCCAAAATCCATCACTCAAACCCGAGTAGGAAAGCATGGAATTAACCATCTCCTTTAGAGTTTGATTCTTCCTCTCAGATACACCATTTTGTTGAGGCGTATAAGGAGCAGTGGTTTGGTGAATAATACCAACCTCTTGGAAATACTTAGGATCATAATATTCGCCTCCTCTATCCGTGCGTAAAATCTCTATTAAACCATTCTTTTGCAACTCAACTTCAGTTTTGTATGTCTTGAATTTATCTAAAGCTTCATCTTTAGAGTGTGACAAGTACACATAGCAAAACCGAGTAGCATCGTCTATAAATGTAATAACATACTTTTTGTTTCCTATAGACGGTGTTGCATTAAAGTCACATAGATCACTATGAATTAATTCAAGAACCTTAGAGTCCCTTTTAACATCCTTAAAAGGTTGTCTAGTTATCTTGTTCAGCATACAAGTTTTACACCCTTCGGTATTAATATCAAATGAAGTAATTAGACTCATTTTGGACATATCTTGTAACCTTTTAAAGTGTAAATGTCCTAAACGTGCATGCCAAAGTGTTGATTTATCAATACTAGTACTAGCAACGCAAACTGAATTGTGACCAAAAGGAGCAATGATATTTAAACGAAGCATACCATTACATAAATAACCAAATCCAACAAAAGAACCATGTTTTGACAATACAAACTTATCGGACTCAATAACCTTCTTGTATCCAAGCTTATTTAATACAATTCCAGACAAGAGATTCTTTCGAATCCCGGGTACGAACAATACATCATACAAACTTAAACATTTTCCAGAAGTAAATACTAGGTTAACACTTCTAAATCCATGGATTGGCTCGGTTGCAACATTCCCCATTCTTATTGTGGATCCATCTTCAACGTTTGCATGGTTGTAAACCATCTTTTATCCTTGCATACATGTCTTGTAGCACCCGAGCACATAAAATGCATCAGAATTTAGGGATACATAATTCTGAATTGAATTTTCAGGTGTTCAATGAACATACCTTGTTGCTGATCTTGGCCTTTCGTCCCCTTTCCCTTGCCACTTGTGTCTTCACCTTTCTTACTTTTGCCCACACGACAATCCTTCTTGAAGTGCCCTGATTTCCCACACTTCCAACAAGCAATCTTTGGCTTCTTGTTAGGATTCTTGTCTTGCTGTTTAAATTTCCTTTTCCCAGATTTGTTCTTTCCCTTCGAAGAATCCCCTTCCTCCATCATATTCACGGAACCTGGATCAGCAGTAAGTTTGTCCTTGGGTTTGTCACTTTCTTGACCCCTCAAGGACTGTTCAATCTAAAAGTGACTGCCCAATTGCACCAAGGAAAATTATCCCTCCTTGCGCTTCAACTTATGCCTAACATCCCTCCATGAAGAAGGCAGTTTATCAATCACACTAGAAACAGAAATTGATTCATCCATTTTCATGTTGTGTTGATTAAACTGCCCTAGGATTCGAAACAATTCATGGTATTGCTCCATCACAGGCCTTGAATCAACCATTCTGTAATTGTTCCAATTACTGACCAGAAACTTTCTACTTGAAGCATCTTCAGCCATGTATTTTGATTCAAGAGAATCCCACAGTTCTTTTGAACTCTCATCATTCTGATAAACATCAAACAAGGAATCAGACATACCGTTAAGAATGTGTCCGCGACAGATGTAGTCATCATTCTCCCACTTTGATCTCTTCCTTGTCTGTTCCAGGGTTTCGTCACCGCGGCTTCAGGCATCGGGGTGGTGGGAACGTACACAACTTTCAGCGTCATCAACAGGAAGTACATCTTCTTCTGCCACCTTCGGAAATCCTGACCATCGAACTTCTCCAATTTCATGAACTTGCTCGTCATGTCCTGAACAGTGTTGCCGTTCGTCATGATGCAATATAATTTAATCTTTGTAGGATTTTGGGTGTTTAGAACGGAAACAATATGGCTTTGATAATCTCTGAGTTGTGATATCACTCTCAGATTAAAGTATTTCGGCGGTGTGCACGAAATATCCAATCGGATATAACAGAGACTTCAAGAACGAATATGATTTCCTCTGTGTTTCTGAATTCGACCAAAAAGAGACTCCATTCGTCCGCGAGTTCGTTGTCCAAGACATTAACATAGTTGTGTGCACGTGTGTACTCCACACCTCCTAACGTGTACAACATAATACCAATGTCTACTTTGGTCGCAAGTAAATCCGAATACACAAATGGCCGATGACACTAAAATCACCAACAAATTAGAAAAATGTGATTTTTTGGTTGAGAGGTTCCTAATAACGTGGTTTAAATGAATATCAACTATTGGAGCACCACTAGGCCATCTATAGCAGGCAGCATCAAAATGCTGATTTGGCATCATTTAAATCCCTTTTTCCCCAGGCTTTTGTTTTTCCTAAGGGATAGATTATCCTCCTTATCTCTTAGATTAGACTAAATCTTTGCTGTAAATCTCTTATGTATAGATTGCAGCCTACTTCCTCATCTGCTTCTTTACTTTCTTCCTACTTCCCTTCCCTAAAACAGATGTTTCCTTTCTTTCTTCAACTTTCACAAACTAGTAACATTTTCGCAGTTATTTTACCATTTTTATCCCTTAAACAATACCCCGCCAAATTTGTACATCCTCAAAAACATGGTTACTGACTCAAATATTTATCACATTTAATCATAGTTGACCCAATTTATTGGGCCACTAATCTAACTCAACCCAAATTTCATATAATCAACTAGACCAAAATAAATGAAAGCCCAATCCAAAAAATTCTAAACCTATCTCTCCCATCTCTATCTCTCTCGATTCTTCTTTGGCTTCTCAACCAACGGCAGCTATCTCTATCTCTCTCTCTCTCTCTCTCTCTCTCTCTCTCTCTCTCTCTTTGTATGTGTGTTGTTCGAACAAGAAACTCTAATCCATCTTTTGTTCTTGTGATTCTTTACGTTGAATCCTTCACTACTTCGAAGGGTTTTGACTACTCTTGTTCTCAAACCCAGAAAACCCTCGATTTTATGGGTTTAGTTCTTGGTTTCTTTGTACGCCGGCAATGAATTCGTCCATGTATGTACCCTCTTCGTACGAGTCCAACGATTCTCCACCAGTTGATGATTCCTAACCGTCCGATGACGGGATGGATTCGGACGAGACTCAACTTTCGAATCCAAGTCCGGAAATATGTGTTCATCTTTCAATCTACACACTCGATGAGTTGAAATGGGATTTCTACTGGATTTACGGTGTCCGGTGCCCTCTGTTTCCCTTCCAAAAGGGAGGTTTAAACCCCCAACCTTCTCTATTTTATTTCTCCATGTTTTCTCTAATTGCATCATGTTGGCTGATTGTATGTCTGTGATTTGTGATCTACATGCCATACCGATTTCTAGGTTTGTGATTTCTGATATGTTACATACCATACATGCTTATGGATTTGTGATTTCTAATATGTTGACATGATAAATATGATTCTGGTTTATGATTAATGATATATTACATGCTATACCTGCTTTGCTGGTTCTCCTGGTTTTGTGGCTTTGCTGCTGACACGCTCCAAGTGCAAGTGTACAGTCGTCAGTGCAGTAATAATCTGGTAATCCGGGTTGTCGAACCCAAATGACTTTCTTACTAATTAGCTACTGATTCTAAACCTTATGTGGGCAAATCGCGTTGTTTGTTTTCTAATTCTACTAAAAATAAAAGACAAATATCTCAATTAATCAGGTGAATGACTTCACGATTAACGAAGAATGATTTTTAAGAGTTACTTAACAAGTATACAAGTTCAGGATATCTCTACAGGTAAACTAATGATCTACCACCACTTATGATTTATGTTCTAGTAACACGAATGTACTCTTCTTAGCCAAACGAGCACCTTTACCTTGAAGATTCATCAACCAAAAGCCTATAGTTAAACTCTCGTACCTGATTCCTCTAGCCTACTCAAGTTTAACTACGCATTATGTTCTCTTGATCTACTCTTAGTTCTTAGCTAACTAGCAAGATTCCTCAACCCTAGATACAACTAGTGCATGAGTCAAGTTTCGGAAACGAATATTGATTCCTCTAACATTCATCACCTAGATCAATCCTATTGCTACGTCTAACAATATGAAAGATAGATTAAACTCATGAATCAAGTATAACTAAACAAAACACATTCAATTAAGCATATAATCATGAAACAAGATCCATAAATCACCAAACGTGGTGTTCAAACCCTAGCTCCCTACGAGATATCCCGAATTGAGGGTTTAGCTACTAAAAGACATGATCAAAGTACAAAGTTTATTGATCTTCAACAAAAAATAGATAAGAGAATAGAAGATCAAACGATGGTCTCCAAGCTCCCAAGGATGATCTTCTTCTCCCCAATGGCGTCCAATATATCATATCCAGTGCCCTAGGTCGTTGGTTTTAATTAAAACACCGTCCTTCTCTTTTTAGTTTTGTGAAATAACACTTTTACCCCCTTCTACTCACGTTAGATCCACTTTGTGATCTTGTGATCACAATTTGTGATCATAGGATCACCTTTTGTAGTTGTAGAGTCGCGTTGATCCTCTATGTGGTCTTGCATTTGATCTTTTGATCACAATTTGTGATCCTCTACTTCTAGTGAGTTGCTTCTTTTCACTCCTCTTGAAAACCAAGTATTTTTCTCCTCTTAGCTTCTGCTCTCCTTCATCTATTCTCTCATGCATTCCTTGAGTTTCTTTCTTTCCGAAGTTTGCTTCCGCTCCAATATCCGCACTCCAAGCTTCCGGTTCCTGAAATCGACAACACGAACAAATACCGAAAGATCAAATGCAACAAATAAAGAATAAAACATGCCAAAAACTCTCGGATTACACCATGAAGTCCAAATACTCAAGTATGCTCAAAACATATAAGAATTGGTCAATTTCTCATGTAAATCTCTCTAAACACACGCAAAACGGTTGTGAATCCTATAAGAATATAACTCCTAATGTGGAGTTATCAAATACCCCCACACTTACCATTTGCGCGTCCCTAGCAAAGTCTCATCTACTGCATTTACATGTCTACTAGCCGACAAGACTCAAGCGACTCCAACATGACTCGTAACACTCTAATGCAGCAAGATGATGCAAATGCAAATTCTAGACTCTATCTAAAACACAAAAAAATACAAATTACATTATTTTTGGGAGATCAGGCAATTCCAATCCACAATAGACCGGTGCTCAAGGAGTGATGAAAAAGTTAGACAAGAGGCGTGAAGCGCAACTAAATTCGACAACAAGTAATTCCCCATAGTTGGTATTGAAAGCTTAAATTTACTATCAATAATAACCTACATCTTCATGTGTGCCGATAAAATAAGAGGCTAACCAAGGCTAAGTCACGTTCATAGTCCGAGCTCCTATTCCGCTAATGGTCAAATATGATGAGGCTTAAGGACAAAGAGGATATAATTGTATGAAGCGAAAAAATCCTAAAGCGTCACATAAGCTCCACTACTAGAAAAACAGCTTCAAACGGCGGTTCGAAACCGCCTTAAATATGTCCCAAAACAGCCATAAAGACAGTTAAGGCGGTTTTCGTGGCGGTTGCTAAGGTGACGCCTAGAACGCCGTCATAAAAGGAAACAGGGCGGTCAAAACCGCCGTAAGGTTTTCTTTCGGCGGCTTTCAAAAACTGCCTTAAACCAGAAGGGAAAAGTTTATATTAATGTCGGAAAGTTTTAACCGCCTTAAAGTATTATTATTAGGGTGTGGCTATGGTGCGGACGAATTTTTAGGGTTCCTGGGGCCCCAGCTTTTTTTATCGGTTTGGACCAAAATGCAGCCCGTTTCGCCTGTATTAACGAAAATACCTGCAAAACGACAAAAGTAGGGGTGTAAGCGGTTCGGTTTGGTGCGGTTTGTGCTAAAACCATAAACCAAACCGAAAACATCGGTTTACTAAGTTTGTAACCAAACCAAACGATTTGAATGTATGAGCGGAACCAAACCAAACCGAAAAACTTCGCTTTGGCTCGGTTTGGTTCGGTCAGTTTGCCTAAACATTCTTGTATGAATGTTATAATACTAATATGTCAACAAATTTCGAATTTTAAGTAAGAAATAAATTAAGTAGACGTAAAAGCCTTATACAATTATCGTTTCAGAGAAACTATGATGGAATATAAGAGAAATGAAAAAAGACTAAGATCAATAAGATCATTTTAGTTGAATCTATCTACTTGTGTTTATCATTTAATTGATTATTTTCTATACTTTACACAATATATATTTCAATAAAAGTACATTAGTCACATATCGGTTCGGTTCGATTTGGTGCGGTGCGATTTTTTACAAACCGAAACCGAACCGATTAGACCGGTTTGTAAAAAACTTGAACCGCTTGTAAACCAAACATCCATAAAAACAGTCCAAAACCACGACATTCGGTTTGGTTCGGTCGGTTTGACCGGTTTATTCGGTTTTTCTTACAACCCTAGACAAAAGTTCTCGCGGGTTGGGACAAAAACGGTGCGCCCGGATGGTCCCACTATAACAAATTCTGCCTCCGTTGACAGCAAAAATTGTCGCTAGAAAGGCCAAATATGTCGGTAGAAATTCTATCGACAAATAACTTTTTTACGGAAAATGGTCACTACAACTCGGTCGTTAGTATTAAAGACGACAAACCTCAATTACGTCGGCAGAAGAAAAAAAAGGCGACGTCAGTTTTTGTCGACAGTTTAAATCTAACAACAAACCTTTTCTGTCGCTAGTACAACTACCGACAAGTAAATTTAGTAGTATGAAACAGGTTACAAATGTCATGAAATATTCAACGGTTCCATTACTGGTTTCTGAAATACGAAGTAGCTTTTATGAAATAGATAAAAATTATTATAAAATGTTCTAGAGTGGATTGAAATGGATAATCCTGCACACATGTGAAGTAAACCATCGACATTTGTGATCAACGTTGGACATATTAGCACCAGTACTCGTCGAAATAGATGCTAAATATATTAACACGCCAAAAAAATTGATTACGAGAAGGTTTGTCTCCATCTAAGCCGGATTACACATCATAACTACATCCCTACAGTAACTGGACTTTTATGAACACAAAGTAATGCCAATCTGTGCTCCACGGCCGTCACGGAGGCATGGACTTGACAATCACAAATTTCTAGGACATCGCAGGTGACACAGTAACTATCCCACAAAACCCACAAACCACCACCGAATGCGTCCGGGTCAGCAACGAATGCCCTGTCGAATCCAAGGCTGGCACACAAGTTCTTTGCCTTTTCCCCGGCGAGCCTTGTTTCCGTGATGAAAATAATGTTGGGATTATGCAACGCCATCTTTTCCTTGAAAATCTTCCATAACCCAGTAGATTCTGCCTCAACATGATTCCATAACAAAACTTTAATCGGATAGTTTACGGCGACCGTGCGCGGCTCCATTGGTCCCCCAACCACCAGCCAATTTGTTGGTAGTAGTGTGTATCTACTCACCTGTGCACATGAAGTACACAATAACACTAGCCTTTGGTGCAGCAAGGCACAACACCGAGACCTCTTCATCATGTGCTGCAAAACATCCCACGCAACACAACGTTGTTAGTTTTTCCTATATTGGACCTTGCCTCCTCTTCTTGCTTCGTCCATGATCTTGTAAAGGTACCACTTCTTTCATTTATTTTCATTCTTCTTCGGCTACGGTGGAGGTTAAGGCGTCCCCGGTGACACTATTTTTCTCCACCCTGTTGCTCGAAATCCATCGGTCCATTGAGCGCACCTGTGGGGATGTCATCTGAATCACGACTGAAGAGTTTTCTGTGTTTGGAGATGGGATGAACGAAACCGCCTGGCACCATAATTCTGTCACAGATGTCCAACGAGGTTGTGAGCCATGTTCAATTAGCGATATGCTTTGATTGGGGTTGCAATGGGATTGAGCGCAACACACCCGTCCATTTCTGTATATAACGACTTTACAGGACGGTTAATCCCATGAACACCCACGTTTTTTGGGTAGTGGAAGAGTTGGGTTGCTTACACGTTTTCACATGCGTGCTTAGATGGGGGTAGTGCACGCATTAACAAAGGTTTGTGGGCATGAATTTGTTTCATATTCTAACTTCATTCAAAAAATTCACTCCCGCTTACTAACTGTTTCGAAGTCTGACTGTTGAGAATTTTAAATACCAAGAAAGATTTCAATGACACCCCGACCCCTAGGTGAGGGCATCTCCAATGGCAACACGCATGATTGCGTAATGTTGCCACTTTTTAAGCGATTCATAGTATAATTTTGTAATGCTAGTTCCAATAGTGTAATGCATTTCTACGACTTCATCGTTTTTTTAGACTGACTTGTTTGTTGACTACTTGTTCGAAGCCAGGACCTCATGCAGCTGCTTTTACATGCTCTACCACCTGGGCTAGCACCCATTTGCTACGATTTCGTAGTTAGAATACAACTCATTGATTTTTTTTGCAAATATAGGTAGGACTCTTCTATTGACAAATGTGGTGTGTCGTGAATTGTAATTGGTTATTTCATCAATAAATTGTTTGGTTTGGCCGTGGATGTAGCTAGTCTCAAAACTAGTGAACCACGTAACTCAAGTGTTCTTGATTTTACACATCTATAAATTGGTTCGGTTTGACCGTTGATTTTACACATCTGGATTTTGTTGTTGCAGTGTTTCTATGCCGTTGCAGGGTTGTTAAACGTGCATGAGAAATATCAACAAACTCCAACGGATATCCACTTGAAGCTGTTTGAATTTAAGTTGAAAACAGAAGGAGGATTTGTAGGAACTCAGATCCTAAAATCTCTCAATCAGTTGCAGCTGTGGATAAAAGAGACTGGTTTGAAATTTTAAGGAGGAGAGGCTTGCAGAATACTCTGAGAGGTGTGACAAATTCGTGAGAGATCATTCATTCAAACACACAATCATTCAAGCTTCATTCCATACTTCTGAATATCAAATCAATCCAGTTTTCCAGAAGAACACTTCCAGGCTTTAACAGCTTATCTTCATAGTGTGTTCTTCACTTGTACATCCATCTATGTATCTCTAGATTTTTATTAAACCTCACTTAACCTAGTGGTTGGTTGTTCAAGTGAACAACAAGAGGTTCTTGTTAGCTCAACAGTTAGTAGCTGGAACTAGATAGGTTTGGAACCACAAGCTGTATAGGTGTACGGGAAATCACTTAGGCTTGAAGATATAGGGCTGTTTCTGTGTGAGTAATAAGAAGTGGTTGCCCAATCCTGGTGGGATTAGATCCCTCGGGCAGAGATTAGGTCCATTGGGACTGAACTCTGTAAATTGCTTTGTGTTCTTTACTTTTCTGTTTGATTATTATCTGCTGCACACAACTCAAATCAAACTAGGGTTTAAAAGCTGTTTAGAATTGTTCACAGCTCAAGGCCTTGAAGATTACAATTTTTCCTTAGTGAGTTTCAGACAGTTTACAAAATCTCAAGGCCTTGAGATTTGAGTTTCACACAAGGCTTTCCTGTTAAACTTTAAGTTTTGCAAAAAATTTCCATACTCTATTCAACCCCCCCCCCCCTTCTAGAGTATTTAGGTCCTGTATTTAGTCTACATTACACACTTTCTCATGTGTGATCGGTTTTTCCCACATCGGGATGGTGGACACGATGTCCGTGGTTAATATAGTATGATTTGGGCCCTAACTCACAAGGTTGACCTTTTGAGTAAATGGGTGTCCCAAATCATACTATGGTGCTCCTCTCTCGCGGTGCTTAATCTCCCTACACAGAATTGTTGTAGCGACATTCATTGATACCACAACGGCTGATATCGCTTCCGAAAAGTTTCCAACAAAACAACACTACAAAGATTTGTCTTTCATGGTCAATTATTTAAGCACAAACATTGGCGAGGAGATTTGTTGGGAATATTCCTTGAATATGCTCGAGAAGCTTGGCGAGGAATGAGGCGACGAAGAGGGGAAAAGAGACAAGCCCAGACGGATGATCAAATACGACGAGAACTGAAAAAAGAAGAAGAAGGAAAAAGCAGCTCATAGGGTCAGGGCGGTCACAGGAAGGGGCGGAGCTAGAGTGCGGCACGGTAAGGCACGTGTCGCACCCCAACTTTGAAAAACAACACATTATCCCTACATTTTACAGAAATTTTCAATAGTTCCTTCGATAAAATTATAAAAGTGCCCTACCTTTGCTCAAAGTATCCTGTTGTTCCCCAGTCCTTACTCATTTCTAGCTCCGCCTCTGGTCGCAAGACCACAAAACAAGGTCGCAAGGAGGTTGAAAGACCACTGATGCCCGTCGCACGAGATCTGATCAAACTCGCAGGAGAGGGAGATCGCAGTACCTCAAACAAGGTCGCAGGTGAGGGAGATCGCATGACCTCAAACAAGAAGCCGTCCAGTTCGTGCGACCAGGATTAGATGTTGTGCGACCTGCATCAGAGGTCGTGCTGGCAATTTTAGAATTGTTTCCTTGTGTCTTTTTGGCCAGTTTTGGACGTTCCTTTAGGACCAAGAAGCCTAGTGTTAGGGTTTACCTAACGTGATAGTAATTGTAGACACTATCAAGTCTCAACACACACGAACACTGGGTTTTTAACCCAATACACACTTTGAATTTTCTTCTTTGATTGATTGATGATAATATAATGAAACTACATATGTTGAAATAAAAATACTAACCCTAGATAGTTCGACCAAACGGGCTCGGCCCAGTCTACTAACTTATTAATAAACGGCTAATTAAACTTGATTTATTATGTCACATTTTCTAGGGTGGTAGTACTAGTCTCTAGAATATGGCCTTCCAAAGTGCCATAGCTTATTTAGTTGTGGGACTTGAACAAAGTGCCATAGCTTATTTTTCAACTCATGTGATCAAATAAATCTTCTTCTCCTCACCACCAGATTTTGAGTTGTCTGGAGTTTTAAAGTAGTCCTCTTTGATCCCAACACAGAAACCCCCATAAATTTCTTTTTTCAATTCCGAGTTCAGAGTTCGTGGGCCATTTCAAGTTCATCCAATGTACATATTTCATTTTTTCCTACTAGAAGATCTCTGTTCTGCCCTGGGCCACGTACCCCCAAAAGCCAACTAAAATAACTTTGTCGTCGATCTTTAGTGTACAACTGTGAGCTTTGACAGTGCTTGTGGCAGGGTTGAACAATCCCATACAATACTTGGCAAATTAACACAGCAAGTACCCTCTTGGGAACATGTGTGAGAAAATCCAGCCCGATGTCAACCTTTGAAACGAAACTGTTTAATATGTATATGAATATATTCGCTACCGAAGGCTATACACGAGATTTATCTGTAATATATTAATAGAGGTGTACAGTTAATTTGTCGACTGGCCACTCATAACTACGATTATTCGGTAAATTATGATGTATCATGATATAAAGTTTACAATAGACTGCATTTCTTCTTAATTGAGGATTGGAATGGATCAAATCGACAAATAGTTTCACTAAATAACATAATTCTGACAAGAGAGATGTACAAGCAGCAAACTATCATTGCAAAAAGTGGAACTGAAATGACAATTTATTTCGTCCAGCAATAGCAGGGCGAGATTTTTCGCACAGATAAAAAAATAACCACTGCCTCCACAAACGTATCGGAATAAAAACTTCAAGTGTATTTGGAGTAAAATGTAATAATACCCACAATTTTAAGGCCAAATTCGGAGGCCGAACATAATTAATAATTCAAGGTTTACATAATTCATGACCGACTTAACTAGACAACAATCCACAAAAGAGAATTTACAACAAAAGGTGGCTCTCCAATTGATAATGAAGCTCACTTCTTGAGTGAAGCAACAAGTACGTAATCCCATCGCATTACCCCAATAAAACCAATCATACACCTCCGGGGGAATTAAATGAAATACAAGACCACAGTTTAGATCTGTTTTTGGTCAAAGATTGTTTCCAGAACACATTTCATAGATGTAACAACACAAAGAATTGAGATGTTCATACAAATCACACGATGACAATATCAGACAATAAATGACGAAAATTCTCTTAAGAATGTATCTGGGGATTTCAGGAGTGCAATTTTATAGCAGCTCGGTTAAATTATTTTGTAGCGATCTATAATATGACCAACATTTTATAGAGTTCCCACAAATTTGTTTTTTAATAGAATTGCATCATAATCCTACGTCTAGCTGGATTCGAACCCGGGACAACTTGGTTTTTTAGAACCAAAGTTTGCTCAATTTTGGATTCCATCAATGAGGATATATTTTTTTTAATAAATTGTTTTTGTCGTAACCGGGTTTGAACCCAGGACCTCATGCAGGGGCTTCCGCTGCAAATATGGACAAGATATTTCAATGAGGAAATAATCGGTAATCATGACAGTTATGGCGGAGGTTGAAGTTTCTTGACTCAAATTTGATAGATTGTCATCCCTGCTTTCCCCATCACCGCTCTCAGCCTTGTCCACCACAACACCATTGTTCTTGTTAGCAGTGTTTGTAGTTTTCTTTTTTTCTCACAACACTAATCTCCTCTAACCACAACCACCGCCACCAATAATTTATCGAAAACTAAAATGTATGAATCCATATGATTAAAAAAAACCTCCTTCAAAGTTATGACAGAGAAATTCATATGAAGCCCTCAATCCAAAACAAAATGTCCATTTTAATTTTATCAGATTAATATGAACTAGTGAAGAATAAGATTCAACGTTTCGGCTACCAAACAATCACAGTGGCATCAGTTTGAAGTGTCTGATAAATCATTAGTATTTTTGAATTGTTATTTAAGTCTTTATTATTCCAATAGCTTCGCACGATTTCATTTTCTTATTTATGTAGTGTGTTTTTAAGATTTTTTACACAATCTTTTACCATTTAATAGTAATTTTGTGTACTATTATTTGGGTAACATAATTTTTATTTTATTTTGATAGTTATGAAGTTCATGATTTTATGATGACTTTAATGATATGTTTTGGGAGGCCAAAAACACCATTATCCAAATTTGATGAAATGATTTTACAATTGGTGAAAACGGAGATTAAAAAGCTATTGTTCGACCAAATATGGTGAAATTGTGTTTTTGAGGGTCACCTGTGGGAGGCCAACAATATTTTCCCACCAAATATTGGATTTGGTGTAAAATTGATATCATAAAAATTTCTCATGTGGAAGATACTAAGAGCATCTCCAACCATGACAGGGGAGGGGGGAGGGGAGAAAATCGTATAAAAATACAGACCATGTCCAACCATGAGGGGGAAGGGGGGAGGGGGAGGGGAAAGGTGGGGGGAGAATTGTGACACCCCGCTCCCGCGACCCCGATTATTAAAATAATTAAACGGGCACGATGCGTCACACTCTACCAAAGCATACTCGCACCATTGGGATGGAATTGAAAATATTTGGAATTGTCAAGGTTAACTGAAAAGTAGTGCGGAAGCTTATGAAAAAGGGGTCTTATATTCAAAACTTTCATAGAAAGGAAATGAATAAAACTTATAGAAAGGAAATGAAGTTTGAGAATTTTATAAATAAAACTTTAATCCATCCTCTATGATACTCATCGATCTCAGAGTCAAGTCCTTCAGGGTTTAGTCACGGTTACACATAAACCATTCACAAAAGGGCCACAAATACAACTCCAAAAGTTGAGTTAACAAACCACGGGATATCCCCTCATGGGGTAACACATTCCCGCTACCAGAAGATGACCATACATAGTTTCCAACAAGTGTATTCTAGATCTCCAAAAGTTACATATAGAAAGACACCAAGTACTACTATATATACATGAGACAAGAAAATCTTAGACACAACTAGCACAAATTATGAAATATCCACAACATGATATGACATAAGCAACTAAGCAACTTGGTTACTTGGATCGGTCCCCTCCTTTGAACCTGAAAGAGCGGTCATTTAAAAACCGGTCAGACTGCGAAGTCTGGTGAGCACGTACTTACCCCTTTGTTAGGTTTGTAAATATACATACATAGATAAAGAGTAATATAACAACATAAGTTAAGTAAGCATTCAAGTAAGTAAACATGTAGAGCATTTACTTCAAAACACTTGGGTCCTCGACCCCTCCACAACACCACTTTGAGCCCTCGACTCCTTTCATTCAAGTACTTTTGCCATTAAAATCTCATTTGTGACAGTAAGCCATAAATATGACGAGTCCGTGTAGAACTGCTACCTCGGACAAAACATAGTCGAAAAGTGTCATTTAGGCCATTAAAATCTCATTTCTATCCCTGGGACAGGGTATCGACCTCCGATCTATGTTCCCGCGCCGGGAGGGTACTGTCCGGTGTATATCCCCCACCGTTAGGGTACTGTACCGGTGTATATCCCCCAACCGTTAGGGTACTGTCCAACAGTGTCATTTAGGCAAACATCTTGGCCAAACATTTATAAAACATACCATAGACTTTCAGTTTAGCCAATAACATCTATAAACATGCTTTAAAACATGGGCTATATCTCCAATCAAAAGATACAAATCACCAAGTTATCAAAAACACATTCCACCATTCACAAGTATCACAACATCCACCTCATAGCCCATAAACATTTAATATATGAAAATATCACTACCAAAGGGTTGGGTAAGTACTCACCTCGGGTCCTAGCTTATTGAACCCTTACTAGCTACCAATACCAAAATCCAAGTGCAACTCTAACGACGAGGCTTTACAAATAATAAGAGCAAGCCAACATTAAGACAAGTGCACTATAAGGTGATAAATTTTTACCATGACGTGTTTAAGAAGACCTTCTAAGATGAATTGACAATTGCATGATGTTTTCTAAAGTAGCACATGCCACTGGACGAGAAATGAACTTTTTAGATTTGACACACTTTACAAAAACTATAATTATGAATGATATACAACATATTTTGTCATGAAACCAACTGGAAAAGAAACTAGACACATAGAGCTTCGAATCGGTATAAAATAGAGTAAAATACAAGCTCGTATGAGGGAGTAATGACTTCACAAAGTTGAGTGACAAAATTTGCCCAAACCCAGTTCCAGCCCATACACAGTTTACAAGAATTCGCATTACGGAAAATATATGATGAATTTGGGCATGAAACCTGCTGGAGATGAAAGTAGACACAAAGGGATTCGAAACGATATAAGGTAGATCAGCATACGAGTTTTTATGAATGAGATGTGGCCTCTCAAAGTCAGGTCACAAAATCTGACGGAAACTGAGTATCAAAACGAGACCACTTCTTTTAAATCACAAGATCCTCAAGTGAATATGTGAAAGAACTTCATTCATGGTCAAATAAGATATGAAAGAGACACATGCAAGTCAATATACAACACATATGCTTCAAGATGATCAAAAACACATGATTTGAATAGGTAAGAAGGATGATAGAGAGAGATCAAAAACAACTCTCATCCTTTAAGACACAAACTTTCTTCTAAAACTTCATCCATGAGGATGAACCCATGAATCCACAAGAATATGCAAAAATAAACACATGCAATGACATTTTCAGATGATCTACCATGGAAAAGGACATATAGATCAAAGATTAGATCAAGGATTTACCTCAAAGATCAAGATTGGTGAGCAAAAGAGTGATTGTGAGCTTAAATCCTTGGTTAGGATGAAGAAAAAACTCTCCACCAAGGTTGTATCTAGCTTAGAGACGAACTTTTCCATACTTTGGATGCTAGAATATGAAGTTTTGATGGTGCTTTGTGGAGGTCTTGGCACAAAAACGGGCTGAAGTTCTTTTGAGAGAAAAAAGAACTTCTAGTGACTTTGAGAGAGATAATGGGTGTGAGAAAATGATGAGGGTGAGCTGAACAAAAAGCTTTATAGATGCACAAGGGATTGGGTACATTGGTCACACCACACATGTTTGCAAGGAGTGCACTAGTGTAATCAAACTAGGATCAAATAACACAACAAAAGATGACACACTTTACTAGCTCCAAATGATTTAAATATGAGGAGTAACAATGAAGAAAAAAGACTCTAGGGTTGATAGGTATCCAACTTCCACAAGTTTTACACCCATAGAATAGAAAAATACCAAGTTTTGGCCATGCTTTGGTGGTTCCCTTTCTCAAATCCGGGAATGCACTAGAAAGTTTTGGTTCAATGAACAAGATAGCTTGGGAAAAGTAAAATTGATACAAATATATAGTGTGCAAGGCAAGTATTCATGATGTGTCATTAGTATGCCTAATAATAGGTAATTATGGGTCTACTTCCCCCACTACACTAGGTGTACATGCAAGATGAACAATACGGTAACAATACTCTCCCACATACAAAAAATACGTATATACCAAAATCGCACTTCATAACAAATAAGAAAGGGACGACATTAAAACTATAGATGACTAACATGAAATCCCACGTCCCAAATTAATTAGCCCAAAAATCCTATTATAAGGTCATAAACCAACTCCAAATGGGTTTAATTATGCGGGATGCCACTTAGAAACTCAAGACAAATCAACTATTTTGGTGGGAGGAGAAGAAGACTTCACTCTATTGCTTGACTTGAAAAAAACTTGTGTACATGGGTATTTATAGGACTCAAGTGTCTTGTAGTACTACTTTCCACCCACTAACAGCTGGAGACATTAACTTGGTCAAACCTACTTGGACCAAGTCCCACAAATAGGGCACTTTGAAATCCATATTCTATAGACTATTAGTACCATACTAGAAAATGTGACATAAAAAATCATGTTTAGTAACGTACTCCCAATTGTTCAGGTACCAATTTGTGAAATAGCTACAAGTCTGATTCGATTACAAGTACGTGACTAACAGTTTATTTAAATAGTTCTACAGAAAAGTGGTCGCATTATATATAAGCATTTTAGACGAGCGTTGCATCCAAATATAGATCGACAAGGTCGTCTCTAGCGGTTTGGGGGCCCGAGGCGAGCATTCAATTTGAGCCCCCCCCCCCCCTAGAGACTTTCTTCACATATTTTATATTGCATATTTTTATTTTTATCATAAATAAATATTTTTTCTTGCTTTTATAGATGTAAATGTGCTAATGTAATCATCATATTCAAACTATTTACGATAAATATAACATAAATTATATGTACAATTACTAAAATACCCCTGAATTTTAAAGAATTTGGGGCCCCAAATTTTTGGGAGGCCCTAGGCGGTTGCCTCAACCGCCTAGTGGTAGAGACGGCCCTGTAGATCGAACATAGTGATAAGAAGCAACTCACAATTCGCATGAGTTTGGAGATTTATCATAGGTTATCTCAGCAAAAGCTGCAGCGTTTACATACATTCGCAATTTATATTACATCAAAAAGTTAATACACAATAGTTAGGCAGAGTAGGAAGTTGATGCTTGATAGTATTCTACTCTATTCGATTTTAGTAAGAAGAACATAGAAGAACTGAGATGAAGAAGAAACTTTCATTTAATCAACTGTTGCAAAATGAAGCACATGAACAAACCTTATAAAAGGGGATAAGGGAAAGAGTAATATTGGCAAATAACAGAGAGAAAAGTGTCTGCTATCACAGTACAAGAAAAAGAAAAAGAGAAAGAAAAAGCATATCTTGATTAACTACATTTACAGCTTAGAGGCATGGTGAAACGGCAGACACTCCACTTGGTCCTTCACTGTAAATACTTATTTTCTAGCTTATAAAAAGAGAAGCAAAAAGAAGTGAGCTTATTACAAATAAGACTCAAACTCACAGAAATATTTCAAGAAAGCACGTCGTCATCTTTGACCGAGTAGGCGGCGGAGAGTGATCATCTCTTTTTTTCCATTCTTCCATATCATTTATATACTTCATTTCAATAACAAGTTCCTCTTGATTCCTAGCAATCATCAGTTTCAATATTTGAACTTTTTTCTTGGCTTGCTCAATTTCTCTTTCAGCCATATCTCTCATTTCTGATACAGGCTAGTTGTCTCTCCTTCGCCTGTAGCTGCAGCAATTAGTGGTGATTGATTAGTTGCTAATCTTGTCATGCCAGTTAGAGGGTGAGTTTGGTAAAATTGTTTCTGGTGGACAAACTGGTGTTTAGAATATGGTGGGTTTTTTTTTTGGATTTGCAGGAGATTATGTTTTTTTTTTTGAAAGAGCAGGAGATTATGTTTAAACCAGTGTGTTTGGTGATAGTTTTTAATCTATATAAAAAACTGAAGAAATGTCTTTGGTAGTGGTTTTTAAACTAGATGCATTAGATTAAATGACTAATGTACACTTCATTTTTACTTTTTAACAAATGCACAAAGTACAAATTCACGGCAAAAGTTTTCAACTTTCAGAGAGTCAAGGGATTTCTCGAAACAAATTCAAGAAAGAATTCACAGTATTTCGATCACATCAAAATTAATTTTTATTTTAATAAAATCAAAAATAAGTACCAAACGATTTAATAGACAGTTGTAATGAGATTTAACGCATCAAAAATTTATTTTTTCATTCTTGAAAATTAAAAAATAAATAGACTTCACAATTTTTCGATCACAGCAAAATTCAAGTCGAGTTTTATGAAATTTAAAGCATGAACAGTGGGTAAAAAGTAGGACAATTAACCAAAAATAATAGCACCACAACAAGGGACTCCTATCTAATTATACTATTTTTATGATTGCGAATTATTTGACGAAAAAGTGCACTGGTTATGCCACATCGTAATGTTGATAAGAATGACCCAAGGGTGACTTGAAAATATCGAAAAACGTGAGGGCAAAATAGTACATACAACTCAGACATAAACTGAATACAAAACCCCCCAAAAGTTGGCTTTTTTTTCCACAAACAAAAAGTTGAAAAAAACTGGTTTAAGATCTAGTTTTTAAACCAATCAAAACAACCACTTTCAACAAACCATTTGGAGAAAAAACCATAAACCAAATAAAACCAAGTTACCAATCGCACCCTGAGTTGCAAGAGGTGATTGATCAGGGTACGTTTGGTAGAGTAGTTTATTTTGGTTTATGGTTTAAAAACCAATTGGATTATCGAAAGTGTTTGTTTGCAGTGGTTTAAAAACCAGTTTTTAATCTAGTTTTTTTGACATTTTGTCTTGGTGAAAAAAACCAACTATTTGTGGTTTTTCTTTTGGTTTATTTATATGACACACAAATACGATATTACCCTCACATCGTAGACGTATTGAATTGAAAATCGTATCTCATTTTGGTAACTCTCTGACTTTTTAGTCATAGAGGTAATAAAAAAGATTGCACAAATTTTTTTCTATACTTTTGGCATACATTTTTTTTCTACAAAAACGCAATTCTCGCATATTTCAAGCAATACATTTTATGTGTGATGTTCTTAATATTTGGGATAAACCTTTTTTGTGGTGTTCTTTCTTTAATTTATTATTTTGTTGTTGTCCGTTACTCAACGTGGCATCAAGTGTCAACGAAATTTCATGAAGAACAAATGAAATTAACAATTTGTGGTCCGTTATTTATTTTTATTTTTTTGCTTTCCTTATTTTATTATTTTTACAAATTGAAGAACAAATTAATTATTTTTGTTGAATTTAAGTATGATAATTTGATTTTTCGGATGTCATAATAAATTTAACAAAAATGGTTAATTTGTTCTTCAGTTTGTTACTTTCATGAAATCTTTGAAGCTCATGAAATCGCGAACTTTTTTTTGATTGCATTTGTTCTTCTTGCATCGGTAAAAGAAAAATAAGTGGAGGGCATATTTGTCATTTAATCTACATCATCTAGTTTAAAAACCACTAGCAAACACATTTCTCCAGTTTTTAATGTAGTTTAAAAACCACTACCAAACACATTGGTTTAAACAGAATCTCTAAAAAACCAAAAAAATTCCACCACGATCTAAAAGCAAAATTTTCCACCAGATACCATTCTACCAAACTCACCCTGAGGATGCTTTTCAACCTGCAAGGTAGCTGTGGTCACATCTAAAGAAAGTTTATAGCTGGGGTAAAGAGCTGAAGGATTTCTGTCTTGGTTTTCCATTGAAATTCTGTAGTAAGGTAGTGTAAACTCAGAATTATTGGCTAATGCATGAGGCAAATTTAATCGAAATTATACTATACAGTAACGATCAATGTCAATTTTTAATAGGAGTACTAATTATTTAGAGCATCCACAGTTGCGTAATGTACATCAAATCTATAATTAGGTCCATTTCTAAATTAGTTGGTAATGTTTTCGGGTTTTGCTCCAATAGTGCTAATCAAATATTTTTCATATGTATTTTTAATTGTTTATAAACCTTACTAAATTTAATTTGAATGCATAGAAAACAAGGTGGAAAGAAATCAGAGAAGGTGCAGAGATTTTAGGGAAAAAATAGATCATGGCGAAAATCATGGAAACATATTTCGGATAAGAAACATTTTCTCGCAAGATGTGGCGAGTGAAATTCAAGCTCAACAAAATACTACAACACAATTTAGCAAGTCTACTGAAGTAATTTAGCTAGCTATTTTGGTATTAACCGCTGTTTGGCTAGTCTCCTGTGGATGCTGTCATGCTGGGAAATGCAAAATAGCAAAAAGCTATGCAGAACGGTTATTAGCTTGAAAACATTTCATATGATCACTGCGCTTGTGACAATGAAGTACACTTGAATGTAAAATGTGCTATATTTTAATTCTAGGTTTCTATAATTCTAGGTTGCATAAGAAACACCATTGTCTCAGCTTTTCCTCACCATCCTGATTTTCAACACTATTCAATTGGGTCACTATGACTGGATGATTTGGATAGCAAAATGATGAATTTTGAAGTAACATTTTCATGATGTTGTAGAGTACATAGAGTAAAGTTTCTCTACAACACGGTTAAAAAACTATCATAAAATCGCATCCGTTTGCTACCAAAATCACCCGGTCTAAATGAACTAGATACGAGTCAAAAATTCATGATTGGGAGAAGAGCTGAGATAAAGTGGTAACAACAATCGGTACATATACCAAGTAAAATTGATAGATCTATTGCGTAGGTTTTCATCAGAAATAGAATTGAGAGGATACTTACAAGAGCAGAGCAGATGGTTGCCTTGGATGAACTGGTTTATCGATTTGGGAGGAAGAGATAGATGGCGCCTGTAAGAAGAGATAAGCACAGAGTAACATCGGCAAGATTATTGCAGCAAATGTGGAGATCGTTTCTGAGAAGGTAGACCATGAGTGGAAGGTAGAAAAGCTTTCTTTTTCTTGACAAAGACAAGATGGTGGAAGAGGAAAGGTTTTTGGGTTGAAAGTATGGAGGGTTGCAAAATGGCGATGGACTTTTTTTTAAGGTGAGGTGGTGCCTTGTTGATGTGGCTTCAAAAAGACCATCCATCAGTTATATAGGGTCGAGGAGAAAGAAATGCGGTCATAATTAATTTATCGAGAAATGAGTACCAGTAGTAGCTTCAACGTGTGTAAGAATCAATGGGGTTCCACCTTTTTTTTAACCTACACGGTGGTAGGGCGGTATAACCCCGCATTTTATTAAAGAAAAGATATTCGGGCTCCCAACCCGTAAAGTACAACGTGAGGGGGGGGGGGGTGTGAACCTGACCCACTATAGAAAAGAATACCCTCAAGATCTAGCACATCCTGCCTACACAAAATACGAATGTTTAAAGGAAGCTCTACCTCATACAGGAAACTCTCAAAAGATGAACAAACATGACCATAAGTCGTGAGAGCATCTGCAACCATATTACCTTCCCTATGAGTATGCTAAGCGAGACTCCAAATAAGAGAGCATGACAAGCCATGACAGCGGGGAAGATCCGCTAAGGAATCATCGCAGTCCCTCTAATTGCCTGGATTACAAGAAGAGAATCGCCAAAAATACTATCTAAGGAGAGACCATGGCAATAAGCAATATTCAGACCAGCTAGAAGGGCATTGGCTTCCGCCTCGATTGAAGAAGTATGTCCAAAGTTGCAAGAGCGAGAACGCCGAGGAGGAAAGTAACGGGTCATGGTCGCTCTTGACGAAGAGCCGAACAGAAAACCGGAGACACGTCGCCATCGCCACAAAGGAGGGGCGGGGAGACCCCCAAATGCTTCTTGCTACCCAGATCTACTAACTAGAGGGCTCGCCGCCGCAAGAGGGAGCGGCGATGGCGAGCCGGACAAACGCCCACGGAGGAGACTACAAAAAGAAATCTAGAGAGAGATACTGATAGAGAGAGATAGGGTTCTAGGTTTGGTCAGTTTAAGCAAGAGAAATGATGGAGAGAAGCGAAAAGAAAGATAATTGAAATCTCGCCGGAGCAAGATACGATAGACTCACGCAGAGTACTACCACTCTCTAGCAAGGAGCTGAGAGACTCTTGATGTTAAATTATGTCAATTTAGGAATAGGATATCGTCCAGATAACTATCTGCGAAACCAACATACACTCTGTCCAACAAACAATACGCTTGAAATCCCTAGTAGCAGCTTTGGCAACTTTGCTCTGGACGTTTGAAAACATGCTCGATATCATCCTCCAATTCAGGGCTTGGCCAGTTCCGCCTAGTGACAAGATCAGAGAAAGTTGGGATTTCAAGAAAGCATAAGGTTAACCTAAATCTCAGATCTATCCTTGATTCCAGTGCCTCAGCATCCTGAAGAACATGAAAAATCTCCTCATTCCACTCATCATAAACAAGAGACAATAGACCCCATGTATACATCGAAAGAACATGTCCCTTGTCAGCCGCATTTTTTAAGAAATTACCCGACCGTTCCCAGTCATCATTGCAAGAAGGAGGAGAGAGCCAACAATAACTTGAAGAAATAAACAAGCGCGAAATGAAAATATGAAAACAATCAAAACATTTAAAGGATCAGAACCTCCCCCACTTACCAGTCCAAGCCAAAATAACGCCTCCAGATTCCCAGATGTACCACAATCACGAACAAAATGCATTTGTTCACGACTCAATTTGGGAGAGTACAGGAGAGTTTCAATGCTTGCATATTTAAGCAAGCCGGAACAGTCACAAAGCCTCCAACGGAGAGTCTTACATGCGGCCCTCAATGATAGAAGGTCTCTGTACGAATTATCTGACACACTCCGCGCAATGATTTCAAAAATATCAAAGTGAGCACGCTCCAGAAATGAATCACCTTCAGCAGGCATAGCCATTTCTAGAAATTATATTTGCACAACTGGTTTATAAATCGGAATCAACATGACTCCACTTTTAGTTTGGTGATAGGTGTAGAGGTAAAATCTATATATAAGAAAGCTACTGGTTTTATTGTTCATGAGAGTGTTGATGGACAAATATCTTCTGTTGTATTTTCTTTAGAACGGCAAACATCTACTACCTCCGTTCTCTCTCTTTCTCCCAATTTTGACTTTTTTATTCGTAACCATGTCACTTTGACCCGGTGATTTGGATAGCAAAACAATTTTTTTCATAGTATTTGTTGGAATAGGTGCCCTAGAGGCAATCTATATTTGGTATGAATGATGTAATGGCTAGAATATTCATTTATTAATTATTGTGATATTTAATATAACGAAGTCCTTATATACAATGTGTTGTTTATCTTAAATGTCCCTAGTCCATTATATTGATTAAAAGGACGATCAAATATAGACTTTTATGTGTGTAGATTGATATGGAGATATCAAGTCTAACACATGGGTATGCATTAAGAGTAATGACATACTGTATTGACCCAGAACGAGAAGGATACATTAGATTATGTCAAAGTCACAATCGCTTCTCGTAGTGCTAATAATATTGTAATCCTTAGACTTGATGTCACTAGATACTCTAGTTGTGGAATATCATGCTTTGATGTTATCTAACGTTGTGCCTTAACCGAGAAACTATAAAGGTGGTTATCGGGCATGATAGGAAGCAAGCTTAGAGATGGTAGCGATGTAGAGAGGATTTGTCCCTCCCACATAATGGGAGTAAATATCCATGGGCAACTCGAGGGATGCTGCTTATTGAATGTCTGTCCAGACTCAGATAAATCAATATGGATATATTGATGTTATCTGCTTGCATAAGCATGTTCCTAGGATCGAGAAAACTATGGATTGGATATATGAGCGTGACTATTATGTCTCATGTCCAATCCGGATATGGAGACAAAGAGATAATGCAATATGGTATAGTGGGCACAAGAGGTTTGTCGGGATCACTGACTATTTCTATTAGTTGGGTAGTATGGATGTGTTGCTAGACACCGCTCCATGTTAGTAATGAGTTACTACCAACTAAGTAGAAACCTATGGGGTCACACGTCAATAGAGTTGAACTAGATATGGTATTAGTTAATATGATTAATTAATAGAAGGATCACTTTGCAACACCTTGCAAACTTAGCAGGACTAAATTGCAAGGAGTGGACTAATCCAAGTTCATGAAGAACTAGGAGGGGCCTTTATGTAAACTAACAAAGTGTTGTTGGTCTATATAAAGGAGGCTCTAGCTTCCTTCCCACTAATTTTAATTTTCATAACAAAAGTGAGTTTGAGAGAAATCAAGAGAGAGCAAGAGATAAAGCCAAAGGAGGTTGAAGCCCCTTTAGGCGTCCCCTACCCGTCGTCCACCAAGAGAGAGGCCGAACCTCTCTTGGTCCTTGTTGCTTGATTCGTTCTTCCCTCTTCCTCTGGTCCAAGCTAGCACTAGGAGAAGGAAGAATCTAGATCTCACCTCTAGACGTGGATCAACCGTAGAGACGAGGACATTATTCTTCGAGTGATCTCCCAAATCACAAGGTACACATCTTCTATGTCATTCATCATGTTATCAGTGTCTCTTCCTGTGATCCTTGGTGGGATTTGAGTAGGAATTAAATTTTTGTTATTCCGCTGCGTGACCTACGTCAAAACCCAACAATATTGTAGAGTAAAGTTTACTCTATAATATCATGCAAAAATTACCAAATCTGTGTATCGTTTTGCTAACCAAATCACCTTGTCAAAGTGACCCAGTAAATAGTGTCAAAAAGTGAAGTAAGCTGAAAGAGAAGAAACAGAGGTAGTATGAATTACTATGTTTGAGTGGTGCATGATGAGAAGCAGGATATGTTCCAAATGACTATTATACCCTCAGTACAGTGGTTTTGTATAAATTATTTGTATTGACACATGAATTGTATGAAACGTTTGTAAAGAACGATGTCTTCCCAGATAACGCTCTTTTTCGGTTGAAAAAAATTACATAAATGATTGTTGTCATTTGTGTAACGAGGTAGGATAAGATACAGAGAAATGAAATTACATAAATAATGGATTAATTTAATATAATAATGATATTATACCTCGCTACCGACACTGATAGTTAACTATGAAACGACAATAACATTACAACGTGTTTGAAATTAGAGAGCTGAGAGTTGATTTGTCCTTGCGAAATATATAGATTTAATATGAATACATCATTAGGAATTAATTATAATGCTGGCAGACATACCCACAAAGAACCCAAGAATGAAAAAAAAATTAGCTAATTAACTTTATTATTATTATTATCATTATAATTATCATTATTGTTATTAATAGTTAAGGGTATTTTGGTCACGAATGGAACCCCCTCTCATCCCCACACCCTCTTATGAAATATTCTGAATTTTTACAATACGAGAAATTGATAGGAAATTATATGTTTTGGTGTTATTTGTTATATTTATTATGTGAGTTATTTGAATTAATATCATGCCAATATGCCAAAGTACATTTATAATCGAATCATATATATTTAGTTGTTCATTTATGCATGATATAATTGTAATACCATTTTGATAAGTTGTGAGTATAATATAATTAATTAGTTTTTATACATTCTTAGTGGTGAAGTATGTAGTAGCTTGTCAGCAAGAAGCTAGATTTATTTAAAATGATAAGACTTAGCATTGAAGGAAGCTTAGGCCAGCTTGTTGGAGGCGTTGCTTTCCAAGCAGGAGGTGGCAGTTTCAATTTCGAATCCCACCAGCTGCTTCTCATTTTGAAGAGTCATTCATCTTTTACACGTGGCAGCCCCCTAGTTTGCTGAAAATACAGCACAGACCCCCGCGTGTCAGCCCCTAAATTTTTGTGTAATGACTCAGCACCCCCACCAGCCCCTGTAAATAGATCCGCAGGTGGTAGCCGTTGGATCGTCGTGCCGGAGAGTTTATGTCACTATTTTTTCCTAAAATAAGACCCTGTGTTTCGCGTCATTACATCTTATCCGAGGTACAGCTCCCGTCCACCCCTAGGTGGTATAAGAATCAAGGCAAAAAAATTGGGAAGGATAAGGGGAGGATATGATTTCCCCTCCCTATCCGCTACCCAAACAAGGGATAACATAAGGGAGGGGATATCATATCATATCCTTCCTCCTTATCCGCTACCCAAACATGCCAGAAGTCTCTATGTTTAAAGAAAATTTGAATTTCTTTTTGAACTATCAAATACCATAGGAAAGTGTTATACAAGAGGGCGACCTCGTTTGGGTAAGGTACAAGCAGAGGGATAAGGATAAAAATGTACCTCCTGCTCCTTATCCTGTGTTTGGGTGCAGGATAAGGAGAAGGTACAATACTGATTTTCTTATCCCTCAGGTACAATTCTCACTCTTTTTGCCTACAACCATGTACCACCTAGAGGGTGGTATAAGGTATGATTAGGGGTGAGGGTATAAGGAAGGTGTTCTGGAATGATAAAATTGCCCCCATATGTATATATACATATATTACATATATAATTACACATATGATATATATATATACACAAACATATGTGTGTGTGTGTGTGTATATGTATGTATGTGTATATGTGTGTGTGTGTATACATAGACATATATACACACACACAAGTATGTATGTAAATATGTAGGCAAAATCATGGCAATTAGGATTTCAAGACGCAATAACACATATGATATGAAGCAAGGAATAATAGACTTACATCATGATATCTTGCGCCAAGATTATAATTACCTCTACTCTAATATTGTCAAATTTAACATGTCAAAATGTGTGTCATATTATTTGTTGTTCACATTCTATAGCAGTAGACAAAAATAATTTTAAAAAGCAAGTTTTAAACAAGCAGGGCAATGTGGTCATTTACACACATATCCTGCTGCTTATCCTATCTCCTACCCTGCCCTAATCAATCACTCATTATCAGTACAATTTTATCCTTCCCGTGGTATTCTTCTTCACCACTGTCATTAAAAGAAGCATCCCCGAATGTAGAACCTTATTGTAATCTTAAGTAGAGGAGAACAATTCATTTTCTTTGCTTATATTTGGAAGTACACCAAATTTCCATTTTGTTTTTGTCTAATCCAATATATACATAAATATTTATGTATATATATTAATACTCATATATATATAGTTGGTAGAGTGTTAAAAAGCCCCTGCACGAATTCTCGAGTTCAAACTCGGTTGACGAAAAGTACGCAAGTCTTAAAAGAAACCACAAATATACATTATATACACTATACAATATCATTTTATGTGAGTTTGTATAATAATGTTTTGTGGGGAGAAATAAAATTGTTGTTTATTTTTCGAATTTGTCTATTCCTCCTTCTATTACATTAGCTCCACACTATATATAATGTTTATTTTCATTGGATCTAAATTTTCAATCGAGTTGTCATGTTTAATTAGTTTAGTCAGATGATGCTTCATTTTTTTAGTCAGCATGTGCAATTATGTATCTTAGTATAAACTAAGTTCAGAAAGAGGAGATAAAACTCCAAGTGATCAAATTACTCGTAAATCACACCCCCATCTCTAGGTCCCAGGGCTATTAGAACTATGATAAGTGATTTATATGAACTATTATGAAAGTTTATACGACGTACGCTCTTAAAATAAATCACCTTAAATATGAAAACAAAACAAATCACCTTGAATATGAAACAAAACAAGGAAATTTAATTTTCATCTAAATCCATGCTTCCAACTTTTAATGTAAAAATTTTTATTTTCCTTACTCTCTTAGAAACTTATTACTGATCATGTTTCGCACAGTTGGCTAAGGTAAGCAAAAAAAAACTCTTATTGGTACATAATTCGTTCTTTTTTGAAATGTGATGAGCTGTTTTGTTTTTTTTTTTCAAAGAAATAGCCAATTCGTTATATTTCTAGGGGTTACATGTGAGAGAATAATAAATGACCTTGAATTTAAATTCATTTATGAGCAGAAATTTATTTCAACGATAAATTTTAATTATATTAAATATAGGATTGCTGCTCAAGTGCACCCACCAAGGTTCTCAAATCATTATAACTTGCATTACGAAAACGGACACGACATAGAGAACTACTGCTTAAAAAAAGAATTATTATAGTACTATATTAGAGGAATGTTAGCATCATCTGTGACTTCTAACAAATAATTGAGGTTAAGGCTACATTTTATAATTAAATTTTGTTGTAATATTTTTTTCTCCATAAAGTCTGTTTTATTCTTTTATTCATCGGCTTGCAATCTTTTGTATGTGGTCTCTCAGGTAAACGATACTATCCACAACAGCGTAGTCCTCACTAAGAATCCACGAGAAAGAAATTGTTAGTATTTTTAAAATTTATAAATACCTACATTTTGAGCAACAAAATTCAAAAATTTCATAAAAAAACTGATGCCCTTATTACCATCAAAATTACCCGGTCAAAGTGACCTAGATACGAAACAAAAATTCATGATGGGGAGGAAGAGGTGGGAACGGAGTGGTATCATTTTTTAATTAATAAATCATCCTTGAACGTTTCGGCTACTGCAGGATGAAGAAACCCTCTTGAAGGATTGGTATATTCTCATGCTTCAAACAGGTTGAGTTGTCTTGAGTTTTGGGAAGTCCTTGATCCCAACAAAACAATTTTGGGATGTGAGAGTTTTACTTCTTCAAAGTCATCTCCTCTGTTCTGAGCTTCACCCCTGCACAGCAGTGAGTCTGGACTGTGTACTTCTAATATGTTATAGATATACAATTTATTCTTCATGATTCTGAAACTAGATTCATTTAGTTTAAAATCTTTGAAAGGGAGTGCTAAGATTCCTAGGCAAAATAGGTCTCTTGGTTCAAAGCATGTTCTATTATGGTGTCAGATGACTTAATTTTGAGTTTTTCACCCACATAGTAGCTCGCTTAATTGCCATCTACTAAGAGCATTTCCAACAACAAAACGTTCTTTGGACTAAATTTGTTCATGTCCTAAATTTTACTCATACACTTTTTGAGTTGTTGCTCAAGCAGTAGGCCTAAATATAAGCCACCATCACTATTTTTATTACTTTTTAGTTGTCATCATCAAACAAATTGTGGCTCCGATTAAACTTGATTTTTTTTATGTTTCACACCATGAATAGTAGTCTTTAGTTTTGTCCAGAAAATAAGTTTGTTGTAAATTTAGGCCAGCTTTTACACCAGCTGTTGGAGCTGATTTTTGGGCAAAACTGGCATAAATATAGTCCAAAGAACGTTTTTATCCATCTGTTGGAGATGCTCTAAGGCAGAATCCTTGCCACGTACCTGATGCTTAAACACCCAAGGAAACACCTGGTTGATACTACACTTAATAACAATCTTCTCTGTTGTCCAATATAGTACTCCTATCAAATATATTTGTATTGACGAATGATGTCTCATTAGCCTCTGAACTTGGAAATGGTCCTATACAGTCATTATTTCGTGCATCTCTTTCCTATTCTTATAGAATGATATTTATTTTGGGTGTAGTTGGTTTTTTTAAATATATAAATGTTACTGTCCGGTAAAATTTGGGCATACACACGCTCACAAACACTCGAAAAGTAAAAGAGATAAAAGGGAAAGATGATTTATTTCTTGACCGAATAATACTGGGGGGAGTACATCACTTAAATAGATGAAATACTGGACATAAACCTAACCCTAGACATAACGAGCCAAGCCCGGACTATTAAATAACCTAATAACATAACTAAATACTAATAAATAAATAAGTAAATATTGATACGGATACCGTATCAATAAACCTATTTTATGGTTTATATATTTATTGGAGTTCTTAGTTGAAGGAAGTTATCTAGAATGCGAGTCATTCAACGATTTTGAGGTTCTTTCTTTCAATTTGAATGCACATACATGATGTCCTGGACTTGATTGAGGCATGGATGGTTATCAATTACAATAGAATATATTTTGTTGCTGTCTAAAGCTAAATTTGTCGAGAATAAAAAATCAACACTGAGTGGTACCAGTCTGTCTCTGCTCTTTTTTCCCATTTGACTATTTTCACTGTTCCTAACGCGAATGCTTCCTACCAAACGACCAATCACATTTGTCTCAAATTCTGAATTCTCCCCTGATTGCTACAGAGTTACAATGGCAAACGAAGATATGAATACCTCAGCACTTCACACCGATGATAAGTCGTCGCCAACAGCTGCTGCAGGCTCAGGTGAAGAACATATAAATTGGCGTTCACTACTTGCCGCTGACAAATCTTTATAAGAAATAGCAGATCTCGTGGACCAAAGAATTGAGGGAGCCAGAGAAGCAATTAAAATATTGGAACAAAAGATCCTATTGAAACAAGAGGAAATTCAGCTATCCAAGGAAAAATAGAACTATTGGAACAGAGTATTGCATTGGATATTGAAGAACATGATGTCGAGATCAATTTCATAGCGAGGCTGGAAGAATGGAAAGAATAATTTTGTAAGGACCATTGCAGTACATCTGCAAACTCTACTGCCAAAAGAAAAAGAGATTATGACTCTCCCCGCCTACTCAGTCAAAGATTGCGAAGGAGTAAGAGGTATCATGCAGCATCGTCCTACTGAAGATAACTACATTATGAATTAACATATTGATGTAGTATAAATTACAAACAAATGCAAACGTTGCAGCTTTTGCTTAGTTATATAGGCTGCTTCCCCAGTCATATTTTGTAAGTGGGTTTTGATAACTATGCCATATGCGAATGTTGCAGCTTTTGCATAATTAACATATACTAAATCCCCACTTATGCGCCGTGAGTGAATATTATTGTATGCTTTGCTTGTTGGATCAAGAGGACTACTTAGAAGCTCAAGACAACTCAACTATTTTGGTGGGAGGACTACCTAGAAGCTCAAGACAACTCAACTAAAGAACCAAATAGCATAAAAATATAAAGTTCGGTACATGCCTCATGTGGATCAGAATACTCGTGAGAAAGGATATTGAAGAGATGAATAAGTAAGCCATGTTGCATTAATACGCTACAACGACCTACCAACTGAAAAAGGAGGCAGAAGTCATGTTAAAAAACGAATGCAGAACCGATGAACCACTATTTGGAATCAAGAAGAAACCATGAAACTTATGCCTAAGTTTGAACTATATCAATCATGATTCATGAATATGTATGCACTTACTTTCTATAGCTTTGATTTTGAGTCACAACTGAGTTGAAGATCTTACTGTGGAGAGAAGGGAAGGAATAATGGGAGTGCAGAGATGGGGAATACAGAGAAGAGAGAAAAAGAGGACGAAGAGAGACAGAGAGAGAGAGAAAAGTGGAGAGAGAGGGTATTATTTTAATATTTAATACAAATCTGAGGAGTTTTTTTCGGCGTACATAGCATTTCTCAAAGGTGAAACGTTCAAAAATATTTCCAACTCAACCATTAATGATATCCACCGTAGTGAAGTCACCGAAGAGTTCACTCTCACAGGCCATGATTTGAAGAATCAGAAAATCTCTCTGTCTCTCTCTCACATGCCATACTTTGGAGCTGACTATGAATGTTGTAAAACCGAGCTCCATAGTGAGCTTGTTTGGTACTTATTCGTTTAAAAAACAAGAAAAACAGTGGAAAAACGTAATAAAAAACACGTTTAAAAACAGAATGTAAAAACTGTTTGCTAACCGTTTAAGAACAGTGTTAAAAATCAAAAACACATTTGGCTACATTACTAAGAGCTTGTTTGGTATCCGTTAAAAACAAGAAAAACTGTGGAAAAACAAACGTACTGAAAACACACGTTTAAAAACATAATCAAAAAATTGTTTGGTATCTGTTTAAAAACAGTGTTTAAAATAAAAAAATAAAAAACACATTTGGAAAAATTACTAAAATTTCATTGTTAATTTGCTTGAATATCATTTTTTGATATAATACCGCCATATATTTGATATTCTTTGCATCTAATCATAGTTGAAATGTCTTTAAACACCAATAGTATAAAAAAACGCCGAAAAACACCACATTAGCTGTTTTTTTAAAAAGCTGTTTTTCAACATGTTTTTGTTTTTAAACAAGCAAAACAATAGGCATACGAAATGCGTTTTAAAAAAAAACACCCTGTTTCTAATCAAAATTGAATAAAAATAGGGATGCCAAACATCCATTAAATTTCAAAGTTAATTTGCTTCAATATCATTTTTATGTACAATACCGACATGTATTTCATATTTTTTTGCATTGAATCATAGTTGCAATGTCTCTAAAAATACCAATAGTATGAAAAAAAACACCAAAAACACCACATTTGTTATTTTTTTAAAACAACTGTTTTTCAGGATGTTTTTGTTTTTAAACAGGCAAGAAAACAGGCAAACCAAATGAGTTTAAAAAAAACACCTTGTTTTCAATCAAAGTTGATTAAAACAGGGATGCTAACGTGTTTTATTTCTCTTTTCTTCCTTGATTTTAAAGCAGTTGCATCGCGTGACAGTGATACTAGAGTGGTAGGTAGTCTAATGTATCAAGAAATGAATAGAAATCATGACATAAAAAAGTTGTAACGTTCAACACTATTTCGATCTCAACCATTATTGATAGCCACCGTAGTGTATTCACCGAAGAGTTCACTCTCACAGGTCATGATTTGAAGAAACAGAAAATCTCTCTCTCTCTCTCTCTCTCTCTCTCTCTCTCTCTCTCTCTCTCTCTCTCTCTCTCTCTCTCTCTCTCTCTCTCTCTCTCTCTCTCACAGGCCATACTTTGAAGCTGTCTGTGAATGTTGTAAAATCTAGCTCCATAATTTAACAGCTGTTTTTCAACATGTTTTTGTTTTTAAACGGGCTAAACAATAGGCATACCAAATGATTTAAAAAAAAACACCATGTTTCTAATCAGAATCGGTTAAAAATAGGGATGCCAATTATGCACTAAATTTAAATGTTAATTTGCTTCAATATCATTTTTATGTACAATACCGACATGTATTTGATAATTTTTTTTGCATCGAATCATAGTTGCAATGTCTTTAAATACCAATAGTATGAAAAAACACAAAAAAAACCACCACATTTGTTGTTGTTTTAAACAACTGATTTTCGGCATGTGTTTGTTTTTAAACGGGCATTAAAACAGGCATACCTAATGAGTTTAAAAAAACCCCTGTTTTTTTAATAACGTGTTTTAGTTTTCTCTATTGTTCCTTGATTTTAAATCAGTTGCATCGTGTGGTAGTGTTACTAGAGTGGTAGGTAGTCTAATGTATCGAGAAATTAATAGAAATCATGACATAAAAAAGCTGGAACGTTCAAAACTATTTCCAACTCAACCATTAATTATAGCCGTTGTAGTGTACTAGTAACCGAAGAGTTCATTCTCGCAGGCCATGATTTGAAGAATCAGAAAATCAATCTCTCTCTCTCTCTCTCTCTCTCTCTCTCTCACAGGCCATAGTTTGAAGAATCTAATGAAATCTTTATCTGTATACTCACTCTCCGACGCCATCAGACCCTAGAGGCTGAAGATAAAAAACCCAACTCAAAAACCTATTCTAGGTTTGATCTTGCAACTCGAACCACGCCATTTACTCCCGCTTGTCGATCTCTGGCGTTCATGGACAGCAACCGGAAATCACAGGTTTGTTGATTTGTTGTTGCTGTTGTTGTTTGACTCAGTTTTCTGAACTAAGGTGGATGTAAGAGAAGCCAAGAAGAGAGCAGCAGAACCAGATCCTGAGGCACCTCAAAAAAACACCAAGAAGGTATTCTAATATATTGTATCATCAATCTGCAACCCCAGTATTTGGTTGTGTTTCACATGTCAACGGTCAACCATTGTAGATCTCCCTGGTTACAAGATAGTGATGCATACATGTCTGTCGGTTTTGAAATCTTGCTCAGAGACTCTGAGTGGTACTCTTTGAAAGGTGCTCTGCATGTTGTGTTGATTCTGATTCTGTAGAGCGATATTTGTTGTTACATCCTTTTTGATTTCATTGTTGATCAAGATAGGTTGGAGTTCGGAATTGTTAGGATAACCCTGTAATGCCACGGGTGACGGGACTCTGTTCTTGCTGTTCTGGCCAAGCCAGTGATGTATTTCTTGAAATACTTATTTTTTGTTTGAGTATAGTCTGATACACTGAAAATCGTCTTAAGTAGTAATAATTTTTCCTCAAAACTTTTGTGAGGGTCAACAAACTAAATTTGTTGCATGTTCTGGTCAAATTTGGAATCCTACATGATGTCAGTTTTAGCACTCCATTGACATTATTCATACCCAGTTATGTTGCTGTTTGCTTAGCTATATTTCTGATCATGTGCTTTCTACTGAGGAAACCTTGGAGGTTTCTGGAAAAATCCACAAGAATTCACAGAGAATTCAGAAGAACAGAGATATTTTCGCTCATAATAAAATGGGACCAAAGTGTGCTTAATGAACGTGCATAACCCCTGATTTGGGTCTATATAGGAGATTATCCAACTGTCTCAATCTGTGTCGTTGGATGAAAACTAAGGTAAGTAATTCCTGATTGGCCATTGAGTTAGTAAGGCAAGACTTTGCAAGCTTAACTGATAAATTACAATATAATTTGTGTTGGGAATATGCCTTGAATAGGCTCGAGACGCTCGGCAAGGAGTTAGGCGACGAGAAGGAAACAAGGCCCAACGGGGGATCAAGATGAAGAGCAAGAAGACAAAAAAAAATTTGTTTTTACTCTAGCAGGTCGTGCGACCTAGTCGTGATGCGATCCGGACCACGAATCTGCACTTAGAAGGTTGAGGACGAGATATTCCTTGTGGAACAAGGATGGTGGAGTGAATGGCGCAACAAAGGAGTGCGGAAGCTCCTTTGATAAAACGGTCAGCCCTTTGGAGTCACACCAAAGGGATCAGCGATCTTGGAATCTCTCCAAAGATCAGGGTTGTGTTGGATAAACTCACCAACACTAGAGATAAAATGTTGGATAAACTCACCAACAAGATAAACTCCAAAGATGATTCACACATCAAAAACCCTCGTTTTCTATTCATCAAAGTCTTCTAAATCCAAGAAGTTACAGCCCTATTTATCTTGGAACAACCCTCCAAGAATAGGAAAGTCACAATTATTGTTCTAAGACTTAACTGGTCCCAAAACGCATTGTGAATTACGATATTTGTGTATACCCCTTTGCCACAAGCCTTGATTTATATCTTTATATTGTCCCATCTGCCTTGTGCTTCACCTTAGAAACCCATTTGCATCCAACTGAATCATGTCCTGAGGGCAAAGTTGTAATTTTCCAGGTCTTGTTGTCTTCTAGAGCTTTGAGTTCAGCATTCATGGCTTGCACCCACAATGGATTCTGAGAAGCTTCATAATAGGTAGAAGGATCCTTCACACTTGTGATGGATGCTAAGAAATGCAGGTATGCGGAACCGAAAAGAGCCAAAGAAGTCAAATTGGGTGCATTGACCACATAATCTTCTAAGTGTCTGGGTAGTCTGACATTTCTGATAGGTCTTGTAGGAACTGTAACTGAGACATCTGTGGGTTCTAAATGATTCACAATGTCTGTACTGAGAGATGCATTGTCATTACCATGATTCTGAAGATGTGGATATGCATTTGAGATAACATTAGTGCCACCAGTATAAGAGTCATCATCTTTATCATGATCCAAATAAGAAATTGGTAATGAGAAGTCATGAAATTGAGATCTCTCCGAAGAATCTTATGTTTGATATGGAAAATGGTTTCATAAAAGACAACATTCCTGGACACCATTATTTTCCCTGTCTTCAAACTGTAAACTTTGTAACCCTTCATCCCATACACATATCCAATGAAGATGCATTTATCAACTCTGCTATCAAATTTTCACCTTCCTTGTTGTAATGTACTCACAAAACATAAACAACCAAACACTTTAAAACTGTCAAAATCAGGGGACTTCTGAAACATGACTTCATAAGGAGATTTGTACTGCAAAATCTTGGCAGACAATCTATTTATAATGTAGGCAGCTGCACACAGTCACCCCAAAACCTGAGAGGCACATTAGACTGGAAAAGAAAAGATCTAGCCACATTTTGCAAGTCCTGGTGTTTTCTTTCAACTATAGAATTCTGCTCAGGTGTTTCAACACTACTCATCTGATGGACCATGCCTTTACTGGCAAAGTAGTCTACCATTTTGAGTTCTGGAGCTTGATCACTCCTAATTTTCCTTACCTTCTTCGGAAATTGAGTTTCTATCATCTCACAAAACTGAGGTATGATGCTAATAGCTTCAGATTTGTGTGTCATAAGATAGATCCAAGTAGTCCTAGAATGATCCTCAACCAATATGAGAAAATATTGATGACCTCCATAGGTAGGTGTTTTGTAAGGACCCCAGGTATCTATATGAACAAGTTCAAATAATTCTTTTGAAACATGGTTGTGATGAGAAAAGGGCAACCTCTTTTGCTTTGCTTGAGGACATATAAAACAAGGTGTTTTCAGTGAAACTGAGGAAGAAGGAATCTCTTTCAAAATCATTTTGAGCTTTCTCTCTGAAACATGTCCAAATCTGTTATGCCAAACTTCAGCAGTTAGAACATTAGAGACACCACAACAAACAGAATCAACAATGTTTGCAGCAGTTAACAAATACAATCCATTCTGTTTGTATCCAATACCCAGCAACTTGTTGCTTTCTTTATGATAGATGCAACACCTTTCAGATTCACACACAAACTTGCAATTGTGAGACTGAGCTAACTGTGACATAGACAAAATATTGAAATGAAAACCTGGTATGTGAAGCACATCACTTATAATTAAATCACTATTCAGCTGAACTGTGCCAATATTTAGAAACATCAATCCTCAAGCCATTTGGAAAATGTATAAATGTGTTGCTTTCTGGCACATATGTGATAAAATAGGAAAGATCACAGTACATGTGATCTGTAGCCCCACTGCCAATAATCCAAGATGTAGGCAAGCTCTTATTACTAGTAGCAGCACTTGACTGAAAAGAGTGTGAATTAATCACACCAGCCATAAAGGAATGAGAGTGTGTAAACCTGTCTGCACCATATTGTTGTAAAGGATTGTCCAAAAGGGTAACATTTGCTGTGTGGCTAGTAGAACTTGAAGCATAATCCATAAGAGAAACTGAGTCAGAAGGAAATTTTGTATTTACTTGTCTTTGTTGATGATTTATATACTACATCACCTTCTCACATTGTGACTGAGACAACTGAGAAGGATTAGAACTCCCTCCCTCAACAAAGACATGGTGTGCCTGGGACTGTAATGGTGGTCTATCATGTGATCATTTTCCTTTGAAGCCTAGAGGGTATACAACAAGTTTCCAACACCTCTCCTTAATGTGTCATGTCCCCCACATTGATAACAAACTGGCTTGGATCTATTACCATACCTTTGTTGTCCATGAACATAATTGGCTGCATATTCAGGCTGTCCATTCATGTAGGAATGCATAGCCATTTGGGGAGAAGAAACCACAGTACTAATCTCTCTTTGTTTATCTTGTTGCAAAACTTGAGCAAAAACTTTATTCATGGAAGGTAATGGTTCTATAAGAAGAATTTTCTCTCTTAGAGCAGTATAGCAATCATTTAATCCCATAAGGAATTGGGTGATTATTTATTCTTGTTGCTCCAACAGAAGTTTTGAAAGAACTTGACAAGTACAACCATGACAACCTCCACAAGAACACATAGCCATGGATCTATGGTGATCTAGTTCATCCCATTATGAACGAAATTTTGTGAAATAAGTAGTGACAGACATAGCATCTTGCCTCAAAATGGAAATAGCTTTACGTAGTTGATAGATTCTAGGTCTATATTTTTGAGAAAATCTCTCAATTAGGTCTTGCCAAATCTCTGCAGAAGTAGCTCTATATACCACGGAAGCAGCAATTTCTTTAGAGACTGAGTTCAAAATCCAGGAGATCACCATGCTATCACAATGAAGCCATAAAGCAGAGAAGGGACTAGCAATCGAAGGAATTTGTAGAGAACCATTAACAAAATCCAATTTATTCTTAGCCTCAAGAGCTAAGCCCATAGATCTAAACCAGGTATTGAAATTCTAACCAGTAAGAGGTTGAGAAACAAGAGTTATACTAGGATGATCTTCATTTATGAGAAAAAATGGCGAAGAAAAGTCAATTGTTGACGGAGAAGAAACGGACTCATTTGGAGTCATCGGAACACCGTCGGTGAGAACCATCGCGAAGAACCTTCACAAGCTGACGAGAGAATCAACAAAGATGAACGAAAACACCATCAAAATCAGTCGCCAATGAACCTGGCTCTGATACCATAACAGAAATCAAAGACTCATAGGAATTGGAGGGAAAAATCTCTGAACTCCATTCATGAAGAAAATGAAAAGTCACATCACAAATGACACTAATAGTTGCTGACCATGAAAGAGAAGTTAGGGAAATACCACAAGGCAACAGAAAGTAGAAGGAATTACACAAAACCACCCAGAACTTGCTGAAACTACAAAACACAAAAGACATTTACCTCCCCAAATTCTAATACATATTTTGACTCAATGACTCCATCAGTGGGAAGAACCAAGATTTCTTGTTGGAACATTCCTCAGCGGATGACTTCATCTCTGCTCTTGGTTTAGTGGCCGGTTTGATGTCACCGTGAGAAGTAAGATTCTTTTCTTGTGAAGATGATGACTTTTTCTTCTTAATCTCTTGATGGAGTGAATCAATCTTCTAGTCAAACATCTCTTCCATATTTTCCATCAGAGATTCGATTAATCTCTCTTCGTTCTTGCGGAGCCTTTTCTCTTGAACCTTCATTTTTTTATATTTTTAGAACAAAACAGAATATCAACTTCTAAGTGTGCTCTGATACCACTTGATGCGATCCGGCCCACGAATATTCACTTAGAAGGTTGAGGATGAGATATTTCTTGTGGAAAAAGGATGGTGGAGTGAATGGCGCCACAAAGGAGTGCGGACGCTCCTTTGATAAACCGGTCAGTCATTTGGAATCACACCAAAGGGATCTGCGATCTTGGAATCTCTACAAAGATCAGGGTTGTGTTGGATAAACTCACCAACACTAGAGTTAAAATGTTGGATAAACTCACCAACAAGATAAACTCCAAAGATGATTCACTCATCAAAAACTCTCGTTTTCTATTCATCAAAGTCTGATTAATCCCAGAGGTTACATCCCTATTTATCTTGGAACAACCCTCCAAGAATAGGAAAGTCACAATTAATGTTCTAATACTAAAATAGTACCAAAACGCATTGTTGCATTCCCGAGCTGAAGCTATTTGCTGACAGCAGGAACACATTTTAGTAACATGAGCTCATCTCATTCTAGAAACATCGAAACGATGCACCGTTTGAAGCGTTGGAAACTAGACTTGTTTATATTTCCAAAGACACAAGGCTTGGTTGATTATGAGCTCTCAATTGGAACCGTCTGTGCTCTAAAGATGACCCAAAATCTGGACATTTGAAAATTCAGCAACTCATTTGTTGCTTGTACATTCCCTCCACTTGCTTGTTTGAATTTCCAAGCTCTTAATCGGGTCATTAGAATAATTGTTATTTTAATATAAACCTCAACAATAAGCTTATCCTCATGTCCATGTCCATGTCCCATGTCCTTTACCTTGCTGGTCATTCTCACATCAAGTCGAGGCTGGGCAATTTAGAATTGTTTCCTTATGCGTTTTTGGTCCGTTTTGGATGTTTCTTTGGGACCAAGCTATCCTAGTAGGACTATATAAACGTGTACAGGCATAAGATGAGGTTGTGGGTTGTATTCTTGGTCAGGGGCGGATCCAGGATTTTGCCTTAGTGGGGGCTTAATTTTGAAAGTGAACATTTTTCCAAATAAAACTATATAAAAGAGTTATTATTTGATTCCAGTGGGGGCTAAAAATGAATTTTATAACAAAATATAGGTCAAAATTGTAATTTTGAAAACTTGAGTGGGGCCTATATCCCCCACAACTCAATGCTTGGATCCTCCCTTGTTCGTGGTGTTTCTCTCTAATAAACAAGGGTTTTCGGTTCGTGGAGGTAGCTAGCACCGTGCTAGTGAACCACGTTATATCGGGTGTGTTCTTGTGTTCTTGTTGTTCATCAATTCATCGTTCTCTAAGCTCTGCCCGGATCCTAACAATTTGTAAAGTGATGGAGAGAAAGCTTTCACTTTTGTCCTTCATTTCTGGAAAAGATATTAGATTGCATCTATTTTGGTTAATCCACTTTTCTGGGATTGGAATTGATAATCAATCATCTTCTAATACCTACAAGTTGAAAAAGCTACAATTTGAAGAATGAATTTTAGGTTAACAGAATCTCGACTCTCGTTCTTACAGGGAATCTTTAGGTTTGGGTTCTAGACATGCTAGTTCCTGACTGGTACGGGAACTGGATTGCTGAATTCTGGTTGTTGAAATATTTTTCCTGTGTTTTCAGAGAATTGGAGAAGGCGAATGTTAACGGTCAACATTCAAAACAAAGGATGTGTCCATTATGTTCGGTTGGTTCCGGTCCTGGCAGTTTTAAGCTCTATGGTCTTATGCCACTTTTGGATCACGCCAGAGATACACCAAAAGAGCATTCTAACCAAAGAAAATTTGCAGAATCTCTGAAAGTAAAGCTAGCAGAGCGGTGCCCCCCAGTCGATCCTCCTAAGGAATGGATAGGTCCGCCACCACTGTCGCAGTATCAGATTGTTTGGCCTCCAATGGTTTGTATCAGGAACACCTCTTCGGATAAAATTGTTGATGGAAAGGTGGGTTTTATTTTTTCATTTACACATGTCGTATTATGAACGAGAGATCTGTGATATTTCTTGCTCTGTGATGGTTCATTTTATCGACCAATTTTCTTACTTTTATGACAATCAAATGTCTCATTTTGATTCGCAGGTGACTGGTATGGGCAAGAAGCAGCTGGTTGCTCTCTTTGGAGAATATAAGCCGATGAATGGCTATCATGCTTATGCGCCAGAAGGGCACCGTGGTTTTAGCATTCTCACTTTTGAAGAGACGGCTACAGGACTTCTGTATGCTATGTGCCTGCATGAACGTTTCAGTCTTGAAAGGCGTGGTAGAGCTGAATGGGAGAGAGGCAACCATTCTGGTCGTGAAGGCCAACTATATGACTACCTGGCTGTGCCACGTGACTTGGACGACTTCACCAAACGTAAGAAACTTCTCCTCTCTCTCTCCCTCTATCACTCTGTTGCTACTATACGCATTTGTTATGTCTGATTTCCCTATTTCTGACGTTATTGTTTTAAATAGTCAAAAAGGTCAAATTTGGCACGAGGTTGTTTCTAGATGTGGTCGGTCAGTAGGGGACGATGTTCAAGGTTGTAGGACCAGGTAATGCACTCCTCGAATAATTGCAACTTCAAAATGATAGTGTCCTAATCTGGTACTACTAGCTGCTACTGTTGAAACTTGTATTGTGTTGTTCTCGGTTGAATGGCTAACTTGAATGCTATTAATAACGTAACCTCGTGCCACTGTTGGAACTCTCTTTAATCGTAATATATGTAGCGTGACTGTTGAGCGATATACTTGCAGTGGATGGGAAGGATGGTTAACTTGAATGCTATTAAAAACGTAAAAAGCAATGACAAGCATTTATGAGGAATAGCTGGGATTAAGTTTATTTGTTGCCGAACAAATACTTCAATCAGTCGGATTGGCATTCGGCTTCCATTCTCTCGAATATTTCTATCTTTTTAGTTTTGTTTGTACACATTTGTCAGTCAAGATGCTTTCCACATATCATGATGTTTGTGGCAGGTTGTACAAGTTGCACACAGAGTTTCTTTTGCATGACCTTGTGGGTAGTCGTGCTCTGTTTTCAGGCCGCTGCTACTGATCTGCATTACCATTTAATTAAACTTGTTTTCTCTAATGTTTTAAAACATTGGTATGCTCATACTTCTCACAACACTAGCCCCATACTGGATTTGTGCAGGCATATATCCAATGTAGCTGATCTTCCCAAGCATGCTGGTGCTCCTGGTTCTCTTCATGAGATTCTGGAAGGAACTGGTAAGTAGAGCTTTACTGTTCGCACGTCGCATTATCCGTTTGCGAGTTTTGACATCATAACTTTTTTTTTTTTTTGACGTCTCCTCAGGTTTGAAGCAAACCGATGTAGACTGGGTGGTTCGAATGCGTCTCACCTACCCGCAGTCGTTTGTGAGATCTCTGGAGATAGGGCCCTTCGACAGGAGGCTGTTTCTCACTGAAGCCATCTGGATTTTGGAGCAGCTGTCTGCGGCTACGCCTGCGACCATTTCGGTCCAGAGTGCTGAATTGCTATGTGGCATGTGCCAAAATCTCGTGACCAAAGTCCAAGGCAGACTGGGCTTCAAGTTTCTTATGAACAGAGTCACGCTGATTCGAGCAGCCGTAACTTTGAAGCTCGGCCACCAGAATCTCGCAGCTGAGAAGCAGAAGGTGGAGCAGCAAAAGCTAAAAGTCGATGAAGCTCTGAAGCTCTATCATGAGATGAATGCCAGGTGCGAGCTACTGAAGCAAGAAGTGGAACAGGTAGAGAAGCTGAGCCACCAGTTCGAGCCCCAAGACTCCTTGATCAAGAATTTGCTTTGATTTTCGAATTTTGAAAAATAGCAAGAAAATAGCTGAAACATTAATGTAATGTCTTGAAACATTAATGTAATATTGCTAGGGTTTCTCCCCACCTTTTTTTTTAACAACAAACAATGAATTTGCCCGTTTTGCCCTTTTCGGGATTTGACAGGATATCTCTGTGCATATCCAATTATGACATCAGCAATTGATACTTTGCTTGATTTTCGCGCTAATTTCTCGGCAGATAAGCACGCTTTTGTTGGGAAGTCCATCCGAATCATGACCATCCGTCATTTATTAGGATACGCAACTGAATCGTCGTAGCCTTTAGTAGGGTAATTGATTGTTACCGCTTTTCAAGGCGTAAGTGATTGAACTTACCCTCTTTTTGAATTCTGCTGACTCATCCTTGGCAACTGAAGAGTCTCCACAGGGTCTATATAAACCCTGTCTTTGCTATTTGGGTTCTTCATCCCAAAAATGTGCTTTGCCGTGAGTCCTTACGACTGCTGGCTTCAACGCTTGTTTTTCGTTGATTCATGACAACTTGCAATTTTGAATCCTGAGTTTGCGCTTTGTGCCATAGAAATAGTTTCCAAGATCCACTTTATGAGGAATATTGCTCTTTATAACCATCATAAAGAAGATGGAGATAACATCTCATGTGTGTTCGAAGAAATTTCTTCGTGTATTATGTGTGCAGGTCATGTTTCCGGCCGCCTCGTGGCGAGGTGCAGCGCCGAAGTGACCGTGCTACCGTCTCGTAATGAACACTGGAATTCTCCTCCAGCATCTCTGGAGGAGGATTTCTTGCCTCTTCGTTCTTGAACTCAGGGTTGCGAACCGCTGTGTTCATCCCCGTCTACAAGGAGCCCTTGCCCTTTGGAGCTTCTGCTTGCATGTTGATCGCCGGAACCGGTGGTTCCTTGGGCAAATGTTATGGGGTGCAAATCTGACAAGGGTCTTGTCAAATACTGGGATCTTGAACGTATGGCTTCATGTGGCTCTTTAGAGCAAGATCCCAGTTGCGACAGATGTTCACCCGCAGATTTGTGAACGTAGTGTATAGCCGGTGTTAGAACCGGTGGGTTCATCCTTTTTCGTCAGGACTCCCGTAGTGTGTCTCTGCTGGCTTACCAGCCACTTTTCGAATGTATTGTAAGCCATGTTGGCTGCGTAGTTAGATTTGAGCTTTTTCGCTTGTAAGCTGTTATCTAGACAGATGAATTGTAAGTCGTTTGACTCATAATGATAAATAGCTTTTGTATTATTTGCTGTCTCTTTGCAACAAAATACAATTTCGCATGCGTTTCGGCATATTTCGCCTTGCATAGTGCTAAGTAATGGTTTCGTATTTGCGATATATTAGTTCGCGGATGTTTCGCTAGATCGTTCGAGATCATATTTTCGCAGCTGTGCCATCCCGGCAGATGGGCTTGTGGTTGGCCGTTGTGGATCTTTTAAGATCATCTTCACAATGTTGCCAGTTGCTATCGTAGCAGATAGTCTTTAGTAGATCAATCAAGATCATTAATTTGTGCGAGTTGCTATCGTTGCAGATAGGCTTTACTAGAAGATCAATCGGCATCATCTTTTAGCATTCGCATGAGCTACTATCGCAATAGATAGGCTTTAGAAGATCAAATAAGATCATGCGCACATGAATTGCTATCATAACAGATAGGCTTTAAAGATCAATTAAGATTGCATTTGTATGTGTTGCTATCGTAACAGATAGGCTTGAGAAGATCAAGTAAGATCGTTTTGCGTATAAGTTGCTATCTTAACAGATAGGCTTTTATGATCAATTAAGATCGCATTTGAATAGGCTGCTATCGTGAGAGATAGGCTTAGAAATCAATTAAGATCGCATTTGCATTGGCTGCTATCGTAACAGATAGGCTTTTATGATCAATTAAGATCGTATTTGCATTGGCTGCTATCGTAACAGATAGGCTTTTATGATCAATTAAGATCGCATTTGCATTGGCTGCTATCGTAACAGATAGGCTTTTATGATCAATTAAGATCATATTTGCATTGGCTGCTATCGTAACAGATAGGCATTTATGATCAATTAAGATCGCATTTGCATTGGCTGCTATCGTAACAGATAGGCTTTTATGATCAATTAAGATCGCATTTGCATAGGCTGCTATCGTGAGAGATAGGCTTTTATGATCAATTAAGATCGCATTTGCATAGGCTGCTATCGTGAGAGATAGGCTTAGATGATCAATTAAGATCGCATTTGCATTGGCTGCTATCGTGAGAGATAGGCTTAGATGATCAATTAAGATCGCGTTTGCATTGGCTGCTATCGTGAGAGATAGGCTTAGATGATCAATTAAGATCGCAGTTGTACGGATTGCTATTGCGGCAAATAAACCATTGTTAACAGTAATAACAAACTGAATAGAGCAACATAAACAGCTGGAAATGTGAACTTCTCATTTGGGATAATTCTTTTATTATAACGCTCTCATATGGGAGAGATGGGATTACAATCCTCTCATATGGGAGAGGAGATTGCGTAAATCGTAGCCACATGAGACATTAAGCAACGTTATCATAAAATGTATGAAATGAGAGAAGTCAGGGATAGTACTTCTTGATCCAGCGCATGTTGACTGAACTCGGAGTTGAGGTTGTGCCGTGCAACCTTCGTATGCTGCAGTAGCCACTATCGAAGACTTTTGTGACCTCGAAGGGTCCTTCCCAATTAGCTGCGAACTTCGGATGAGTTGCTTCTCGCATACAGTGGTCAGATGCGCGCAGGACCAAGTCTCCGACTGCGAAATCTCTTCGCTGGACTGTCTTATTGTAGGCGCGAGCGATTCTTTCCTGGTACCGCTTGTTGGTCCTTTTGGCTTGCTCTCGCTTTTCTTCCAGCAAGACTAAGTCATGATCGCGTTGATTTTCATAGAGTGCATGGAAGGCCAGCCTTGCCGAATTGACTCTAACCTCCGCAGGTACTACAGCTTCGGCCCCATAACATAGTAGAAATGGCGAGGCCCCTGTGGGTGTCCTTGGAGAAGTTCGGTAGGCCCACAGAGCTATGCTTAGGGAGTCGGCCCACTTCTTGTGGTCATCTGCGACCATCTTGCTCAAAATTCTCAACAGCGTTTTGTTAGTTGCTTCGGCTTGTCCGTTTCCCTTTGGGTAATAAGGGGTAGAACATATCTGCCTGATATTGTACTCTGCTAATTTCGCAGCTACCTGGCGATTAACAAAAGGAGTACCGTTATCTGAAAGAATGGTGTTTGGGATTCCGAACCTGCATACGATGCTTTCCTGGATGAAGTTGACCACAGCCAGCGCATTTGCCGTCTTTAGTGGTATTGCTTCCACCCACTTGGTGAACAGATCAGTTGCGGTGAGAATGAAATGGTTCCCGTGCGACGTCGGTCGGATGGGACCGATGAAGTCCAGAGCCCATGTGTGAAATGGCCACGGCGTCCCTAGTGCATGTAAATCCACGGCGGGAGCGTGCACTAGGTTCCCTTTGAACTGGCATTCCTGGCAGCGTTGCACTTTAGTGCGGCAATCGACCTCCATCGTGGGCCAGAAATAACCGATTGAGAGGAGCTGCCTGCATAATTTCGCACCTCCTTGGTGTTCCACCTGATGAGAAAGGTCCATGACTTCTTGTGCTTCTCTGCCGTCTAGACATCGCAGCAAGTTGCCCCCGTGACCTCTTCGCCAAAGCAGGTTTTCCTGTACCACATATCGAGACGCTTTCCTTTTCAATTTTTCGGCCTCTTTTCTTGACTCGGGCACGATGCCCTGGGTGAGGAAATCAAATAGTGGCTTCCTCCAGTCCGTGTCATCATCGGTTAGGGAAATGAGTAGAGAATCCTTGATTAGTGCGCAACTTTCGCACTTCCCTTGTATCAGGGATGCGGCTATTGACATGTCTGGCCAATGGATGCCATATCTCTGAGCCTTTCTGTAGATTGACACCTCGCTTTCTCCGCAAGCGTGCTGGTGAATCTTTTCTAAAAGCTGTTGTCCCTCTTGCTCGGAGACGCATCGCATGAGTATTCCTCCAGGACCTTTGTAGTAAAGGGTGTTGTCGTGGATGCAATATCCTTTTGTGAGTGCCCATCTTTCGCTGCTGGTGCCTTTCGCAATAGCTTGCAGGATTGCTTTCCGCCAGTCTGCGTCATCCATGTGTTCGTCGTTGCACGCATCTTCTGTTAATGACGACGATGTTCGCACTTCAATGGAAATCCTTGCGGGGCATTTGTCTATGCTGACCTTAGATCCCAAGGTTGCTAAGGCGTCTGCGTGCCTATTGTCCGCTCGGCTTGTGCTCGTACTTCACATCGCAGAACTGCTGCATCAGCTTTTGTACTAGGGTGCGGTAAGACAGGAGGTTGATCTCCTTCAAACCATATTCGCCCGAGGCTTGCTTAACAATCAGCTTGGAATCTCCCATGACCGTTAAGTTGCTTACTTCCAAAGCTTTCGCCGCACGGAGCCCCGCGATGAGGGCCTCATATTCCGCTTCGTTGTTTGTGACTGCGAAGCTGAGCTTTGCGGACATCTGTATGACTTCCCCGTCTGGCTTTGTCAAGACTATCCCAATGCCTCCGCCTTTCCTGGTTGACGAACCGTCGAAGTGGAGAGTCCAGTAGGGCACGTCGATTGCGTAGATTTCAGGGCCTTCGAGCTCTTCCTCGATCACGGGCTCGTGGCTGTTGTCGGGGAACTGTGCCAACAGATCCGCTACCGCTTTCAACTTGATCGCTCGTGGTCGCACGCATGTGATATCGTATTGGGAAATGGTCATGTACCATTTCGCCAATCTCCCGCCTGGCGTAGTGTGCGTTAGCATATATCTTATGGGGTCGCTCTTGGTGACCACTACTACTTTGTGTGATGCAAAATAGTGTTTCAACTTTTCTATCACGAAGAATAAGGCAAGGCAATGACGTTCGATGTCTGTGTACCTTGATTCAGCAGGCTGCACGATGCGAGAGATGTAGTAGATAGGCCTCTCTTGGCCTTCATACTCCTGAGCCAAGAGCGCTCCTATAGATCTCCTTGTTGATTTCAGATATAGCAGAAGCGGTGATCCCAGTTGAGTCGCGATCATTATCTTTGAGGACGTGAGTAAATCCTTCAGCTTTTCGAATGCGGCTTCGTGCTCCGGAGCCCAGTTGTACGCGGCGTCCTTCTTGAGCAGAGTGCTGAAACAACATGTGATTTCGGCAATTGCTGGGATGAATCTCCGCAGGTATGACAGTTTTCCCAAGAATGTTTTCAAGGTGCTTTGGTTATGGGGTGGCGTCATGCTGGTGATGGCTGACACTTTCGCAGGGTCAGGCTCGATCCCTTGACGATGGACTACGCATCCCAAGAACTTCCCCGAGGTCACCCCAAATGCGCATTTCATGGGGTTCATTTTCAGTTGAAAGCGCCTGCATCTATTGAACACCTTTCGCAGATCTGCGAGGTGGTCTGCTTCGTGCTTGGATTTAACCACCAGGTCATCCACGTAGAATTCCACCTCTTCGTGCATCATGTCGTGGAATAGAGCCATCATGGCCCGCTGATAGGTCGCGCCCGCGTTCTTAAGACCGAACGGCATCACCGTGTAGTTGAATACCCCCACAGGAGTGATGAATGCAGTTTTCCGCGCATCTTCGGGATCCATCTTGATTTGATTGTACCCGCTGAAACCGTCCATGAAACTGAACATGCGATGGCCCGCTGTTGAATCGATAAGCAAATCGATGTTGGGCAGTGGGAAATCGTCCTTAGGGCAGAAGCGATTGAGATCTCGGAAGTCCACGCAGATGCGGAGCTGTCCGTTCTTCTTCACCACCGGCACGATGTTGGCCAGCCATGTGGGATGATGATTCGGCTCTATGAACTTGGCATCTAGGAGTTTGACAATCTCCTGCTTGATCTTCACATTAAGCTCTGGCCTGAAGCTTCTTGTGCTCTGCTTGACCGGTTTAGACCCTGGGATGATGTCTAAACGGTGCATGGTGATGCTTGTATCCAGACCTGGCATCTCATCATATTCCCATGCGAACACATCTTTGTATTCAGTTAGGAGCTGTAGCAGTCCTTGTTCCTCTTCGCTTGTGAGGTCCGCACTCAGGAAGACTGGCCTTTTCTTTTCCTCGTTGGGGCTGAGGAACACTTCCTTTAGTTCTTGCTTTTGTGGTCTGGGCCTGTCTTCCATGCATTCAGGTGCTTCTTTGAGTTTCTCGTCTGGAGCGCCCTGTGTTGGCTCTTTCGTCTGCGCAACTTGCTCGATTTGATTGATTTGCCCAGGGATATCCCCATGCCCGCGTGAGGACATCCCCGCGCACCTTCATATGCGATAGCATTTCTTCCCATTGGCGTAGAAGCTCTCTATCTCCTTGCCCTCGGGGTCATGCTTTGCGATCCTCTTCAGAGTATACACATTCTTTCGATGATATGCGATACGTGGCGCCTCTCCGCGTGTAGGCGGCTTTTCCTTGGCATCTTCCCTTGTCACCATCACGCCCGCAGGTGACTGGTCCTTGATGTCCTCCCAGAGAGGCAAAGGAGTAGGGTTGAATGGTCCGGGTGTTTGCTCGTCTGCCATCTCAGTGAACCACACCGCCTCGCTGAGATGTGCTTCGTCCAAGTTGAACGGGTTAGTCGAAGCCGGTATCTCGACTATTCTGTCGTTCCAGATAGCTTTCATAACCTGGTGAGCCGTCGAAGGGACTGCGTCAAAGCGATGAATCCAGGCTCGACCTATGATCATGTGGTACGTGGTGTTCGCGTCTATGACATAGAACTTTGCTGAGCACTTGATTTTGCCAATCTGGACGCCCAGGCGGATCCATCCGATCGTCATTCTAGAGTCGCTTCCGAATCCCACCAGCGGAGATGGACGCCTGACCACCTTGTGCTCGGGGATCCCTGCTAGCTTCAGTGTATGGAGCGGAACGACGTTGACCGCTTCTCCTCCATCGACGAATGCTCGCTTGAATTTGACGCCGTTGATGATGGCGGTCACGTACAGGGGCCTCTGGTGGCTCGCATCCGTCTTCTTGTCGCTGGCAGAAAAGGTCATAATCTTTTATGTAGAACGAGACGCCCTGATGACTTTCCCGTTGGAGACTACAAGGTCCTCCTCGTAGTCCTCTGCTATTCTCAAAATCGCTTTCGTCATATCAGTCCGGCACTTCTCGGAGAAATTCATCTCGTCGAAGAATTTGTTGAAGCCGTGCGACCCTTTCATGCGGTCGGCACGTTCATCCTCTGTGTCCATGCTGTAGTCTTCGTCTTCATGGACCTCGGCGACGATGGGTAGGCCATCCTCTGCGACTTCTTCCAAGTCGACGATCGAGATCATGGCGCCTCTTTGCCCTTCGAGCCCTGTTCCGCATGCGCGGGAAGCGGGTTGTTGCGCACATCCTTCCGGTGATCGCTGACGATGAGCTCGCCGTTCTTCATCTTCTGATCGAACGCGAACCTGAGCTTCTTGCACTCGGCCGTGGGATGCATGACCTTGCCGTGGTACTCGCACCACTTAGGGTCCCTCACCATCTCCTTGGAGGGTGTTTTCTCGAGCGGTGGCAGGACGCCATCCTTGCGCCACTGTCTGCAGAGGTCACTTGCTTCCTCTACCGAGCATGGCAGAGGCGGTACATCGAAGTTCGCAACCTTCGCTTGTTTCTGGGGCGAAACTGTATTGACCTCAGCTTCGCGTCCCCTCTTGTAGCTAAACCTCCCGATCTTGTAAGTAGTGCCGCTCGCAGGTCGCTCTGGAGCGCTCTTCTTTTTCTGTCTCTCGACTATTGGCTCGATGTTCTTCGTGCATTCGATTAGCTTTGAAAACGTAGGTGTTTGAAAATTGATGAGCATACCTTTGTATTCGTCTCGCATGCACTGCAGGCATATCTCTACCAGCCGGCTTTCGGGCATTGGATCTTTGCACTCCAAGGATTTCGCCCGGAATTTCTTGATGAAGGTGATCCCATCCTCCTCGCGCTTCTGGTACATCCGCGAGAGATGAATCATTGTCACCTTTTCTTCCATTTGGAAGAACTTGGTATAGAACTTCTGGACCATGTCGTCCCAAGTCTTCACGGATCCGGCCTCCAATGTCCGGTACCATTTGTATGCCACGTTCCCTAGAGATTTTGGGAACTCTCGCATCAGCAGCTTGGGATCGGCTCCGTACGGACCCATGACATCAATGAAACGCATGACATGCTCATGAGCGTTTCCGTTGACATCCTCGAACTTATCCCATTTAGGAGCCTTGTACCCCGCCGGGTTGGGCATGAGGTAGATCTCCCGTGGAATGGGTGGATCGTTGTCTAACTTTGGGATAATGGTATCCGCGAATGACTGATGAGCCAAAATAGTGTCCACGCGCTTCTGCAAAGACGTCATGCATTCTGGAATGCTCCCCTCGGTAGCTGACGGAGGGGTTGCGGCAGGCGGGGGCGACACATACGTCGCCGGAGGATTGGGAGCATACTGACTACCCGCATTTCCCCAGACCATCGTTGGGGGAGGCAAGGGGTACTGCAGAGTTGGGTTGGACGCCAAAGCCGAGGGCTGAGGAGCGTGAGCAGCAGGAGGCAGCATCTGTGCCGTTGATCCCTGAACCGAAGGCAGCTGCGTAGCCGACGATGGAGTCTGCAGATGAGGGTTTGAAGGTGCGGTTGACACTCCCAATCCTGGAGCGGTAGGGGTTCCTCCTCCCTGAGAGATAGCGGCGGCTGATGAAGGGTTTGGCGCAAGGGTACCCAGAACGGCTAAGATTTGCTGTAATTGCGCAGATTGAGCCTTGAGAGCTTTCGCCTGACTTTGGACAGTGGCGTCCAAAGACTCTAACGTCGGTGTCTCGCCTGGAGTCGTTGGAGTACGGCGAGTCTCGTCTCCCGAGGGGGTTTCGGTGGAGGGCGATCGGTTGCTGACATCATCCTCCTGAGACATGGTTGCTTTTGTTGGTAAGTTCACGTCGGGTTCACCAAAATGTGCACAAGAGATTCCGGCGGGGAGACCTCCGTGTACACCGTATGTAGTGGATCAAGGATCGCACAGGAAGAGTGGGGGTGTGTGTAGGGAGAGAGTAAGTCAGTAGCAATGTCTGAGAGAGAGACAGAGGTTTGGCAGAGCTTCCGCGTATGGCCGTGTGTCCTCCTTTGTATGGAAAGGTTAACGATATATATATACTGAGAACATGACCGTTGTAGTGTGGTTAATGCGCCCATTGATGGCGGCTTAATTAGCTTAACCATAACGGCACGTTCGTCCGAGTATATAGGAACCGTTATAGCACGTGGTGCGCGAATACCGGAACCGTTACGAGGTTGACCGGGTTTGACCGGATTGACCGGGTTTATGGAGCTCGTGCCATAAATCTCTCAAAGCAGTTACTAAAGGTCGCGCGCGGGCTTGGTTCGCACGCGACAGGGCTTACTCTAGCCTCCAAACCACCAAGTCCCTACAAGTCCCGTGCAGTGGTATGCGAGGGCTCTGTCTCGCAGCCCCCACATGGATCAGCTCGGCTGGTGATCCAGTGTGTGTGGAGCAAAATATGGTGTGCTGGATGGTTGCCACGTGGCCGAGATCTGTCAGCTCAGAAAGCACTATCTACATTCTCTCAATCAAATATCAATAATAATATACGAGTGATGCTCCTTCAAGAATCAAGGAATGCCAACACAACCGCAAATAAGTAAAAGCATGTACGGGGTGGAGTCATCAAATCAACAATCTCTACGTATGTAGTCAAATGTCGAACCCCCACACTAGAATGTAGTCACATCCCCCTCTCAAGTTGTCAAATAAGATATGTCATGTGCCTAATCCAACCGAACCTCCTACACAAAGATGATAAAAATTCGGTACCTAGCACGATCCACCAGTTAAGTACAACCAATCCCATTTTTGTGCGGATTAGATGTCACACACTTAGGCTCTCTAATACTGTGTCCACGATGTATTGACATGGAACACCGCCACACCTTAGTGTACAGCCAACTCACTCACCCTCGCATTCCCTCGAAGATATCAAATGAAGCACATGCGAACAATAGGACTCACATAAATGTGAAATGAAGCACTCCCTCATCGAACCCCTCAACTACTGCTCCCTTGTGACACTCTAGAAAGGTGATTCTAACGAAGTCTGATGAAGGCCAAGAATCGTCTCCCTAGGTCAAGAGGCTAACAATGAATCCAAGGATCAACTAGGGTTTACAAGTGGACCTATAAGGTAAGATCTAAAAGCAGTGAGTGCTCTAATACACATCCTCGCACAGCTGTTCTGTGTCTCACTACGAGACGGGCTGGCGACTACCTAAGACAGACAACATGAATGTTCAGCTTGTTTAGCAAACACCAAGCTCAAATCTTTTAGTAGAAAAACAACACACACTTTAGCTTTTAAATCAATTTGGTTTGAAAATAGGTAGGCACTCCCGTAACGAGATTCTCTCCATACTTCCTGGGGAACTAAAAGTGTCATTCTCGGTCAAAATTCACACCCTATGCCTCACATCCCACTAACTCAACAAAGTCTAAGTTCTCTCAATTTCCCTTTTCTCAATTTTTTTAGGGAGTTTTATTATAAGATCCTAACTCTATATGCAAGGCTAGACATGAAAAGAAAAAGAATGACACTACATTAAAAAAATGGTGGGTATACTAAATTATTCAAAAGTGCAAACGATATGAAAATCTACACTACACAATACAACAATATATGTAAAAATTAACACTGACCACAACACTGACTCACAATACAACCTAAACATTCTACATGTAACTGGCTATGCAAGACAAATATTAGCTAGTAGACAGTTTAACCATTCCCGCACTGAATGCTTCGTTGTCCTCAACGAATTTAGAGATTAAACACGGGACTTAGCAATCAATGCGAAAGACCAGTAGATGAGATAGAACTATGACATACAAAGTTAACACAAATTTAGCTAGAGGGAATAACTACTCACAACCACCTCAAGGGTGGGGAAGAAATATACGGCAAGCAGTCCCCAAGCATTGGTGATGGCTCAACCATGCCCCTCTATATTCAGTGTGTTCTCCCACACCGAGGTCGACTGGTCTCCTCTTCTAGAATTTGTGTATGGAGAATCCCCAACTCACTACTGCAAGTCCCTGTACAGGTCATGTGAGTTGTGGCACACCGGGGTTAACACTCCCATAACCTGCTCATGTATGTCACTTGGAAACCATAATTAGTCCCTCTTTCTCTCTCTCTCATCTCTCCAAATAGATAAATAAAAACACAACACAACTGTATTAAACACGCACTCCCTAAAGTAAACAAAAGAAATAGGTTGGGTTGCCTCCCAACAAGCGCCTTGTAATTTAAGGTCGACGACCATACCAAGTTACCTCAAAAGATGTTAAGGAGGTTTATCTCTCCATTTCCTCTTCTTCCACCATCGTCTCTCTTTTTGTCTCTTCTCAAGTGAGCATGCATGAGACACAAATGGCAAGAAGAAGTTGTAGAAGACGGCATTTGAAAATTTCTTCTTTCTGTGCTTCCACTCCTTGATCACCGGTCATCTCGAGAATTCACTCACCATATCACGACCCCTTGTACCTCTCCTCTTCTTCTTCTTCTTCTGATTTCTTAAAAGCATTATCATCGAGGACTGGTCATGTGGAAATAAAATCCCAAGTGGAACAGTAATGGCAAGGAGTGTCGTCTTGAGTGCTTCCTCTCCTAGTTCTTGCCTTGGAATCACAGATGGCAAATCACGTATTGCATAAAACTGGGGTCTTTGGTCTTCCTTGTGTGATTCACCCCATTTTATGATATCCGAGAGATATGGAGTAGACTCGGGAATTTCTGGATATATGTCCATGTGAACATCTCCATCCAATAATTTCTTAGCTTCATGGCTTTCTTCCTCACAGCAAATATCTTCAGTGGGTCATAATCTCGCTATGTCCACACTATCCCATTCATTTCATGGCTCCAGAATTATGCGAGGCACAAGTTGTATAGGCGTCACCACCTCATCCCAATCTGATTGCGAATCTGAGTCTGAAGCAGCCCAAGGATCTATTACTTCATGCTGAACAGTATTATAGACATAGAACTCTGGGGGTTCTTCGTATTCCTCTTCGCACTCCTCACCTAAGTCAGGAATGATGTTGCTTGGCCCATTTTCATTATCTACATATGCCAATAAACTCGAAAGTTCTTACAATTTTTGTCCCTGAAGTTGGACAGTTTCATCCATCCTATTTATCCCTTCTTTTATTTTAACCATTTTAGATATCATGAAATTTAATATTTCTTTAATCTCCTCATCTTCTTTATTGCAAGGAGGAGGGGTGTACATGTCTCCATTGGATTAGTACGGTGAATAGTGTAGAAATTTCCCATAGGAATTATGCCCCCACATGATCACCAAGATGTCTGCAAAATTATTCACTAGGAAGCAGGTGAGATCAACAAATAAATAAACAAAAGCAAAAATAAAATATAATTCCCTAAAGTTAATAATTCTAACAAATTCAATCGAAGTCCCCGGCAACGGCGCCAAAAACTTGACACGCTCCAACTGCAAGTGTATAGTCGTCGGTGTAGTAATAATCCGGTAATCCAGGTTGTAAAACCCAAAGGAATTCTTTACTAATTAACTACTGATTCTAAACCTTATGTGGGCAAATCGCGTAGTTTGTTTTCTAATTCTACTAAAAATAAAAGACAAATATCTCAATTAATCAGGTGAATGACTTCACGATTAACGAAGAATGACTTTTAAGAGTTACTTAACAAGTAGACAAGTTCAGGATATCTCTACGGGTAAACTAAGGATCTACCACCACTTATGATTTATGTTCTAGTAACACGGATGTACTCTACTTAGCCAAACGAGCACCTTTACCTTGAAGATTCCTCAACCAAATCCTATAGTTAAGCTCTCGTACCTGATTCCTATAGCCTACTCAAGTTTAACTACGCATTATGTTCTCTTGATCAACTCTTAGTTCTTAGCTAACAAGCAAGATTCCTCAACCCTAGATACAGCTAGTGCATGATTCAAGTTCCGGAATTGAATGTTGATTCCTCTAACATTCGTCACCTAGATCAATCCTATTGTTACGTCTAACAATATGAAAGATAGATTAAAAACTCATGAATCAAGCATAACAAAACAAAACACATTCAATTAAGCATAGAAGCATGAAACAAGATCCATAAATCACCAAACGTGGTGTTCAAACCCTATCTCCCTATGAGATATCCCAAATTGAGGGTTTAGCTACTAAAACACATGATCAAAGTACAAAGTTTATTGATCATCGACAAAAAATAGAGAATAGAAGAGAATAGAAGATCAAAATATGGTCACCATGCTCCCAATGATGCTCTTCTTCTCTCCAATGGCGTCCAATAGATCATATCCAGTGCCCTAGGTCGTTGGTTTTAATTAAAACACAGTCCCTCTCTTTTTAGTTTTGTGAAATAACACTTTTACCCCCCTTCTAATCATGTTAGATACACTTTGTGATCTTGTGATCACAATTTGTGATCATAGGATCACATTTTGTAGTTGTAGAGTCACTTTGATCCTCTATGTGGTCTTGCACTTGATCTTGTGATCACAATTTGTGATCCTCTACTTCCAGTGAGTTGCTTCTTTTCACTCCTCTTCAAATTTTGACCAAGTCTTTTTCTCCTCTTAGCTTCTACTCTCCTTCATCCATTCTCTCGTGCATTCCTTGAGTTTCTTTCTTTCTGAAGTTTTCTTCCGCTCCAATATCCGCACTCCAAGATTCCGGTTCCTGAAATAGACAACAGAACAAATACCGAAAGATCAAATGCGACAAATAAAGCATAAACATGCCAAAAATTCCATGATTACACCATGAAGTCCAATACTCAAGTATGCTCAAAACATATAAGAATTGTTCAATTTCTCATGTAAATCTCTCTAAACACACGCAAAACGGTGGTGAATCCTATAAGAATATAACTCCTAATGTGGAGTTATAAGCTGCATATGGGTTTGTGGCTTTGCTTGATATGGGTTTGCTGATTAAAGTGGTTCTGTTACATGATTTTTCCTCTGATTCCTTACTTTCTTCCATTTTCTGTATGCGATGGGATTAATAACAATATATTACGATTTTAGTGACATACTATAGTCATGGATCCTCATAACATACTCTACACAACTCACTGATGATATATTTCCACATATCTGAGAGTTGATTTACAAATGATTGAATTCATCTTGCAGCATTAGCGAAATAAGTATAGCTTCATTCAGCTACTACACCATATACCAAAATAGATACATATATACACTATATTAAACTAAGAGGTGTTTTCATACCCAAGCACTTCCATCATTGCTTGGTTGTTAATTCCTTCACCCAAGTTCAAAAGATGGTCAATGTAATCCATCACGAGCACACGATCGATTGTCAAGTTCTGAGGCAACTCCTCCCTCCTCTTAAGCATGTCTTTCTTCAAGTGGGGGATCTTGTAGTTATTATTTCCTCTGTGTACCATGATTTATTTCATGCATTCTTGTGGGCTAATAAATTCCTTATCTAATTTTACAGGAAGCGATCCCAAAAAGGCCATTAACACTACAGCGATGAGTTCATCCATAATGTATGTCTTCATGAGTTGTTGAATTTTTATATATATCATAGAAGAATCCAATATCATTAATGTTTAGTATGATGACTTAGCAGGTTGATTGACTAAATGCATGTTGAATCCATTGCTAGAAGCTGCTTGTCTGAAGTCAAAGTCATCATCTTTCACATGAGGGCTTGCATTATCTTGTTCAATCACAATGTTCTTTGAAAAATGACTTGACCACTTTGCTTTTATTTATGGAATAACTTGGCTCACCAACATGTCTAGCATAACTTCTCGTGATACTAATGAAATAGGTTTAGTCTCTACGGTACCTCTAGCTCTATTCCTAGAACTCTTTGTGCTTGTGTCTTCTCCAAAAAAGGCCATACCCAATTTTGTCATCCCAAAATACAACATCATCTATGCCAAGTAATTGTATACATACAGCACACATAAACATCACTTGCACTATGTAATGCTTTGATTGAAAGTCTAAGTATGGTACTTCCTCCTCTAGAAGTAAAATAAATCTTTCATTCGCTCCCTGCATATAGAACCATTTGTCGTCAATGTGTATTAAGTAGTTAATTTCCTTGAATGTGATCAGATTAGTATCAATGTTTACTTGTAGTGCTTCAAGACACCATTTGAGTCTGGCAATCTTATGTGCTTCAGTCAGTGTCTAGCATGACTTCTCGTGATAATTGTTTACTTGTAGCACTACGGTTAAAATTTTTTGTAGATAAATTAATAAAAAGCACTTTCTGAAAAGCATATCCCCCTTGCTTTCTGAAAACAGTTTCGGGATAGCAGAAACTGTCCAAAGAAACAGAAGTTTTATTTTTACCAAGCGCAATAAAACTCCGTTTGAAACTATTCTGACAGTAGAAGCGTCCCAAACTGGATCTAGCACATATGGTTGGATGGATTACTAACTTATGTTCTATCACGAAGCCCAATTGTCCAATTGAGTTTTTTCCTTTTTTTTTTAAAGCAAAATCATTCATTAAAAGAAAATCAAGCGTCCAAGTACAAAGGAAACAAACTTATGGGGTCGCGTGACTAGGCCCTTGCGCAAGGGCGGATCCACCCCTATGAATGAGGGGGCTATAGCCCCCACTAACCTTTTAAAAAATTCTTGTTTTGCCTATTTTTGTGTAGTTTTTTCAGTTTAGTCTTAAAAAAAATCACTGTAGCCCCCACTCAGTTTAAAAAGTTAATATTTTTCACTTATTTTTGATGAATTTTTCTAGTTTAGCCCCCACTGTACTAAATTGCTACATCCGCCATGCCCACGCGTATATCACATACTTATGGGGTATGTTTTGATTTTGAAGTGTCTGATGTTCCTTGACATATCATCTTAATTCTGAAATGGAGACCAAGTGTTTTGATTTTGAAGTGCTGGGTATTCTTCTGACATAGCATCTTGCCAACACTTGTGAGATACTGCCTCTTTGAAAGTAAAAGGTTTTGGCACTGAACAAGTAGGCAACGCAGAAGTTAACACAACAATGTGCATTTCATACTTGGAATTGGGTTTGACAATCCCATCTCTTAATATTGTAACCATTGGATGGTGAGGTACTAACACCGGAGAGGGTGAAGAAGTAAACAAATATGGAGAATGAGTAGAAGAAACAAATTCTTGAAAGGGTGATGGAGGAATAATAGGATAAGTAGATGGTGTATGCAAGGTAAGATAAGTTCACATGAACATTGGTGGAAAGAGAGACTTGTGTGATGGAGAGGGAGATATTGAGGAAGAATAGGACAAGGAAGAGTAAGGGAAGATATGTTCAAAGAACCGAACATGTTTAGAAATAATGAATTTTAAGAGTGCTAGGGTCAAGGCATTTGTATCCCTTATTGTGGCACCATAACCAAGAAACACACATGGAAAGGACTTGTATTGTAGTTTATGATAACCATAGGGTCCGAGCCAGGGGTAACATCACAGGAAGAGACATCATAATGATAGTAAAGGATTTGGTAACAATTATCTTCTTGGTCTCCTTGGACGACTTCAAACGCAAAATAGTGTTCGCGTCTCTACGGTTAGTACACGCCTAGGAATCAAGTCTAGATTCCTTCCATGTCTTGTGCTAGAAATTTATGGAAGGAGGAAGAAGAAGATCACGCGAAGTGAACCAAGAGAAGGTCGCGCCTCACTTTCGTGGCCGACGGGTAGGGGCGGCCAAGGGGGTTCGACCCTCTAGTGTTTGCTCTCTCCTTGTTTTGTTCTCTCTTACTCAATGTAGGATATGAGAAAATATTTAGAAACTAAGCTAGGAGTGCTCTTTATATAGTCCAACAACTCCTTGTTAACTACATATTAGCCCGTCTCCTAATCATGCCAAACATGAGCAAATCCATCTTGCAAACTATTCCTAATCATGTCTATATATGGATTAGTCCACCTTTGCAAATCCTAATCATTTCTATACATGGATTAGTCCACCTCGCAAATTAGTCTTACTAAGTTTGCAAGTGGTTGCGTATTGATCCTTTTATTTAATCATATTAATTATTTATGAAGTCGAGTTTAATCCATATGGCGTGTGACCCATAGGTTTCTACTTAGTTGGTAGTGACGATTATTAATATGGAGCGGTGTCTAGCAACACATCCATGCCACCTAACTAATAGAAATAGTAAGTAATCCGACAAACCTTGTGCAAGTATTGTCTCATCCCTTTGTCTCTATATCCAGATAGGACACGAGACATGCAAGTCACACTCGTATATCCAATCCATAGTTTCTCGATCCTGGGAATAGTCTTATCCATGTAGATAATATCAGTATCCCATATTGATTTATCTGAGTGTGGTCAGATATTCTATAAGCACCATCTCTCGAGTGGCTGTGGATATTTTCTCCGTTATGTGGGAGGGAAAAATTCTATCTACATCACTACCATCTGTAAGCTTGCTTCCTATTGTGTCTGAAACCTTTCTTACTACCCAGTTACGGTGTAGTGTTTGACGATATCAAAACACAATATTCTACAACTAGAGGATCTAGTTACTTAAAGTCTAAGGATGACAATACCGTTGTCACTACCAGAAGTACTTGTGAGTTTACATAACTTGTATGTGCCTTATCGTTGTGGGTCAATCCAGTATGTCATTACTCCTAATGCATGCCCATGTGTTAGACTTGATATCTAACGCGGATTACTAGCGCGTATTACGCAAGCGTAAGGTCAAGTAGTAGAATGTGAGTATTTTTGGTGCTCAGGTTGTCGATCCCACGGAGAGAAGCACGTAACAAGATTATAATTAACAATTTAATGCAGTTCACTAGGTAACCGGAGTAAAAAGTGTATGATTTGTGGTGTTGCCACCCCCAAACAAGTGGCTGTAGTAAAGACAGAGCAAAATTAACTTGAAATTAAGAAGAGTTCTTAATCAATAAATGGAGAGAACTAGGAAATCTCGTTGATCACCTAGGGTTGTAAACGATGTCCGGATTATCTGAGCAACACGTTAACTATATTCTTACTAAGCCGGGTAACAGCTCTGACTATGTCCTATCGGTCTCAGGTCATTCTCCTTCACGGTAAACTACAATCTCCTATTGCTCTCTCGTGTCTACCGGTCCGTTCTAGTAGGCTAACAACATGCACGACAACGGCTCTGTCAGTCCACCGTTTCACGACACAGTCGAATCTCACCTCCTGAATCTACCCACACTTGGCCAATCCTAACACGTCTCTTCTCAGTCTCAGTGATACGGGATTAATGTTCAAGTCTCATCCTAGTTAGTTAGAATCACTGTCGTGCATTCGCTAACTAATCAGTGTTTTCGGTTAATTACTCCATCAACACTGAGTATTAAGCATAATACAAAAAAAAAATTAGAATAAAGCTACCTTTAAGCATGAATCAACTATTGAATGATACCCTAGCTCTAGAACCCTAGTTTATCTCAAATATTCATCGTTTACATTAACCCTGGGCTCTTAAATCGAGATTCCTAGCAAAAGTTTCTTAGCTACTTATACTAAATATGAAATAACAAAGAGTTTCTCCATTAAAATTGAATAAGAAGGGTAGAAGAAATCAAACGCAAAGAAGCTTCAATGGTGAAGCTTTCGTCTTCCTCGTCGTCTCCCTCTTCTTTGCTCTTCCCATGTTGATAGCATGATCCTCCAAACGTGAATCCTCCTTTTCCCCAGCTCCTATGTCACTTAATACAAGATTCCCCTCACTTCTTGCCCAAAAGTTCTTAAAAATTGCATTGAAACCCCATATTTTCATGTATTGGGCATCGGACTGGTCTTAAGACCATCAGCGGGTGGTTTTAAGTGGATTTTGCCCAGAATTCTAAGTATAGATTGGTCTTAAGACCAGTAAACCAGTTTGGGAAAAAATCCTCGTTTTCTTTTATTCTTTAGTCTTTTCTTCACCCGTCTTCAACTCCATCATGCTCTTGAGCGTTCTCGTCCTTCCGAAGCTCATTTCACCTCCCATTCACATTCCCGAGCCTCCCGTTCCTGAAACGCATAAAACAAAACAAATACCAGAAGATCAAATGTGACAATAAAGCTCGAAATTTACAAAAAAAATGCCCAGATACACATTAGTTCTCAAACGCTCAAGCATGCTATATTTCTCCCAATTCATAAGATGAAACTAAGATTATCAACTCGGAACGCACGCAAAATAATGTAAAACGTACAAGAAATATAACTCTAATAGAGAGTTATCAATACACCCACATACTAGTCTCGATGCAATACAGTCGTCCTATTAACTATAGTACTTGACAAGGGATATTTAAGAAACATTTATATTCTAAGGACTTCATTCATATTAACATATCTCCATATCGATAATGTAATGAATAGTAAGTCCATATAAATGTCACAAGAAATAGATTGCCTCTAGGGCATACTTCCAACGGTCTCCCACTTTCACTAGATTTAATCTAGTGCATCATATGCCTATTGATCTAGCGCGGTCCTCACGCCTATGTTGCGCAAGGCAAGAGAGATATATGTCGGTACTTTGCATATGTTCACATCTCCTCTATCGACAAGCGAATGAGATAGAATCTTATGAGTATGTGCATCTGATGCACCAATATACTCAGTCGTCTGTGATATAATCGGCAACTAAATCTTGCCTGGAACCTTTCCAGCTCACAGTCTCTCCCATTAAGGCAAAAACATATAACTTGACTACAATCAGAAATCATCTTTATCAGATTGGAAGTTCCCATCATTGTAACCCCTTACAGTAAACTCTTCATATCCTCCATTTATCAAGAATTCATCATTTAGTTCTTCTCAAGTATGTAAGGATATTCTTGACAGTTATCCAGTGACACTCACCTGTATTTGACTGGTATCTTTGTATCATACCATACGACATGTCGGGTCTTTGTACATAACATGGCGTATCTCGTGAATCTTATTCATAGGGTCCTTTCACAATCTAATTGGAAATACAATTAGTCTTCCAAAGATAATTCCATATGACATGGGTAAGAATCCATATTCTTTATATGAAACTTATTCACATATCTTTATAGATTGTGTCACCTTAGTCTTCTATTAAAATCACTTTCCTAGCCAATCTTAACATATTGCAGAGTAGAGACATTATTCCTAACGGTTAGTATGTCTCTACATACAAGACCAGAAATATAACTGTGCTCCCACTAACCTTCTTGTAAACACAAGCCTCGTCTTCTTTCTTGATGGAACCAAACTCCTTTGCTTGCATCATCAATTTGAAGATTCCAACTCGGAGAAGCTTGACTCAATCTGTAGACAGATTGCTGCAAGCAAGATGCAAATGGATTTAAGTATCACAGATGGGAAAACGATTTTGTCATAGTCTATTCTATGAGCTCACAAGAAACATTTAGACACCAATCGTCCCTTAAGAGTAATCACATTACCATCCATGTTGGTTTCCTCATAACCCACTTGCACCCTATGGGTCCTACCCTTTCAGGTAGTTCCACCAAAGTCCATACTTTGTTGGTATACATGGATTCCATATCGTATCTCATGGCTTCAAACCAACACTGAGAGTCCGGCCTACTTGTGGCTATCTTATTGTTTGTAGGCTCATCTCCATGAGAAACACATCAACGGTCTATGAGAAATCCATATTTCTCTAGCCCCTTTACACATTTAACCTATGAGGTTCTTGTGTTACCTGAGTAGGTTGCTCCACAACACCTTGTGATCCTGCTCATGTTCCATCAAAAGGATCAATGTTCTGTTGTGGTTCTTGAAATCCTTCAAGTTCTACTGTCCTCCCACTGTTTCTTTTAGAGACAATCTCTATCTAGAAACACAGAGGTTCGAGCAACAAACAATGTGTTCTCAATTGGATTGTAGAAATAATATTCTTTGTTTCCTGGATATTCCGCATAGTACACTTATCCGACTTGGTTCCAAGTTTATCTGTAAACTAATTACACAAACTTCATAACCCAAATTATTTATGAATGACATCCTAGGAAACTTCCTAATCCATATATCATATGGTGTTTTTCATAATTGATATAGATGGAACAAGATTAAGGGTGAAACATAATGTAATTAGAACATGGCCCCTAAAAGTAAACTGGAAGTTCTGTTTGACGCATCATGGATCAAACTGTGTCCAACATGGTAAGATCTCTCCTCTTAGACACGTCATACCCATGTGTCGTTCTAGTTTGAGCGAGTTTGGATTATATCCAACACTCCCATAGGTGCTTGTCACACTCTAGGCTTAAGTATTCTCCTCCACGATCCAATCGTAGAGCCATAATACTTTTACCAAGCTGGCTCTACTTCATTCTTGAATTTCTTGAACTCTTCTAAGGATTCTGATTTGTTTCTTCATAAGATAAACAAATCCATATTCACTGAAACCATCAGTAAATATGATGAAATACTGAAAACCACCTTTAGCATTTGGCTTAGCGGCCTACATACATTAATATTTATGATTCTCAAACATCATATCTTGCCCATTTAAACAAGTCCTACATATCTCATATGATTCAAAATCAAATGAGTCCAGAAATCCATCCATATGTAGCCTAGATATGTATCTCTCATTTATGTGGCCTAAACAACAATGCCAAAGATAAGTGAGGTTCATATTATTATATGCAGACCTCTTGGTATTAATGTTATATATGAACTTATCATAATCAAGGATATATAATCCATTAGACAAAAGTGCATTACAATAATGCATTTTATCAAAATAAATAGAACAACATTTGTCCATTATTTTAATAAAATGTTTTTCTTGTCCAACCAAGAAATTGTGATACTATCCCTACTCAAAGTAATGACATAATCGTACTGGTCTAATTCATGGATAATTTAAAAAATGAAGAAATAATTCCCTACGGCTAATTCAACAACCCCTTGCTTCATTGCCCCACGTGTAGGTTTATTTCTTCCTTATCCAATTGTCTACATCTCTTGAGATCCTCCGCATGTCTATCTAGTATAATATACTCATGATGATGAGATAGACACATTAACTTATATAACAAAAATATCTAAATTGGAATTCATAATTCCTTTATTATTTCCTTCCAGGTACTTTGCGCAGTCTCTCTTCCTCTACACCACCTATGGGACTTTAAGGCAATTTGGTTTTAGCAACAAACTTGCTTTATACCCATTGGGCAGCCGCAAACTTTTTGACCTTACCCGTGATGTTAACCATTAACATGTTTTGACTTAGCCCTTTATGCGTGCTTTGTTCAGCGATTCTCGATTCATATTGAATAACTAACCTTTGAAAAAAATTATAATTGCATCCAATACAATTCTTGGTCCAATTCGGCGAATAACTACTTATTCTTTATCTATATCATAGATAGCTCCCATGTCTCTAAGATTTCAATCCCATTGAAGCATCTTATTTGCGATTGACATCTTGCTTCAACAGACAAACATTACTTCCTTGTGTTGTCGCGTTATATCTCGATGAATCAAGTCGCCTTGCTTTGGTAAGCCCGAACTCATTTCATCTTGATCATGACGGGTGCTAAGAAAGAGAGTGTAAAGTGGAGCAACACTTCAAACCTTTTATGTCTAGCTCGCTCTTTGAAAGAGCTTATTTTAATGTATGATCATATCTTACGCCTCCATGTTTCTCATTTTTCTTCCAAAGCTCTGAGTTCATGGAAGCTAACATGAGGCAAGTGACATCCAAAGAGCCATTGTTTGATGTTCCTTCCATTAGGTTTTAGTGTGTTTTGGTAGTCGGTGGGAAGAGAACTTTATGTTCAATGATGTACAACATTTTTCTTTTAATTTGAGAACAATTCTCAATTTTATACCAGTCTAGAAAACTGATTTCAGACAGCTTGTCCTTCTGAAGAACATAAAGTCTTGTTTTGTTTGTTTAATGCCATGAGTATTCAACACAAAAGGATTATGCAAAGTTTTGTGACGTTGTACTATATTTAACAAGGACTTAATTTTCAAACATAGCTTCCACTATTTTTCTCATATTAATAACCCTCCATATTAATGCGGAAAATATCATTATATTTTCTAGTTGTACAAGATCCATATTTCACTTCCTTTTGAGCTTGCTTTGGCAAGTCACCCAAAAATTAGTTATTTAGGTAGGAACCGTTCCAATTCCATCTCCATGAAACTCTTAGTTCAATTAGGCAAATAACTCCTTATTTATCTATCACATAGATAATCTCAATTGGTTCCCTCTAGGCTTTTAATCTTATTAAAATCACCTAGTTGCGTCCAACCTCTTACTCCAACATTTGCACATTATGTCACGACCCACTTTCTCGAACCCCGATTAATTAAGTCGAGACCAAGGGTCGAGACCGGCCACCAAGGCCTCGAACAAAACTCATGTGGTTTGAACCGTGTAGGAATTTTGATGAAAACTTAAATTAAGAAAGTCAAGTGCGGAAGCGAGTTAGAATTCTCGGGGTCAACATGAAATCCTTAAAAGTCAAAGTAGTTCTTGTAAATTTGTTGATGGCGAGTTATATACAAATAACAAAAGTTTGAAAATTATGAAAACTAACTTTTTGTGTAGAAATGTTTAAAGTATTGAATGTGTCATTTTAGAAATGTATCGGTTCAACCACATTGAGCGGATCAGAGACTAAACTAATCGCCAACAAAATTGTTTACCTCAAAATAATCCAAATGCGTCAATAACTCCAAAAGTCAAACTTCGATTAACACATGAACCATAAGTCTTACAAATGTTTCCACCAAAATATTACATGTCATACATGCATACTAGAGTCGTAGTAGCTAAACACGAACTAAAACATTGATAGTGGCTAAGTTCACCAATGGCCCTGCCTCGAAATCTCTAACTCCCCGTCTCCGTTGTGTCGCCTGAAAAATATTTAGTTCGAAAAATGAGCCACAAAGCTCAGTGAGGGTTTTTCTCCCCTTTAGTTTCAAAATAACTTGTTTATCAAAAATATACTGATAACTAACAAAATATACTTGTCAAATAAAGCCAAACTAAGCTCATATTATGAACGGTGCCAAATAGTCACATGCTAACAAAGCAAATTTCCGAAATTCTCATATCACATAGCAAAGTTTCAGATTTCCGTTAATGCCCTTGGTAACCATCGTATCAAACAAAATTTTGACATGTCCAAATACGCCATCTTTGTGGCACATCGCATATTATATCCCTGCGACCGGGCCGAAACCATCTATTATATCCCGATGGTCGGGCCTAAACCATCTATTATATCCCGATGGCGGGGCCGAAAATACTCAAGTATCCCAAGGCATAACTTCGTCTCAAAGTGTCTAAGTAGTATATTTGGCACATGTTTTCTCAAAGTTGCAAAACCGTACAATATACTAAAAGAATAATTTTTCATTAAAGGGGAGCACAAGACGTTAAGTTTTAATCGTCTTCAAAGATTATTCAAAAGTCGTAGAATCAAAATTTCATTGTTAGAAACATGAGTCGTATGTACTTAAAATTTAGTAACAAAATGTAACATTTTAACAAAATAATACATATGATAAAATATAACTTGTTGCGAAAATAATAATTTTACTCACGGTGCCGCGGCGTTCATACACGCGGAGAGACATCCCCAAACAATCCCAAGACTTCACTAGTATACCTCAAACGGTGCTCCAAGAGACTCCAAAAAGAAAGTAATCGAAGCAACGCCTTAGAATGTACTCCCTCTTCTTTCTTGTGTGCTCTCAAACACTCTCAAACTCTCATTCTTCTTCCTAACTCTCTTTCTCTCTTTTGATGAGTAGCCAAAACAACAAGTTTTTGGGTTGGAGGATTTCACAACACACCTCCTATTTATACCAATTTAGTTGAGTAATTTTCAAGAAAATGTCACATCACCTCCAATTTAAAAATTATGGGTTTGGCCTCCAAGGATCTTAGAGTTTGCTAGGCTATATTGACAAGACAAGTCATTTGAAAATGACAACTCATATTGACAACACATCTTTCACAAGGCACAATATTTTTATTTTGATGTGACAACACATCTTTCACAAGACACAATTTCTTTACTTTTCTCTTGATGTGACAATACATCTTTCACAAGGCACAATATTTTTCTTTTGATGTGACAACACATCTTTCACAAGACACAATTTCTTTACTTTTCTTTTGATGTGACAACACATCTTTCACAAGATACAATTTCTTTATTTTCCTTTTGATGTGACAACACATCTTTTACAAAACACAATATATTTACTTTTCTCTTGATGTGACAACACATTTTTGATAATGACAACTCATCTTTAACAAGACAACTCATTTTACTAAGTGTTCACTTCTTACATCCCCAATGTCCAAACCATACATTGTGTAGTCACATCATAAATATTAAATATTAAGCTAATTATTTTTAAAAATAGTTGTTCTTAGCCTCCAAAGAATTGAACAAGATTGGACAACACAACATAATACATATTTTTTATACATGATAATACTTTGGGACTAGACAATATATTTTATTACATCTATTTTTCCTATAATAATTTTTAAATGCTAGATATTTTGATGTTTATCTAAATTCTACAAATGTACATAGTAAAACTTATATTTTCAAATAGACCCCAATGTCATGTTATACTAGTATGTCATAAATTCACCCCAACTTTATGAAATCTCTAGAAATGCTCCAACTTATCCCATTCATAAATACTAACAAACAAATTACTTATTAATAATTCACATATCTCAAATAAATTAATAACGTGGAAAACTAACATAATCATATTAAGATATAAAATATTGGATTAACAAATGCGTAGCATTACACATTACTTGCTTGTGCCATCGCATCATATCATAATGAACCAAGTCGCCCTGATTTTGCACGCACGAGCTCGGAAAAGCATGATCATGATGAGTGTTTAAGTTACTGGAAGGAAAAACACAATATTTAGATTTGAGGGATTTTTCTTTTAATTTTAATTGTTTTGTTGATACATATCAAATGGTCTACTTATTTGAGTTGAAAACTCAAAATAAAAGATCCGGATTATTTTATCTTGTTATCAATTTTGCTTGTATCATCCATACACCAACAATAAATAACAAGACAAAAATTAAACAACCACAAATAAAAATTACATGTGATATGAATATGGCCTCTAAATTAAGATTTCCAAGCCAATGAGAATATCAATGTGCCCTAAAATAGCCAGCTCGTCTCCATGCGCCTCCATCTTTTAGTTCATGCTCCATAGCTTTGTTGAATGTCGTCATCTTGTGGTTTCTTCTATTCTTTAGGCTTATTCTCCCTGTCTTGGCTATCATCTACTCTATCTAATACTAGCTAGAATCTATACTAAATAGATATATCTCACAAGTTGGGTAGAAGACCAGCTCGCAGACCGTAAAACCTAATTAATTATTACATTAATAATTAATTAGGTTTTACGGTTCAAGAGGGCCCACCAACACTTTGGTCGAACCCCTAATGGACCGCCACGGGCGACGGGTCGACCAGCCCTCGGCTGCACAGTCCAACCGTGCGCCTAGGCCGAACCAGCCTTGTGGTCGTGGCTTGATTGGGCGGCAAGGAAGAGGAGGGGCGGTCTTTGGGGGGCGAACCTCCTTTAGGATTTGTTTCCAAAAACAACTTCTTCTTCCTTGTTTCCCAAGTTTAGTTGTTTCCAAATTGAAAAAACGCTTTTTCAATTTGTGCCATAACCCTAGTTTTCTAGATCCAAATTTTCACATTATGTGATCCAAATTCAATAATTTCTACATCTTATGTAAACGTAGGTCTTTTGGTTGAAAAATATCCAAATTGCATCAATTATGCTTAATTTGTAAATTTTACGCGATAAACAATGATTAAAGTGTGAACTTAACTTAATCATAACACATAAACTACGTTATGCTCTACGCCTTGTGGCTCTGATACCACTGTAGGGTTTTATAACGGATTACGCATTGGAAAAAAATCATTAATATTCGCGCAAGACCCGCCAAGTATCAGAGGAAGAGACATCATAGCCATAGTAAATGATTTGATAACAATTACCTTGTTTGTCTCCTTGGATGACTTCAAACGCAAAATAGTGTTCACGTCTCTATGGCTAGTCCACGCCTAGGATGAAGTCTAGTGTCCTTCCATTTCTTGTTCTAGAAATTGATGGAAGGAGGAAGAAGAAGATCACGCGAAGCGAACCAAGAGAAGGTCGCGCCTCTCTTTGGTGGCCGACGGGTAGGGGCGACACTAGGGGGTTCGACCCTCTAGTGTTTGCTCTCTCCTTGATTTTTTCTCTCTTACTCAAATTAGGATATGAGAAAATATTAAGAAAATAAGCTAGGAGTGCTCTTCATATAGTCCAACAACTCCTTGTTAACTACATATTATCCCCTCTCCTAATCATGTCCATTCATGGACTAGTCCATCTTGAAAACTAGTCCTAATCATGTCTATACATGGATTAGTCCACCTTTGCAAATTCTAATCATGTCTATACATGGATTATTCCACCTTGCAAATTAGTCTTACTAAGTTTGCAAGTGGTTGCATATTCATCCTTCTATTTAATTAATAATATTAATTATTTCCCAAGTCTAATTTAATCCATATGGTGTGTGACGTCATAGGTTCTTACTAAGTTGGTAGTAACGATTACTAACATGGAGCAGATTCTAGCAACACATCAATGCCACCCAACTAATATAAATAGTCGGTAATCCGAAAAAACTTTGTGCAAGTATTGTCTCATCCCATTGTCTTTATATCCAGATTGGACACGAGACATGCAAGTCACACTCGTATATCCAATCTATAGTTTCTCGATCCTGGGAATAGTCTTATCCATGCAGATAACATCAATATCCCATATTGATTTATCTGAGTCTGGCCAGACATTCTATAGGCACCATCTCTCGAGTGGTCGTGGATATTTACTCCCGTTATGTGGGAGGGACAAATTCTATCTACATCACTACCATCTCTAAGCTTGCTTCCTATTGTATCCAAAACGCGCCTTTATTACTACCTAGTTACGGTGTAGCGTTTGACGATATCAAAACACAATACTCCACAACTAGAGGATTTAGTGACTTCAAGTCGAAGGATGACAGTACCGTTGTCACTACGAGAAGCACTTGTGACTTTACATAACTTGTATGTAGCCTTATAGTTGTGGGCCAATCCAGCATGCCATTACTCCAAATGCATACCCATGTGTGAGACTTGATATCCCCATATCAATCTACCCACATACTAGTCTCGATGCAATACAGTCGTCCTATTAAATGTAGTACTTGACTAGGGATATTTAAGAATATAGCATTTATATTTTAAGGACTTCATTCATATTAACATATCTCCATATCGATAACATAATGAATAGTAAGTTCATATAAATGTCACAAGAAATAGATTACCTCCAGGGCATACTTCCAACAAACATAGACACCCAAAGGCTTTGATAGAGTGATTCTCTAGCTGATGAAGATACAAGCACTCAAAAGGATATTTGAACGGAGGTATTTTCTTTGGAAGCCTATTTACGAAAAATTTAGCTGAAATTAAGGCTTCAAGCCAAATTGAAGATGGAAGACCGACTTAATGAAGAAGGCATATATAGTCTCAATAAGATATATGTGTTTCCTCTCAAGTCTACCATTTTATACAGGAGAATGAGGGCAAGAGATTTGATGTGAAGTCCCTTGAGTTTGAAGATATACACCAAAGAAGAATTGCAATACTAGTCCCATTATCTATCCTAAACACATTGACAATTTCTTTGAATTGAGTGACAATTAAGGCACTAATAGAAAGATGAGCTCAAAAAGCATCAGATTTCAATTTCAGAGAATAAAGCCAACATATTATAGAGTGATCATCAATGAAGATCTAAGTAGTACTTAGCATGATTAAAAGAGGGTATTGGATAAGGACCCATACATATAAATATATCAAATCAAGATTATTTGCATCATGAGACTTAGACACAGAAAATGACAGTTTGTGAAATTTTGATTAGATTAAAACCTAGAGGAACTTAATAGTCAAATATCTCAAATAAACTGAGATAGTTGATCAAACCTCTTCCAATAATCCAGAATTCCGTGAAGAATATGAGGATTCCCGATTTTTTAGGATTCGAGATTTTTTTGGAGGATTCTGAATTTACTTGGGAGAATTCCGAATTTGCGCTGGGATTATGGGGATTTTGAGGGGAAATTTTGGATTTTTGTAGGATTCCTGATTTTCTTGGGAAGATTCTGAATCTTTTTAGGGGGAATTCTGGACTTTTTGGACAGAATTCCGGATTGTTTGGGGGTGTTCTAGAATGTATTAAAAAATATGGTCAGTTACTTACTACCCACCTCCAGTTTGGAGTAAGGATCCACTTGGCACCCCCAGTTTCAAAACCCTCTGAGTACCACTTCAAGTTTGCAATTGCAAAAAATCAGCAAATGGGATAATTTTCATCCAAAATTTTCCGTTTTTTGACGGTTCTTGAGGGGTAAAGTGGTAAAATAAGAAAAATATGAACATGAAGAACACCGCCGCACAACCGCCATCACCGCATGCATAAACTCTGAATCCGGCAAACAATCCAAACTTCTTGTCCGTTCAATTTCCAACCCCCTAAAAAATACGAAGAACAAAGCCACAACCACCGCCACCACCACCACTTAACCCAGAATCCGGCGGAAACCAAAACCATCGCAGCCAGTATAACCCATATTTCGGGGAATTATAATTCCACGACCTGTCCTCCCTCGCTTCCTATCTGCCCTAGACAAAAAAACCGATGCAACCTACGCAGCTTCAAGCACCAAGACCAGGAAATCAGGGCTGCCACCATATCGATTCAACAACCCCACAATTCGATTTACCAAACCCACCCCTAAATTTGACCCAACAACCTTCCTCCAAACCACAACAACACCCTCTAACCAAAAATCCCAGCAGCCTCAATCTTTGTATACTCACCCAATTCAACCAGTAATTCCAAAAAAGACAACGCATGCACCACCATCCCTCCCCGATTTGGCGAGCATGCGCTCAAAATTGGCAAATCCACCTCTCAATCGATCACGATCTCTCTGCCGAGTCAGCTAACGTGGCCATCGCAGATGACGAACACGACCTCCAAATTCCACCCATCTTCCATCAGATGCAGATCTGAAAAAGGGAGGGAGAGATTAAGATCAAGAAATGGAGAGGGAGAGAGAGATTTATCGAGAAAGGGAGACATAGGGAGAACGAGATATGGATGGAGGAAACCCTCCTATCTGTTGCGTTCAAATTCTTCTACTTTATATTTTTTTTTCTTTTCTTTTTATGTTCTTGCTGTGATTGGACAACTTTTCCCATCAAGGAACGTTAACTAACTGAAAATTTTGGAAGGAATTGAACCCAGTTGACGATTGATGGCAATTAATAACTGAAGGTGGCAATAAGAAACTTTTGAAATTGGGGGTGGTAAGTGGATCAAGTGGGGAGTACGTAATTGACCCTAAAAAATATTGTGAATTTGAATAAAGATAACCAATAATCTTATTTAATCTACCCTATCCAATCACCCATCATTAAATGATCCTTTGAGCTCACCACTCACTTACTTAAGCTCATCCAAACAGCCCCAACGAATACACAAGGAGTGAGACTACACTTTAGACATATGCAGATAAGAATCCAGAGCGTTTGAAGTAGCTGCAGAAGGATGACAAAGCCTTAAATTCCATAAAGCAGCAGGTGGAAAGGACTGCAACACATAAAGATGAGTTGCAGGAATGTTGAAATATGGTGAACCAAAGTGAGAAATCAACTGATAGAGGTCATTCTAAGAGGACCCTAAAAGAGAGTATTCTTGGATCGATTGTCCTATACAGTGTAACCAGTAGCATTTAAACTTTTGGTACAATCATTATCACAATGAATTTAGACACAAATAGTAAATTGGTGGAAACTAAAGGTGTGTGAAGAAGATTAACCAACTGAAAAGATTTAGAATGGGTATGAATAGTTCCAGTACCAACACCAGTGATGGGCATGTGTGAACCATTGCCTGCTTGTATCATGTCTAGACCAACATAAGATGTAGGGGGTGTGGAGAATGCAGTAGAGTGACTGTTCATGTGGTGGTTTTCACCACAATACACCAACCAAGGAGCTCTAGGAGGAGGACCACCAAATATTCCAGAACTAAAAGCTCCATAACCAGGAAATGTAGTTGTAGTATATGCCTGAAATGATAGAGATAATGGATACTACTGCAGGTGAGATGTTTTGGGTCCAAGCCCAACCTTTTCCATAAGGTGGTGTGACCGGTGTATACTATAATTTCCAATCGGGGCGATATTGTTTTGGGACTTCCTTTGCCTTAGTGTTAAATCCATTCCTTTTCTATTTCATTTCCTAATGTCCCATGCCATTAATGCCACCGCCATGCATGCCTATATATAGGCAGGTCATGCATTAGTATTGAGCTTGCTCTCAATTATTCTCTCAATTATATTTGGTGACTACTGATTGCCTTGTGTCAGTTTTTTTGGAGAGGGCACTCGTAGAAGTTGGCCCGTGAGTGTTTTCCACACAAGATGCAAAGGAAGTTTCCCCGTGTTCGGTAACGTGAGATGGAGAGCACGAGTACCGCGTGATCTTTCGCTACGAAGACACTTTTTAAGGAGCTAATTCCTTGTAACTTTTGACAGTTACTTTGCTTGATTTTCGCCTAGCGGTGAGGTTTTGTTTTACCCGTTTGTTAGCTTCTAGCTTGTTTACCCCCGTTTTTGTGGAGGATTTGTGTACCCATTATAATTGATATATTTTAAGACTATGTGGGCTTTTTTGTCCCTCTCACTTAGAGGGTTTTTTCCACCTTAAACGATGCTTCACGTAAGGTGTGGGTGTATTTCCGGAGGTGAAGCAGTTCGTACTGCCTGATATGTAATTAACAAGTCTCCATCTGTTCCTTTGGGTTTTGATATTCCAGATAAGGTATGGCATGGTAAAGATGTATCATACTCTAATATGAAGGTGTTTTCCTGCAAGGCGTTAGCGAATGTATCCAAGGAGAAACGACTAAAGCTTTATGATAAAGTCAATTCATGTGTTTTTGTGAGCTATGGAGCTGCAGAGTTTGGCTACAGGTTATGGGATCCATTGAATGAAAGCTGATAAGAAGCAGAGATGTGGTTTTCTATGAGAACCAGACTACTGACAATATAGAGATGTCTTCAAAGTCGAAAAAAGTCGTCACTTACGACCTCAGTCTAGATATCTCCCCTAGTTCTACGGGTGGAGAAGAGCTTCCTGCAGAAGATTCTGAGATAGCGATTCCAGATATGGAAGATGACGATGGAAACTCCGATGAAGAGGAAGTTGGGCAGGGGGAGTAGTCCCTTCCAAAAAAGAATGAAGGACCTCAGCTGAGAAGGATCACTAGGAATTCGCAACCATCTGTCATGTACCCATCGTCTGAGTATATTTTAGTTCCTGATGAGGGGGGCAGAAATTTTTCAGGAGGCGCAAATTTTTCATAAAGATAAGTCCAGCAGGATGAAGGCTATGCAAGAAGACATGAGATCCTTGCAAAACAATGATACTTATGATTTGGTGAAGCTCCCGAAGGGAGGAAAAGCACTGAAGAACATGTCGGTTTTCAAGCTAAAGAAGGATAATGACGGGTATCTAGTGAAGTACAAGGCTCGATTGGTGGTCAAAGGATTCAGCCAAAAGAAAGGTATTGACTTTGATGAGATCTTATTGCCAGTTGTTAAGATGACCTTAATTCGAGTTGCCTTAGGGCTAGTAGATATTATGGACCTCGAGCTTTAACAACTTGATGTAAAGACTGTCTTTCTCCATGGTGACTTGGAGGAAGAGATATACATGGAGCAGCCTGAGGGATTTGAAGTGAAAGGGAAGGAGAACATGGTTTACAAACTGAAGAAGAGTCTATATGGCCTTAAGCAAGGACCAATACAATGCTACAAGAAGTTCAAGTCATTCATGGTGAGTCATGGGTACAAGAGACCACATGCAGACCAGTGTGTTTACATAAAAAGGTTCTCCCATGGTAATTTCATGCTGATAGTGTTGCATGTCGATGACATGTTGGTTATTGGTAAGAGTTCGAAGATGATTGGCAAGCTGAAGAAGGATTTATTCAAGTCCTTCAACATGAAAGACTTTGGTTCCACTCAACAGATATTCGGAATGAAGATAGTTCGTGACAGAAAAGCAGGGAAGTTTTGGTTGTCCCAAGAGAAGTACATTGAACGTGTGATTGACAAATTCAACATGAATGGTGCTAAGCTTACTAGAACTCCACCATCCATTCACTTCAAGTTGAGTAAGAGATCGTGTCTCCCTAGCAAAGAATATAGAGATGGTATGGCAGCTATTCCCTACTCCTCTTCAGTAAGAAGTTTGATGTATGCTATGGTTTGCACCCGGCTAGACACTGCTCATGTCGTTGGGGTAGTGAGTAGGTTCTCTCTAACCCTGGGAGAGAACATTGGGAAGCAGTCAAACGGATTCTACTTGAAGGGGACTTCCAAAAGGTGCTTGTGTTTTGGTGGTTCCAAACCAGTCTTGGGAGGATTTACAAATGTCGATATTGCAGGCAACCTCGATAGTCGAAAGAGCACTTCAGGATACTTGTTTATTTTTCAGGGGAAGCTGTATCATCACAGTCCAGACTACAAAAATATGTTGCTCTATCAACTACCGAGGCTGAGTACATTGCTGCAGTGGAAGCTGGCAAAGAGACGTTATGATTGAAATGATTTCTCCTAGAACTGGGTTTGAAGCAAGACGAGTGTGTCGTTAACTGTGATAGTCAAAGCGCTTTGGACTTGAGCAAGAATTCCATGTACCATTCTCGCATGAAGCAAATTTATTGGTATCATTGGATATCCAAAGTGACAGAGAAGCAACTGATGCGACTCAAGAAGATTCACACTGGTCAGAATCCGTTCGACATGTTGACAAAGGTGGTGACCAGGGACAAGTTCGAGTTCCACAGAGGCGGGGCTGGGATGGACACTGAGTGAGGAGTCCTAGAAGAATTCCCTCCTCCAACTGGGCTTCCAGGGGGATATTTTTTGCGTCCAAGCCCAACAATGCCATGAGGTGGTGTGACTGGAGTATACTATAATTTCCTGTTGGGGCGGTGATGTTCTGGGACGTGCTTTGCCTTAGTGACAAAGCCATTCCTTTGACACAAGATGCAAAGGAAGTTTCCCCGTGTTTAGTAACGCGAGACGGAGAGCAGGAGTAGCGCGACGTGATCGTTCGCGACGACAACGCTTTTTCAGGAGCTAATTCCAAGTAACTTTTAGCAATTAGTTTGCTTGATTTCCGCCTACCGGTGATGTTTTGTTGTACACATTTCTTAGCTTGTTTACCCACGTTCTTTTGGAGGATTTATGTACCCATTATAATTGATACAATTGAAGACCGTGTGAGCTTTTTTTGTCCCTCTCACTTAGAGGGTTTTTTCCACCTTAAATTATTGTGTCCTATAAATAATTTGTGTTGTACTAGACGTTATAAAAGGTTTTTTTTCAAGGATTTATCTTCTACATTTCTGCGCTTGTTCGTGTTGGCATAGTTTGTGCGTTCTAGTCCATTTGATTCAGCACCGTGAACCAACAAGATGTAGGGCCAAATGGAAAAGCTCCAATAGCAGAATAAGCATGAGGCCTAGGAGGTATTGACTGATGATTCTTGGTGGAAGCAAACTTAGAAGTATTGAGCATGCTTAGAAGTATTGAGCATGTACCAGCAATCTAGGCAAAGTGCCTTGACCTCCCACAAATATGGCAAACCAAAGAAGAACTGTTAATAGTGGTTCTTGAAGAGGAATTAGTAATGGAGCTGTTATTATATCCAAATAGTGCTTAGGAGGTCGTGTCAAGTATTGACCAGAACCAAAACCATAACCACCATGTTTGGGATATCCAGAAGAAGAGAGGGAAACCCTGTTTGTAACCAAGATAGGCAGTAGCTACAACATGAGTAAGTGGATAAGAAGATACAGGTGGTGCAATAAGTGATATTATTCCTAGATTGAGATGCAGTCATATACTAGCAAAGTTGCTAGCTCATCTACGGACAGTGATCCATGTCTTGTACGAATATAATACTTAAAATGATCATAAGCAATATCAAGTCATCTTTAGGAATGAACTCATTGACCTGAGCTAAATTATCAGTAGTAGCTCTTATTTGATCCAAATAAGCATCAATAGACTGATCATTCTGTTGAACAGAATGAAGATGCATCTTCAATCGATGTGGACGTGACAGCAAAAATTCAGTCCAAATCTCTAAGGCATGATCAATAATAAGAACAATTGGTCACACCAAAAGAACCAATTGAAGCAATTAAACAGCTCTTCAATCGAAGGCATGTAAGGTACTCTAGATTAGGATTAGAAGAACCTATATCATCCAGGCTAGAAGGAGCTGGAGGAGATGATGAACCAGTTAGATATGTCGAGTTTGCCTGCATTTATCAAAACCACCTAACCCTTTTATAATTATCATACACTTTGTTTATCAAAACACTATATAACCCAAAGTCTCTTTAGATAGTATCTTTAGACACGGGACATTATACTAGTACTTAACAGGCAACAAATGTTACACCTTCTGATAGTGCATTTACAAGAGAAAGATCACTCTGACAACTTGGGAGTTGATGAAGCTGTCTTAATAGAAGATTTGCTTATGGAAGATTTGAGATTTCAAGGGCAAGGTAGAAGATATTCCTCTTCTCCGCCATTTTCTTCGTCACGTCCTCTCAACAAGCACGAGAACCAATGCGCAGAGGACTTTGGGTGGCGAGAAAGTTCATTCTTGTGGTCCACATAAACCAAGCCGAAACGTTTGGAATAGCCAGAACACCATTCAAAATTGTCTAGCAATGACCACGTCATATAACCCCTCACATCCACGTCATCCCTGTTCAAGAACATATGCCACGAGGAGCTCAGTTGCTGATGTTGTTATATGAATCCATCATTTACCAAAACTTGCATAATACAATGCACATCTACTTATCAGAAAACTAAAACCCACGAAATAACTGCGGTGTTAATGGAAAATGGCTGAAGCAATCATGACAATGTGACTATCCATGCTGAAATTATTGTTATGCAGACATAGCATTCATTCTACAGACAACAGAAGGATGAAATGAACAAGTGACGCGGAGCTAGCTAAGAAGAAAGACCAGGAGGTCACACTTGTGGATCGGAGGCCAACCTAAAACTTGTAAATGAAAAGAATTTATTAACAAAATGATAGCTTGATGAAGTTCCTTACTGGATTGCCTGAGCAACAGATGCAAGATATCCTTCGTAGTATTTAACCCTCAAACTGTCATCTAATATATCGTTATTCAGAGGGAATTCCACATTATCTTCGTCATCCATACCTGCATGGTAAAAGTGCAGTTCTTAGTGCATATAATTTCAAGCATTTACCAAATTTATGAAAATCGAGACTAACATTACATTATGATATTCGTATGTGTTACCGTTCTCAGTGACATAAATCCGGGGATTGTTGTATCTTCTTGCTATATAATTGAGTAATTTCCTCATGCCCCAAGGAACCACATAAATCCAAGATGATGATGATGCCTGCACCCAGATGCAAACTCTTTCCGTAAACTGAAAAAGAGAGAGAGAGAGAGAGAGAGAGAGAGAGAGATTTACCTTCTCACCAATGAGTCCCCCACCTTCCCACTCAGCTGGAAGAAAAAGAGACACAAACTGAGTCTGAGATCTGAGAGCTGGGAAAAAATTTGAAAAGAAATGGCATCTCATCAAGCAATCCAAAATTACCTATTTCTTTGGCCCCTTGAACATTATCAAATTGATTATCTACCTCTTGTGCTTGATGAGCAATAAACCTTGAGGTATAATGATTTAATCCAATAAAATCCACTGACTGCTTAAGCAACTCTTTTTCTCGCAGAGAGAACCGTGGAAGTTTATTTCCCACTCTCTCGCGCATGGACTCAGGATATTCGCCATAGTATATAGGATCCAGAAACCTACAACACAGGCTCTATTTATTCAGAGATTCTCAATAATTAGATAAAAACACTCAAAATTGAGATTTGCCAATGATCTAAACAGTTGATAGATAGATTCAAGAAACAAAGGGTACCATCCGAGTTGAAAATCAATATGCCTCGCCGCAGCATTCACATCCTCAGCTTCATCCGTTAAAGGCTCGCCCCATCCACAGTCCACCACCAACCCTATTTGCCCTCCTTCCTTTTCCTTTCAGTTATTACCAAATTTAATCAACTAACTATATTACCATTTGTATAATGAACCTATACTTGCTAATACTAACGATAAACGCATTCGGAAAAAAAAGAAATAAACCTGGAATTTTTTTCTGTATATTGAAACAGCTTCAGCATGGGCCAAAAGCTGGTGATGCGCAACCAAGTAAGGCTCAGATGATGCTCGATCATGTCTTCCAGGAGGAAATAGTCCAGTTGAATATCCGAAGACTGCCACTAGGCGGGGCTCGTTAAGTGTCATCCAGTTTTTCACTCTATCACCAAAACTAGCAAAGCAAGTCTCTGCATAGATAGCAAAGTAGTTCCTGGATGTTTTTCACAAGAAGTGATCATTCAAATGTGGGAGTGAGATTTTATTAAAACTGGATAAAGAAGAGCTCTATCCGTAAAACCACTTACACAATTTTCCTATTTAACCACCCTCCCAGAGACTCCTGAAGATGTAAAGGAAGATCCCAATGAAATAAAGTTACAAAAGGCTTGATACCTGTAAGAAACTTATCATTTTTTTTCTTCCTTTTACTAACTAATGCAATCTAATTAACGGAAAAAAATGACTAATGATCCGTACGTACCCTTGTTGAGAAGAGCGTTAATGAGATTGTTGTAGTAAGCTATCCCTTTTTCGTTGACTTTTGTACCCAAACCATCTGAAGAATCGATCATTAGCAGACAATGATCACCAATTTATAGTACCAACACAAAGATCATAATTTATTTTGTTCACCACGGCTAGAAATGTGTGGAGTTACTAGATGATGGTTGAATAGAGACTACCTAGTGTTAGCATGAGCACATCAAAGACAACTAGCTCGAAGATCATCGGGGGATTTACCAGGAAAAATACGAGGCCATGATATGGAAAAACGATAAGCATCAAAACCCAGTTTAGCTATGAGCTCAACGTCTTCCTGCAAATAAAATTGGAAAGGAAAAAAATATCTGGATAAAGAAAATGTAATAGGCCGTAACCTTGTTGAAGTATGTTCAATAAAAGCCAGCCTTAAGATGAAATTCAAATAAATGGAAAGCAACACGAGTAAAACAGAGTCAGCTAAGAAACGGAAAGCATATTCTGAAACACAATCCTTATGATACTTACCTCGTAACGATGATATTGATCTACCGCTATGTCCCCATTACTTCCATCCAATATATTCCCTATCAAAACAATGATTAATGTGACTAATCTAAGTATAGTAGCCCAAGTGGTAGGACATGTACAGCGTCAGTTTGATTCCCCCAACTAGGAGTTAAATAGATTTCTTGGCTATTACTATTAAAAAGAATGTATAATAGTCGTTTCAAATGGTAAAAAAAATATGAAAGATTACACGCAGGCTTACGAGCATATATTTATATTGTGCTTTCTTAGAAGTCAGAAAACGTACCTTTAGTATGAGAAAACGAATCCCAAATACTAGGACCTCTACCACCCTCATTCCAGGCCCCTTCAACCTGCAGTTAACAGAAGTTCGCCTAACTCAGATTGAGTTTCACCAAAATAAATTTTCTGCCTCGTCTTTTCTGTACATTTTCTATTTAAAAATGAAGTTTTATAAAACCCAATAGAACATATATTTTTTGTCAAAATTGCTACTCCAAATTCTAAGTAATTTCATTTCTGATCCGAATCACGATCAATATTTGTCTTACTAGATCAAAAACGACTGTTAAACACTATGATCCATTGGATTGTCTTGTACAAATCTGAAGTCAGGTAGACTCATCTGGGTCAACCTAGCACTGATACTAGTAAGTTGTGGCGGGAACCAAGCAACAAAAATTAGTTAAAAGTCAGATGGCAGGTGAAACATAACGAAGAAGGGAATTGACCTGGTAAGCAGAACTGGCGGTGCCGAAAACAAACCCTGGAGGGAAGTCGCTCCGGGAGAGTACAGCTGGTAGCTTGGACGTACCGGACGTCCATTCTTCTTCTACGTACATCTTCCTATTTGTTGCAATAGTTGAATCCACCATTGTCGTCTAAATTCTAGTATATGAGAATGGTGATCAGAAATATCTGAATCCAAACTCAGAAGATGGGTGGAGTTTGCTAGTAATTCGTGGGCATTCTGTGATCATTACTACAGGAACTGGATTTTGTTTTATATAGAGTTGCACAAGTCCTGATTCATGCCTGGTCCAAAAAGGCCCTGACTCATGTTGTTCTACAATGCCAAAAGTCTGTAGGTTTATTTGTATAACAGCCCCCTGTTGTTAGCGAGGTGTGCCAAAAGACACCCTCGTGGTCTAAAAATAACTAAAAGACATGCTCATGTGCGATTCCGATAGAACCCTACATTTGAAAAGTTTACTCTAACCTTAAGTATCAAATATTGGCCATACCCATCTATGAACAAAGAAAATTTAGAAGATAAAGAGGAAGAAGATGAAGATTAACAGAATTGGGAAAGTGATCAACATAAACTGTAATGAGGATTAACAACGGTTTATGTATCCGTAACCACCGACAGATGAATGGTACCTTTGACATACCTCAAAATCTTGTGCAAAACATTTAAATCAGTCACAGTTCGAGCATGCATTTTTTTGACAAGCATTGTTGACTGCAAAGGTTAGATCATGCCTGATGGTGGTGAGATACTAAAAACATTCCACAAGTCTTCTGTCTGAATCAGGTAGCAGACTCTGATCAGAATGTGCATTTATCTTAAGAGCTACTGAAGTGGAAACTGGTTTACAGTCAGTATACTTGCTTAGAGCAGAGTGAACCCAGAAGCTAACATCTAGGTGTCTATTTCAGGCCACAGAGAGCCTTGTGTAGATGACATACATTTGTGGGACAATACTTATCTTCAAAAACAAGTGGTTACATCGTATTCACGGCTTCGGTAAAACTTTTTCGCCAAAACTTTTTTTTGCCACAACTCTAGCATTATACCTTGCTACAGTTATTCCGAAGTAGCCAAAAAAAAATACCTTGCTATAGAACCATCAGCATTTCTTTTGAATTTGGACACCCATTTACAACCCAGAATGTTTCTATCTTGAAGAGGTGGAGTCAATGACCAGGTGTGTTGAAGTTTTACATCTTTGAACTCATCACACATTTCCTTGTACCACTTTGGATCAACCAATGCATGGTTGGCTGACAATGGTTCTTTATCTGCATAAGTGGTGATAAGAAGACTGAATGGACTTCTTGGTTTGATGATAACACTTTTGGATTTGGTAACCATGTGATGTGTTGAACTACCTGGAGCGTTAGAAGAACTTGAAGCAGAAGGAGAAGAAATGGTAGCAGACGGAGAGACTCCAGTAACATGTGACACATCGCCAGAAGCAGAAGTAGCAATTGTAGTGACACTGGTTTTGAGAGTACACAGTGGGCACATTCACCATAAGATAAGCAGACACAATAGTAGAATATGAAGATGGTCTAGACTGTGATGGAGCAGAAACATAAGTGCTTTGAACAGGAAAAAAAATCCTGGAAAATCACATGTCTAGACACATACATATTTCCTGAAATAGGTTCCAAACACTTATATCCTATGGGTGAATTGTAACCCAGACAAACACAAGCCATAGATGTGACTTCCAGCTTGCTTTTGGTGTATGGCCTTGACCAAGGATTGCACAAGAAACCATAGATTCTCAAGTTGGAGTAATCAGGTAAAGCTAAAAACAGTAGCTCACATGGTGTCAGGCAGGAGTAGACAGTGGCATTGTATTAGTTAGGTACACAGCAGTCAAGAGAGTTCTCATTGTTTCACCAATGTTTCTATTCCTCCTTTCAGCTTCACCATTGTGCTCAGGTGTATACGGACATGTCATTGATACTAGATACCCTTGTACTGTAGCATCCTCAGGCATGAACACTTTTATTGTCAAACTCTCTGCCCCCATCAGTTCTAAAAGCAAGCACCTTGGTGGAGAACTGAGTTTCGACTTGAGTGAGAAATAAACACATCTGATTTTGCAGCCAGAGGAAAGATCCAACAATATCTAATAAAGCCATCAACAATAAGGAGATAATATTGATGAGCAGAATGAGAAATTCCTGGGCTAGGACCCCACACATACAGCAGAACACAAGCAGCTGTAGCTCTAGGTTTCTTCACTGGAAATGGCAATTTCTTGCACTTAACTAGAGCACAAGAAGTATAGTGACCAGGGAGATATGTCAAAAGAATACTTGCTCACAATAGACTTGGCAATGTCATAAGATGGGTGGCCAAGTCTGGCATTCCAATAAGTTGAAGATGGAGGCAGATCAACATGAGACTCACAGTGAGAAGATAAGCAGCCAAACACAGTAGGAACAGAAGTAGCCACATCACCAAGTGAATAAAATTGAATTTTTAGTGGGTAGGTACAGTGCCCTCGTGGCTTTATGAAGTAGTACAATCTGATCAAATTAATGTACCACCAAATGAATATAATTTTGATTTTTACCATAAAAAAAGAGAGGTGTACAAAAAAAAAGTAAGCACGTTAACGGACTTGTATATCACAAAACATGACTACCTTAGCGAACTAAACACTTTGTAGTATGACTTCTCGTTTTTTATCTGGAGAATAAGTACTGATTAACTTTCTGACATCAGTTGCTTCCTCCACTGTTTGACCCTTGTTGCCGTTGCCCATTAGTTATCTGAAAGAAAAACTCTAGATTAGACATGGTAGCGATTTGATGATGATGAGTTGATAATAAAAATGCTCGAGAACACATAAGTAAAAAGATTATGGAATAAGTCAGAAGCATATTATTCAGGATGTAATCTGCTTGCTGTTGGTTTCATTACTTAATGTGTTCCCATCCTTTCTTAGCTTCTCTGAGTGTTGATCAACTTGTTACTATAATTTATGTTTCAAATAGAAGAAGACTTGGATTATAGATTGTCTTCTAATTACAAAGCATATCGCGTATGGATTTTAATGAAATCTAGTTGATTTTATGTCCAAGATTAGAAGGTTTTATATTGACTGAGCAAGTCACTTTTTTAAGTAAAACATTCAGTTCTAACTGGCAAAGGGAAGTAAATCTAAAAGATTTGGTTACAGGACAACAACAGTGTAGGAAAATATGAGATGAGATTTCCCTGGTGGACTAACATAATGCACACAATGGAGACTCATCATCAAGTGTTAAGCAAATTATCAACAGCTTGAATCTTATTTAGAGTAGCTCCCCTAACTAGGAACTTAATATTTTCTGGTAGATTTTCAACAACTTTATGTAAGGAAAGTTTGCAGGCGTCATGAGTTAAACATGACAAAACCGTAGCTTAACATTCAAGTAGAGACAGATTATGCTTAATATACTGACATGACCATTTAAGCTCCTTGTCTTGTAGAAAACTATATAGGCTATGTTGTGAGAGGTGATAAAACTCTTTAAAAAAGTGATGTTAGGAAGATATCTCAAAGAAGCTGATAATTGAGGTCCTCTAGATTACAAATAATATGAGCATGAGTTTAATTTATTGGAAATGAGATCAAGCCAGTTTCCCACAACAAAACACGTCTAAAGATTTAATTTGGGTGGAAACCCTGCACTTCAGCAACCAAAAAAATACGTCACAGTATATTGGATTTCAGTCTCGAAAAACTTATACCAAAAAGAGAAGTTGGGTTAGAAGGATTTCTCAAGCCCATCTGTTTAAGCAGAAACAATGTACTTGGTTCTCATGCACCAAATGAGTAGATTTATCAAACTTCCCAAACCAGTATGATTGTCTGAAAACTGATATAAATCTTTGTGGAATATAACATGTATATCTGAGAAGTAATGTCCGGGCGACTATTCTGGACAACTGATTCGATGTGAGCCTTTTCCTACTAAGGACAAGATACCACCCAGAACATTTCATCTGCATCATATCAACTGCATTTCCAAGTAAAGAAGATTTCTGTTTTCCAATATCAAGAAGAAGAAAAACCAAGTACTTGGCAACTCATATTTCATTGGAATTCTTAACTCATCCAAAAAGCTTACGCTGACTTGTTTGGGGCTAATTAGGATATACGTTGATGGTGGATTTATCTGAAGTAACCTGGTGGAGTCACTGTACATGTCATGCACTGGGGATCTATAGATTGTGAGCCCCATGTTATCTTGAACAAGGAAGAAGGATTGTTGCTATAAGCAAATTGAAGATGGGTAACGGTTGGGCCTCTTTTAGAAGGTTCAATGCTTATATAAGTTAGACACTGACATGAGGAATAGTCCATACCAAAGGCTCGGATCTGCCTAAATGGCAGAAATAAGAGAGACATGGGTTTCCTCATAAAAAATGAAAGACATAAAATTCAAAAAGGTTCTGCAACTAACTATTCAGCAAGGCTAGTTGTGGTGTACACAACTAATTACAGAACTGATTTTTTTTACTGAAGACCCAAAATTAGCTATTTCTGAAAAAAAAAATGATATGTTTGAACATATGGTCTACATGAGGTCATTCAATAGATTAATTACCTCTGACTTTTGAGATGACAAGTGAAGAAAATGTGCCAGTAGTGACTTCAATATGCTCCATGGTTCTGTTTCCTACCTGACTTCAATCCTTTTGGACTCCGACTTCTCCTTCACGCCACAACGTAATCAACACACGTAACTAAAAGACACATTTTATTTAACCATTTACCGCACAACTAAGGAGATGATGGATGTATAATAGGGATAGTTTAGAGGCTTAACGTAGTTTAATTCATATACTTGAGCATCATAATGAGAGTAAATGAGAGAAAAAAAAATTAACAGAAAAAAAAAGGGAAAAGTGTTAAAAGTTCACTGGGTCTCATTGGATTGGAAATAATACCGTAAAAAGAACACCCATAACCACAGAGGCGTGTTTTTATGATAAGAGATGAACCAATGTATGCCTTTCGGGTTAGCCATGTGTATTTTTTTAAAGTTTAACATAAATCAAACTAAGTAAAATAAATGTTTCTGACAAAATAAGAAGACAATGTGGATATCCAAACAAATCATTAAGTTGCACTATGGCGGTAACATCATGGACAAAAAAGTCTGCAGGTCATGTTCTCAGTTACAATCCCTTGACTCCTTCCTTTGAGAATTGGTCCACAATCTGTTATTTTTCATCAAATAATATAGGTAATTTTCAGTGACACGAGTACTTACAATTCAAACATCTTCAAATCTAGCTAACAAATACACGACTTAAGGGTTCTCAACAATCTATGGACCCTTGGTTGCAATGAGGTAGTAACTTAATAGGAACTTGAACACTGGGATAGACTAAGTATAGATGTATCGGACACCTAAGATCACAGTAAAAGTGCGACGAATTTCTACCTTTAACTTTGGTATTGTCTAGACAGATGGATTCGGAACTCAATGAGATGGAAGTGCTTACCTAGAGTTGGAAGTTGTTTTAAAAGTGATAATAAGAAAGTGAACACCCAAGAGGCTGGATCAATGACATAGTATGAAGGGTAAAATACACTTTCACCCGCAAAGGTAGATGCACAGTCACTTTTACCTCCTCCTAGTTTGGAAAATAACACTTTCAACCCTTGAGTGTGCCAAATTTCAGGACACCTACACTCCTTATTCCGATGTTGTTAGCCTGGGAAGTCTGTCACTTATAGTAATTTTGGGGACAAATGGCTTACTGATTTGAAATGTGTAAATCAAATGCAAACAAGGATCATCAATCATGAGAAACAATTAACGTGCTTAATCACTCATTTTTTCCGAGCAGTGGGCAGATCGAAACAGAAAACAAAAATCAAAAAATCAATAATCTGGGTTTTACCCTCTACATAAAACAGGAACAAACGCAACCAAAGAGCGAGCGAGCAAACAAGAACAATAGCTAGGGAAATTTCGTCTTACAGTGGATCATTGGCTTTGTTTGAAATCTTGTGAAGCGCAGTCCAACGGGAACATTAGAACAGAGCCGTTTTTGCTTGTCAGCGATCAAAGCCAAACTTTTTATAATCTTGCTTCGTCAGAAGTCTCCGTCTGGGACACTTTGCACATCAAACAAAACAAAACAAAAAATCAATAATCTCGACACACCCCGCAACCAACGCATCCATTATCACATTCGTGTCTCTAGTAGCGTACAATATGTAATATATCAAACTCAGACAAACCAACTTGTACCCAACTCGTCTGGGACACTTTCAGACGAACCAAATGAGACGAAGGAATGAGACAAACGATCCTGTTCGTCTGAAACCATCCCTTCAGGGGTATGAGACGAAGGATCTTTATCATACGAGCGAAAACCACTATCTACCCAGATCTTGTTCGTCTGAAACGAACGATCTTGTTCGTCTGACACACACCATCCTGTTCGTCTTAGGGGAAAGCCCCAATTCGAATTCCCCAGCCAGCTCAACCACCAATTTTCTATAATCTGAGTTTTATCCTCTACATAAAACAGGAGCAAACGTGCGAGCGAAGCAAGAAAGAACAATAACTGTGAGAACGTCGTCTTACAGTGGATGACTTGGCTTTGTCTAAAATCTTATGAAGGGCAGTCCATTTGGAACATTAGAACAGAGCCGTTTTTGCTTGTCAGCGATCAGAGTTAAACCTTTGACAATCTTGCTTCGTCAGAAGTCTCCATCAGATGCTGTATATGCATATGCTGGACAACCAAAGGCGGAAGTCTATGCGTGAAGCAGTTTCAGAATAACGTTTTTAGAAGTTAAGGGTTTTTCATTGACGAGGGGTCAGAGTGGATAACTAAAGTTTAGGAGGGGTTATTTTGTAATATTTATCCTAACTTCGAGGGACGAAGGGTTACTCAAATTCCATCTCACAGTAGCATAATCAACGAGGAGTCTTTTCTCCTCATCGACAATCACAATCCACGGCATTCATGAGTCCATAGTGAAGAGTCCCGTAGGTTTTCAAATACTAGAACTCACTCACTCTTGCCCTCCTCCAAAGACGATGACGACTTCAAATGAGGAGAAGAAGGACTACTCGATCGATGCTGGTTCGTACTCATGGTGGCGGGATAGCCGTAATAATAACCCTCCTCAATCTCAATGGCTTCGCTCCACCCTCTCAGGTTTCACTCTCTCTCTCTCTCATGCTTCTACATGATTCATACTTGATAGTTTTCACTTGTATGTCTTTTTGTGCCGATGGATGGTCTTTTGTTTTAGCAATCTCACTGTCACTTGGACGAGTACTGAACTTGATTTACATATACAAATACAAAATTCTTGAGTAGGAATGTAGGATCCATTACAGTAATCTCAAGTTCTGAACTCATCAACTAGTTTACTAAGGACAACAATATATTCTATATTAATTGAGAACCGATTATATTTCTACAATGACTGTGGAAGGACACCACAGTCAAGGTCTAAAAATGTGAAATTCACTATTAGTTGTTCTGATTCCTAGAAAATAAATAGACGATTTTGTACAAAAAAACACCATCAAATAATAATTCGAGTGGAAATGACCGAGTGCAGTGTCTCAATTTGTCCATAAAGATATCCCTCCTTCTGCATAGCTGAAATTGCATTGTTCTTCAAACAAACATTTTTCTTGCGATTTGAATATTGATATCGCGCCCAAACTGCTAATTTGGTACAAAATAAGTTCTGTATGACTTCTTCGATAGAAATATGATGTAATAGTAATCGAAGAATCGAACTAGTAGGATGATCTCCATGGGAACTTTTTTTATTTGGTTTATTTAATGCCTTCGCGCCTACGACTGGCATGAACTTATGGTTTGTGTTCTCCTAGGCTTTTTAAAATTCATATGCCTATAACTATGTGACAGTCTTTTGTATTTCTGCAACTCACAACGCCTTCTATGTGGCCTTCTATGTTGAGGAGCGGTGTGAAGACACTAGTTATGTACGAGTTTATTTCCCACGATGTTGCTAACTCTGTTGGTTCCTTCACATCTGAAATCAACACATTGCATGCAGGTCTAGACACGAAGATAAATACGGTGCTGAATCTCCTGGAAGACGATGGTGATTCATTTGCTAAGAGGGCAGAGATGTACTACCAAAGGAGGCCCGAGCTGATCAAAACCGTGCAAGAAATTCAAAAGTCTTATCGTTCTTTAGCCGAGAAGTACGACCAACTACAACCCGATCTCAACGATATAGGCCACTCCTCAAAGTCGCTGCCTATTTCCTTCAAAAGAGAATCATATCATGTCGAGACTAATCTTGAGACGAGCCAGGAGACCATGAAGTCTCGTCATGGATTGACTGAAGTGCCTGAAACCGAGACCTATGTTGTGGTGAGCACTGAGAATGAATGCGATGATAAAAGAGTTGATCTGCCAAGTTTAGAGGAAGCGGAGAAGCTGGAAGGGTCGTTCTTGAAGATATCAAAACTCATTGAGGATCATATGCGACAGCAGGCGCAGCTGATTGGGAGGAACGAGGAGAAGAGGAAAACGATAAGGGGTTTATGCATCCATATCAACAAGCTAGTGGAGGAGAACCGGGCTTTTAAGAGTTCTCTCGCAAGAAGTAAGAGTGCATCTGTGAAGCAAAACAAGTCTTCACTGTCGAAAATGAAAGGAGCAATCCTTGGGAAATTGATGCACTGAGCTGGTTTATGTCTCTTAGCCACTATAGTTGTTAATGAGATGCGCACAAGCTTGCCTGAGATCATTGGTTATCGGAAAAAAAAGACTTAGATTAGTGCCAGCCCTTTGATATCAAATACTTTGCTGCTCATCTATTTTACCCTTTTCTCTTCTTGAGTATGAAGACACTGTTTTTTTCTTTTTAGATTGCTATTATTGATTTTCTTCTCCATTACATGAAGTTTGGTGGGACTTAATAGAAGTAAAAATGAATGTCATGTGATTATAATATATGGTAATCCATTTGATATCAAATATATGTGTTCTCACTTTTTGGAAGTCTTTTAAAATATTTCTGCAATTTAAAGCTTGTTACGTACTACCTTTGTTTCTTCTGTTTCCCATGGGGCTGACTTTTTTACACGTATCTGGGTCACTTTGACCCGGTGATTTGGATAACAAAGCGATGTAATATTTTGACAATTTTGTTATAGTATTGTAGAGTAAGGTTTACTCTACAACATCATGCAAAAAATTATCAAATTCGTGTATCGTTTTGCTAACCAAATCACCGGGTCAAAATGATCTAGTGAATAGTGTCAAAAAGTGAAGTAAGATGAAAAAGAAGAAACAGAGGTAGTATGAGTTATGACTTGTCTTCATTCTGTCTTTGCCTATGAGGGTTCTCTGATTGATTTATGTGTTTTTTGAACTATATAACTACTAGGTTATAACACGTGTCTGTAAGTCACTACTAAACTTTCATATCAAAATGTAAAAGGAATGCATAATAAAATCATTAGAAATGAATATGCGAACACATTAAACAAAAATTCGTTATAGAATAGACTTAGGAGAGAATAAAGAAGCCCTCAAAACACAAAACCCAATATTTTACTTACTAGAGAATACTGAAAGTGTTAACAACGTACAGAGAAACAAAATACCAAAGCTCTTTGTGGCTACGGTTTGGAGAGGTAGCGTGGCACATAGGAAACAACAATCAAACTAGGAGAGAAGGACTCACCTCTTTGAGGAGACTTTGAACTTGGCTTGTTAACCTTTTCAAACTGGCTTTGAAAATAGGACAATATATGCTTCAATGCGAGACTTTGAACCTGGCTTTAGAAACTCACTTCTGAGAACTCATAAACCAGTTTGACAAAAAAAAACTCATAAACCAGATTTGTCGTGGTGATTACCTCCTCGATTTTCAGAACTCCTCCGGCGATCGGGGAAATATCTCTTCTTCAGCAACCTGATAAAGTTGAAAGAAATCAGCATAATAATCAAGTTTTCCCAATGGAGAGAAGAGGAATCGAAAAAATAAAATCCCCAATTAGATGGCTAGTTTTGCAAATCACGAAACAAAATAAGTTGTGATTACATCCTCGATTTTCAGAACATCTGCGCCGACCGAGGAACTCTCTTTTCTTCAGCAACCTGAGAATTCAAAAAAATATCATAATAATACTCGAGTTATTCCCGCTGACATTTGAGGAGGAGTCGGAAACATTAGGCATATACTCTCAAATATTTCACCTCCATTCCATCATCACAACAGAATAGCAAGAACTTGGATAAACATATGAAGTGTTTCCTTAATTTCCCATACGAAAGCAGAAGCTAATACATAAATGCATCAATTAGCCAAAACCTAAATACCCAAAATGAGGGACATAAACGGTAAGAGGGGTACTGGTCCGAACAACCTTTAGGAGTTACATACACATGAGTATCAGGCTGCGATCTTGAGAGAGAGAGGAGGGACACAATAAGCCTATTCAATGTCACCCTTCTTCGTTGAGTCTCCACTTCTTCTTCTTCTTCTTCTTCTTCTTCTTCTTCTTCTGTTGCGTTTTTTTTCTTCTTCCCTACTTCTTCTTCACGTTGAAATGTTGGGGATATTAAATAAAAAATAAAATTATAATACATGCTTTACTTAGAAATACACATAATTGTACTTGATGATTGATCTTCAAAATTCCTATGAATAATAATCGGTTTTCCTAAAACATAAATGCATATTTTCATAAATAAGTTTCGTTTCCATCTCACAGAGCGACAATTAAGGAGGAATCACGGAGGAAAGAAAGTGAGAGGAATGTCATTATGGACATCTATATACCCGTGCTCGTAGGGCACTGTATGCAATACCTAAGGAATATTTAATAAAACAAAAATTTCAAGTGAAACCTCTACATGTACTAACTCAACTAAATGAAGTTCCTCAAAAAAAAAAATATAAAAAAATTAAAATAATACATAGTTCACAATTACATACAAAGGAACTTACCGATTATTTATTCCTTCCATCAACATTCATTGACGGGAAGGACCTGCTAAAAAAAATCTCGTCATATTATTTATCCAGAGTAATCTATATAAATTTATGCTTGCCTAAGTAAGGTACATTTATTTATCGCGTGTATGCTTGCCAAAGTAGGGTACATTTATTTATCGTGGCGATAAATAAATGTACCTTACTTTGGCAAGCATACATTTATTGATCAAGGTATTGGCGAGTGTCAAGAAAAAAGAAGGTTGAAACTTAATATTTTAATATTCCATGATTAGTTCCTTTAAATGAACTCATAAACTTTAAATGAACGATCCATTTTTTTTTTTTACTATTATCTTGTTTGTTATTCAATCATGCATCACACATATCAATATAGATATGACATAAAATAAATGTGACATGGATTCGGCCTCTAATATGATACTCCCAAGTCAATGAGATATCTAATAAACTATACCATCTACATTGTAATTTAATTACACACACACATTGAAACTTACATTAAAATTTATGTTTTTCTAAATCACAAACGAACTAACAAAATTAAGGCACCCGAAATTTCTTTAGATATAGAATGAAATATACGCATTTGGATTAAATATAGCATGCCCTAAAACACATTTTATTCTCTCTCTAGTTTAATTGAAAACCGGTTCGTGGATATTTAGTTTAACATATTTTTAAACTGTAAGATGTTTTATTTCATACTAGTATGACCTAAACTGAGGGCATATTGGTCAATCAAACCACAATCTCACAGATAGTCCTGAAAGAAACAAACACTGATTTTATCTATACCCACTACTCCGTCCCAGCAAGTTCTTCAAAATTGACTTTTCCAAGTCATTTTGACCCGATGATTTGGTTACCACAACGATGTTAGAATGTTGTACTTTTTTCATGGTAATGTAGAGTTAAGTTACCATGAAAATATTACAAAATTCTTGCACTGTTTTACTAACTAAATCATCATATCAAAGTGATCGGTGAATAGTACTTTTTGAAGAACGTGCTGATCGCAGAGGGAGTACATCACATCCCAGTGTTTGCGTCTCTCGTTTTGTGGTCAATTGATAGAAAGGGGGTGTTAGTTGCAATTTCCTCTCCTCTTCAGACACTTGACTCGGTAGTTTCCACTTTCTTCACTGAGAAATGTTCACCTTCTCTCTTCCTAAAAATCTGCGACATTGTGCTTAATTTGTGTCTTACTCTTCGTCCTACGGAGATCTAGCCCATTGGAATTCCAACTTCCAGTTCAAGTTCATGGACCGGAGACGTACGGACAGCCCGGTGTTTGCCCGGCAGTGGAGCAGCGAATCAGGCACCACCGCCGGCTCAACCTCTCCGGCAATGTCGCCGACGCGTCCCCACCACGCTCGCTCGTCCTCCGCCACCGGCATTTCCAACATCAAGCGCACTCAGAACTTCGCCGCCAAAGCTGCTGCTCAGCGCCTCGCTCAGGTCATGGCTTCTCAGGCGGCCAACATCGACGACGACGACGATGACGACGACGACGACGTGGGTTTCCGTTTCGGTGGGGCTCCGCCGTTAAGGAGGCCCGTTAGCACCTCCAACCTCAACAGTAGGCCTGTTGTTCCTTCTCCCAAGATAGCCAGATCTCCTTCCCCTGGGGTAATTTTATGACTGCATTTCGTGTTTGATCTCTGGAAAACAAAGAATTAGATCGTTTTGCAGTTGGGTTTTGACAGATTTTGAGACCAATGAAGAAATTCCAGTTGGGTTTTGACAGATTTTGATACCCAACTCAGAAATTCCACTTGGGTAGTTACTAGATTTGTCAAAATTGATTGCAACTTGCAGTTGGTTTTTGACAGATTTTGAGACCCAACTAAGAAATTCCACTCTGGAAAACAAACAAATAGATCGATTTGCAGTTGGGTTTTGACAGATTTTGAGACCCAATTCAGAAATTTCACTTGGGTAGTCAGTAGATTTGTCGATGCTAGTTTGGTTTAATTTTGCATTGCAAGATTGGTATCTGAGACTAGGACTGTTTCTTTTAAGAATGCTGATTTTGATTTACTCTACTTGTGTATAGTTACCTCGGAGCTCTTTAGATGAAGCTCCTTCGGTTCGATCAGCGTCGGCAGGAAGGTCATCAATGACTATTCGAACGACACCTCCTGTTATACCGCCGCCTAGTAAAGCACCGCTGAAGGCTTCAATCCCTGTGCCGCCAATGGATCCTCCTACCAAAATAGATAGAAGGTAGCTTTATGCATTAATATCACGCGACACATTTAGATGACATACTTTGTTGTATATGGAATGCCTCGAAGTTATTGTAAACAAAGAAGTATAATTACACATTTCATTGGTAATTCCCATGTTCTTAATAAGAAGTTCCATATTTAATTTTTATTATCTACTCGCATCATGATTTTGGTCGGTAATAGAGTGCATCAAGGTATGCATAGCTGAGATGTTTGCAATCATTTATAATCTGCAGGTTTTCTGCTGATATGGCCCAAATGAAATGGAAAGATAATGGAGATCAGCGAGAAGCCTCTGCACTTCGTGATGAAGTAAATCAACCACACAAATCAATATTATTATTTGGCCTAATTAAGCAAGCTCCACAACTATATCTGAAAAGGAATCCCACTTACCGAACAGCATAAAGAAAATCAGAATGAATCCTTCTGAGTTAGTTTAATGTACGGACTTCGTTAATTTTTAATCTCTTAGATTCGAGTCTCAAACCAATTCTCTTCTCGTACAGCTTGATATGTTACAAGACGAAAGGGAAAATACCCTTCAAAAGGTGAAGCTCTATTTCCTGTCTTCCATTCTTTCACTCACGCCTAATGTGTAGCTACAGAGGCTTTCTATGGAAAATAAACTTAGTTTTAATGTGTTGTGCAGCTTAGAATTGCACAGGAGGGTTGTGAGGATGTCGAGGCTAGAGTTCGGGAGCTTGAGAAACAGGTCATGTTTATATTGTACAATGCTGCATATCAGAATCAACAGTGATTTTTCTTGGAATAGATATTATTCATTAAATCCATTTTTATAAATGCGAATCTCACTACATGATTGCTTCTGATTTTTCAGGTAGCTTCTCTAGGTGAAGGAGTATCTTTGGAAGCCAAGTTATTAAGCAGGTATGGTGGAACAAATATATTCCCTTATCTTTCCTCTTGTTTGATATTCTTCAAGTAGATATGTTGTTTGACCATGATCTTACTTACCTGCAGAAAAGAAGCATCGTTGCGTCAACGAGAGGTACGCAGCATTCATTGTTGTTATTGAACGCTTTGTAGTCGACCAATTCTCTTATGCCACCATACTCTCTACTTGCTTAGCTATCCTGGCGAAGTATTCCTAGAATTAAAGAAATCTATGGTACCTCTTGAATTTAGGTTGTTGGGCTTGAGCAGTGGTTCAGTTTTGTTCTTAGACCATGATATGGATGAATTTGGGAATATCATATCCGTGATTGGTTGAGTTATTGCTATATAATGTAAAACCGTGGTTGTAGTATAGTATTATCATCTGTAAGGGACATTATTCTGCTTTTACTGATATTTGGTACTTAAAAAATAACTTTAAAAGGCCTAACATTGCAGGTTGCACTTAGAGATGCTAAAAAAACGAAAGACGGGGTAGATGAAGAAATTGCCTCCCTCAAATCTGACCTCAAGGTTACAAGTTGATATTTTTCAGTTAATGCCATTTATTTGTCATGCTCTGAATGATCTTTGAGTACTGCTCTTTATTATAAACATGGCCATAAATGGGTTTCTTGAATCAGAAAGTCAAATCTGAAGCCTCAGATGCAATTGATCAGCTCCGGGGAGCTGAATCTGAAGTCAAGGGTCTTCGCTCAATGACACAAAGGATGGTTTTAACCCAGAGCGAGATGGTGCGTACTTGTACTGTTTCCTGTAGCTTTATGCTATTTTTTGCTTTACATGTAATCAAAGAAGTGCTTCTGATTTCAGGAGGAAGTTGTTTTGAAGCGGTGTTGGCTTGCGCGCTATTGGGGTTTAGCTGCCCGTTATGGTAAGTTCCATGATTGCAGTAGTTCTCATCTTTTGTAGTATAAAAACATGATCCGAAACCTATATTTTTATTCAGTTAATGCCAGAGAACAGATTTCTTTATGGCCCATATCATAGTTTTTTTAAAGAACATACCTTATGTGTATACTCATGCATTTCTATCTTTTTCCTGTTATAAAGTGATGCAGTTTCTCTTAATTATGCAATCAAGAAAGTCTAATACTTCCTGGACTTGGAAATATCAAGGACATAGGTATTGTGGCATATTTAGCAAGTGCAAAGCGCCCGGAAGTCCATGTTCCTAACTTACCAATGCTTTTATATGATCCTGATATCCATCGCACGTGCTACTGAATTGTGGAGTCTGCAAAAATTGCATATAATTCATTTGTTTTGTATAGCAACTCTCCGTTGTACCAAGACCTTTGAACATTGTTAAGGCTTATGGAGGTTTATGCAGAGAATACTAGCGAGCTAATGTAATAGGCTAGCTGGATGATGACTGGTTGCTCTCCACAAGTCAAGTAGCTTACAAATAAGTGTATACGTCACCAGGGAAAACAAAGGCCAGGATGACTCGGTTGAGGTAAATTTTTATGGAATAACTAGCCAACTATAGCAGACTAGGAACCAGCTTCATCCGTGTCTCAAGACAAGTTATAATCCCAGAGTGGAGAAATCAGATCAACCACTTAACCAAACTTTTGACTAAATTGTTCGTCAACCGCTTTTTAAAGGGATATTTCAAATATTCAGTTAAAATGCAGCAATGAAGCATCCTCCATCACGCACTATACAAACATGCAGAAAAACAAAACTAAACATTGACATCTTCATGAAATAAGCTAATTCAGGAGTTCAGTAAATATGCAGGCAGTCTGGTCTTCATTCTTGCAGTAAATGAGATTAAGCGTTCCATCCCTTCTGAGATCTCCTAGAAATTTTACCCGTTCTTTATGTGTTTTCTTCCTCAATGTAGAACTATACTGTGAATTAGTTTTTTGCTGAGCTATTATAGGCCCTTATATTGAGTGGAAAACTTCTCACAAAATTTTCTGCTCCCAAACCTGTCCAACTTTTCTTGACTATATTTGTTTTTGAGAAATGAAGACCACGGCATAACTATTGAGTCACTTCAATACCAATAAAGCTTCGTGCCTACAAAAATTACACAAGAGGGATTGCGCAATTATATATCTTTTCGGATTATGTGACATGGTATATTAACATCTTTGGTCCTTGTCTGCGCAAATCCGCATCTCGTTGACAATTCCTGTTGTCTCAGAAATGTAATTGCAACCACCTGTCCAAATTAATGAAAGTACTTTGAGATCCGACCAGAGGGCTTCAAGGTGCTGCCTATTTGCCCTTCCTGGTCCTTGGTACTTGTTCATAGACCCAAAAAACGTCGTGGTGGTGTTCTTTGTGCAGGATAGTCTACAAAATATAAACATCACTTCAAACAGGTAATTCATTACCCATCACATTCTTAGTTTCATGCAGCCCAACTTTGTCCTCTTTGCCTCCATCAGTTCAGTATCAGCTACTGTCTACTTAAAACAAGCATCATTTAGTAGAACCAGCATGACCCACCTACAAATACCCTTTGGACTTCCAGAAGTTCTCCCTTGGCATGTTCCAGTGATCGTAGTGAGTAGTAACAATCAAATTGGGGAATAGGTGGTTGTACAAATTATCTGGTGCGACCTCTACATTTAGGCTGTAATGGCCGAAAACTCTACTTGCTGCTGTTGTTGAAAAAAGTTATGCCCACTGCACCCTCATGCAGCATTCGTTGAGCTGCATGAATTTTATCTCGTTGAGCTGCATGAATTCATGCAGCATAGTTTGAGCTTCCATGTTGCATGAATTGACGTGATTACAGTTTATCCTCTTGCATAATCAGATCTATTGTATAACTGTTGCCCTCTTCTTAGGTATCTGTGCGGATATTGCAGTGTCCAAGCATGAGTACTGGTCATCTCTGGCTCCTCTTCCTTTTGAAATTGTTCTTTCGGCGGGACAAAAGGCCAAAGAAGAAGGCTGGGAGAAAGGTATAAAGCTGGAATTTGTAGCTACGATACCTTTATGTTGCATTTCCATTTAACATGTTAATATAGGAAAAAAAACGTTTCTACAATCTATGGAACAGCAAAATGCATATGAAGCTATGAAAGGATAAAATTGTTTGGCTTCATTGTATCTTAAATACTCCAATCGATAGGATGAAATTATATGGAATGGAAATTTATTCCCGAATTCTTTTTATTCCAAGGTGAATGGACGATGGCATGAACACGTGCTTAACTCCTAGCCACTCTTTGTACATGTTTTCTTTCATGGTAAAATTTGTTATTTCAGTAACGCTTTTGGATTGCTACTCAAGTTCAGACATACTTTGATTCTTTATGTCAAGCAATTTCAAATTTGTACATGTATAAAAAAATTATCATTATATATAATATCCTTCCTTCTCTGAAGTTCCTGGATCAGTTTCACTTACTGTCATGGTTGAACCCTGTAACATGTAGATGTGTCGTACTCGTATGGGCCAAGTCCCATCTTGTACGGCACAATATTGGACTTATCTGACTATCGACTGCCTGGGCTGATATAAACATGAATTTAATAAAACTACTTTTATTCATATCATCGTGTTTTCTAGCATTAGCTTTTACCATGATGTGCAGGTAATCAGAATAATGAGAGGAGGAGCAATCTTGTTCAGGACTGGAATGATCTAACTGGCGAAGGAAATATAGAGAGTATGCTCTCAGTTGAAATGGGCTTAAAGGAACTAGCATCCTTGAAGGTTTGAAGAATACAATTATTTCCATTCTGTTTAAGGAATCATGCGATAATTTCTTTCTTGGATTTGTGACATTATAGCTTAAATACCTACTTGTTGTATGTTTCTACTTTACAAGGTTGAGGATATTATCGTACTTGCAATGTCCCAACAGCGACGTGCAAATGCAGTCCGGCTATCCTTTTCAGGTTTTTCTACATCCTTGAGCACCTGCTTCAATAAGTTAACTAGTTTGTGAGTGTCTTGAATCTACTAGTTTCCCTTCTGTTGGATATGATCTGCCTCATAAGTGTGAAAACCTAAACTCTCGCTAGGCCCCTTAATTGATGATCTGGTTGTTTATTGGACTTTTGATTTTTGAAGGGTGTCCATATTTCCACGGTTATGTTCAAGATCAAGTTTTAACACCCACCATGCTACTTTTTTTCAATAACCTCCTTTTTAATCAGCTGTAGCAGCACTGTTTGAGGCTATCTATTTGGTCTTTGAATGGATACTATTCCAAAGTCAACTACAGCATCCTTGAACACAATCTTTTTGGAATCTCAAGTATCAGGAGGTACTCCTATTAATACTTGCATCACTACATGTGGTGCCAAATAAACCACCTTTTCCAAAGTTCTCTTTTTCCAGTCTGATCTTCTTACACCTGGAATGGAAAATGTTTAAATAATATCATTGATTTGCTTATGTGTCTAGCGATAAGCCTAGGAAGACACAAACAGATATACCTTTGATGCTTATATATGCAGTGAAGTACTTTCATTCTATTTCCTCTTAACTTACTTTCAAAGATTCTTTCTCATGCAGATAAGTCACCAGGTGATCCGAAGTTCATGGATACATTTGGTATGTTACTTCATTTGCTTTTTAATTTATCATTTAGTTTACTAAGGCATTTCGCTTCACGCCCATGTTTAAGTCGTTTGCTAGTATAATTTGAAACTAAAAGGAACATCTTACAGAATGGAGTTCCTTAAGTGTACTATATCACCATAACCAGCAGTTGCAGAAATTGATAGCATATGTAGAAGTGATCGGAAAATAGTTATCACCTTATTGGATTACTGACTTCACAAATTGGTTTGTCGCGGCCAACTAGATCAGTATGCCTGACTCAAGGTCATAGTTATCTACCATCTTCTTTGTAGAACACTAGAACAGACTCCCTATGTGCCCGTTTGGCTACCTCGGTTTAGGAAAATTATGGTTTAACACAATTTTTTAATGGTTTTGGGCTAGTCCGGTGCCCGGTAATATTGGGTCCGGTTCCCGGATTTTCTGTAATCCTGTGCTCAGGAGTATCATGTTCGGTGCCCGGGTAAATGAACCGGTGAATGGCATTAATACCCAGCCAGGCACCGGAACAAGAATCTGTCAATTTCATGTAGTCCAAAGGCAACATGTCGGGCTGCGGGTGACTGAATTAATTGTGGGGTGAAAGGAGAATCTCGTTGATTCTCCTGTGTTTGTTTTTTCCCATTTGGAATGGCTTGTTTGTTGTATTTGACTGAGGGTGCTATTTAACACTTACCCTCCACTACTGCTCATCAAATTCTTCTACTTCATACTCATCCTCATTTTCCTCTCATCCTCCAACTTACATTCCAAATGGAACCCTAAAATTACAAGTGTCTTGACATGTCCGACCCTCGCCGTTCCTCTAACCAAACGCCGATGCACATCACCGCAAGAACTCCAACACGTAAAATTTGCCTCTTTCCATATTAGTTGAAAAGCATCATTTTTCACTGAGTAAGATAAGAACCCCAACACGTAAAATGAAGGATGAAAGGCTTTACGTTTGAAACATGAAATAGTAAATTGGAGAAGAACGGTATGATTAAATAAATGAAGAATTAAGTAAGAATCACTGACGTAACCATTCTTTAATTAGACATTTTCATATTTGGACTGACAACATTACCATAAGTAGCATTTCCATTTTAGGAAAGCATCTCCATTATCAATATTTCCTTTTCACGAAAACATGTCCATAGTTAATCCTTTATTTTTTCCCAAGGGAAACATGTCCCAAAAACAGATATCAAAATCATACAAAGGATTCCCATGCATTAACGATGTAAAGTGAAACCAGAGAACCAAATTCAAAACAATATCCACAGTAACAATATAATGGCAATCCAGGGGTCTTACAATCCGTCGTGCCAGGCATCAAGGAATGGCGCCCTATCGTGTAATCTCGCCTTACTACTTCCTCGGCCAACTAAACCTTAAGTGTGGACACTATCTAAAAGAACTTCAGTACTAGATGCCTTAATTCTACCCAACCGGACGTAGAGCTGAGAGCTCCGCATGGAGCCGCTCAAATAACCTAAAGACTCCTCATGTAGCCGTCCTTATCATCGTAGCGATGAACAGATTCATAAGCCTCAATATCAAAGTTGGTCCATGTACAATCGATCTTTCCACTTTACGTGATCAATGTCTTTTAATTGTTTTCGATAATTCATAAAGAGTTTCCGTTTCGGAAGTGTAACATAGAAACGATGGCAAAGTAGTAACTTCAAAAAGGAAATATTGCTTGAAAAGGAAAGAGTAGTAGCTAAGGCACAACAAGCAACTGCCCACAAGCAATTCAAAAGTTGTAGCACTTTAGATCTACGAATTCGGTATCTACAACAATTACGATTCCCTAATTAACACGAAGTCCAAGCTCACAATAGTTATGCATCAAATATGATATGCGCACCAAAATGACACTTGTGCCTATAAGGGAATCCTACATGGACACGACACCTGACGTGTAAGTCGTCAATAGTTAACTAATTACTAATTATTACTAACACATAATTAATTACGGTCAAGGGAATGCCGAAAAGGAATTATATTTTTAGTTAGAGTCAATTACTTATTACCCACCTTCAGTTAGGGGTAATAATCCATTTGCCACTTCCAGTTTTGAAACTATCATATTACCACCTTAAGTTTGTGATTGCAAACAATTAACAACTGGGTAAATTTTCTGTTAAAAAAGTTAACTCCGTCAAGGGTATAACTGTCCAAACATTTATAAAGAAAATAATAAAGCTGAAAAATAGAAAAAAAACTATAAAAACAACAATTGAACATACAAAGAAAAAAGACATTTAAAGAAAGGAAGAAGGAAGATAAAAGAAGCATCAGAGGCATCGCCAACAAGGTAAAGATTAGTTTGCAAAAAAAAAAAAAAAAAAAAAAAAAGAAAGAAAAAAAAAGAAAAAGGTAAAGATTGAGTCTGAATCTGCAGCCTCCTCTCTCGCTCCCTTCTGCCCCTCTCTGTCACCTCCTCTCTCTGATTATCTCCCATCAATCGAAGAACAAATGCGCCAATCAAACTCCTACAATCATAGCGACATCGCGCAAGACCTAGATGCTGCTCAATCTTCCTCCGAGATTGGGGCTTTGGGTCTAGGTTTGGCCGCCGGATTTCATGGAGATGGAATGGTTATGGGTGGTTTTTCTCTCTCTTTCAATCCCAATTTATTTCTCCCGATCTGATGATCTCTCTGTCTGTTTCATCTCTCGACCTATGATCTGTTGATTCCTCTGGTTTTAAGGGAGGTCTGATAGTGAGGTTTGCGGTGTTGGGGTAGGAGGTTTTGAGTTTTTCGTTTGACTCGAAGAGATGGGTATGCATATGTGAGATGGTGGAGGCATCAACGGTGGTTGTTGGTGGTTTAGATGAAGAAGGTGAAGTTGGAGGCGGCGCCGGCGCTTGTTGCATGTTCAGGGTGATGGTGGTGGTTTTTGCGGGGAAGGTCGCCGGATTCTGAGTTTGTGGAGGTGGTGCTACAGCGGCGGATTTCATCGTGTTCTTCGTGTTCATAATTTTGTGTGTGGACCACTTTACCCCTAAAAAACCATTAACTAACGGAAAACATTGGATGGAATTGATCCCAGTTGTTACTTGTTAGCAATCAAAAACTTCAGGTGGTATTAAGATGGTTTCAAAACTGGAGGTGTCAAGTGGATCATTACCCCTAACTGGAGGTGGGTAATAAGTAATTGACCCTTTTAGTCTACGTTACCCTGACTCTTCTAAATCGCATCCGTACCCGTGTCGATACGATCTGACATGGGTGTGGGTATGGGATGTGTGGCGGGTGTGGCTGTATTCCTCTGGACGCTTTGACTACGAGCCGCTTACTCAAAACACTGGACTGGGCCAAGGGTTTAGTTATATATCAGTTATTTTCAGCAGACCTTCAAAAGAAGAATCAGTTTTTGCACTAAATTTCAATATATTCCTTGTAGTGTAGCAATATAACAGTTTTATACACTAAAACTTGCCAAGTTTGTATTTTCTGCATTCTCATGTATGACATTTTAAAAATATATTTTGAAACAATCATCTTTCTACCATATCCCCGCACCCGTGTCCAAAAGCTGGATACTTTTTTAGCCGAGTCTACGTATCCTACTTTTAAATAAATTTGTGAATCCGATCTCCAAATCCGTATCAGATCCGATACCCGCACCCAAGTCCGTGTAACATAGCTTTTAGTTATTAAGGAAAACCATAAACAGGGGATTACAGTTTAAAATAAATAAAATACATGTTTTACTTTAACGGATAACAATAGCTTGTAATTTTTAATTATAAAAAGAATTACAATTCAATAAAAGAGGATAATTATTTTTATTGTAATGGAGGGGATTTTCATTGTTGTCTGTCAATATCTAAACTATGTAAAACCTATTTATAGTAAAACTCCACTTTCGGGTAATATACAAAATCCAGTTTTAACGAATGTAATTAATAATACACAACGTTTCATCTTTGTTCTCATAAAAAGTCTCATTAAGATGTTTTATTAAATGAACCATTATTTCTTATCTATGAAGATGAAATTTTTATTTTTATTTCATGAAAATGTCCGAATTAAGTTGTCTTAATTTCGGAATTTGCATTTCAAATCAATTACAAAATAAAACAACTACACACATCCCATTTGTTGACACATAAACACACCTATAGCGACCTTTTTTTTATATACAGCGGCACTTCTTCCATTATAACTCGAATTCAACAACATGAGCATCATCAAAACAGCC